>CM077806.1:1134429-2378587 GCA_039737535.1 Lagodon rhomboides
TGTAGTTGTAGGGGCAGCTGTAGTTGTTGTTGTTGGGGCAGCTGTAGTTGTAGTTGTAGGGGCAGCTGTAGTTGTAGTTGTTGGGGCAGCTGTAGTTGTAGTTGTTGGGGCAGCCGTTGTCGTAGTTGTTGGGAGAGCTGTTGTCGTGGTTGTTGGGGCAGCTGTGGTTGTAGTTGTAGGGGCAGCTGTAGTTGTTGTTGTTGGGGCAGCTGTGGTTGTAGTTGTTGGGGCAGCTGTGGTTGTAGTTGTCGGGGCAGCTGTAGTTGTTGTTGTCGGAGCAGCTGTGGTTGTTGTTGTTGGGGCAGCTGTAGTTGTCGTTGTTGGGGCAGCTGTAGTTGTAGTTGTTGGGGCAGCTGTGGTTGTCGTTGTTGGGGCAGCTGTTGTCGTGGTTGTTGGGGCAGCTGTAGTTGTAGTTGTTGGGGCAACTGTAGTTGTAGTTGTTGGTGCAGCTGTCGTTGTCGTTGTTGGGGCAGCTGTGGTTGTTGTTGTTGGGGCAGCTGTAGTTGTCGTTGTTGGGGCAGCTGTAGTTGTAGTTGTTGGGGCAGCTGTGGTTGTCGTTGTTGGGGCAGCTGTTGTCGTGGTTGTTGGGGCAGCTGTGGTTGTAGTAGTTGGGGCAGCTGTTGTCGTAGTTGTTGGGGCAGCTGTAGTTGTAGTTGTTGGGGCATTTGTAGTTGTAGTTGTAGGGGCAGCTGTGGTTGTCGTTGTTGGGGCAACTGTAGTTGTAGTTGTTGGGGCAGCCGTTGTCGTAGTTGTTGGGGCAGATGTAGTTGTCGTTGTTGGGGCAGCTGTGGTTGTCGTTGTTGGGGCAGCTGTAGTTGTAGTTGTTGGGGCAGCTGTGGTTGTAGTTGTTGGGGCAGCTGTTGTCGTAGTTGTTGGGGCAGCTGTAGTTGTAGTAGTTGGGGCAGCTGTTGTCGTAGTTGTTGGGGCAGCTGTAGTTGTAGTTGTTGGGGCAGCTGTGGTTGTAGTTGTTGGGGCAGCTGTAGTTGTAGTTGTTGGGGCATTTGTAGTTGTAGTTGTAGGGGCAGCTGTGGTTGTCGTTGTTGGGGCAACTGTAGTTGTAGTTGTTGGGGCAGCCGTTGTCGTAGTTGTTGGGGCAGATGTAGTTGTCGTTGTTGGTGCAGCTGTAGTTGTAGTAGTTGGGGCAGCTGTTGTCGTAGTTGTTGGGGCAGCTGTAGTTGTAGTTGTTGGGGCAGCTGTGGTTGTAGTTGTTGGGGCAGCTGTAGTTGTAGTTGTTGGGGCATTTGTAGTTGTAGTTGTAGGGGCAGCTGTGGTTGTCGTTGTTGGGGCAACTGTAGTTGTAGTTGTTGGGGCAGCCGTTGTCGTAGTTGTTGGGGCAGATGTAGTTGTCGTTGTTGGTGCAGCTGTAGTTGTCGTTGTTGGGGCAGCTGTAGTTGTAGTTGTTGGGGCAGCTGTGGTTGTTGTTGTTGGGGCAGCTGTAGTTGTAGTTGTAGGGGCAGCTGTTGTCGTGGTTGTTGGGGCAGCTGTAGTTGTCGTTGTTGGGGCAGCTGTTGTAGTGGTTGTTGGGGCAGCTGTGGTTGTTGTTGTTGGGGCAGCTGTGGTTGTAGTTGTTGGGGCAGCTGTTGTCGTGGTTGTTGGGGCAGCTGTGGTTGTTGTTGTTGGGGCAGCTGTGGTTGTCGTTGTTGGGGCAGCTGTGGTTGTAGTTGTTGGGGCAGCTGTTGTTGTCGATGTTGGGGCAGCCGTAGTTGTTGTTGTTGGGGCAGCTGTAGTTGTGGTTGTTGGGGCAGCTGTGGTTGTTGTTGTTGGGGCAGCTGTAGTTGTTGTTGTTGGGGCAGCTGTAGTTGTGGTTGTTGGGGCAGCTGTAGTTGTAGTTGTTGGGGCAGCTGTGGTTGTTGTTGTTGGGGCAGCTGTAGTTGTAGTTGTTGGGGCAGCCGTTGTCGTGGTTGTTGGGGCAGCTGTGGTTGTTGTTGTTGGAGCTGCTGTTGTTGTAGTTGTTGGGGCAGCTGTGGTTGTAGTTGTTGGGGCAGCTGTTGTCGTAGTTGTTGGGGCAGCTGTTGTCGTGGTTGTTGGGGCAGCTGTGGTTGTAGTTGTAGGGGCAGCTGTAGTTGTTGTTGTTGGGGCAGCTGTAGTTGTAGTTGTAGGGGCAGCTGTAGTTGTCGTTGTTGGGGCAGCTGTAGTTGTAGTTGTTGGGGCAGCCGTTGTCGTAGTTGTTGGGGCAGCTGTAGTTGTAGTTGTAGGGACAGCTGTAGTTGTTGTTGTTGGGGCAGCTGTAGTTGTAGTTGTTGGGGCAGCTGTAGTTGTAGTTGTTGGGGCAGCTGTAGTTGTAGTTGTTGGGGCAGCTGTAGTTGTAGTTGTAGGGGCAGCTGTGGTTGTTGTTGTTGGAGCAGCTGTTGTTGTAGTTGTTGGGGCAGCTGTGGTTGTAGTTGTTGGAGCAGCTGTAGTTGTAGTTGTTGGGGCAGCTGTGGTTGTAGTTGTTGGGGCAGCTGTTGTCGTAGTTGTTGGGGCAGCTGTTGTCGTGGTTGTTGGGGCAGCTGTAGTTGTAGTTGTTGGGGCAGCCGTTGTAGAAGTTGTTGGGGCAGATGTAGTTGTCGTTGTTGGGGCAGCTGTAGTTGTAGTTGTTGGGGCAGCTGTGGTTGTCGTTGTTGGGGCAGCTGTAGTTGTCGTTGTTGGGGCAGCTGTAGTTGTAGTTGTTGGGGCAGCTGTGGTTGTCGTTGTTGGGGCAGCTGTAGTTGTCGTTGTTGGGGCAGCTGTGGTTGTTGTTGTTGGGGCAGCTGTGGTTGTAGTTGTTGGGGCAGCTGTTGTCGTGGTTGTTGGGGCAGCTGTGGTTGTTGTTGTTGGGGCAGCTGTAGTTGTTGTTGTTGGGGCAGCTGTAGTTGTGGTTGTTGGGGCAGCTGTGGTTGTTGTTGTTGGGGCAGCTGTAGTTGTAGTTGTAGGGGCAGCTGTTGTTGTGGTTGTTGGGGCAGCTGTGGTTGTTGTTGTTGGTGCAGCTGTAGTTGTCGTTGTTGGGGCAGCTGTAGTTGTAGTTGTTGGGGCAGCTGTTGTTGTCGTTGTTGGGGCAGCTGTGGTTGTTGTTGTTGGGGCAGCTGTGGTTGTAGTTGTTGGGGCAGCTGTTGTTGTAGTTGTTGGGGCAGCTGTGGTTGTTGTTGTTGGGGCAGCTGTGGTTGTAGTTGTTGGGGCAGCTGTTGTTGTAGTTGTTGGGGCAGCTGTGGTTGTAGTTGTAGGGGCAGCTGTAGTTGTAGTTGTTGGGGCAGCTGTAGTTGTAGTTGTTGGGGCAGCTGTAGTTGTAGTTGTAGGGGCAGCTGTGGTTGTTGTTGTTGGAGCAGCTGTTGTTGTAGTTGTTGGGGCAGCTGTGGTTGTAGTTGTTGGAGCAGCTGTAGTTGTAGTTGTTGGGGCAGCTGTGGTTGTAGTTGTTGGGGCAGCTGTTGTTGTAGTTGTTGGGGCAGCTGTTGTTGTAGTTGTTGGGGCAGCTGTAGTTGTAGTTGTTGGGGCAGCTGTTGTTGTAGTTGTTGGGGCAGCTGTAGTTGTCGTTGTTGGGGCAGCTGTAGTTGTAGTTGTTGGGGCAGCTGTGGTTGTCGTTGTTGGGGCAGCTGTAGTTGTCGTTGTTGGGGCAGCTGTAGTTGTAGTTGTTGGGGCAGCTGTGGTTGTCGTTGTTGGGGCAGCTGTAGTTGTCGTTGTTGGGGCAGCTGTGGTTGTTGTTGTTGGGGCAGCTGTGGTTGTAGTTGTTGGGGCAGCTGTTGTCGTGGTTGTTGGGGCAGCTGTGGTTGTTGTTGTTGGGGCAGCTGTAGTTGTTGTTGTTGGGGCAGCTGTAGTTGTGGTTGTTGGGGCAGCTGTGGTTGTTGTTGTTGGGGCAGCTGTAGTTGTAGTTGTAGGGGCAGCTGTTGTCGTGGTTGTTGGGGCAGCTGTGGTTGTTGTTGTTGGTGCAGCTGTAGTTGTCGTTGTTGGGGCAGCTGTAGTTGTAGTTGTTGGGGGAGCTGTTGTAGTGGTTGTTGGGGCTGCTGTGGTTGTTGTTGTTGGGGCAGCTGTGGTTGTAGTTGTTGGGGCAGCTGTTGTCGTAGTTGTTGGGGCAGCTGTGGTTGTTGTTGTTGGGGCAGCCGTGGTTGTAGTTGTTGGGGCAGCTGTTGTCGTAGTTGTTGGGGCAGCTGTGGTTGTTGTTGTTGGGGCAGCCGTGGTTGTAGTTGTTGGGGCAGCTGTGGTTGTAGTTGTTGGGGCAGCTGTGGTTGTAGTTGTTGGGGCAGCTGTGGTTGTAGTTGTAGGGGCAGCTGTAGTTGTAGTTGTTGGGGCAGCTGTGGTTGTAGTTGTTGGGGCAGCTGTGGTTGTTGTTGTTGGGGCAGCTGGGGTTGTTGTTGTTGGGGCAGCCGTTGTTGTAGTTGTTGGGGCAGCAGTGGTTGTAGTTGTAGGGGCAGCTGTAGTTGTTGTTGTAGGGGCAGCTGTGGTTGTAGTTGTTGGGGCAGCTGTGGTTGTCGTTGTTGGGGCAGCTGTGGTTGTAGTTGTAGGGGCAGCTGTAGTTGTAGTTGTTGGTGCAGCCGTTGTTGTACTTGTTGTGGCAGCTGTAGTTGTAGTTGTTGGGGAAGCCGTTGTTGTAGTTGTTGGGGCAGCCGTTGTTGTAGTTGTTGGGGCAGCAGTGGTTGTAGTTGTAGGGACAGCTGTAGTTGTTGTTGTAGGGGCAGCTGTGGTTGTAGTTGTTGGGGCAGCTGTGGTTGTCGTTGTTGGGGCAGCTGTTGTTGTAGTTGTAGGGGCAGCTGTAGTTGTAGTTGTTGGTGCAGCCGTGGTTGTTGTTGTTGGGGTTGCCGTTGTTGTAGTTGTTGGGGCAGCTGTGGTTGTAGTTGTTGGGGCAGCTGTGGTTGTTGTTGTTGGGGCAACCGTTGTTGTAGTTGTTGGGGCAGCTGTGGTTGTAGTTGTAGGGGCAGCTGTGGTTGTTGTTGTTGGGGCCGCCGTTGTCGTAGTTGTTGGGGCAGCTGTTGTCGTAGTTGTTGGGGCAGCTGTAGTTGTAGTTGTTGGGGCAGCTGTAGTTGTAGTTGTTGGGGCAGCTGTGGTTGTCGTTGTTGGAGCAGCTGTGGATGTAGTTGTTGGGGCAGCTGTGGTTGTTGTTGTTGGGGCAGCTGTTGTCGTAGTTGTTGGGGCAGCCGTTGTTGTAGTTGTTGGGGCAGCTGTGGTTGTTGTTGTCGGAGCAGCTGTGGTTGTTGTTGTTGGGGCAACCGTTGTTGTAGTTGTTGGGGCAGCTGTGGTTGTAGTTGTAGGTGCAACTGTGGTTGTTGTTGTTGGGGCCGCCGTTGTCGTAGTTGTTGGGGCAGCTGTTGTCGTAGTTGTTGGGGCAGCTGTAGTTGTAGTTGTTGGGACAGCTGTAGTTGTAGTTGTTGGGGCAGCTGTGGTTGTCGTTGTTGGGGCAGCTGTAGTTGTAGTTGTTGGGGCAGCTGTGGTTGTTGTTGTTGGGGCAGCTGTAGTTGTTGTTGTTGGGGCAGCCGTTGTTGTAGTTGTTGGGGCAGCAGTGGTTGTAGTTGTAGGGACAGCTGTAGTTGTTGTTGTAGGTGCAGCTGTGGTTGTAGTTGTTGGGGCAGCTGTGGTTGTCGTTGTTGGGGCAGCTGTTGTTGTAGTTGTAGGGGCAGCTGTAGTTGTAGTTGTTGGGGCAGCTGTGGTTGTTGTTGTTGGGGTTGCCGTTGTTGTAGTTGTTGGGGCAGCTGTGGTTGTAGTTGTTGGGGCAGCTGTGGTTGTTGTTGTTGGGGCAACCGTTGTTGTAGTTGTTGGGGCAGCTGTGGTTGTAGTTGTAGGGGCAGCTGTGGTTGTTGTTGTTGGGGCCGCCGTTGTCGTAGTTGTTGGGGCAGCCGTTGTTGTAGTTGTTGGGGCAGCAGTGGTTGTAGTTGTAGGGACAGCTGTAGTTGTTGTTGTAGGTGCAGCTGTGGTTGTAGTTGTTGGGGCAGCAGTGGTTGTAGTTGTAGGGACAGCTGTAGTTGTTGTTGTAGGTGCAGCTGTGGTTGTAGTTGTTGGGGCAGCTGTGGTTGTAGTTGTTGGGGCAGCTGTTGTTGTAGTTGTAGGGGCAGCTGTAGTTGTAGTTGTTGGGGCAGCTGTAGTTGTAGTTGTTGGGGCAGCCGTGGTTGTTGTTGTTGGGGCAGCCGTGGTTGTTGTTGTTGGGGCAACTGTGGTTGTTGTTGTTGGGGCAGCTGTAGTCGTGGTTGTTGGGGCAGCTGTAGTTGTAGTTGTTGGGGCAGCTGTGGTTGTAGTTGTTGGTGCAGCCGTAGTTGTAGTTGTTGGGGCAGCTGTGGTTGTATCCTGAGCTTTTATATCCACTGCAACTATGACGAAGAAGTTAAAACTCATTTTTATCTGTGAGCAGCTGCTCTATAGATAACCTTGTTAGTCTTTTGGTCAGTCAGTCTCATGGTCAGTTGGTCTTTCAGTCGCTTCGTCGTTCAGTCCCCAACATCTTCCCACTTTAGGCAGCCACAGTTTTGGTCATCTGAGGCTGATATTTGGCCTGAGTGGTCAGTGATAAAGAACATTTTTTCAACATAATTTTTCTACGTAGAAATGTAACAAATGCTGTTAAATGTCTGACAGAAATACTGTAAATCACACATAAGGCTAACACCTTCACCTCAACCACCAGTTGCCACCTGCCTTTGTATAGATGCTCAACCTATTCATGTTGCACAACAGAGTCATGCTTAGAGACATGACAAGGGTTGACACACACTTGTAGTTGGATTTGAGATTATATTGTACATTGTTATCGATGTTCTACCCCAGATTTATGAATTTACTGTTTGGCAAGTGCTTCTCATGTTTTGTTTTAACCAAAATATATAACCACAATTTCCTTTCCGGTTTCTTCATCTCAAGTTAAAAATCAACCAGAGAACAATAGGTGGAGGTTGTGAGAATGCATAAACACATGAATTTATGTGTATGTAGTTGGCTGGACACTTGCCAGGTTACTCAGTGGTCTAACTAACTTAGTCCTAGGCTTTATGTGATTTAAACAAACTTGGTAATAAAAACAAAAAAGTTATCTGAGGTATTTAAGTTTGACCAGACCACAACTCACCTTTTATCTTTGTTTACTGATTGTGATCTCAGGTTGGTGCTAGACTCTGATGTGTCTTTGCATAGCAAGAAATAGTTGATAAGGTGCAGGACAGAATTCTACCTTTATGTCGTGTCATTCCCTGTACCTTTTATTTTACTTATTTTGTATCACTTGTACACTGTAAAGGCAATTGAAGTAGTATCACTCAGCTTACCTGTTACAATCAGGAAAATAGTTATGATCCGTGCCACACCCATCTCGTCTTCCTTCTATAAATAAATAATCAAACAATGCAGAGATTTACTGCACCTGTCACCATGTCGAAACCTTTTGTACAACAGTGACTAGCCCATAGAATCATTACTCTCACTTAAATGATGGAATTCCTGAGAGCATTAAACATGTTAAAATCTTCTATACATGAAACAATAATTTTACCAATCTAAATTTAATAGGAATACTTTTTCTCTGTGTATTTCTGTTCCTTTCCTGTTTTTAATGAAAAGCCCTTATTCTGAGACAACACAGAATCAATAAATTCATACTTGCAGCCTTCATCTAAAGGTACTTTTTAAATGGTAACATCATATCATTTTTTTGAACATTATACTGTTAAACATCATTTAGAGTTCATGTCTATATTAGATTTTATCCAGATGAGAGTTGACGGAATAGACACGTCTATATGCACTACATCAACAAGCACAGTACTGCAACAGGCAGGTGCACTGAGTGAGGAGGACTGCTGTTTAACCACCCTAATCACTCAGTCTGTGCAACTGTTCACAAACATAAAGCTGACTGAAATGCCTTTGAGCAAAGAACTGAACCTCTCCTACGGAACAGGCTGAACCTGAACTATAAATCTGTAATAGAGGACAAAAAGAGATCCCTTCAAAAATCACTAATGATCACATTCTTATTATTTATATCTGACCAACTGAATTGATATACTTATTTTATCTGATTTTAATATTATGATGCTGGTGTGTTTGTACCTGAAACGGTGCATATTTACCATGCTGAGAAAAAAATGCTACATGTCCAATTATAATGGTCGAAAAAATGAGAGAAAGCACTGAATCAGAATTTATTGCGTATTTATTTAACATATTGCTAAAAAAAAAAAAAAACATTAAAGGAACTAATCTGACCGAGAAAGTTAATATTTACAATGTTGATAAGGTAATAATAAAAACTCATAAATAGTAATTTGACACATTTCCATTTAAGCAAGCTGCCCTGGAGTGGAGCAAGGTCCCCAGAACACTGTTTTATCTAAAAAAGGTATCTACTTGGAAGATTCCAACTAACATATAGTGAAACGGTATTAAATTCTGTTGTCGTTTGATAAGAGTTTGTTTATTTAGTTTATTCAGTTAAGAAAATCATTAAATGAAGATTTTTCTCTAGTCTTAAAATGCTTTCCTCAAAACTACATAGTGCACCTTTAACTTTATGTGACCTTCACTTATTACCACTTTATATGTGATATAATGTTAGAATGAAATAAAAACTATTCTTGTAAATAAGTACAATTTTAAAACTAAACGCACAAACATCAAGCAGACTTATACAGAAGTGTAGATATAGACTTAAAAATGTACTTACCCAAAATTTAAATACAAGATGAAAAGTTCAGATGTTAAGATGCTAAGATGTTCAGCCCAATTCACACCTATAATATTTTAGACCTTTCACCAAAGTGACACTCTACATCAATGGAGGCCTTTATATATCTCTACTGAATAAAGGCTAGTGACGTGACTCATATGTCATGCATTTTGCTGAAATGCTTCAACACCCTTACCAATGTATCAACTCAATCAAGCCTGTCATTTTCTTGGCTCAGTTCGATGGCCTACTCCCATCTATTCTTCTGTGAAAACTGCAGGTACATTCCATCTATGTGAATGTAGATGAGGGTTCAACAAGTGTGACAACTAATGATACACAAATAAATATGAGTTCCAGTGAAGTGCTGGAAGGGGAAACACGCAAGACAAGAAAACAAATACTTTGATTATGGATTATTCAAATACTGGAGTAAATCTGTACAGTAGAGAGTACATAATGTATATGTACGCATTAAAATAAAAGCATCTCAGTTTAATTTCATAATTTTTATCCAAATAAGTACAAACCCATCATCCTTTAACATGATCCAGTATGAAATCGGCATATTTTATACATATTGATAATGTGAGAATGAGCTTGTAACATCATCATTATTATATAATGTATCATGTTGTTCTTTTTGTTTTACATGTTTGTCATCACAACACATAGCTTTTGGCTTCCATGACGTCTCAGGCTGGTTTATCCCTTTGTTGTTTTTGCAGTTCACTTCCTGCAGTTATTGTTAGCCACCAATCACTTGCTTTCATAAGTCAGATTGGACTGGAGATAATCATATGACTTATAATTATAACGATGACAATGATGCAGCAGATTTGGAATACAAGTTTACAGTCAATAATATATTTGCATTAATTGCACTAACAACTGCATTGCAAGTACAATCTGACAAAGAAAAAAATGTACTTGTATTGTGGACATGCATTATGCGATATTGTGATTTTTTTCCCTAATCCTTTGACTTCTGAGATGAGATCTATCAGTACTGTGGTACTACTTTGTGTTACAGATATCTGAGAACAGAATTATATATGTTGATGAAGGTTCTCAGTTAGTTAGTTAGTTAGGTTCTTTAATGTCCCCAAAGGGATAATTGTTTTCACACAGTCAGTTTGTCTTCAGGACAGCATACATTTAAGTAACAGATACACTCTCTTCCCACATATACAACAGGTAACAGATAAACCCTCTTCCCACATATATCAGTCATCCAGTTTCAGAGTTGTTTGGGTCACTTGACCCAACCAGCCTTCATGTGGCTGCTAGGGCAAGGTGAGCACCGGTGTAAATGGTTGTTAAGCTGTCTGGGGAGGGATCTCAGTACTGCATTATAGGTGGGTGATAAGTAATGTCGTAGGCCACCTCCTCTGTTCTCCTCGACCGTCCTCTGTGAGGACACTCCCAAACAGAGTTTAAAAGCCTGCAACTCCCTCCAGTTAGTTAGAACTGAAGAAGCCTCTTGGATGAGAGGTGAAATGTCTCAAAGGGACTGAAACATGTCCAGTTGCCTACAATACAGCATATAAAAGAATTATAGATGCCATATAAATTGTATGCCATTATATATGTGTAAGAAATGACATAGTTTGTAAATTCAGTAATCAGTGTGTTTTAAAGAGCAGGATCAGGATGTGAGAGGAGGAGGGGAGAATGCATTTTGCTTGAGGTGTCAGAAAGCCACAGGTGGGGCACATTCTCTACATGGGAGGATACAGAAACGTAGATGACATTTACTGTCCTATCTAAAACATCAAAGGGTCATTGTTTTAGGAAGAGATGATTAATGCCTGTTGTAAATGAAGGTAACCTCCTCTCTATTTTGTATGTTGCTCTGACCTTCCTTCCATGCTGCGTGTTATTAAAGAGATCTGATTCATACGCTGAAGTCTAAAAGTCTTCAGAGACTTAGCAACTCTCAACCTCACAAAGGGGAATTTTTCCACTACATATGCCATAAATATGTATGTATGTGTGTGAGTATATGCCTATATATATAGCGGTATTGGGAGTATGAAGAAACTAAAAGACAAAACTACTAAAACAAATATTTCATGACAATGAACTATTCCGGTCTACTACCAATAATGAATTAATAATTCTGAGCTTCCGGACTTGAATCAGCTAATAGAATCACTAGATGCACTTCTAAATAGCAAACCGGTAACTACAGCTATCATCAGTTATGGGTTAATCTGGTGTTATGTTGCCCCCTATTTGTTTGAATTTTGTGAATGGGGCCAATTCTTACATATTGCACCTTTAAAGAGCAGCTGGTTTAAGTGTTTTACCTACTTTATCACAGTAAGTCAGCACAGGCAAGTTGAGTTTCATCAATAATTTGACTTACATCTCAGTCAGTTCTCTTGAAGTCTGTCATGATAGGTGTTATGCTATCATAGGTGCTGTAAAATGGAAGTTATGACTATATTGACATATGGAATTACAGTGAATAATTTCAAGTGGGAAACACGATCATCTTGGTCAAAATCTTGTTGTGACACTTTAATCAAATCACTAAGTACAGACCATCAGCTATCAATCTGCCAACTTCCTGACTCAGTATCGTGGTATACTCCCTTTGTATTTCCTGTCAAACAAGTTGCTGGTGCATTCCACCTTACACTGGTAATGTTGAGGGAGGTTACTTCAGTGGGACAATAACTTTAAACAAACAAGTTTTGAAATGTTAGTGAAGTGTTACAAGAGCAAGAGGACATGCAAGAAAAGAAAAACACAGACAATATTGGTAATACGATAAATAGAATATTTATATGGTCAAATGAAAAGAAATGGGTATACCTTGTTACACATTTTGTTCCTTTATATTAACAGAACAATATGTATGTTCACCAGGAATATAACCATTATATTACTGAGGATAGAAAAATAAGATTGAAAAATTTTAAAAAACCTGCCTTCCTTTTTGTAAAATATGTAATTGTGCTGCATCCGTCAAAGCTGGAATTGCAGCGAGCACATTCACAGCTTTCAGATCTAGAACAAAGCGCCATTCTTCAGGTTTGTTAGCTTTAGGGATTTAAACATATTAAACGATAGATTTAGATGTCAACACACCTTGTTCTAGAAGACAATCAACAGCAAATACGTTGAATCTGCTCTGATGCCTGCAGAACAATCACTCAGTGTCTGAAATGGCATGTAAACAACCCAAAGGAGCAGTAAGGGATTAGTGTTCACACTTCCAGTCACATTCACACCTCCTCAAACACATTTATAGCCCTTCTCCTCTAGGTGGCGAAATGCCGTGATTGGCTGCAGAATCACAAGTCCACGCAGAGATACCCAAAAACATCTCCCTATTATTTTCATGCTTCTATTTATAGAGTGTATTCGACAGGTGTGTAGGAGAAGACTGATGGCCGACAAAATCAGGAAAAAGACTCCCAAACACTGTCCACTTCACTTGCATTTACGTTTCAGAACAACAACGTTTCGGTACTCAGACTTTCATCAGGTTATCTACACTAACCCTAACAATCAAAAAAATGAAAAGGGCACCAGCATTCAAAAGGGCACTGAAAGGGCACCACAGAGGGCATTTTATCATGTTTCATTTAAAAAAATGTTGACATTAGGACAAAGTCAATTTACACTTTAAGAATGCCAGTTATGTCACACTTTTTCTCCCCTGAAAATCAAGTTCTTATCACAATACTCTTATTTTGGTGCCAGAGAAAGTATCGCCACTTTTGAGACACTGCTGTGTGTTTAAACCACCATTTTCTGGATTTAGGTATAAATTTGAGAAATAGTTTTTCCAAACATTCTGGATTTTAATGCTATCTTTATTTTTTGTTGAATTCAATTTATTCTACAAGTTCCAAAAAGAATTTTGGTCTATTGCTTTTTCAATTTTAATTAATCTGTCTTCAGTATATTTGGCCTTTTTTGGGGTGATAATTTTCTTATATTGTTTAAGGGCTGTGTGGTATTCATGGCCCAGTTCTTGGTTTTCAGGATCGTTTTGTTTCCTGACAGATTTCTGAGATGCTTTCTGAGGAGGGAACATTCATTGTCGAACCATTGTTATTTTGCTTGCTTTTTATTTGATTTGGCATTTGATCTTATCATTTTAGACTCTTTTGCTAGTTTCATAAATATCTGATTCAAATCTTTGTGGCTGAATTTATGTTATCTTTGTTTAGCAGGTATTGATTACACAGAAAACTATCAAGCATGGCTTGTATATTAGAGTTGCTAAATGCATCGGTGTAATCAGTGAGACTTTTCTCTGTACACTTGTAATGTTTTGGGAGAGGTAACAGGTTGTCATCGGGGGCATGTTTCTGGATATGGGTCTCTGCTTTTTTCAGATAGAGTGTGAGCTGATTGTGGTCTGATATGGGACGTTGTGGCAAGACTGTGAATGCATTTATATTTTCTGGACAGATATCTGTGATTGCATAATCAATGACACTATTTCCCATTACAGAACAGTAGGTAAACCTGCCCAGGGAGTCTCCTCGGTTTCTACCATTAACAATGTATAGTCCCAGGGCTTTGCACATTTGTAAAACTTCTTTACCACTCTTGTTCACTAAACTATCATAGCTATGTCTTTGTGATGTGACAAAGGGTTGGTATAGAGGAGACACATCAAAATGATTATTGCCATCTGTATCAATAAAATCTATTTCTCTGCCAGTTCTGGCATTGAAGTCTCCAAATAACAATGTAGAGCCAAGTGAATGGAAATTCAGAATTTCCTTCTGAATTTCATGGAGATAATATTCTGAGTAATATGGGGAGCTTGGAGGTGGTAAATAGATAGCACACAGATAAACATCTTTACAGTTTTCAATAAGTCATTAGCCAGATATGTGTTTTCCCTTTTTTGTCTGGTAATATATAATTGTGATGTTCCTGTCTATACCAAATAATTATTCCCCCAGAGTGTCTTCCATTTTTTATGTGGGGATATTTTAAGGAGGGCAGATTTAGTTTGTTATAGTTACTTGGGCAGTTTGAAGGAGTGTTATCATGTCTCCATGTCTCATGTAAGATAATCAAATCAATGTTATTTATACTATCTAAAAATTCAGGACTTGGAAGAGGAAGAGTTCAATCCCTGGATCCCTGGATGTTGCTTCATAACAAAGTATTCAATATGTAACCAAATCTAGGTGATTTAAAGTTTGTACTGTATTAAACAGATTTAAAATGTACCAAAGGGTCAGATTAACCTATTAACTTGAGTGACAAATGAGTAGATGATGTCTCTTAATTGATTTTGCTCTAAAGGAACCTTTGCTCTGGAAGCAACAGCAGCGTAGGAGTCTCTCTCAGTGTGAGAATGCAGCTGTGGTCTAGGGAGCTGCTGCTGGGTCTGGTGCAGCTGCTGAAGGTGGTGACGTTGCTGCTGCTGTTGGACCCGGTGTTGCCACTGATAGTGGGGATGCTGTTGCTTCTGCTGGAGATTTCTCTAATGCTGTTGGGGAAGATCTCGCTGGTGCTGTCGGAGGGACAGCTGGTCACTGTGGTTCTCCTGGGTTGGGGGAGGGGACCTTTCATGCACCTGAGAGAGGTGAGGGTGCCTCTGGTGCTTTAGAGGAGGCTGCAGGTCTCTCTGCTGCTCCTGGTGGATGTGGGGGTACTTCTGCTGCTCCTGGGGAGGGTGACAGTCTCTCTGGTGCTGCTGGTGGATGTGAGGGTACTTCTGCTGCTCCTGGGGAGGGTGACAGTCTCTCTGGTGCTGCTGGTGGATGTGAGGGTACTTCTGCTGCTCCTGGGGAGGGTGACAGTCTCTCTGGTGCTGCTGGTGGATGTGAGGGTACTTCTGCTGCTCCTGGGGAGGGTGACAGTCTCTCTGGTGCTGCTGGTGGATGTGAGGGTACTTCTGCTGCTCCTGGGGAGGGTGACAGTCTCTCTGGTGCTGCTGGTGGATGTGGGGGTACTTCTGCTGCTCCTGGGGAGGGGGAAAGGCTCTTTGGTGCTGCTGGTGGATGTGAGGGTACCCATGTTGCTGCTGCTGATTTTGGGGGTACCTCTGGTGCTCCTGGAGATGATGGAGGTCTCTGTGGTGCTGCTGCTGGTTCTGAGGGTAGCGTTCTCTGTTCAGAGCTGTCTCTTTAATCTTTTTGGGAAAAAGTTGTACTCCTCTGTTGTTGAGATGGCTGTGGTCATGCAGATGTTGGTAACTTATTCTGCTGTGCTGTGCTAAAATCTTTTACTGTGCTCAGATAATTTGCTAATGTGAAGTTTCTTTTTAGGGTCAGATAACATTTCAATTTACTCTGTGTTTTAGTTGTTTCCTTCCAGTATGTGATATAGATTTCTTTTTGTTGGTTGATAATTTGGTTCGGTCTGATTGGCTTGGTGTTGTGGTCCCGAGGCTGTCCGGGCCGTGTTGGGTTGTCTGGACAGAGCCTCAGGACCAGCTGGCTGAGGGGACTCTTCTCTGGCTTCAGCTCTTGGCAGGTTAGGGCTTTGTGATGGTAAGTCTGAGGGTCACTAGTTTTTAGGTGATCGTAAAATTGAATTGCTCTTTTTTGTATTTTCAATATGAGGGGGAATTGGCCGAGTTCTGCTCTACATGCATTGTTTGGTGTCTTTCTCTGGACATGCATGATGTTCTTACAGAACTCTGTGTGGAAATATTCTATTATTGTTTTGTTCCATTTGTCAAATTCATGATTTAATTTTGGTCCCCAAATTTCACTGCCATAGAGAATTATCGGTTCTAATACAAATTGGAAAATTTTTAGCCAGATTTTAATTAGAATGTCAAGTTTAATATTTCTTCTAATTGCATAGAAAGCTCTCCTTGCTTTGTCTCTCAGATCTTTCACAGCCAAGTTGAAGCTTCCTGTGGAGCTTATGTTGAGGCCAAGGTATGTGTAGTTTTTTGTATGTTGTAATTTAGTGGTGTCAAAATAGAAATTGTGTGGGTGTTCCTGACTTCTGGACTGCTTCTGGAAGATCATAATTTTGGTTTTCCTATTTTAACTGCACATTTATTTTTATATCTATTTGTGTACATAGATTTATTTACATCATATGTTTTTCCCCCAATGCCACTGTTGAGTAGTCTGTAGAAAAGGCCCTCATGCCAGACGGAATCAAAGGCCTTTGTGAAATCAACAAAACATGCGTAGACCTTTCCTTTCTTCTTGTCTAATTCTTGCTCAGTCAGGGTGTGGAGCGTATAGATGTGGTCTGTTGTGCGAAAATTAGGTAGGAATCCAATTTGGCATTTATTCATGACATTTTGGTCATTGATAAAACTGATAAGTTTTTTATTCATAATGTTGCAAAAAGTTTTTCCCGGGTTACTATTTAAACAGATTCCACGGTAATTATTTGGGTCGTATGTATCTCCATTTTTATAAAGTGGTGTTATTAAGCCTTTATTCCAAATGTCAGGAAAAGTGCCAACTGCTAGAATCATATTAAAAAGTTTGAGTATAGCCAATTTTAATTTATGGTCAGAATATTTGATCATTTCATTTAAGATTTTGTCGACTCCACAGGCCTTTTTTGCTTTCAGGGATTGGATGCTTTCCATCAGTTCTTGCTCTGTTATTGAAGCATCTAGAGGGTTTTGGTTGTCTTTAATCACTAATTCTAAAGTTTTCCACTTGGTGTGTGTTTTGTTTTGGTCACTGTTCTTTGTAATATTGCTGTATAATTCAGTAAAAAATAAATAATTCATCCAAATGCTGCCATTTTGTATTGCCAACTGATCTTGTTGTGTTTAGTTTAGAGTGTTCCACTTCTGCCAGAACTGGTTTGATTCTAAAGACTCTTCTATTTCAGAGAGCTGGATTCTGGTGTGCTGGTCTTTCTTTGCTCTTAGTGTGTGTTTGTATTGTTTTAAGGTATCATAGTAAGGAAGGCGTATATTTTGGTTATTTGGGTCTCTATGCTTTTCATTTGATAACTTTCTTAAAGTCTTCCTTATATTTTTGCAATCATCGTTAAACCATATGTTATTGTGTATTTGTTTTGGTTTTTGATTAGAGGTTTTCAGGATTGATAACGTTGCCAATTTATCCAAAATTTCATTAATTTTGTCCACAGCAGTGTTTACACCAACATTATTATGGGGAAATATATCAGAAATAAATAAATCAATTAAATGTTGGATTTTGGCATTTTCAAATGCCTTTTGGTAGCTCTCCATGCTGTCTGATTTCCATCTGTATGAATGTGTGGTGTTGTACAGTTCACTGGGTTTAGAGGCCTCATAGTTAATGTGTGCCCTATGGCATAGTCTACCGTACTACTGCCAAGAGTTGAATTAAATGTGTAACGACCCAGAGAATCTTCTTGTAACCTACCATTGACTATATACAAGTCATTTATATATATATATATATATATATATATATATATATATATATATATATATATATATATATATATATATATATATATAAATAAATGACTTCAACAAAATGACAATGGGAGCAAGAGAATTCCTCAGAATTTGACTTAAAGAGTTCTTTATTATAAATAACTTTTGACAAACTTTAAAAGTTGAAAAACAAAAACAAATAAATAATATATATGTATTTATATGTGTATATATGTATGTATATATATATGTGTATATATATACAGTCCCTGACAAAAGTCTTGTTGCTTATGCAAGTTGTAGGAACAACAAATAATAACAATGAATCTTTGGCATGTTGTCAGAGGTCAGGTTGCACTTCACATGAAGGTCTGGTGTGCTGGGGTTCTTTTTATACACACCTGGAAATGTGTTAATTACAGTATTTGTCACAGATGGAGCTCTAATATCTGATTGGTTGAATCGTTTAAAGACATGACAAGACTTTTGTCAAAGCAAAATCTGACCTTTCTGTCCTAATTAAATGATAAAACTCAATGAATGATACACAACATTATTTTGGTATAATAAGCATAATATAGAGGCCTTTTCCTTTCATATTAGCCATTTCTGATTCCAGTTGATCAATTACAAGTCATGTTATTATTTGTTGTTCCTACAACTTGGATAAGCGACAAGACTTTCGTCAGGGATTATATAAATATATCTGTGTGTGTGTGTGTACAGGCAAGGTCTGCGAACATCATAAACATGTCCTGATATACTTTCTTTTATCCACCAAGACTGGAAAACATCACACAAGAGACAATTTAAGTTCTTTAAATATTTTGTATTCTGATCATTTTAACCTTATTGACAGAAGCGATAAATAGCATAAGAAATCTCACAGAATACAGCTATGCACGATTATATAAATACAGTTTGCATATATGATGTATACCATGACCCTTGATAGAACTTTAGGCATTGGTTCATGGTTGAGGTGTACAGTCCACTATGAGTTGCATGTGTTCCTTTATTTGTTCCCTTTACAGTATGCTCTCTGTGGAAGTGTTTATTGCTATGCTGTGTTAAACATGGGTTAAAGTGTTTCTGTGGGGGTCATCCAATTAAATTTAAACCTGTTAAATACTTTTTTAAATATCCAATATTATATATATCCCAGCAGTACAGGATAATTGTTAATAATAAATTAACTTAGTGTGACATGGGCCAATATAAGGAGCATTAAAGAGATGCATGGATTAAAAGCTCTGAAGGACACGTTGTTGTTTGTCGTTCCTGCAATTGTCGTTGCAGCAGTTGTTGTTGCAGCAGTTGATGTTGTAGCAATTGTAGTTGCAGCAGTTGTTGTTGCAGCAGTTGTTGTTGCAGCAATTGTAGTTGCAGGAACTGGACCCGCTGTAAAAACATTTTTGAAGGAATAGGTTAAAAACTAAAAAAAGGACTTGTGCCTGACCAAAAGCATTTCTTTTATCTTTGATTGCTGTCAAAGTGTCATCAGCAAGGACCAGTATAACAGACTTATACGGCTAAACAGTTTACTTACATACTAATGCAACTGAAGAGGCACCAAAGGTCACATTGAAGGTGTTGGAATCATTTGCAGCATCAACTAAGGTTTGAGCAACATCAGTATTCATTGGGAGTGCTGAAGCAGGGGTAGACCGGTTGAACACAACTGAAAACTCTACTTCAGTTCCATCCACGCGTGTTTGTGGAGCTGGAGCTTGAGCACGCCTGTAACATAAAACAAAATAGGACAAATGTAAAATAATGATATGAGACAATTCTATATACATGTGTTATTTGTACTGTAGGTGAAACTCTCAACATCAGAAGATGCAAATTTTAAGACCATAGAGATGCATACAGAGCCTAATAGAACTGTTAAAAATGCTTTTACCTGAATTCTCTCACAAAGCACTGGTCAAAGGCAAGACCAAATCTTGCTCGATATATTTGATTACACTGCAGAAAGACAACGGAATTTAAAAAGCATGATTAGCTGTCAAGCACAATACGCTTTAAAAGGAATTTAAGAAACTGTAATTTTCACTGAAATATTTTTTTTAATGATTATTAAGTATCTTGTAATTCAGCTAAAATATTCTGTCCAAATAATTATGTTCGGAACTGACAAAATAAATGGAAAATGCAATAACTTTAAAATTACTCACACGAGATGTTGCTATTCCTGAAAGTTCTATGAATCGAGGGCTGGTGGTGTTGAGCAAGTCATCTGTAAAGATTTCATTTTCCAAGGTTGCTGATATGACATAAGTAACAGGGTCAGGTGTTGTGGTTGGCGCAGCTGTGGTTGTTGTTGTTGGGGAAGCTGTAGTTGTTGTTGTTTGACCAGCTGTAGTTGTTGTCGAAGCTGTTGTAGTTGTTATTGGATCAATTGTAGATGCAGCAGTTGTCGATATAGCAATTGTAGTTGCAGCAGTTGTTGTTGTAGCAATTGTAGTTGCAGCAGTTGTCATTGCAACAGTTGTTGTTGCAGCAATTGTAGTTGTAGGAACTGGACCCGCTGTAAAACATTTTTTAGTGAAATAGGTCAAAAAATTAAAAAGTGCTTGTGCCTGAACCAAAAGCATCTCTTTTATCATTGTTTGCTGTCAAACTGTCATCAACAAGGACCAGTATAACAGACCACTATACACAGCTAAACAGTTTACTTACATACTAATGCAACTGAAGAGGCACCAAAGGTCACATTGAAGGTGTTGGAATCATTTGCAGCATCAACTAAGGTTTGAGCAACAACAGTATTCATTGGGAGTGCTGAAGCAGGAGTAGACCGGTTGAACACAACTGAAAACTCTACTTCAGTTCCATCCACGCGTGTTTGTGGAGCTGGAGCTTGAGCACGCCTGTAACATAACACAAAAGAGGACAAATGTAAAATAATGATATGAGACGATTACGTATACGTGTTATTTGTAATGTAGGTGAAACTCTCAACATCAGAAGATACAAATTTTAAGACCATAGAGATGCATACAGAGCCTAATAGAACTGGTAAAAATGTTTTTACCTGAATTCTCTCACAAAGCACTGGTCAAAGGCAAGACCAAATCTTGCTCGATATATTTGATTACACTGCAGAAAGACAACAAGATTTAAAAAGCATTATTAGCCGTCAAGCAGAAAATGCTTCAAAAGGGATTTAAGAAAATGTTATTTTCACTGAAACAAGTTTTTAATCATAATTAAAATTAATTATTTCAGCTGTAACATGCTGTCCGAATGATTTTGCTTAGTACTGACAAAATAAATGAAAAATGCAATAACTTTATTACTCACACGAGCTGTAGCTATTCCTGAAAGCTCTATGAATCGAGGGCTGGTGGTGTTGAGCAAGTCATCTGTAAAGATTTCATTTTCCAAGGTTGCTGATAGCACATAAGTAACAGGGTCAGGTGTTGTGGTTGTTGGGGCAGCTGTGGTTGTAGTTGTAGGGGCAGCTGTAGTTGTAGTTGTTGGGGCAGCTGTTGTTGTAGTTGTAGGGGCAGCTGTTGTCGTAGTTGTAGGGGCAGCTGTGGTTGTAGTTGTAGGGGCAGCTGTAGTTGTAGTTGTTTGGGCAGCTGTAGTTGTTGTTGGCGAAGCTGTGGTTGTAGTTGAAGGGGCAGCTGTGGTTGTCGTTGTTGGGGCTAGCTGTCGTCGTAGTTGTTGGGGCAGCTGTGGTTGTCGTTGTTGGGGCAGCTGTAGTTGTCGTTGTTGGGGCAGCTGTAGTTGTAGTTGTTGGGGCAGCTGTGGTTGTAGTTGTTGGAGCAGCTGTGGTTGTTGTTGCTGGAGCAGCCGTTGTTGTAGTTGTTGGAGCAGCAGTGGTTGTTGTTGTTGGGGTAGCTGTGGTTGTTGTTGTTGGGGCAGCTGTGGTTGTAGTTGTTGGGGCAACTGTAGTTGTTGTTGTTGGGGCAGCCGTTGTTGTAGTTGTTGGGGCAGCTGTGGTTGTAGTAGTTGGGGCAGCTGTGGTTGTAGTTGTAGGGGCAGCTGTAGTTGTAGTTGTAGGGGCAGCTGTAGTTGTAGTTGTTGGGGCAGCTGTTGTCGTAGTTGTTGGGGCAGCTGTAGTTGTCGTTGTTGGGGCAGCTGTAGTTGTAGTTGTTGGGGCAGCTGTGGTTGTTGTTGTTGGGGCAGCTGTTGTCGTAGTTGTTGGGGCAACTGTAGTTGTTGTTGTTGGAGCAGCCGTTGTTGTAGTTGTTGGGGCAGCTGTGGTTGTAGTTGTTGGGGCAGCTGTGGTTGTAGTTGTTGGGGCAGCTGTGGTTGTAGTTGTTGGGGCAGCTGTAGTTGTAGTTGTTGGGGCAGCCGTTGTTGTAGTTGTTGGGGCAGCTGTGGTTGTAGTTGTTGGGGCAGCTGTGGTTGTAGTTGTTGGGGCAGCTGTGGTTGTAGTTGTTGGGGCAGCTGTGGTTGTAGTTGTTGGGGCAGCTGTGGTTGTAGTTGTTGGGGCAGCTGTAGTTGTAGTTGTTGGGGCAGCTGTAGTTGTTGTTGTTGGGGCAGCTGTAGTTGTAGTTGTTGGGGCAGCTGTGGTTGTAGTTGTTGGGGCAGCTGTGGTTGTAGTTGTTGGGGCAGCTGTGGTTGTAGTTGTTGGGGCAGCTGTGGTTGTTGTTGTTGGGGCAGCTGTGGTTGTAGTTGTTGGGGCAGCTGTAGTTGTAGTTGTTGGGGCAGCTGTGGTTGTAGTTGTTGGGGCAGCTGTAGTTGTAGTTGTTGGGGCAGCTGTAGTTGTAGTTGTTGGGGCAGCTGTAGTTGTAGTTGTTGGGGCAGCTGTGGTTGTAGTTGTTGGGGCAGCTGTGGTTGTAGTTGTTGGGGCAGCTGTAGTTGTAGTTGTTGGGGCAGCTGTAGTTGTAGTTGTTGGGGCAGCTGTAGTTGTAGTTGTTGGGGCAGCTGTAGTTGTAGTTGTTGGGGCAGCTGTAGTTGTAGTTGTTGGGGCAGCTGTGGTTGTTGTTGTTGGGGCAGCTGTAGTTGTAGTTGTTGGGGCAGCTGTGGTTGTAGTTGTTGGGGCAGCTGTGGTTGTAGTTGTTGGGGCAGCTGTGGTTGTAGTTGTTGGGGCAGCTGTAGTTGTAGTTGTTGGGGCAGCTGTGGTTGTAGTTGTTGGGGCAGCTGTAGTTGTTAGTTGTTGGGGCAGCTGTAGTTGTAGTTGTTGGGGCAGCTGTGGTTGTAGTTGTTGGGGCAGCTGTGGTTGTAGTTGTTGGGGCAGCTGTAGTTGTAGTTGTTGGGGCAGCTGTGGTTGTAGTTGTTGGGGCAGCTGTAGTTGTAGTTGTTGGGGCAGCTGTGGTTGTAGTTGTTGGGGCAGCTGTGGTTGTTGTTGTTGGGGCAGCCGTTGTCGTAGTTGTTGGGGCAGCTGTAGTTGTAGTTGTTGGGGCAGCTGTAGTTGTAGTTGTTGGGGCAGCTGTGGTTGTAGTTGTTGGGGCAGCTGTAGTTGTAGTTGTTGGGGCAGCTGTGGTTGTAGTTGTTGGGGCAGCTGTGGTTGTTGTTGTTGGGGCAGCTGTGGTTGTAGTTGTTGGGGCAGCTGTGGTTGTAGTTGTTGGGGCAGCTGTGGTTGTTGTTGTTGGAGCAGCTGTGGTTGTTGTTGTCGGGGAAGCTGTGGTTGTAGTTGTTGGGGCAGCTGTAGTTGTAGTTGTTGGGGCAGCTGTGGTTGTAGTTGTTGGGGCAGCTGTAGTTGTAGTTGTTGGGGCAGCTGTTGTTGTAGTTGTTGGGGCAGCCGTTGTTGTAGTTGTTGGGGCAGCTGTTGTTGTAGTTGTTGGGGCAGCTGTTGTTGTAGTTGTTGGGGCAGCTGTAGTTGTAGTTGTTGGGGCAACTGTAGTTGTAGTTGTTGGGGCAGGTGTAGTTGTAGTTGTTGGGGCAACTGTAGTTGTAGTTGTTGGGGCAGCTGTGGTTGTTGTTGTTGGGTCAGCTGTGGTTGTAGTTGTAGGGGCAGCTGTAGTTGTAGTTGTTGGGGCAGCTGTTGTTGTAGTTGTTGGGGCAGCTGTGGTTGTAGTTGTTGGGGCAGCTGTGGTTGTAGTTGTTGGGGCAGCTGTAGTTGTCGTAGTTGTTGGGGCAGCTGTAGTTGTAGTTGTTGGGGCAGCTGTAGTTGTCGTAGTTGTTGGGGCAGCTGTGGTTGTAGTTGTTGGGGCAGCTGTGGTTGTAGTTGTTGGGGCAGCTGTTGTTGTAGTTGTTGGGGCAGCTGTGGTTGTTGTTGTTGGGGCAGCTGTAGTTGTAGTTGTTGGGGCAGCTGTGGTTGTAGTTGTTGGGGCAGCTGTGGTTGTTGTTGTTGGGGCAGCTGTTGTTGTAGTTGTTGGGGCAGCTGTTGTTGTAGTTGTTGGGGCAGCTGTAGTTGTAGTTGTTGGGGCAGCTGTGGTTGTAGTTGTTGGGGCAGCTGTGGTTGTAGTTGTTGGGGCAGCTGTGGTTGTAGTTGTTGGGGCAGCTGTGGTTGTAGTTGTTGGGGCAGCTGTGGTTGTAGTTGTTGGGGCAGCTGTGGTTGTAGTTGTTGGGGCAGCTGTTGTTGTAGTTGTTGGGGCAGCTGTTGTTGTAGTTGTTGGGGCAGCTGTAGTTGTCGTAGTTGTTGGGGCAGCTGTAGTTGTAGTTGTTGGGGCAGCTGTTGTTGTAGTTGTTGGGGCAGCTGTAGTTGTAGTTGTAGGGGCAGCTGTAGTTGTAGTTGTTGGGGCAGCTGTTGTTGTAGTTGTTGGGGCAGCTGTTGTTGTAGTTGTTGGGGCAGCTGTGGTTGTTGTTGTTGGGGCAGCTGTTGTTGTAGTTGTTGGGGCAGCTGTTGTTGTAGTTGTTGGGGCAGCTGTAGTTGTAGTTGTTGGGGCAGCTGTAGTTGTAGTTGTTGGGGCAACTGTAGTTGTAGTTGTTGGGGCAGCTGTAGTTGTAGTTGTTGGGGCAACTGTGGTTGTAGTTGTTGGGGCAGCTGTGGTTGTTGTTGTTGGGGCAGCTGTGGTTGTAGTTGTAGGGGCAGCTGTAGTTGTAGTTGTTGGGGCAGCTGTTGTTGTAGTTGTTGGGGCAGCTGTGGTTGTAGTTGTTGGGGCAGCTGTGGTTGTAGTTGTTGGGGCAGCTGTGGTTGTTGTTGTTGGGGCAGCTGTTGTTGTAGTTGTTGGGGCAGCTGTGGTTGTAGTTGTTGGGGCAGCTGTGGTTGTTGTTGTTGGGGCAGCTGTGGTTGTAGTTGTTGGGGCAGCTGTAGTTGTAGTTGTTGGGGCAGCTGTGGTTGTAGTTGTTGGGGCAGCTGTGGTTGTAGTTGTTGGGGCAGCTGTTGTTGTAGTTGTTGGGGCAGCTGTTGTTGTAGTTGTTGGGGCAGCTGTGGTTGTAGTTGTTGGGGCAGCTGTAGTTGTAGTTGTTGGGGCAGCTGTAGTTGTAGTTGTTGGGGCAGCTGTAGTTGTAGTTGTAGGGGCAGCTGTAGTTGTAGTTGTTGGGGCAGCTGTAGTTGTAGTTGTTGGAGCAGCTGTTGTTGTAGTTGTTGGGGCAGCTGTAGTTGTAGTTGTTGGGGCAACTGTAGTTGTAGTTGTTGGGGCAGCTGTGGTTGTAGTTGTTGGGGCAGCTGTGGTTGTAGTTGTTGGGGCAGCTGTAGTTGTAGTTGTTGGGGCAGCTGTGGTTGTAGTTGTTGGGGCAGCTGTGGTTGTAGTTGTTGGGGCAGCTGTGGTTGTTGTTGTTGGGGCAGCTGTGGTTGTAGTTGTAGGGGCAGCTGTAGTTGTAGTTGTTGGGGCAGCTGTGGTTGTAGTTGTTGGGGCAGCTGTAGTTGTAGTTGTTGGGGCAGCTGTTGTTGTAGTTGTTGGGGCAGCTGTTGTTGTAGTTGTTGGGGCAGCTGTGGTTGTAGTTGTTGGGGCAGCTGTAGTTGTAGTTGTTGGGGCAGCTGTAGTTGTAGTTGTTGGGGCAGCTGTGGTTGTAGTTGTTGGGGCAGCTGTGGTTGTCGTTGTTGGGGCAGCTGTGGTTGTCGTTGTTGGGGCAGCTGTGGTTGTAGTTGTTGGGGCAGCTGTCGTTGTAGTTGTTGGGGCAGCTGTGGTTGTAGTTGTTGGGGCAGCTGTAGTTGTGGTTGTTGGGGCAGCTGTGGTTGTAGTTGTTGGGGCAGCTGTGGTTGTAGTTGTTGGGGCAGCTGTAGTTGTAGTTGTTGGGGCAGCTGTCGTTGTAGTTGTTGGGGCAGCTGTGGTTGTAGTTGTTGGGGCAGCTGTAGTTGTGGTTGTTGGGGCAGCTGTGGTTGTTGTTGTTGGGGCAGCTGTGGTTGTAGTTGTTGGGGCAGCTGTAGTTGTAGTTGTTGGGGCAGCTGTGGTTGTAGTTGTTGGGGCAGCTGTGGTTGTAGTTGTTGGGGCAGCTGTGGTTGTAGTTGTTGGGGCAGCTGTTGTTGTAGTTGTTGGGGCAGCTGTGGTTGTAGTTGTTGGGGCAGCTGTTGTTGTAGTTGTTGGGGCAGCTGTAGTTGTAGTTGTTGGGGCAGCTGTAGTTGTAGTTGTTGGGGCAGCTGTAGTTGTAGTTGTTGGGGCAGCTGTAGTTGTAGTTGTTGGGGCAGCTGTGGTTGTTGTTGTTGGGGCAGCTGTGGTTGTAGTTGTTGGGGCAGCTGTTGTTGTAGTTGTTGGGGCAGCTGTGGTTGTAGTTGTTGGGGCAGCTGTGGTTGTAGTTGTTGGGGCAGCCGTTGTTGTAGTTGTTGGGGCAGCTGTAGTTGTAGTTGTTGGGGCAGCTGTAGTTGTAGTTGTTGGGGCAGCTGTTGTTGTAGTTGTTGGGGCAGCTGTGGTTGTAGTTGTTGGGGCAGCTGTGGTTGTAGTTGTTGGGGCAGCTGTTGTTGTAGTTGTTGGGGCAGCTGTAGTTGTAGTTGTTGGGGCAGCTGTGGTTGTAGTTGTTGGGGCAGCTGTGGTTGTAGTTGTTGGGGCAGCTGTGGTTGTAGTTGTTGGGGCAGCTGTGGTTGTAGTTGTTGGGGCAGCTGTAGTTGTAGTTGTTGGGGCAGCTGTAGTTGTAGTTGTTGGGGCAGCTGTGGTTGTTGTTGTTGGGGCAGCTGTTGTCGTAGTTGTTGGGGCAGCTGTAGTTGTAGTTGTTGGGGCAGCTGTTGTTGTAGTTGTTGGGGCAGCTGTTGTTGTAGTTGTTGGGGCAGCTGTGGTTGTTGTTGTTGGGGCAGCCGTTGTCGTAGTTGTTGGGGCAGCTGTTGTTGTAGTTGTTGGGGCAGCTGTAGTTGTAGTTGTTGGGGCAGCTGTAGTTGTAGTTGTTGGGGCAACTGTAGTTGTAGTTGTTGGGGCAGCTGTAGTTGTAGTTGTTGGGGCAACTGTAGTTGTAGTTGTTGGGGCAGCTGTAGTTGTAGTTGTTGGGGCAGCTGTGGTTGTAGTTGTTGGGGCAGCTGTGGTTGTTGTTGTTGGGGCAGCCGTTGTCGTAGTTGTTGGGGCAGCTGTTGTTGTAGTTGTTGGGGCAGCTGTAGTTGTAGTTGTTGGGGCAGCTGTAGTTGTAGTTGTTGGGGCAACTGTAGTTGTAGTTGTTGGGGCAGCTGTAGTTGTAGTTGTTGGGGCAGCTGTGGTTGTAGTTGTTGGGGCAGCTGTGGTTGTAGTTGTTTGGGCAGCTGTGGTTGTCGTTGTTGGGGCAGCTGTGGTTGTCGTTGTTGGGGCAACTGTGGTTGTCGTTGTTGGGGCAGCTGTTGTCGTAGTTGTTGGGGCAGCTGTGGTTGTTGTTGTTGGGGCAGCTGTGGTTGTAGTTGTAGGGGCAGCTGTGGTTGTAGTTGTAGGGGCAGCTGTCGTTGTAGTCGTAGGGGCAGCTGTGGTTGTAGTTGTTGGGGCAGCTGTAGTCGTGGTTGTTGGGGCAGCTGTGGTTGTAGTTGTTGGGGCAGCTGTGGTTGTAGTTGTTGGGGCAGCTGTGGTTGTTGTTGTTGGGGCAGCTGTAGTTGTAGTTGTTGGGGCAGCTGTAGTTGTAGTTGTTGGGGCAGCTGTGGTTGTTGTTGTTGGGGCAGCCGTTGTCGTAGTTGTTGGGGCAGCTGTGGTTGTAGTTGTAGGGGCAGCTGTGGTTGTAGTTGTAGGGGCAGCTGTGGTTGTCGTTGTTGGGGCAGCTGTGGTTGTCGTTGTTGGGGCAACTGTGGTTGTCGTTGTTGGGGCAGCTGTGGTTGTAGTTGTAGGGGCAGCTGTGGTTGTAGTTGTTGGGGCAGCTGTGGTTGTCGTTGTTGGGGCAACTGTGGTTGTCGTTGTTGGGGCAGCTGTGGTTGTAGTTGTAGGGGCAGCTGTGGTTGTAGTTGTTGGGGCAGCTGTTGTTGTAGTTGTAGGGGCAGCTGTAGTTGTAGTTGTTGGGGCAGCTGTAGTTGTAGTTGTTGGGGCAGCCGTGGTTGTTGTTGTTGGGTCAGCCGTGGTTGTTGTTGTTGGGGCAACTGTGGTTGTTGTTGTTGGGGCAGCTGTAGTCGTGGTTGTTGGGGCAGCTGTAGTTGTAGTTGTTGGGGCAGCTGTGGTTGTAGTTGTTGGTGCAGCTGTAGTTGTAGTTGTTGGGGCAGCTGTGGTTGTAGTTGTTGGTGCAGCCGTTGTTGTAGTTGTTGGGGCAGCGGTGGTGGTTATTACCTGAGCTTTTATATCCACTGCAACTATGACGAAGAAGTTAAAACTCATTTTTATCTGTGAGCAGCTGCTCTATAGATAACCTTGTTAGTCTTTTGGTCAGTCAGTCTCATGGTCAGTTGGTCTTTCAGTCGCTTCGTCGTTCAGTCCCCAACATCTTCCCACTTTAGGCAGCCACAGTTTTGGTCATCTGAGGCTGATATTTGGCCTGAGTGGTCAGTGATAAAGAACATTTTTTCAACATAATTTTTCTACGTAGAAATGTAACAAATGCTGTTAATTGTCTGACAGAAATACTGTAAATCACACATAAGGCTAACGCCTTCACCTCAACCACCAGTTGCCACCTGCCTTCGTATAGATGCTCAAGCTATTCATGTTGCACAACAGAGGCATGCTTAGAGACATGACAAGGGTTGACACACACTTGTAGTTGGATTTGAGATTATATTGTACATTGTTATCGATGTTCTACCCCAGATTTATGAATTTACCGTTTGGCAAGTGCTTCTCATGTTTTGTTTTCACCAAAATATATAACCACAATTTCCTTTCCGGTTTCTTCATCTCAAGTTAAAAATCAACCGGAGAACAATAGGTGGAGGTAGTGAGAATGCATAAACACATGAATTTATGTGTATGTAGTTGGCTGGACACTTGCCAGGTTACTCAGTGGCCCAACTACCTCATCCCTAGGTGTTATGTGATTTAAACAAATTTGGTAATAAAAACAAAAAAGTTATCTGAGGTATTTAAGTTTGACCAGACCACAACTCACCTTTTATCTTTGTTTACTGATTGTGATCTCAGGTTGGTGCTAGACTCTGATGTGTCTTTGTATAAGAAATAGTTGATAAGGTGCAGGACAGAATTCTACCTTTATGTCGTGTCATTCCCTATACCTTTTATTTTACTTATTTTGTATCACTTGTACACTGTAAAGGCAATTGAAGTAATATCACTCAGCTTACCTGTTACAATCAGGAAAATAGTTATGATCCGTGCCACACCCATCTCGTCTTCCTTCTATAAATAAATAATCAAACAATGCAGAGATTTACTGCACCTGTCACCATGTCGAAACCTTTTGTACAACAGTGACTAGCCCATAGAATCATTACTCTCACTTAAATTATGGAATTCCTGAGAGCATTAAATGTGTTAAAATCTTCTATACATGAAACGATAATTTTACCAATCTAAATTTAATAGGAATACTTTTTCTCTGTGTATTTCTGTTCCTTTCCTGTTTTTAATGAAAAGCCCTTATTCTGAGACAACACAGAATCAATAAATTCATACTTGCAGCCTTCATCTAAAGGTACTTTTTAAATGGTAACATCATGTCATTTTTTTGACCATGATACTTTTAAACATCATTTAGAGTTCATGTCTCCATTAGATTTTATCCAGATGAGAGTTGAAGGAATAGACACTTCTACATGCACTACATCAACAAGCACAGTACTGCAACAGGCAGGTGCACTGAGTGAGGAGGACTGCTGTTTAACCACCCTAATCACTCAGTCTGTGCAACTGTTCACAAACATAAAGCTGACTGAAATGCCTTTGAGCAAAGAACTGAACCTCTCCTACGGAACAGGCTGAACCTGAACTATAAATCTGTAATAGAGGACAAAAAGAGATCCCTTCAAAAATCACTAATGATCACATTCTTATTATTTATATCTGACCAACTGAATTGATATACTTATTTTAACTGATTTTAATATTATGATGCTGGTGTGTTTGTACCTGAAACAGTACATCTTTACCATGCTGAGAAAAAAATGCTACATGTCCAATTATAATGGTCGAAAAAATGAGAGAAAGCACTGAATCAGAATTTATTGCGTATTTATTTAACATATTGCTAAAAAAAAAAGAAACATTAAAGGAACTAATCTGACCGAGAAAGTTAATATTTACAATATTGATAAGGTAATAATACGAACTCAGAAATAGTAATTTGACAAATTTCCCTACAAGCAAGCTGCCCTGGAGTGGAGCAAGGTCCCCAGAACTCTGTTTTATCTAAAAAAGGTATCTACTTGGAAGATTCCAACTAACATATAGTGAAACGGTATTAAATTCTCTTGTCGTTTGATAAGAGTTTGTTTATTTAGTTTATTCAGTTAAGAAAATCATTAAATGAAGATTTTTCTCTAGTCTTAAAATGCTTTCCTCAAAACTACATAGTGCACCTTTAACTTTATGTGACCTTCACTTATTACCACTTTAAATGTGATATAATGTGAGAATTAAATAAAAATTATTGTTGTAAATTAGTACAATTTTAAAACTAAACGCACAAACATCAAGCAGACTTATACAGAAGTGTAGATATAGACTTAAAAATGTACTTACCCAAAATTTAAATACAAGATGAAAAGTTCAGATGTTAAGATGCTAAGATGTTCAGCCCAATTCACACCTATAATATTTTAGACCTTTCACCAAAGTGACACTCCACATCAATGGAGGCCTTTATATATCTCTACTGAATAAAGGCTAGTGACGTGACTCATATGTCATGCATTTTGCTGAAATGCTTCAACACCCTTACCAATGTATAAACTCAATCAAGCCTGTCATTTTCTTGGCTCAGTACGATGGCCTACTCCCATCTATTCTTCTGTGAAAACTGCAGGTACATTCCATCTACGTCAATATTGACGACGGTTCAACAAGTGTGACAACTAATGATACACAATTAATATGAGTTCCAGTAAAGTGCTGGAAGGGGAAACACACAAGACAAGAAAACAAATACTTTGATTATGGATTATTCAAATACTGGAGTAAATCTGTACAGTAGAGAGTACATAATGTATATGTACGCATTAAAATAAAAGCATCTCAGTTTAATTTCATAATTTTTATCCAAATAAGTACAAACCCATCATCCTTTAACATGATCCAGTATGAAATCGGCATATTTTATACATATTGATAATGTGAGAATGAGCTTGTAACATCATCATTATTATATAATGTATCATGTTGTTCTTTTTGTTTTACATGTTTGTCATCACAACACATAGCTTTTGGCTTCCATGACGTCTCAGGCTTCGTGGTTTATCCCTTTGTTGTTTTTGCAGTTCACTTCCTGCAGTTATTGTTAGCCACCAATCGCTTGCTTTCATAAGTCAGACTGGACTGGAGATAATCATATGACTTATAATTATAACGATGGCAATGATGCAGCACATTTGGAATACAAGTTTACAGTCAATAATATATTTGCATTAATTGCACTAACAACTGCATTGCAAGTACAATCTGACAAAGAAAAAAATGTACTTGTATTGTGGACATGCATTATGCGATATTGTGATTTTTTTTATTCTAATCCTTTGACTTCTGAGATGAGATCTATCAGTACTGTGGTACTACTTTGTGTTACAGATATCTGAGAACAGAATTATATATGTTGATGAAGGTTCTCAGTTAGTTAGTTAGTTAGGTTCTTTAATGTCCCCAAAGGGATAATTGTTTTCACACAGTCAGTTTGTCTTCAGGACAGCATACATTTAAGTAACAGATAAACCCTCTTCCCACATATACAACAGATAACAGATAAACCCTCTTCCCACATATATCAGTCATCCAGTTTCAGAGTTGTTTGGGTCACTTAACCCGGTGTAAATGGTTGTTAAGCTGTCTGGGGAGGGATCTCAGTACTGCATTATAGGTGGGTGATAAGTAATGTCGTAGGCCACCTCCTCTGTTCTCCTCGACCGTCCTCTGTGAGGACACTCCCAAACAGAGTTTAAAAGCCTGCAACTCCCTCCAGTTAGTTAGAACTGAAGAAGCCTCTTGGATGAGAGGTGAAATGTCTCAAAGGGACTGAAACATGTCCAGCTGCCTACAATACAGCATATAAAAGAATTATAGATGCCATATAAATTGTATGCCATTATATATGTGTAAGAAATGACATAGTTTGTAAATTCAGTAATCAGTGTGTTTTAAAGAGCAGGATCAGGATGTGAGAGGAGGAGGGGAGAATGCATTTTGCTTGAGGTGTCAGAAAGCCACAGGTGGGGCACATTCTCTACATGGGAGGATACAGAAACGTAGATGACATTTACTGTCCTATCTAAAACATCAAAGGGTCATTGTTTTAGGAAGAGATGATTAATGCCTGTTGTAAATGAAGGTAACCTCCTCTCTATTTTGTATGTTGCTCTGACCTTCCTTCCATGCTGCGTGTTATTAAAGAGATCTGATTCATACGCTGAAGTCTAAAATTCTACAGAGACTTAGCAACTCTCAACCTCACAAAGGGGAATTTTTCCACTACATATGCCATAAATATATATGTATGTGTGTGAGTATATGCCTATGTATATAGCGGTATTGGGAGTATGAAGAAACTAAAAGACAAAACTACTAAAACAAATATTTCATGACAATGAACTATCCTGGTCTACTACCAATAATGAATTAATAATTCTGAGCTTCCGGACTTGAATCAGCTAATAGAATCACTAGATGCACTTCTAAATAGCAAACCGGTAACTACAGCTATCATCAGTTATGGGTTAATCTGGTGTTATGTTGCCCCCTATTTGTTTGAATTTTGTGAATGGGGCCAATTCTTACATATTGCACCTTTAAAGAGCAGCTGGTTTAAGTGTTTTACCTACTTTATCACAGTAAGTCAGCACAGGCAAGTTGAGTTTCATCATTAATTTGACTTACATCTCAGTCAGTTCTCTTGAAGTCTGTCATGATAGGTGTTATGCTAACATAGGTGCTGTGAAATGGAAGTTATGACTATACTGACATATGGAATTACAGTGAATAATTTCAAGGGAAACATGATCATCTTGGTCAAAATCTTGTTGTGACACTTTAATCAAATCACTAAGTACAGACCATCAGCTATCAATCTGCCAACTTCCTGACTCAGTATCGTGGTATACTCCCTTTGTATTTCCTGTCAAACAAGTTGCTGGTGCATTCCACCTTACACTGGTAATGTTGAGGGAGGTTACTTCAGTGGGACAATAACTTTAAACAACAAGTTATCAAATGTTAGTGAAGTGCTAAAAGAGCAAGAGGACATGCAAGAAAAGAAAAACACAGACAATATTGGTAATACGATAATTAGAATATTCATATGGTCAAATGAAAAGAAATGGGTATACCTTGTTACACATGTTGTTCCTTTATATTAACAGAACAATATGTATGTTCACCAGGAATATAACCATTATATTACTGAGGATAGAAAAATAAGATTGAAAAATTAAAAAAATTATGAGTAAAGAGAATATATCTCATTTTTCCTGCCTTCCTTTTTTGTAAAATATGTAATTGTGCTGCATCCGTCAAAGCTGGAATTGCAGCGAGCACATTCACAGCTTTCAGATCTAGAACAAAGTGCCATTCTTCAGGTTTGTTAGCTTTAGAAATTTAAACATATTAAACGATAGATTTAGATGTCAACACACCTTGTTCTAGAAGACAATCAACAGCAAATACGTTGAATCTGCTCTGATGCCTGCAGAACAATCACTCAGTGTCTGAAATGGCATGTAAACAACCCAAAGGAGCAGTAAGGGATTAGTGTTCACACTTCCAGTCACATTCACACCTCCTCAAACACATTTATAGCCCTTCTCCTCTAGGTGGCGAAATGCCGTGATTGGCTGCAGAATCAGAAGTCCACGCAGAGATACCCAAAAACATCTATATCTATCTATATAGATATATAGATATATCTATATAGATAGATATATATATATCTATATATATATAAATGACTTCAACAAAATGACAATGGGAGCAAGAGAATTCCTCAGAATTTGACATAAAGAGTTCTTTATTATAAATAACTTTTGACAAACTTTAAAAGTTGAAAAACAAAAACAAATAAATAATATATATGTATTTATATGTGTATATATGTATGTATATATATATGTGTATATATATACAGTCCCTGACAAAAGTCTTGTTGCTTATGCAAGTTGTAGGAACAACAAATAATAACAATGAATCTTTGGCATGTTGTCAGAGGTCAGGTTGCACTTCACATGAAGGTCTGGTGTGCTGGGGTTCTTTTTATACACACCTGGAAATGTGTTAATTACAGTATTTGTCACAGATGGAGCTCTAATATCTGATTGGTTGAATCGTTTAAAGACATGACAAGACTTTTGTCAAAGCAAAATCTGACCTTTCTGTCCTAATTAAATGATAAAACTCAATGAATGATACACAACATTATTTTGGTATAATAAGCATAATATAGAGGCCTTTTCCTTTCATATTAACCATTTCTGATTCCAGTTGATCAATTACAAGTCATGTTATTATTTGTTGTTCCTACAACTTGGATAAGCGACAAGACTTTCGTCAGGGATTATATAAATATATCTGTGTGTGTGTGTGTACAGGCAAGGTCTGCGAACATCATAAACATGTCCTGATATACTTTCTTTTATCCACCAAGACTGGAAAACATCACACAAGAGACAATTTAAGTTCTTTAAATATTTTGTATTCTGATCATTTTAACCTTATTGACAGAAGCGATAAATAGCATAAGAAATCTCACAGAATACAGCTATGCACGATTATATAAATACAGTTTGCATATATGATGTATACCATGACCCTTGATAGAACTTTAGGCATTGGTTCATGGTTGAGGTGTACAGTCCACTATGAGTTGCATGTGTTCCTTTATTTGTTCCCTTTACAGTATGCTCTCTGTGGAAGTGTTTATTGCTATGCTGTGTTAAACATGGGTTAAAGTGTTTCTGTGGGGGTCATCCAATTAAATTTAAACCTGTTAAATACTTTTTTAAATATCCAATATTATATATATCCCAGCAGTACAGGATAATTGTTAATAATAAATTAACTTAGTGTGACATGGGCCAATATAAGGAGCATTAAAGAGATGCATGGATTAAAAGCTCTGAAGGACACATTGTTGTTTGTCGTTCCTGCAATTGTCGTTGCAGCAGTTGTTGTTGCAGCAGTTGTTGTTGCAGCAATTGTAGTTGCAGCAGTTGTTGTTGCAGCAATTGTTGTTGCAGGAACTGGACCCGCTGTAAAAACATTTTTGAAGGAATAGGTTAAAAACAAAAAAAAAGTACTTGTGCCTGACCAAAACCATTTCTTTTGTCCTTGTTTGCTGTCAAACTGTCATCAGCAAGGACCAGTATAACAGACTTATACGGCTAAACAGTTTACTTACATACTATTGCAACTGAAGAGGCACCAAAGGTCACATTGAAGGTGTTGGAATCATTTGCAGCATCAACTAAGGTTTGAGCAACATCAGTATTCATTGGGAGTGCTGAAGCAGGGGTAGACCGGTTGAACACAACTGAAAACTCTACTTCAGTTCCATCCACGCGTGTTTGTGGAGCTGGAGCTTGAGCACGCCTGTAACATAAAACAAAATAGGACAAATGTAAAATAATGATATGAGACAATTCTATATATATGTGTTATTTGTACTGTAGGTGAAACTCTCAACATCAGAAGATGCAAATTTTAAGACCATAGAGATGCATACAGAGCCTAATAGAACTGGTAAAAATGTTTTTACCTGAATTCTCTCACAAAACACTGGTCAAAGGCAAGACCAAATCTTGCTCGATATATTTGATTACACTGCAGAAAGACAACGGAATTTAAAAAGCATGATTAGCTGTCAAGCACAATACGCTTTAAAAGGAATTTAACAAACTGCAATTTTCACTGAAATATTTTTTTTAATGACTATTAAGTATCTTGTAATTCAGCTAAAATATTCTGTCCAAATAATTATGTTCGGAACTGACAAAATAAATGGAAAATGCAATAACTTTAAAATTACTCACACGAGCTGTAGCTATTCCTGAAAGCTCTATGAATCGAGGGCTGGTGGTGTTGAGCAAGTCATCTGTAAAGATTTCATTTTCCAAGGTTGCTGATATGACATAAGTGACAGGGTCAGGTGTTGTGGTTGCCGCAGCTGTGGTTGTTGTTGTTGGGGAAGCTGTAGTTGTTGTTGTTTGAGCAGCTGTAGTTGTTGTTGTTTGAGCAGCTGTAGTTGTTGTTGTTGGGGAAGCTGTAGTTGTTGTTGTTTGAGCAGCTGTAGTTGTTGTCGAAGCTGCTGTAGTTGTTGTTGGATCAATTGTAGTTGCAGCAGTTGTTGTTGTAGCAATTGTAGTTGCAGGAACTGGACCCGCTGTAAAACATTTTTTCGTGGAATAGGTCAAAAAATAAAAGAGTGCTTGTGCCTGAACCAAAAGCATTTCTTTTATCTTTGATTGCTGTCAAAGTGTCATCAGCAAGGACCAGTATAACAGACTTATACGGCTAAACAGTTTACTTACATACTAATGCAACTGAAGAGGCACCAAAGGTCACATTGAAGGTGTTGGAATCATTTGCAGCATCAACTAAGGTTTGAGCAACATCAGTATTCATTGGGAGTGCTGAAGCAGGAGTAGACCGGTTGAACACAACTGAAAACTCTACTTCAGTTCCATCCACGCGTGTTTGTTGAGCTGGAGCTTGAGCACGCCTGTAACATAAAACAAAATAGGACAAATGTAAAATAATGATATGAGACGATTACGTATACGTGTTATTTGTAATTTAGGTGACACTCTCAACATCAGAAGATACAAATTTTAAGACCATAGAGATGCATACAGAGCCTAATAGAACTGGTAAAAATGTTTTTACCTGAATTCTCTCACAAAGCACTGGTCAAAGGCAAGACCAAATCTTGCTCGATATATTTGATTACACTGCAGAAAGACAACAAGATTTAAAAAGCATTATTAGCTGTCAAGCAGAAAATGCTTCAAAAGGGATTTAAGAAAATGCTGTTTTCACTGAAACAAGTTTTTAATCATAATTAAAAATAATTATTTCAGCTGAAACATGCTGTCCGAATGATTTTGCTAAGTACTGACAAAATAAATGAAAAATGCAATAACTTTTTTACTCACACGAGCTGTAGCTATTCCTGAAAGCTCTATGAATCGAGGGCTGGTGGTGTTGAGCAAGTCATCTGTAAAGATTTCATTTTCCAAGGTTGCTGATAGCACATAAGTAACAGGGTCAGGTGTTGTGGTTGTTGGGGCAGCTGTAGTTGTAGTTGTTGGGGCAGCTGTTGTCGTAGTTGTAGGGACAGCTGTAGTTGTTGTTGTTGGGGCAGCTGTAGTTGTCATTGTAGGGGCAGCTGTGGTTGTAGTTGTTGGGGCAGCTGTAGTTGTAGTTGTTGGGGCAGCTGTAGTTGTAGTTGTTGGGGCAGCTGTGGTTGTAGTTGTTGGGGCAGCTGTGGTTGTAGTTGTTGGGGCAGCTGTAGTTGTAGTTGTTGGGGCAACTGTTGTCGTAGTTGTTGGGGCAGCTGTAGTTGTAGTTGTTGGGGCAGCTGTGGTTGTAGTTGTAGGGGCAGCTGTGGTTGTAGTTGTTGGGGCAACTGTAGTTGTAGTTGTTGGGGCAACTGTTGTCGTAGTTGTTGGGGCAGCTGTAGTTGTAGTTGTTGGGGCAGCTGTAGTTGTAGTTGTTGGGGCAGCTGTAGTTGTAGTTGTTGGGGCAGCTGTGGTTGTAGTTGTTGGGGCAGCTGTGGTTGTAGTTGTTGGGGCAGCTGTAGTTGTAGTTGTTGGGGCAACTGTAGTTGTAGTTGTTGGGGCAGCTGTAGTTGTAGTTGTTGGGGCAGCTGTGGTTGTAGTTGTAGGGGCAGCTGTAGTTGTAGTTGTAGGGGCAGCTGTGGTTGTAGTTGTTGGGGCAGCTGTAGTTGTAGTTGTTGGGGCAGCTGTGGTTGTAGTTGTTGGGGCAGCCGTGGTTGTAGTTGTTGGGGAAGCCGTGGTTGTTGTTGTTGGGGCAGCCGTTGTTGTAGTTGTTGGGGCAGCCGTGGTTGTAGTTGTTGGGGCAGCCGTGGTTGTTGTTGTTGGGGCAGCTGTGGTTGTAGTTGTTGGGGCAGCTGTGGTTGTAGTTGTTGGGGCAGCCGTGGTTGTAGTTGTTGGGGAAGCCGTGGTTGTTGTTGTTGGGGCAGCCGTTGTTGTAGTTGTTGGGGCAGCCGTGGTTGTAGTTGTTGGGGCAGCCGTGGTTGTTGTTGTTGGGGCAGCTGTAGTAGTTGTTGTTGGAGTAGCTGTGGTTGTTGTTGTTGGGGCAGCTGTAGTTGTAGTTGTTGGGGCAGCTGTGGTTGTAGTTGTTGGGGCAGCTGTAGTTGTAGTTGTTGGGGCAGCTGTGGTTGTTGTTGTTGGTGCAGCTGTGGTTGTAGTTGTTGGGGCAGCTGTGGTTGTTGTTGTTGGGGCAGCTGTGGTTGTTGTTGTTGGGGCAGCTGTGGTTGTAGTTGTTGGGGCAGCTGTTGTTGTAGTTGTTGGGGCAGGCGTTGTTGTAGTTGTTGGGGCAGCTGTTGTTGTAGTTGTTGGGGCAGCTGTGGTTGTAGTTGTTGGGGCAGCTGTGGTTGTTGTTGTTGGGGCAGCTGTGGTTGTAGTTGTTGGGGCAGCTGTTGTTGTAGTTGTTGGGGCAGCTGTGGTTGTAGTTGTTGGGGCAGCTGTGGTTGTAGTTGTTGGGGCAGCTGTGGTTGTTGTTGTTGGGGCAGCTGTGGTTGTAGTTGTTGGGGCAACTGTGGTTGTCGTTGTTGGGGCAACTGTGGTTGTCGTTGTTGGGTCAGCTGTGGTTGTAGTTGTTGGGGCAGCCGTGGTTGTCGTTGTTGGGGCAGCTGTAGTTGTAGTTGTTGGGGCAGCTGTGGTTGTAGTTGTTGGGGCAGCTGTAGTTGTAGTTGTTGGGGCAGCTGTGGTTGTAGTTGTTGGGGCAGCTGTGGTTGTAGTTGTTGGGGCAGCTGTAGTTGTAGTTGTTGGGGCAGCTGTGGTTGTAGTTGTTGGGGCAGCTGTAGTTGTAGTTGTTGGAGCAGCTGTTGTTGTAGTTGTTGGGGCAGCTGTTGTTGTAGTTGTTGGGGAAGCTGTAGTTGTCGTTGTTGGGGCAGCTGTAGTTGTAGTTGTTGGGGCAGCTGTAGTTGTAGTTGTTGGGGCAGCTGTGGTTGTAGTTGTTGGGGCAGCTGTTGTTGTCGTTGTTGGGGCAGCTGTGGTTGTTGTTGTTGGGGCAGCTGTTGTTGTAGTTGTTGGGGCAGCTGTGGTTGTAGTTGTTGGGGCAGCTGTTGTTGTCGTTGTTGGGGCAACTGTGGTTGTTGTTGTTGGGGCAGCCGTTGTTGTAGTTGTTGGGGCAGCTGTAGTTGTAGTTGTTGGGGCAGCTGTAGTTGTAGTTGTTGGGGCAGCTGTGGTTGTAGTTGTTGGGGCAGCTGTAGTTGTAGTTGTTGGGGCAGCTGTGGTTGTAGTTGTTGGGGCAGCTGTGGTTGTCGTTGTTGGGGCAGCTGTAGTTGTAGTTGTTGGGGCAGCTGTAGTTGTAGTTGTTGGGGCAGCTGTAGTTGTCGTTGTTGGGGCAGCTGTCGTTGTAGTTGTAGGGGCAGCTGTAGTTGTAGTTGTAGGGGCAGCTGTGGTTGTTGTTGTTGGAGCAGCTGTTGTTGTAGTTGTTGGGGCAGCTGTTGTTGTAGTTGTTGGGGAAGCTGTAGTTGTCGTTGTTGGGGCAGCTGTAGTTGTAGTTGTTGGGGCAGCTGTAGTTGTAGTTGTTGGGGCAGCTGTGGTTGTAGTTGTAGGGGCATCCGTGGTTGTAGTTGTTGGGGCAGCCGTGGTTGTAGTTGTTGGGGCAGCTGTTGTTGTCGTTGTTGGGGCAACTGTGGTTGTTGTTGTTGGGGCAGCCGTTGTTGTAGTTGTTGGGGCAGCTGTAGTTGTAGTTGTTGGGGCAGCTGTAGTTGTAGTTGTTGGGGCAGCTGTGGTTGTAGTTGTAGGGGCAGCTGTAGTTGTAGTTGTTGGGGCAGCTGTGGTTGTAGTTGTTGGGGCAGCTGTGGTTGTAGTTGTTGGGGCAGCTGTAGTTGTAGTTGTTGGGGCAGCTGTAGTTGTAGTTGTTGGGGCAGCTGTGGTTGTTGTTGTTGGGGCAGCTGTAGTTGTCGTTGTTGGGGCAGCTGTCGTTGTAGTTGTAGGGGCAGCTGTAGTTGTAGTTGTTGGGGCAGCTGTAGTTGTCGTTGTTGGGGCAGCTGTAGTTGTAGTTGTTGGGGCAGCTGTGGTTGTAGTTGTTGGGGCAGCTGTGGTTGTAGTTGTTGGGGCAGCTGTGGTTGTCGTTGTTGGGGCAGCTGTGGTTGTCGTTGTTGGTGCAACTGTGGTTGTAGTTGTTGGGGCAGCTGTTGTTGTAGTTGTTGGGGCAGCTGTTGTTGTAGTTGTTGGGGCAGCTGTGGTTGTAGTTGTTGGGGCAGCTGTGGTTGTCGTTGTTGGGGCAACTGTGGTTGTCGTTGTTGGTGCAACTGTGGTTGTAGTTGTTGGGGCAGCTGTGGTTGTCGTTGTTGGGGCAACTGTGGTTGTCGTTGTTGGGGCAACTGTGGTTGTCGTTGTTGGTGCAACTGTGGTTGTAGTTGTTGGGGCAGCTGTGGTTGTCGTTGTTGGGGCAACTGTGGTTGTCGTTGTTGGGGCAACTGTGGTTGTCGTTGTTGGGGCAGCCGTTGTTGTAGTTGTTGGGGCAGCTGTGGTTGTAGTTGTTGGGGCAGCTGTGGTTGTAGTTGTTGGTGCAGCTGTAGTTGTAGTTGTTGGGGCAGCTGTGGTTGTAGTTGTTGGTGCAGCTGTAGTTGTAGTTGTTGGGGCAGCTGTGGTTGTAGTTGTTGGGGCAGCTGTGGTTGTAGTTGTTGGTGCAGCCGTTGTTGTAGTTGTTGGGGCAGCGGTGGTGGTTGTTTCCTGAGCTTTTATATCCACTGCAACTATGACGAAGAAGTTAAAACTCATTTTTATCTGTGAGCAGCTGCTCTATAGATAACCTTGTTAGTCTTTTGGTCAGTCAGTCTCATGGTCAGTTGGTCTTTCAGTCGCTTCGTCGTTCAGTCCCCAACATCTTCCCACTTTAGGCAGCCACAGTTTTGGTCATCTGAGGCTGATATTTGGCCTGAGTGGTCAGTGATAAAGAACATTTTTTCAACATAATTTTTCTACGTAGAAATGTAACAAATGCTGTTAAATGTCTGACAGAAATACTGTAAATCACACATAAGGCTAACACCTTCACCTCAACCACCAGTTGCCACCTGCCTTCGTATAGATGCTCAAGCTATTCATGTTGCACAACAGAGGCATGCTTAGAGACATGACAAGGGTTGACACACACTTGTAGTTGGATTTGAGATTATATTGTTAATTGTTATCAATGTTCTACCCCAGATTTGTGAATTTACCATTTGGCAAGTGCTTCTCATGTTTTGTTTTAACAATAATATATAACCACAATTTACTTTCCGGTTTCTTCATCTCAAGTTAAAAATCAACCGGAGAACAATAGGTGGAGGTAGTGAGAATGCATAAACACATGAATTTATGTGTATGTAGTTGGCTGGACACTTGTCAGGTTACTCAGTGGTCCAACTAACTTAGTCCTAGGCTTTACGTGATTTAAACAAATTTGGTTATAAAAACAAATATGTTATCTGAGGTATTTAAGTTTGACCAGACCACAACTCACCTTTTATCTTTGTTTACTGATTGTGATCTCAGGTTGGTGCTAATAGTTGATAAGGTGCAGGACAGAATTCTACCTTTATGTCATGTCATTCCCTATACCTTTTATTTTACCTATTTTATATCACTTGTACACTGTAAAGGCAATTGAAGTAATATCACTCAGCTTACCTGTTACAATCAGGAAAATAGTTATGATCCGTGCCACACCCATCTCGTCTTCCTTCTATAAATAAATAATCAAACAATGCAGAGATTTACTGCACCTGTCACCATGTCGAAACCTTTTGTACAACAGTGACTAGCCCATAGAATCATTACTCTCACTTAAATTATGGAATTCCTGAGAGCATTAAATGTGTTAAAATCTTCTATACATGAAACGATAATTTTACCAATCTAAATTTAATAGGAATACTTTTTCTCTGTGTATTTCTGTTCCTTTCCTGTTTTTAATGAAAAGCCTTTATTCTGAGAGAACACAGAGTCAATAAATTCATACTTGCAGCCTTCATCTAAAGGTACTTTTTTACTTTTTAAATGGTAACATCATGTCATTTTTTTGACCATGATACTTTTAAACATCATTTAGAGTTCATGTCTCCATTAGATTTTATCCAGATGAGAGTTGACGGAATAGACACGTCTACATGCACTACATCAACAAGCACAGTACTGCAACAGGCAGGTGCACTGAGTGAGGAGGACTGCTGTTTAACCACCCTAATCACTCAGTCTGTGCAACTGTTCACAAACATAAAGCTGACTGAAATGCCTTTGAGCAAAGAACTGAACCTCTCCTACGGAACAGGCTGAACCTGAACTATAAATCTGTAATAGAGGACAAAAAGAGATCCCTTCAAAAATCACTAATGATCACATTCTTATTATTTATATCTGACCAACTGAATTGATATACTTATTTTATCTGATTTTAATATTATGATGCTGGTGTGTTTGTACCTGAAACGGTGCATCTTTACCATGCTGAGAAAAAAATGCTACATGTCCAATTATAATGGTCGAAAAAATTAGAGAAAGCACTGAATCAGAATTTATTGCGTATTTATTTAACATATTGCTAAAAAAGACATTAAAGGAACAAATCTGACTCAGAAAGTTAATATTTACAATATTTATTAGGTAATAATAAAAACTCATAAATAGTAATTTGACACATTTCCATTTAAGCAAGCTGCCCTGGAGTGGAGCAAGGTCCCCAGAACTCTGTTTTATCTAAAAAAGGTATCTACTTGGAAGATTCCAACTAACATACTGTATAGTGAAACGGTATTAAATTGTGTTGTCGTTTGATGAGAGTTTGTCTATTTATTCAGTCAAGAAAATCAGAAAGATTAAGATTCTTCTCTCATCTTCAAATACTTTCCTCAAAACTACATAGCCATATACCACATATACCACATTAACTTCATGTGACCTTCACTTATTACCACTTTAAATGTGATATAATGTGAGAATGAAATAAAAACTATTCTTGTAAATAAGTACAATTTTAAAACTAAACGCACAAACATCAAGCAGACTTATACAGAAGTGTAGATATAGACTTAAAAATGTACTTACCCAAAATTTAAATACAAGATGAAAAGTTCAGATGTTAAGATGCTAAGATGTTCAGCCCAATTCACACCTATAATATTTTAGACCTTTCACCAAAGTGACACTCTACATCAATGGAGGCTACTTATATATCTCTACTGACTAAAGGCTAGTGACGTGACTCATATGTCATGCATTTTGCTGAAATGCTTCAACACCCTTACCAATGCATGAACTCAATCAAGCCTGTTATTTTCTTGGCTGAGTTCAATGGCCTACTCCCATCTATTCTTCTGTGAAAACTGCAGGTACATTCCATCTACGTCAATGTTGACGACGGTTCAACAAGTGTGACAACTAATGATACACAATTAATATGAGTTCCAGTAAAGTGCTGGAAGGGGAGCCACACAAGACAAGAAAACAAATACTTTGATTATGGATTATTCAAACACTGGAGTAAATCTGTACAGTAGAGAGTACATAATGTATATGTACGCATTAAAATAAAAGCATCTCAGTTTAATTTCATAATTTTTATCCAAATAAGTACAAACCCATGATCCATTAACATGATCCAGTATGAAATCGGCATATTTTATACATATTGATAATGTGAGAATGAGCTTGTAACATCATCATTATTATATAATGTATCATGTTGTTCTTTTTGTTTTACATGTTTGTCATCAGAACACATAGCTTTTGGCTTCCATGACGTCTCAGGCTGGTTTATCCCTTTGTTGTTTTTGCAGTTCACTTCCTGCAGTTATTGTTAGCCACCAATCACTTGCTTTCATAAGTCAGACTGGACTGGAGATAATCATATGACTTATAATTATAACGATGGCAATGATGCAGCAGATTTGGAATACAAGTTTACAGTCAATAATATATTTGCATTAATTGCACTAACAACTGCATTGCAAGTACAATCTGACAAAGAAAAAAATGTACTTGTATTGTGGACATGCATTATGCGATATTGTGATTTTTTTTTCTAATCCTTTGACTTCTGAGATGAGATCTATCAGTACTGTGGTACTACTTTGTGTTACAGATATCTGAGAACAGAATTATATATGTTGATGAAGGTTCTCAGTTAGTTAGTTAGTTAGGTTCTTTAATGTCCCCAAAGGGATAATTGTTTTCACACAGTCAGTTTGTCTTCAGGACAGCATACATTTAAGTAACAGATAAACCCTCTTCCCACATATACAACAGATAACAGATAAACCCTCTTCCCACATATATCAGTCATCCAGTTTCAGAGTTGTTTGGGTCACTTAACCCGGTGTAAATGGTTGTTAAGCTGTCTGGGGAGGGATCTCAGTACTGCATTATAGGTGGGTGATAAGTAATGTCGTAGGCCACCTCCTCTGTTCTCCTCGACCGTCCTCTGTGAGGACACTCCCAAACAGAGTTTAAAAGCCTGCAACTCCCTCCAGTTAGTTAGAACTGAAGAAGCCTCTTGGATGAGAGGTGAAACGTCTCAAAGGGACTGAAACATGTCCAGTTGCCTACAATACAGCATATAAAAGAATTATAGATGCCATATAAATTGTATGCCATTATATATGTGTAAGAAATGACATAGTTTGTAAATTCAGTAATCAGTGTGTTTTAAAGAGCAGGATCAGGATGTGAGAGGAGGAGGGGAGAATGCATTTTGCTTGAGGTGTCAGAAAGCCACAGGTGGGGCACATTCTCTACATGGGAGGATACAGAAACGTATATTACATTTACTGTCCTATCTAAAACATCAAAGGGTCATTGTTTTAGGAAGAGATGATTAATGCCTGTTGTAAATGAAGGTAACCTCCTCTCTATTTTGTATGTTGCTCTGACCTTCCTTCCATGCTGCGTGTTATTAAAGAGATCTGATTCATACGCTGAAGTCTAAAATTCTTCAGAGACTTAGCAACTCTCAACCTCACAAAGGGGAATTTTTCCACTACATATGCCATAAATATGTATGTATGTGTGTGAGTATATGCCTATATATATAGCGGTATTGGGAGTATGAAGAAACTAAAAGACAAAACTACTAAAACAAATATTTCATGACAATGAACTATTCCGGTCTACTACCAATAATTAATTAATAATTCTGAGCTTCCGGACTTGAATCAGCTAATAGAATCACTAGATGCACTTCTAAACAGCAAACCGGTAACTACAGCTATCATCAGTTATGGGTTAATCTGGTGTTATGTTGCCCCCTATTTGTTTGAATTTTGTGAATGGGGCCAATTCTTACATATTGCACCTTTAAAGAGCAGCTGGTTTAAGTGTTTTACCTACTTTATCACAGTAAGTCAGCACAGGCAAGTTGAGTTTCATCAATTATTTGACTTACATCTCAGTCAGTTCTCTTGAAGTCTGTCATGATAGGTGTTATGCTAACATAGGTGCTGTGAAATGGAAGTTATGACTATACTGACATATGGAATTACAGTGAATAATTTCAAGTAGGAAACATGATCATCTTGGTTAAAATCTTGTTGTGACACTTTAATCAAATCACTAAGTACAGACCATCAGCTATCAATCTGCCAACTTTCTGACTCAGTATCGTGGTATACTCCCTTTGTATTTCCTGTGAAACAAGTTGCTGGTGCATTCCACCTTACACTGGTAATGTTGAGGGAGGTTACTTCAGTGGGACAATAACTTTAAACAAACAAGTTGTGAAATGTTAGTGAAGTGCTAAAAGAGCAAGAGGACATGCAAGAAAAGAAAAACTAAGACAATATTGGTAATACGATAAATAGAATATTTATATGGTCAAATGAAAAGAAATGGGTATACCTTGTTACACATTTTGTTCCTTTATATTAACAGAACAATATGTATGTTCACCAGGAATATAACCATTATATTACTGAGGATAGAAAAATAAGATTGAAAAATTTTAAAAAACCTGCCTTCCTTTTTGTAAAATATGTAATTGTGCTGCATCCGTCAAAGCTGGAATTGCAGCGAGCACATCCACAGCTTTCAGATCTAGAACAAAGCGCCATTCTTCAGGTTTGTTAGATTTAGAGATTTAAACATATTAAACGATAGATTTAGATGTCAACACACCTTGTTCTAGAAGACAATCAACAGCAAATACGTTGAATCTGCTCTGATGCCTGCAGAACAATCACTCAGTGTCTGAAATGGCATGTAAACAACCCAAAGGAGCAGTAAGGGATTAGTGTTCACACTTCCAGTCACATTCACACCTCCTCAAACACATTTATAGCCCTTCTCCTCTAGGTGGCGAAATGCCGTAATTGGCTGCAGAATCACAAGTCCACGCAGAGATACCCAAAAACATCTCCCTATTATTTTCATGCTTCTATTTATAGAGTGTATTCGACAGGTGTGTAGGAGAAGACTGATGGCCGACAAAATCAGGAAAAAGACTCCCAAACACTGTCCACTTCACTTGCATTTACGTTTCAGAACAACAACGTTTCGGTACTCAGACTTTCATCAGGTTATCTACACTAACCCTAACAATCAAAAAAATGAAAAGGGCACCAGCATTCAAAAGGGCACTGAAAGGGCACCACAGAGGGCATTTTATCATGTTTCATTTAAAAAAATGTTGACATTAGGACAAAGTCAATTTACACTTTAAGAATGCCAGTTAAGTCACACTTTTTCTCCCCTGAAAATCAAGTTCTTATCACAATACTCTTATTTTGGTGCCAGAGAAAGTATCGCCACTTTTAAGACACTGGTTACATCTTTTACTTGTGTCACAGTCAATTACAATGAAGACATGAGGAAGTGTAAGAAGTAGACTTTCAACTAACAACATGCAATAAATAAGACATCGCTACTAGCAGTACTAGCATTTTTTTTATGACTGACCTCCAACTGGCAATGTGAAATAATGGTCTTTCTGCTTCCGCTTAAAATGACTGTTTGACAAGAATCTACACAGGACTTAAAAACTGTATGTGAGCTACAATGCTCTAAAGCTGAATGCACTTACGCTGTTTCTTTTGGCAGTAATGTGTCCTTTTAATTCATTATTTTGGTCAACATTTATTGATATTTGCTTGTGGAATCATTATTTCAAATTGTGTAAAAATTGTGTATCTCATAAAAGTATAGTTTTGTATCCTATTATTTTGCATGTCATGTGACTGAATGAACAAACACATATTAAACAAAATGCGTTTATTATAACTATATTATTATCCATGATACAGGTTAAAGGTGGAAATGATACAATGGAAAGAAAATCTTTGTGGTGAAAGATAAAAGTTTGTTTATGGTTCCTTTTAAATCAGACCTATAGTTGACACAGATACACTTTTACAACTAGACAATGAGTTATAAAACTAATACAATCTTAACATTTGTAATAATAATACATCTGAGTTAGTTATTTGTCCCATGACACAACTGTGATGATGCAGTATCAAAGCAGCCTCATAAGCTGCTCTACCACTAAACTACAGTTATCTACACTTATGGGACTGAACAGTATCATCTTGAAGGTGCAATATGAAAGAATTGGCCACTTGTTGATGCAAGGTCAGTCCAAACAAATGTGGGGCAGCAAACCAGAGTAACCACTGCTGCTAACTGTAGCTGCCGTCAGCTAGTTAGCTCAGTTAGCCCTGCAGCTAGCATCTCAGACTGGGAGCTCAGAGTGGTATTACAAGAGAGGGTGGGCAGGGGTTAGCTAGTTAGACTGCTATCTTTGGCAGACATCTCTGCACCACAATACATACAGTAGATGTCTTTAACATGACGTCACAACTGTTCTTTTTTTCTGTTCTTCTTTTTCAAGCCAAAACTCTTGTATATTGCACCTTTAAAGTATAAAGTAGTCTCAGTGGAAACTGTTCCTCATGACCCCACTGAGAACAACTGATTGTGATACTAAGAATGAGACAGGGATTGATTATCTGTACGTTAATATTCAGTACCTTTACTGGAAACATCTTCAATATCATGTGATGCACTTGTTTTTAGCCACATTAGATGGTAATAACTCAGTAATATAGTAGAGACCGTTTTTAACTTTTGTATCCCAATCATTATGGCACTGGAGTATTTTTTACTCAAGTTGTACAAAAATACAGAAAAACTTACAGAATATACTTGTGTATGATAATATAAATATATATAAATAAGAAAAGTGACTGGATAATCATACAGGGCATTGTTGCAACATTGTATATTTAATGAATGCCAGGACATTTGACTTGACTCTGACTGGATCAGGGCTGCGAAATAAGTATAAAATTGGCCGATATTTTTTTTTTTTCTTAAATAGAGTAAAACTGAATGTAGTGTAAATAATGTTGACATATCAATTCATAGGCCTTACCTTCTTGTTCAATGTAAATACATTTGGTTGTGAATTATGTTATTGTAGCAAATTACATTAAAGTTGTATTATAATCATCATTACAGTTATAGCTCTTTTTGGGGGGGAAGATGCTGATAGTTGTCTCCCTCATTGACGGGATTCCTGGGGTGTCAAACAGAGAAATAAGTTCTAGTAAAGGTCTCTGTTATGAACAGACCTTTGTTGTCTGCGTGTGTGGCCAACCAACTTTGAATTCCATGTCTGGAAGTTAATTCCAAGTCATATATAACAGTTGGGATCCTCAGACGGCTTCTTCAATTAAGAATGGGAACAAAGTCCTTTTTCATACCAGTGATAGTAGTCACTTTTTAATGGGGTTTCACATGGACATCATCACTGACACTATTGCTGGCTTGACAGCAACCATGACAGCAGCACAAGGAAGGATGCAGTGATGAGACTGATCTTGTTGCTCACTCCACTTGAAACTTCTGTAAATGTTGAGAAAAGGAAACAAGAAATTGTTTTAACAAGCAGTTCTGTTATATTGTACACTTCTGATGAGGTAGCATTCAGTATTTCTTACGTGTTCCATCCACAGAAATGGAGGTGGTGTCAATGTTGAAGGCTGTGACATTTGAGGCTGCATCAATCAAAGTATTTGCGATCTGAGTGTTATTAGGAACAGATGTGGATGCAAATCCAAGGCCCAAGTTGTTTATGATTGATCCATTACTGCAAAAAGAATGACCAAAAAATATGGTTGTACTCAAATGAAGTTATGACCAATACTCTGGAGATTCTGTGAACATAACAACAACAACATTATTACCTGAATGAATTCACTGTCAAGGAGCGGAATGAAGAATAGGCTGCTCGGTAGAATGGTTCAAGCTGCAGAAATTTAAGCAAACCAGTTGTAAGTACAGGAATGAAATGCCTATTACAATGCACTAACATTCAAATTTTGCAGAAAATCTGGAGGAAAAAACTGCTGTTGTATATAGATTTAAGGTGAAAATAATAAATGTGTTTGTATATGTGTAATATAGAAGATGAATGTGTGAATGAAAAGAAAAGATGGAATATGCAATAATACGATGACATAATACATTACCAGTTACTTAAGACGCACATATTTTGCTGTGTTTTTGCTCAGAGAGAGACTTACATTTGTCCTTATCAGCGTGGCGCGAGCTGTAAAAGCAGCAGATGATGGAATTCCCAAGTCGCTTGTATATGTCTCGTCAGAGCTGAAAATCAACTGCCTTGTAGTGACTGCCTCTGTAGTAGTTGCAGCAACAGTAGTTGTGGTTGCAGCAACAGTAGTTGTGGTTGCAGCAGTGGTAGTTGTAGTTGCAGCACTTGCAGTTGTAGTTGCAGCACTTGCAGTTGTAGTTGCAGCACTTGCAGTTGTAGTTGCAGCACTTGTAGTTGTAGTTGCAGCACTTGCAGTTGTAGTTGCAGAACTTGTAGTTGTAGTTGCAGCACTGGTGGTTGTAGTTGCAGCACTTGCAGTTGTAGTTGCAGCACCGTTAGTTGTAGTTGCAGCACTTGCAGTTGTAGTTGCAGCAACAGCGGTTGTATTTGCAGCAACAGCGGTTGTATTTGCAGCACCAGCGGTTGTATTTGCAGCGCCAATAGTTGTAGTTGCAGGAATGGTAGTTGTCGTTACAGCAGTTGCTGTAAAAAGACACATGTAAGAAATATGGGAAAAAAGACCATATTAGCCAGAGGGTCTTTTTTGAAGCATGTTTATCATGAAATACAGCATAATTGTATATAAAAAGTCATGTCACTGACGTTTGCTGTAATTTGTCAACATGGAATCAGGAAGAAATTATAATAGCAAGATCAGTAAAGGTATTGGCAGCGGAACAGGACATTTAAACCCTAAAATTAATTGTAGCATGACATAAACCTAGAAAAAAATGTAGTAGAATTTTCAACAAAATAGAAAATAAATACAAACACACACACACACACACACACACACACATACACACTCATGACACACACAGTAAAAGGATCAATGTCTATATTTTTTTGCTCTTCTATGCTCTAACTGCTACTGGAATACATTTTAGGGGTACTGTTTACTTACCTGCAACAGAGCTGGTGTCAACAGTGAGGCTGAAGTTATTGCTGGAGTTAGAGAAAGCTTCGACCAAGGTTGTTGCAACAGCTTCGGGTTGTGGGATTTCTTCTGTTGATGCAGTATTGTTGAACTCAACATCCACCTCTGCTTGAGTATTGCTTGCTCGTGCTGTAGTTACAGCTTCACTGCAAAAACAAGAGCACATATCAAAGTTATATCAACAGTTTCCATGATACTGAGTCATTATTAAAAGTCAAATATAAGATTGGTGAACACAACCCAGACAGTAGAGGACATTCAGTTGAATTAGAAAATGTAAAATGTTACCTAAACGATATGACAGTACAGCGGACAAAAAGCGGGCCAAATCTAGATCTGTAGATTTCAGTGTACTAGGGAACAGAAAGAGAAAATAGAAATATGAACAAACAAATATAGCAATCTCCAAATGGAATTAATAACTTGTCACAGAATAGTACTGGAAAAAAGTAAGAATGTTGTTCTCACCACTGTGACAACAGTTATTGCAAGAGTCTTAAATTCTTCGCTGTTTGGATCACTAAGTTGTACTACGTATGTTTGCTGCACAACTGCGGCAACACGCACACGTGGGGGTGCTGGGGCAGCTGTGGTTGTAGTTGTTGGGGCAACTGTTGTTGTAGTTGTTGGGGCAGCTGTTGTTGTAGTTGTTGGGGCAGCTGTGGTTGTTGTCGTTGGGGCAGCTGTTGTTGTTGTTGGGGCAGCTGTGGTTGTAGTTGTCGGGGCAGCTGTAGTTGTAGTTGTTGGGGCAGCTGTTGTTGTAGTTGTTGGGGCAGCTGTGGTTGTTGTTGTTGGGGCAGCCGTGGTTGTAGTTGTTGGGGCAGCTGTTGTTGTAGTTGTAGGGGCAGCTGTGGTTGTAGTTGTTGGAGCAGCTGTTGTTGTAGTTGTTGGGGCAGCTGTGGTTGTTGTTGTTGGGCCAGCTGTAGTTGTTGTTGTTGGGCCAGCTGTGGTTGTCGTTGTTGGGCCAGCTGTGGTTGTCGTTGTTGGGGCAGCTGTTGTTGTTGTTGTTGGGGCAGCTGTGGTTGTAGTTGTTGGGGCAGCTGTGGTTGTTGTTGTTGGGCCAGCTGTAGTTGTTGTTGTTGGGCCAGCTGTGGTTGTCGTTGTTGGGGCAGCTGTTGTTGTCGTTGTTGGGGCAGCTGTGGTTGTCGTTGTTGGGGCAGCTGTGGTTGTTGTTGTTGGGGCAGCTGTAGTTGTTGTTGTTGGGCCAGCTGTGGTTGTCGTTGTTGGGCCAGCTGTGGTTGTCGTTGTTGGGGCAGCTGTGGTTGTTGTTGTTGGGGCAGCTGTGGTTGTTGTTGTTGGGCCAGCTGTAGTTGTTGTTGTTGGGCCAGCTGTGGTTGTAGTTGTTGGGGCAGCTGTTGTTGTAGTTGTTGGGGCAGCTGTAGTTGTTGTTGTTGGGCCAGCTGTGGTTGTCGTTGTTGGGCCAGCTGTGGTTGTCGTTGTTGGGGCAGCTGTGGTTGTTGTTGTTGGGGCAGCTGTGGTTGTTGTTGTTGGGCCAGCTGTAGTTGTTGTTGTTGGGCCAGCTGTGGTTGTAGTTGTTGGGGCAGCTGTGGTTGTTGTTGTTGGGGCAGCTGTGGTTGTAGTTGTTGGGGCAGCTGTGGTTGTTGTTGTTGGGGCAGCTGTGGTTGTCGTTGTTGGGGCAGCTGTGGTTGTAGTTGTTGGGGCAGCTGTGGTTGTAGTTGTTGGGGCAGCTGTGGTTGTAGTTGTTGGGGCAGCTGTGGTTGTTGTTGTTGGGGCAGCTGTGGTTGTAGTTGTTGGGGCAGCTGTGGTTGTAGTTGTTGGGGCAGCTGTTGTTGTAGTTGTTGGGGCAGCTGTTGTTGTAGTTGTTGGGGCAGCTGTGGTTGTCGTTGTTGGGGCAGCTGTGGTTGTTGTTGTTGGGGCAGCTGTGGTTGTTGTTGTTGGGGCAGCTGTAGTTGTCGTTGTTGGGGCAGCTGTAGTTGTAGTTGTTGGGGCAGCTGTAGTTGTAGTTGTTGGGGCAGCTGTAGTTGTAGTTGTTGGGGCAGCTGTGGTTGTTGTTGTTGGGGCAGCTGTGGTTGTAGTTGTTGGGGCAGCTGTGGTTGTTGTTGTTGGGGCAGCTGTAGTTGTAGTTGTTGGGGCAGCTGTAGTTGTAGTTGTTGGGGCAGCTGTGGTTGTTGTTGTTGGGGCAGCTGTGGTTGTTGTTGTTGGGGCAGCTGTGGTTGTAGTTGTTGGGGCAGCTGTGGTTGTAGTTGTTGGGGCAGCTGTGGTAGTTGTTGTTGGAGCAGCTGTAGTTGTAGTTGTTGGGGCAGCTGTGGTTGTTGTTGTTGGGGCAGCTGTGGTTGTTGTTGTTGGGGCAGCTGTGGTTGTAGTTGTTGGGGCAGCTGTGGTTGTTGTTGTTGGGGCAGCTGTGGTTGTAGTTGTTGGGGCAGCTGTGGTTGTAGTTGTTGGGGCAGCTGTGGTTGTAGTTGTTGGGGCAGCTGTGGTTGTTGTTGTTGGAGCAGCTGTAGTTGTAGTTGTTGGGGCAGCTGTAGTTGTAGTTGTTGGGGCAGCTGTGGTTGTTGTTGTTGGAGCAGCTGTAGTTGTAGTTGTTGGGGCAGCTGTGGTTGTTGTTGTTGGGGCAGCTGTGGTTGTTGTTGTTGGAGCAGCTGTGGTTGTAGTTGTTGGGGCAGCTGTGGTTGTTGTTGTCGGGGCAGCTGTGGTTGTAGTTGTAGGTGCAGCTGTGGTTGTAGTTGTTGGGGCAGCTGTGGTTGTTGTTGTCGGAGCAGCTGTGGTTGTAGTTGTAGGTGCAGCTGTGGTTGTAGTTGTTGGGGCAGCTGTGGTTGTTGTTGTCGGAGCAGCTGTGGTTGTTGTTGTTGGGGCAGCTGTAGTTGTTGTTGTTGGGGCAGCTGTAGTTGTAGTTGTTGGGGCAGCTGTGGTTGTCGTTGTTGGGGCGGCTGTAGTTGTAGTTGTTGGGGCGGCTGTGGTTGTAGTTGTTGGGGCAGCTGTAGTTGTAGTTGTTGGGGCAGCTGTGGTTGTAGTTGTTGGGGCAGCTGTAGTTGTAGTTGTTGGGGCAGCTGTGGTTGTAGTTGTTGGGGCAGCTGTAGTTGTAGTTGTTGGGGCAGCTGTGGTTGTAGTTGTTGGAGCAGCTGTGGTTGTAGTTGTTGGGGCAGCTGTAGTTGTAGTTGTTGGGGCAGCTGTGGTTGTAGTTGTTGGGGCAGCTGTTGTTGTAGTTGTTGGGGCAGCTGTAGTTGTAGTTGTTGGGGCAGCTGTAGTTGTAGTTGTTGGGGCAGCTGTGGTTGTAGTTGTTGGGGCAGCTGTTGTTGTAGTTGTTGGGGCAGCTGTAGTTGTAGTTGTTGGGGCAGCTGTAGTTGTAGTTGTTGGGGCAGCTGTGGTTGTAGTTGTTGGGGCAGCTGTTGTTGTAGTTGTTGGGGCAGCTGTAGTTGTAGTTGTTGGGGCAGCTGTTGTTGTAGTTGTTGGGGCAGCTGTAGTTGTAGTTGTTGGGGCAGCTGTAGTTGTAGTTGTTGGGGCAGCTGTGGTTGTAGTTGTTGGGGCAGCTGTTGTTGTAGTTGTTGGGGCAGCTGTAGTTGTAGTTGTTGGGGCAGCTGTTGTTGTAGTTGTTGGGGCAGCTGTAGTTGTAGTTGTTGGGGCAGCTGTAGTTGTAGTTGTTGGGGCAGCTGTGGTTGTTGTTGTTGGAGCAGCTGTTGTTGTAGTTGTTGGGGCAGCTGTAGTTGTAGTTGTTGGGGCAGCTGTGGTTGTAGTTGTTGGGGCAGCTGTGGTTGTAGTTGTTGGGGCAGCTGTAGTTGTAGTTGTTGGGGCAGCTGTCGTAGTTGTTGTTGGGGCAGCTGTGGTTGTTGTTGTTGGAGCAGCTGTTGTTGTCGTTGTTGGGGCAGCTGTGGTTGTCGTTGTTGGAGCAGCTGTAGTTGTTGTTGTTGGGGCAGCTGTAGTTGTAGTTGTTGGGGCAGCTGTGGTTGTAGTTGTTGGGGCAGCTGTGGTTGTTGTTGTTGGAGCAGCTGTTGTTGTAGTTGTTGGGGCAGCTGTAGTTGTAGTTGTTGGGGCAGCTGTAGTTGTTGTTGTTGGGGCAGCTGTTGTTGTAGTTGTTGGGGCAGCTGTAGTTGTAGTTGTTGGGGCAGCTGTTGTTGTAGTTGTTGGGGCAGCTGTAGTTGTAGTTGTTGGGGCAGCTGTGGTTGTAGTTGTTGGAGCAGCTGTAGTTGTAGTTGTTGGGGCAGCTGTGGTTGTAGTTGTTGGGGCAGCTGTAGTTGTAGTTGTTGGGGCAGCTGTAGTTGTAGTTGTTGGGGCAGCTGTGGTTGTAGTTGTTGGGGCAGCTGTAGTTGTAGTTGTTGGGGCAGCTGTGGTTGTAGTTGTTGGGGCAGCTGTCGTAGTTGTTGTTGGGGCAGCTGTGGTTGTGGTTGTTGGAGCAGCTGTTGTTGTCGTTGTTGGGGCAGCTGTAGTTGTAGTTGTTGGGGCAGCTGTGGTTGTTGTTGTTGGGGCAGCTGTGGTTGTAGTTGTTGGAGCAGCTGTGGTTGTAGTTGTTGGAGCAGCTGTAGTTGTTGTTGTTGGAGCAGCTGTTGTTGTCGTTGTTGGGGCAGCTGTGGTTGTAGTTGTTGGGGCAGCTGTGGTTGTAGTTGTTGGGGCAGCTGTTGTTGTAGTTGTTGGGGCAGCTGTGGTTGTTGTTGTTGGGGCAGCTGTGGTTGTAGTTGTTGGAGCAGCTGTGGTTGTAGTTGTTGGAGCTGCTGTAGTAGTTGTTGTTGGAGCGGCTGTAGTTGTAGTTGTTGGAGCTGCTGTAGTAGTTGTTGTTGGGGCAGCTGTGGTTGTAGTTGTTGGAGCAGCTGTAGTAGTTGTTGTTGGAGCAGCTGTAGTTGTAGTTGTTGGAGCTGCTGTAGTAGTTGTTGTTGGGGCAGCTGTCGTAGTTGTTGTTGGAGCAGCTGTGGTTGTAGTTGTCGGAGCTGCTGTGGTTGTAGTTGTTGGGGCAGCTGTCGTAGTTGTTGTTGGAGCGGCTGTGGTTGTAGTTGTCGGAGCAGCTGTAGTTGTAGTTGTTGGAGCAGCTGTGGTTGTAGTTGTTGGAGCTGCTGTAGTAGTTGTTGTTGGAGCGGCTGTAGTTGTAGTTGTTGGAGCAGCTGTGGTTGTAGTTGTCGGAGCTGCTGTAGTAGTTGTTGTTGGAGCGGCTGTAGTTGTAGTTGTTGGAGCAGCTGTGGTTGTAGTTGTTGGGGCAGCTGTGGTTGTTGTTGTCGGGGTAGCTGTGGTTGTTGTTGTAGGGGCAGCTGTGGTTGTAGTTGTTGGAGCTGCTGTAGTAGTTGTTGTCGGAGCAGCTGTAGTTGTAGTTGTTGGAGCAGCTGTGGTTGTAGTTGTTGGAGCTGCTGTAGTAGTTGTTGTTGGAGCGGCTGTAGTTGTAGTTGTTGGAGCAGCTGTGGTTGTAGTTGTCGGAGCTGCTGTGGTTGTAGTTGTTGGAGCTGCTGTGGTTGTAGTTGTTGGAGCTGCTGTGGTTGTAGTTGTCGGAGCTGCTGTGGTTGTAGTTGTTGGAGCAGCTGTGGTTGTAGTTGTTGGAGCTGCTGTGGTTGTAGTTGTTGGAGCTGCTGTAGTTGTTGTTGTTGGAGCAGCTGTGGTTGTAGTTGTTGGAGCTGCTATAGTAGTTGTTGTTGGAGCTGCTGTAGTAGTTGTTGTTGGAGCGGCTGTGGTTGTCGTTGCTGGGACAGTTGTTGTGGTTGCATCTACTGATGTAATAGCAAACCCAGAGGCTACTATTGTAAAGAACAGAATGATTAATATGTTTACAACAACATTATTTTGCCAGAGCTCTGTTAAAACCAACACTTTATATTACAATATTCTCTAGCTTACCTGTAAGTATCAGCAAAAATGATAAGACTCGTCCAACACCCATTGTGTCCACTCTTGATCCTGCAAAATTTGACAGTACAGTGACTCACAAAAACTTATGTAAATAGGTCATTACCAAATGTGTTTGATGTTTAATTTCCGAAGGTAATACAAAGTGTCATTAAGCAGTGCCCTTCAAGGTAAATAACATTTGTTTTTAAGGCGATATGAAATGTTTAAACTTACCAATAAGTACGTAAATTGCATTTATTTTCTTCTCCCGAAGTTTAAAAGTAATAAAATATGAAGTCTTGAAATACAGATTAAGAATCATATTGCAATTTTAATAAAGACAAGAGAATTTCACTCAATACCATTTTAAGTAAGCTAATTAAAAACAACAATTGAATAAAAGTCAAGCTTATATTAGCACTGACAGACAGTTCTAGCACTCTTAGCACTTCTTGTTGTTGTGTAATAATCACAATTATATATATTATAAACCATTTTTTTTTCTTTTCTGGGTGTTCATATTTGTTTTCAGATTGTAGAGTGTGGTGGAAGAAAATGAAATATTACCAAAATTAAATGCGCTTTTCCACAATTTTGTTCACCTTGATAGTCAAGGTCATTTTCAAGACATACCACAGAAGAACAGAACAACCAACAAAAGAAAAAAAAAGAAAAGAAATGTCATTCCACTAAAGTTACCTGACATGATCTCCATTATCTTGTAACTTAAGCTTAACCAAAATTTACTTCAGGTCATAATGTAAAGGGGGCAGCCAAAGATTCCAATGGAAATGTAGCCTAATGTAATTTTTTCAGTCAAATATACAGTATCTTTGAATAATATAGTAGTGAAGTAATATAGATATGGTAGAGCCAATTAACTGTCATTCCTCAAGGACACTTGAAAAAAAATGTGAAATGTGTGGAGTAATTATAATGTAGTCTTTAAGATGTGGTTTCAGCTTAAAAGCTATCGCAGTGTGGAAAATACTTTACATTGCAAGTTAAAGCAAGTAAAGATCATGTATTTTCTTTTACTGAAACAGAACAATCTTTAGATATCGATCTGTATTGTCAAATATTGAAACGTTTCAAACACAGCACATTTATTTAAGGGGCAAAGCTATATAAAATGTACTGTATTTACATGTGCACTAAATAGAGAGACTTCCCTTTAACCATTAACACTTAATCATTTCAACGGTTAAAAGCCCTAAAGGCTACAAGCATGCAGCCTGCAGACCCTGACTTCTGATCTCACTATGAAGAGGGACAAGCAAAAACATGATCCTCCAAGAACCAATGCATTATTGCTACTCTTTTTAATCGTAGCTTTTTATCATGTTTTTGCATCAAAATAAGATGGGCAGAAAAAATGATACCATGCAATATCCTACTAACCAGCAAAATTTCACAACAAATTGCCTAAATATTACATGCAATTAAATGTACAGTATACTGAAACATAAGTTACAATCTAAAATATAGAATATAGACAGAAAAATGTACTTACCCAAAGCAATAGTCAAAATGTATTAATAATGTTTTTAGATTTGCATTAATTTAAAAACTGGTTCAGAGACTCCTTATGTACTCGTCCCTGGTGCACATCCCTTGTGATGCCACCTGTTTGGTTAGGTCCTATATATATAGCTGCAAACTAAAATGACGTGTTTTGACATGGGTGAAGAAACAATAAAGGCAAAGGGGAAAAAACTGCCCAGACAGCTTCAGATTCATACTCACTTACATAGTTCAGTCACTAGACGCTCCTGAGCACTGTTACCCACGCATTCCACTCAAATGAACTAACCGTCATTATCTTATCTTACATCCCTTTCACAAATAGAGAACTGAAGTCTGAATCAAATTTAGTAACCTGTGTATTGAAATTTATTGTATTTTGTCTGCTGTCAAAAATTATTTTGAAATTAATTTTGAATTTCTACAAATCTGAGGTGGAAGTTAAAGTTGTTGTGGTTTGCACTCCTTTTTAAGTTCCGCCACAGTGGGCATCACAACTGCCTACACAATCCTTTCTCTATTTAGTACAAAAGACTGGCTGTTGCATAACTTGCAGAGGATCTGTTAAGTACCTAATATATTAGCAACACAATAGTGTACTTTATTAGAATACTAATAAAAAACAATGATAATGAATGAATACAACGGCAAGGCAACAACATCATGTCTTTAACTGCAGTATAAGATCCAAATTAAGCATTGACCCACCCAGTTCTATGGACATTCACAGATCCTGAAATTATTTTCTGCTGGGTGTGGATCACTGCAACATACACACATTTTCTGTGACTTCAACGACTTCTGTCAAGACAATAGAACAATAAGATCATATGGACATAAATGACAGTGTGTCATGTATTTGAATCAGTTACAGGACACTGAAACAAGGGCATATCGTTGTTACATGTAGTTTAATGCAACATTTGTTATTTTTTTGCCATATTAGTTGCATATTTCAATTTGACTAACTCCTATTTCTCATTGTCTCCATGAGTTGTATTTTATTCAAATCTCTCTAAAGTGTGTATTCCTATTTCTGATTCTGATTGACCATTGCCTTATAGGCAGATACCAGCTTTGTGTTGCCTCTCAGTGGAAATCTATGGGACTTGGGGCTACTACAAATGTAGAGGTCGAGATCAAGATGTGTTGGTGCTAGATTCGGTCCCAGTGGAGAAATTTTCCCCGACAGATGCCAGGCTGACTGTCGCTTTCACAATAATATCTCTACCTGACCTGAATATAGATTCCACAAAAAGAGAAAAGAAAGAAAAACAAAACATGGCACATCATATATATTATAGGCATGAAAAATTAGTTTATTGGAAGCACAAGTTATTGCTGTGTCCTATACAATAAAGGTTTTGGCTTCTCAAGATTAAATTGATTAAGATTGTGCCTATGATTACAAAAAACATCAGAATCAAATCGATTTGGTAAAGTAAAGTAGGTAAAGGCATACCTCTACCACATGGTTAAAAAATATGGGTATTATTGAAGATACAAAGACAACCGGAATTCCACTCTTCAATATCTTAATAAAAGTAAAAATTGTAATAGAACCCATAAACAAGGACTTGGCTTATCCAAAACAAATAAATAACAGGAAATAAAACCTGAAACCTTTTAGTTTCAATCATGTGGTTGGTTTGTTATCAGCATGTCTTATCTTAAAAAGACAAAAGAAAAGTGGGTGCGTAACTGGCCTAACCAGCACAAACATGTAGGAAGAATCTCTACAGACATCATTCAGTGCCTGGCTTACTTCAACAATCTGTGTTGTAAGCATCCATGCCACTGGCAGCTGAGTGATGTATCTATATGTGGCTGTACCCTGTCTTCTTTACAGTTACTACTTCACAGCCCACTGCATAAAATCAACACACGGCTTAGCTAAGAAAACAAACATTCAGTGTGAGACACCTAAGGAGCATCAGTGACGTCACATGGACAGTGGAGCAGAGATTTTAAAACATACCACTGGCATTTTATTTATTTTTGAATATGTTCGTAAACATTTCAGCTAACTAGGGTCTGTGAATATTCTCATTCATCCAGGTCATAGTTATCTCAAGGAAATTGAATCGAATGCAACTGGATTTGGTTTTTGTCTTTGAAGACGTTTCACCTCTCATCCAAGAGGCTTCATCAGTTCCTGCTCGCTTGACTAGGCTGAGACTAGGGTGTGTAGGGGCTCGTGAGACGGTAATGCAGTTGTTCACACTGTTGCCTCAAAGTAAGAAGGTTCTTAGTTTGAACCCACTGGGCAGCTGGGGCCTTTCTCTGTGTTTGCATCTGCTACCCGTGCCTGCATTGGTTTCCTATGGGTGCTCTGGTTTCCTCCCATGAGCCAAAGACATGCTGATTAGGTTAATTCACACTTCAGGTGACAGTGTGGGAATCTGTGAAAATGAAAAAAGAAAGTGTTTTTTTTTACTACAGATAAGTAGTAATGGTGGATGTGGATGTATTACAACCTGAGCAAGTTGCTGGAATACATGTATTCCAACATATGACAGGTCTCCACTTTGAGAAATACTTTATCACTTTCATATCTGTATAGTAAATACTGTGTGGAACTACAGCCATCCAACCAGTTAGCTTAACATTTGCCCTGAGACTGGAAACAAGGAGAAACAGCTTGCCTGGTTCTGGCCAAAAGAAATAGAAATCTAGACATAACATGTTAAATATGTAGGTGGATTTTGTTAATTTGGGCATAGCCAGCTGTTCTGTTGAGCTCACTTATTACAGGATTTAGCTTCATATTTACCACACAAACATGAGAGTGGTATCAATCTTACCTGTCCTTATTTACTTACAAGTAAATGAATAAGCGTGTTCCCCAAAATGTCAAACTACTCCCTAAAATATTGTAATTACCTCACTTGTGTTGTTCTGATCTGGCTCGTCCTCACTGGCATCATTTGAAACTAGGCATGTGGTGCGGATCACGGTTGGGTGTTCAAAGACGAGGGGCCTCACATCAGCGATTTTAGGGCTATATTTGAAAAACACTGTATTTCTCCCAGAAGTAGGATTATTTTGCTGCTGTGTCGTATTGGCTTTTGAAGGATTTAGGGTTGCTGACTCTGAGGAAAATGAGACAGGCTGAAGAGGACTTGAGTTTGTAAAAGGCTGAAAAACAGATTTTTGGGAGTCAGATGATGTGCTTTGTGGCATTGCTGTCAGAGATGGTGTGCTGTGTAGAGTTGCTGTCTCGGTTAATGTGCTTTGTGGTGCTGTTGTTACAGAGGCTGTAGTTTGTGGGATTGTTGAAGTTGCATTGGTTTCTTCTTTTGTTCCTCCGGTTACATTTGCCATTACAGAAGCTCCTATGGTTTCCTCTGTACTCTTGGAGCTGGATGTTGATTCCATGGCATTTGTTGGCGTCGTCCAGGTGTGCGGTGTTGCCGAATGTTGCACGTTGAATGGCTGAGTTGTTGAAAGCCCGCTGACCTCTGGTGCTGTAGTGCTCAGAGCATTTGTTGAGTTAATTTCAGGAGCCTCTGCAGAGGCTGGGCAAATGAAGTGAGGCAGGCAGACAGCTGTGCATGAGGGAAAGACAGAAAGTTTCATAACAGTTAATGTTGAACAATTGCAACAGTTACATTATAATTAATAACATTAAAATCATACTGAAATTGCAGTTCATTTTTTTCTGACAAGTCTGTATCTCCTTGGTGTTTATTTTGACTTGTAAATCTCTAAGTCAGTCTTCTATTGTACAAAGCTATCATTTTTTGGTTTTGACTGATGCTTTGCGATTACCTGTGTGTGAACACGCACTAATAATACTTCAGTGTCAGTGGCTCCACAGACTGTGAATCAGCCGAACTGACGGTTTTAGCTGTCGATTAGTGAATTACATTCAGAGTGATGAGGTTTCAGGACACGCCTCCTTCCTATGTGAAGCTATTATTATTATTATTATACCTATTATTTAGCTTTTTCATTTTTTTTTCTTTCAGCATTTTATATATGTTCTTGAGCATGTAAAAGATCTTGGAGGTTAAAAAGGCCAGAGGGGGGATAAACTGCTGCAGCGAATACTGATGTGTTTTTCTGAGCACTAAAGCTGTAAACATATTCTAGTAGGAACCCAAAATTTAATCATGAACCTGAAAAATGTCTCCTTTAGGGTTCCTTAACAAGACAATGCCACTGGTTCTCACAATTCAACAATCTGTGCCTTACTAATTGAATCACCTACAGACCTATAGGTGAGACAAACCCCTTTCTCTACCATTTGTCTCTCTCCCAGCAGTCACAACAATTTCCAGCAATGTTTGTGGAGACAAAAACCATAACCAAGTGTCCTTGGTGTCTAAGCCTAACCAGAACATAAGCAAAGCATTGTGACAAGAGAAAAAATGTAACCTAAACAATCACAAAGTTGCAATTTAAATAAATGTAAAGTTGTAATTTGCAGTTTTGCAGAAATGTACTTTGTCAACATTTATTCTTGTGATTGAGTTAGGATTCCGACTGGTGCAACGTTTTCCTCCCACAATCAAAGACACGAGTGTTAGGGTAAATACTTACATCTTTGTAATTATTTTTCCTCTCTTTTATAGGATTATAGTGGGATTATGAAGCTGTATGCTCAACAAGATGTGCCTCCACCCTTTGTCTCTACCGCTGGGCTCCTACATGCCCCAGCCACCCCTCGGCTCCTGTACAACCCCTATTGACCCCTTTTCCTCCCTCTCCATGACCCTCAATGATCCGATAACATTTCTTTAATTGTGGACTTTCACTGGAGTGAAAAATGCAAAATGAACACAGTGCTGGGTGTGCGAGAGCCGCTACTGACTCGGCATGTGTTGAAATACGCATGAATGAAAAGTGGGAAGCAGTGCTAAAGTTATCAAGCTAAGCTAACTGTCTTCCACTTTCAAACAGCGTCCTCCTAGTATCCTCAGCTGTCAGATGTCAGAAAGTCAGAATCCCCCATGTAACTGAGGCCTGAAGCTTGAATACCACAAATTTATCAATTAATGCCTACATTTACTTATATTTACATTTTAATGCAATTCATTGCATATTCATTTATTGAATCATGCATTCATTTTTGATTTGGCATTCCTCCATAAAACAATGGCTTGACAGATCAGGGTACAATGGATGCAATGCAGTCTGACTCACCTGCCAGTAGGCTTAGGGAAAACGCACAGTTCATGGTGACGAACGATGGTTATTCATGAGCAGCATGCCTATAATAACAAAGCACAGACAAAGATCAACACATTCAAGGTATTTGTCTCCTATTATTTGTAGCCAAACACCTTAAACTTACAACAGTGTGTCCTGCATGTCTTGCATGCTTACGTCCATACTGCATACCTTGCTGTGTACCATTGCGCAGGTTGATAAATTCTTGAGATGTAATCTGTGCATTCTTCCACCCACTAGTACACAGGCATCCCAAGTGTTTTTACATAGCCTCTCAATCAGCCCACTTCCTTTTTTATTCTGTCTCTAGATTGTCAGCAAACTTTGAGTGACTAATTTGTCTACTTTACCATCTTTATTGACACTCATTATTGTATGATCCATTAAAAAAGTAGCACTTTATAGAAGGGCTGCCCAAAGTAGGCCTCAAGGCCAAAGTTGGCCCTCCAGATGTTTCTAGTGAAAAAAAGAATACTAACAAAATGTTTGAATATGAATGAATAAATCACTGTTCATGTTGTTTTATTTTTTGTGAAGTTAACATGCTCTTTAAATATGAAGAACCCCTCCTCATTTCTCACCATTATTCATAATCTGAGCCAGACAGGTGACAATTTGTGCACCTGCCAGTCAATTAAGGTAAGTTGGGATCCTCAAACAAGCCCTGAGAGGCAAGTGAAATCAAAAGTTAAGGAGTGAACTCTAAAATTCTAGAAACAGGGTTTCATATTACACAACACACCAAAAAAGGGGCATGCTAATCATGTAACAACATATTAATGAGGCGTAGCCACTTAACCAGAAGAAGCTGAACTAAAAGCACATCATAACCATTTTACTGAAACAAAATACAATTTCAGCACCAAGTAACTAAAGCAAAAGAAACAAAAATCGTGTATGTGCACAAAGCTGGTGATTGCTATCGTAGTATTTCATCCTAACAAACAATATGCCAAATAAAAGCTGCGATGCTACGGATTCAAGGCCAAAAACAGTTGTATCTAAAATGACATTAGACATGAAATTAGATATTGTATTCATGCTGTGTTCCAACTTATTGATGCTTCCAGCTCTGCAGAAATCTCACAAGTGTTATCTTTACTTTGGTACTAACATTTTTCATATAGACCTTGACGTTGCAGAGATATACTATTCATTTACAGCAAGTCATTTTCAGAGAATATGGATTTTTTTTTTTTCTTTTTTTTAGGCCAGTTCCTCTCAGGATAAGAGAGAATATTATAAATACAGGAGAGAAAACTATTTATATCAGACTTAGAAAATGAATTACCAGATTTTTTTTTTTTAAAATGTTCACACCTGCCTCTCAGGGCTGCCGTATGTAACCGCAATAAGATGAAGAAGTGCTTTTTTTTGCTCTCCAAGGGAAAATAATCAAGTACCGTGGCTTTATAATAATCATCATTACTTAATGTAAGTTTATAGAATGTCCAACTTTAGTTAATAGTTATTTCACTGTAAAGAAACAATGAAATGATTTATAAACTATTTATTAAGCAACTGTAAAGGTTTATAAACATCAGTTGTAACTGTATAAAGGCCATCCAGATCATGTTTAATGGTTGCACTACTCAGTATTTATGAACCATTTGCATATTAAGCATTTTTAGCATCAGTTGCAACTTTACAACAAACAGTTGCAGCAATGTATAGTTTACAGGTAAATTACAGGCTCGTGAAACCCAGGTGACATCGCTCTAATGTGTCTGATGACCCCAAGGTTGAAACTCATGCGCAGGAAATGACAGGTGTTTACAACAAGAATATCTCTTAGATCACAGCAAGCAGGCTGAAAAAAATAATAAATGAAAACCATTCAGGTAGTAGGTACAGGAAAATTCAACACTGGCTATCTTTAGACAATCAATAAACACTGCAGAAAACATACAGCTGGCAACATCATAGGCTTGAATCTGATCTGGGAACTTCATCACAGCCTGTCGGGACAGCCTGTCCATCTGTCTGTCTTTCCCTCTCTCACTCACACATGCAAACATTTTTAATCCCTCTCGTCCTCTTCTTCCAATTTTAGAAAATCACCACGAAAACTTGTACTACGGCTTGACTGCCCCCTGAGCTGACTAGCAGACAAAAGAGGACACGTGACTTGGAGATTGTAAAGATTTTGAGGGATATAATCTTGAAAATCACACTAACCTTTCAAAACTGCGAACCATTTATCGCAGGACTCACATCTTGAGTGAATCTTCAGTACACTGATAAACAAAACTATAATAGAAAGGCAATCTTAACCGTCTAGGAAAACCAGTTCTACCTGCTTTAATCACACCTCATAGCAGTGACAAGGCCGTTTTGGATGAGCGTGACATGATTTTCATAGATTTAGGCGCTGGTCTGAGGAACATTCCTGGTTATTTTTAGAAACTTGCACTAAAAAAAGTTCCGCGTGGGACACTTGTTCTGATTGGAGCTGATAACAGTGAACAGAAAGAGGTGCGTCTTGTTCAACAATCTTTTCTGTACCCGTTTGTATTGACGCACGTCATAGACGGTGCATAACAACAAGGATCTGTAAACAGGCTAATATATGATATGATTAAGTAATGGAATCAATTTTTTGTCTTTATTAAAGGGTCACTGTAGTTTGGAGAAGAAATTCAAACGCAGAATTTCATTATTTACAATATAAACCAGGTAATATTACAATCTCGGAAATATTTATTTTTTCCATAACAGAATAACAAGCTGTCCTTAGAGGTCTGCCAAATATAAACAAAGTAAAACCGTACGAAATTTTGTTGTCCTTTAATTTTCCCCAAACTACATGGTGTACCTTTAATACAAAGAAATAATAGAGGTACATTATAGCATATAAAGCAAGTCAATTTAACATTAACACTGTACTGTGTAAAATAAATAATAATAATAAATGATTTAGCAAGAGTGTGAGATATATTTTAGCTAGATGTTTCTGAGAAATAATTAAAATAAAAAGATTTAAACTATAATATAAATCACTATTTATGCTTACTTCTTTTTTCTAAGGTAAAATAGCTCTTGTAGGATCCCTAATTATTATCATAATTATAATTATAATTATAACTGAGGTAACTTGGGATCTTATGACCATTGCACATCTTAACAATACAAGACAATACAACAGGTGTGGCCCAGCATTAAGTTATCATTTTTTGTCCATCCAACAGAAAAAGTTTGGGCACCCCTGTTATAAGCTGTGGTATAGTACAGCAATATAACATAGTAAAGTGTACTGTAATGTATAACCAGTGATAAAATGTAACTAAGTTAATTTGCTCAAGTACTGTACTTTAATTTATTGGCAATCAGATAATAAAAAGAATAATTAAGAAAAGTAAAAAGAAAAAAGAAAAGTAATCGGTTGACCCGTGTTATACAGTTTACTGTACATGTATGTACAATAATACATTATATTAAATCATAATAAGATACTAGTAAAAGTAAATCACTTTTGAGACTTAGGTACAGCTTATATCAGATACTTAAAGACTTTTACTCATGTATTATTCATATCGGTGACATTAACATTTATCAAAGTCATATTTTAACACGATATCTTCACTTTTACTCAAGTATGACTCTTTACAACACTGTATGTAACAGCAATATGGTGTACAGTATTTCATATAACATGGTAATAATTAACATAACATAAAGTCATGGACTACAACATATGAGTAGAAGAGACAATCAAATATAAACCCTGCATACACTCACACAGACACACAAATTTGTGCAAGCACAATCTGAACTGTTTTGTTTTTTGTTAATGGAGCCTTTCAACAAGAAGATATTAAGACAACATATTAAAGAAATATAAGAGAATGTAAATGATGCATATAAATCAGATAAAAAATTATAAACATGAAAACATAAGAGTAAAAACATTCTCGTGGGGTAAGATACTTAAATAAATAGCCACAAAAATACCACGTCCTTTTTCAGATGTGGTGCACAGGAACTGCTTCATTTATCTGACCCTGCATTGCGCAAATCTTCCCAGACAATTCATAGCAACAGATCAAAAATGTGTTTGTCCTGAAACCATCCAGAACGTACAGGAACTCTGGGTGTGTCCAGCGTGTTGAAAGATGAAAGCAGGCACCGTCATATATTTTGACTAACACTGACGCCACTTGCGGTATGCCAATTAATCATAGCCTATCAGGGGTAATTATAGTCTGTGAGAGTTTCGTGACAATGGCATGATGCTGGCACCTAGGAGTCACATCTCAGCGTCTCGTTCTGTGCCACACCTGACTGCATAGTTGTCGTTCATGTGACGACAATGAATTTATCGTGTCATCAGCCATTCAGGAGAAATGTCACCTTGTACACTGCGGTCACACAACACAACCACACCTGTCTTAGTTATTTGTGAAAGTACCTTGTTTCAGATGTCATGAAAGGATTATTAATTGTTTGAGATTAGATGTTTTTAATTTGTTTTATTTATTTATTCATTCATTTGGGGGGTGGGGAGGTAAGTAAGTAACTAACTTTATTTATTCATTTTTAGATAAGCTTTGTGTGTGTCATATTATTTTTTTAACAGAGCAGTAGCACACTTGTTGTGCACTCTGTGGTTTGGGTGAAGATTCTTCAACTGGAAGAGAAAGATCTTCGTTAACTGATTAAACTCAATAAACAAACAACTCGTTATCATGACTGAATAAACTGTGTGAACAAACTGACCTTAAAAGGACGACATAGTTTCATACTGTTTTAGTTTGTTTACATTTGGCAGACCCTGCCACCTTTCTAGCTTCAAACAGTGTTCTGGGTGACATTATTTTCCTCTGAGTATAGCTTGTTTATTCACTTATGAAGTGTGTCTTTTTATCTCATTAATATTGTAAATATTCAACTAATTTTCTTAATAATAATTTAATTTGCTTTTTTGTTTTTGTTTTCTCATAACTGCATGCACCTTAATGTATACGACCAAGTGCTTTTATTGACATTGTAACTACATTTCCAATAACCACCCGTTTCAATTAGTATGGAAGCCCGTGAGTCCAAACATCATGTTTTCGCCTATTCGCGCTGCTGCTGCTACTCTTAAAGGAGACGCGACCCAAACAGGCCCAGACTCTGCCAAAGAAATATGAGGTTTGCTATAGCTTTAAGAAGTAAATAATGTCGAATGTATGTCAAATTATATTACTCATACAACGTAACTTTTTTATTTATAAGCTTGTTCATGAAATGCCTGCGTAGTGGCTCAACATTTACTCTTAACCGTGCAACCAAAACTTGGTCCCATTTGGGCCTTCTACGTAACGTTACGTTGGTCTTAAATTCTCTATGTTTATAACTAACTAATGACAAAAGTCTACCAGAGCCATAACAGTTAAATAAGAGCGGCATGGATCCGGAGGAGGACGAGGTTTCAAGTGCTCGTCCCGGCACTGAGGCAGCCGGGGACTGCACGGAGGCCGCTAACCCATCCCCGGACTCGCCTGACTCGACCAGCCGGACAAGAGGAAGCAAAAGGCGAATGAAAACCGCAGTGACCTCCGCGGACTCCGGGAACTCTCGGACTAGTACCGAGGGTCCTGTGCGTGTTTTGCGAGCCAGGGGAGCTGGATCTGGAGCTGGACCTGGAGCTGGCAGGACTAGTGACTCCAAGAAAGCTGCTGGCAAGAAAAAACCTACGAGTCTGAACCGTGGACGTGGGAGACCTGCAGGATCCAGAAACACAGCGGTCATGCAGTAAGTGCGCGCACTAAGGCACGTCAAATACTACTGCAACAAGACAGCTACATCACCTGCAAGAGGCTTGTTAGAAGCCCCTGTGACATTGCACTACAAGGAGGCTTGTGGCTGTATTTGACGGAAGTGTGTTATTTCATTGGGGTTTCTTAAAGCTATAGGTTTACCAGATATTGAAACCAAAATAAAACGGGGTGAATGCACGTGTTTTCCTGCCTGTGCTCTTGTTTTCCTGTTCTTGTTCACTGTCAGAGGACAGCAGAGTTAAAGCGCACTGTGTAGTTTCCAAGGCATACTGGAGATTTACTTTGATTTACCCTCTCACACAGACCTGCGATAAAGAAGCCCGCAGCCAAAAAAGGTAAAAAGACGCACACTTCAGCCAATCAATCAATCAGTTTTATCCATGAGCAGTAATTTGCTTCCTATAATGTATTACATCTGTCACTTCTACATGGCCTCTCTGACTTCCTCAGCATCCAAACACGCTCTTGGACCAAAGCTGTCCAAATCTAGAAAGGGCAAAGGGCGACCCCCATCTCGAGCGTCTCGCACCACAGCAGCAGCAGCATGCAAGCCTGAAGCAGAGATGGAGGTTTCATCATGTGGTAAGATGAAGACCACTAGCATTATTCTTCACTACATGCTGTACAACGGTCCATATGGTCATGACAAAAGAAATTCAGGATATCATAACTATAATACATTCATTATTTCTGTTTTTCAGGACAGGAAACAGGTGTTTTAAAAGAAGGCAGCAACAAGTGAGTGGTGTACAACAGACACAGCAGCAGAGAAAATGCTGGATATCTATGTGATTTGTCAGTATGAATTTCACTGCGACCAGTTTGATGTTGATGTCTATATTAGCGTTACAGATCCAGATGCAGCTCTTGATGATGACCCTCCATTCAGAGATGACCCAAATGACCTCATCTATGAACCTGAGACAAAGACGTACGCTGAGCTCACTGTTCTTCCCAACATGAATGTTACGCTATATGACGACTATCATCATCATGAGTGTTAAAATATGTGTTTAAATATTAAATTATGCTTTATCTCTTAACCCCTTAGGGAAAAATCAAGGCGGCGTTCAACGTTACAACAAAAGGAGGTCAAGAAAGAGGAGAAGGAGGAAGAAGAAAATGACATTAAGAAGGAAGAATCAGCCAAGGTTATCGTGCAGAATGAAGATGGAGTGGGCGATAACACAGAGCGGCCCAAGAAGTGAGTAAAGTATGTTGAAGTAATACACAGAAGGACGGATGGCTGACCACACTGATAACAGGTTTATTTCCTGTCTGACTGGTACCTGAAGCTTCACACCACCAACTGTTATTTAACAGTTGTTGTATAAGCCTGACAGCCTGCTTGCTGACAAAAGGTTCACTCAGTGCATCATGAAGCAAGTGAACAAAATAGATATGCTCCTTCTCTGCTTATGGAAAAAAAAAGAGCTTGATTATTGTATAGTCAGAACTCTTTTCTTACTTTACATCAGAATGAAGATATTTTAGATTGTACAGAGTCGAGAGGAAAAGGGAGCAGATTAAAACACATATTATAGTATCACATATAGTATTCAAGCTTTACTTTGCCAAAAACCAAACCAAACCAAAAAAAAACAAACTCAAACAAAATCACAGTAAATGTTTCCACTTACAGACCGCTTCAGAACCAACAGAACCGACTGAACCCGGTGCATCTGAGATGCATTGCAGTTGTCTTTTGAAACATTTTGTGTTCAATAGTCAGATATTTAAAAACCACTTCACTGCACTATGATTGCCTGAAACAACTTTGTAAACCTGGGCAGATGGTGATGGTAAGTGAGGCTCCTGAGTTTTGGTGAGGTTGGTTGATTTTGAGCAAAGGTTATTATTTATTTTAATTATGAATCATTTAAAAAGTGCTCACACAGTGAGAAAGACTACAAATCATGTATAGACATATTTGATGCATTAAGATGCAGCGATAACCGCTCTATGATCGTACTGTAGCCCTCATCTGAACCCACAGTGCACATTACTTATTGATCATTCACAATGTTGAAATGTTGCCAGTCTGGCTCATGTGACTCACTGCTTTTAATAGCTATTATATAATGGTTTTGAACAACTACAATACCTAGAGATGAAGGTTCCTGACTGTGATTGACAACTGGTTGTTTGGGAAGAAGTGTTGTTCGAAGTTTTAGGTTGGGTCCAAAATTCAAAAGTCTGTTTTTCAATCTGTTTCAGAAGAGGTAGACAACAAAGAGATGACAAAGCCCCTCGGCTGCCGAAACGAAGGTAACAGTCTTAACTTTATTCACTGTAAATGACTATTTGGATCAAGTGTGATTATTACACAGGTTCCCTTTTTCATGTCTTCATAGGAAAAAGCCCCCAGTGCAGTACGTGCGCTGTGAAATGGAGGGCTGTGGTACTGTCTTGGCCCACCCACGCTACCTCCAGGTTTGCCCTCCTGTCCACTGTAACCATGACAACCCCAAATACTTTCAAAGACGTGGTCTTAATTTTGGCAATAGCAACAATATTAGCTCAATGATATAAACCACACTGATATGCTATATTTTTACCTCCTGTTTTAGATCTGTGAAAGTGCCTCAAAGTGCTTTCAGAGGTTAGGTGTGTTTACGGTCAGATTTAGAAACCAGTGATGTGTTTTGAATAACTGAAATGCGTCCCTTGAACCAGCTCTCTCTCATTATTGCAGCACCATATAAAATACCAGCACTTGCTGAAAAAGAAGTATGTGTGTGATCACCCGTCGTGTGGGCGCCTGTTTCGTCTGCAGAAGCAGCTGTTGCGCCACGCTAAACACCATACAGGTGATGTTAGGGAACAGATGTTGATGTACACAGTGTCAAGACTGGCACGATGCCTTCTGTTTATTTGCATTTTGTCTATGAAATGTATTCAGCCACTTATGAGCTACAAGCAAGAAAGCCTTTTGCTTTGTTTCTGTCTCTCAGATCAAAGGGACTACATCTGCGAGTATTGTGCTCGAGCCTTCAAGAGCTCCCATAACCTGGCTGTGCACCGGATGATCCACACAGGAGAGAAGCCAATACAGTGAGTAGGCACAACATTTTACAGAGTCATGTCACAACGTCACAAAGCCAAACTTGACAAATACACAGTCATGAGAGAATGGCTTGAATGCAGTATTAATTAAAAGAAGGAAAGCATATTTTTTTATTTCAGACTTGTTTGTTTCGACTCGTAGTTTTAATTTGCATGAAGGAATTTAGCTCTTAGTAAACTAACTTAACTAAAAGTAAGTAAATTAAGTACACGCCACTCAAATACTGAACTTAGATACACTTCTGAGGTTCTTGTGCTTCACCTGATTCTTTTTCAGTTTAGTTGCTTTGTACTTCTGCTCCACTGCATTTCAGACCGAATCACTGTCCTACATACTTATTTTTTATTTCTGGCTGCTGTAGTTCCTCATTGATCTGGAGATAAAGCTAAAGTAAACACTGAACCACTCCCATTAGAATAAAAAGATAGAATCAGTTTCACTTCTGCTACAATATTTAAAGGCTTCATATAAATGTATTAGTAATAATAATGGTCCAGTAGTATGTGGTTTAATTATGCCTCTACTTTCCAAATGCATTTTGCTGATAACACTTCCGTTCATTTCACATGCAGGACTTTTACACTGTTGTATTACTGCTTTTACCTGAGTAAAGTACCTGAATACTTCCTCCAACACTCATTTGAAGTGAAACAGAGCAGCTTCAAGTCAGTTCGGACTATGACCCACTCTTTGTCTCCACCATGTGGCAGGTGTGAGATCTGCGGCTTCACCTGCCGTCAGAAGGCATCCTTAAACTGGCACATGAAGAAGCACGATGCAGAAGCCTCCTACCAGTTCTCGTGCTCCATTTGTGGGAAAAAGTTTGAGAAAAAGGACTCAGTCGTTGCCCACAAGGCCAAGAGCCACCCTGAGGTGCTCATAGCTGAGGCCCTGGCTTCTAATGGGGGCTCAGTGGTGAGCAGTCCCACCCTGATCTCAGAGACTGTCCCAGTGCTCACCCAGCCTGACCAGCCCTCAACCAGCCAGGAGAGCCAGGAAGGAGCGAGTGGTATGCTCACCCCTCTGCAGCAGGTGGTGCTCCCTCTCGCTCCACAGACGCAGATCGACGTATCTCAAGGCCAGTTCCTCCAGCTGCCCACACATCATGTGGTGCAGGTAGCACATCAGCAGCAAGCCCCCACTTTGCTGCACCTCACTGCTGCTTCTCCTGCTCAGCTTTCCAACACCAGCCACCCTCAGCTCATCCAGCTCTCCGCCCTTCCTGCCAACACCGTCACATCCGTGCCCACTGCGGACACCCAGAGCACCCTCCTGACCCTGAGCTCCGTCACCACGCTGGCCTCCGCAGCCTCGCTGACTCCCCAGCAGGCTGTGCAGTGGGGCAGGGAGGCTCATGAGGATGCACAGCTGTCCGGGGAGGGCGAGCTGTGGGAGAGGGTGGTGGTAGGTGAAGGTCATCAGGATGTAGGGGAAATGATGTGGGAGGGGGATGTGGAGAGGAGGAAAGAAGAAGAGGGGATTGTTTGGGAGAGAGAAGGAGAGAGACAGATTCTGTTACAGTGTGCAGAGGTCCACGGAGAGAGTTTAATGTAGATAGAAGAACAGGAACTTTATTCACATTAAGCTGAAGGAGATACAAATCAGAGGAAAGTTTCAATTTAGGAAAGAAATAAAAGACTGAAGGACCTGTCAAAAGTTGATGAGCCGAGATTATAAATATTTAAAGAATAAATACTTTATGAGTGTAATACAGTAGTTATATGTAGAACATAGCTACAGAGAGCGACTTTACATCAGGGAGTATGATTTATAGTACTTTAGATTACATACACTTCTTTTATCCCCAATGAATTTTTTTTTTTTACTTTTTGGTTTTGCCACCTTTGTGTTTGTATATACAGTATGTGTGTATGTTTTTAAGTTTGTTCGATTAAAAGACTGAAAAGGTGATTGTACATTTCGTACAAGAAGGTAAAAAAATGACATTAATGTCCTCGTGGTCACCATGTTGTTGTTCCGGTGCATCTTTTTGCAAGGTGAATGGATGAGTATCCAGCTGTTTCTGTGACTTAAAGGTGCCATGTGTAAGAATTTTAGTTGAAAACATGAAAAATTAACTAAAATGATCAACAGTATATGAAGAACTAACAGTTTTGGTCAATGGTGTCTATGGTACTATCTTGCAGAGTTATCTACTGAAGAAAGCATGCAATTTTCATGCATCCAAAGCGCCCCTGCAGGGTAAACACCAACACTTCCCTGGTGCTCTGAGCTCACAGTCCGGACCACTAGCTGCACTGCTAACAGAGCTAATTAGCTAACGGCAGCTGGAGTTAGCAACAGGTAGCTGTTACTCTGGTGATATGCTGCTCCCCGTTTTGAGTATGAATTTGACAGATGGCATATTCTTCTGTCCTGCACCTTTTAAAAGTTCCATTAAAAAATGCCCTGTGAGCAATAACTACAACTAAATGAGGTTAACGGTGTAAAAGAATCCTGAGACATATTTAAAATGTATTTAATTTTTTCATCTGGACCTTTAGATGAAGAGAAATCACAGACATGATCTAACAGAGAGGCAAGCTCTGTTCTTTACAGGACGAGACAAAGGACCTTTTACCCTGCAGACATTTTGACTTGTGGAAGTAACAGCACAGTTGTTGCTAATAACATTAACGATGTTAATTCATTCTATTCAAGTGTCCCAGTTAGTCATGACAATGTGAACACAAAACCAGGACCCAGGTTTCCTCCTGTGACTTGTCAAAATGTCTTGTGAAAACAGTACCGTGGTTGATGTCACTCACTGTCCAGGACGTCAGACGTGTGGTCTGTTCCATCTGTTTTAATCACCAGTTCTTGTTAAATACTTCTTCACAGTGCAGACTATGCAGGCAGCAGTATTATGATGGAATTAGTTTTTGTCAGCAATTTTCTTTTGACGCAATCTTAGATGATGAAATATACCTCTGTACACTGCCACTACTACTGAGCACTCGTAATCTTAAAACCGTAATTTATCAGGAAATGTATTCAGAATAACTAGAATAAATGAATTATGTTCTGAAGACTTTGTTTATTTGTGACTCATCCTGTAAATATAACAGACACGCACTAGCACATGTGACAGTCCAACCTTTGTTGTGACAAAGGACCACAAATTGTAATTTTACAGAAAGAGTTCTCATCAGGTGAGCTTTTATAAATACACCTGAAAGGGCCTGAGACCACTGATTTGGATAAGGAAAAAGAAAAAGAAAACTTTTACCAGGGAACAAATGGAAGTGCAACAGAGGATGGAGGCTAGTTCAACATAGTAAAATTACATTAATAATTTACAATATGGACAATCAGGCTGTACTGTAATCACCTGTATATATATAATACTTTAGACTCGACACATAAAAAGGCCAGGCAAGGAAATCAATATTAGTCATGACATATGGCATGCCAACATTAAATACACTATTTTCCAACATTCATAAATGATAATAGTCTGCAATTCCATAAATAATACATATTTTACCCCTACAGTTAGTTGATTTTCACTGATACCAATCTATCTAATACCAATGGGCTAATATTGGTAGATATATTGGCCCAGTTGATTATCACTCCAGATCTGTAATATATATAAGTGCAAAATATATTAATATATTAATACAAACCCAATGAAAAATGATCTCAGTTAATTTTCTACCTGTGTATCAAACAAGAATTTCTCTAATATGATTTAATTCCAGCTTTACTGACAACAATGGATAACACAGCCCTGTGTGTTTTTATAAAAACATATCTAGTTGAAAAAGTAATGCCAACAGGGGGATTATGATTTTTTGTCTAGTTGTTATTAAAGGTGCACTTTGTAGTTTTGGGGGAGAAATTTTAATCAGAAGAGAAAGATCGTGTTGAACTGATTTTTTTTTTTATTCCTAAAAAACAAATTAACAAACTCTCTTCGTTTTCATGACTGAATAAGCTGAAAACAAACCGACTTTAAAGAACAACACACGTTCATAATGTTTTACTTTGTTTACATGTGGCGGACCCTGCCACCTCTCTAGCTTCAGACAGTGTTCTGGGACCTCATTCTCCTCTGAGAGCAGCTTGTTCTTCACTTATGGAAAAATAATAATAATAATTGTATATATAATATATATTTCTGGGTTTGTATTATCATCTCATTGACATGGTAAATAGTTAAGTTCTGAGTTTGAATGTCCTCTCCTAAAATACACAGTGCTTCTTTAACATGCTGATTAAAAAAAGAGAGCAGCGCATCACAGTAAACAAATCGCGCTTTGTCTCAACATGTTCTCTGGTATCAGTGGGGATTTTTTTTCTTTTCTTGTTGTACTTTGTATAAGCTGAAAACAAACCGACTTTAAAGAACAACACACGTTCATAATGTTTTACTTTGTTTACATGTGGCTGACCCTGCCACCTCTCTAGCTTCAGACAGTGTTCTGGGACCTCATTCTCCTCTGAGAGCAGCATGTATCTTCACTTATGGAAATAAGTATATATATATATATATATATATATATGTATATATATATATATAGATAGATATATACAGATATATATGTTTGAATGTCCTCTCCTAAACTACACAGTGCTCCTTTAACACGCTGATTAAAAACAGAGAGCAGCGCATCACAGTAAACAAATCGCGCTTTGTCTCAACATGTTCTCTGGTATCAGTGGGGATTTTTTTTTTTTTTCTTGTTGTACTTGTAAATTGAAAAATCTGCTTTTCAAAGTATTTTGTTGATTTTTTATTTCCACTTTAACTCCACACTAGCGACGGTGTTTGAGAAAACCCTCCTAATGAAGAGAGTTGTTATTATTTGGACGGATGGGTGGGCCACATATTATGCTGACGTTTTTTGGGAGAAAAAAAAAAAAAGGTCCTCCTGTGCGTCCCCCTAAAAACGCCCCTGTGGCTTGCGGAACCAATTAAATCCCCTCTCGTTGCGAGCGTGCCAAGATGAGCACCGACACAAACACGCTCCTCGGACTCTCGCCGTGAGGATCTCCGGTTCGCTCCAGCCCGCTTAAGTCTCCTAAAAAAAGACTCCGCGTGTGAAACGTCGTTCCGGTGCCAGCACTGACGACGGTGTGGGGGGGATCGTTTCTCTGCTCGGGTCCATCCGGCTCGCCGCTGATCCACCTATAGGAGCGGGGCTGGAGTGCTAATGGCAGAGCAGGAGGAGCAGCAGATAACCGCGCAGGACGCGCCGGCCCCTGGCCCGTCGCAGACCGGGAGAGCGGTGGCTCTGGCTCGGCTGCTGCACCATGAGTGTACCCGTCTGCTCCAGCTTTACGTGAGTTCCCAGGTCACACGCCCGTTAGCTGTCGCTCCCGTCCCGTTACTCGGGGCTGGTTTAACGCGAGCATGTGTCGGTAGTGCGGCAGCTAGCTACCTGTCGCGTTAGAGTTTACCATGTGTTTGACTTTATGGACGTTAACATGGAGCCCGGTAGCGCTCTTGTGTTGTGAGAGGGATGCTGTGGTGCAGAGTGTAATCACACTGAAACACCCCCTCCTCCTCCCCTCCATTTCCCCTGGAGGGTCTAATGGATAGAGTGTATTGGATTTATCCTCCCCCGCTGTCCTGCATGCTTCTGTGCCTCATCTTCCTCTGAGAACACCTTTTACTCGATCAATATAATCAATACGGCTGTCACTTAGGGTTACATTTGTAATCGATCTAAAACAAAAATAAAGGCACAAGTGCAAGGCCAGGGGCGACACATCACATGCTCTGTGCTCAGCCTGAGGGGAAATCAATCTCTTTTCCTGGCCCTGTCAGAAAGAAAAGGAGACCTTCCTGTCGGACCACGCCCCGGACGGCCAGCGCATGGTGTCCCTGTCCCCGGACTCGGAGGAGCCGAGCCCGGAGCAGCAGGTGCAGCTGCTGCATTCAGCTCTGCGGCAGTGCCTCGGGCTCATCCACTGTGTCACTGTGAAGGAAGAGGAGGAGTGGGGCGAGCTGGAGGGCGACTACGAGACCATGAGGAAGAACGTCCGGGTCCGGCTGGAGCACCTGCTCCACACCACCAAAGACCTGGGGGAGACGGAGGACACGACCCTGGAAGTCACCCCAGACCACAAGTGTAACGAGGTACAGCAGCGGGCATCGTCGTCTTCTCTTTACATATCGCCCATCCTCCACTGGGATTCATCAAACACACATAACACAAAGCAACAGATAAAACATGCGTCTTCTGATCGGTGACACCGTCTTCAGGTGAGGTCTTCACTGAATAGCACGCAAAAGAAGAAAAACTGCTACAAACCATGAGTCTGTCCTGATGAAGACCATTTTTTCTTGCTTTCTTCGAGTAGCTGACTAATTGAAACATTTCCTACATGAACAGCCAATTTATCTGTCGTCGTGTTTGTATTAAGTCCAGTGTTAACTTTCCTCTTCGCTCAGGTTTGGTCTCCACCACCTCCTGAGAAGAAGGTTTGGCCTCCTTATAGTTACATACATTCATTATGATACAAGGCCTACGTTTACTGTGAAAGGTGTTGCTCGTAGTGACAAATGATCAGAGAATCATCTCTGAAGGTCGTCTCAGCTGTAAGGAGCTTTTTATCATCTTTCAGCTCATTGTTTTGGTTTGCGGGCCTTTTCATGGTTGCAGCAGGGAAGCATGCTCGGCACCAAACAGCAGTCAGACATGGTGAGACACCAGCTGGTGAACAAGGAGGATTTAGCAGCTAAAGAGACCAATGTTTGTTCTCAGGAGGTGGTGGAGACCAAAACTGAGCTAAAAGGAAAGTTAACATTGAACTTATGTTAGTCAGGCGACTACAAATAAATGATAATGTTGTTCTGTATCGGCTGGACTAATTTCAACATATTTTGAGTCCTGCGTAAGTCTTCTTCCACTTCTTCTTCTTGCGTCGAACATCCCTCTCAGAGCTTTAAAGTAGAGTAATGAAACTGGACCGTCAGTGGGAAAGTTAAAGTGTGAACACAACCTAACCAGCCTCCACTGAACCTCTTGTCTCATTCTTTTGAACTGTATCAGGGCTGTGGATGTTAACTTGCTCCCCTCTGTGTAGGAAACCGATGGCGCTGGCGGCGTTTTTGGGCTCAAAATGTGGACCTATCGAGTGCTGCTGGAGCTAATCCACTGGGCTGACCACGCGGCGCAGACCCTTCATGTCCTCCACAAAGAGAGGGAAGGAACAGACGAGATCTGACTCTTTTCACTCCAGTCCCCCAAAATATCTATGAATGAACTCACTCGACACTAACAGCCAGCTTTCCCGTTCGTGTATTCCAAATAAAGTACTGAGTGGTGTGGAACATACTCTTTGTACGCTAGAGGTTACAAAATATTCTGCTTAACTAAAATCACAGCTAAGCTCCTTTAACAAAGCCCAGTAGACAGCTTTTCCCAGACGTTGGTATTTCCACACCAAGTGCTAAAAGGACCTCTCGTTTGCCACAGTTCCTGTTTCCTTTGACAGAAAAGTTTGCAGACTGTTAACTTTATATAGGTTGGTTTGCTTTGTGAAGTGGCAGAGTTAGACTGTTTGAGAATGTCTTCTTTTTTTGTATACCGTGTGATATTTATTTTTATTTAAGTGGATTTACCTTTGATTACTAATTATCTGCTGTTCATAACACTCCAGAAATCTACTAACTGCTAGAATGTAGCCAAAAGAACATGACTGATAAACTGTGACTGACGTGCAGCTGAATCTGTAGCCATCAGCTATTTTAATAGCTCACTTTGCTTCTAATGTACCACCTTATAAACACATGTAATCGAAGAAATTCCTAATCTAATTCCACAGTCTTCATGCTCGTGTTGTTTATGGTTTGGCACGATCTGTGATGATCGAGCTTTACGTTTGCTGCTCTGGTCACCAAGGTCTCCTGATGTTATACTTGAATGTGCTGCTACACTGTTCACAAGTTACACGTGAAAAGTGGTTCTCAGATCCGTTTCTGTCCCGCCCTCCTCCGGATGCATGAAGAATGTTCCAGAGCCGCTTTTATAGACTCGTAGTTTACAGTAGGATTGTTGTGCCTGTAGCCAAAATGATCAAACACTCTGCACCACATCTACTTCACTGTAGTGTTAAACGCTCAAAGCAGCAGAGACTCTCTGAGTAGTTGAGCTGTGACTTCCACACTTACTGTTGTAGTGAATTTCTTGATGCCGTGCTTTTCTTTTATCTCTTTGGTGAATAACTGGATGTGCATTGAAGATTAAAAGCGAGTATTAACCCACGTTTTGTTCACCAGAGCTTTACTCTGTTATTGTTACATGCAAAATCTTTTTTTTACTTTAAAGGGGCACTGTGTAGTTTTAGAAAGGAGATTCAGAAACTCAGAAAGGTCATATATACAATATTGATAAGGAAATAATACAAACTCAGAAAACTATTTCCATCACTGAATAAATAAGCATTCCTCAGAGAAAGTTTGTTTGAAGTTAGAAAGGGTGGCAGGGTCCGCCACTAAAGTGTTGTCCCTTCAGGTCAGCTTGTTTATTCAGTTTGGGAATGAAAATCAACCGATGAAGATTTTTTCTTCTGATTAAAATGTATTCCCAAAAACTACATCATAAAATAACACATTATTTTAGATTTCCCCAGTAAACTTGGGATTTTCCTCCACCTTTCCTGAAAAGAGCAACTTTCTTTTATTTTATATAATAAAAATAATAATAACAATAGGGAAAATAGAGACAATTGGTCCATTTCCAACCAGGTAATTCCATGGCAAAGCCCCAAGAGTCTATTAGTGGATGCACAGCAGGTAAGAATAACAGGCATTCCTGTAATAAATGACTAATACATTGACATTTTCATGGGTTAAATTGAGCAGTTCTTTCCCTTATAATTAGAACCAATTTGGATAGTCCTTTCCAGTGAGCAGCCAAGAACATTAATAGGAAAGTACAAATCATTTTCTCCTGACATTGAAGCTCCTGGTATGTGGAAAATCATCGAGGTGGTGGTCACCCTTCCTTTGGTCCCAAACTGGGCCTGTACTTTTCATAAAGGTGACAAAATACAGAAATAATCACAAAATGATGACTTGTTTCACATTTAATCAATTAAATCCTTTTGTTTGCCAGATGTCTTCCTCAGACAAATAAATATATGTTACCCTGCACAGTGATTTTGCTTATTTTAGCAGTCAGTTAGACTCAACTCCTTATTAGACTTCTCTATATATTTGAGATTTGGGACGGGTTATGCTGCACCAATCACAGATATAAAGAATGATTTTTAACCATGTTTCACACAAAGATGAAAAGTAACTCAGTGCCTTTACACAAGTGATGGAGAGGGAGCAACTAGGTAGGTTTCTGATGAAGACATTGAATAAAAACATATAAGATTAAAAGTGCATTATGCAGGACTTGGCTACCTGTCTGTGGTCACTCCCAAACAAAAGAGCAGGCAGCATTTCACCAGAATAACCGCTAGATGCTGGTAACTGTAGCTGCCATTAGCCAGGTAGCTCAGTTAGCCATGCAGCTAGCGATCCAGACTGGGATCTCTGAGTGGTATTACGAGACAGGACGTATCCGGACTAGCTGCTGACTTTATTAGACAAATCTCTGCAACACCAACCTTTTGCCTACTTACTTACTGTTACATTCTGATGATAATTTCAGTTATTGTTTTAATATGATAAACCAAAATGCCTACATATTGCACCTTGAAAGAATGAAACACATTGTTTAAAATTAAACCAGTAATTTCAAACCCTATGGCTTAAGACCCGTTACAAAAAAAACTGTCTAATTAAGAAAAGTAAAGTCATAAACATTGGTGTTGCAAAATTAATTTTTTTGATCATTCCCCCTTTACAATTGTATCTCACAAGCCCTCATCTTTACCCTCCGCCCCATGAGAGGGGGGCCCTTTAGTTTGGGAGCCGCTGGACTTCACTCTCCAGCTGTAGGCTAAATAAAGGAGCTCACTACAGCTCAACTAGCTCCACCATGTCCAGCTACAGCAGCTATATTCTGCTCAAGCATGTCACAGTGTGATAATGTTATATGATAATGTATTAAACACTGCAGAGAATGTATTCTTAGTTTTGATACTTGAAGTACATTTTGTCAACAATCACCCAGTCTACTTAGGATGTATTTAGGCTTTTTGCCCTGATTTATATTCGATATTTTTCCTGACTGTGTTGAGGGTTGTTGCTGGGTATGTTGTCCAGCTGTGTCTCCAGGAGCCCAGACTGAGCACCAGGTTTACCCGGCCAGCAGCGTCTCTGTGTCGGCTGACTCCATGTGAAAGCACTGCCACGCCTTGCTGAACAGCTATAACACCGTATTTTGAATCTGCGCATCCATCAAATGCGAATCCTGAGGTTGTAGGTCTCCTTCTTCCTCAGAGGTGAGTGCACCCCATTTTACCATTAGAGCCCCCAAAGGATGTTGTGCACATGCGCGTTGTGCAATCTACCGGAGCGCGAGAGGTAGGGAAGGGAGTCCTAATGGCGGAGACTGTACGGTCGCCTTTTGACTACCGGGAACCACCGACCCTCGACAGCGACGGGGATGGGAGCAAACCGCCGCCGCCGAGGGGGTGAGTGGGCCGAGCCGGGCTCCGGTTCGTGGCGGCGCCGGGTGGTTTTCACCGGGGATTTGCGAGGAAAAATGCCGAGAGACGCACGCGCTGCGAGCGTGCGCGTTTGTTTAGTTAACGTTCGGAGCCTTTATTCGCGTGCGTGAGTCCAGCGGTCCACTGCAGAAAACCGAGCGGGGGAAGTGATTCTGGTCGGGTTCTGGCTGCGGCTGCCGAGCCCCGCGGGGCTCCGTCTCCCCCTGCCCGCCTCGGCTCGCGTTTAACCGCCAGACGTTTTATTTGTGCTGCTCTGACGGGACAGAAGTCTCAACGTTAGCTGCTGGAAGCTAACAGGCTAGCCGTGGTGTAGCATTAATGTTAGCATGCACCCAGCAGGAATCACCAGCTATGAGTCTAGCTGGCCAGTTATCTGCCCCTGTTGTCTTTAATCCCCGTCATGTCAGATATGTGAGGCTGCAGAGCCGCGGACATGATAATCAGGGAACAGCTATGCTTCTGTGATTGTGCTCGCCACAGCGCTCGGCTGCTCAGCTGCTGCAGACCAGGACTCGTGGCTTGTTTGGCTTTGAGTAAACAAAGTTGCTGACCAGCAGCGATATGCATCCGAAAACAGTGGAGTGTCACCGTGCTGGGTGAACCAGGGACGCTTTGTTGTGCTGATCAGTCCCCTGTAAATGCATTAATAATACACTCTGACGTGATTGGATGAAGGGGTGGAGCCATCTCTGATATTTGGCTGATCAACGTTAATGATAACAGAGATGGCTGTCTACACCAGGTGCCACATCAGATCAGGGGCTGATGTGCACCTGGATTGCCAGGTACACTTCCTGCAAGGACTCTAAATCAGCATTGAAGTGGTACTAAAATATAGTCTGGTGTTGCTCAGGTACGCTCAGGCTGCAATCATTGTGGTGTCAGCAATTGATAATTTAATCAATACATTTTTCAAGGAAAGTACCAAATCAGGGGTCCAGGGTGCGACTGTTTTGGTTAGAGCCCATCCAACAAGCAGTGTTGGGGCTGATGCCATTACTGATATCGAGGAGTAAGACATTCTGATACTGATTTTGCAGTGATCCCTCCCCCCATGTGGTTATCAATTACTTGTGACACCAGTATGTAACGGAGGCGGGATAGTTTACAGCTTAACAATAAACTTTATTGTCTAACATGAAGACAATGAAGTGAAACAGTAAACCTCACTTGAAATGTAATAATTTTAAACTGCCCCGAGTATTGTTTTCTGCACCGTGTTGTGTTGAACCTAAAAGTTTTCATATTGGTGGATATCAACAACATACACGCCGATATCGACCAATCGATATATTGGTTGGACTCTAATTAAGGTCACACATGCACCCAAAAAAAATCTGTCAAGTGCACATTTTATATTTTTTATTTGTAGCTTATTGCAGTTTCTTGTTGCTTGTGATTTAAATGAAGAAAAACATGTATTAACATAATCACTTCAAATGTTAAGTTGAATTGTGTTTTCAGTGCACCTGAATTATGTGAAAATTAGTCTGGAGCCCTGCAAGTATTTGCTATCTTCAGCAGTTCTGTTTAACGTTACTGTAAAAGGCACATCTTCGGATTCTGGCCTGTTGATTAAGCAAAAATAAAAAATGTCTCCTTTGGCTCTAGAAAAGTGTGATGTGTATTTTTCACACTGTTTTCCAACATGGAGGCTAAACGATGACGAGACTGACTGCAACATTAATCAGCAGCCTGATCAGTAATGGGATTAATGCTCGAAATGAAAAGCTCAGACGCAGTTGACGTGTCTTCTTTGTCTTTGGGCCCGTCCTCTCTACACCCAGGCCAGCAGTATATGTGGGCTGTGCAGAGCTCCAGGTTTCCTCGTTTCTTTTTGATTGCCTGTCAAATCAAAGAAATGTTTTCTTAAATGGAAGAACACCCGCTGCCGCCATCGCTTGTTGGAAAAGTTCAAAGCCGTATTGTTTTTGCGTGTTTCCTCGCCACATGTGTCACACGCTCGGCTCATTTTGGCTGCCCTCCATTTGCATATTTACAGGAGGTCTGCCTGGAGAGCTGCGTTGTAGCGATGTGTCGTTATGCTAAACGAAGCCCTGGTTTTGTTTTTTACAGCCGCGTGTGTGGGAGAAAAAGAAAGGGGACACCTGTGAAGGTGTGTGACCGAGCGTATGTAACAGAAGATGAGGAGGAGGAGAGCATGTCTGAACACAGCTTCAGCCCTGGTATATATAGACACACACACACACACACACACACACACACACTAATTTAGCCACCTGCTGTTTATTTATTTCTTTTAATCCACCCTGGTGCTTACGTTGTAATTAGCCGTGTATTGTAGTACGGAGAGCCAGCCTCCATCTGTGTTTGGTGCTGGAGCAGTTCAGATGTGCCTGATTTAAACCGTCCATTCTGTCCCAGGAGATAGCCAGTATCCAGAGGGTGCAGAGGACCGCCTCCCTCCACCTGGCAGTCCCTACTACCTGCCTGACCCCACTCAGCTCTGGTAAGGGGAACCTGTTCCATGGTTCTTAGCCTCAGACTCTTCTGAAGGTTGAGGATCCGTATCGCTCACGTCCGCTTATGTGTTCCAGCGTGCCAGAGTTGGGGGAGGAAGGAGGGAGTGGCGTTCGGGGACCTGTGCTCTTCCATCCGCCGCCCAACTGCCGGATTCGCGAAGTCCACTGTGGGACCCAGGTGCGGCTGGTCGTCATAGCAATCCGAGACATCGCGAAAGGAGAGGAGATCACAGTGGACTACAGCCTGACGGACTGGGGCGAGAACGCAATGGTGAGCTACTAAATTCATGATAACTTTAATAAGGCGAACAAGAAATGCAGTTGTTTATTTTTCTTATTGTCAACAAATCCACATGTTGTCTGTGTCACCACAGCCTGATATAACATATTCCTCTGTGTCAAAGAGCTCCATCTTTATCCAGAAGTTATCACGAACACATCAGGGCACACTGCATGACATGTTCCCTCATCACTACGTACATGAGCAGTGTAGCTTTGTCCTCAATAAATGGACTGCTTACTTGTTGAAATTACACATTTCTATTTAATGTTATTGTTCTGAGACATTTTTCTGAGCAATGTAAAAAAAATACAGATAGTTGAGAGATTTCAGTAAAGGAGGGAGATGCAGCAAAGCTCCCTGGAAAGACTGGACGTGGTCCATCTTCAGCATCTTAACTCCAAAGCCATAGTGAGCCTCATTTATGTATCTGTGACCTGCTCTTAAAGATTTCCAGTCTTCCATATGAATAAATGGGTTTTGGGCCACGGACAGGGTGAGGAAGTCAGAAATTGAAGCGAAATGGGCTGAAAAAAATGATACAATCTCATATATCAATCAATATGCAGATTATTTTTCATGATTCATCATTCAGTCTTTTGAATTGACAAAACATGGTGAAAAATTAAAAAGGAAAGGAGCACATGCTGCATTTAAGAAGTTGGAATCAGCTAATTTCTGCTTGAGAAATGACTGAAATGATTTATCACGTAATTCTTCTTGCGATCATTTTTTATGAGATTTGTTGACAATAACAAGAAAGTTAAAATCAGTGACAAGCGATAAGAATGTAGAAACTGTTGAAATAGTTTGATGGTGAGTCAACATAGTTTGTTTTATTTTGAAATCTGTCTGAAACCAGGAGGAAGAGGCCGGCCCCCACCCACTTTCCCTCTCCGTGTCTGACTACCTGACCCCCTCCTGGTCACTGTCTCCCTCATCCTCCCCTCTCACCCACTCTGAGCCCAGCGACTCAGATCGCGAAGAGGATGAAGAGGAGGAGGATGATGATGATGACGACGATGATGAAGAAGAGGAAATTGAGGAGATAAGGGGTCGAATGCTTCGGCGCCGCAAGAAGCGCAAGCTGCCCGCGGTGGTGAACTCAAAGAAGAAGACCCCGCCCACCTCCACCAGAGGACCGGGGCGTCCCTGCTCGTCTTTCACCCGCCCTGCGCCCGTCGCATCCCCGGCCAGGTCCCAGTCCCAGTCCTCCGTCAGCTCCTTGGCACCGCCGACCACCAACATCAACAACAACATTAACATAAACATTGGCAGCTCAAGCGGCACCACAGTGAGCCGGCGGCAGCACTGCCCGTACTGCGGCCGCCACTATCGCTCTCTGGCACGCCACCTGGAGAAGCACCACGCCAACCAGCCGGAGGTCAGAACTGCCATGGAGCTGGCCCACCTGCACACGCACAACCCTTCAAATGGCAGCGCCGCACACCCTCACCCCTCCCCGTCGCCGTCCTCCTCCACCTCCGCTCCTCACAGCCATTCCTTTGCTGTCCCTCAGCCCTCGGCCTCCAGCGCCGCTCCACCCCCTCTCTTCTCCAGGGAAAGGGAATCGCCAGCGACACGCTCGAGCACAGGTGGCGTCTCGTTCTCCCTCTCGCTTTCACCGCCTTCTTCGACTCAGCCTGCAGCCACTAAGAAGGGGCCTAGCTTACCGCCGCCCGCCACAAAACGCCCCACACCCCCGATGGTGTCACGAGTCAAGAGTCCGTCACCGCCTCCTCCAACTCCACCAAGAAGGGGTCGGAGGATGAAGAAAGAAAAGCATGAAGAGCAGCAAAAGGTGGAGGTGGAGAGCTCGAGAAGTCAAGAGGAGCTGGTCCCACCTCCTACTCCAGAGCCAGACGTAGATCCAGATGAAGATCTGGAGCTGAGTGGAGAAGGAGAAGAAGACGCACCAGAGGAGAAGAATGGAGAGATTGTAAGGTGGGGTTGGATTATTGTCTTCGTACTGTAAACACATGTTTTACCAAGCAGAAATTCATTGGTGATGTTTTGGTTAGTGCTCTGTGATTTCAGCTGCTCTTTTCCTCTCTCCCTCTGTTTCTACCAGACATCACATTTCCCCGCTGCTCTCTTCCCTCTCCTGTTTGGTCCTCTACCTCCGCCGCCAGCAGCACTCCTCCTTCCTCTCTCTAACCCGTTCTCCCCACTCTGCCGAGGCCTGGCGCCTGCTCTGCCACTCCAGCCTCTCCCTGCTCATCCTCTACAACCGCCACCGGGAGTGTGAGGTGGCCAAACTCACTATCCAGGACTACCGCAACCGCACCACCCCCCAGGCCAGCGCTAGCAGCAGCCCCCCGTCTGGCATGGAAGCCCTACTGTCTCCCTTTGAGCGCCAGGTCCTCTCTCACCTCCCGCGGGCTGGTGTTTTGGGGAAGCGTGGTCGCGTCCAGCCGCTTATTTTCCCACCACACTGTGAGTCCTGCCTGGACCTTCTCCTTCAAACCAGCCCCAATGTGGGCGTGGACCCAGAGAGCCCCTACGTCTTCTCCCGGCCCTACCACTCTCCTGCCACCCCGCTCCGAGGCACAGACCTCCTTAGAAACCTGGCACGAACCAGCGGGGCTAAAAACCCTGGAGCACTGACAGCGACACGTGTTCGGCGGCAGGTCGCGATACTTACGCAACTGCTACTGTTAGAGGAGGGTGAGACCCCGGGCGGGGCTACCAAACGGCTGGAGGACTTCCTGGAACGAGAGTATCACGTGACCCAGAACTGCTCCGCAATCCTCCGGGATCCAGCACTGATGGGTCGTGTGGGTCGTGTGGTTCTGTATGGAGAGAGGGAGGGCGTGCTTTTCAGAGGGATGAGCCTGCAGCACATCTGCCTCGAGTTGGATGGTGAGGAGTTACATCATGTGTTTTACCGTCTACTGTAGGAAATGTTGAAGCCGCTGGGCCCTGCAGCAGGTATTTCAGGCATGTGGTGTGCAGTTCAAGGCAGGCTCTGCTTCTAAGAACCTCTTCCAGCTTCAGCTCCCAGTGTCTGTTTGCCAGCATACTCTTTGTTTTCATTTCATTGGAAACCACATAATATTTTAAAGTGGTACCAATTATGTGTTTTAGACTCCAGGAGGAATGTCGGCCCTTTTAAATGACTTCAAAGGGGTCAAAAAAATAAAACGATGCGGTAAAAATTTGGTTCAATAATCCACAGGTCTAATTGAAAACAGCTTGACTGATGGTAGAAATAATGTAAATGTTGATAGCAAAGCTTTTGGATTATCCCCAGTTTACTAGAGCTTGTTGTTGACAGTCACAGTGGTGGATATCTCACAACCTCTTGATAATAAACCAGAATTATCTGCATTGCTGGATATCAGGCTGAGGTAGGAAAATGACTGTGTTTGTGAAAATGTTTGGATTTCGGTGAGCTGACCCTTGTTTAGGACTTCATGTGGGGCTATGTGCTGTGTAATTTCTCGGCCTGGAGTATTGCTGTCCTGTAATATGGTTGTCATCATGAGGTTGCCAGGTAACCAGTGAAGACGCCATTAAATTACAGTGCCTGGCCAAGAAATGGTCTGGCACATAACCCCTGAGTAAAACCACAGCGTGTCCTCTTAAGCCTCTGGTTTTTGTAAATTAACAAGACATAATGTGTCACAGTGGCGAACTCAGGATGTGTAATAAAAAGGGCACCACATGTATGCAGAGGGAGGGCAGCAGTTTATTTAGTATTTATTTATTTTTCCCTTGCTCAGAGCCACGCTAGCTGTTTCCAGTAATTATGCTAAGCTAGTCAGGAGAGTCTTCTCATCTAACTCTTTATTTCAGCACAGTGAGCAGAGCAAACATAGTCTCTACTGTGTAAATCTAAGACACCATGTAATGGCTTTAGCATTATTTTGTGGGAAAATTCAAGCTAATTTTTGGCCAATTCTTACATTTTCTTACACACCTTTAACATTATTCCAGATGTGTTTGTACGTGTTGAGTGACTTTGTATGTAATAGCCTTGTCAGATTAAACAGTCCTATTTAGTGTTTCTCTGACTTTTTGTTCTGTTTGCCATGGTATCAAAATACGCTTGAATATGGTTTTATTGCTAGAATTGTATCGTAGTTTCTGGTATCTCTTAAAATCTTAGTTTTTCGTGATGAATCTGATGGAAAGATTGTTGGTTTATGAAGACCTTTATTAAGCAACAGTACATCACATGTTACGGATCGCCGTGTGTTATGTCATTTAACTTGGGTTAATCTTGTGTTATCTCTGCCCTACAGTAATGTCTGGCAACTCAGGAGACTCCTTTTCAGAAGATTCGGAGGTCGAGGAAGAAAAGGAGGAAGTTAAGGAGAAAGCTGAGGTGCTGGTGAAGAAGAAAGGACCAGGACGACCGCCACGGAAGCGGAGAGCACCCGCTCCTGCTCCAGTCAGCCCATCGATACCCAATGTTCACAAGAGGAGATGTATTCCACCAAAATCAGGTAACCATCTCCCAGCCACATCCGTCTGAATCTGATCCTACACATTTCCATTTATTTACACTTTCCTCTGTACCTCGCAGGGAAGCGCGGCGTGCTGAAGCGTCCCTGGTCAGAGGCGGAGCGTGTAGCAGTGGAGACTCACCTAAAGAGAAACCTCATGGAGCTGCGAGTCCCTGCGAAGGCTGACTGCGAGCGCTGCCTCGAACTCTGCCCTCTGCTGGTGAGCAACCAGCGAGACTGGAGGGCCATCAAGTTTTACGTCCACAACCGTATCCAGCTGCTGAAGAAGCAGGGGAGGAGGGAAAGCGCTGCCTCGGTCTGCTAGGGCGTAAAAGAAGAAAAACAGACGTGGCAGAGGACACATACCATAATGTATAAACCACCAGCAATCATAATGAAGAGAAAAGGTCCTGGGCCATGGTGGTGTGCAGCTTCTCTTCTGTTCTGTCCTGGAAGCAGTACCTGACGTTCGGTGTCATCACGAGCGAGTAGTGTAATAAAATAAGATGGGCCGCTCCAGTTAAAATCTTTCATACTCAGTGTTTGGGATAGCCAGTGTCTGTTTTCCAGATGTTTTTTTAAGCGGTTGGACAAAACGTTCTCCAAGTGTGAATATGAGTTCAGACACAGTGAATGCTTTTTTTTTTTTTTTTTAAGATACGTTTTTGTGTCATCTTTTTTTTTATTAGATAGGTGACGGGGGAGAATGGTAGGAGGCAGAGGAGAGGGAAGGTGATGTATAACAAAGTCAACAAATGTTCCTGGAGCGAGTGCAATCCAGGTAGTGGCAGTGTGCACTTTAGACCACCAGGACATGCTACAACAGATGACCCTTGGTCTAGTGTTTACTTCCATTGAAGGCTGATGACCAAACATGAATGTGTAAAGCTTTGGAGGAAGAAACTAAAGGTTCGGATCTTTTAAAAAAAAAAAATCCCCACAGATAGAATTTGTGTCTTCAGGACTGAGACATGTATGAACTTGTATAGTTTGTGTTTGATATTGACTGGCATTATACCCCCAACCCATTCCCCCCAACTGACGAGTTTATTAAACAGTATTCTCAGTGTTGGACCATGATGCACCTGTGAAGTGGTTCTTGCATACCCCTTATACCATGATCATAGTCAGACTATTATGTATCAAGGCACGCCTACTTGAATTTATTGCGTATCAGAATAAAAAAAAAAGTTTATTACATATGGTCTTATTCGCAATGTAAATACTTCCTAATCTGTGAGAAGTATACAGTAGTGATGACAAAGTTAGTATTGTGTTATGATGTATATACTGTAAATACTACCTGTACTTATTAAAGTGTATGACATTTTGCTGTGTTTTCTTAAACTGGATTGTAAAGTGAGTTTTACATCGTGGACGCAGAGTGACACAAAGAAAACAGAGATGCAAATAAATGCAGGATCCCATCTTGGAGTTTATTCAAAATGTGGACTTTATTTTTTTACATACCATTTTAAAATCCACAATCTTTAGAGTAATTACAAACAGGAATTAAAATACCAATGTCATTCCATAGAACAAAATATGAAAGGTGAGCTGAAATTCAGACACCGCTCATCAGCTGGCCTGAATAGTAGAGCTGCCTCAGACCAGATGTCAAGTTTATCCACGCATTTGTGCAAAAAGTACATCCATGATAGTGTCAGGTTACATTTTACCTTTTTAAAGTCAGTTTTTAAGAGTTGTCGAGTATTTTGTGCCTAGGCAATTCATTGAGTTACACAAAGAGGAGAGAAGATTAACACTGGCAGTTGAAAAATGTATACAAAATTTGTTGAAAAAGAAGAAAACTGAAGCAGCCTAATATTTAGAAAGCAGGAAAATCGATTCTATATTTCACACGGATCCAGACAAACAATTTAAGAAGAGAGGGTTTATATGTTCAGAAGTCCACACACAGTCCCTTATGCAGCACCAATTTCACAAACAGGCTTGTTTGACCATTACAGGAGTCGAAGTCTCTCACTAATATTTAACATCATGGTTACAGGCAGGGTTGATATGCTCATGCTAAGGGCAAGATGATCTCCAAATCAAGGTCAATCAGGCACATATAAAACACTTACAATAAAGCTTACAGATAACTGTGACAGACGAGCAAGTGCTGATCAATCTGTTGCAAACAGCAACATTCACTTCAGATGTTCATGTGAGAGATGAAAAGGCTTGAACCGATATATACTGATACACACAGAGAGGAGATCTGTCATCACTTGGTACTAATGGTCACGCAGAGAAGCACACAGGAACTGCAACAAAGGACCAGAAGTAAACAAGAGATGTTCCAAGCACTGCTTATAGTGTGTGTCTTAACCACGAGGTTATCAAGGTGACTCAAGTTCACTCTCACATCTGTGTGGGTAACTGTGAAGCTCCTGCTAGAAGGCGGTTAGCTTAGCTTAGCACAAAGACTGTTTAATTGCACAAAATCCCAATTGGTTGAATGACAGTTGGCTGTCGACAAAAACAGCCAATTAGCAAGGCTAACTGTTTCACCATTTCTCGCTCTTTATGCTAAGCTAAGCTAACTGCAGCGACACAGATGTGAGAGTGGTACCACGTAGTGTGACTCTCGGCAAGAGAGTGAATAAGCATAATTCCTGGGTGTATTGTCAAACTATTCATTTACTGGCACATTATCTCAACGTCACAAACTACAAACAGTAAAAACAACAACAACAAAAAACATGAAATTTAACATGATTTATATACAAATGTATGAGAATCCTGGAGTGAATAAAACTGCAGTTATACATGAATTCATGTACTCTCCCTCTCTCTCATCCTGTTTCCTGTCATATATTGAGTCTGTTCTGTCAATAAAAGCCATAAAGGCCAAAAAAATACTTAAGACAAATAAAAAAAAGTATGTCTCAATTTACGATGCTTCTACGCGACCTACAGAAGCAAATGAGACCATCAGCGAGAAGATTGCCTGATTGTTTCTTTAATCATTATAGTTATTCTTAATCTCCGTCACCGGGTTGAATAAGCTAAGAAGAACTGAGTTGTAGTGTGGTGGAACGGTACTAAAACAAGGTTTAGTGTTTCAACTAGTCTTACACATCCACAGATGCATACATTACATCATCAACATTCATCATTCGAACAGCTGTGTTGACCACAGGGGCCGCCAGAATCAACAGAAAATTAGTTTTCTTTAAAAAATAATTCAAATGTTCTGTAGGAGTGTCATTAAAAATATTTACTTCTACTGCACGAGTCTTATTATAATTAGTATTTAAAAGCTTGGACTGAACTTAAAGCTCACTAATTATGTATTTTCTGTTTAACTGCACAAAAACTGTTTCACCATTTCTCACTCTTTATGCTAAGCTAAGCTAACTGCAGCGACACATGTGTGAGTGGTATTTAAGGGTCTGTGTAACGGATAATAATAATCTTAACTGTGTAACCGTGGTATTTTCTGATTGTTACTGTCCTGTGAAAATCTCATGCTGCTGCAGCCTCACTTATGATATTAAGATTCAGTCGATTGCATCAGCAGAGTTCACCGTGTCATTAGGCTGATTCTGTTCTGTACTGTGATGTAATATCTCCATAGGTGCCTTGTCACCCATACCAGGATTAAAAAATGGAAAGACTTCACCTGTGAATGTTGCTGTTAAAGATCCAATGACACTCTCCTGTTGCACATTATAAAAGGAAATCTCTCCTCTGTCGTGATCCAAATACACACCAACTGTCTGCGGTCTGGAGCCGACAGGCAGTGACACTTTGGGTTCGGTGCTAAACTGGAAGCCAGCTGGAGAGGAGGACAGAAACCAGTATCCATTAGACGCTGTTGGAGAAAATTCTATCTCCTGAGGGATGGCAGTTGCGCTTGTAACTCCTAACCACCAGGACCGTTTGACGCCTACATGTTTGTTCCCCAAAGAAACCTCCCAGTACTGCTGTCGAGAGGACTCATCCACTTTTCCTCTGATAGCTGTGCGACAGGTGACCTTCTGTCCATCAGGTGACTTCACAGGGGCGTCTCTCAGTTTAAGGTCCTTGACTGTGAGATATGGATTTCCTGTCTCAACAAGCGTAACATTCACTGTTGAAAAATAAAAATAAAACCTTAGCATGAAATCAGAAAAAGTCAGGAAGGCAACACACTGAAGTGAATTACTGTCATTCATAACACATCAAGTGATTACCATAGTGCTCCTTAGCCTCCGACAGATCTGTTGGCTGGATCGCTTCTCTGGTCGCTTCTGCAGAGAATAAGTAAAGAATAGATTGTAAACCAACAGAATTATGTGACATTTACCTAATTAACAGTGACAGACGTCTGACTTCTCACCTGTTGATAAAAGCTTCTGACTCTCTGGTGGGAAGAAAAACAACAAAAATAGTGAATCCATGGTTTGTATTATTTTACAGGCCACTCCACTGATGTTATTCACATTTCACACACTTGATAGAGATGTTCCAATTTTTTTTTTTTAAATAACTGCATAACTGGGAAGGTCTGAAGTTAGATGCTATCCTGTTGCATTTTGGGAAATGAAGGATGAAGTCTTTTTGTTAACAGCTCAAATTTAGAACTAAAGTCCTGGGGTATAAATGTAAATAATATTAACTTCAAACTTTCCCTTGAATGTTGTGTAAGAATAATAAATGACGTGTTAAATGTGAGTCTGTGGTCCTTCTTACCCCCAGCATCTACATTGTCCTCAGCACCTTTTGATTTCTTCACTGAAATATGAAAAACAATTTAAGTTTGGACTTCAGTTAGACACAGACATAGATTCATTCAGTTTACCCAAGCAGATCAATTACATTCATTTTATTAAATTATCAAAATTACTTATTTGGAATTATTATTATTATTATTATTATTATTATTATTTGGAATTATTTGGAATTTAGGTTTAAAAAAAACATGTAAATGTACTCAAACACTTACTTCTCCTTTTGTAGAACAGCAGTCCAAGTCCAGCTAACACAGCTGTGAGGAGAAGAGCGAAGAGCACCCATCCAGCCGCTGAAGATCCAGAGCCTGAATAAAGAAATCTGGTCATTTTAAGTGTTCTAATTGAAAAAGAATAAGATCTTCTGTATACATGCAAAAGCTTCGGTTTACCCTGTTCACCGTGTTGAGGCGTGTTATCCAGGCGCATGCTCGCCTCCTTTGCCTCCTCACCAGAGAGACCAACTGAGCAGGAAACCACAGAGGAGCCGGAGACCAGAAGCCAGCTGTGGACTGACTGAAGACCAGAAGACTCTTCACTGTACTTCAGATTTTTAGGGGTCAGAACCTGCTTTTGGTCTGACCAGCGCAGAGTCGGCGCTGGATACCAGCCTCCAGACTCACAGCTCACATTCACCAGCTTATCTTCTGTCCACACTGCTGACAGGAGCAGAGGGGTTCCCGTTTCTAGGAAGAGGGTTGGAGGAGGAAAGCAAAGAACATCGGATGTGAAGGTGAAGGGACAATATTTTTTCCCTGTTTTCTCCACTTTCATGATACTCACCTGTCACATTGAGACGGACAGTTGCGCTGTCATGATCCTGATCACTGCTCACGTAACAAGTGTAATCTCCTGCATCCTTCAGTGTGACATCCACCAGCTTCAGGCTCACGTCGCCCGCCGTCAGCCCCCCAGATGCTGCATCCTTTGAGCCAAACGAGACTCGGCCCGCGTAGGAAGCTTCCTGGGACGCATTCTCAAACTTTCTGGCCCGGTAAAGCATGACCGGGGAATGAAAGCCATCACCGCGGTACCAGCGCACCTCCAGACCCTCTGCACTTTGTGATGGGTTGAGCCAGCATGGTAACGTGGTCGTCGTGGCCACGCTGCACTGAGACGGAGGACTTCACCATGACCACGAAGCTCTCTGAAACTGTGGAACAGTCGACATGAATGCTCTTCAGCAAGTTTATGTTTTTAACAATATAAGTTTAGGCTACAGAACTACTTGGTGTGGTTTAGGCATTAATACTACTCAGTTAGCAGTGAGAAAAGATTATTCTTTAAGTTAATATAACTAACCTGTGTTCCATCACATCGTTACCCACCTTATGTTTAAGTTATCTACGTAATTTGCGTTTCTTACGTAACATTACTTAAAAACAAATCAACACTGACACTTAGTCACACATGGAACTTTAACTTCTACCTGTGACGAAACTTAAACTTAGATGCATGGGGATAATATATAATTATTAAATAATCTATAAACTCTATAAATATGAATATATTAGGGTCATATGCATCATACGCAAATATCCCAAAAATCGAGTATTGCTTGGGTTCTAATATTAATAACTGATGATGAATCATGCTTTGTTTAGCGAGAACAGGAAGCTGATCGATGCAAATAAGGCTTAATATGGTTCTAGTGAAAACAGTTGATAAGTTAAGCACATAAAGTAATAATAAACTGTAAATAACTCTGATAGGAATACATGATTCATACTAGCATGAAGAAAATCAATGACACTACTTGATCAGATGTGACTCACCGGGCGCAGCAGCACACACTGATATAAAGACAGCAGCCATGAGGCTCGAACACATGACGACACCACCTGTAAGATGAGACGGGGACACGTTACAACACGCTCAGACACAACCTGTCTCCAAACCTTCAGTCAGCACAGCTCTAATAACAGCAGCAGAACAACAGCGAGTGAAAGTCGTATCCTGCGGTCGATGAATCGTCTTCCTACCCATTGTTCTGACAGTCCAGGTGGAATATCCCTCGTGCAGCTGCAGGTTCAGTCCTGAGAGACAGGCACGAGGACGTGACTCAGCTTCAGATGGAGATTTGAAGTCAGCTTCGGCTTACAGGTGTAATTTCTTCATGGATTTAGAGAAATAATGTCCCCGCGTATGAAAAGCACTTCGTCATGAGATAAAGGTTTACTTTCACTTTCACTTTTGAAGGGCGCGTGAACAGTTTGAACATGCGCACAGGCGCGAGGCTGTGGCTCAGGCAGGGAGGGGGCGGTGCAGTGAAGAGAACCATAAGAGAGTTAAAGAGACTCATTCTTTCATCTGTTCATTTGAGCCTAAGCTTTAATGTACCAATCTAGTGAACTAAGTGTTAGTGGATTATTTAATACGCTATAGAAACATTTTATTTTAAAGATGGCCTTTTAAATTTGGCTCTTTCCTCTAATTTGTCCGAATGTAATTAATTGATTTCATGATCAAATGCCTCTCTGTACATGGTTAAGTCACACTCACAACTGAAAGTGCAAAAAAAGACAAATACTCCTCTGAGCAACATTTGATCAGTGTATTAAAAAATAAAGCACATTTAAATTGGTTGAAAGGCTCTTGTGTCAGTGTCAAGTGCACAATAATGCTGATCTGGTTATGCAGGCTGTTGCTATAGCAAAACTACTCTTAAAACTACAAAATAGACACAGAAGGTCAATTAGTCCAAGGTTGCACTATTTTTATTGGATCACAGAATAACAACTGAGCATATTCTGGACTGATGAATCACACAACCTATTCAGTCCAACAATGGGTAGACTGCAGAGGGCCCAAAGAAAAGCCCAGTTCCACTGTTGTGGTTCAGTTATGGTCGAAGGTCATGTACACTTGTCTGGAGTGGAAAATGAATTTAAAATGCTATTGTATTTGGGGGAAAATGTTACAACAGTATTCTCTCCTGTCATGCAGTTCTGCGTGGACGTTGAATAAATGGAAGTTTGAAGGACAGAGACAGGGAGCGAAACTTTTATGGAAGTTTTATGGAACTGTGAAATGAGCGGCACAAACAAGATCAGTTAAGTTACCTTCGTTCTTAATTCAAAAGTCAGGGACAGCTAGATTAATGCAAATGGTGGATGACATATAAGAAAATCCTGAAGATATTTTAAAATTCCAGGATGATGCAGCATTCACTTACTCAGCCACCAGGGCAACTATGAGATCACACTGACTGGATGGATCCAGTGAGTTAAATTTAAGCAGAATGTAACTTCCCCGTCCTTCTGTTTTTTCAGGTTATAAGACACATATTTTATTATATATGTGTCTTTGTCTTACAAAACATTTACTCAGTTCTCAAAATACTCTCATGACTGTATTCATCATCTGACTGTTTTTAATGTTAGACTGTACCTGATCCTGTTTTATATTTTGGTGGATGTTAGAAGTGAATCACAGCTGTGACAGATGTGCAGATGAAGGACCGTGTTTATGTAGTTAGTAAATTCTCACGTGAGCGCACTGCGTCAAGTTAAACTGCAAATACCGGAAAGGGTATGCATGTTATGAGACTGTACCTTCAACATAAATGCGTGTCGCTGGTCAAGGGTGACAAATGAAAGGGTATGTCCTAAAACTGCTCATATTCAAATTTCATAAAAGATGATTTGAATTAATTTGTCAGGTTATGCACAGTCTACTGTGAAAAGAACCAAAAATAGGCTTAATTTAATTCACATTCACATTATTTTGAAAAGCCGAGCCGGAAGCGGTCTGTTTAGCTCTGCTCGCCTTCACAGTGAAGAGAAGCGTCGCTGTCTGTGGTCTCATAGTCCAGTTTGTTGGCTTTTAAGTGGCGCCTTTTGTTATTTTAGGACACACTCCGCCGAGCATGATGTGTGGTGGTAGTTACGTTAGCGAATCTGCAAGAATGTACAGTGCTAGTTTGAGTTGCTAACGTTAGCTGACACTGTCGCTAGCTTCCCAGAGCCTTTCGGAAGACTCGCAGTTAGCGTTAGCTGTGTAGTTCACTGACCCTCGGCTACATGGCGACTTAGCACCTCTGTTTGACATCTGACAAGTGTGTCATCATTTTGCAGGGTTGCAGTTTTTTTTAATTTTTTCTTTTTAGCGAAAATGTCTCAACTTGTTGACTCTGACGAAACAACTCCGCTGCTCGGTGATGATGCAAGCAGGTGAGTGCAGAGTTCAATGGCCACTAACTTGACAAATGAGCCACTGTGACCTCAGGTGGTAAACAGTAGGTGCTTTTCAGGACTACGTAGCCTGAACTGTATGTGAGCCATGCATTATGTTTACCTTTGGGGTGACATGGGTTTGCTGTTTTGTGTTGTGTGTACAAGACTGTATCAGTAACCTCAAATCACCTGCACTTTGTGATCATCCTGCCCGTTTACTCTACAGCGATGACTCTCAGGATGAAGACTACAAGAACAGGTGGAGGTCCATCAGAGTCATGTACTTCACCATGTTCCTCAGCAGTGTCGGTGAGGATGCCCATCACTTTGGACTTTTATTTGTTTAATGCAGAAAGCCTGTTACAGAGATTAACTGTCCTGTGACTGCTCTGTGGTGTGATGGAGACACTGGATCAGTGCCAGTAAAATACATCTTAAAAAGCAAAATGAGGAATCCTCATCCGGTAGAGATGCATACAGAACCAGATTTGCTATCCAAGGTGCATCTAAGTGTTTGTCCTGGTTGTGTTTAATATGATATGACTGATAAAACAATATTCAGCATCTGTGTTTCATGTTTCCTTGCAGGTTTCACAATTGTCATCACGTCACTGTGGCCCTACTTACAAAGGGTACGTATGGCTTACCATTGTTTTTGTAAAGATTGTTGACTGACACTGCTGATGTCAGTAATACAAGACAAGGCCATCTTTAGAGGCTAAACAGGAAGTGAAAGAGGATGTAAATGACACTTTTCTTGCCCTGTGCAAATGTCAAACTGAGTAGTAAAGCAATTCAAAATACAAGGGCACATTCTGGTCATGTGTCAAATGTTCCTGCGAGCATCAATAAGTTGAGTTACATGTCTGTGTTGGTTATGTCTCTCGCAGATTGATGACAGCGCCAACGCCAGCTTCCTGGGGTGGGTGGTGGCAGCCTACAGTCTCGGTCAGATGATTGCCTCACCCATTTTTGGCCTTTGGTCCAACTACCGGCCGCGCAGGGAGCCACTGGTGTGCTCCATCCTCATCAACCTGTCAGCCAATATCTACTATGCATACGCATACCTGCCCAGTACCAACAACAAGGTCCACATGCTCATGTCCAGAGCCTTCGTGGGCTTTGGAGCAGGTGATTTGTGAGGGTCTGAAGATCAAATAACTGTCATTCTCATTTAACGTGCGTGACACAAATGATGTGATCCGTGTCACATGACTTCTAACAGTGGTCTTTTCGTGGCAGGTAATGTTGCTGTGGTGAGGGCTTATGTTGCTGGGGCCACATCACTGAAGGAGAGGACCAGTGCCATGGCTAACATGAGTGCCTGTCAGGCGCTGGGTTTCATCCTGGGACCAGGTAGGGCTGGCTGTATTGTGTTCATATTGTTGTAAGTGTGCAGTGTGTAAGACAGAAAACAGCTGTGTGTTTGTTTGTTTGTTTGTTTAACATTTGCATATCCTTGTCTGTGGCAGCGCTGCAGGCATGCCTGTCATTCATTGGAGAGAAAGGTGTCACGGTAGATATCTTGGACCTGCAGCTCAACATGTACACGGCTCCGGCCTTCCTGGCTGCAGTTTTTGGTGTCATCAACATCCTGCTGGTTATTTTGGTGCTCAGGTGAGGCTTTCACTTCATGTATGTACAATTTGCCTCCTTGTTTTTATGCAATTAATATCCCTGCTGCGGTTCCGTCAGTGTATTAGGTTTCTCAATACTATTTTGATCGGTTGTGATTGTTGTCAACAGAGAGCATCGTGTTGATGACCATGGAAGACATATTCGAGCCATCAACTACACATCAGAAGGTGCTACTTCTGTCCTTCTTCATTTTCTTTAGGTTTGATAACCGGTAGTGATATAGTGAACAAACAGAGAAGAAGTGGGCTGCAGAGGCCGTAGTATGTGACGTACAGAAGTGATAATAATATCATTTTACACCAAAATTAGCACTTTGTATGGGATTTTTTAAGGTGGGCAAACCCGCTAATAAAAGCAGACGTAGGTAGACGAGTTCGCCTGCTGTTCATTTTGTGCTGTTTGATGTTTACGAACACACCAGTAAAACAGGGAACAGCAAAAAGAAGCATGGAGGCCAGCGACAATGATACTATGGTTATTTTTAATATTGGAAGTATATATAGTGTATATATAGCATATTTAGTTGCCAGCGTCTGAAACTAGGGTGGAAAAGGGGTGTTAAGTTAGTGTGTCCGTCCGGGTGTCAATCGAAACTGGAGCCCAGAAATATCCCTAACAACTGCACGGTCAATTGAACCGGAATAAATGTCGATTGTACCCTTTCCCAGTGAAGATAAAAGCCCAGTGTTAGTGTGTTGGTGTGTTATTGTTTATTTAATTCAAGCCTTTATTGTCTTTCCCATAGATCAAGTTGACATTAATGAAGAGCCTGAGGAGACCATCGATCAGGTAGCGGTCCTGACTTCCAACGTCCTCTTCTTCGTCGTCATGTTCATCTTCGCTGTCTTTGAGACGTATGTATTTAATTCCACGCTACTGAGGAAATCCAGTTAGATATAACCAAGACACTTTTTGAAATACTTTATCTCTGCGTCTACATTATCAAAGTTTGAAAAACCTAACGCTGTACATTTTTGTACTTTTTATCAGAATTGCCACCCCTCTGTCCATGGACATGTTTGCTTGGACAAGGAAAGAAGCTGTGCTCTACAATGGCATCATCATCTGCTGCATTGGATTTGAATCCATACTGGTGTTTGTGATTGTAAAAGTTGCCTCTAAAAGGTGCCCTCCCTCATGCATGTATGGATTACATCAACAATATCTTTCAGCTTCAGTGAATTTGGTTAAATAAGAGTTTCTCTGCAGGGTCGGGGATCGTCCTGTGTTGCTTGCAGGCTTGGCCATTATATTCGTTGGCTTCTTCATTCTGCTTCCGTGGGGAAATCATTACCCGAAGATCCAGTGGGCAGGTGTGCACTGTTTTAATTGTACAGATTGTCTGGCTTTTTCTGCTTTTCTTGATTGAAAAAAAAATATTTTTTGTGGGGGATTCTCTTGGGTTTGATAGTTTGAGATTTCTAACAGAGTTTCTTTTGGTTGCAAGAATACAGCTGAGAGTAACGTTAGATAGCTGTCTATAACTGAGTCTGGCAGGGAACTTAAGTGCTCGTGTTCTGCTTTTCTTTTCAAAACACAGACCTCAAAAACAACTCTTTGGTCAGTCGCATTTCTGAAGCCACGGTAGCTTCCAACAGCTCTTTGGAGCCAACGGGCTGCCCGTACGAACAGACATGGTGCCAGTATACTCCTGCCATCCACCTGGCACAGTACATCTCATCGGACTTCCTCATCGGGGTGGGATACCCAGCCTGCAACGTGATGTCCTACACACTGTATTCCAAAATCCTCGGACCCAAACCTCAGGTATGAAGACTGTAGTGTTAATTTTAAAATAGCTATGATTATAGTGCTTTAAACCACCTCTCACAATCCTGTTTACTGTCCGCAGGGTGTGTACATGGGCTGGCTGACAGCCTCAGGGAGCGGGGCCCGGACACTGGGCCCAGTCTTTGTCTCCCAGATCTATACCATCCTGGGACCACGCTGGGCCTTCAGCCTCATCTGTAGCATGGTGGTCGGGGCCATCGTCCTCCTCAGCTGTCTGTACCACAGACTCATCGCCTTTTCTGTACGACATGGAAGAGCTGCAGAGTAACAAGTGAAGTCCCCTGCTGAAGAGACTATTGGCAGTTTCCTACTTTCGTTCTCAAAGACTTTAAGCCAGAGTCCAGGCTAAAATGCTCTGTTGATGTTACTTACTTTAAAATATGGTAACTGATAATAAGCCTTCTGGATTTTGTGACTCAGGGTTGACCTTTAAACTCGAAGTCGAAGAGATAAGGCCGGGTTATTTCTCATGGCTGCACCGCCAGTTAATAGGGCGCTTGTGCTGCAGCTGCACTTTAACGCCCTCGTTGTGGAAGAAGCCATGTGACGCCTTTTTATTACCTGACATGACATTGCCTTGGATGAGGGGGTTCATCGATATCACACTGATTATGTTTTAAATCAAAGAGTTACTTAATATTTGTTACTGAAAGCTCATGTTTTATGTAACTGCATTGTTGCTCTCAAAGATGAATTAATTATGAACAAAATTTAAACACTGACTACTTTTACGAAACTTACGTAAGATCTGAGAATGTTATCAGAATGTCTCTGCATTAGATTGTAACTTTACTTTATGATATATATGATATAATATGTGGGCACATGGATGCTTAAGAGCCACCATCACTTGAAAATACATTTGATGAGATTGTTTTATATTTAATTTTTACTGACATAAAATGTGGTGACGGCTTAATTATGAGCGCTTGATTAGGTGTGACATTCCCTGTACATTATTTACTGATGGGGTTTGTCTTGTGTTTGCAATGATTGTTGTGCAGAATATGTGGCTTGTGTGAGAGAAGAAAACATTTGCATTTAGGGTTTAGATGAAAAATTTCCTGTGAAATATTTCCACATTCAGGTGTTTTCTTCAAATTGAATATAATGATATGATATAATATCTTCCGGTTGTTTAAAACTACAGGTTGTGTCTGCTGTGTGAATGTGTGGATGCTCATGAGTGACACATTAAAGAATTAATGTGATGTTACATTCTCAATCTCGCTTTATGTTTCTCTTTAACAGTGTTGATAAGTCATCGTTTCAGAAAAGGCTTTTTCATCCCTCATGTGCACGATGCAAAACAATACACCACCTTAAAAGACTTCATGCACTCTTAGTGGAAGTCTCTTCTAACAGGAGACAAAAAAGGAGCTATTTCCATCAGAATCAGAACCTAAATTCCTTTATTTGTCCCGCAAATGGGGAAATTTCTTTGTCACAGCAGCCAAAAGACAGTAATATTACAATAAACAATAATAATAGTAAAAAATAAACAATATAATAAAAAGGTAAGAAATAGAAATAGACATTGTATATACATAATATTGTACAATATGAACAGTGTAATTGTAAGCAGTGTGTTGTTAATAAATAATAAATATAAATAATTAAATAAATGTGAAATAGAATTATAATTCAAGACAATCATTGGCCTTTATAATCTACCAGTGCACATGCAGAAATGTTATTATTATTATATTTATTATTATTATTACATTTATTTGGGTAGGCTACATATTGTAAAGAGAGGCTGAGTGACCATGCGGCCAGCAGAGGGCAGCAAAGGCCGTCCCGAGAGTAGTGTCGCAGCGCGCATGCGTTAACAATAATAATAAAAGCCCAGGCTGCCTCCGCTCTCGCGAGAGTAGATGAGAGCGCGCAAAAGACATGCCCGCAGCAAAAGTTAGGGTCTGTCCACAATAGCGTTGGTTTAATGCGTGTTTACGAGTAATAAACTCGAATGTGCGAGTATACGAGGCGGTGAGAGGGCATGTATTACTAAACATGGAGATATATCAAGAAGAAGGTGAGAGAAGCCGTGTCGGTCACTTCAGCTAACATGCTAGCTCGCAAAGTTACCACCGACTGTACACAGACTGCCACGTCCTGCTGGGCTTGTTAACTAGAGGAAGATCTGACCTGTTGTTTTTCTTTCTCCCTCTTTTTCAGAGTATAATGTCACACACATCCCAATGTTCGTAAGTACACCTTTTCCGTTGTCCTCTTGTGTGTACGTGTCTGGGAAGCGCCCACATGTTGGCTTGTGGGAGGTGATGGTGCCGTTCAGACATGTTGTTAGCGCTGCTCTGTGTGCAGACATGGCAGCAGTGTGTGGACAGCCGTCCTGCATCTTATACTTATAAAGTCATTATGGATTAATCAGACTAAACAACAAGCTCAGACTCGTTGGTCTAGTGTTTGTTTTGAGACTCTGAACAATGGACGCACTTCCTTCCTGTCTGCACGCTGCCTGTGTGAAGTGCGTAGTTAACAGTCACGTACTTCTCACGATGGTACGACACGAAACAACGAACCAAACGGCGTTATGAACTCAGATTAAGAGCTCTGCAGCGTTAATGGATCGAAAACAGTGATACATTAGAGACATAAAGTCACGAAGCCACATTGTTTACATTGGGCAGCGCCATCTTGCCCTGTGGATGATGTGCTCCTCTCTGTGCGCTGCAGGAAGAGCCACCACAGACAATATCAAGAGGATGCACTCAGAAATATAAAGCAAACATCTACCAGATCATTACACAACTTTACTGGGTCTCGACCTTTTCACTCGCAGTGTGATGGGTTGCCAGTTCAGTCTGATAGCAGGGCAATATAAAACTTATAAACTTTGTACCGCTGTGATTAATTTCTTGGATCTGACATTGAGGCTGTGCAATAAGACCAAAATCTCTTATGGAGATTCAAAGAAACTTCATATTCACAGGACGTTTTCTGTACTTTCTAATAGTTTATCAAACAAAAACACAAGTGTGTGTGTATATATAGATACATAAATATATGACACATAAAAGGCATGTACAGTAATTCTGTTCATTTTATTTTGAACTTTTGAAGCAAACATGTTGTATAATATACGATATTATTGTTTTGAACACTCCATGAGACCGTACTGTTGTCTCTCACCTGTACACTCTCTCAGTACTGTTTGCCTTGATTGCTGTGTTTGTTGTTTGACCTGTTTGCGGTGTAATTGATCCTCTGCATGGCACGATATTGATGACTCGTCATGGCAGGAAAGGCACAGGTGTGGCCGCTAAAATGAATAATGGCTGAGTCAGCATGCACGATACCAGAGCCTTGAAACTGGATCAACTAAAAGCAAAGCAGCCATCATCACTGAACCTTGTCCGTTTCCTTCTTAAACAAGTCAAAATGTCGGCCATAAAAAGGGTCTGTTTGCAAAGTCTGGTTTCTGGTCCATGTCAGGCTGTGTGACATTCAGGTTGTTTCAGGGCTCAGCCAGGTCATGCAGGATGCAGAGTCTGTCTAAAGGCCGGTGACACAGTTTGAAACATGACATTTCTTTTGTGTTTTCCTTTAGAATGCCATCACAAAACTTAATTGTGGCTCTTTATTTGAAAAATAACATCTGATATAATGTGATAAAGTGCAGTGATCATTTTGACAGATGTAAGTTGCTGTTAAAACTTGAAATTGCACCTTGTTATTGCTTGAAAAGTGCTTGAATGTGACTGTGGAAAACATGTAGGAACGCTGGACATGGCTACGAGCTCCGTGTTTTGTCTTGGCTGTCCAGAATCCTTCCTGTGTTCTGAACTAGTTCGTTCTGTCTGTTTGTGCCGACTTCAAGCAAATGTCCTGCCTGCATCCGTGACTTGTGGGACACCACAGAGCATCCTTCAACTCACACGTCAAAATAAACAATACAGCCTAGTATGAAACAAAAGCTTAATATTGGACAGCAAGATAAACAAAAGCTTTGTTTACACAGTTTAATGTTTCACTTCCTGAGGTTTTATCTGTAGCGTAACATTTCTGCTGGTGACGCACTGAGCAGGTAATGTCTCCAGGACAGTCGGCTACTTTAAAGGCTATTCTAGAGTTTTAAAATAAGCATTTTCAGCAAATCAGATTTAGTCTCAGGGCTCCAGACAAATGTTTCACACATGTGCACAAGACATAATTCAGCTGCGCCCAGTAATACATTTGAATTCTCATCACATCATGTAAATTAATGTAAATGTTGTTGGTTTTACACGTGACTGCTGTTTTATCAGTGCAGAGAAAATAGCTTCTCTGCTGAGGCTCCAGTGAGTCAGCTGACACCGGTGAAAGGAAAGTGAAACTTAAGGGTGCAGTGCAGTTTCAGTGAACGCACCACAGCTCCAGGTCTCAGTCATTACTGGTGCTGGCTCGCAGCTGTGTGTGTCGGAAAGTTTTTTGCTGAGCTGAACTGATGTTTGTGAGAAACTATGTGGAACTTAGACGAGCTCTCCTATTTTTCTGCACAGCAAAGGGTTGTGGATATGTTTGACTCGCGTCCTGGGTTTCAACGGATAGTAAGACTGGGCCTCCTCGGTAAGCAGACATCATATCACACACACACACACACACGTCTGTTTTCAGTGTTTTATTTGTGATGATGCTGCCAACCTTATTCACGAATTCAGTTTATGAAATGTGTTGTCAGACTATCACACGTTCTCTTTCACAGCCAATATGAGCTATAATGACGAGCTGGATGATACAGGCGAGGAGGATTACCAGTTTGACTCCTGGGCGCACGGTCAAAACAGTTCCCGCCAATACTCGAGGCTGTCTGAAAGGACGACTGGGAACCATACAAGGTCATCCGGCTCAGTTTATCCACTTCCAACGCATTACTACGCTGCAGCTCGAGACATTCCTCTCCCATCCTCTGTTAAAGTTCAACACAAGGAGAGCGTGAGTTCACTTCTACTTTGTCTCACTCTGGTCCAGTTCATGATGATGATGATGATGATGATGATGATGATGATGATGATGATGATGATGAAGTGAGTTACAATCTCTGCGCTCTTTTTAGAATGCAGAAAGAAAAGCCAGATTATTACAAGACGAGAAAAAAAGCAAAGAAAAGGCCGACAAGAAGCGTCTTAAGAAACAGGTAAAGTCTGCAACGTCCATTATCAGTTTCACAGCAGTCGGTGAATGTCAGATTGTGTAACTTCTGTGTGTGTGTTGTCCAACAGAAACAGAAGGAAAGAAGGCGCCTTGAGAGGGCAAAACAAAACCCTGTAAAAAATAACGAGGTAATCATCACTTTTGTGCATCGTGTTTTAAATTGTCGTTAATCTGTGCACTCATGGATTATTTTTTATTGTTACAGGAAAAAGTCGACGAGCAGCAGTCCAGAGCAGAGGAGAGTAAAGCAGTTAATGATAAATCCAATTCCAGCGCTTCAGCGAAAGATACAGACAGCAGTGACAGTAGTGAAGACGAGTCCAGTGATGAAGATGGTGACGCCAAGAATGACTCGGACGACTCTGAGGTACCAGGAGCTCACGATGTCGCACAACATCCTGACTTATCGCTAATGTGGAGAGTGTTCAGCACAACATGTTGGCATTTACCCGAATCTGTGTTACATAATAAGACTATAGTTTAGTTTGGTCACTTAAAGTCAGAGGTTGTACTTAAGACTTAAGTACAATGTGGAGGCGGGACATTTTGTAAATGAGCGACGAGGAAGCGTTTCCGTTTCCTTGTTTTCATTCATAACTTGGTCCACGAGCTTTATAAGCAATAACTTGTTTTTATAAATGAGGTCCCAGAACCTTTTCTAATATAAGACATGCATCCAAAATTGCAAATGGGAATACTTAAACTGTACTTTGTCATAACTGTTCAAATTTAGATGCTTTTGCCACCGATGAAAATAAACTTTGTGCGTCTTAACCACTTGTGAAGGCGGCTCATCGTGTCTCTCTCTGTTTTTTTTCTAAGGAACTGGATATGACGAGTACTTTTGTGAGTAAAGCCGCTCTTATAGCCCGGCGGAAACTGGAGCAGAAGCCCAAACCTGAGTGGAAGGAGAAGAAGAAGACCCCGGTTAAAGGAGAGCCGAAAACTGTCCCTGACGAACCTAATGAAGACCTGGAGGCAGAGAAGAAGGTGAGGAAGTCTGCAGCCGAGACACATTCTCAGCAGAAATGGACTGCGTTTCATCGTCTCTGTACTTGTACTGTGCACAATGACAATAAAGTTGAATCTAATCTAATCACTATTGTAATGACGCTGCTGATTTCTCTGGACAGAAACCTGCCGCCACAAAGAGTCCCACTCTTGAAGATAATATAAAAACAAGTACTGACCTTGCGAGTAAGTTTTGTCTCATCTCATGTACACAAACACTCCTGATTCATACGTATTTATCAAGGTGTAAATTATCAGATTTAAATGTTCTCCTTCTCTCTTTCTTTTTACAGATATGGGAAATAAGTTTGCAAGTGCTGGAGACTTTAATACGGCCGTGAAGTATTTCACGGATGCAATTAAATATAACCCGACAGAGTTTAAGTAAGAACATGAACTTTACGTCACTGATCATTGTTACACATCACACATGAGACTTTTAACTGTTTGTTTCTTTAATTCTTTCTGTCGCAGGCTGTTTGGAAACCGTTCCTTCTGTTTTGAAAAGATGCAAGAATATACGAAGGCGCTGGCTGATGCAGAGCTGTCTCTCAGCATGTGTCCGGGCTGGGTCAAAGGTCTGTTTAGGAAAGGCCGAGCTCTGGCAGGTCTAAAGGTAAATACTCTGCATCATGACGCTCCTGAATGTGATCCACCTCTGAACAAGTTCCAACTTCAAAGTTAAAGTCATTTTTCTCTGTTCTGTTTGCCTCCCTGATCACTTTGGCCTTGTTGCAACACCACTGAATCAATTCCAAGTGTCGCTGAGCAGCGGAGGCTCACATTACTTACTCAGGCTTGTTTTGACTAGCGGCTGCTGTAAACATTAATAACTGGGCTGATTAGTCCGGCAGCCATGACACTCAGTGAGCCTGAACTGTGATTTAGTCCTGAGGACGTGAGAGCTCATCATCTCGTGTTTGTTTCCTCTCTTCTTCCTCCAGAGGTACGACGAGGCTGCTCGGGCCTTCATGGAGGTTCTCAAACTGGACAGTACTTGTGCAGAAGCTGCTCAGGAACTAATGCGGGTGCAGATAACACAGCTAATGGTGTGTAGCAACAAATGAAACTCAATTAATTAGATTGACAGAATAAAGGCTACGTTTCATTTCCAGTATTTTGTTGAAGACAAAAACTCATTATGTCTTTTGTACAGTTCTCTTTCAAACAAGTACAGACGCTATAATGAAAACAGAGATGAGGATGCAGGAGGTGTTTTAACCTGAAGTGCTGTGTTTTGTTTCAGGCGTACGGTTTCACCCGGGAGCAGAGCTCAAATGCCTTAATTATACATGGGACAGTAAATAAAGCGGTCGAGGTTCTGTCCAAATTAAACCAACAACCAGGTGAGTGCCTGCCTGCCTGCCTGCCTGGGATCTTAATATCCAGGATCAGATTTAAATCCCTTTGTTTTGTTGTTGTGAACCTGTCCAGAGGGCATTTCCTCTCACATGTGAACACCACACTCATTTTAAACGCTCGTCTCTGTTTTCAGGAGCTTTTCAGAATGGCGCGCTCCCACCGGCTCGGGTAGCGAACGTCAGCGGCGTCTCTCCTGTCCTTTCCGCCAACATAACCACCGCTGCTCCTCCTCAGTCCCAGGAGGCGCCGAGAACACCAAATAAGAACAAACCTTTAGGCCCAGTCCAGAATATGTCCAATGTCAAGACTCAACCGAAGCCCGCTCCTGATCCGGCCACGAAGACCACCGGTGAAGATCAGCCCCCACAGTGAGTACAGGTCGTGTACAGGAAGGTCAAACAGGACTTTTACAGAGACTCACCAGCATGTTTCCCTTATCAGGCCTTGAAAGAGTCCGTAATGACCTCTGAGATTATGTTTGGCTGTATTTATATTGACAAAGCAGTCGAGATGAGCTTGTACAGACTTCATACTCCGGGTCAACCAAACCTCACAGAGATCAAAGTCACTGATTCCTGGTTCTGTTCTCTGTCAGCTGTTGGATCCGTGTCAGTGACAGTTGTTGGCTAAAAACATGCAGATGGTTGCAGATCTTTTAATTAATGCTCATCTACTCTGCAGATGGATCCTCACACTCAGTATTTTAACCATGTGTTAGTCTTCTGGCATGTGAAGAGAGGAAAAATAAAACCAAGACTTGGTTGTTGAAAGTTTTCTTGTTGTTGGCTTCGAGTCCCAACTTTGTGATGCATCGATAACGTTATATAGAAAACAGATCCGGTTTGTTTTCAGCTTGTTGTCTGATGCTGGCGGCTGTTGGAGCTGCTGCAGTGTCAGTGTGTGAAGGGTAAAGTGTGTTTGTGGACTGGATGGTCGTCGCTGAGCTGACAAGCTTAATTAAGCGCTCTGCAGACAGGATACTTATTGTTATTGGGATTGCTTCTTGTCTAATTAGACGGTAGATTCTAAGAGAGCAGAAAATCATTGGATGCTTTCATGCTGTTCAAACTTTGTTATGAGTGATGAGTTTTTGTTGTCTCAAGTATTCTCTCCAGACGATGTCACATTATCTCCTCGCTGTGTTTCTCTTTCAGCAGGGAGCTGTTTCCAGTCTGGGTGGGAAACTTGATTTACCCGGTAACAGAGACCATGATAACTAACCTGTTTAACAAGTAAGAGAACGCTGCTTCACTGTTCATGAGACGCTTCTTATCTCAATACAGTTCTCCGTATCCGACAGCTTTGTGTTCAAACAACCTTGTCCTCTCCTGCAGGGCCGGGCTTGTCTCTAGTGTGAAGCTGCTGAGTTTCAAACGATGTGCCTTCGTAAACTATACAAAGCAAGAGTTTTGTGAAGAGGCGATCCGGCGCTTTCACGTAAGAACACCCTGAACTCTGACTAAAGAACCTAAATACCATGTGCACCCTACGATTTACATGTTTCCCTGATGTTAGTGTGTGTGGTTTTTGAAATTGCTACAAAAAATTGCATATTCAAGGCTGAATGAAAACACGAATTCTTATAATTTGGCAACTTTTTGCAGCTATAATTTCAAAGAGTTGTCTGCAGATTTGTGTTATCAGAACCTGTCGCTCCACATGAATGATTACAAAGCTTCACAGATTACAGACTACAAACACCTCCTACGTTGTCTCCATGATGGGCACTCGTTCCATCTGTTTTCTTCAAGCCGACTGATATGTAATGTGTGTCATCTCAGGGCTCTGAGCTGAACGGCAACAAGCTTGCGGTGAGATATCCAGACAGGATTCCTCGAGGCATGGGCATTTCCAAAACCGCCCTCAAGGCTGAAGACCTGGAAGATGAGAATGTGGGGTGAGTGTTTTTTAGAGACATACTTGACATTGTTATCTAAGACTGAAGGACTGAAAACTGCTAAGCTACATACTGTAACTAATTCTTGACAGACGGCATTTTTTCCTCCATACGTCTCTCGGGTGTTGCCTTGCAAACACACGGTGACGAGACTCGGACAGAAAGTTGCTGCACCGAGAAACGGTTGCAGCATTCGACTCCCAATAAACCAGAGCAGCTGTTTTTGCATGTCTGTTACTGTGTAGATCAAACAAACAAGATGCAGCAGGTGTATATTTTAAATAAAGCATGCTAGCTGAAACACTTGTCAGGACTTATGTGTGAACATGTGATTTGTTTTTTCCAGGCAGAATTATGTTGACGGGAGGAATGCAGTCGGAGGCTACAGACCTTTTCGTCCACCTAGATACGTCCCCGACTACAGAGGCAACTACAAACACTGAAAGGAGCCGACGATGCCTATTAACTGCCCTTATCAATAAAAACAATCACTTATATTGTCCATCACGGATTCACCTGCTGCACAGTTTTAAGGCTTTGCCTCCTTTTTGAAGTATTTTTAGTCGACCAAAAACCAATTCTTAACTCCTTTAGTTTAAAACAGAAGGATTATACGTATCAGTCTGAAAATGACGCCCACGATAACCGATTGATAATCTTTTATATTTTTTTTATACCAAAAGTAAAAGCCTTAAGTTACGAGGTTTATGTACGATGATTCCAGGTGTTTAATAAAAATGTCTCCATGCCATGATCAACACTGACGATATTCTAGGAGGCTGTTTGAAACGTCAGTATTCAGGAAAATCAGTTTGTACGTTACATAATTGACTTGAGTTAGAAGTTTGTCTACAACAAGTTACATCAGTGGACACACGACACACAGATGTGTTGTGTTGATCTTAATTACATATATTTACTTTAAAATAAGGTATTACAAGAGCCTCACATTTATGGAAGTCATCTATATTCATTATCAACATGTAGACTCTTAACTATTCATGATGTAACACGAGCTGCTTGCTATAAACAAGCCGTATACTCTGAAATACATCTGGCATTACTTTGTTGCATATTTAATCACATTTGAATTCTTAATGATGATTTTTCTGCCACAAGACGAGTTTAAAATCTTCCAGCTCTCCAGCAGTGGTCGGTCATGGGGTGGCTTATATTTGTTCTTTTATTCAGGTTGCCTCATTAATGATGGAGTTTATCTTCTTAATGCAAGAATTAAAGATTCTTTCATATTCTCAGTTTCTGTCTCGTTATTTAAACATCTGTGAAACACAAGGAGCCTCAGAATCTACTGTACGGTCGACTATGAAGTGTCACAGTTTTCCTTTATTATCATTTATTATTTTATTTAACCAGGAATATTACTGCTGAGATTCAGAATCCCTGTTATAAGGGAAAAGTCCTGTCCGCAGACTGCAGTAAAACGTTTCACATAAAATAAACAAGCGATTGAATTTCAATCAAGCACGAAAACACAAACGACAACGACACAAACGTTAATAAAAAAGAAAAGGACTTGTAATAGACACAATTTGAACTAAATTAATAAAATATATTAATAGATTAATGCTGCTTGAGCTACTTGTGGTGAACAAACTCTGAATTAATTGAATGATGTCTCACTAACTGACTCACAGTGGACCCGGGGCGTCGGAGGTCTCCTGGGTCGTCTGCCCTCTTCGTCCTGGAGGTAATCCAGCTTTGAACTCGGGTTGATTGAATTTAACCAAACGTGATCCTGAGCTCTCAGAGCCAATAGATGGCAGCACAAGCTCAGCTCTGGTTCTGAGCTGAACTGGCACCTAAAAGAATCCTCCAAATATACAAAGTGACACCTGGATGTTTCTACTGCAGCACAACTTTCTTCTATAGATGTTACAAACGTTCCGTTATCAGACGCTGAGACGGACTTCTGCGCTGCTCTGCAGCACCTGGACCAGCAGCAGCAGCAGCAGCGTGAACAGTTAATCACTATAATTTGATGTACGGGCTCAGCTTAATGTGGAGCTGAAGTAATGAACGGTGGCGCTGGTAATACTCTATAGGTTTGTGTACTTTGTGCTAATGACATTTCCCTGCAGCCTCAATTTCAACAAAGTTCACTTCATTATGTGGGCGACTGTACATAGGCGGCATTATCTAACCGCAGCAAGGACACCGATGTGCTTTTAATTGGTAGATTCTACATTGTGTTTTACACAGAGGCACATTAGGAGAAGACTTATTAATTAGGATGCTGGATAAGATGGATTCAAGACATTTCTGCCTCGAGCACATTGAAAAACGACCTGTTTGTACAGTTTGGTGACGCAACATCCAACAAGAGGCGATCTGAAGAGCGAGAGAGGACACGAGCATGATGTCCTGATACACAGGAGTTAGGTTAGGTGAGTCTGCAAGGAAGAAAACAGTCAACAATCTGTAAGGTTAAACACTATAGTGTCACATATACAGTGTATTGTGACAGCGTTGGTTTTATAGTTCTATATTCCTCTGGATCGACAAAGTGCTGTTTTTGTTCTGATGACTACAAATATGCGCTTGTTTTCCTCTAAAGACAAATGTTTACAGTTGTTTTTGTAAACAGGCTTCACAGAGTTGCACACCTTAACCTCGACAGGTACGTAGGAGAAGACCTGAGGTCGGCAAAATCAAGGAAAAGACTCCCGAACACCGTCCACTTCACTTGTGATTAAGTTTATTGACAACAACGTTTGGGTACTCAGACCTTCATCCTTCAGACCTTCAGTGCATCTAAAATATATCAAGAGCTCTGGCTCTTAATTTGTTTATAGGCCTGTAAAAAAGTTACATAGTGCACCTTTAAAGTAAGTGAGAAAAAATGTCAATATGTTATTAAACTGTGTACAGTAACAAAATAATGTGTTTAAGCGACTCGTCTCTCCAGCAGCAGGGGAGCAGCGTTGAATCGGCTGGTTGATTAATCATCGTCTCCTCCTGTGTGCTATAAGATCTATAACAGTCCTTATAACTTGTGACAACACAAACAAACCTAAAGAAGTGTTGTCTTTAAAGCCAACGAGCCTCTGAGGATGTGATCTTGGTGTTGAAGTGAACACTCAAGGTCACAGAAGAGCTTTTTTACATACATAATTAGTCCGTTTGGCTCTAAAATACATAAATAACTAAGACTCAGATAAGGTCGTAGAAACAGAACATTCCTCGCTGATTAAAACGGTCTTCACACACCGAAAATCAAACAGAAACAGGCTCTATGTTGAGATAAAATGATTCTATTCACCAGCATGTGACTCGTCTCATGTGAACCTCCGTTCTGATTTGATCCGACGTCAAACTCGCGTCCCCAAACTCTCCAACCAATTCTGCACAAACTTCTGTGTCTCCAGGATTAAAACACAAAACATTCACTTTTTATAACAACATGCACATAAAGGCATGAATCCAAAGCAGCCGCGATCTCTGAGGTCTGCAGCATCTGCTGCCTGCTGGAACCAAATGAATGTTGCAGCATGATCAGAAATGCAGAAACGGAGGCCTTTAGCCAGCAGCGAAAACATCCAACTCCCTAATGCGGACTGATTACTGAATTTTTACAAGTCTCCAGCACCTTTCACCTGTCATCCTGCACGCTTAATATGGAGTCTGTGTGTTTCTGCCTGTGGACGGCAGTGAATTATTAGTTTACAGAGACTTTCTCAGAAGCACACAAGTCATGAAAACACAACCTTTTGTCTGAGGGATAATTAGGTGACTTGTCGAGGCAGACAAGACGGCGAGGCAGCGAGGTCACATTCAATCAGGTCCTATCTATTAGTGTCTGCTCCCGCTCATCTCAACCGTTAAAACCAGATGTAACGTGTAGATTTAAAGGACCAGATCAGCCATTCCACTTGTTCATGTTTGGAAATAAAATACAACAGCTACGGCCGTCGTTTGCAGCTCATCTGGCTTTTTGATGGCAACTTTGGGCTTAATTAGAGCCAGAGAGCTTGTGATGTGCACCCAGCCGTGACCGTGGAGCAGCAGGCTGCGATGATACCGCTCTTTACCCCGGGCCTGAAACTCTCTCCTCGGGCCGGCGCCGCTCAGATCGCCTGCGGCCACGTCGAGCCTGTATAATGTCTGAGGCTGCAGGTGAAACGCTGAAGACACATGTCAATATTCCAGGGAAGGAGGGAATAATGAAATAAAGCATCTGCAGAGGATGTTGGAGCCATTTCTTCTTTTTTGTGATGTTACACTTTCTCTTTTTCCTGAGGCCATAAAAAGGCGAGACTTTATTCAGAAACAAAGTGTTTCGTGTCTGTTCGACTTGTTAAATTTGATCTGGAATCTGCTTATTTTGTCTGTTTGTCTTCACATATTTGAACTCAGCTGCGCTTTGTAACACTGTGTGATCCTGTTTAATGCAATAATCTCATTTCACTCTCATACAGGCGCTGAAATGATCAGCTGAGTGACAGGAAATGAACTATTTTGATCATCAACAAGTCATTTCTTCGGCTGAAATGGCCAAAAGTCCTCCAGTTCCAGATCCTCAGATATGAATATTTGCTTTAATTATGTTCACAATTAATTTATTCATCGTTTAGTCAAAAGATTGTGAGAAAAGCTCACATCACAACTCCAAAGTGACGTCAAACTAACAGTCCAAAACTCAAGTTTGGTTTTATATGTTCTGTTTTATTTTGTAATTCTCTTTGGTAAACCTCTTCCTCCCTTTGTCTTTTTCCCACCTCTTTGTTCCCTGTTCATGTTTGTTTCATTCGCTGCCTTCGTCTATGTCGGCTTGTGTTTGTCAGTTTGTCTGTTCTGTTTCCCCACATGCTCCTCGTGTTCCCGGTGCTCGTTTGGTTTGTACTTTATTAAGGATTTGCTGCTGCCTTTCTGTTTTTGTTTCCTTTTATTGCAGCTTTTTGTCTACTTCCTTTTATATTTCTTATTGACCTGAGCGTTGTTATTAAAGCTCACCTGTTGTTCTTCACTCTGTCTGCCTCTTGAGTGTTTCCATTTTATGTTTAATGAATTTTATTAGTCTGATTTCATCCTGAAATGTGTTAATCCTGGATCAAACGTGATGTGCATCGTAACTTTGTTTTTAAATAAAGTTTATTATCATCACTCCCACTCACAGCGGGCGTCTTGTCTTGGCTCTCTGTGGTTATTCAGTTGTATCATATGAAAAAGTCACATTAGGGTTTAGGTCATTTAGAGATTTAAATTAAATGTAATAAGTCATTTTTTTTGGATTTGTCATTTAATTTGGCTGGAGAAGCATCAGGACGACTCGTCACATCAGAATGTCATTTAGGCAAATGAGACGAATCTGCAGCATCTCAGTTAACACTTTGCTAATTAGGACCACACACACACACACACACACACACACACACACACACACACACAAAGCACGTCACCATCACAATGCCACCTGATGAAGACTCGGTGTGGGTTGTGGACAGGACGGCTAACAGTTCTCACCTCAGCCGTCGGTCTCTGCCGCAGGGCGATGACGGAGGATGATGATGAGGACGTGGAGTGAAGCGAGGCGGACCTGCTGACACATGGCTGCCTGCCTCGCTCTCAGCTGCAGCGCCAAGGTCAGCCAGCCTCACGTCAACGTTTATGTATCGGACCCTACAAAAGATGCACGATAACGACGATATGAATTTCATCATCATGTAAAAAGTTGCTGTTTATAATCTTTTGACACGATCCTTATTAGCAGACTGAGGTTCTTCAGTAGTCATGGAATTTTTTCACAGCGCTTAAAGTCTTTCCATCCATGTCAAAGTTAATATTATAAGATTAAAAGCTCTAGAATTGGTTCTAAATGGACCTTGTGGTGAGATCTTCTTCTCAGCTGCTGTTTTTCAAGTCAAGAATGAAGCCAAACTGATCGAGAAGCCGCAGTTGTAAGAAAATCTGAGCAGCTGCGATTCCATGAGAATTGAGAAAACTCCACCTGCTGATGATCATCTGATGTTCTGAAGCTGCAGAACAGCTGCTAAATGATTTTAGTATCAGTATCAGAATCATCAGACAGAGGCAGAATATTTACCTGAAAGCGGAGACGTCCCGTGAAGCTTCACCTGAACATTCAACACATCATCATCATGTTTCTAACACGTCTGGATCGCTCCAAGTGAACTTCAAGTACAACGTGTGGCACATAAAAACATGTTTAATCCCAAATGAAACAGCTGCTGACATCGTGGAAAAAACTAAAACATCTACTGAGGTTATAAAAACATGACAGAATTGTGCTTACTTGTGTTTTTCTACCATCACAACCTTAATACAGTTAACTTTCTCTCTCCGACTCCTCCGACAGGTTCGACACTGGTCACAACACGACTCCCTTCAGAGCTAAAGGCACCTGTGTTCTACCTTTTCTCATCAATCCTTTACAACAGTCACTGAGTGTGTTTACGATGAACCTAAAGTAGAAAAATAAAGGGTGTGTCCTCGGGCTCTAAGGTAGTGGAAATGTTCCCGTTCCTATGTGATATTCCTGATTTCAGAAAGCTGCTCTGACCGTCGCTCCTCCGACGGCGGTCAGTGGTACGAGAGTCCTGACATCCGACAGACCCGTGTGCAGGCGGTGGACTCGGATGCCTCTGTGCTAATCTGAACTGGGCTCAGACGGTGAAGAGTTTGAGCTCCGTGTCCGTCCGACTCTCCATCAAACGGAGGAGTCTCAATCTCTGTGGAGCAGATGTTGAAGGTTTCCCCCGACCGCTGCTCCCAGGTCAGCTCCACAGGCAGATGTTGCTCATGGCCTGGCAGGTGGAGCTGCTCTCTGCAGGAGACAGGTAGATCTTGCCGCTGGGGCAGACGCACACCTCGTAGACGGGCTGCTCCTGGGAGGCCTGAGCGGGCGACGCCGTGTAGACGCCGTCGGGGAGGCTGCCCAGCTGAATGGTGTTGGCGTCTAAAAGTATCTGGGAGGAAAAACATCAAGGCACATGCTGGAAGTCATTCAAATAACATCGCCCAGAAGTGGCCTGAAGTGATGCATTACCAGGAGGAAATGATGAATGACTCTGGAGCAATCAGTAAATACAATGTGACAGGTGGAGTGAAATACAGCAGCACTGATCTGGTGAGGCAGGATAAGCACCGAGGAGGAACTCCATCTCTATATTAAAAGATCTGCAATACAGAACTGTTCATTTTCTGCCATGCTAGCAGCGTGGCTGCAGGGATGTTAGCTGGTCAGTCTGTCGCTGGACTGGATGGATCCATGTTCAGACAGTCACGTGCCCCTCAGGATGGATTCTGTTAACTTTAATCTGGTGCCAACATCAGGTTCAACATTTTAAGTTTGCGTGGACCTTACGGCTAAATACGACAGCTAAAGTGCTAAACTAATACAGTTTATACAACAAGTAGTTGTATCTCCATGGCAACATCGTAACTGTCAGAGCTGGAGCAGGAAACGGCGGAAAAATAAGCTACAAAATGGATCGGTTTGTTGTTAATTTTGATTTATTTGGCGTCTCAGTTTGGATGAATGGATGGAGGAAGATGAGAAGAACCAAATGACAAAAAAGGAAAGATTTGTGGTAAATAAAGTGATAAATCTGTAACTTCTCTGTTCTTTATTATTAGATAATAATAAGATAAAGATGAAACAAGTCCGAGCTGAGTATTTTATTATTATTATTATTATTATTATTATTATTATTTAGAAACGTTATTTATTAATCATGAAAATAAATCACAAACCACCTGTCAGCTGCCAAAGTCACATTCATAGAATAAAGTGTCCCGTTTCACCGAGCGGGCCGAGCCTGTTCCCTTCGCTGTGAGAGACACTATTGTTTTATAAAAAATATATATATATATAAAAAATCAACACCTTTGTTATAACTTGGGCGATAAAAATAAGCATTTTCTGTTTATCTGTGCAGTATTGATTTAGGTCGGGAAATTCCGAGACGGCGATAAAACATTACCGTCAGCTCAGAGTTCACTCATCCTTTCCGTTGCTAGGTCGTTGCTATGGGTCGGACTACTTGCTGTAGTGGTAAACTACGTTCCATTACACATAAGAGTAACTGACGGGGCTGGTTTTGTTTCAGTTATTAGTCAGACCCCATGTGTTTCCATGGAAACGCGACGCACACTCGCAAAAAACTTTAAAATTTGAGAGCAAATTGTCCGTCAACGTGGATATATTTTGAGTATACATTTTATTTTTGTTGGTATTAGTTGTATAATCGCAATATTAAATTAAAACAAATAAAAAGGTAGAAACCGGAGCTTTCCACTCCCAACATCAGTGTTAACTCCCTCACCTCTCCCTCTGTGGACTCCAGCTGCAGGTCCTTCCTCCCGCTGACCTTCAGCGGGCCCTTGGCAGCGCTCACCTCCACCCCTCTGGGAGCCTCCATGGTCAGGGTCCGTGTTGGAGACTCGAGCCTGACGAGGAGAGACGAGGACGGGCTCAGAGATTTAGTGCGTGAACTCGCAGATTATCTCTGTGATTTTCTCTGAGGATGTTTGCATTATAACTTTCAGTTCGGTTTAACATCAGGGGATGTGTTCAAGGTTAAATTGTTATTCAGCTCTGATAAATGTGCCTGTGTAATTACTTGTTTAGGGCATGATGATGGAATCCAAACGTATTATTACGTGACAACAGACCCCCGGCAGGGAGGCATTTAAACACTGAGACTAAATATTCCACATTAAAAAGGGGAAAAAGGCTTATTGACATTTCTGCTGCATAAACATATTTTGGGTGCTAGTTATACCGACGTCGTCTCCACCTGTGGAATACTAAAGCCGCTGTTCATGTTTAAGCAGCTCTTCTCATTATTCTAATCCAGTATGGCTCCTAAACAGCCCATAATTGTATCAGCTGATTCTGACCTTCAGCAACACTGAGGCTAATGCAATTTGCATTTTCCTCCCGTGGACTATTTGTTTACACGGGGAAAGATAAGTGCGAGAGCCAATCAATGTGGAATTTGTTTTCATAACTCATAACCGTTTCAAATTGATTTCTCCCCCCCCCCCCATCTTCCCCAAATCTGTTTTCAATGAATTTTAAATGGAAGACTTTAAGGAGCCGTCTTGAAATCGCTTAAATCTCCATAGCCTGTGAAAGTGACACACATTTGGGATTATGCACTATTGGAATAAGAGGGAGGGGGGAGAGGAGCAAATGAATTTCATCTGCATTTGAAAAGCCTCTTTGACTTTAAATCAGCTTTCAGCAGCGACAGTTTGGAGAGAATCAGTGAACCTGGGACTGTTTGTGCCCCGACCTGTTAAACTCACGAGACAGATCTCTGCTCGCTTTGCTCCGACTGACAGCAGATAAAAGTGGAGAAAATCTGATTTGACACCCCCGAGCCTCCGTCGTTCATTAGCGAGCCACAAGAGTCTTTGTTGGAGAGCTCCTCGACTTATCATATCTTTCAATAATTATTTCTCAAGCATCCGCTGATTATCCACGGCTCCCACAGACGAGTTATTAAAAGAGCCGTTTAAAGCACTTTGCACTGAGCTGTGCAGCAAGAAGTTGGTGATATGTGATGTGTGTGTGATATATTCGCTCCATTCAAAGCAGTTCTGTCATCACCAGCTGCACACACACACACACACACACACACACACACACACACACACACACACACACACACACACACACACACACACACACTTCGACACACTGCCAGAAGACAAAGTGCTCAATTTCCATGAGTGCTTGTTTCAGACACAGTCCAAAATAAAGCATTCAGTGAATTAAATTAAATTAAAAATGTCTCTGGGGTTTTTATAAGCTTCCAGTCTCATGTACAGAGAGCTGATGGTCTCGTCTCCGAGGCTCCAACAGCAGCAGGAAGTCTAAATCACCTCACTGCTGACTGGTTAACATTAAAATTACAGTTAATGTTAAATTCATGTAATTTATAATACACGAGACACACGGAATCTAAAACATTAACTTCACTGTTTAACTGCTGGTTCCAAGCTCAAGGAAAAGGAAAAGGAAATCTGAACAAATGACAACCGGAGAAACTTTTATGCCTTTCAACAAATCTGACACTTTTGCAGATGATCTGACTCAGACTTCCTGTCAGTACTGATTCATGGTAAAGTGGAGACCGTGTTTGAACTGCGTTGTCCTTCACAAGAACCATCTGAAGACAGATCAGCTGACTTCTAGGACAATTGTTAGAAAACTGTTGGACCCGTTAAGACACTGAAGTGAAAGGCAGCTTTGATTTGAGATGAATAAATGGAGCTAAACTCAGTCCTCCTCAGTACCAAGGAGCTTCTGTACCCAGAGTATTTAATATTTAAGGGCATCTTGCTCCGACTCCAGAACTCCGATATGTAAAACACTCGCTGCAGATAACCTATGTGATGTTTAGCCTCATATCAGCTGTTGACAACAGGCTCTTCCCTTCTCTGGGAAACCCGAGCAGCTTCTCTTTGCTGCATTCGAGATGACCTTTGCACAGAAAGGTCGCCGCATCGCAGAGCTGCGAGGGGCCGAATGTGCTGATGGCCATCGCTGCAGTCGTAGTGGATAAGGTTTGGTTTAAATACTGCATATCTGCACAAGTAACCGAGGGGATTCCAAAGGTGAGAGTCGGGTTTATTTATATTTCACTATCACACACAGGCTCTCGATGGGCTTCACGGACCGACGCAGAAACACTTCCACGCTGGTTCCTGTTGTGTTCTGGCTGGCATGAACACGTCTCGCTATACAGCCTGAACAAAACCACCTTTGCAGAGACATCAGCCGACAAAGGCAGATATATATAATGAATACAATGAGCCTCAGGGCCCCTCAGACTCCACCGTGCAGCTCTCCCACACAACTCACAAAGACTCGATATTTGATCTTTATATATCTTCTGTTGATTTAAGGTTTTACTCATTCTTATATTGAGTTATTTTTCTGATTTTGCCTCGTATGTCCTTGTATTTGATGCTGGCAGTGAGCACCACACCACAGTCCGACCAATACTGGATGGAACTTTTAAACATAAACATGCACAAAGATTTAACAATCTCTTTAATTTGGTGAGTAAAGAAACAAAGACTTGTCCTGATGAAGCTGTCAGACAGACTTTGTAATGAGCACAGCGTCTCTATCTTGGGCATTTCTGCGTTGTGATTTCTCATCATATATCAACAAAACACACATATCAGCAATAAAATAATATCTCCTGATACATTTAATAACGGATGACCTAGATCAGATGCATCTCGCAGCCATGTGACACATATAACTCACACAGATCTAAATATCAGACACAAACATCACCCTGGACACAACCTGTCTCAGCTCTCCTCTCTGTCGGCGCTTCAGAACAACGTATGTCAGCAGAACCACACGGTTTCTTTCTGCCCACATGTCATCAGCTGAATCAGTCACAGTGTCAACAGACCTGCAGCACCAAACATCCACCTACCTCTGCCACAGACCACATTTCTACAGCTACAACACGTCCTCATGCTCTGTCTACTAATATTAATACTGCTAGCTGCACATAACTGTCGATTATTGTTTTTATTATATATACAGCTACTTTCAGCACGACAGATAAAATGATGTCTCACTCTGTTAGACCTGCGTTTTGTTCTACACGTTTCTTTCCAGAGGTGACAACTCATTTGATTGTTTGAGTAATTCTTTAAGCAAATATGAAAAACATTTGCTTCCTCCTACGTCTTAAATGTGATGATTGTTCTGGCTGTGTGAGCTGTGTGATGCAGTTGACATACTGGGAGTTTTGACAACCTTGTGCACCAATGATAGATGTTGTTTATTCATACTGACAGAACCTGAACCCAATTACTTCCACTGTATCTGCATGTACCGTCCGCTGCCGTCCAAACATTCCTCTCATGCTATCACAAAAACAAAGAAGCACCGTATTTCTCTGCTGCAGTCAAAACTAAGAAACACTACATCTCAATCCAACCCCACCGGTGGGAGAGAAAGTCCGGAGCTAAGTGGCACCGAGAAGAGATGTTCTGTTCTGCCTTTATCTTCTTAATGAACCTGTCACTCTGGTGTGGACACAGCGACTGCAGACTGTCCTGAGAGCTGCCGGGGAGGAGTACGTGGCTGGCTGCGCTGCGAACAGACTTTAAAACCTGAAGAGACGGCAGAGTCTAGCGGCGGAAAGTTGTGGAGAAAATCAAATTGAAAGCGGTTTTCCTGCTCTCTGATGCACGGCCTGGAAACGCACCATGTGATGTGAGCTGCGCTGTAAGGGAGCTGAGAGCCTTCAAATCCTGTCTGGTCTGCCTTTGCTTCTTAATGTCAGACTTGTCTCCCTTCAGATTCCCGTGTGGGTTCTGAGCAGCGTTTTTATTTACAGCGCGCGAGAAACATTTTGTTCTTGTTGAGACCTGGAGATTTTCTTGTCACACTGATCATCCATGAACCATCTGTCCTACATACATGTCAGGAGAATACCAAGTCTCTGTGAACGTGAACAAACTAGAAGATCACAGTGAAACTACACTGCAGCTTCACCGAGTGAATATCACAGCATTTATCACGGAGCTTCCCGGCCTGCTCGGATGGATTTGGGCCATGTGCATCAGGAATCAGAGCACCATCCTCCGGAGTACGATGCAAAATGATCCGATTATGTAATTGACAGAAATATTTTCATATTTAGGCCTGTAATATCTGGTTGGAAGCTGCTTCTATTATCACACTGAGTGGGCAGCCTGCTGGGGAGTGAAAACATGAATGCTCGGAGTTAAATTCCCTGCCATTAACCATCTTGATTTCTGTCCTCAACACTCAGCGCTGGAGGGTATTCTGAGAGTGAAACTGAGAGGTGACTGTCAGGTGAAGGAGCTGATCAGAGCCCCACAAGAGCTATGACTAAGAAGTAATGAAGCTGTGAGCAGAGAGCAGGACATGACAAACTGACATGTCTCCTCTGTGGGACTATATCCACTTTATTACTGCGCTGCCCTTGTTTTAGAGACCTCAACATCAAGGCCTCGGCTCCTGATAGCTCCTCAGCACAGGTGCAGTTCTTCACGACTCACCAAACACAAACATGTTTCCTGGGTTTGGGTGCGTCGGCTGACAAAGAGGATGCACTGAAGAGTAAAAAAAAAGAGTGAAATACGAGTGGAGGGGACCAAAACAACTAATGGACTTTAAATCAATCCCACTACTCAAGTGTTAACCTTCTGCACTGCTGCCTCTGCCTCGTCAGAGTCACTCTTCACTGAAGCCTCAATGATTAGTCCGATAAATCAATAAGTCTATCGACAGAGAACCACCGATTCTGGTGTTTGAATTTGAAGACGTCACCTTGGGCTCTGGGAAATTAGTAACGGTAACTGATACGCACACGTTTGGCTGCTACAAGTGCAGTAACAGTATTCCATCCTGCTAACACTGCTACACTCTTAGAAATAAAAGTTCTAAGTAGAACCATATAAGGTTCTTCGGCTTGTCCTCATAGGAGAACCCTTTTTGGCTCCAGGTAGAACCTTTTATAAAGGTGGAGGGTTCTACCTAGAAGCCAACATGAAGGGTTATACCTAGAACTGTGTGTGTAAGGTTCCACCCAGAACCCCCCATGAGAGGTTCTACAAAGAACCCATACAGGATCTTATACCCATGCTTTCAACAAACCCTGAAGAACTCTTTCTCCAAAAAAGGGTTCTCTGGATCAAAATGGTTCTTACTGGAACCGTTAGTGTTACCAAGAACCCTTTTAAAACCCTTTATTCAGGAAAGGGTTTTTAAAGGGTTCTCTGGATCAAAATGGTTCTTACTGGAACCGTTAGTGTTACCAAGAACCCTTTTAAAACCCTTTATTCAGGAAAGGGTTTTTAAAGGGTTCTCTGGATCAAAACGGTTCTTACTGGAACCGTTAGTGTTACCAAGAACCCTTTTAAAACCCTTTATTCAGGAAAGGGTTTTTAAAGGGTTCTCTGGATCAAAATGGTTCTTACTGGAACCGTTAGTGTTACCAAGAACCCTTTTAAAACCCTTTATTCAGGAAAGGGTTTTTAAAGGGTTCTCTGGATCAAAATGGTTCTTACTGGAACCGTTAGTGTTACCAAGAACCCTTTTAAAACCCTTTATTCAGGAAAGGGTTTTTAAAGGGTTCTCTGGATCAGAATGGTTCTTACTGGAACCGTTAGTGTTACCAAGAACCCTTTTAAAACCCTTTATTCAGGAAAGGGTTTTTAAAGGGTTCTCTGGATCAGAGTGGTTCTTACTGGAACCGTTAGTGTTACCAAGAACCCTTTTAAAACCCTTTATTCAGGAAAGGGTTTTTAAAGGGTTCTCTGGATCAGAGTGGTTCTTACTGGAACCGTTAGTGTTACCAAGAACCCTTTTAAAACCCTTTATTCAGGAAAGGGTTTTTAAAGGGTTCTCTGGATCAGAGTGGTTCTTACTGGAACCGTTAGTGTTACCAAGAACCCTTTAAAACCGCTTTATTCAGGAAAGGGTTTTTAAAGGGTTCTCTGGATCAGAGTGGTTCTTACTGGAACCGTTAGTGTTACCAAGAAACCTTTTAAAACCCTTTATTCAGGAAAGGGTTTTTAAAGGGTTCTCTGGATCAGAGTGGTTCTTACTGGAACCGTTAGTGTTACTAGAACCCTTTTAAAACCCTTTATTCAGGAAAGGGTTTTTAAAGGGTTCTCTGGATCAAAACGGTTCTTACTGGAACCGTTAGTGTTACCAAGAACCCTTTTAAAACCCTTTATTCAGGAAAGGGTTTTTAAAGGGTTCTCTGGATCAAAACGGTTCTCACTGGAACCGTTAGTGTTACCAAGAACCCTTTAAAAACCCTTTATTCAGGAAAGGGTTTTTAAAGGGTTCTCTGGATCAAAATGGTTCTTACTGGAACCGTTAGTGTTACCAAGAACCCTTTTAAAACCCTTTATTCAGGAAAGGGTTTTTAAAGGGTTCTCTGGATCAAAATGGTTCTTACTGGAACCGTTAGTGTTACCAAGAACCCTTTTAAAACCCTTTATTCAGGAAAGGGTTTTTAAAGGGTTCTCTGGATCAAAATGGTTCTCACTGGAACCGTTAGTGTTACCAAGAACCCTTTAAAAACCCTTTATTCAGGAAAGGGTTTTTAAAGGGTTCTCTGGATCAAAATGGTTCTTACTGGAACCGTTAGTGTTACCAAGAACCCTTTTAAAACCCTTTATTCAGGAAAGGGTTTTTAAAGGGTTCTCTGGATCAAAATGGTTCTTACTGGAACCGTTAGTGTTACCAAGAACCCTTTTAAAACCCTTTATTCAGGAAAGGGTTTTTAAAGGGTTCTCTGGATCAAAATGGTTCTTACTGGAACCGTTAGTGTTACCAAGAACCCTTTTAAAACCCTTTATTCAGGAAAGGGTTTTTAAAGGGTTCTGTGGATCAAAATGGTTCTTACTGGAACCGTTAGTGTTACCAAGAACCCTTTTAAAACCCTTTATTCAGGAAAGGGTTTTTAAAGGGTTCTCTGGATCAAAATGGTTCTTACTGGAACTGTTAGTGTTACCAAGAACCCTTGGAAAACCGTTTCCTCGGGAAAGGGTTTTTCAGAAGCAAATGGTTCCAGGTAGAACCTCAGCCCTTGTAGAAGAACCCTTTTGGAACCCATATTTCTAAGAGTGTAGTGTGATGCTCTTAACAACATCCCAGAGCCCAGATTCACATCTTCAAATGTTCCTTTTGTCTGATCAATGGTCCAAAACCCAAAAACACTTCATTTACTGACACAACTAACAGAGAAAAGCAGCAAATTCTTACATTTAAGAAGCTGGAACTGGCAGATGTTTCACATTTTGGCTTGAAAAATGACTGACACGATCAAAATAGTTAGCAATTAATACGGTTTAGATTAATAGTTGCAATTCTAATTCTTGTCTCAATACACTTAAAAGTCAATATTGGTATTTTGGTGTTTACATCTAAACTTTCATTTTAATGGCATCAAGCAAGATGATTTTTTGTTATGGACAAAATTCTGCTTTAGACCAACTTTAAGCATCACATGACCATCTTAAGTCTCATTCAGCTGTTGTTGTATGAAAGAATCCAGTGGGAATATAAACCTGCATATCACCGTCGCTTAATGAGCCTTTATGGATTGCAGCTACCAGACAAATCTGAAGCACACGTAGATAAATTGTAGGAATCGAAAAGTAATTAAAAGCCAGCAGAATCATTAAACTGAGTATATTCAAATGTTGAGAAGCAGCTTCCGATGATGACAAATGAAGACAAACCTGAGTGCCAGAGTACACAGATACAGAGCTCAGGGAGAAGAACAGGTGCTTCAAAGTACAGGAGGATCTCAGGTGGCTTCTTTGATTCCGCCGCAGCTCTGTTCCTCTCCCAGATTACACTTGGCATGCAGTGAAATAAAAACGCATCACAAAGAGAGAAAACGACATTTCTTCAAAGAGGAAGTGAGGGGTGACATGGACGCCGGCCAGACCGGATCTGTATCACCCGGGGAGGTTTACTAACAGGTGGCGAGTGGTTTACAAAGAGGGTTCAAGTGAGGGTTATGGAGAGACGGCTGGAAAGTCCCTGAGCCACATCTATAAATAATGCTGGAGAAGATGCCACTGGTGACACAGACTGTGGGTCTGTTGTGATAACGTGGGTATGGTTTTCATTTTATATCTGACAAAGAGTCTTTACTGTCACCCTAATTATGCAGCATGATGTCATCACAGTGGATGATGGATTAGATTTACACATGTATAATCAATCATCCGGCCACGCCAGCTCATAATTTACTGTCTGGACTTATAATGAAAAAGTGTCTGCTTTGGTACCATTAAAAGCAGCCGCAGAGTGAGTTGTCACAGATGGTGCTGATTTTCTGCTAAATGATGGGGACTGGGTCTTAATGTCACATCATATTACACAGGATTGTAGATGAATCACCTGCCACCAGGAAAAAGATCGTACGAGCTACGTCGTGCGGTGTGTTGTCAGTCCATGCTGGAGAAAGTGTTTCTGGTTATTCTGACGACCACAGAGGTGTGACAGGGGCGTACGTTTAGGTATTTATAGTGTGTGTTTGTGTGTTTGTTTACATCAGAGGGGACAGAAGTAGTAACTGGAGAGAGAAGTTCAAACCGTGTCAGATGGTAGATTTAAAGAAATGGTCAGGAGGAGGGTTCAACCTTCTGACGAGCAGCTGAAGCTTTATTCTTTATTTCTTACTTCACGTTTTAGTTTTGTGATTTCCTGATGATGAAAGTTTATCCTCATGTGTCATGTTGTTCTGTCCACTTCCTGTCTTTGTTTGTTTCCCCGACCTTAGTTAATCTCTCGCTGTGTATTTAAACCTGTGTTTCCCCTCACTCTTTGTTGGTCCGTCTGTTTTTATCCCACGTCTCTGCGTTCCTTGTCTGATCTTTTACCTGCGTTTGTTGCTCGTGTTATTCTGCTTTGAACTTTGTTTTTTGGTCCGTGCTGTGTTCAGTGTTGAGCTGGTGGATTACTCCCGGTTTGTTGCCAGCCTTTCCTGTTGGGTTTTGGATTTTCTGGTTGATAGGTTTGGTGACATTAAAGTTTGGTGGTTACTTTTTGTTGTGTTACCTGCGTTTGGGTTCATTTTTGCGAAATATTGACAAAATTGGCCAGCTAAATGAGTGATAATTGTGTAATTGGCAATGATTGCCGATCGCCCCTCCAATGGATGAAGGCAATCTGTCCCCAAACTCTGGTTTGGAATTGGAAATGAAATCATTTTTGGAAGGAAAGATAATATTTACATGCAACTCTTGTCCACAAAACACAGGAAGGATATGAGCTGTGTAGCATCGTGTGGTCTGTAAAAGGCCCTTAAAAAAATGTTCTCTCAATATGCTGACTATAAATGATGGGGTTCTACTTTTAAACACATTTTCTGCCAAATATGGACATTTTTCTACTCCTACGCTTCAACATTGATTATTGCTCATCCAGCAAAGATTATTTAATCTTGTAGAGAAATACTTTGTGGGTTTTAAACCTGAAAGTGAATTTCTCTTCTTCACAGCAGAGAAACATAACTATGTGGTTTTGGTTCTGTAAATGTGAATTTATTTGCACTGGACAGAAATTATGTTCAAAAGCTTGAGATGTTTTCCTTTGTTCCAGCAGCATTTTGATGATTATGTATTAACAGACGACAGGATAAACTGCGTGTTTTTCAGTAAAAGCAGCTCAGAAACAATTAAAAAGAGATATTTTTTCATGCAACAGTCCTGAACACGTTCACAAGTGAGATGCTGCTGCAGCGATGGCGGCTTGTTTACTTTGCCCACAGCCAAATTAGACTCTGAGAATTGAAAAAAATACAACAACACGACGCCTTGAATTAATAGCCCACATGATTTCCCCATTTTGCTTTTTTAATACAACTGTATGACTTAATATAAAAATATTCTCTGATGTGGTGTTTGGAAAATAAATTGGGTTGAGATAAAAGGAGCGTTTATTTGAAGCCCTGACAGTTGTGTTTGCTCGTCTCGTCTGCTTGTTTGGAAATATTTCAGTGAAGGAAGCCTGTCATTTCCAAGCAGCCTGCAGAAACTGTGAATTCCTGAAAACGCAATATGTTTTAAATTAAAGCACACAAACACAATCAAACTGTGACAAAGCATAAATTAAATATGTTTGATCGAATATGCATTTAAATGGAAGTGAATCAGAATCCCGTCGAAGCACAGGACACGTTGAATCCTCTCCCGCTCGCTCGCCTCTCGTTAAGATTTTGACCACATTGCAGATGGTCACCGCTGAGCCGAGCCTGTGTGTGTCGGTCCAGAGCAAGTGTGTGTGCGCTCGCTTTAAAGTGGACCTCATCAGTATTCCTCTCACTCTGGAGGAATTAGATGCCAGAACACTGCTTTTTCTGCCAACTTTGATCCCAGCCCTCCCTTCAGGACCAGTAAGGTGGACAACAAACCAAACTCGTTATAGCTCGTTAATGGAGCGACGCCGGGCTCGCAGCCCCAGGCGGAGTGCAGCGGGGATCACATGCACGGCCGTGTACCCGTCTAATAAGCATCTCAACCTTACCCACTTTCCCAATGCTCTCCCCATTCTTTAATCAATTCCTGACTGCTATAGAGAATAACTAACCAATTAGCTCACCCCTCAGCTGTGAAATTAATATAATGGTCAAATCTAGTTTTAAATTCGTGTGATAACGAGCCAACCAGTAGATGCTTGAGAATAATGATCCTGGTGAATAATGGTTCCTGCCACGTGGGCTTTTTTTTTTTTCCCTCAGCACGCATCGACTTTGAAATACCATGGAACATTTATCATCATCATTTGGAGATCTTCATTTTAATTGAACAGGATATGAACATGTGGCATTAAGCTTTAATGAATTTCTGTAAAGTCAATGAATATGAACTTACTTAAGGTCTTCAGAAGCCCTCGACCGGATCAGAGGAGTTTCTACTGAATGTCCAAACACGGCGCCTTCAGAGCCTAGCAGGGAAAAAAACTTTTTAACATTCAGCAAAAGATACCACCAATCTGATAAATCAATACTTAGGACTTAATGTGTGTATGGCACAGGAAACTGTTTCAAATAAATCTCGTATGGCGCTTTAACACCTTGTTTGTTCATGTCGGTATCAACCAAACCCTGTTATGGACCAAATAACCAACACCAGCTTCTTCCTTCAAAGTGAGCTCCAGTTTGTGAAAGCAAAAAGGACCAACCACAGGATTTAACAATAGCTCGGACAGGAGGAGAGACATCAGTCACTGTCTTGTGAAGTGGAGCAGCAGGGTGGTGCTCGCACTCGTCACAGCCTCTCGCTCACGGCACTGCGTTCGTGCTTACGAGGGATCGGACTATAAAAGACTTTCACAATAAGTCGATCGTGGTGAGTTTCACAAAGTTATCCTCCCTGTAATCTTACTGTTCAAGACACCTCCTGTGATTTCTCTTTGACAAGTTGTTTCATCGTAGGCTCTTTGCGACACCAGAGAGCATTCAGCAGACTGTGCACACAGTCAGGGACAGTAAAGTGCTTTCTACCTGTGACGGTGAACTTCTCAGTCGTCATGATGACCTCCTCCTCATTTGCAGTGAACAGCAGCTTCCCTCCGTCTTTGCTCCGCACCTCCAGCCTCTGACACTGGGCCTCCACAGCCTCGGGTCCTGCAGAAAGAGACATCCTCAACGGAGCTTCTGGCTTTCAGCAAAAAAACAACTACAGATGTTGCTGGAAAACAGATTGCAGCACTCGTAGAAGAGAGAATTGAACCTGTTTGTGTTTGTTTAGAGTGACTGCATTGTTCAATACTTTATGAACCTTTCAAGGACTGAACATTTGTTTTAGTGTGATAATTAAAAAGGATTAAAGAACACGGCTTCCACCTAAGAAGTTGTATTGGTCCACAAATCCAACAGTAATGTTCTTTTTGTAAATGGTGCTGTCAAATAAAGGTTGCCTCGCGTTTTTTCTGCCTCTGCAAATCAGCTTTGGGAAACCATGTTTGGGCAAGTGAGCAATCTGAAATAGTGTGCAGAGTGCTTGCAGTGCAAATGAAAGGCGTCTAACAAAGCTGGATCAGCCATGCTTTTACAATGGATGAAGAGAAATCAGTAATCTGTTCCGCTGGTGAGGAATATTAATTCCAGTTCTCCAGACTTTGGTGTTTTTCCAGATGTGCATGCAGAAACTTTTTAGCGTCTCCCTTCCTGGCGAGCCCCCCTCTCTCTTTCATTAATCCATGGGCTGCGACGGCAGGGGAATTTAATTATTCTCGCCAAGTTTCATCTCATTTCAGACAAAAAGCACTTTCTACAATAGCAGGCACTAATTTTCAGAGGAAGGTCAAGCGTGTCCAAAAAGTGTCATATCACCAGTCTTGTCAAATCAGCATCAACTCTCAACTTATGTTGGCTAAGATCAATAGCTATTAATGTTAATAAGCAGGTCATTTGCCTTCCAGTGGTCATTAATCATGTAAATGACTTTGGTAATTTGGACTGACTGATGGTTGAGCTTGATGATAATAAGAAGAATCCATTGTCCTTTCATTAAGTGCACCAAAGGTTACTGTCTGGAAGAAACCACACTCTCTTTTTATACATATAAAAAGGCACAGAGACGATTAGAGAGTTTAAAGATGAATTGTTGCGCTAATCTTGATTAAAGTCATTAATAAAATAAGATAAATCAGGCAATTTACAGGCATGGCAAGATTAATCTAAGATCACGTTTAATAAGTTGTAAATAGAGACAGAAATAAAGGCCAAACTTCAGTGGAAGGAAACACAGGCCGGCTAATCACCTGATGTCTTTATACATGAAATGACAAATGGCACAAAACAGACAGTTCTCTGTTTCATCTACCTCAGTATGTGTTTCCCATCAGTGGCAAATCACTCTCTCAAATGAAATGGCTTCCACATAAAAGAGTCCAGATGTGAGAGCTGGAGACTCACCCACTGTGAGCTGACCCGTCAGCTGGCCCTCGTCGTTCCTGACGTTCAGCGTCACGTTCTTGTCTGACCGCAAGACCAACAAGCTGTCCTACGGGAAGCATGAACGTGTCAGGAGGAAGACAGAGAGAGCGAGGAAGAGAGACGGAAAAGAAATATGTTAGGATCTTATATTGGAGGGAAAATCAATACCTAAGTCTCTTCTTTCTTTTCTTTGTCATGATGCCACTGACATATTTAAAACAGTCAACATGTGTGCAACAACTTTAATACTGTTTTAATGACAGATTTTATAATAACAATGGATCAAATTATTATGAGATATGCTTAATGTGTTGAACCCAAAAGATTATCAAATCAAAATAAAATCAGTTTTATTTATACAGCCCAAAATCACAATCACATTGCCTCAATGACCCCAGAGGTCATAAATGTTTCTATTGTATGTGCTTGTCTCTCTACTTGAATAACCCTCTGTCACCTGAGAGTGTGTGATTGGTTGCAGGTGTGTTTGGGTGATTGGAGGTTATCCATAGAGCTGATTGGTTCCAGCCTCGCAGACAGGAGTTTAAAGGCCGGCTCTTCACCAGGTCCTCTGTCAGCCAGAATGTCTGTTTGTGTGTGAGATGGGTTTTAAATAAAACCTTTAAAGAATGCTTTGCTGCTGGTGTTGCTTGGAGAGGGGAGTCTCATTTTCATGTTGTGCCAGAGTTTGCCCCAGGCCCTGGTTGTAACAACTGGGATCTGAATGTCCATGAGGTAGCTCAGTTTGTGTCTGTATTAGTGGCCTTTAGTTAAGTGTAGTGGTCATCTCTTTTGTTAATCCGTTGTGTGTCTGACTGAACATCCTAACTAGATAGCCGCCAGGCAAGTTCAACAATTTGCCAATGTATTATTTTGCCTTTCTTATTTTTGGTGGTAATCCTGGGTGGAGGCACACTTCAGTGTATCACGGTTGACTACATATCTGGTCTTCGGTGATGCACTGAGTTGAGCGTTTAAAGACGCCTCGAGCTCGGTGAGCCACTGAAGACTAGCTAGGAAAGTTAGCCATCTTGGTAGGCAGGTAAAGTTTGGGCGTCTCTGCAGCTTGTTTCCCTTTGTTTTATACTCTGCACAGCAGCTTAGTTTTGTGTGAGATGGCTGCTGTTGTTTTGGTCACGTGATGTGTGGCTGTAATTCTTGGGTGCAGTAACTACGGGTTTGTGACCTTTGCTTGTGGTAACTGGACTCCACTTTTGTTGGGTCACTTGTGGTTGAAGCTTAGATGTAAGCTGGCAACGTTTGTGTAGTAGTGACCACACAGTGACACTGTGGTCACACAGGTGTTACAGCTTTAGTATATTTAATTACAGCTGGTGTTTGGGAGGAGTCACTGCACAGATCAGTGGATCTTCAGTGGTGGGTGTGGCTTCACAATTCACCCAGTCATTTTTTTACACTCCATTACATTAACATGTGGAAATTGAACATTTCTCCCCTAAAGAAATGTTCAGTTTTAAGGGGGGAGGTGTTGCAACCCCAGAGGTCATAAATGTTTCTATTGTATGTGCTTGTCTCTCTACTTGAATACCCTCTGTCACCTGAGTGTGTGTGTGATTGGTTGGTTGCAGGTGTGTTTGGGTGATTGGAGGTTATCCATAGAGCTGATTGGTTCCAGCCTCGCAGACAGGAGTTTAAAGGCCGGCTCTTCAGCAGTTCCTCTGTCAGCCAGAATGACTGTTTGTGTGTGAGATGGGTTTTAAATAAAACCTTTAAAGACTGTGTTGCTGCTTGGAGGATGGGAAGAGGGGAGTCTCATTTTCATGTTCCCTGGGTCATTGTTACGACCAGGGCCCATCTTCATGGAGCATTTTAATGTCTTTTAGCCCTTTGTTTTGGCTTTCTGACCTGAAAATGTTTACTTTTCCCAACTGAAACTGCCCACCCAGCACCTAACAAAGTGAACAATCAGCTGGTGAAGATATCGATGTATTAGCTGCTAATGAGCCAGATATTTTACCACAAGAGGCATGGAGACAAAAACTAAGTTAAGAGGAGAGTGATACTGCACTTTAACCTTGGTTTGGCCAGAAAGACAGTGACAAATAAATGCTATTATTGTCTCAGCTGGACGTGTTACTTGTTCGCCAACACTTCACATTATCACGTTTTTCTCTCCAACTTTTTAGCAAATTTGTCACAGAACTCAACATCTGACTTGGTGATTTCAGTATCATCATGCCAACACAATGATGGCTGAAACAATCAAAAAAGAAAAGGTGTATTTGTGAGAATTATCCTTTAAATCCCCTCACACGCTGGTTTTTAGAGAAACTCACTGAGGTATCTCCAAAATCTGCATGAGTGTGTCTGTGCCAATGCAAAGCAGGTTGTGCTGCTCAGTAAAAAAAAGCCCTTCCAAGTGAATCTTCCTGGATATAAACCACAAAATGTCTACATTCAGAGTAAAATTAAACATTAAATTATCCACAGATGAGTTATGAAGTGTAGGTTGAGTTTGAGGAGGGAGGTGGTTAGCTGAGTGTGTTTTCCATCAGTGAAGGAAGGCGGAGGAGTCTCCTTTCTTCTACATTTTAACTCCGGACTTCTGCTTTCTGGCAGTTTTGTATTTTGCAAGTTTATGGCTGTTTGACATTTGAATGACGGCACATGTGCGAGCCGCTGCCTGCATGCTGAAAAGGCCTCGTGCGACTCTTTTACCTGATCAGCTATTATTAGATCCTGCTTTTAGTTTCCAACCAGAGTTCTGCATTTCAGTCCTCTGATGACGACCTTGAAACCTGGGTTGCACTCTTGGTTGCCAACTTGACGGTACGTTAAAGCTACAACTGATTGTTTTGGCCTTTTGTTGGCAGCTGTAACAAGCTTTCAACACAACATTGACATATTGGCACCTTTATAAAGTAGATATGGGCAAATCATTGCCTATAACACATCCAGCAGACACGGAGCAACATCAGCAGCCAGTTAAAGGGATAGTTCGGCCTATTTTCCAAGTCAACCGGTGTGTTTGAGATGTCTGGAGACGTTTTCAAGACATTTCATTCAGTTCGCCTAGTCGCCGAGTTTGCTGTGCTATGGCTAGCGCAAGTCAACAGATCTTATTAGCATGGCATTAAAAACACTCATACCGACTCCACAGTGCACCCGAGGCAAATCAATTAAAACACTAGACTATCGATGTACATATCTGTGTTGATAGAATAATATTTGAAACAAAACTAACAGAGCAGCGACCATCCAACATCACGGCGAGCCGGGGGAGACCACAGCAGCAGGGGAGAGCGACAGAGGAGCCATGGAGTATTGAGTATGTAGGTTTGAAAGTTAGCGTTGCTAGGCTAACAGCTGTTCGGCGAGGCTAACAGCTGATCAGAGGAGAAAGGTGAGTCCACGGAGCCAGTTGTTCAGGTGTGCAGCCTTCAGAGTTAGTAGCACAGCCCCAGAGTTTGTACGGACAACTTGGCTTTCTTTTTTCCAACAGAAAAAAGCAGCTATGCTACGGATTGAGAAGCGGCGATATTGACGCCAGCGTCCTCTCGCATCCGGTAACTTGTAAGTGCTCGGTGATATCAGTCCGCCGCTGCCTGCTAGGAAGTATGACACGCTGCTGCTGCTGAGACATAAATCCTTAAAAATGCGAGGTTGGTTTTATTTCAAACATTTTATCAACAGATATGTACATCGATAGTCTGCCGTTACAATTGATTTGCCTCGGGTGCACTGTGGAGTCGGTACGAGTGTTTTTAATGCCATGCTAATAAGATCCGTTACAGAGAACTCAGCGACTAGGAGGACCTGAATGAAATGTCTTGAAAACGTCTCCAGACATCTCAAACACACCGGTTGACTTGGAAAATAGGCCTTATGTCCAAAATTCTGAACTATCCCTTTAAGAGTCGCAGATTATCTAAAGTTTGTGCTGTTTAACTTTGGAGAGGTCATTCAGTTGATTTCATTCCCTGTTTGCTCCTTCCAAATATAAATGCGCATCATGAACAGACGTGCGGCAGGAAGCACAGAATCACAGAAGAGATCTGAATTCTGGATTTGAAGTGTCCCTTTAAAGAGTTTACAGGTCCTAAACTGTTTCCTGAGGGGCCGTGACTGAGGCGATGCTGCTCTCCTCCACACTTCTTTGGGATCACATAAAAGGCTTTCTAGTCGCTGCGCCTGTTGAGGAAGGTCAAGTGCAGATCAGAGCAAATGCACATAAATGGAGCCTGTTGTTGGAGGTGCATCGGGCCCCGTCAGACTGAGAAATTACCATGGCTGCTGTAAGGCAAAGGACGCTTCCCTGCATACAATGAATAACATCACAGGCGAGGAGCGAGACCGAGCCGCACCGCTTCGATGAAACAGCCCAAAACAAAGCGGCCGCATACGACGGCGCTATCGTTCTGCGAGCGCAAAATAAAATGCAGACCTCTAAAGCACAGATAAAGAGCTCAGGGTTTAACTGTAATCCCAACCAAATATTTGCATACATATATTTAAATTTTAATTATATTTGAGTGTTGTGCAAGAAGCCAATTTGCATACTAAACCGAACAAGTAAATATAATGATGAAAACATGTCACAAGTTGAAAAGGTACGCCTATTAAGTCTTAATTTACTCCTTCTGCAGGCAGGCTCTTTGAATGCAGGGTACAGCCTGTTTTGGAACATGTTTTCGGGCATATTTAATATTTTTCCACATTAAAAAGGCCCCTGTATTTCAGTGTAATACTGTTAGCCAAATTAAATGGGTTCGAGCATACTGGGTTTGAAGGATGTTCAGATCTCTGAGGCGCCGCCGCCGAGAAATCCCTTTGATTATAAACTGTGAGTGTTAAATAAGTGGATGGCTTCGGCTCTCTGGTGTGTACGATCGTCTCTGTCATGTATCTCCAGTACAACTACGAGAGACTCGGTGAGGGAGAAGTTTCATCCCAGTAAAGACACACCTGCATCTGATGCTATTTATAGGTGAGGCAGCGTCCCCGGGGAGCAAGACGAGAGCCAACAGACTGAAGAGCAGAGATTTGCTAAACTGGATCCGGGCGATGAGTTGCCTCGTACACAATGTTTTCACACTGAGACTTTAAATCGTAGTGTGATGCTAAACAAAAAAAAATGATGAGTACAATGATCGATCACGAGTTAAATGTTAATATAATCACAGTTATTCTTGGCTGTGTGCCGTTACTCCTCTGCACATCTATAATAAGTTACACTTGCAGGCTTTGTTATAATTTGCATGGATTCTGGTGTTTTTGAGTAAAGCAGCAGATTATCAGCTTGTCAGATTTGACCTGCACACTGCCATCAACAACTTGGGGTCACAGATGTTGGGTATTTTAGTACCGAACCTGAGACCTCCATGTGTCTCAGTCGTCTCACAGCCTTCTGCCGTCCTGTTTGTCCTCCTACTGTTTGCATCAGTGGGCCTTCACGACTGTACGAGCAGCTGAATCAGAGGCCGCGGCTGCAGGCTGAACACTTCACCAGCTGATCTTCTTCTCTGAACACGTTCGAGCTGAGAGAAGCAATTCAATCAGCTCTTGTAGTTCTTAACGTAGATAAAATACGCTGAGGGTCCGTGATTGGAATTCACTGGAATACATCAATTTACAAAACCACTAAAGACAACAAATTCGAGTGGATTGACCACTCCGGTAAAAACACATCACCGCTGCTCATCAAATCTGGTTTGACCTCCGTTGTCTTCAGGCAGCAGCAGACATTACTGCTAATGCACGAGAACAACAGCAGCTGAGTACGAGACGAAATCACTGAGAACAAGACTTCTCTCATCTGTAGGGAGAGTAACGAATCATCGGTGTTGAGAATTGAACCGATTAAAACTGTTAATCGACAATAAGAGATGAGCACAAATACATCAGGAAGTGTCTTGTTACAGATTACAAATACATGCTTACAGAATTTATCAAAATAAAATACAAAATACTGCTATGAGAGATCAATGTGGGTTGGATTTGTTTTAAAATAGTTTTGTAGTGAAAAACATCCAACGTATTTCACACATTAATGATGATTAACCCATTTGTGCCCAGATTTTTTTCGGAGTTGTAAGGCATATCATTTTATCAGTTGAGTCCCTCTGAATCATGTTATGTATTTATTTTTTCCATTTTGTACTTTGTTTTGAAGAAAATAGCATTTTTATGACTGGCAACAATTGTCGCCAGTAGTCACACAGCTTGTCACTCAGGTCAAATGTCACCTAATAATAATATAGAAATAATAACAATGATATAGTAATAACAAAATATTAATATAGTCATAATAAATAATAACAAAAAGGTGGAGGGGGTAAAACAAAAGAAAATACGTAAAACTGTACATGGATACCGATGGATATTATCATTCCAGGAAGGTAGCTAATGATCGTGGTCCAAACCTTGGTTCCCCCTGTATAAAATTCAAAACAACAAACAATTTGAACTGCCCATGAACGAAAAAATATTCATCCCAGGTAAAATGTTTGAGGGTAGGGTTACTCTAGAGACTTGAATGATTAAATAATTATAATCTGTTTGCGGGGAAAATCATAAGAAATGTATGAAAATGACCTCTTTCCAGGAGGATTTGCAACCGCCATGTCTTCAGCCGGAAGGAGCAGGAAGCAGATGATGTCATGCAACAGGAAGCACTTGGAAACGATTTTTTATAAATCAAAACCTTTGTCCAAGTTGTCTACGAGCATATAAGTGGAAAAGTTGCATGAGTACCTTTGAGATTTTTTATTGTGAGTCGAAAATGACAGTGATACACTTTGGCAACAATTGTTGCCAGTGGGGCAAAACGGGTTAACAGATAAAAGAAATTTAAAGGTTTAAAGTGTTTGCAGAAACCAGAAATTAAAACTATACATTCTGCAAAAATAGATATAGTTGCGGACCTCGGATACAGATTATCTTTCATTTAACTCAAAATAGAAGCATCGTCTGTTGAAAACTACTTCAGCACAACAGAAATTTGATATCTGGAAGCAAAACCAAACACCGTTTGATAGAAATGCAAATGTTGCTGAGCATCTGAAGCTAACGTTATTACAGTTTGACAAATAATTACGCCGTCGTTACCAGTTTCTGTGGGAGGAAAGTGAAAGAGAAGAAAACCTGCTGTAACATTCGGCTCACCTGAAATTCCACCTGCCAAAAGAACATTGCAGCCATATTTTCAAGTGGGACAACGATATCAAGCCTGAAATTACAGCCACTTTGTTGCTTTCAGACGGTTGAAATTTGAAGTGTCGAACTGATTTCACACGCCTGGAAATTATATAGAGTTGTGACTTTCACAGTCGGAGCTGTTGTGTGGCAATCACACGCCTGAAATCTATAATGTAAACTGGATTCTGAAACATTTGACATTAAGGTCGTCCTCATATTGGTTTCTTTTTGCCTTAATAATTCAAGTGTGTGTGCGCTCTATGAAAGCTGACAGGCGATGGATTGACAGACAGACTTGCAGATGTGAAGCCCCGAGGCTGAGGAAAAATAATATACAGTATATTCCATCTATCCATCTGCTGTCAGCCGCCACAGACAGCTCAGCACAGGTTCACTGAGCGCTGCTGCAGAAAGAGGTCAACATTAGTCACACATATTAAAACAATCATATTATTGAGTGTCTCTCCGCCAATTTACACTTGAACCTTTGAGCAGGAGTGTCACACGATACCCATCAGCTCACGTGTGACAGAGCTCCAGTGTTTAAGTGTCTGAAATCAACTCTGCAGTTGAAATTTCACCTGCTGCTGCAGCAGCACACTGTGAAGATCAGAATGTGGAGGCAGCTGTGAGTGCCTGGTTCACACGGCGCTGCAGAGCAGGCAGGAAGTGGAGGCATCGAGCACTGAAGCTCTGGAGCCTGATCTCCTGCCACCACAACATACATTCACTGTTAAAACCAGCACGGGAGATGGCGTGGCTAGGATTTAAAACACTATTATGATATTAGACACATTTTTGCATCATTAGTATAGAGTGGTGTAGGGATGACATATTTTTGTAGGCTAACCCAGAAGTTAGCATCACCCTGGTTCCCTCGGCAAAAGGGAACTAAATATTTTAATTGAATTTTGGATTATTGCCAAAAATAAGCTCTACAAACTTTGATATTTACAAACACAACCTTAGGATTAGGGCTGCTCGATTTTGCCCAAAAATAAAATTTCCGATTACGATTACGATTTTTTTGTGAAATGAGTAAAGGCAAAGAAATTATTTCAAATATGCATTTTTTTATTGAACATTTTGCAAATCATTTCCCCACTGGGATAAGAGTGCAAACCTTCTCTTTGAAATAAGTTAGTCGTTTTGTGGTTTTTAACTGCCACGGACTTAAGACAGACTTTACAACACGGAGTATTTTGCTCTTCATCCGAAGCGTCGAAGTCGAACCACTTCCACACAACAGACTTACTCTTCTTTTTGGCAACAAAATCCAACGCCGACATGTTTGTTGACAGTGTGTGGGGAGCACGATGGGAGGACGGAGGCGGAAGTACATGACCGGGCTGTACCGTAATTACTCTAGTAGTTAAAGTGAAAAATCGCTTTTACGATTTTCACGTTTTTAACATCGTCCTAACTAAATAATTGTGATTACAATTTAAAACCAATTAATCGAACAGGCCTACTTATGATATTTACATGTTTTGTTCAGACAGTTAACCTTCACGGACACTTTTGTGATTTACGTAAGTAAAAAGAGAATGTTAAGCTATAAACAGACCATATTTGCAGTTGCAAGAATTAAACATCACCACCACGCAGCATCTTATTACACAATTACTGAACATGTTTTCTGTAAATTGGTCAATCTACAAGTTGTAAAGTCAGAGTTAGAATAGTTTGGAACTAAAGTCGACCTGTAAAGACGAACAAGTGAGGAGACGAGTCTCCGTGTTCGATATGATGACGTTTAACAACCTCTGTAGTCTCATTTAGACACTTGTTAGCAAACGCCATTATTAAGATACGTTAGCACTTTTAAAAATGTGAACCTGTTTCCTGGTTTTGGGACGACAGACTGCACCACTCTATTAATCCATACTTAGACTTCCAATCAAAATATCTCCATAGCAAACTGACTGATGAGAATAAAATCATGATTTTGTCTTATTTTGTTCAATGGAAAAAGGTCTCTAGAAAAAACATGTTTATGATTTTAAGAAGTAAACCATTATTTATTTTCTAATCGTTTGGTGGAGTTTAACACACCATATTGTCAATATAGGCAAACTTGTTAGCAAACTCACATTGCCAGCAGATGTGGAGCAACATCACCCACTGGAGTCGTGTTTTTGGTCACCTGGCAATTCCAAGTCCGATATTCACTCTCTTTAAATCTGTGTTGTGTCTCCAACAACTCCTGAGGGAAATAATCCGCCTTTTAGCAGAGAAAAGCTTTACTGTGTTAACCAGCGAGTCAATAACGTTGTCTGTCTGCTGTTTAGTGTAGCGTACAGGAAGTCTGCACAGGTTTTTTTGCACAGTTGGGTGCTTAAGTAGGTATCAATATTCAGTATTGTTCTGTTATCAGTCACAAAACATAAGAAGATAATTAATTGTTGTAATATTTGTTGGTTAACACAACCCCGATCATCGATAATGTATCTTTAATTCCTGTATACTGTTGTGCATTACATTTTATATTCATGTATGTATTATTAACGGAGCCACATAATATATTCTTTGTATTTTGAGCAGTGGAAGTATCAGCAAACCTCCACAGAATACATTTGTTGTGAGGGCTTTTTTTAGCTTGGCAGCGATTACAACCAGCGCAAAACCGTACGTGCAAAGTTACCAGCTCTCATTTCACAACATGCTACTGAGAGCGCAGATTTAAGAGCTACTTAGCCTGTAATACGCTGCCAACCATCAGAGCTCCTGCCAACAACACCAAGGCAGCTATTTCCACTTGGTATTCACAGTTTCCGGCTTCAGTCATTGATGGAAATTCAAAGCGCTGATTGATCCGTGAGAAGTAAAACTAGAGCTGCTTTGAGTTCAGCAGCTCGGACTCCACAAAAATCATCCTATATTTAAGTTTAAGATATCTATGGTGCGCCACAGAGGTCGCTGCTGTTTGTGGTAATGGCTTATTGATCAGCGGTGGTTATCTGGCTGAAGAACAGCACGGAGCGCGGTGGTGTAAACTCATTGGATAACCATAATCCCTGCTCTCCCAGCGCCTGACATATTTCCTCAGGTGAGAAATATCGAGTGACCCACATGAGATTTTTGTCCTGCAAATATCTCTGGTGCTGGTAGATAAGGGGGCACTGCACAGCACGTCTGTAAAACAAGACAGTAAAAATGTCTGCAGGTGGTATTGCACCGTGGAATGAAATATTGGCTTTGTCCGATGCTCGACTTGGCCGTCTGCTGTGGCCTTGAGCTGTTTGCTGTCGCTAAACACGCGACTGGTATATATTTAAAGCAACATTTAGCTCCGACGGGAACATCAAAGGGCAAGAGTGGGCAATTCCAACTTGTTTCTCAATCTGCTGTGTCAAATTGTGCCCACTATCGAGCCACGTCCTCCATCGACGTCCCTCAGAAAAAAAAAAAATCAAATTTACATGGAACCCCAGCTTCCAGTGCTTGAAATTGCTTTCTGCACCATGGCTAATCACTGAAAAAGGGGATGATCCAACTGAGCGTCTGCGATTCGTGTGGGAGAAGGAAATTTGGATCAACTTTGCACTGGAGCTGTGTTGGTTAATCTACTGAACATCAAAGAGGAGAAAGGGGAGGGAGGAAGTGGAAGAGGGGAATTTATCGCGTGGGCTTGATTGGAAATCCAGCGGGGGGACTCTGGTCCCTCCGTAATCGCCTGTAATCTCCTGTTGGGTTGTATGTGGCCTGAGAGGAGCCGAGAGGCAGCCTATTACCCATCTCCTGCCGATGGGAGGCCCTGATAGCGCTCTGCTGGAGGATGACAGGAAATGAGGAGGTGGAGGAGAGGAGCAGGACGGAGACAGAAGGAAGGAGTGTAATCTCTTCCTTCCAGGCACAAATATAAAGTAACATCAAAGTATTGTCAAGTCGGGGTTCAAAGGGAAGTTGGCCTTTGTTGTTAATGAATTGATCATAACTTCCTCAACGCTGCGAGATCAATACCAGCTCGTCTGCAGCACAGAGGACTTTCCACACAAGAGCCTTTCACACGCAGCTCTGTCAATGGTAGTTATTCCTCGTCCATCAGGCTTCAGAGCCTTGATCAACAGGAGAGTTTGTGAGATGAGCAAAGGGAGCAACTTACCCTTCTGGACTGGATCTCGTTCACGTAGAGAGGCAGGAGGAACTCAGAGATCCCCTCCAGGCGAATCCCGTCCTGATTCAGCTGCAGGTTTCCCATCCCGTCCTGAAACACAATTATCAGCATCAGTGATGTTGCGATAAGCAGCAGTGCCGATTGTCCTGATTTGATTCAACGGATTATAAAAAATTGACTCCAGCTGCCGCTGCAGTGCATTAGGAGGAGCGGGAGCTGCTGCGTGGCGGGCGGCCCGGCGGACGGGCGGCGGCGCTGAGTGACAGGGAAGAAGTAGGACATGACATCGAGGTGACAATGCCACAGACACTCAGCGGTGTCGGGGTGACAGGCTGCATGCAGCGGGAGGTAGACTGAGGACAGCAGGCTAATGTGGCAGCTCGGGATGTCGAGGAGGCAGGAAACTGACAAAAGAAAGAATCAGAAGATGTGCAGACTTACGTGAGGTATTTTAATAATTGTTATTATCAGCGGTGAGGAAAAGGCTCTCATGTCCCCACTAACTCACTCACCTCACCCACCTGTCAATCACCGCTGCCCCCTCCCCCTGACAGCCAATCGCCTCGGACTATTCCTGGGACCTACTGTTTTCCTCCCCGCGAGGACTGCGTGAGTCAGCAGATATCAACGAGCGAGAGGAGGATGAAAGAACTGAGCTGAAGTTCGTCTGCTGAAGTTAACAGTTCCAGAGCAGTTTCCAGCAGCTCCTTGTTGTTGTGTGTGTGTGTGCAGCTACTGGGAAGTATTCTGTACTTCATTCGTACTCGTTTGGTACAAGAAGTAATAGAAGTGGGAGTATTTGTAGTAGAGAGCAAAGGTACACCAGGTACGCACCTATTCCATCCAACAAAAGTGATGTCACAATTCAATCTTTTTACCATCAGATATATTTACTTGGTCACAGTGTGCCTTGGCTGTTATCTTACAGAGAAGGATATCACAATGAGATACTGATTTTGGGAACAAATAGTCTGTTCTGATATCAGACTGGTGCTTTGGATCGGTAGATAGCTTTAGCTGAACTGCTATCAGAGATTAAAAAAAAAGTTCGATCTGACAATATGCATCAAAAACCTGACTAAATTAGTTTGTACAAGATAATAATATAATAAATTGTATAACGTCGTGTGGATATATACGTCTGAGGGTTCACTCGCCAAAGAGACATCATTTTGTCACAGTCAGCCAAGTCTTTTGTTAACTTTTCACATCGTGCTCCTGGAGAGCTTGAAGGTTGGAAGGTGAAAACTCCAACGAGGTAATTTCAACTTCCGACTGGAACGCAGCTCAAGATCACAGACTTCCTCTGCAATAATTACAAGGTCCTCAAGAACCAGTTGTCCCATACGAGCAGGGCTTTAGACAGAAGTTAGTGTCGGCTCCACTGTAATGTCACCTGCTAATTAATTCTCATTTCGGACAGACAGACGTCACATGTACGGACTAAAATATACTTTAACTATATCCCTGAATTATTCTGGTCTGGAAGCCCTCCAGACTTGTGTACCCTTGTCAACAGAGCTTTTATGCAGCAGACATTTTGGCTTGTCATTGCAGGAAAAGCAAAGGTGGAACAGATAACATTGAAGAAAGAGTGCACTCCACTTAAGTGAGCCGGTTTCAGGCTCCTTTTCAGGGTATTATGCAGCGCTGGCTCGCTGGGACGCTCCACGGAGCCGAGGCATTGATAACAGAATTTGTTTCACCTTGTGCTTTTCTTGCTATGACAAATTCAAATGTCTGCCAAGGAAAGAGCCCCCAACTATTATAAGGGCCCTTAAAACTTCCTGGAAAATAGTGCATCTTTACTGGAGACCTTTTGTCACTAACAAGCCCAACCAATAAAAGTCCGCACAACATTTTGACAATCCCATCCTTCAGCTCGTCCTGCAGGATCAGGCCTCCTTCCTCCATCCGGATGACCTATTGGTTTCATTTAGGAAACCTCGCTGTCACTGTACAAAATATAAAACCAAGCATGACTCTGCAACTTCACTGCATATTTTCCGCTCACATTTAAATTATTCAGGATCCGATTTTGCCGTTAGATAATTCGGTGGAAATTGGACAAGGTTATGTCTCGCCACATCACGACGAGCAGAGCGAGGTTTGAAGGCAGATTTGTGAGGATCTGCATGAACAGATGGGCCCTGGATGGAGACTGTTAATTATGAAGGTGGAGAACAATGAGGAGGGCTCGATCGTACACGGCAGGGTGGAGGGACGGTGAGGAGGACGGAGTGGAGGAGGTGGGCGGGGCGGCGTGGCGCTCTCAGCCAGACGTTAAAGTCACTCCTGTGCTGAGGTGGAGGTGATGTGATGGTCTGAGTACAAGCTGCAGTCCGTCAGTCAGTCAGGTGTGTAGGTGTGAGGCAGGACAAACAGGAGGGCGTTACAACAGTCCAGTCGTGATGCAGCGAGGGCTCGAAGGATTCCTCAGCATCAGGGAAAGAAAGGAACGAATAGTTTTGTTTTTGTGAGGTTTGAAAGAAAAGTTGTGAGCCGAAGACGTCAGCCAAGGTCACCGCGTTTGTTTTGTAACACTTCATTCAGGCAAAACACAGAATGTGATTTTTATACCGACGATAAAGTCAAGAAGGAACAAGTCACACATCTTTGTCGACAAATGTCCTCACAGACGGGCGACACGAACAGATGGAGTGTGTTTGGTACGCGAGCAGAAATTAGCCGTGCACAGTATTTTAAGGACACAAATAAGGAATCCATCTTTATTAATGCTGCCATCATAATACTTCTGTTGTCATTCTGCATAATATTATCTCATATTCAATCTCATATCCAATAACATAACAATTTATTTTCACCGTGACAGATCAGATTGTGTTTTGCCTGAGACCGTATTAAGCCGTGAACATGAAAGTAAGAGGCTGATTTAACCCTCACGACCTCCTCGGGCAGTTTTCTACATTTTTCTCAACTTCTTTCTTTAATTTGGTGAAAGAAAAGTTCTTGCAAAGATTTATGCCACAAGCTGTAACACAGCTTGTGGCATAAATCTTTGCAAGAACTTTTCTCTTACATGTCTTTTATTCTCTATTTATGCATTTTGTGTGTACACGCACAAAAAACTGCTATTAAATCCAAACTATAACTGGCAAAAATACAAGACTTTCATGCATCAGCCTACGATGGATTGAATCTGGTGGAATACAGTAAAAATGTCAAGTATCACTACTTTTCTTCAAAATGAAATGCTGACATTACAGGAATGCATGGTTTCATACTGTCATGGCAGTGAGATTAATTAAAAAATGTGGTTTTAATGGAAGTCAATGAGGCTTTTCTGCCACGAAGGTGTGAGAGGGAGAATCTGTTACTGCATAACAAATACTAATGCAATCAAATCAGTTCTGTTGATAATTTTTGACATATCCAAGACTCTAATCACCACCAAAGCCCATCAGCCTTCTACTTATTATATGGAAAATAATTTATTCATTTTCATGATTTTAAGGGTTAAAATCCTGAAAATTATTGAATATTTGATCATTCTGATCAGTGCTGAAGTTGATGAAGGGATTCAAGAAGGTCACGAAGGTGTTTAGAGAGTAGTAATTTTGAGGAGGGAACAAGGGTTAAAGCTGACTTTACCCATAAAAGGTCAGTTTAGTAGTTATGAGCCTGTAAAAACAGCTGTGTAATGTCTTTTGTGGCTCCGGAGCAGCTTTCTAAAGCCTGAGGAAATAACCCGGGGGACTTTTAAATGTGTGCGTTGGACGCTTTCAAGCAGTGTTAGCAGAAAGAAAAGAACAAGGAAACACCCGGTGTTGTGACTTGGGAGGGATCACGCATTATTCCAGGGTGGTTAACCTTGTCGTCACAACAGACAGACGGCCTGAATCAGATACTTCTGTTGTGTATCTGCAGCAGATTCTTACCAAGTGAAACCAGAAACGAGCAGCGTACAGCCGACTCGACTGTATCAATGTTAATATTGGATCTTATTTTGATCTAACTGCCAGCTGTGGAGCATTTACAGCCACCCTGCCAACGGTTTATTGACAAGTCTGTAGTTCTTTTCACCAAGCGGAAGTCAATATCAAGGATTCCCAACACACCGACTCTGAATCAGAAGGCCGAGGCTGATGTGGCTGGTTTTTCCTACTTAGCTGCTCGTAATTACGGTTCAAACTACCTGACTGGCAATTAACCAGACAGGGAAGATCCAACAACCAGATGCTGGTAGCATTGTGTTGTTTAGTATTTAATGATCTCTTGATTATGTTTCCAAACTACACATAATCTCACTGACCAGCTGACCTGCACCAAAAAATAACCATCTTTATACCATGGTCAGGGTGAATACTCGATTCTGATTGGCTGGAGGGTGTACGTTAAAAAATGTTAATGGACACCTACTAAGTAGTTCCAGTCAAATTGTCTGTTCACCGTCTAAATTAATGCGCTAGCTGGCGTAACCATAGCGACGGGAACGCAGTCAAAGCCTCTGTTTACAGTTTATTTCCAGCACTGAGTGCAGTCCGTCAGTCCTTCAGAGCCTTATCCTCTGAACACCACAGGATGGAGACTGTAACACACAAGCTGCAGGAAGTTCACTTCCCCTCTAAACTTACTCATACTTTGTGTCACATAAGCGAATAATCTCACATCCCGTTGGCTGTTCAGCTCTCTGCTTCAGGCTGCGGCCACAGTAACGTTACACACGGCCGATCATTTGTTCCTGAACATCTTGATGTTGATTTGGGGACAATGACATGACTGGTAAGCTAGCTAGTCTTGTTGTTAAACATACTGTCAAATTATATTTACTGTTCGTCAACCGTACGCAATGTTACTCGACTTTGAATCTTGCTAGCATAGCGTTAGCTTTCTGGCTCACCGCTGAGCGGACTAGAATATCTCCCGTTGCCAAGTCGTATCTAAGGTCCGTCCTATTTACTGGAGAGGTGAACAACGTTTCCGTTGCATAAGAACCTTACGGGAGGGTAATGGTTGTTCCAGGTATTAGTCAAACCCTCAGGCGTTACCAGGGAAACTAAGTTATTGCCTGTGAAAAACTTTATATTTTGATTGTAAAACGCATGAAAATATAAATTAATGGTCTTAATTTTTTTTCTTTGGCAAGTGACCGTGGTATAAGCGGGAAGCGGAAGCGTCGGACGGTTGCTTCCACGAAGTCCATTCATTTATGTTAATGGACACCTCGTCGGGCATTATCCCTTACTTAATGCAATATTGTGTTTAATGGTGAAAATGGAGAAACGTCTGGATTCGGTCCACAGGGCATCTCAAAAATGAGAAAGTTTGTGGTTTACAAGGTGGCTAAAGTCAGGATATCTCACTAACTTAAAAGAGTCTCTTGTAAGTCTAGCACTCTTGTTTTGTTTCTCCCACGTTCACAGTTTGGCCTGTAGATCCACAGTCTTCTTGTAAGCAGTGGTGTTGTAGCTCCTGCAGTTTTGGGAGCAACTTTATTTTTAACGCTGATGCTTTCAGGCAGTAGCCGTCATCAGGTTTTGTGTGTGATGTCCCAAGACAGCTGATTATATACCTGTCTTGCCAAAAATAGTGAGATGGTGTTGCCTGGCTGCTCTTCTGGAGCTGGGAAACAATGTTTTCATGCCAGTTACCACTTAAAGCCGACGATAATACAAACACAACTGGGTGTAGCTGGCACGCGTCTTCTCATTGAGTCCTGAGAGATGGGGAGCAGCGGAGTACATTTTCTGGAGCGACACCAACAGCGCTGATAAGGTCTTTTACTCATGACACAGATTGATGGGCGGAGAAGGAGGCGAGGAGTGATAGCAACAGTCAGGGGACACATCCGTCACCGAGGGGGAGGCTGCCATCGCAAGTTTGTTGACAAAATGGTAAATTGTGTGCATTGTCCCTGGAAATGTCACAGGAGCTCGGAGCATCTGACTGTTTGGTTTTCGTTTGAGATTAACACATTCTGTGTCAACTCGTCCTGCTGCCAAGTCTTTTCTAATTCTCCATCAAATCCAGATGAGACAAAGCACACAACAAGAGAGACGGTGCCCGTGACACATTCAGCCCCGATGAATAAATTCTTCCAGCAAGGATTTTTGTATTAAGGTCGAAATAAACACAGAAAAAAAACTGTACAAATTATAAAGTTAATGTTGGTTAACAAACTTTTCAAAGTCCCTCCTCCTAGCGTTTTCCTGTTAGCAAGATGGCTACCACTGACTGCTGTCCAGAGCAGAAATCAACATTTTAACCTAGAAAACCTGATCTCAGTGCTCTGACAAGGCAGAGTAAAACACTGGTTGTATTAATAAGTAGGCAGGTTTTGTTACTGTCTGATCCAGCAGACAGAATGTCAGTTTTGAACAGTCCCCAGTCCTGATAGTAAGGCTAAATCCAGATCAGCGGTATCTCCATCAAGTTTAATGTCCGTCCCTCAGTGAGGCTCTTTTTATTTTGCAGTGTTTCCACAGTTATTCCAGATGTTCCACTGTTACCTGGAGATAGTGACCAGGGAAAACAAGGCCCCTTCCTCTTCTGGTTGCATAATGCAAGAAGAAGAAGAAGAAGAAGAAGAAGAAGAAGAAGAAGAAGAGGCTTCCTTTGTTTCTAAGGGACCGAGCTTTACGTGGATGGTGTCATTTTCATACAGCCATCACACTGTGCGATTGGTTAATTACTTCAGAATTAAAGCTGAAGTGAAAAGTTGTCTAATGCAAGTTTAACCTTTGAGCCTGCAAACCAAGCAAAGTAGTAGATTGACGATGTTGTTATCAAGATACGATGCTGTAAACTATCTGTCATTTTGCCTTATTTTCATCACTCTATTTATCTTTGAGATCCATGAAAACAGACAGAGACTAATTGTTTTCCTCTCACACCAGTTAATGTGATAATAAGCCTCGCTGTGCACCAACTCGTATACAAATGTTCTGATCTCAGAGAGTTAAGCTAATGATTGTATTTTTAAGAATGAACCTGATCTTTCTAAGCATTTTGGGTGTATTTGTTTAGACTTTACCCTCATAAAGTCTCTTTAAACAGCAGCTTGTGGGTGTGGTTTCCTCTGGGTTAGTGTGTGAACAGTTCATTAATTGATTTGTCAAGTGACAGATATTTAATCAGTCTTTTGACTCATTTGTTGAGCAAAACTACACGTCACCTCGCTCCAGCTTTTCAAAAGTGAGGAAGCTCCAGCTTTTTAAAAGTGAGGATTTGCTGCCTTTCTCTGTGTTACATTGTTTTAAATTTGGGATTGAAATAGCTGTTAAAACCAATCGAGCAATTTGAAAACATCACCTCGGGTTTCCTGACGCTTCTACAGACAGGACTGTACATCAAATTAACTGAGAAATAATGGAGAAAGTAAGTGGCAGTGAAATTAATCAGTGATTGCAGCCACACAGCGGAGCCCTTTTCCAGGAACAGCCAGTCTGTCGTATACTGGCTACAGCCTGAATAACGGAAATGCACTGAATATAATTATAATTCACATTATTTTGGACGATGCCAGGCTGCAACTCACCAGTGAGAAATTCATGACCTTTATGATCCAGACGGTGAGGGCCAGGTTAACGATCATGGTGACCAGCAGCAGCAGCAGGAAGAAGTAGATGCACCTCTTCCTCCAGCCGTACAGCCCCACCGGGTACACGCCGCCATCGCAGCCCGGCCGCTGGAGGTGCAGCGACTGGGACGCGAGGATAAACTGCTCCTGGGTAATCTGCAAAACAAACAACACACACACGCCGAGGAGGCTTTATGTTAGCTGGCTGCCACGAACAGACTCTCTCTGCAGAAGCAATCACATATTGTAAGAGGTTATTAGCTCGACTCTGGGCTGAGGCAGTGCTGTGTTCGTCTACAATTATCAAAAGTGGTGCTACACAGAGAACAAAAGGTGAGAGCATGGCATGAATGTACGCTGGTGTATTACTGCAGCCTGAAACATCGCGCTAATTAAATGGAGTGAGAAGGGAATGTTTCACTCTGTTATACACAAGGAACCTCAAAGAAGGGTTGCTGGGACATTTTCTATCCTCCGTTTCGTTATGACACACCTGCATGTATCAGCCCTGCACATTTCTACAAATGGAGCCAGGAGCAGAGCAATTCATCAAGCTGCAGGCCTAAAAGACAAGGTCATTCAGGTGACTTTATTTTATTAAAAGATTAAACCAAATCAGAGAGCCCAAAGCGAAAACAGAGGTGCGTTTCGCTCCACTGCAGGAACGAGGGAATCATCACTCAAGATGCTTTGATTACAAGTCAGCGACCAGCTGTGGGAATACCTGACCCAGAGGTGGGAACGCTCCGGCACTGCTCTAAGAGAGGAGACAGAAATCTGCAGCTACGTCGACACAGTAATGAACTTGTGGTAGCAATTAATGCAAGTTATAATTCCAAGAACAAGGTCCGTGACATTTCTGCCTGCACTGATATACTTCATGACGGAGGCTCATTTGTATGGATCTAATACGATGTCACAGCTTTGTTTACAATGCTAATTACTTGTTGACATTTTGTCTCTCGTGTTCACAGAAAGTCACCAGGACTGAGTGACAGCTTCCTGCAGCTGACCTGCTCACGCTCCGGCTGAGGAGCTGAGACTTCTATAATGTTAGTGCCATCAATCTTCCAGAGGGAAATGTGTGACGTGCTGCCTGATGAAGCTGCGTCCAGCAGCAGGAAGTCAGCGCAGGACTTTTACAAAGGATATCTGTCAAGTTCGACTTTAAATTCCACATTAAGACCAAATTGCGGGCTGCTTTTCTTCCACTCATAGAAACAGGAGGTGGATTATGAGACAAAGGATCACTTTGGTGCCAGAGAAATGTTCTCCACTCCGGCTGAGGAACGAGGCGCCTGCCAGCCGCCGAGGAGCTGCTCGCCGAGACGCGAGCTCTGATCTGAGATCAGAGAGGATGATGTCTGTCAAGTGCGGTCGTCCAGGCGAGGGCGAGCGGTAGCTGTTCTCCAGCCGGTCGTGACTGCGGGCTGACAGTGTGAAGCTCCTCATCACGGGCTGCGAGGCTGGCTGAGCTCTGAACTGCTCTGCTCAGAGGTTGGGATGGATTCACAGCGCGGCGGCCTGCCATCACAGCTCTCATGCATAGTTGATGAATAAAACAAAGCGCCTGCTTGTAAGATTAAATGTCCACCAGCAGCAGAATCTTTTATTACGTCCAATTATGTCAAAGAACTTTTAAAACTTCTCCACACTTCCAAGGAGCCGCTATTAATTAATCCCACCAGTGTATAAGGCTGTAATTGCAGGGAACACGCATCTATAATTGACACACCTGTGCTCAGTTTCCCCCTGAGACGTAACGCATGCATAAATCACGTCAGTATCCATAACGCACATGCTTTGCTCACACTCAGAAGGTCATTAGCACAGGACTGTGATGGCAGCTATCATTAAACTGTATGTTTTCCTGATTCGGCTCTCATTAACTGCGGCACAGCGAGCAAAGACCCTGAAGCTCTGCAAGCTTAACACTCTGAAGAAGTGAATTAGTTGACCGCGGTTTAAATAGTGCATCCTGTTCTCCTCTTTACCTCGTCGGGTCGGATCAAGCTGCAGAGCTACAGAAAGTGTCTGTTTAACAGCCATGACGCAGAAGCTCAGCCTTATTATTGCTGCAGCAGATCGATATCTCTCACACGCCGGAGAGCTGATGAAGTTTATTGATTATAAAAACCACATGTTCTGAATTTGGTTTTGTAAAAACTGTGTAACAGAGTGGATCAGGCGGTGTGTGAGGTATATCAGCTGATAGAAGGAGGCGCAGAGGACTTTACTTTATCACTTTCGTTATTGATTTATCAGCCGATTACATCCATGAATCAGTCAGAAAACTGTCATCATCAGAAGTACCTTAATTTTACCTTGATTAAAAATCACTTAAAGGAATATTCCACCAATTAAACACATTAAACTGTGTAAGTACAGGTCTTGGGGAGTTAATGCATATGTGAAAAAGTAGTATGAAGCCTTTTGTGGCTCCAGAAGCTGCAGCATGTAATCTGATGAGTTGCCTCCATAGATGTCACTCAATGGCCAAGCTGCATTGTGGGTAATGTAGGCGCCAGGTTTTGAAAAGGAAGAAGAACGTGTAGAATAAAAAAGGTGATATTTCTGGTTCTGTTGTTTCTATTTTGAGAATGTTCTTAAAATCGTCCAAAACAGTGAATTACTTCTCAAAACCTGCCGCCAACATTACCCACAATGCAGTTTAGCCACTGAGTGACATCACTGGTGGAATTAATCAGATTCCACGCTGCTTCCTATGGAGCCACAAAAGGCTTTATACTACTTTTACACATATGCAGTAGTACTGTAAACACACTCTATAGCATAAAATTGATGGAGTTACCCTTTTATTGATCAGCTGATTATCAAGCAATATTCCAAATAATTGTGTGTTGATTGACTTGTACAAACCTAATCTGTGTGTGCAGCTCTACTTCACACAGATGCATCTGGAGCTCAAACAAACAATTAGTCGATTGATCAATTTGTCCAAATGACTTGATGGAACAGTCTTGGTAATTGATCAATTGTTCACTAATTGATTCAGACAAAACAGTCGATTGGATTCTGGGAAATTGTGATGTAATCTCTACATTGTATGGACAAAACAACGTGTTCATTTAAATCATGTGACCAGTCAAGACTAAAAGTTTCGCCAAACATTAAACTAAACTATGATATGAAGACCAGTTGTTTCACACAGCCTGTCTGTTCACTTCAGCCTTTCTGTTTCCAAATGTTCTCATCACTTAGACGTTTCCCTGGAAGGGCACAGATGATTGGACGATCTCTAAAGCAGAACAACAATAACAGAGGCTGACGTACTTCAGACGTGGCGTCGAACAGCAGCTTCACCGCCGCCTCACAACTCAATCCACTGTTTAAGTGACTGCTTCCTTGGACGAGCGGTTCAGGTCAGTGGTGGCAGATGTCTCACAAATGGATGTTGCGACTTTGCAGCAAATACAAATGACCCATATCGCTGGCCTAGAAATGTCAGTGATTCCAATTTAAGCAGCGATACAGCTGAGGGACAAGAGCATTATGAGAGGTGCTTACACTAAGGCTGAATATATAAACTCTGAGAGCAGCGAGGCTGTTTTACTACAGCGGTGCATCGCTGGACGAGGCCTTGACACCACGCTCTGTAGAACCAGAGCTCCTACAGAACATCCTCCAGACTCTTCACCAGAGAATAAGACACTCCAAACTTCTCTAAACATTCAAATAACACCACGGGGGGAGAATAGAGTTTAAAAGCAGTGGTTTTGCCTGTAGCCAGGCCCCTGCTGGACACATTCAGTCTATTTTCACTCCACTGTTGCCGGGGGAACCTTCAGCACTTGTAATTTCTATGGCAACCCACTGTTCCCAACGCCAGTGGATCCTGTGATTTCTTTGCAGGAGTTTTAATGCATATATTACCCTGGTGGAGTCATGCCTCCTAAAGCTCAGTTATTCACACAGCAAACGGAGGAGTGCATAGCGGCTGGCGTTTTGTCAATCTCTGGTTTCAGCATGCCGGTCACAGCCGACTCTCACAAACACGCCGGCCTGCGCTGATCGAGATGTCCGGCTGCAGCGGGCGGCACGAGGAACAACTTTGACTTTGGAGAAAACAAAATATTGATTACAGAGCGAGCTGCACGGGCACGTTTCACGTTGTTGAACCCCATTTATCAGTTTATGTCAGCGTCAGTGAGTCTGACAGCACTTTATATGTAAAAGCATTCTGCGGCTGCAGAAACAGTCCTGATGATAATGTGAAAACAGAGGTGGTCACTTGAAGATCGCTGCATGGACAGGACCGTCTGGGACAGACAGGAAATAAGAAGTAATCTCTTTAAACCAAAATTCAGCACTTGTGGGGTCCATGCCGACTTGATTATGTGCTGTTTGATGTTGATTGTTCAGGGATTTGGCCCTTTGCTCGGATGGTAGAGCTGGTGTTGTTCAGGTTTGTGGTTGACTGGTCGTCTCAGACATTGTGACCCTACTGTGTGTCCATTTGATCAATTATAGTGTTTTATTTATGTATTTCATTAATTAAAGTGTATTTCAGTCATGGAAGCTCTTCCTCAGCTGCTGTTTTATATTGCTTGCGGTGTGTTTGTGTGTAAAAACCCCAACAAATGTCACATCAGTTAAAATACAAATTGTAATGCAAAAATGATCAATTCCCCAAAGCGATAGTTATTCTACAATCATAATATCTGTCAACGCTAATCACAGTATTATTGTTTTTACCCAGTCATTCCGCCCTAAATTAAACTAAGAAAATAGCTCCAAACATCAACGACATCTCAAACCATAAATCAACCGACTAATCAGCTGAATCCAAACAGGATTCATGACCTCAACAGGAAGTGTTTTAATGCAATATCCCAACAATTATGTAAAAATATCACCACCGCTGGGCTATTCTGGGATTCATGTTGATTTTTCAGGGATGTGGCCCTTCGCTCGGACAGAGCTGGTGTTGTCGTTCAGGAGGTTTGTGGTGGACTGGTCGTCTCAGACATCGTGACCCTACTGTGTGTCCATTTGATCAATTATAGTGTTTTATTCATGTATTTTATTAATTAAAGTGTATTTCACTCATGAAAGCTCTTCCTCAGCTGCTGTTTTATATCGCTTGCGGTGTGTTTGTGTGTAAAAACCCCAACAAATGTCACATCTTCATGGTTTTTGATAAAATTGTAATGCAAAAATGATCATTTCCCCTAAGTGCTGGTTATTCTGCAATCATAATATCTGTCAACGCTAATCACTGTATTATTGTTTTTACTCAGGAAAATAGCTCCAAACATCAATGATATCTCAAACCATAAATTCAACCGATACATTCGATTCAACAGGTACATCTTCAACCCAGTGTTTGAGCGCTTTGTGTTTTCTCAACCATCAATAATGAGAAAATAAAGCTGTGTTTTACTCATGCACTTAAAGACAGAGTTAGTTACTTGGTTTATTCTCTGAAATGTTGTCATAACCCAGTTACATATCATCCAGTTTAGGACTAACAGCCAACCAGCAGGTTTTATATTCATGTGTGTAAACCTCGACTTCAAAGTGAATTTCTTTTCTGCCACCGGACTTGAACTATCCTGGTGAAATGAAGGCTGATTGGAGGACAGTCAAGCTGGCAGCTTGGCACCATTTCTGTGCTTCCATGTCCTCATTATAGACTAAAGGAATGAAGAAACATGTCTGTCCTGTGTTGTTGGTGCTGGCACCAGGATCCGAGGGACAGGGACAGATTTCAGACCCACTTTCAGGCGTCATGGTGCAAAGTGGTAACGTCTGACACAGGCATTCCGCACATGCACCTTCTTGAACCTGTGTTACCAGCCGAGCCTCCTCTTAGAGACGGTGGTCTGGTGACAGAGTCCAGAGGATTGTTGCAGGAAGCGAGTCTCTCCTGTTGTGGGAGAAAGGCAGCAGCACTTTGCTGCAGTCACAGGAAAGTGCTGCCATTACTGCTTCAGTGTGAAGATCAGCTCAGTGTGCAGGGCAACAGCAGCTGAGAGGTTGTGTGTTGTGTCTGCTGCCACAGAGGAGAAATAACAAGTCCCTGACTGTGCAGCGTTACAACAGCATCTACACAGCAGAGTCGGTCAGAGGAGAAGCTTTTCTTTCCTTTTGTGGGTTTAATTTGCTCGTGGTGCTCAACATTACCAGCCTATTATAACCTATTATAGCAACGACTACCCAAAATAGCCCAAACTAAGTTGGAGCACACTCGGTTTGTACATTAACTGCTGCCCGAACACGACGTGTTTTTTGGCCGACTTTATAAAACACAAAAGCAGACACATATTGGGAGACAGCAACAAAGAAGTTTTAAAGCGATTCTGAAAAAGACAGTTGATTTTTGAGTCTCATTGTCTGAAGCAGTCCACAATTATGTGCGTATCTGCCATCCTCATCCAGAAAGGCTTGTTTTGTGCAGCTCCATCTATGATTAAACTATCAAGATGTGTTCTAGTATACTCGAGACAAATGTCAACACATTACCCCGAACAGATGGGTCTGAAATCTCCTCAAAGCTGCGGCTGGTTTACCACCTACAGCCTGATTACATGTGGCTGCTATTAATAGAAAACACCCACATGGTAAGTTGCTTCTCTGAGGTACAATAATCTATAAAAACTGCTATCTGTTGATCCTGCTGGTCCTGATCCACGACCACAGTTATCATCGTGTATGCTGCTTCATCAACCCTCTCAAGTCTGCTCTGAGATCTGTGTCACTTTCCTTTTCGCTGGGAGGGGGGGAAGGGGTCCTCGGAGCTCTCACTACAGACGTTTACAGCTGGATCCAGCCAAAGCCGGCAATTACCCAGCAGTCCCTTCCCACTGCCAGCACGCCTCATCTTCACCAATTAGCGTAGAGGGTGATATTCCACATGCTGTTTTGATCAAACAGTGACGTGCTGCCGAGGCAGCAAAATACAGCTGAGAAGCCCCTAATGAAAGAAAATGAGACGTTATTAATGCTTGATAGTGTTAATCAGCAAATCGGCGAGCGCTGCCTCACTCGGCGGGGCCACAGGAGCCCCGCGGGGCCTCCTCAGCTGGAGGTAAGAAAACATTTGAGATGCACTAATGACTGTGAAGCCTGTACTCATCCATCCTGCAGAGGAACGCCACACACTCGCTGAGGCAGCAACAGGAAGAGGAGACGGACACGACCATCATGGTGAAGCTTGACACATGTTATTAAAGCACCTGTTATTTTTCTTGTGTGGGCTTTTTAGTTTGATAAAAAAAAAACCGAGCGAGAGGCGCCTGCGTACAGCTGTGACTGGGAAAGCCAATTAAACTTCTCATATGTGCACGTCAATGCATCGATGGAGCCATTTCACATTTTGTTGACGTGACAATCAGGCATGCCGGTGAGGCTGCTGCTGTCGATAGCCGCTCCGCTTTGGATGCGAAATCCAATTTTTGTGGCTCCATCATCTCTGGTGGAGTTGACAATAGCGCTGGCGCTTGTCAATGGCTTCATCTTTCGCTGTGCGGTTGCCCTTTATGGGCGGATGGCAGCGGACTTCCTTCGACTGAAAGCAACAAGGTTACCCGGCTGAAAGCTCCAGTTCGGTGGGGATCAAAGATCTCCAATAAGTCCGGCTCGGGGAAAGGTCGCAGCTTTTCAATCAGAGCCGAGAAGAATGAACATCACAGGCGTGTTTGAAGACGGGTTTCACAGAGTATTTCCTTTTGATGGCACTTTGTATTCGGCAACACAAAGGTGTGCAACAAACACACACCCCCGACCTTTGCATCATCTATTAAGAGCTGGTGTGTTGTTAAGCCTGCTCCGTCAGTTCCATCCTCGGCACTGATGACAGGTCTGCCAGCGGGGGGGAAGACGACAAACTGCTGATACGAACAGACAGACACTTCTCCACAGTACACTAGCTTTCCTTTTCTAATCCCTGGCAAATCCTTGGAGAGCCTACGGGGCCATTTTGGACAGAACCCCCACAGGCGTAATTTGCATTCATCAGTCAGACGCACGGGGGAAGTGCAGCCTGAACGCAGCCTTATCTACGAGGAAATACCGTTGCAAACAAAGCCTGCTTTAATTAGAGGAAACGCTGGATTATTACACTTTCAAATACTCGTGGAGAGAAAGCACATTAAAGATGACAAATTAGCTTCAAACTTGCAGACTTGTCACTAAGTGTGAAGTGCTGGATCAGCTCAGAGGCAGTGTGCAGGAGTGATTTCTTGACCGATAAGCGTGACCTAACCACGAAGCCCAGTGTGTGTGTGTGTGTGTGTGTGTGTGTGTGTGTGTGTGTGTGTGTGTGTGTGTGTGTGTGAGTGCACAGTGAACAGTAGCTCTGCTGTGTAGGTTTCTGACACGGAGCTGCCTTTTCTTTTTCTTTTTTTGCGCTGCAGCAGCAGCAGCAGCGGAGACAAGATGCACACACTGTACCCAGAGGTTACTGCCTCCCCCTGCCAGACCGGAATGATAATGAGAAACCACGCAGGCAGAATATTCATAGGCTGTCACATTACTGGGATTGTTGAAGGGGAGAATGCATAGAATATGAGGGGTATGATGTGAGAGGGGGTGCTGAGCAGCTCCAGGGGCCGTCCTGGAGCTGCTCTCCGGGCTGGTCAGTGGGTATTAGAGCCTGGAGAGAGATGAACCACTGCATGATGAGACACTTTACATTCATCTTTAATTAGCTGGATGGGATCTTTCTCTTCTTAATGGAACAATTGGAGTGCACCTGTTGCAGCCAGCACTCCTGATGTGAAGCTGAGTGTGTGCACTGCTGAATAAAACACAATAACTGGGCTGAATTATTCACAACTAACGTTTACATCAGCATCAGTGTCCTGTTCAGCTAACGCGGGCTGATGAAACTCCTCCTCAGTGTCAAACTAACAGTACATCACACTCTTAAGTTTCACAGAAGTGTTAAAAACAGGTATTTTTTTGTTTTTCTTACCTTCAGCGTCTCTATGTCGAGAGTGGCCGACTGCTCCATGTTACAGTCTCATGTGTCAGTCACATATTTCCACAAAGTTCTCAGGAGCAGGTTCCTCCGGGCTCGCTGCTCTCCATCCAGCAGAGAGGAATCACACGCGGAGTCAGGAGGGATTAATAATCTCTCTTTCTTTCTGTCTATCTACAGATTAAAAACTCTTTTACAGGTTTCTGGAGCCGTGAGAGCGGCCGGACTGCAGCTGAAGCCGGCTGCGGTGCCTCCAGGACGGCGGGCTCAGGTGCTCCGCTCCGCCGCGCACTTTTACCTCAAGGAGCTCGTGAGACGAGTCGCCCTCCTTCAAAACTCACCCGACCGCCAACCGCCGGCAACGAAGAAGAACACTTCCGGGAGGGGTTGTCAAAATAAAGGTCGTGACGCTGAGCGCACATGGGATGTAATTGTTCTAAACAATGGTGGAATTACTACATTTACTCAAGTACTGTATATTAATATGAGGTACTTTTAAGGTACTTTAATATTTTAGCTTCACAACATGTATTTGTCAGTTTTAGTCAGATTTAAATTAGGATATATTATTGTGGGTTAAGATACCCAGTAGTATATAAATTAATTACAATTAGCTCCAACCTTCCCAGCTAAATCATTGAAGCTGGGTACACAAAAAATACATTGCTAATTATTAGTGTGATGTAAGTAAGTGCATGGATTAATCCAAGGTTTTTGTTTTTTTCTTGAGTACTTCCATATTTCTGCTCCACTTCATCTCAGAGGCACATGATGTACTTCTTTACCTTTCTAAATTTCAGATTCTCTCCCTTTCATGTCCAGTGAAAACAATGTGTTTAAAGAAAATTGGTGGTTTTGAATTTGATTGTTTAGGATTAATTAAAGAATTGGATAGAGCTTTATGTGTACTTTTGCCTTTGATTTTGTTGACGATATTTATGCTACATGTTTGTAAGGTTTTGAATGCAGGACTTCTACTTAGCATTTTGTAGTGCAGTATTATCACAGTATTTACTAGTAGGCTACTTTTACTTTTATAAGCTAATTATAATCCAGTAATCTATCTATGATACTGAAATGGGCGATTTTGCAAAATGATTACTTTTATTACTTTGATTACTGTAGTATTGCTACTGTAAAGGCCAGTACAGTACAACCACACAGACATTTAAGGTTGTGGTTGGAACATGAACTCTAATATAATAATGTAATCATGTAGTTAAAGCTCTAACGATGTATCATAATTTATAAAATTATCATATTGTTTTTATGTACTTCTGATTTGAGAAGTAGCTCATACAGATGTCAGATGGGAAGAGTTACAAGGACAAAATGTGGAGGAACAAATAAGATATTATTTGTGTTTTTCTAGCTGGTGAAACAGAATGAATGAATACATTTGATTCAAAATTGTAAAAGATGTGATATGATTTTATTGTAGTCATACATCAGAGAATACATTTTATTCTGAAAACATGGCACCATTCAGTTTCCTGTTTTCATCACAGTAAACAGTCTGACTTGACACAGTTCTCATCCGCTGGAGGAGACTCGACATCGGCTGAAATAACTGTTAAAACAAGGACACGGAGGCAAAAGAAGAGACACATCATCAGAGGCAAACTGACTCAAACTGACGAGACATTTTGGTCTCATGATCTGCAGATTAATTTAACCATCATTCAGAGAAAATAAACTATTATTCTTAGTAAATGTTTAGGCACTAACACCTGATATTTACTCGCAAGTCTCTACATGAATATTATCGGTGTGATTATTCTCCAGCAGCTGCAGTCAAAGGAATTTGTCTCATTCTTCATCTCTGAGTTCACATTCACTGGTAGCTGACGCCCCCAACAGGCCACACAGCGACACTACAACAACACTGAGCATCATCAGGAAACTGTACTAAACGGTTATAAGTCAGGTTTCACTGTTCAGTATGATACTCTTGTGTTTTTATTACTCGTGCATTAAAGAAAAAAGGGTTTTATATGACCATATGATTATTTTTTATTTTTTATCGTTTTTTAATTATCTTTTTTGCTATTATTTTGTTTGTAAAACTTCTGAAAATATTGACACAAGCTGTCACATTAATGCACAATTCAAACTGATCAAGTACAAATTTGATTGAAAAATCAAAAAATCTTCACAACTGAGAAGCCAGAAACCTGAAATGTTTGGCATGTAAATTAATTAAATGATTATCAAATCCTTGCCAATTCATTTTCTGTCAATTGACTGATTGAGTAATCAATTAATCACTTAAAGCTCCACTTGTACACACCACTGAGTAATTTAATATGTCAAAAAAAACATATTTTATAAGCTCTTCATATGTTTCGTCTGTAAAACTCTTAATTTGTAGAATAAAGCTGTCTGATGGGCCTAAATGTAGGTAAATAAATTGTTCAATATTTCCCTTTGGAGTGGAGTAAAATAGAAGGAGAAAATAAAATACTGAAGGTAGATATCTTACTTGAGTAAATGTTAGTAGTTACCTGCCATCACTGGAAAATAACATGCTTACATATCAAGACAAGAGATGCTACACTGAGAGAAGTCACAAGAAATGGAGACAAAACCAACATAACCACTGCACATTACACACTGTAGACTGGTTATATACAGAACTAGGTTTATGGGTGGAAGGTAAATAAGAATGAATATAAAAGAATATAAAAGGAAGAATATAGTTTGAGGAATGGTGGTAAAAGTCTGCGGATTCTTTGTCATATTTAATGAATATTATTATAGATATGAAGGATTAAAAAGGGCTTAAAATATAAGCTGATTTGTAGTTAATGAGTATTAATCAGGCCTACTTGTATCAACATGTAGATAAACTGTGTATTTTTAACATCTGTTCATTGCAGTACCCTTATAAATGCAGCAGAGGGCAGCAGAAACCTCGGCTGGACTGTTTTCAGACGCGCTCAATCGACCCCGGAGCTCCAGCTCTGTACAAGGATTAGCAATCAATCATCGATTAATTTATTCACCATCGCAACGATGTCAGACGCGAAGCAGATCATGGCACAGAAAAGGTAAATGATTACATCTGATCAGCGTCACATTCTCACGTCATGAGATCAATTCTGAGCAGGTTTAATCCTAAAGAAATATAAATGTGTGTCATCGATGAATTATTCTGCTGTATCACCGATTCACGAGCTACACACAGCTAATTACAGATCAGATGATTGCTGCCATTGTCTCACTGTGATGAAGCTTTTATATCCTTCTGAATATTAAACATAACCTGTGTGTTGTTGCAGTGCAAAGATCGCAGCTGGAGCTGTGGTGTGTGTCGAGAGTGAAATAAGAGGAGATGTGACCATTGGTGAGAATCTGCTGCCTCCATATTGTGTCTTTTATCCAGCTGGTTATTTATTTATTTATTTATTTATTTATTTATTTATTAACTGTTTTTATTGTCCAGGTGCCAGGACAGTGGTCCACCCCAAAGCTCGGATCATAGCAGAGGCCGGGCCCATCATCATCGGAGAGGGCAATCTGATCGAGGAGCAGGCTCTTATCATTAACAGGTACTGAGTGTGTTACAGCTTGATTTCCCTGCTGGATCATTACACTCTCACCTCATCTCATCTGTGTCCGTGTCCCCTGCAGTTATCCAGAGAACATCCTGCCAGACACGGAGGGAGTGGAGCCAAAGACCATGACGATCGGGACCAACAATGTGTTTGAGGTTGGGTGTGGTATCCTCTCACAGAGCAAACACACGGCAGCGTGTTGAAGATGTTACTGAAGGCATGTCAGCTGATAGAGAACAAGGAACATATGAAGATATGTGTGGAAACAGTGCTGTCTTTTATCCAGCAGAGAGCACTGTTGATGTGTCCCACTCATCTCTGATACCAACAGTTAGACCTTTAACAGCTCTGCTTCAGTCTCTCAGGCTCTGAAGATCGGAGACAACAATGTGATCGAGTCTAAAGGTGAGAGCTGTGATCACTCTCTGTATGGAGACAATCCTGTGTGATGAGATGGACCAGTTTATATCTGAGGATCAGAATGTGTCATCGTACAGTCGATCACACTGACAGACTGTTCGTTGGTGAAAGAAACAGTCAGGAATGGTTGTTATTCGTTATTGTTACCTTTACTCACGTGGTGTACAAGTCTGAGGTACTTCTGCTACGTTATACTTCCACTTCACTATGTGTTGGAGGCAGATTTTGTACTTTTCTCTTTGATAACTTCAGTCACCAGTTACTTTGCAGACTGCATGCTGCATCGGATATTATTTCCATCAGATCCATTCATTTTATTGGCAAATAAATGAATATTGGATCTGATAATCAGTCGACCCAAAGTATTCAGCATGAACATGAAAGTCACTTTTACTTGTAGTTTTCGTAGCTAAATACATTTAAATTAACCACCTGTTAAATTCATACTCCAAACAAATAGAGGGCAGGGTATCACCAAGCTAACTGCTAACTGCTTATAACTGTACATGTAGCTGGTTAGCTCAGTTAGCAGTGCAGCTAGCAGGCCTGTTAGCGGACCTGAATCTGAGGCTCGGAGCACCGAGGGAGTGTTATATAGCATCAAATGTTACATTCTGTTGATTATTATAATTTTTTTTATGCTTTAAATTCCTCCATATTGCACCTAAGAGTACATTTAATATCAGATACTTTAGGGCTTTTACTCAAGTTCTGTTCATATGGATGACTTTTTATCACAATTATATATAAAAAACATATAAAAATGCATTATTGCTTTAAAGCAGTCCTACAACATTAAATACTCAGAGATATTAAAGGGACAGAGACCACAGTTTAAACAGTATCTAAGCAATGTAAATCCTGTTGTTGATGTTAAATCCCAGCTGATCTGGGGAGAAACGTGATGCTGACCAGCGGGTGCATCATCGGAGCGTGCTGCCAGGTCAACACGTGCGAGGTCGTGCCGGAGAACACGGTCGTGTACGGTTCAAACTGCATCAGGCGTGTGCAGAGTGAGAAGCCACAGGTCAGCCTCCCCGCCGGTACACCTCTCTGCTCCGTGTCACCCAGCTTTGTTTTCACCAGCCAGGTTTCTCATGTTGTTTATCTCACAGCCTCAGACTCTGCAGCTCGACTTCCTGATGAAGATCCTCCCCAACTACCACCACATGAAGAAGACGGCCAAAGGCAACAGCACACCTGTGAGGAACTGAAGACGGAGACACCGGACACTGAGACATTTCCCTCAGCTTGCACTTGTCTGTCCCTGTAGTCTTTATAATACCTCTGACACTGAACATCACCATCACACGTTTTATTTTCCTCAGAGTTGCATCATCTCTGAACACACGTGACAACTGCTGGCTTTGCACTTTCGCTTTCAGATCAATATTTCGACTATTCATCACATTTTTTGGACATGAAATCAAAAATCATTTGTGCCATTTTCATGTTGATCAATTGTAATCATATATATTTATAATTGTTCCAATAATGATCCAAAAATGTTGCAATAAAGATTATAATACAGATTGCAGTTCTGCTTCTTCACCACAGGGAGGAGCTGTTGAGCAGCTGTTTGTCGCCCTCTGTCCTGTCGCTCTGAAGCCTTTGTTTCATCAGGTGATACAAGGATCTGATTAAAATAGGATTTTATAACAATACAACTAAAAATAAATATATCATCATGCTTTTTATGCCAAAAATAGTCTGAAAATCAAGTTTGTGGGCCAAAAATAGTCGAAAGATGACATGTTCACCGGCGACTGTTTCAAAAGAGCAATTACGGAGCAAAAACAACGCCTTAAAGATAACCTTGGGTGTGGTGGTCCCCGTCCTGGATTCAGTGGGTTGCCAGTTCTGCCCCCTCCCACCAGGGGTTGCCAAATTGGTGCCCTGGGTACGCTGGGAATTCCACACAATGCCTGTTTGATTGTAATTGACACGGGCGTGGCTGCAACTTGCATTTCCGCTGCAGCATGGGCCCGACTAATCCCTGGAGCTCCCCTCCTCATGCCTGAGCCCCTTGGGTGCTTGTCCCATCTGTGCTGCAGCATCGCAGAATTGGATGTGGGTAGATAGTGTGTGTGTGTGTGTGTGTGGGTGGTGGAGAGTCAGTAGCGCGTCGCTGCACCAACACCTGGCGTAAAAAGTTCAGATGTCACATTTAACAGTTGTTTCCTTTAAACTCTTGAATCTCGGGGCCGCTGCTGCTCGGCGGAGTTTTACAGGCTTTGTGTCGTGCACGGCGCTGCAGCTCCCTGTAGGAGGCTCACAGCTGGTGTCGCACACTGCCAATACTCATTTGAACATGTCACGGTGGAGTCCCACAAGGAGTCCACATCAACCAGGGGCTAATTATTTCAGCCGTGGAGTGCAGCCGGGGCCACGTCTCGGCTCCTCTCCGTTCTCACTTCTTCTGTTTTTTCCCCCCCTCCTGCTACCACCGTTTTTATTTTAGGGTGTTGCCAAAGCGTCAGTCTGCTTCGATATGACAAGAGAGACAGATGCTTGGCACAGTTGCACGGATGTGCAGAGTGACAAGGACCTCATGGTGAGGCCGAGCGTGGCCTTCTAATCTGCGCTGGGTGTTTAGAGAGGCAAAATGGCTATGATGATAGCAACTCATGGCAGGAATTTGAGAGGAAGTTCAAACATGGTTCTATATTTGGAGGCAGTTATTTATATCTCTCCCTTACTGTACTGTTGTGAAACTGAATTAACAAGCTTCCACTCGTCTGGTAAAGCAGACTTTTGTGCATGGCAGTGGTATGTGCTGTTCTATTCACAGGATTATCACAAGTCAATATTTGGCCTTTGCTACAAAATGCAGCATTCTTTGAAGAGTCAATAATATCTTATCATAACCAAAGAAGGAGGCATGAGACTTTAGTTTTATAACTCAGGGCTGGATTGTGGAGAGGTTGCTGTAAAAATGTGGCTGAGACAATAAGTAAAGTCACATTTCCCCACCATTTCCAAACATACGAGGCCGTGACTCATATGGTGTGTGTTCTCCTGCAGTCCTCAGTCAGTCACGGTCAAACAGGCCACCAGTCGGTCTGAGAGGATAAAGGCTTTCTGACAGCTGACCTTTGCATCCAGGTCCACTCCACCTTTGAAAAGTGAAATGTGACCTATAGGCCGCAGTGATTTCCATTGCAATCCCACAGAAATAATTAATTTCATCACAACAGGGACCCTGAAACACTGGAGGTCGTGCCTTTTCAGCCAAACCAGCGGCATGGCAGCGAGGATGGCGATGCTGGTCGGACTGAAATACCTCAACAACTGTTGATGCATATATACATTTTCCCCACACGATGAGTCTTAATGACGCTGTGATCTTCTGACTGCAAACACTTCTGGTGCCGTCACCATTTGGAAATATATTTTAGTATATTAATATATTAATATTCTAGTTTTGTTTGTCATTATTTATGTGAATTAACAGACAATAGTTTCACCTTGTAATTACATATATATATATGTTAAATCATACATTCCCTGTATATTGACAAACATAACATTACATTATATTTTGTAATATATTCTTAAAGCAAAATGACAATATATAAGCATGTATGGTCAAATATGTGGGGGCCTCTTAATATATTGCATTAATATATTATAAGTATAAGTCAATATATGCTTGAGATCAACTACAGTATTTAAATATTCTTTTCTTTTTCCGCAAAACATTAATATATAACATGATGTGGTGACTAAACAAAAATATGATACAACAATTATAAGATGTAGCAAAGAGAGAAAAGTTAAAAATCAGAATAATAACAGACAATAGAAGATTAAAATGACTGAATGTAAGTGAAGATCGATACACAAACTTCTGCAGCTCAGAGCAAACTGCACACACACACACACACACACACACACACACACACACACACACACACACACTGTTCAATAAAGATTACAGGTGCTGGGAGAGACAAAGAGGTGCAGGGCTGGTTTTAGTTTAACCTTTTTATTGGTGGTGCAGAACAGAGGATATAACTCCACACGGCTCCTCTGACCTGCTCGGAGACATTCAGGTCCACTCGACAGCGTTCACAGGGAACATTATCGTCCATTACATCGGCCTGTGTCAACATTTGGGAATTCAAGCCTGGGAGACATACTTAACGTGGTCTCTGCTCTCTACTCAACCTTTCCTCTGCCCGCTGACCCATGAGAGCTCATTCTGCAGGCTAATGACACCAGTCGGTCCTCCTGACTGGTGTCTTGACGCAACTTCAGGTCTTTCCACACGCGAGGAGACGGCGAGGCGGTTTGAGGAGTCGAGCTCTTGTTTTTGTTCCGAGCAGGTTTCCTTCTCGCGGCTTGTCAGATTTCACACACGGCTGCACCTGATGACCCCGGCGTGCCCTTGAGGACAAACCCACGTTCTACCTCACTACTCAGTAATGCAGCCCAGTTAATCACCAGAGCGCTCGCATTCCCCCTCCCTGAGAGCAGAGGAAATATGATGTCGGACGACAGCGGCTCATAACAAAGATGATCTTACTAAAACCAACATTTCTTTCTTTTTCCAAAGACCTGCCTCATCAATTTGTAGTTTTTGTCCTTCTTGAATTATTAACTTCATCTCTTCCAATTTGGCTTAGCCACTTTTCCAGCTAACAAAGACACCCACAACACAAAGGCTCTGAAGTCTGTAAGGTGACACGATCTTGAGGGATTATTTCCTGGCAGCGGTTTGCATTTCTTCCTGTGGGTGTTTGGTGATTGACAGTGAGCAGAGCAGAACATCATGTGCACACTGATTTAAAGACACTCAGCACCTGCAAACAGTACGAACCGAACTAAAGAACGACTTTTGCTTTGTTTTAGCTCAAGGGTTTCATGCTGGTGGAGCGGCTTCAGGGACGGTTAGGTCTATCAGTGGGTCTCGCACTTTGGTCCTGACTAAAATGTCAAAACAACTGGATGAATAGCTACGAAAGAATGAAGCCTGATCCTTGGAATTATCTGGGGCCAACACGATGTCTCAAAAACATCTGGATGAATTGCTGTGGAACTTTGTACAAACATCCACTGGTGTGCGACGCGCAAAAACGTCCTGCCAGAAAACCTTTAAGGGAACCTTCTGCGTCTGCATGAGACGACATACTTGGTTTTCTATCTAGTCATCAGGTCACTTTGGCCTTCGCTGTACTTATTGTTTTTTACATTTAGGTTAGCATTTAGCTTAGCAATACTGAGTATAAGTAGACCTACAACTAGTTTTAATTAGCAACTAAGATGGTAACCACTGTAAACACAATGCTAGCACTGCCATTTTAAGAATATTAGGATTCTTACATTAGCATTTAGCTTAGCACCACTGAAAGAACAGCCTCAGATTTCACAATGATCTAAGCTGTGCTTTGTGTTCAGTGCTAATTAGCAAATGTTAGCAAGCTAACACTCTAAACTAAGAGTGTGAACATGGTAAGAACTGCAGTCTAACTGCTAAACATCAGCAAGCTAGCCGACATTAGCATTTAGCTTAGCACCACTGGGTATAAGTAGGCCTGCAAGCTAACATTTAAGTTCAGTGCTAATTAACAAATATTAGCATGCTCACACTCTGAACTAAGATGGAGAACATGTTAAACATCGTAAATGCGGAAAATCAGAAAGGTAGCATCATCAATTAATGAATGTTTGGACGCTTAGCATTTAGCTTAGCATCACTGTAATTATAGCCTCACATTGCCACTGTCCTCAGCTGTACTTTGTGTTCACTGTAACAATTGTGGTCTCACTACAAAACATCAGCAAGCTAGCATTGTGATGAAGAATGTAAGGATGCCGACATTAGCACTTAGCTTAGCACCACTGGGTATAAGTAGGCTATGCCTCTGCTGTAAGTGCAAATGTTAGCATGCTTCCACTCTGATCTGAGTTGGTGTGTTGGTGTTGGCTGCTAAGTATCAGCGAGCTAGCACTGACATTTAGTACAGCCTCACAAAGCTGCTGGCATGTCTGCAGAGTCTTGTTAAAGTGTGAAAGAATTTATTACAGCCAATGGGATCCTCGAGAACAACAAATTAATAAAACAAACAAAATCCCCTCAAGTGCTGCTGTTTTAATGTGATTTCTTCACACAGAGGTTCTGAGTGAACTGAACTTTGGTTGTGTAGAGGACACTGAGCAAACTAAAAGAAAGCATCGAGCTTCTCACGGCCAATTAGAGCCGGTCAATCTGACCACAAATTGCTCATTGGTGATCTTAGAGGAAGATCAAAGGGCACTAAGCATGAGGGAGGAACACTGTGTCTAACGAAGTCAAAGGAATGGAATGGCCTGGCCCGTCGCCCAATGAGAGCCACTTACCCCACATCACTCATACGGCTGAAGTGTGCTGCTCTGCCAAACCCAGAGCTGCGTTCTCGTCCACAGGCCTGTTTTTACAGATGACCTCTTAGATAGATTTCAACATTGTTCTTCTCACTCTCTTGTTTTTCTTTTGGGTGTTTTGGAGGAAGTTAGTAACCGTGGAGAGCAGCGATGAGGAGTTTTTCATATCGAGTTGCAGGAATGCAAAGAAAGAGGAAAAAGGAGGAAGCAACACATCATGTTTGAGTCATCTGACCGAGCCGATTGCAAGAACCACAGGGGTCCCCCCTCAGGGATCCACCAGCGGTCAATACATCGGCATTGTGTCATGACAAATACTTGTTTTGGTGCTCATATCACGCTGGCCTTTTAGCTCTGAGTCACTGATCCAGAAGACAATATTGGATAATCTGATCGGTGTCTCAATCTTCAGTCGTGCTTTTGTTTCAGCAGAGATTCTCGCAGTATAGTTCTCATGTTTGTTATCTGGGCAACATCAAAACATCTCTGGTTCTTGAAGGTCCAAAGATGGTCGACTGTTGAGACTCGTCAAACACTGATGCTTCCAGCCTCATACCTATTCTTACTAACTGGACCTTTAAAACACTAGTTTGACCATTCGGGAAATATCCTTATTCACTTTCTAGCTGAGAGGATACTTTCACTACTAAATGTGAGTATACAACCAGCAGCCAGTTAGCTTAGCTTAGCATAAATACTGGAAGCAGTGGGAAACAGCTAGCCTGGTTCTTAACAGACACACAATCTAGAGAACCTACCAGCACTTTTTCAGTATTGCATTAAGGGTCGTTAATGCCGAAGCTAAGGGTAGTGAGTCTTTTTTATAGTCCGTTAGAGTTACAGTCCGTGACCCCGGAGAGGTTCTGATGGTTTCTTAATGTGTCTTTGAGGAAATAAATTCCTAACAAGTGAAACTGTCTTCATAACTGCCTCGAAGACTCTGGAGTCGATGAAAAGAACGAGCGAACAGCCGACGAGCTACAGGTGGGATTCACGTTCAGCTTTAATTAAAGGTAGCTACATTGCGCCTTCACGTGGTGAAAATTGGTTCCCGACTGCGAAGATTCACTTGAACGCCCCCTAGAGCTGCAAACATTGTGGTACACAGCGTACACGTACATGTCTGGTTGATTATGGAAACATTTTATTAATACACGTATCTTGTCATTTAATATGGAATTAGGTTGCAACGTTAAATTGCGGTCAGTGTCAGTGAGATTCTTAAACACCCTGAGCAGTAAAAAACAACATCCTCACCTTACATTTGGGCCAATAAAGAGGTTCAGAGTTGCTGGTTCTCTTCTACCTTTGAGCTGAGCCATGCTATCTCATGTTTCTGCCGAGCTAACCCGACCGGCTGCTGGCTGTAGCTTCATATTTAGCGTGCAGACATGATGTTGGTGTAGATCGTCTCATCTCACTGTTGGTGAGAAAAGCAAAGAGGCGTATTTCCCAATATGCCTCAAACGCCTCTCTTCTATTACGTGAAATTAACACGCGTGCTCTCTTTTGTCCGCCCGTCGAGTCAGACTGCAGTAACGAGCCTTGTTCACCCGGTCGAGCCGACGTGGTTGTATTTTCTTACACCAGCAGTCTGTTGATAACACTCAGATATCTTCATGTGAGGCTGGACCATGTCAAAGCTCGCTGACATGTTACCCAGGACACCATGACCAGACAGGCTCCTCGCTGCTCCACCACCCCGCCCTTCTCTGTGTGTGTGTGTGTGTGTGTGTGTGTGTGTGTGTGTGTGTGTGTGTGTGTGTGTGTGTGTGTGTGTGTGTGTGTGTGTGTGTGTGGGGGGGGGCACCCTCACCCTCCTTCTCCGAGCATCAGACCACACAGCTCAGCCCTGAGACCTGTCAAACACAGCTGGGACATCTCCCCCCTCCCCGACTCCTCCCCTCCTCCTCCCTCCTCCCTCCTCCCCCTCCTCGCTCCCCAGACTCCAGCAGGAAGCTTTGATACAGGGGTGTTGAGCAGCGAGGGGAGCATTTCCATTTTTATCTGCTTCGAAGACTCCAGGACCCTCCTCCCTCTCCCCTCATCCCGAACTGCTTCTCATCAGCATAAAAGCTCCTGCCGTGTCCCTCCTTCATTGTGTGAGCCTCAGATGCTGTGTAATTGATATAGACATGATCTGGGAGGGGAAAGAGCACAAATCTCTAAGACCGATCCGCCGCGACTGCTTTTCCTTCTTTTGTTGCTTTTGAGTCGCAGGTTCAGCAGAAACGACTGCCTCTGTTTTCTGCACCGGCTGTCATAAAATGCGAGCTTCTGTCCTGTGCAATAAACGTCACACAACATATAGTCAAAGTCTGCGCCGCCGAGCTACTGTCAGCTCTTGAACTTCTCAAGGCGGAACACAAAGTGAGGCAGTTGCTCAAAATAAATGTTTTGAAAACGGGGGAGCGTTCAAGGCTGCCTTGTCACCTGATCGCTGCTTTTAAGGCTGCTTTGCACCCTGCACTGTAGACAATAATAGGTGTGCCAGTAAACTTTTTACTGTTTGCTCATCTCCTCTGTTGTTGAGACATCACTTCCACGGCTCCAGGGTCTGGCTGGTCCCCACTCAGGGTCATAAATCAGCACAGCCTTCAGTGATCGGTCCGACTTGTTCCTACTCAAATCTTGAACAATCACAGGTGTTGTCTCCGTAGCTCTTTACATGCACAGCCCTCCACCGTCCTTGTAAATCCAGGGTGTATCTGTGTGTGACGCCTGAGGAGAAATATTTGCCTGAAAGCTCACGAAGCTACTCGGAGGCCCTGAAATGATAAACCGAGAGCCACGTGAGATTTATTAAACAGCCAGGTTGATAATTGTCTACGGCTCCGCGCGTCGTTACGGATGATGGATTGTGCTGAGTGCTACATTTCAAAAGGGCTGAGACGGAGAGAGGAGGAAGGGAAACACTCTGAAGGGTAACAAGACGTCTCGTGATGCCAGATTTATGACAGGAGCTGAATGGTATGCAAGGTTAAGTCGTCAACAGGTTAAGATATAGACAATCAGTGACTCTTCAAATACATGCAGTGATCGGGGGGGATTTAATTGGCTGATTCAAATATCTTTAGACAGTGTTGTCCATCTGACAGGGCCTATAGGAGGTGCATCACAGACTAACTTACATTTATTAGAAAGGTTTTTGCTTCAGGTGCAGGTTCGGTCACGACTCCAGCTCATAAACTGTGTTATCAGTCACTGGTTCACTATATTCAAGCAGAAGAAGTTTATTCCCGACAGTGTAGAGACGGTGAGACGGATTATTTTCGTCTCTGATCAGGCTTTGTTGTTTAGTGGACTTGAGGGACAGAAAGAGATGTTCTGGTATTTTTTAAATCTGGGCCCAGATGTACATGTTTGCGGTCGTGTTAATGATTCATATCTGCCAAAGGTTTTGGAGTCGGTCCAGTAAATCTCGGCTGGCAGCTGTAACACGCTGCAGCGTTATCATGTGGGGCAGCTCCTGTTGTTGTCACCGACCGGCTGAGGCTGAATGAAACGATTCCTGCCTGTGTGTAATAAGATCCCTTCTGTAACCAGAAACACAAGTGTTGTTAATAGACAAGTGTTCCTCTGAGATGTGAGTTGTCACCGGAAGACGACGCTGGCTCAGAGAGCTGGAGAGAGGAGAACACAACACTTCTTTACCTTGCTTCAGTTTTTCACAAGCTCAAGAGTTTGTTTCTATGCACACGAAAGGCTTCTTTTTTCCTTACATCCATGTCAGTGATCACTTCTGCTTTGCCACGATAATTCATCCACCTGACAGGTGTGGCCCATTAAGATGCTGATCAGGCAGCGTGGTTACTGCACAGGGGCCTCTGGCTCGTCAAAATAAAAGAACACTCTTTAAATGTGCAGCTTTATCTTGAAATAAGACACAGGATGCAGTCCACACCCCACAAGTGAATTACAGAGCATGAATGTGACCTTTTAGAAGTTGGTGACTATGAAGTCATGCAACCACAGTGTATTTCATTTATAGCCTAACGTTAGCTTTCTAGGCTACTTCTGGATGTTTGCATTCATGCTTCAAATATCTTTAAAGTGGTTCATCTGTGAAAACATGTGGTAAAAGTATCAAGAACTTGTGTCTGCCAGTTCAGTTTCTGCAATAATCTAAAATTGAATGGAAAAATCCTACAGATGCTTTTTGCTGAGGGTACCAGGACAAGAGTGGTCTTTTATTGTGGCAACCCGAGGCTCACCTGTGCAGTAACCACTCTTGATATGCCACACCTGACAGGTGGATGGACCAGTAGCCTACACACTAACACAGAACCAAACCACTGACAGAATATCAGATACAGATTATGTAATATGCATAAAGTGTGTGGATCCAGGAGGACGACTGAGCAGGACCACATGACCTCCTCTCCACCGTGGTGACCTGGGAGAGATAATTATCAGTAAAAAAAAAAAAAGAAAACATCGAAGTGAGGAGGAATCAAATTATTATTATTATTATTATTATTATTATTATTTTATTTTACAGAAACACAGATAGAAGGAGATAATAAAAGAGAGACAGGAGAGGTAGATGTTCCCTCAGGTCCATCAGACAGGAGCCTGAATGAATGAAGAGAGAAATACAATGTTCATCAGAATAAACTGATATATATGATATTTATCGATATATAAATAGTATAGTTAAATACAGTAACGAACACATGAGCCAGCTCAGTGTTATAATATGTCAGGAATGTTTCAGGGACTAAAATAACACCCAGCTGGTCGATGATCGGTGATTGGCACTGATTTTCCACCGTCGCTCTCTCAGCACTTGACAAAACTTGTTAAAGCCCCGCAGACGGTGCATCCACCCTAACCCCACCCTAAACCCCTCCCTCCTCCTCCTCCTCCTCCTCCTCCCTCCCTCACAGGGGGATGAGGAGAGAAGTTTCCCTGCGGCGCACTCCGCCGAACATTTACTGTATTTCATTTGGGGAACGGCAACAAGAGTGCGCGCGAGAGGCTTTCCAGGGAATGGCGCGGAATATCTGACTGCACCGCACAACACCACGCGCAGCTGACTTTGTCCCCAGACCCGCAGAGACAGAGACAGAGACAGACAAACCTCCTCACCTCCCATTGATGTCGCCAAAGTGAGCCCGGGTCAGAAGGACAGCGGCCGCACGCTGACTGTTTGTCCGCCCGTCGAGGTCCTGGAGCAGAGCGCGAGACAGACGAAGCGAAAGACGTCAGCCGAGGAGGACAGAGGAGACGAAGACGGTCCGAGCGAGCGAGACAGCCGAGACAAAAGAGTCAGGATGAACAGCAGCAGCAACAAGATCGAGAAGGAGAGCGAGCAGAGTGAATTCACCAACCACGAAGAGGAGGTACGTGTCCGCACCTGGTCCCGCTCCGCTCCGCGCGCGACCCCCCACCGCGTCTCCAGGAGGCAGTTATGCTAACACGATAGCTTGTTTAGCTACTTTATCACCTGTGGTGTCACTCTTACGACACACAGGTAGCTTTTTGACGTGTCTCTAGTTTTGTCTTGTGAAAGTTGAGGAGACATGTATTCAGCGTGTCATTGTGAAGCTAATGTGTGCACCTGTTTATTCAGAGCTATAGCCTCCTAGCTTATAGGCTATGTAACCTAGCTCCTGCTGGATCATGGCAAAAAGTTTAAAGGGCCCCTATGTAGGTTTGGAGAAAAAAAAATCAAACTCACTCTTAAAAGTTTACAACACCAGTGAGGTGATAAAACAAACCCAGATTTATTTATATGTTTCCATAAGTGAATAAACAAGCTGTTCTCAGGCAGGGTGGCAGGGTCCGCCACTTAGAAACAGAGTAAAACTTGTGTTGTCCTTTAGAGGAAAGTTTGTACATTAACTTTTAGTTAATGAAAACCTTTTTTTCTTCTGATTAAAATGTCTTCCCCTGAACTACAAAGTGCACCTTTAAGGTCGGCCATGTTTCTTTTAAACATTTAAGCCATCGTTAGAGATGAAGTGAGCAACAAAGCGGGACTTAATCACTAATAGGTAGTTTCTGAAGGGCTACACTGAAGATAATGATGAGTTAGGTTAAAAGTGTTGTCAGCTCGCTGCACCGTAAACCCAGACTTCACACAGCACTCAGACGCATCAGGAACGGGAATCAGAGCCGGGGGGGAATTAGTTTCTAACAACTGCTGCTGCAACATGAAGGCAGCGAGTCTTTGTGCCGCTGCGTCTACCAACAGGACTTATTAAGTCTTAACACGCTGAGAGGATGTTGTTTGTCCTAAAACAACAAAAAAATAAAAGTGTGGTAATGTGTTTAGTTTCTCTCCAAACATGCTGGATAACAGCCCAGCTTCCTCCTCTGTAAACACTGAGGATCCATAATGTCTCCTCCTCGGTAAATAAGTTTGTAGTGGTGCTCTCCTCATGAGGCGATTGTCTTTGGCACGACACACTTGTTATTTCAGAGCTCCACACATCCGCAGCCGAGTGGTGTAAGAAAGGTATATCGGATTATAGCAGATATTTCTCTCGCAGCAATTTGATTAGGGCTCGGTGTACAGTTCGTCACTTTGTAACCCAATAGCCAAACATACCCGGCCTGATGTATCATCTCCATATTTGGTCCACTGCCGAGGTTCCTGTGGATGCACGGAGTCGCTGCAGCGCCACACAAATGAGGCCAAAAGCTCTGACTTCTTGTAAACCTTCACGGAGAGTTTCATTTTGAGGCTTCTCCTTATTCTTCACCTTGTGACCTTCTGTACTCAGAGTGCTGCTGTTATTATTTTTCATATCCTGTGTGTGTGCCAGCACATGACTCGAGGGCTCATTCTTCTGTTTAAAAAAATGATCTTCAGATGTCAAGTTTTGCCAAACCAGCAGTTCAAAATGCAAAGATATTCAATTTAAAGTCATATAACAGAGACAAGCAGCAAACGCTGCACAGCTACACATCTGTGTCTTAACTGGAAAATGATTGAGCAGAAGCAAGAAAATGATTTGATTAATTTCCAGTTATCAGCTCGTGCATGACTAATTTTAGCTTCTGACAGCTTTGTTTTAGAGCTCAAACAATTTATTGAGTAGAAAATTACCTTTCAGCTCTCAGAGGTTAGGCATTTGATTATTCCAGGTTCTCAAACGTGTGGATTTGCTTCTTTTCTTTGTTTTATATTGATTAGATTTTTTTTTCTACTTATGGTCGGAGAAAATAAGCAATCTGAAGATGTCAGCTCAGGCTCTGGGAAACCTACTTGATAAATAAATCTCAGAACGGGCGTCACAGGAAAATAAGTTTGAAATTCTGTGAGGTCCAGCAGCAGCAGGACGAGACGAGCGTCGTCTCCGGCGCTGTGCAGAGAGGCAGACGGAGAGACGGGGAGAGTAATGGCCACAGAGGCTAATGGTTGTGGGAATGTTTGGACGCCATCCAGACTTAAATTTACTCAGGTGAATTAACGTGAGGTTGGACAGCACCACTTTATCTTCGGTGTAATGATGTGTGCAGAGGAGCAGCAAGATTTTGGGGAGACTGTACCAGACACACACACACACACACACACACACACACACACACACACACACACTTACAGTCACAAGAGTGCAGGTGTAGAAATGTGAGTATGACTTGCACTTTTCTCACATGGAAACTGAGCATTAGAGGTTAACCAGACATTAATGTAATGTATAAAACTGCTTTGCTGATGATCGAGACACTAATTTGACGGTTTCACCTTTTGTCTTTAAGTCTTTAAACACTTTTTTCCATCCACAAAGATCACAAAAGCACTAAATGCAAAAATGCCAAACAGCTTTGAGCTTAACAACGCTAAAGCAACCATAAACTGTGACCTTCTGAGAGCCAAAGTTTAACAGCCACGCTGGTATGACTCTCACATGCTGCTCGACAGTGGCATCCCCCCCCCTCCTCCTGCACACTGTAGTATGCGACTCAATGGATCACTGATTCGCACCAGTAAAGCGCCGTGGCGAGCTCGGCTTCTCGTGGCTGCTTCGCTGCTCAACCTCACACGCCATCATCGCTGCACACCGAAGCTCGATGATGCTTAAATGTTTATCTTCCGCGGACCGGCGCTCACCAAACATGGTGCTGTTGCAGACGAGGTATGCAGGTTTCAGCCCACGGCAGCGTCTAATCTCACGAGCTGGTTCTGATAAGAGTTATTATCAGGTGTTCTGGATGCTTTCACGTACTGTGGCACTCAGCGGCCACTGATGTAGTAGAGCTGACACGCCGTCTCCGGCATGGTGAATGTCAAAGATGCGTTTCGACCAGCTGTGGTTTCCACGCCTTGTATGGACACGAGACCTGGAGGGGTCTGTAGAGTCGACTCCCGAAGAAGTGAACTGAAGCTGCTTTAAACACACACATTATATTCTGTTAGTGTGAATGTTTAGTCCTTATTTTATAAAGTATAACAGACAGACGGAGGTGACAAATTGTGATAATGTTTGTGTCAACAAGATTTTATTTAAGAAAACAAAAACAGAATGATTTGTTGATGAAACAATCAGACAGTTGTACAGTTGACAAAAGTGACAAATATCTGCCGGTTCCAGCTCCTGAAACGTTCAGATGTTCTGCTCGTCTTTGTCACAGATAAGTGGATGAAGAAACTTTGGGTTTTGGACGGTTTGTTTGGACAAAAGAAGCATTTTGAAGACGTCACTTTGGGATCTGGGAAATTGTGATGAGCATTTTTAGAAACAATGAGTCGATTCACTGTGACAATAATAGGCAGAACAACCGCTAATCAGAAGAATCAGTTGTTGTAGCCCTTCTGCTTAAAACAAATCTGTTCTGACAATAAAATACAAAAACATGTGGTTTGTGGATCAGTGTTTGGAAAAAAAAAATCTAAGGACATCACCCTCGCTGCAGGAAGTTATGAGATAAGATAAGATAGGATAAGATAGGCATTTTTTGTTGAACAAATAATTAATCAAGCCGGTTATCAGCAGATTGATCAATAATGATGGTTATTTTCAGGGCTTCTTTGTGTAAAAGGCTAGTACACGGTGTAACGAGGGGTGATGGTAGAGAGAGGGAGGTGAGGACATGGAGTACAGGATGTGAGTACATGGAATGCATCATAGCTAACCAAGTCACCAGACTGGGCTTCACCTTTCACCTCCCTGCTGTCAGTTTCCCTCCAGCTAACTCGTGTTTATTTAAGTGGAGACCTGCCCAACCTCCTCAACCTCGGAGGTCCACATTCAAGCCGCACCTGATTTCCCACAAACGACTCAACACTTCCTTTGTTTCCTCCGCAGTGTGAAACCACGTTTTTACCTCACATCAAAAATCATATTCACGGTCGAACGCAGCAGGAGTTTGAACCTCGTAAAACATCTGTTGATTCTAGTTCACGGCTCACCATAAACATGTGAGTGGATCTTTACAAGCTTCCAGAGAGAAACAGAATATCACTCAAGCAAAGTTCAGCCGATGTGGCGTATCTCCCTGGGGTGTAATTGGATTGTGCCTGGCCTGCTTTGGGTATCTACCGGGTCCTCTTCAAATAGCAGGTCATGTGGCCAGTGTGACCTTTTCCGTGGAGAGACGTAGGTGGGGAGCTGTGCTTTCTGCTGGAGAAGCACGGTGAAGCGGAGGGAGGCCACGTCGGTCCGTAGCACAGTGGTGTGGGCACAGTGGTCCGCACTTGAGCACGTATCTATGAAAAGGGCACGCAGATACATTAACGCTCTGTGACATGAAACGTTATCCGAGGGGAGCCTGTAGGGTGAAGTAGCCACGATACGACCAAACGGAGAGAATCTCACGGACTGTTGGAGACCAAACAAAAAACATTAAAAACAGAGATAAACATTAAAATATATACCATAAAGCACGCGTACAGGCGCACACAGACCGTCAAACCCTGCTCCTGGTTTATTTATAAAAGCACGTCGGGAATTGTCATCTTATCTTAGCCATTTGTCAGCTGTGAGACAAGAGGTATTTGAAAAGACAACAACAAGGCTTAGCGTCAGGAACGGCTGCTAGACTGATGTGAGAAGACAAGAAAAAAAGTCAGGGATAAAGGAGATATTTAAATATATATACACTGTATATCTACAGCTATATATATATAAACTCTTTAAACTGGCCACGAGTGAGGAGTAAAGTCCTGTATATGCTGCTGCTCTCCTTAAAAGGCCTCAGTTGTCAGCTCGTGAGTCTGCTCTGTTATTCTTGACACTACACAAGTGAAGAAGTGTCGGCTCGTGCCTCGACAGCGTCGGCCATCTTCTCTTGCTTTGTCATGCTGTATTTATGTGCGTGTCCTGTCACCGCCGCTTCATATTGCTTACTCACACGCTATAATTACGCACCTTACCGTAACTCTCCTGTGAACCCACGTTCACTTTTGTTCACTTTTCAGCCAACAATTCTCTAATTCATCTCATTTCTCTCCTGACATCCATCCATCCATACATCCATCCTCCCCTCTTCTCTCTCACTACACTTTTATCTGCCTTCCTCTACGTTTCCTTCCCTCCTTCCTTTCCTCCTTCCCACCCTTTTCTGCCTTCTCCTTATCTTGTTCTCTCACCGTTTCCTCCCTCCCTCCGCCCTGGCACTGTTTATAATTTGCCACTCTTCTTCTCCTCTTTCCTACCACTCCCTTCTTTTTTTCATCCTGCTCTCTCTCTCTCTCTCGCTCTTGCCAATTTTAGTCCCAGTAGACAAACTCCTTCTCCCTTATCGGCCCATACGTCGGAGGCTTGACCCTGAGATATCTGAACAGAAGGCCCGTTTATGGTCATGGAAAGAGCCCTAAAGACGAGAGCGAGCCAGCCAGAACGGTAGCTGTCCCAACTATCCAGCTGAGTGCCAGCCGCCCGGCCAGCGAGGGTTAGCCATCCAAGGCCGACCCGCTCAAGATTAGCGTGAAAAGATGGGACCAAAGCAAAGTCTGTGGATAAGCTTTGATGGATTAGCCCCTTAAATGCTCTAACTGGGGCTAATTATTTGTTAGGTTGTCCATTGTAGGCTGGGAACAGATTAGCTTTCACTCACTCTTGTCAATCCATTTCACAGAAAGTAAGGATGCAATATGTTAAGCTGAGAGCAGAATTTACTCGTTGATTTATTTATTGGTTGATGGACAGAAACATATGATTTCAGTCATACGTCAAGGAAAAATACATTCAAGTAACTGACCTTTAAAGCTGGTCTATGTAACTTTTTGATAAAATGTTAAAATTTGAAAAGCACATCAAAAGTTAGGAGACATTTGCTAACATTAGCTGCGTGTAGCTGCAAACCCCTTGTGTTTATTGAGGCAGATTGTGTTATTCAGCCTTTTTAAAGTCACATTGTCTTGTTTTAGGGCTCTTTCACACCTCGTTTGTTTGGACCAGACTTTCTGACTTTTCAGTTTGGTCCAAACCAAAATTACAGGCGTGAAACCTCGGTGCCGAGCGAACAGACAAAGAGCGGTAGCCTTGGTCTGGATCAAATTTAACCACGGTTCACTTTGTTTCTAGTGTGAGAACATATTTTTGGATAGTTCAGACTTCGGGATCAATTACAGGACGTTCTGGCAGGCGATCGTCAGAACCAGAACCCAGAGGAAAACTCAATAAAACAAAATGAGCAGCAGTGGCAGGGACGATAAAAGGCTAACGAACTGAAAACAAACTGACGTCAAACATACACCAATCATAAAAGCAATCAAACTTCAAAGTTACCAGATAAAATATGTGTTAAAAACCTTGGTCCAGACATTGGTTTGGACTTTAAGGTGTGAAAAAGCCCTTAAACCAAAAAAAAAAACAACTTTGGACAATAAAGCAATTTGAAGAGCTCATAGTTTTGTAATTTTTTTACAATCTTTGACATTAATCTACTAAGAAAATACATTAAACGTATTATTTGCCGCCATAACAAGGGATCTTTGAGTGCTGCCACTGATAAACACAGAGCAGCAGCTGCACCATCACATACATGGAACAAATTAGCGGTAGGCTTACATTTCTTCAAGGAGGCACAGAGGATGACAGAGGATCTGCTGTTGTTTTTGTCTCCACTTGCGCCACCGGACTCTTTAACCCTCTGCCCACCCAACCTCAAAACCAAACAGTGTACGGTGTCCACTTGGGCAGGCGGCAACAAAGGGAGTCCAGGAAGGTCTGGGGAGGACTTGGCCGATTAGCTCGCGTTAATGAGCGCGCTGGAATGTTAAGTCCCTTCATCGAGGCTCATCAGATAAGAGCATGGAAGAGGAGAGCAAACTAGTACGAAAGATTTGATCAACTCTAAGCTGACAGCCAAGAAGTCAAACTGACAATCTGCGAATGAGTCACCCGTCCACACGTCATCCGGATGACCCCTCCAGGTCTGTCTGTAGCGTTAAAAATGGCTGATAAGAAGGAAAGAGCTCATATGTTTCATTAAGACACGAAAGTATTCTTTTCCAAGTTGGATTTAAAACATTGAGAGAGGAAGAAAGGAGTGAAAAAACCCAGTGAAGTGGGCGCTTACTTGCTTTTCCTAGGTCATTTGTTTTAAATGTCTTTTAAAGGTTAACCTGTTGGAACATTTACAGGACCTCACCGAGCTGTAATTGTTGGCCGAAAGCACTTGTGTGAGAAACAAAGAAGCTGAGCCGTGACGCTCGGAGTGTGCTCACCCTCACAGCCGACCCCTGACCAACACAATAACCGGCGCCTAACCTGTGACCCTTGACCCTGAGTGTGAAACTTGACCCGCTGAACCCCGGCGATTAACAGACAAACGGAGTCATCCATTTATGGTCGTTTGACACCTCGCGGGGCCTGCAGCCTCTCACTCATCGCGTTCTCCGACATGAAAGATGAAGGAAGGGGGAAGAAAAAAGGAAACCTTGTGAGGATGACGGAGAGCGATGCCAACACAGAGCAGTGACAAGTCAGATAGCAGAGGAGTGTGGGAGTCTGTCAGTTAGACTGTTTTTAATAACGCCGCGCTCAACTGATGCAAGAAAACTCAACTTGCCCTCAGCTCACGCAGGCTTATGGGTAGACTTTGATTTCAGCTCGGTCACAGCGAAACCGAGACATGCGTGCACATTTGAAGGCAGCGGCTGTGGGTGTGCGATGAAAGATTTGGGGGCTTTCTTGTTTTTCATATGCAGGTGATTACAGCGCTGTTGCATGCACGCACATGCTACAATAAGCTACTGTACTCAAGGCTTCAAGGTTAGCGCTTTGTCCTGCAGCATCGGGCTCAAAGAACCTGTATCTATTAACTCGGCCGGCGAACACACACACAGCGACGGAGAAAGAAACACATAGTAATCATCTCGCATTCGCACCAAGGTCGCGTCCCTCGTTTCTGCAGGAATAAACGGTCAAAGAAGCACTCAATTAAAGTCGGTGCAAACATCTGAGAAAGTCACACAAGAGCATAACGAGGTGTAACACAGTTTATCTGAGTCTACAATGCACGCTGAATAGAAATGACACATGAATAAGTTGCCAGGTCATTTAATGAGACGAATCAAGCAGCTTTTATAATGGATGACAAATTGCGTTCTGTGCTATAATGCAGGTTTTGAGTGTTGCTCCAGTCGGTTATTGTTGCAGCCATCACGCAGCGGTGGTGTTTAATTAAAGCTTCATGACATCTGATCATGGGAGTGCTGTTCGATGGGAGGACGGTCTCTCGGTTTCAGGGCCTCACTACACTTTTTTCCTCTCCGTGACATTTCATTAGCGAAGTCCAGAAAAAACATCGTTCTGCAGCTGATATTTTAAGCACCAGATGTTCGAGCTCAGCGCTAAATTTATCGTCCTTTGTAGTTTTGCTCCTTCATGTGGCTCATTGGAGGGATAATTCTGGTTTATTACAGCTTGGATCTTATTCTTCTGAGTTTGATTGTTGTTTCTTGTGGTGGCGTCGTACTTACACAGTCAATTGACAGGATTATAAAGCGCAGTAAGTCAGGGCAAGAAACTCAAGAAAAGAGAAGATCAGACAGGCAACTAATGATTTGAAGGTGAAACATAACGGAACAATAAAATGATTTCCCGTAAACATCCAGACTGACTCTCTGGTTAGATTCGACCTGTGTCTTGCTCGTTGTGTCCCCAGTTGATTGACAGAGAATCATTCAACGACTGTTTTGATAATCTGTTAATCATTCTAGTAGCTGTCAAGCAATTATGCCCACAATTATCCTGTTCCAGCTTCTTCTGTCATAAACAACAGTTTCTACACGTTTCAGACTATCGGATGGATAAAAAGGAATTTGATGATGGGATTTTTCTCTAGTACTGTGTTTTCTCAGCAGATAGAAGCAGAAGACGGTGTTGGAGTCAGATCCATGTTGTGAAAGACGAGTGTTATCCTTCAGATAATACCTCAGTTGTAGTGTTGAATGCTGTGAGCTCAGACTTGTCACCCCTCCGTCTGCAGCCTCGGGGTGGCACCGGCAAATCTTCAAGTTGCACTGATAAGAGTATCAATAAGGTGATGACCTCATCCGGGGCTTGTGGAGTCAAGGATCTCTGATTAGAGGTACATTGATCCCCTGGGACGCGCTGCAGAAATGGCCTTAATAAGATCTGATGTTTTTGGCCCGGGGCGCCACACTCTGCTGTGCTCCGCCAAGGCGTTGCCAGGGAACTGCGCTGGTAGCCGGCTGTGAAGTACTCAGCTGGCTTGTGGTAGGTAGGGACTGCTGTTTTTGATCGAAGCCGGCCCGCTTGTTGGTGTGCGAGCACGCCATAAATGGTGAATGATTCCAGGGCCTATACCAGGCCACTCAGCACTATGGAAATGTAGGTATGTGACTCACAAAGAACTAGTAAAATAAAGCCTCTAAAACCCAATAAAACAGTGGCAGAGGGTTTATCTTTGCTCTTTTATGAATCTGCAGAATCTGCTCAACCCCCGGCCTGACCTTCAGTTCAGTTTACTACGTCATGAAAGTTTAATGCCTCACTTTACCTGGCAGCAGCGCGTTTACAACTCTCTCCACCTTTCTGGAGCTCGTCTCAGAGCGACATAAGTAACGACTCGTCCTGTAATCAACAGCAGATGTCTGCAGGAGGGAGCTGTTGACACATTTGCCTGTGAATCATCCCGTATCCAGCGTGTGCAGTCAGCTCCGCACCGACCGGACGCACGGCGAGCCGATCATATATCACAACAGCTGACGTCAGGAAGTCTCAGGAATGAGGTTGGACACAGCCAAGAATGTCCCATTGTTCTGAGGGAGCAGAGGACGCATTGTTGTGTCTGTTTGTCTTAACTTGTGCCGCACATCCAGCTCTCAAGTCTCTTTTACCCTCATGACTTTAGAGAGGAGTTAAAGCAAAGATGGGATCTCTGATAACTTGGTGAAGGAAACTTGGATGACTTCCTTAAGATGCGCGCCAACCTCTTTTTTTTTTTGTCAGTTTGCTGAAAAGCTATGCTATTATTACTCTAATCTTATTTGAAAGGTCAGGATAACTCGCGTTTAGTCATTCTGATCCTCAGCTTCGAGTTGAAGCCACGTAGAGTGAAACTTAAAAGGCTTACAAGTGAAATATAAATCTGCCATCTGCACAGAAAGAAGTGCATCGTGAAATGGTAAACCCTTCGGCTTCGATGTTTTTTGCGGTCATGTGCAGCTCAAACATGATGGTCACAGAACAACGAAGACCACTCCCTGATTGAAATTCAACCTCGTACTGATGCCAGTCTTTCTGACTTTGGTTGTCTATTCCTTAAACACCTTTTTGGATTTTTAGTTTCAGCACAACCTCTATTTTTACTGCACTTTTTTGCCACAACACCGTTGGTTTCATCCCCTCAGCAGCTGTCAGCGAGTGCCCTTGCTCGTGTCTGATTGATGCCATCCTGTTCTGACTCTTTGTTCCCATGTGCCTCCATATAAGGAGACCCTCTGAAAGAGTTTATTTAAACAGACCTGCCAGAGACAGAGCCCAGCGACGGCCCGGCAGGGTTCAGCTCAGATAAGATAAGATAAGAGCAAAGGTGAGAAAGTCGGCGAGCTGAGATTTGTTGGCTGGACGGCCGGTTTGGCTCTCGCTCCAGCTATTGCTCCCCCAGTTGCTAAGCTCCTTTGTTTGTGTGTTGCTCTGCCTTTGGCATCAGTGGTGCGTGTCAGGTTTCATGTGGGAATGAGGTGTAGTGTTAGTTCAGCAGTTCCTTTGTCCCCCGAGTTGTGAATCTACTATCTAATGAATCTGGGAGCTTTGAATCTACTCTGTGTAATTGCATACCTTCTGAATTCAGCCTTAAATGGAATCAGAGTATTGGATAAATAATTAAATCAGACTTCCACACATTGATGTGGGCGTGCACGGAAGTCGGCTTGATGCACACAGTCTATTGTTTGATTTGATGTCTCCTGTGCACTGAAGCAATTATTTTCTTGTACCAAGCCAACTTCAATTAGGCGATAATTCCAGGTATGAGGTGTGATTAGTGCCTGTGCAGATAATAGAATTATCTCACAGAAACTTCAGTTTATCTGTCATTTCACACTCAGTTATCTAAGTACCACTTTATTGGATTTTTTCACTGTTTGCTGAAGCTTAGAGGGGTTAAATCCAAAAGATAAAGCAGTTGAGTTATCAGAAGACACATGTTGTAGTTTATAGAGAGAAATAAGCCTGTTAACAACTCTTCCCTGTGCTGACCCTTAATTAACGACACACACATCCACAATTACATGTAACAAGAAGAATTTCCTTCTTTCATTGCCTCCAAAATGTAACCAGATCTGCATTCATGAGCTGTGACAGGACGTCTCAGCACCTGTGTCTTATAACGCTGCTCCGTCTGTGTTTACCAAATGTTACCGGGGGTGCGAATGCTTCTGCGTATGATGAAAGAACTGAAGACAAGCCTTTTTAGACATGGCAGCCAGGATGCTGATGGTGTTATTGTGTGAGTGACACTGTTAGTGGGGCTGATGGCTCAAATTAACATCTTTGGCCGATCAACTTTGCCAAACAGCCCCAGTTACCCCTTTCACTGACGACCAAAAACACACTTACACCCACAAACATCTGGCTTCTCTGTCTTCACTGGGAAAAGGTGCAGTCACCAGTCATTCCTGTGTCAAATGACTCTGTGTAGTACTGTAGTCATGGGTGTTTGGCTCCAGCTCTGATTGGCAATGATGGAAACATGCTAATTTACACTGTTACACTTACACTGAAATGTTAAGGAACTACTGGCAATGGGAAAAGAGTTTTCACCCGTTATGAGCAGGTTCATTCTGGTGTAGAAATGGTGTGTGTGTGCAGAAAATACCCACAGTATTCGAGCATTGAAACCAGGTGTAAAGAAGTTTTTGCCACTTTTTATTAAGCAATAGAAACAGGAACTTGATAGCCAAAATACCTTGATTAATATTGTTGCTGAGAGTCGGATGAGAATATTGATACCAAGTAGGCATTAAGAAGGCTGTGAATCTGGCGCTAGCAGCCAGTTAGCACATATGCTAGCTTCCTGAAACGATGCTGTGTGTCATTTTCAGACTTCTGTTTTTGGATGGATTGAACCAATAAGATACAACATGTTAATAAATGAGCTGTAGAGGTGCTGGTAGCTGGGTTTAATTATTCTCTGACAGAGGTAGCTGTTCCCGTATTTCCAATATGTTGCTAAGCTAAGCTAACTGCTGGCTCAGATCATATTGAATGGACATTATGCATTTACATATTTAGTTTTTTCCTTCAGATATTAGGAAGCTTTCAGTGCAGCAGAGTCTAACATACCTGTATCTAATAATAATCTGTGTTAACACCTTTGCTATTGTGGTTAAGACACTTCCGTTGACATTAGAGTGGCAGGCCTTCTGAGACATTCAACTGTATTTCTCACATTTCAGTGCAGTAAAGTAAAGTAGTATTTCAAGTTTATCCTTTTTCCTGTTGTAGTTCCTGAGATGAGTTCAGCCACGAGCCTCCACTCTACTTTTATCCATGTTTTTCTCTCTATGCTATATTCTAAAATAGCAGTAAATTAAGGTTTACCTGCTAAAAATGGAGGTGTTACAAACACTGCATTCATACTCATCTTTATCAACAACAAGCACAGTCTGGAGTCCCTCTCGTGTTACATCTCCCCGTGGTTTCCCACCTTCTCTGACTCAGTGCAGGCCACAACCGTCTCCCTCCAGTCTATCTTTGCTTGCATACAGTACACATAAATTGCAATTCCCCAGCAATGGCAGCTCAAGTTGCAAGTTGAAAAGTTCAAATGTAAAACAGAGGCTAGAGCTGCGAGGGAGGATCGCCGTAAAGCAAAGCAGGCTGTAGATTACACAGGAGAACACAATACACGGCCTGTAGAGGAGGTGTGTGTGTTTGCTGAGCTGAAAGACATCCCTATCAGTGTTTGAGAAGTCTATCTTCTGGCCAACAGAGGACTATTTAACTCATGTTCAGTGTCCCTTTCCTCATAACCTCATCTGTTACTGTCAGGTACTCAAGGTAGCTATTTATAACCAGTGCAGGTTAATGAAAAATACATGATCTCTCTCCTGTCTTCCTCAGGTCCGAACGCTATTTGTCAGTGGGCTACCGCTGGATATTAAGCCGAGGGAGCTCTATCTCCTCTTCAGACCATTTAAGGTATGTTTGTATGTTTTAAATGGATGGGCCGCGGCTATTCTTAGCAGCCTTTTCTTTCCAGCAGTCAATGGGACCTCCATTAATGGTGATGAAATAAACGGCAATGGAAACTCTCCCGCGAGGTTCAAGTGTCTATGTTCCTAAAGCCGAGAGTCAATCACATCTTGATCCACGGGAAGCCTGTGTGTGTGCGTGTGTGTGTGTGTGTGTGTGTGTGTGTGTGTGTGTGTGTGTGTGTGTGTGTGTGTGTGCGTGTGTGTGTGTCATGGAAAAATGGCTCACTGCCTGTAACACGAAAACAAAGCTATTTGCTTCACCTCAGAAACCTTCACTTTGTCACAGGTACAAAGAAAAAGCCCTCAAGTTTAATTCAGGTGAATGCAGCTTTTGGGAACCTCCGCCCAAGAATAATGCTCTTTAATGGAGCAGCAGAGCAGTTCAGGCGGATAATGGGACGATTGTTATGCATCTAATCTCTCTTAGATAATGCTCATAGTATGTACTCGGAGTGAGTGGTTAGTATCCTGAGCGTTGACAGCAGTAAGGCTCCATTAATCAGGAGTCCATGTGGTCTTCATATGAGCTTAGTCAGTAGTAACGCTGCTCTTCAGCCGTGTGGAACAACCTGATAAACACAACTGTTATTATGCAACATTTTGGCACAAAAACACAAAAAAGTCTCACTACAATCTCTGAAATACCTTGTTCTTTCCATCATATTGAAGCTTTTGTCCACCTGACATTGTCTCTCTCTGTTTCAGGGCTACGAAGGCTCCCTGATAAAGCTCACCTCTAAACAGGTATGTTACAAGAAACACTGCGTCTGTACACAGAAACTAATGAGTGAAGGCATCGGCCTGTCTCTCACCACGCTGTCACTGTCTGCGTCACCCAACTAGCTGCTCATCAACACCTTAAATTTCCTTGTCTCCACTTTGTCCCATTCTTTTTTTTTACCTCTCTGTTATCAGCTTGTTGACTGTGAAGGATTAGCACCATTTGTCAGGAAGCACGTCGAATAGGAAAATAACTTTATCGAGGGGGGAGTGTTGCACCAACTTGCCTCTGGCTGTCGGATGGTGTGCTTGTAGTCACAGACAGTCGACTCCGGTGGGATGTGCGGCGATGGGAAGGGAGACGGGAAAAGAATTTTGAGGTGTCAAAGCGAACGTTTTGACAAGAGCAGTACTGACGGTCGAGTCGTGCCTCCGGGGGTGCGGGACTGAAAATGAGCTCAGCTGGCAGGTGTCCACATCCAGAGTTAAGCAATTTAGCTTGATGTCAGTGTACTTTTTACTACGTTACACCGTTTCCCATAAAGACATGACATGCTCATTAGAAGGGTTTAGGGCGATTTAGATCGAATGTGCCGAGTGTAATACCTCTAAAACTAAGAACAAAGAGAAGGTTTTTCCAGGAGTAAAGTCTCATTTCATCGAGCTGGGATTTTCCCTCCTTTGTTTCGTTGCAGCTGCTTGTTGTAAAAAAGGCAATTAGCAGCTATTTTAACATACTTCTTATATTCTAATACATTTAGGTCCAGTTTACTTTTGTTAACAATAATAACTACTAGTGCAGTGTTTGTTTTCTCCTCTCGTGCACCTCAGTGTGTCTACAGCTGCAGCCAATGATTTGTCTTATTGATCAGGGCTGCAGCTAGCAATTATTTTCATAATTGATTAATATGTCAATTATTTTCATAGCTAATTTTTTGTATTATAAAAATGTCAAAATTGTGCAAAAAACTCAAAATGACAAAGAAAAGCAGCAAATCTTTACATTGTTTGATTCACGCCTCAAGACGTGATTAAAGGAGGCATATTATACTAATGTTTAGCTTTTATAATTTAGAAAAGGTTTACCTGCTCTAATGCTCAAACATGTCAGTTTCCTCACACTGTCCGGTGCTGCAGCTCTGTCTGCTCATCTACTGTCTCTTTAAGGCCCCATCCTGAATACTAATTGGTCAGCTCACACACGCCTGAGCCCGCACCGCTAACAACAACAAAGCGGCCGTGCTATATCAGTTCTCACGTGCCCGCTTATGCAAATGTGTAGTATTTGATGTCACAAAGTCAGGGAATTAAAGGCGGGACGACTGACGAGGGGTTGTAGGAGCAGAGATTCCTGTGGGAGAGAAGAGAGCCGACTTCAAAGATCTTCTACATGCACACAAACATTTATAAGATACTGAAGGAGAGGAAAAACACAAAAAAAGCATAATAGGTATCCTTTATCAATCGTAAAAATAGCTGGCAACTTATTTTCTTTTGATCAAGTAAATTGATATTGAATAATTCTTTCCCCGGTGCCCAGGATGACATCATGAGATGTCTTGTTTCGTCTGACCAGCAGTTTAAAACCAAACTATGAAGCTTACAGTGATTGAAAACAGAAGAAGCAGTAAATCATCCCCTTCAAGGAGCTGGAAACAGAGAATTCTGACCAAAACAGTAACTTAACACCCCTTAAATCATGTTGCTGCTGTTGCTTTAACTTCTCACCTTGCAGCAGTGATTCACAGGTGAACATCAGGATTCTGTGGCAGCGCTGTTTAATGTGGTCACAGGTGCAGCATCACACAAAGCCACACCCAGCCTCACTGATGGGTGTGGTGGTGTGCAGCGCTTTCAGCCCGGTGTAAAGTAAATCTTTAAATCATCTTCCCCACACTTGCAGATTCATTTTATTTTTTATGAAAACATCTATAAATCATCCTTGTGGCTGTAATTAAGACTGAAGCTTTACGCCGACCTCCTCTCGACCTGCAGGATTCCTCCTTTCATAATGCAGAAAATGTGGTTTGTGCAGGTTTTGCTCTCTTTGTTCTGCCTGTTTAATGAATAAGTGAAACACTCAGCAGCTCGTCGTGCACTTTGGCCTCTCCGTGCACCTTCTCACCGTGCCCCGTACTCTCATAATTACCATCTTCCTCAGGACAAATGTCAGCTGATGCTCATGTTCACGTCTCGCAAAGTGCTGTACAACATTCCCCCGGCTCGCCTCTGTTTTGAGCGTCCCTCCTCCCGACTAATGACAAAGGCGATGTAAATCAATCGATCTCGCTCTCCCTCCGGTCCGAGAACACGCAGCCATCTCCATATATAGCAAGAGCCAGATCTCAGACCTTTTCTATTTATATTCCTGTTACGCTTCCTCCGCCTGACGTCTTCACTTCAGTCCCTCTTTCTTTTTCTCTCCTCCTCTTTCTTTCTTTCTCTCCACTTGTTCAAATTTCCCATAACCCTACGCTGCTCCTGCAGATCACACGCAGCAGAGCAGAGCGACCCCGTGGGAGCAGCATGTTTAGAGACTTCGTTCTCTTCTCAGCCCCACCGCCTCCTCCTCCCTACACACACACACACACACACACACACACACACACACACACACACACACACACACACACACACACACACACACACACACGTACTCTGCAGAAATGTGTGTTTTTTTGTTCTTACCTGACAACCAAACCTGCATTACTGTGTCTGTTCTCTCACCTTTTTTGCTATTACGGGCACAGCCTCCTGAGTTGACGTCTCTAAAATACAAAACTAATAGATGTGAACAAGAATATATTGCATGTTTCTCCAGTGACGGGCTGTTCGAGGAGGTCTTGAAAACTCTTTCTACCTCTCACCTCACCCTCTTTCATTCTCACTCTCACCTTTAACCTCTAAATTCTCCTTCTCAAGCCTCCCCTCTATTTCTATTTATCTTCTCTATCTCTTGTACTTTTTCGACTTCTCCCCCCTCTCCCTGCCTCTCTCACACTCTTACATGCACATTCTCGGCCTCACATTGCCCGTATTTGGGCATAGGGGAGCTGAGTGATGAACTCTCCGTGTACGATGTAAGCGTCCAGCCTCCATCTCTCTCTCTCTCTCTCTCTTTCTCTGTCGCCACTGTTTTATAAACAGGCCGAGAGAGAGAGAGGGAGGGAGGGAGGGAGGGAGGGAGGTAAAAAATAAAATAATAAAAAGAACAACATGTCTATGTCACTCAGACAGAACTGCAGACTCAGTATTCTGCCTTAAACCATGTTTCTTTCTTTTGTTCTGTCTTCTTGTCTCCCCAGCCGGTGGGGTTTGTCAGCTTTGACAGTCGATCAGAGGCGGAGGCTGCTAAGAATGCCTTGAACGTAAGTGTCATGCCCCCTTTCGTGCTCCTCTCAAGCACCAGCTCGGCGCTTGTATATCTTGTGATGACTTTAAAATCGCATCTCTCTGTCTTCTGTGCAAAAACGCTTTTGATAGCTGGGAGATCCAGACATTTTCTATACGCAGAAACAGCCAGGAAAAGACGCGTGGTGTCTGCTCTGCATACCTGATGTCTGCGTGCTGCTGTTTGAGTAAATAAAAGGCTTTTTCTTAAAGCTGTGCCACGGATCCTGCAAGGTCAGGATGAAAATTAGCTCCTCTTCTACATATAAATAGAAGATATTGATCTAGGGTTTAATTTTAATCTCACTTATTTCAGAAGGCAGCTCAGTAGAAAGCCTTGATGAGGCAGACTCAAATATGAAACGGAGCCGGTCCACACAGGGTTTTACACAGCTCTCTGGAAACAAAGTACAGATAGACGGTAATGAACAGCAGCTCTCACACAGCTTTACTTTCCCACTGTTTTTTTAACCAGTCTGGATACACACTGCCTCTCCTATCGCTTCTCAAGTTTGTGTTGATCCCACAGAAGATGGTTTTTATCACCCTCGTAAAGTGGCACCGTGACAACACGAGCAGAGTCTGTCAACTTTCAGATGTGCAGATATTGGTGTGCATCAAAGGCAGAGCAGAGAGTTGAAGAAAGGATAAAAATTATCATCTTATTATGGAGCCAACAATAGTCAGACTGTTTCCACGGAATCACTCGGTGCGGCTGAGAATTGAACAGTGCTCTTGTTTTTTCGGGGGAGAGCTTCGTCCCGGGGGTCATATGGAGATAAGCCAGATTTCTGCAAACATCTATCTGCATATTGAAATGTGGGAAAGACAGAGAAAACCAAGGGAAGGAGGGGATTTGTTTCCCCACGTGGTTCTCTTTTACTTTCTCTAAACTGTGAGCATATATAGCTTCTAAAGAATCACAAACACCACAACTCTGCAACCAGAAGTGCAAAGGAAGTGTGAAGGAGCTAGAAAAAATCTCAAGGTAGAGATTCAACACAGTTCAATGTGAGATGTGCTCAGGCCTCATTATAGCCATGTACCTTATTATACCTCTGCAGCCTCGGCTGGCAGAAGCTGCGAGTGCACTGAGCCAAGGCAATCCTAGTTAATTCCCTCCCCTTCATGAGAAGAGTCATCCCTCGCTTGTTTCAGCTCAGCCCTGCCCGAGCCTGCAGGGACGAGCCGAGAAACCCATCCCCGCAGCTTCTCGCTCTTTTGCTGCAGAGAACTTCACTCCTGACTGCTTCTCTACCTCCATTGATCTGACCTTCCGTGTTTTTCCTGCGCGCCTCTTTACAGACAATCGAATGGGGTTAATTAGAGGATGCTTATGGTCCTTCCTGGCCTTGCTGCGTCCACTGCAGGCAAACAAACAGCCGCTTTGTTTTGGGATGAAAAAGACCTTTGTTGATGTCACATTCCTCATTTCTCCTCAGGTGAAAGTAATTGAGGGGAAAAATGATTTGGGCTGCTGCACATGTGGAGGTTTTTGATGTAGATCAAACCATAAGAGAGAAAAACAAGCTTTCACTTGGCGTGTCGTGAGCACTGGTATGTCAGGAGGCTTTTAGCATCGGCATCTCAGGAATTTGCCAAGATTTTTGGCTCACTTGAAGCAGTGATGCTCGCTGAATGTCACGGTGAATGGCCGATTTGATGTAATGATATTAAGTTACAGTTACAGGGTACAGTAGGGAGCATAGCTGGGGGCTCATCTGCCTCTGGTGTAAATGACATCATGCGCCTGCCAGGTTTGTGTCATCAGGTTGTGATTTTCACCTGTCACCTGTCATCACGTGAGCCGAACCAGCGCAGCGCTCCAGTCCACAGCGAGCCGAGCAGCAGGCTTCAAAGTCTGAGCCACTGAATATGTCCTCTGGCTGCCAAGAACTGTGCAGTAAATTCAGTCATAAAATCCTGAAAGATGAAACGTACAGCCAGCTCCCATCGGACATCCAGACAACAGACAACAAGGCTGAGAATGCAAAAGAGGAAGACATGAATGATAACTACCTCCTCAGTGGTCTAAAAATGCTCTGCTTCATCACGACTTCAAGGCACAAGTCGATCAGTCGCTCTCTCTTATTTTTAACATCACCGCTTCAGATACGGACAGAATGATTTATATTGGCAGGTTGTTGCAGACATGGTTGCTAAAACAAAGTATTACTGTTTATCATTAAGTGTCATCATGTGGTGAACCCTAATCTTACTCAACTAAAGCTTTGAGCAACCTTCAGGGAAAAAAGGAGATATATCTCAGGACTCTTTACACAACTTGGCTGCATTCATCATCTTTTGGCAAATTAGTGTATAAATCAACTGAAACATGTTGAAATCTTTAGTTACATGATTCGAGAAACCATTAAAATCATGGATATCTGCACATTTCTTTCAGCAGGATCACATAAAATTATAATATGCACAACCGAAGAAGTTATATTGATGAACTGAGGAGAGATTCATAGACATTTTAAATAGATTTTCACATTATGCTGATGACACTGCATTTTATAAATGAAAGTTATTTCAAGTGTTAATTTCTGCCCTTAGACACTTTCAAGACCTGGATGTGCATGAAACTCTCTTTGTTGAATCATAGATCGTTAAAGTACGTAACATAACGAACATAAAACTCCCAAGAAGCATTTGCTAGAAAAACATCCAGTCACCAAACTTCTTGCATCTGTGCAGCTGAGGTTAGCATGCTAACCAGTTAGCCACTTCCCATCCCAGTCCAATGCGCCTGTGCTAGTGGTGTCAACACCAACACTTCCCCAGAGCTCAACAGTGATATTCATGTTCTTTTACTTCTGTCACAGTGTAAAATGAGTTTACGCTGACTTTTGAACAGTGACACAAAGCTTTCGAACCATTTGACAACCAAAATATCTGATACTTACATTTTCAACCTTTTTGTTAAAGTAATAAAAATGTAGCATATAAATGTTCTAATAAAGAAATATAGATGTATAAACAGAACTGTGCCCATAATTACAGGATTTGAGATTTTTAATAAATTAGTCCAACTATTATATAGCTGTATAAAAGTTTAACAGTTTTGCTGACTCATTTTTCTGCTGGATCTCTAAAGGGGGTCCGGTTTGACCCAGAGATCCCTCAGACCCTGCGGCTGGAGTTCGCCAAGGCCAACACCAAGATGGCCAAGAACAAGCTGGTTGGCACCCCCAACCCTCCTCCCTCCCAGCAGAGCCCGGGGCCAACGTTCATCGGCAGAGACCCATGTGAGTACTCCGACCATTCGACCGTCTGTCTGTCTGTCTGTCTGTCTGTCTGTCTGTCTGTCTGTCTGTCTGTCTGTCTGTCTGTCTGTCTGTCTGTCTGTCCCTGAGCCCATCGTACTTTCTTTCGGTGTTGCTACTTCCTGTGGCTCTGACTTTCTCTTGTTATGAGGTGACTGGACAGCTGTCCGGTCTCCTCAAACAACAGCTGATTGTTGTCTTCAGTGGCGGAGCGTTTGTTTGTGCTCCAGCTGTGACTGTACACCAGAAATGGAGACTGACTCGGCTGGTAATCACTGAAAAGATTAGTCTTGATGGTGTTATGTTTGTCATCCCATGGAAAAAGGCTAATGTTGTATCTCTTAATCTGTAACAAAAAATGGATCTTCGTCAAAGAGTTTCTGTGAAATCAGATTCTGTCCTAATGGGTTAACCTGATTAGAGTTCTCCCCCTTAACTACACGGCCCCCTGTTAGATTAATGATTCATAAACAGTGCGTGATCGCTGTTAGCCGTCGCTCTAATTATTTGGACTGAAGGTCTTTGAGTGGTAGTCGTGGATGGAATTTGCTAATTCAGCTCTGTACTTTCCCGTTTGGTTAAATATTTTCCTAAAGAGTTAAGGGCTGTGCGAGAATCAGCCATTGATAGTTGAACATAGGCCAGCTGCAGTCCTACATTCCTCCTAAATGACCAGACTGCTCTTATCTCTAGTCTTTTTTTACCAGAATGAGGGCGTGGACTCGGAGCCTCGGTGGAGACTGGAAGGAAACGTTTAATGAAACCATGACGTAATCAGCAGGAGAGAAATTGCTGTCATTTCCTGATAAGAGATGTTTAAATCAACCATTTTTCTGATCCTGCGATGATAAACATTTACCAGAAGACGCTGAGAGCGAAGGGAAACGCTCCTTGAGATTGTTGAGCTGTCTGACGGTTTCTCTCTCGGTACCACTCTGCTCTGTCACCGATCTCTTCACTCACGCACTCTGCTCCTCTCTCACAGTCACTTTATCCTCGACTCAGTGAGTAAATCATCGTATCTGAGATGGTTTCCTCTCATATCATCCTGGATTAAGTCAACGTTACAGATTTTAGGGGTGTATAATTGACTGTTTGCTAAACCCTCCCCCCTTCTGTAGCGAGTGTTGCTACTGTAGGCCTGTTGAGCTCTTCCGTTCTCACACCAGACATGTGCAGTTATAATAACAGGGACAGATTTACATCTTCAGATCTGCTTTTTACAGCCGTGTGTACTTGAACATCAGTTTTGCTGGCAGTGATGACAACTGTCACGGCTATAACGTCAGCTCACTAACTAATTGAATTGCTAATCGAGCTGACGTTAGTTTCATGAGTTGTTTGAGAATACCTGAAGTAGTGATGCTTCTGTCAAAGGGGTCTTTAATATGCACGTGATGCTACCTACTAGCTACAAGACAAACACTGAGCCTAAAGCTACGTGTCAAAACGTTAGCATCGAGGTTAGTTCATGTACCGATTAAAAGACGTGTAGTTTAATAAACAGCATTGTTCTTGTATTGCAGTGTAGACAAAGAGAGCTGTAGTATTTTAATTAATTAATATAATATCGTTCTAACATAATCCTGTTTGGCTAGTTAGCTTTCATTGCCGACTTGTTCATATTTAAAACTTGTAAGCTAGTAGCTGCACATGCTAAGTGCAGTTTAGGCTAGATTAGAGCAGATAAACACTTGTGTTTTTTGGCTTTGGAGATGCAAAAAAATCCCCCAAGTGTTTTATCAGTGTTGCGACAGCCTGGTGCATACCGCTGTGTGCAGAGAGCCAGGAGCTGCCATGCACGGCTACACGAGGGGTTCAGCAAACATTTAGTTTAAAGCAGTCAAACGAGAGGAAGCGACTTCAGATCACTGCTCCTCACCCTGCACCTCCACGACCACCACCTCCACCCTGTCTCTGTAGCCACCCACCTGTCCACTGGCCACTCTCCTCACTCCACTCCTCCTCTTCTTCTTTCCACAGATGAGCTCACAGTGCCTGCTCTATATCCCAGCAGCCCAGACGTGTGGGCTTCATACCCGCTGTACCCGGCGGAGCTGTCGCCGGCCCTCCCACCCGCTTTCACCTACCCCTCCTCGCTCCACGCTCAGGTAACCTGCAGACCCATCCCCTCTCCCACCACCACCACCACCACCACCACCTCAACCACTGCCTGTCACCTCATCCTGAGTCCACACACAGCAGCAGCCGTCAGCTCTCTGCTCCACCTTCAGCCTCTTTCACCTGCTGAGTTACAGATCTACTGATTAGCTCCCATCTCTGCTTCTTCTGATTAATTGTGTTTTTTTATTGTCTCTGCACAGTCAGAGCAGGTTTTAACACACAAAATATTAACAATCACATTGCAACTTTAAACTGCAGCATCTGAAATATTGATGTTCGTCTGTTTTGAATGCGCTCCATGAAAGCAGGATGTGGATCAGGAATCTGATGCATCAAATTTGTTTATTGGATAGTTAAATTAGTGACGTTATAAATATTTAATTTACAGAGTGTAGTAATACTGTTTTACCCTTCTCTAGAGAGGAAGTGCTACCTGATCCCATTAACTTCCAGGAAATTGAGCTAAACTGAACCAATCTCACAGCTCAGCATACCCTTAAACTGCACAGAGACAAGAGGAGGGTTCGGCTGACTGGCAATTAATGATGATTGCAACCACTTACTAGCTTTCTGACTCTGAGAAAAAATAAATAAAATTATCCCCAAAACTTAACTGCTTATTTAAGAACACAAGGTTCCTGCTTCGGTCTTTTAATCCTTAAAATTAGAGATAAATAAAGTGTAGAATCAGGACAAAGAAAAGGTCTGAAGTGGCATCATCCGTGCAGCTGGAAGCTCGAGCGGTTCGAAAGGTTTGCGTCATCGTTCGACCATCACCTGCTCCGCTAATTAAATCCCTGTTTTTCAACCAACCGTGATCCAGTTTATCGAGGTCTTCTAATCTGCACGGCTCCGCTGCGAGTTCACATAAGAGTTAATTATTGATCTCTTGAAATTCTTCTCATGGAGCCTGTTCGGTGCTGGCTGACCCTGATTAGATCTCAGTATTAGACATGCTGTTTCTGAATTTTTGTGTGTTGATTTTGTTTTGAAGCTTGCCACGACTGCTCAGTACGGCTGTATTTTAAGCTCAGCTTGTCTTTTATCTCTATATGGAGCAATGTTTAATGCAGATTTACGAAGGTTATTTAAGTATGAAGGCCCCTAGCAAACGCACTGAAGCTGAAGCTCCTGTGATGTCAGAATTTGAAATGAGCGCAGGCTGAATCTGCCTCGCTGGCAGTTTTCTATATGTGAGCGCACACAAATAGAGAATGTGGCATTGTGATGTCAGCGTCTCACAGCCTCTTCTGACCCAGAGAAGATGCTGATGTCAGTCATAAAAATATGTATATAAAAACAACACACACAAGACAAATCAAATCTATTTTATGTTAACATGAGCTCGGCTTCGTGCCGCTGTCATCTTATCCAGTTAGAGTCGCTGGAGCTCAGAACAACAATATGTTTCTTTGTTGTGTCACATCATGTGAATCTTCATTAAATACAGGAAGATGATTATGTGGACATTTACGAGACATGTGACAGTTAGTGATGGCTAACCTTTAAAAGTAATCGAGTCTCAAAGCATCAAAATTAACTTAATGTAGGAACGTATTTAAAAATCTTTATTCAATTTATAGCAATGGTATGTAACTTAACATAACATGTTGATGCTACAGTGTCTCGTAATAAGGTGAATAGTGTCTCAGCCACTCCGCCCTCCATCACGTGTTTCTGTAACTTCAGTGAGAGAAATGCCAAAATCACATTAAATGCCAATTTCTACGTATTGCTGTTTTTAAAGTAAATATTTAGTGGAAAGTGGATTGTTGACTGTCTTGTTGGGAGCCTATTGAAAATAATTGTACTACAGTCCTGTTTGTATATTGAATACGCAACTACAGCCAGCAGCTGTTAGCTTAGCTTAGCTTAAAGACTGGAAAACAGTGGGAAACTTCCTGGATTCTTGTCAGTACAGCGAGTTCGCCAGGCCTAGAAATAGTCTCACTTTGACTATTTTACCGATTAAACAAAGTAAAACGATGTTTTTGTTAATTAGTGACGTTTTTAAACATCTGATTGGTAGATTTTGTTAGCTCGGACAGAAGCAGGCTAACTTGTTACCCTATTTCCTGTCTAATTGCTAAAGAGGAAAGCAGATAATTTAAATCAAATGTTAAACTAAGCGTATAGGTTGTGTATCATTTGTCTGATGCACGTGTGCGTGTGTGTTGACATACGTGTGATTACGTGTGTTTAGATTCGCTGGCTCCCACCTGCAGATGGAACTCCTCAGGGATGGAAGTCCAGGCAGTTCTGCTGAAGTATGTGTGAGTAACACACACACACACACACACACACACACACACACACACACACACACACACACACACACACACACACACACACACACACAGTACAATGACATGTACATTGAGCCCCGCCCTGAAAATACTTGGGTAAATGTTATGACACTTTGTTTAAACATGAGCGCAGATATTCCTAAACACACGTCAGGAGTATCTCAGGGTGTTACTCCTGCACGTGGTGTGTGCGTCAGCGGGCAGCCGTCTTCTTGCCCTCCAACCTCACATGAAAAACCACGCAGCCAACCGCCAACCGCCAAACTAACCATCTAATTAGTCACACTTCTGCCAGACATGAAACTCACTAACACAAAACAAATTAGCCTTTTAGAAGCAGATGTGGGAGTGCAGAGCCCAGTGGGGTCAATGAAACCACGGGCCTCATCGTAGGAGATGAAAGATGCGATTTATGAGGAACTCCGTTATCTTTGTGCGCTCGGGTCACAGGGAACAGTGGGTCGACTCCTCACATTGATGCGAGGCTTGATCTCCGGCATCAAAGGCAGCGAGTCAAACAGAATATCCAACGAGCCCCGACGCAGATGTTTTAATAAAGCAGACTGGGTGGATCTCAGCAAAAAGCACTAAAATGCTAATCTCAGCTGTTTTAAAGGTAATGTTGCTACAGCTCGTGGTGAAAGTCACTCTGCACGATCGCCAAAGTGCTGTGATTCAGGACAGACGAGGACCATGGGAGTCGCTGTCTTCACTGAAAAACAGCTACCGTTGCCGTCTCACGTCCTTCCTCACTCGCTGACGTATCGTCTCATGTTTCCTGGAAGTGTTAGCACGAGGCAGTCAAATGAAACAAACTGTTACCCTGAATAAGATCGGAGGGTTTGTCTGGGTTTGAACATTAGATGGAAATGTTTTACACAGCTCAACAAAATATTTAACAAGATCATTTGTCAGTGTTTAATCTTTAAATATCTTGTTCTTAAACTGCTAATAGTTATCCAGTCTGTACATTTTGTGCAAACAGCCACTTGCTCCGTCTACAAACAACTTTAAACAACAAATTGTCGGGCTGGAAAACCAAATCAGTCGGCTGAAAGAGACTAAAAAGCTCCACAGAGCTGAGGGGTGATAGTTCTCTGTGGGTTCATCACTGTGAGCGACTCGGTTCATATTATCCCAGCCCACATGATACCCTGCGCTGATTCTGGATTCTCCCAACGTTGTGTGTACAGTTACAGAACCAGAACCATCTTTTTCCATGGTAACAGGACGCTGATCTGCGTTCTCAGAGCAGTTTAGTGACTTTATAAATTGAATACTACTAACACTATTTATATTATTGAGCAGACGCTTCTGAAGCCTTAAAGGTGTCGTCGGTGTGTTTTAATGATACTCCGTCACTTAAGCTCGGTCCACCGAGCACTGAAGTGTCACAGATAAACGTTTCAATAGTGCAGCTTTAAGTAAATGATCATCACCGTTCAGCTTTAATAGTGAATTAATTCTGATTTTCTACGATTTCCGCTCCAAATCACTGTTTCACACTGAAATGTTTATTCGCCCAGATTAAACATGTGGCGTAGTTTTTATGGAGGAGCTTATTGGTTCCACAGATCTGCCTGATGTTTATTGTGCTTGTATGTGAGGAGGATGTTTATTACCGTGTGCTCGGCTCTAACTTTGCCATAATAAACACAGAATATTGTCCCATAATAATGTTGGTGTTGTTCTGCAGATATTAGGGGGCATTTGTCATTTTGTCAAACCCTGGCAGCATGAAATACAGTTTTTAATTTAAAAGATGTTTTTGGCATTTCTGCATTATGACAAAGTAGACTGTGGAGAATGATAAAGACGACGGGACGGAGGGAGACGGAGGACGCGATGCCTCCAACGATCGTAAATGTGGAAGATGCACCGTGAACTGCTGACGTACCTGAGCACTGCTGCAAGGGCCCTTTTTATGAACCTTTATTAAAAAATGATTAGCACGGGGCTTTGTTTAAAATAACTCGCAGATGAATTAATTGTGGTGCAGCTGCCGACGGTACACAGCGGCTTTTATTAAATCAGCTTTAACCATGTGTGAGCTGCGCGGCACATGTGCTCCGCTCTGTGGCTCAGACAAACCGAACGCTGTCACGCTGCAGAGAAACAAAACCACAAAGCACAACAAATCCCCTGCTTGTCTGTGTGTGTGTGTTGGCTGGCTGTGTCCGTGTGTGTGTGTGTGTGTGTGTGTTTGCACTCGGCGCCAGTCACACTGTCACCAGAACCCTCCCTCCAACGTCTTGGGACAGGAAGGAACATGTTCCCCGACCCCTCGGGGAGTCAGCAGGGAGTGGGTGGGGGGGCGGTGATGGTAGCATGGAGGCTAACATTCATCAAGCTGTTGATTGGTGCTAGTCCCGCACATCGCTCTGTAACCCTGAACCACAGCGGCGTACTTCCAGAGACAGAAACATAGTGCAGGAGAAACAAAGCTGTTGGAGTAATTTGATGTTTTGGGGGAGTTCGTCTCCGTCGGGGGGCGGAGGAGGACGGGAGTGGAGGAGGGAGGGTCGTGGAGGAAATAATTACTCCTCTATCAAACCAGGAGGAAGTCATTTGGCCGGTCAGGCTGCCCCAGTGGATATTAGCCCCTGAGTGAAACAACAACACCCCCACATCCGGCTCACAGTGGAGGGCGAAGTGAAGCCGAGACATCCAGTCAGAGCGCTGCGATGATTACAGGCTGCTGCAGCAGATATACACGTATGAAGCACGCTCGAGTTACGTAGAGAGGAGTGTACGCACACGGAAAGTTTTACTGCATCCAAATTGAAAAAGAAATGTGAACTTCCCCTGAGATCCTGCCTCAGTACTACTGAGGTGAAGCTGATTTCATGTTAAGTCAGCAGTTTAATGTCTTTCCAGAAACAGTGACCTTGTTCCTCTGCAGAAACAACAGCCCTCACTGTGAGCAGCTTTCTTTGGAACTACGCTTTTCTGAAGAAAAGTCGACCGCTGCTCACAGTGACGTCTGTGGATTATCCGGAATAACAGGGACACTGTTTGTGAAAGAGATGCTGCTGTTGTTATAGATGTTTTCAATGCGAGCGGCACAAATTAATTCCATCCGTCTTTACTGAACAGCGGTGGGGGAGGGCAGACGTCTCAAACAGAAAACATGGATCCAAAATTAGATATTAGTAGAAAGAAGCCACAAGACACACATGGTGATGCTCTTCAGACATTAAAGAGGCATTTCCACACTTTTTTCTGACCAGATTTAAACGCCGTCTGTCTCCGTGCTGAATGAATAATGTCCAGCTGTGAAAGTGTTTGAGATAACCTGCAGTGTGACGGCAGTGAGCAGATGTTTCCCTCTGCTGACGTCAGACCTGTTAGAAGCACTCTTCTTCATGGTCATTTTGACGTTAGACCAGATGACTCAAGGAGAACTCTCACTTTCAAACAGTGAAACCAAACAAACCATGTGACTCATTCAGACTAGTACAGCTTCCACTCGCCAACACGGAGCTGGTTCTGTTTCACTTCCACCGAACTCAAAACTTTGGCCAAAATGCCATTTTCTCTGGAATTGAGGGTGTGAACTGAAGTGGATTTGTAATCCACAGCGCCTCATCCAAGACACATCCTCGGTCTCTCAGAGCTGATGGAAACATGAGCTGGTTTTCTAGATCGCACCGAGGTTTGAATAATCTTCCATTTGTCCGTTCTTGCTTCTGAGAAACAAGTTTTGTTGTAATTAAGCTGGACTGACCCTTTAAGGCGAGATGACCCAGTAATTTAGACTTCTGCTCCACAATCACTTCCAGAATCCACCAACATGACATTGCACATTAACAGGAGCTTAAAGCCTTCTTTGTGATGCTGGATTGAGCTTAATCACACTGTGAAACGTATCTCCTCAGTGGGCCTGTTTACACGGTAACATCTAATGATACCGGTGGCTCGCTGCGTCTGTCCTGCAGTCATAAATTAGACAGAAACGCCGGTCACTTCCCACAGTAAACTGTCAGTGTTGAGTTAGCCTCGCTGCTCTGTTTGTCCCTGATACTTTGCAGCTTTCCAAACAAACATCTCAGTTGTACGAGGCCTTGTGTTTCTTGGCCCTCCTCGTCTGTTCGGTGGACACAGTCGAGTATCCGAGGCGTCTCGACGTGGGCCGCGAGGAGGGCGTGAACAGATTTGTGCAATGCGATCAGCTTGGGATCGCGCTTGTGAAACACTTAACAACAATTTTAGCTGCAAGACGACAAGAATAAACTTGAGCAGAGGTTACAAAGACACGTCTCTCTTTGTGTATTGTACAATCCGTCTGCTGCTGACGGGTCGTGTGTGATTAAAACAGAGGCAGCGTTTGTGGCTTGTTACTCATGCTGAAGCCGCCCGGTGACAGCAAACCTTCGCTACAGGAATTAGAGCTTGTGGTCGGCAGTCGTTGTCTTGGCGTCTGAATAACACACACCACTCATAGTTGGAGTGTGTGTATTTGGAAGTGTAACCCTGGGAGATTCAAGAGTGTGTGTGTGTGTGTGAACAGCTGAAAGTGAGGTGGTGTGTGGGGGTCTTTAGTCATGAATGAATTGTCCTAATCACCTGGCGTCCTGCCTGTGCAGGGAGGGTCTGTATTTACAGCACTGCAGCCACTTGAAGTCCACACAGGTAGCTGCACTGCTCTGTGAGTGTGTGTTGTTTTAATGCCCCTGGAGGCTCGAGGCCGGTCGCTCAGCTGAGTGTTTGTGAGGCTGAATTATATCTGACATTCATGCTCCGGCACAGAGCTACCTCCAAACACAACCTAATAGTGGACATTAATGCCTAGTGAACTGGAGGGAAAGGTAATCCGGATTTTCCATCTGACAAGACATGGTGGGGGAGTGTCGACTGTGTGTGTGCGCCCCTAACATGCATGCTTGTGTGTGTGTGTGTGTGTGTGTGTGTGTGCAGTCTGGCCGCCTGCCCTGAGGAGCTTTTTGGCCAATAGCCTGACAAAAAGCAATGGTTCCTGTGCGATGTTGGACGAACTCCCACTGGAGGGCCGAGGGCCAGCTGGGGCCCCTTCTAATAAGGAAGTGGGACTTTATTCGTTCACCCCCTGCTGATGGATAACACACACACACACACACACACACACACACACACACACAGGCGTACAGTAAAGCTCCGGCGTGGCCTCGTCCCTGCTCCGGGTCTCAGGAGCTGGATCCATGTCAGCAGCTGTGTTCAGCACCACCCAGCTCCAGCAGCTCCAGCAGCTCCAGCAGCTCCAGCAGCTCCAGCAGCTCCAGCAGCTCCAGCAGCTCTTGCTGGTATGTGAGAAACACAGCCAGGGCCTAAAGGCTTTTCTCCGGATTAAAGGGGCTTCAGACGGGCTGCTTGTTCACGGCCGTGCTGCACAGGTAGAAACCTTGAAGGACCACAGGGCTGCTCGCAGGGTTTAGCTCCTGATGTACAAATTCTCACTGACTGTGTTTGAATATGAGTCATACAGTCAGTTATACATTTTATTATGTCTTCTTCCTACATACATACATACATTCCTTTCTCTTCTGACATGAAAATCGGTTTGAGGACATTTACGTCGTGTAATCCGTCCGTTTGCTCTTATCGCTGTGTGGCGACGCAGTTAAAGTGCAGCCTGATTTGATTTGAGTTCCTCCTGATGTCACAACTGATGCTGAACGTTTGAGCTTTGCTTTGAGATCAATATTTAAAAAGCTTTCAGTGTTTAATGTGACATGATAAACAGGACTGTGGTATTTTATTCTATATTAATTGTTCTATAAAATGTGAGAGAACAGTGCAAGATAGCCTTTATAATTTTCCAATACCCACATTCACTGAGTTACATGTTTTATACAGCAGATATATTTTACTTTTCTTAGAGTCTGTTCTTAGTTTTCTTCAGTCAACTAATTGATTAATCAATTAATCATCATGGCAAAAACAAAACATGACCTAAATATTTAGTAGCACACTTTTTATAAATGGTAACTTCTTAATTATACATATAGTCCTTAATAATTCTGCAAGGTTGTGAAAAAACTATTGATTGATTGCACCATGTCTTCTTATCTTGCAATAAGTATCTGGACAAAAATGCATTTACTAACAACTGATTTAGCATTTATGAATAATAATCTTTTAATACCACAATTTGTAACATCGTTATCACCAAATAGAGAAGAGAGACGACCTTGGAACCCTAAATTTGTCCCTTATTCATGGCTTATAACTGATCTTTGACTGTAAACAGGAAGAAAAATGAACTTCTGTGCAAAGTCTTGTGTTCACTGTGACAGATCACACAACTCCAGAGTCTGTAAATCGATTTTCATATCACACAGAGCTGACTGGAAACAATTGATGCCTACAATGGAAGAAAACACCTTTCTAAAAACGTGATTTGTGGTTAATGAGGATCTGGTCCTTTAATATGGCCGAGAGCTGAAGCACAGCGCCGTCAGATGTCGAGTGTGAATCTCTCTTGTTTCTCTTCACTTCCGGCAGCAGATTGATGATCAGTGACAACACGAGAGGAGCGTTTGCTCCATGAAGCCTCGTCGAACAGGAGAATAAAGGAAACAGTGCACACATTGATGAGGAGTGGAGTCGCCTCCCACATTCTCCAACACTACTTGTTTACCTATCTCACAGTCTGCGCCCGGCCCAGTTATTGGTTGTAGCACATTAAGCCCGCAAATCACTAAACCTGTTCCTAATCCGCACAGACATGTTCAATGATCAACCCAGTGTTTAACCTTGGCGTCTCAGCCAGAACAAATAGGGTGGTCTGGAAGTATGCGTCGCGTTAGGTTAGCCGAGCGGCTGGGTAACGCATCGATTCCCTCACCCTTGATTGAACGCGCAACAGGGCATTAGCCAGGCGAGCCGTGCCCCTCCTAAAAACAGCCCGGTTCTCAGAACAGGAAAGAGTTCCCGATCCGTCTCCCTCTCTCCCTCTCTCTCTCTCTCTCTCTCTCTCTCTCTCTCTCTCTTCCTTTCTCTTGAGGTCATGTTTGGTTTGCTAATTGTTTATTGTTCCAGAGGGTTTCTACCCTCCTCCGAACCCGAGTTACCACGGCCTCCAAGAGAGCTCTATTTCTGGTGCTACATCTGGGGTTGGGTGAGGGGGTCCGAGGGCTGACCTTTCTCTCCGCTCTGCTGCTGCTGCTGCTGGTGGTGGTGCTGGTGGTGGTGGTGTGGGGGTGGAGCGGGATCATGGGAGATGTGGTTGTCAAGCAGAAGTTTTAAAGGCTATACTGTCAGCTGACATCCTGTATGTCGCAGCTGGACTTTGAGCCTGCGGAGAAAGACGACAGCAGTCTTTTTAAAGGTGTAGTCAGTGGATTTATCACGTCATCATCAGTTTAGTGTCTCGTCAGGTGGCTGAGCTGCACTTCTTGAGAAAGCCTTGTTGAGTCTGAGGAAATAACTTTAGAGATCTCTTTGAGTCATGTTGGCGTGGGCTCGGAGACGACACGTTCACACAAACTGGTGTTTGGAAGTTTGAGAGGTGTGGGTGTCAACCAGACAGAGCATCTAATGACAGAGCCAGAAAAACCATATTGCACCTTCCATTTCTGACATTTCTTCTTTTTTTCTTCTTTTTTCTACTCTAAGAATATCAGGCAATATATCGATATCGAATATAATATCCAGTATCAGTCGAGTATCAGTCAAAATCTGTGGACTATCCCTTTAAAGCTAGACTCGGATGTAATGAGGGAGCTTTAAATCATGAGCATCCTTCTGGGTTTTATTCAGTTCCTGAGCTTGAAGGATTTGGCAAAAGCTTGAAAAAGTGTCATGTTTTCCTTTCTTTTAAAATATTTAACCCTTACAAATAATATGAATAAATAAATCTGGAGTGAACAGATGTGACGTAAACAATCCAGCTTAACAGAAGCACAAACCGGCTATTAGCACATAAAACAGCCTGGACAGGAAACAGCTCGTTCCCTTCAGTGAAACTCTGCTCTCCTCTCGTCCTCAGGTTCCTGATGTGTGATGGTGGCCGTGGCCGGCTGTGACGGGCGTTGCTGATTGCCTCTCGTGTCCAATTAGAAACCCGGAGGACTGACCTGTCTGCGGCTCTCGGAGCAGCGTACCGTCGGTGAGTTTACGGCTCAGACTTCACAACCATTGATCCCAGCAGGCGAGGACAAAAGGTGTAAATCTCACCTCGCCGCCGAGGCGACGCGAAGCGACCGACTCTCCCTCCCGGCACAATGTCCGATCGTGAAAGTGTAGATTTATGAAGCAAGCTGTGAAAGCCGAGGTATCGCTCCGGCCAAGACGTCTGCTGCGATGAGCGTGGCAGCGTCGAGCCGCAGTGACAAGCGTGTCAGCTTTCACCTGTGTGTGTGTGTGTGTGTGTGTGTGGTCCAGAGACATTACGGAGAAAACAAGAAGCATATTTTTCTGGTTGTGTGTGTGTGTGTGATTTGATGGTTGTGCGATGGTGTTCGGTGTCGTGCGACCGTCCAAACGCTCCCCTGTGTTTTCATTAGCGTGTGAGGTTCGTGTGCGGTGAACATGGCAACCTCTCCCTTATATATTTATTTATTTCCCCTCTCTCTGTCTCTGTCTCTCAGGCAGCAGCAGCCTCGTGGGCCTCAGGACATTCTAGACCCCAGCCAGCCTCCATCACACATCGAGCACCTCCGCCCTCCCCCAACTCCCTCCAACTCTTTTTTTATACTGTTACATACTCCAGATTTACCGGCAGCGCTTTGGCCACACATCCTCTGACACCTCCATGAAAGGTACCGGGCATGCATGACAAAGGCGCTCCCGCCCTTTTGTTCCCGTCCGTCCGCCGCCTGCGCCGCCTGCGCCGCCTGCGTAGCGTCATCAGGCCTCTCGCAGTGCGTTCTGTGTATGCAAGTGTAAAGACAGCACAGCCGACGGAGCGCAGACACGACTTTATGCAGGGTCTTTGCACGGCCGGACGCCTGGACGTGTGGCTAAAGCGCCGCCGGCTGATGTTATTATATGACTATAATTATTACTATTCTGTATATCATTCATATTAATGTTATTATGATTATTAAATACATGTTGAAGCATGACTTTGCAAAAAAAAGACGAAAAAAAAACCCAATGCTGTACATTTTTAGATATTTTAAAGAAATACAAAAAGTATTTTTGTAATCAAGACGATGTTTGATTGGTTCATGTTGTGCTAACGTGTGTGAGGAGCTTTGATTTCCTTTTCTTTTGTCCCTTCCTGTTCGGTGCCATCATAAGGTGGCACGTCGCCCTGCTATACCAAAGCAGCCCTGTCGTCGGTCCGCTCACGTCTTTTCTACATACTGTGCAGATTTGCGTTTGCTCGTGCGTGTCCTCTGTGTGGCGTCTTCACCCGACGAAGCCAACGTGTTAGTCCTGCGTCTGACGTGCTTTGGTTCACCCGAGCAGAGACAGACGCACCTGATCCAGCTCGTAGTTTTTGCAGTTTGAGGTAATCAGATGTGTTGAAAGTGGCATTGACAGGAATAAGCCATCAGCGGTGAAGGTGGAGTGAAACACAGCACACTGAGCCCAGCGATAATAAGGATCTGCTCCTTCACTGTGTAGCAGCAGCGCCGTGTAGAGAAACAAAAGACCAAAGGCATTTTTTTATTACACTGGAGAGCTATCTAGGCTAGTGGAGTTATTCCATTTCTGACTGCTTTGTAGTCCACAATCTGATTTCTTAAGAAGTACGACGTTATTTTCGCTGCGTGTCTCCTTTGGTGTCACTCCAAAGAGCCGGCCTGCATCTGAGAGGACGTTCACTTTAAGCAATTTGTCTCTTTCGTCTATTTTTAGGGAGCCAGCGTGATTCAACCTGCTTTTGTAAATTTTGAATTTACATAGTGATGATTGGAGTGTGGAGAGGAAAAAAAACAACAATCTTTTGTAATCGTGTGTATTCTGGGCCTGCAATAACGTCCTCGCCGTTTGACATATCATCCATTGATCATGTTTCTGTGACATTTTGACGCCAAAATACTCATTCATGTCTCGTTCTTACAAAAAAAAAACAACAAGCCGTGATTCTTGTACTTTTTCTGATGAGGCTAAGTCACATTTCACAGTGATGTGACAATCAACGGAGACGCTGTGAGACGAGCCGTCTCCTCCGTAACGTTTAGCCCGGGTGTGTACAATCATATTGGAGTGGTTGAATCCTATAGTCAGTGTTTGTAATGAATAATAATAATATGCACATAATATCGACTGATTTTCTGAAGCAGTTTTTGCTTTTACAGACATTTTTTAAAGCCGAGTGTGGCACCAAATTTAATAGAACAAGTATTTATAAGGTGTGTGTGTGTGCGTGTGTTTTTATGGGTATTATGTTTTTAAGGTTCATAGAAGATGCCCATCATATAATTCATTGTAAGTATTATTGTAAGTTTAATTGTATATTCATTTGGTAATTTTCTAGAGCTTCTTCCTGTGTTTGTACCTGATATATGAAAACTGTTTTATCTACATAATTCACTGTGAATTCCAGAGAAAAACTCGCTCCTTGAACGAATGGATCTGTTTGTGTTTCGCCAGCAGTACGGTACAGAAGTTCCTGGAAATTAATCTGATGATCCCTCCTTTCTGTCAATGAGAAATGTTCCTTTCAGTAAACCATGTGCGTACCTGTGTGTTCTGTGCATGTTCATGGCATGTGTGTGTGTGTGTGTGTGTGTGTGTGTGTGTGTGTTCCTTCTTTCTTTTTCCTAATGCATACAGTACTGTTGATATTTATGTACTTCAGCCGCTGTGAGGAGAATCTGTATTTCAGTGAATTGCAGAGGTTTGTTTGTTTGAAACCAAAAAAAAAACAACAAAAAAAATGATCAAATTGAGAAGTTTTTATGAAAATGTTAAATGAAGACATTTCAGGCCGTCTGCCATTAAAGATTGACGTCATCCCTGCTGTCACGCTTGATTTATTTGTCTTCTGTCTGAGTGTTTAATGTGCTCGTCCTTCATGAAGCTACTTTAACTTCATGTATTTCTACTTACGGAGCGCCAAAAATGAAAACTGGAGCTACGATGAGGGTGTGAAGCTCAGGTGCTGCTGTGCTCCAGGTTACAGGTCGTTTACACATGTTGAATCTGACATAATGTTATTCCAGCACTTAATAATGAAAATCTGGTAATGTTAAACAACAGTAGGTAACGTTAGCATTCCTAGCTAACATCACTTTTTAAGTACATCCAGTGCTGATTCACTTCCAGGCTTAAATAAATGTGTCCGAGCTGTGTGTGTGTTGAATATTCAGACTTATATATAAAATATAATATTGACTTATCATCCACCAAAAACCAAACTTCCTTAAAAACATCAACAAACACGTCACAGCTGATGAACAGGGGTCATCTCTATGTTCCCCGGGTCCCCCTTTTTAGAAAAAAGGTCTTATGTTCCCCGTTTTTCCCAAAAAGTGACCTATGTTCCCTTGTAGCAATACATACCGGGGAGCACCCTTTTTCAGAAAAAGGGTCCTAGGTTAGGGTTAGGGTTAGCCCGTAGGCCTACATAGGCCTATTTGCCATGGAATTTTTCAGTAATGGTGGAAAAAGACCGGGGAACATAGGACCCTTTTTCATAGAAAGAGGGGAACGTAGACACGCTCCCGGTGAAAGTGAAGGCGGCAGTATGGTGCGCTGCCATAGCATCTCTGGATAACACGTGTAACAGCTTTAGCCTGCAAGCTAACACTGAAACAAGTGATCTAGCTAATGCCACTCATGCATTTTTAGCTGAGTATCACACCAAATGTTGAGGGTGACACAAAATTGAACTGATGTCTGTTACCAGGAGGAAGTAACTGCAAAGTAATGAAGATAGAAGTGATTGTACCTCTGAACTCTAACTAAACACTGTGAGCATTTCCTTGCCTGCTAAAACACAATAAAAAGCAATAGCTAGCATTTTAGTCAGTGCCTGCTAACGCTAGCTGCTGCTGTATATCTGGATTATCAGCATGATGTCGTGAGTCTGTTGGTCTGGTCGGGGTGAAGGCCCCCCATGTTCCCTCGTGCACTGTCCTCGAACGCTCCACACACACAAATAGTCCTCGTACAGGACACACACACATGTCGAGGGAACCTCTCGTTATCATATAAGCATAAGAAGAATTTAAAATGAGGTGAGGAAAATGAGAAGTGTTGCTTTGGGAAAGTAAAAAGACTGTTTTCAGTTTCGAGCAGATTGTGACGAGTCGACAGCACTTGGAAGTCGCCTCTTAGACACAAAGAAATCCGACTGCGTAAAGCTCAGCTTCCTCTCCCTCTCTCACACTTGTCATTGGATAACACCTCCCCCACGCTCCCAGGAGGCCATCAAAACATGATGTGGGATCCTATAAAGTGGTTTGTGTAGCAGGGGAGCTGCAGACCTCTCGCTGCCCTCTATAAGAATAGCCCACCTAACCCAGGGGCTGGCTACTCCTGAGACACAGGCCACAGCCAATTTAGTTCCACTCCTCTCTGCTGTCTCCTCTCTGCTGTCTGCTCAGTCACACCAGGTGGCACGCAGCAGCTTCTCACATGACACCGGCCGGTCCGAGCCCGGGGGGCGCCACACTGGGTGTCAGAGCCGAGTCGGGCCTGAGTGTAGAGGTGCCGGAGCGAGGGGGCGAGGGGACATAATCATCTGGGTGCATGCATACGCCCGACTGGCAACACTTTGTAATGGTGTTACTCCCTCTGACGAGTCCATTAAAGAGGTGTTTCTGTCCCGGTTCACTCGTCCAGACCGAGGTCCGAGTTTAAATGAGTTCTACGTATTTCCTCAGCGCTCAACGGTCCAAACTACGCTGAAATTAAAAATCTGCTTCTCCTCTTCGGATTGACTCGGACGTCAGGGCCTCTGTTTTGTTTCAATGCCCTGCTCGGCTCGCAGCAGTCAAACATTGACCACTGCTCACTCTAATAGGCAACCAAGGTATGCTATCGTACAGGCAGACAGCACCTGAACACTGTGTGCATTCAGGGTGTGTTCACCATCCCTTTAATGCTCCAATTCACAAGGCATTTGACTTTGACCCCTTAAAATCAAACAATGTCTACTCATTAACCATCCTCAAAGATTGACGTTATATTTTTAGGGACTTTTGAGCAGTTCAGTAGCAGTTCGGTGGTTAATGTCCCCTTTCTTAATTGTTTTATTGGATCATTTTAGAGGCCTGAGCCGGTTTAAAGACTCCTCAGTAACCAAGAGAAGAGTCAGAATTGTCATTCTACCACACAGGTTTGTACAACAAAATGTAAGCTGCTGTCACATGTGGCTATTTCACAGTGCTAGCATGCAGACGTTTAGCAGATACCGTGCTAACCATTGTATTTCAGTGGGTTAGCATGCTAAAATGTCACCACTACACTACCAGTCCGAGCCACTAGCTGCACAGCTAACGACAGGTTAGCAGCTCTCCTCGTGATCTGCTGCTGGGGGCCAGCTCTTACATATCGCTCCTTTAATAGAAATCCTTCACACAGTGTTATAAACATGTCGGCGTCTCTTGATGATCCAGAGTCGCTCGCGCATTGTTGTTCATTTTTACAGATCTGCTGCGTGTCATTGTGACACCATCATCGTACTTTTAATCACAACAAGGCTTCCATGTTGGGTGACATGAGCCTCAGACTTGGTGTTCAGCACTGACTAACTGGTGACTCATTATCCAGCAGCCTGCACATGTCTCTGGTCAGGTCTGCACAGTCATTGTCCAAACAGTGATTGGCCAGAAAAGGCGTCTGTGTCTTCTCGGAGAGATTGCCCAACCGAAGGCCTCCGACACTCCCCGCCGCGCTGTTGCTGTCTTTTGTGATCGTTACTCCTCAGATACGCTGACGACTCCGGAGTGAGTCAGTGAATTTGATTTCACAGCAGGGGGGCAGGAGGAGGGCGAGGACTATTTTCCTCCTGCACTGTCCTCACTCTCAGTCTTTTCTCTGTCCACCTCTCACTGTTTTTCCTCCTCCTCCTCCTCTTCCTCTCCCATCCACAGCTCCTCTCCCCTGGGTGGGCCCCTGCTCCCTCGGTCTCACAGCAATCAAAACACCGAAGGCTAACTCTCCCACCACTCTCCTGCTCCTCGCTGCCTCCTCGCTGCTGCAGCCTGCTCTCTGATTCCAGATCAGTGCAGGCAGATATTATTCTAATAATTTGAGTGCAGATCCAATAATTATGTAGGTGTGTGTTGTCTTGTCTGTGCAAACAGGGTGTGTGTCATATGATAACTTGGCTGAGGATGACATCATAGAAGGAGCCGAGGCCCTTTTCTCTGAGATAATAGAGAGCTCCACAGCGCCACCCAGTGGTTATATGAACACATTACAGCAGTGATGTACAGAGCATGACAGTGCTCCCATTCTCAGTGCTGGAAGGATTCAGATACATAGATATATTGTCTTTGTGTTAGCTATATTATTTATTAGACTATTTAAAAGTGTGAGTAATTTAAAAATGGCACTTCAGGCTGCAGGTCCACACCAGCACATCTGCAGGCCTGCAGCCTCAGAGGGGTCTCAGAGGACCCTCCTCCTGGTGGGTTCAGGGCCGACCTGTGTTCAAAGCAGCCAGATTAGCCCTGCGAGCTGATGCCTCCATGAGAGAGGAGGCCACTCAGGCTCAGCAGGGGGCTGCGATCGATCGACTGATGCCAGACATCATCTCAGGCTGGACGGCGTCTGTGTGGACGACACCGCTGCTGTTTACTGGTTATTAATTGTGCTCGGAGGAGATTTTCTGGTGTGTTTTAAATTTAGCATGGCTTTTGTTCATTTGGCAGATCTGTGAGCAGCAGGCAGAGACTCAACACTGGCACCGATCGTCTCATGATCATAACTCTGCAGCATTCTGCCGTCCTAATGAACAGCGAAGTGTTCTCTGGTTTGTAATATTGATCAGAGAAAAGATGCTGTGTCATAGATTTCTACAGAAGCAGAGACACTTTATTATAACCATCATTAATAAATAGTTCATTTATAGACAAACTAAGCAGTTGTAAAGTTAAAGCTGATGTTTATAACCTTTTAAAATCGCTTGATAAATGATTTAAAAAGCATTTGTTTATTATATTAAGTCTAAATAACTAAACATTTATCATTTATGAAAAACTATAAAGTCTTCTTGTCAGGTTAAATTATCTCCATATCTCTCGACGTCGGCTTTTTGTTTGATCTAGATAACAAGAGAAACGTTTCTGTTATCATGAAAACACAAGCTTTAATCCTCCTTATCATGAGGTAATTAAATAATTAACTCAGTGATAATGGTCAGGTCAAGATAGTGGAATTAAAAACAACTGACTGCACCTCTGCAGATGATCTTTGCCTCTATACACATTGAGTTTATTGTATGAGAGCAGAATAAATGAAAACTTAGTCTTAATAAAAAATAAAACATAATAAAATCAGACTAAAGTGAGCTCGACCTATAATATTATTTAATAAATGTAATGTAAATGTAAATAAATTTTAAAAATGTTGCGGGACCATGAGCATCTTCATTTTCATACCTAAGTTTACATCTACTTCTCCCTCTGAGCGGCAGCACTGGACTTCCATACAGCAGATCGTATACGTATGGATCCACTATATGATCAGCAGCACATCACAGTTTAAACCTGTCAGTGCACCTCTGAAGGAAAAGTTGTCGCAGATCGCCCCCGTGTGGCCGGAGAGGCTCAGTGCAGATCCTCCTCCTGTCTCCACGGAGCTCCAGCAGCCCCATGTGGTGAGGAAACCACAGGCCTGCTGAGGAAACATCACCTGAAGGCCAACGCATGACAGCACAAGACTCTGCTGGCCTCATGTGATCAGAGCTCGCTGACTTTCCCCAGAATCAGAGCTCATAAAGTGTTATCACCGAGCCGTGATCTTTGAGCTCGCATCGAGATGACTTGATATCGATTAGGTTTTATCTGCCTTGATATCGACTGGCTGCCCTGAAGGAAACATGACTTCATTTATCCCACAGTGCACATTGTACTGTAGAGTGTGAAGAACCACTCGGGACTCAGGAGACACGCAGAAATGTTCTTTATTGTTACAGACTGCAGAATAAATCAGAGCCATTAGTGCAAATTGACTGGTTTCGATGATGAAGTCTGGAGGGGGATTTGAGGTAATTAACAGCCGGAGTCCTTCTTTAAAAGGTAACTTTGCCTAAATTACAACAAAACAGCACTTCAGTCCAGTTGGATCGAATCCTGCTGATATTTTTTTGCCCAGAAGTTGAAGAATTGTCTCCGGCTACATTTAAGAAATTGGACAGTAGCACATATTCACTGGAGCTTTGACATGACGATGGACGAGTCCCTCTGAACACTTGTTCTGAGTGTTTCTGGAGAGATGAGCCACTGCTGAATCTTTAAATGACATCATGAATACCTGCAGGACGGCAGTGTAAAGGTGCAATATGTAAGAGCTGGCCACCTGTCAGATTCATGGCAGCAGGTCTCTGAAGTCACCGCTAACTGCTTGTAACGGCCCTGTTAGCTGACTCAGTACTGAGGCTCAGAGCACCATTGCATTCTGGGGGCTAACTAGCATGCTAACTTCATAGACTTCTTTGACAAAACATCATCATTTTCCTCGTTAACTTTCTGTCTCACTCTGAATCATCTAACTATCTAATGTTGGTCACCTCTCGGCTGAGCTGCGTGCAGCTAAGTTAAGTTCAGCTCTCTGGGTTTGTTGTGTCGACACCTTCATGACATGTTCACATCGATCGCTTCAGCGTTCAGTTATTTAAAACATCGACATTCTTGAGGTATACGAAGTAGAATCCCGTGAGAATACACTCGACTTAGCCTTGTCTCATTGTTAGAAAAGAAAAAAAAGAAAAAGAAAACCACAAATCTATAAATCGTGTCGTCTATAAAAAAATACAATATAAACTTCGGACTTCAGGTTACTGCTTCTTGAAAATCCTTTTAGCATCCACTCCCTCATAGTTGTAAGTCTGCGAGGGAAGAGAGAGAGAGAGAGCGTGTTACGTGTTAGTGAAGCTAAACAAATTAGCATATCGCATATTATTGATGAAATGCGTCTGGACCTACTGACCTGCACCAGCTCTCCTCCCACCAGGGTTCTGGTGGTGGTCAGGGCCTTGCCGTTGTCTTTCCTGGTGAATTTGCCTTTCAGCATGTCGCCCTCCATCTCCCACGCTCCCTGGGAGAAAATGTACCGTGATGAGTGATGGAAGCTCTTTAAAGCTCGTCTCATGTTGTATCACATGTTCGTACATTTAACTGGCAGCTTGTGTTTGATTGTCATTCCAACAACTAAACATCCACTGAGTTCATATTCACTACTTCTGCTTTCAGCACCCTGAACCTAACCCTGACCACAACTTTCACCCAGTCTTATAATATAAACCATCTTTTCCTGCAGCAAACCATCAGTCAAATGAACCTGCCGCTGTCGGTCTGATAACTACAGGGTTAGGGTTACTCACTGAGACTTCGGTGCCATCGGCCAGGCTGTAGTCGAACTGGACTCCCAGGGTGAAGTCGATGTCCTTGGTGCGGAACGTGCTCGACTCCTTGACGTGAAACTTGTCCCCGGTCTGCTCGATGATGATCTTCAGGTTGTCGTGCTCCGCCAGCTTGCGCTTCACGACGTTAACGCCTGAGTTGTCGAGCAGAAAGAATAGAAACATGAAGCCGGACTGTTGCCATGACGGGTTGAAGCGAAGGTTATTAGTTGAAAGGCGACAATTTATCTTTAACTTTCCAAGTATTCGCCTGCGACCACAGAAAGATCTTAAATTAGCTGCTGCTATTATTACAGAGGAGGAGACTATAAACACCTCAGACCTATCACCAGCTCACTGCTCACACAGCAATGTCACAGCGTCTGGAAACAAACCCCATAAACTCAGAGAACAGTGCTGAGGCTCAGCAGGCTCGGTCCGGTCCACACTCACCCATCTGCTCCATGAACTTGTCATAGTTCTCACTGCGGTCGACCTTCCAGGTTCCGTTGAACGTCATGGCTGCAGGCTCTGCGGGCTGAAGGCGGCTGGAGATGAGCGCACTAGTAGACCGTGGGACTGTGAATGCCCATTGGCCTCCGCTTATATCCACCCCTCGCTTCACCCTATGAACCACCTACATCACCCCACCCTCCCTCCCTCCCTCCCATGCCGAGCCGAGCTGGCACGGACGCTCCTCTTCTTTATCTCGCTGATTATCTGTCTGCTGATGTGGCCATTTAAAGAGTGTGTCAAATGTAGGGCGATTGCAGCACGACCTCGAGGATACACTCATAAATAACCACAGGGCAGCTTCTCCTGGTGAATCTGGCACAGTGAGACACTGAGGCATTGTTCTGCAGCAGCGAGCGAGGGGGGTGGGCTGTCGGTGTGGCTGCTCATGGGCCATGGCAGTCCCTCTGCTGCTCAGTCTTTCCTCTGTCACCCTGTTTGTGCCTGGCAATGGACACCAGCTCCAGAGGACTGTGTGACAGTGACAACTTGAGCTGGCGTCCTTACAAAGAGTAGTGGCCCAGTACAAACAAACAGCACCAATGGAAACTTTCCATGTGGCCGGAGCAGAAGCTGTGTGAACTTTAACATATATAACATGTTGGGTTTTACTCCTTGATGTAGTATCTGTTCAGGTTACAAGCAGCCGGTCCATTTCATTCATGTCTGTATGGGTATAACAGCTGAACCTGTTCTTATTCCTTTAAATCGATGGTAAATTATCCCTAAACGATCCCAGTCCAGTAAAATTGAGAGTTGCTGTTGAACCATTTGTGGTTTTGGGCTCTTTTGAAAGGTTATGAGCTGATGAAGCTGTCAGAAGCTCTGTAAGTGCCTCAGGCATTAATCTATAGGAGGTTTAACACACTGAGTTATTGATTTATTTCTTCTTTTTGAAAGCCTTCAGGTGACCTCCTGAGGGTTGGGCACTGACAACTGGTTCCAAATAGGAACCGGTTCCTAAGGTCCGGTTCCGGAACCGTTAAGGAGATGTTTGAATTTTGATTAAATGTCCGCTCTAGTTTGTTTCCAGGGTTTGTATGACTCCGACCGGCATGCTCCGCTAAACATCACTTGTCTGAACATGGACCGTAAACGCTGCTCAAAAGTCTGGCTTCATTTTAATTTAAAAATGTACGGATTCGCTCAGTGCGACACCTGTGATAAAGGATGCACAACAAACATGACAAAACACCTTCGCCTGCTGCATGGGATAAAAATTAACGAGTGTACTGTGTTTGACGCGTTGTGTCGTTCTCCTGCTCCCGTCGCTTCCTCCACTTCGGACAGTCAACCATCAGCCAGCAAATCCTTGTTGGAAACCGAATCAGGTACATGAAAATTATGATTATATTATTCTTAACAAACACAGTGGGTTCACATCATAGTTCAAATTTAGTGAACTCATTGGCTGTTTTAGGCTCCAGGGCGGCTTATAGCTCAAGCCTGCAGTCAGTTTTGTCAGTGTTGCCTGGTGAAGTAGCTGAAACTCAAATTATTTTGACAAAACTATCCCAACCTAAAGCTTTTCTGGAGCTTTTAACTGAATCACATGGCCTTCATCAGTGGCAAGAGACGTCATGGATATGAATCTGCTAACATGAAAGCTATTAAATTTCATCCATAGCACTTTTAAGACTTCTTGAAGGAATAGATATGAAGCTAGAAACAGCAGTTGGGTAGCCTTTTCTGCTGTTAGAGGTGTCTCAATCAAAACCAATGAAGAAGAAAGGACCAGCAACGCCAGTGAACACCAATGTACGAGTGAGCAGCACAAATGACAGTAAACAACAGAGTGGCTAGCTAGCAATGTTCTGGAAGTAATAGCAACAAAAGGGGCAAAAACATGACGTTTAAAAATGATAATTAGCCATTTTACAGGAGGTATGTGCTGGACTATTTGTTGGCCGGAGGCAGAAACGTCCTGACGCGACACTTCAGGTTTTGTATGGTTCTATAAACGCAGAATAAAATGTTAGCATACGTAAGAGTGAGCGATACAAACAGTGGTAACCTCACCTCACTCTTTAATGTGTCACCTGGTGTTTTTCCCATATTTACCTTTAGAGGTGCTCATGCTTTTAACAGAGCTGAGCTATCTGTTCCGCCTGTCTCAGGTGTTTTATGCTAAGCTAAGCTAACTGGCTGATGGCTATTGCCTTATATCTATAGTAAAGATATAAGAGTGTGGTGTCAATCTTCTCGTCTCACTCTTGGCAGGAGACTGAAGGAGACTGAACTCCTCCAGGCTCGACGGCTCATTCTTGACCTTCAGCTCAACTGTGTAGCTTTTCATTTCAAACACGAATGAATGAATGGGAGCACATGGATGACACATGGAAAACAGTAGCATTGTTTGCACATTGTTGGCTGTTGCTGTGGACTCCAGCGTGTAGAGGAAGAACAACAGCGGTATTGTCCTTTAAAGTAGCAGAGTAGTTGCCATTCAGCTGGTGTCCTCGGACAACGAGGCCACTGTCGCTGCATTCTTGAGGGGAAGAGCTGCGTACTCAGAGCCCGACCGTTGGATTATGGACACTGAGAGAATACTGAACACATTGTTCACACTCAGTCACCACAAGCCTCAGCTTCCACTTAGTACAACAGCGTTAGCAGAGGAGCTAATTGGGAGCGAGACAGGTCAATGATCCGATGATAGTAAGTTCACTGCTACGATATACATATTCCTCACCTGCTGCAGGGCGAGATGATGCTGCTGTTTATAAAAGATGGCTGGTTGTTCCCTCCACATCACTTTTAAACAGCTGGGTCATTCCATGAAATCGGTGCCTTTTGTGTCCCCAAGAAATTATCAGTCATAAAATTACAGTAACGACAAACAAAGATGTAATTTGAAAATATAACATTACCATGTCTTCTCTCCTCAATAAAACATCAAATTAAAATCAATTAAATATTATTTTAAATAATAAAAATGATTTTTAAGCTGATGAGGGTGAGGTTTTTGGCCTGTCCCTCACTGTTGTTGTTGTACGTCAGCAGTACTTTTAATTTGTAAAATGTTGGCAAAATGTTAAAATGTTCACATTTACATATTGTTTTAAGTATGATCTTATTGTGAAACAGTGTTTTTGGTAAAAATATATATTAATTGTAATAAATATTTACCAATTTATCAGTGTACCCTCATTTTATGTCAACCCTGTTACCCTAACCAAAAAACCCTATCAAAATAACAGTACATTCTAGATTTGACATGATTTACAGGAGGTTGCATCATCTCTGAACCAGGATGCTAACAGCTCAGTGACAAGTAAGTTTTGCTCATCTCTGATGTGCTATTTTTGATGTTTTTTCAAGGTTGAACCAGGGGGACAAGCATACAACGTCAACCCTGTTACCATTTTTTAACATATAAATCCAAACAATTATTTATTTCTCATAATATAATCAATATGTACATGTAATTTCCTGTCAAAGTACATAGCATGTGCTTTAGCTAACATTTGTTTTAGCTAGCAATGGGCAAATTAGCTTGAAATGGTCAACCCTGTTACTGTCAACCCTGTTACCTTTCCAGCAACAGGACTTGACTAAAACAGTTATAAAATATGAAATTCCATAGCTGAGATGGCACAATATGATTTCTTGTCATTTTAAACTGTCTTTAATTCCTGGCTACTGAAAAAATAGCAATTAAATATAATTTAAATTTTAACTTTTCAAAGATGAAAAGGCACCGATTTCATGGAATGACACAGCTACAGCATCAAGCTTTGGTTCAGGTACAGAAGATTAACCTTCTCAGACTGTAAACATGTATCGCTCTATCAGCTGCAGTTACACAACATCAATGGGATGTTTTTACAATTTAATAGTCATTACAAAGTAATGATATCATTGTGCGCTGATATCTGATTATAGCCGTGTCTTCATTCTGTAATCCCTTTTTACAGCTGTCAATAAAGACAGCGTGCACTTTGCCTCTTCTCTGAGCTCACCTGCTACGATTTGTACTATAGACTGCACCATTATGGGATTAAGACACATGTAATTACAGTTTTATAAATCTGCTTTTATCAACAGAAACGCAGGGCGTGTCCGCCCACCGCCGATGTTCACGATGATGTCGCAGCCTGCAGAGACTCTCTGATGTTACACTTCATGTCAAACACTGATGGAGCTCTATATAATCTCACTAATGAGTCTGTTTTTAAACATATAATTAGTGGATTGATCTGCCCTCCATACTGCAGCGTCCCAGAGGTCTTAATTACACTTATTAATGTTAACACCGTAGTACGTTACGCGTCTGCGTTCACACAGGTGAAACATCACGTATATCTGCCTTTAACTGGTAATTATCACTGTGTTTATTCTGTGTTCTTGTGTTTCATCACCTTGATGAACATGTTGCTGTTTAACTGGATGGAACAAGAAGCTGCATCACACAGTCGATGTGAATCCTGTTGTATTAATGTCCACATGCCGTAATAATAAAAGCTCAGCTGCTGACAGCGGGGAGAGAAGAGAACAAGTCATTTACATCAGTAAAAGCAGCAGGAACAGAGTGTAGAAATACTCTGCTACAAGTCAAATATTCAGCATTTCAGTAAGGTAAAAGTACAAAAGTGTAAAAGTACCAATATCAGAAACTCCCTGGAGTTTAATCATTGATCTCTGATGTTGCAGCTGGTGGAGGTGGAGCTAATTATAACTCATTTATATACACAGTTTATATCAAAGGTTATTGAACTCTGAGCGGGTCACTGAAGTTCATGACATCAGGATTCACATCGCTGCACACTGAATATCTTTATCAGCTGTGGACTGTCAGTCAGAGAGAGAAAATGATTTAGACGTCTGTGATCTTTTAGGTGAAACATTTAAACAATGAATAATAATAGACAGTAACAGGAATGACAGTCAGAGAGCCTCGTAGCTCAGGTGGTCGTGCAGGTGAGCCATGTACCTGAGGATGAGTCCCTCTAGAAGCTGTCTGCAGTGATGCAGTGCTCCATCTAGTGGACACCAGGCGCAGCTGCAGCCGCCTCACTTCCTGCTCTCACTGCTGGAGGTGTTAATGTTCATGCTTGACTTTATGGGGAGTTTGGGGACTAAATTTATGTTCAACAAACCACTCTGAACTATCGAGCGTCACAAGTTTGCCAATTAAAACGCAGCATCTTAGATTTCTATCTGCGTTTTGATAATGATTTCCACTTCCTGTAAGCCAGACAGAACTCTCTGTCGCCTTCAGCATCTGATTGGCGTCCAGAAAAGCCCCAGATGCTGTAAGGAAAAAAACACAATCCTGTCCTGAATATATCCCTGGAGCCTCTGGAGAGTCAGTGCAAGTCAATATTATTGAGGCTCAGCAATGAGGCAATATTTGAATTTCAAATGAGCGTCAGACGGTGGAGAAAGCGAGCATTCAGTCACCCTGACGAGAGTGCGTACGCGAGCGGCGAAGAGGCGAGCGCACGCCACCGCGCTGACAAATGGCCGCCGCATTATGCTGAATGAGAAACAGTGTTTCAGAGAGGAGGAAATGGGATAATTGATCCAAATTAGGAAAGAGTGACCTAAAGCACTCTGCGAACAGGCCGAATGTGAGCGGTGCTAATTCAGCTTCTCACATGAAGGAGAAACGTACAGTGCTGCATGTGTAAACGTGATGATTGATGCCGTCGAATGGAGGAACATGTGCAGCTCCATTTGGTAGAGAGCTTTGGCTTTTGACAGAATCTGCATAGCTTGAATGTCTGAGAGCAAAGTGACAGCACACATTAAAAAGCTCCACTTCTCAGCATCGTGAAATCAAATGAAAACAATCTGGGTAATAGCATCTCCCCTCGTTCACCCCTCCATATTTATTTTCCTGCATCAGCAGTGCGTTCCCGCTCTGAGAGAGGGATTACACGCCTGGCTTCGTCTGCGTCCTACAGCCTCTGCAGGGCCGCTGCTGCCACCCACCACCGGAGCCGGGCCGCTCCGGGGCTACCAGCATGGCTCGGCTGTGGGTTTATAAATGATCCGGGACCAGGCGCCACGCAGCGCCGCCCCCCGAGCAGACCCCCGAAACAACCCTGACCCACGCACATGTACTCGCAGAATTAAATAACAGCGTTACGCCACAACACTCATTAGATACAACCCTCCCTCTTTTTTAGGCTTTTGTGAGTAAAATATAGCAGAATAAAATCAGACAGAAGGCTCCTCTGATGGTGGTGCACGAGTAGAAGGCCCAGAAATGCTGTACTGTGTTATAGTGATAAATAATGTGGCAGGAAATGTCCCTGAAGTCTCCTCTAATCATCAATAAGCTCTGTATTTTTCCCAACATGAGCTTTGTGCAGTAAGGACCAGCGGTTATTACGTCTCACAGCTGGAGACCAGCTGACCTTCATCATACACGATGAGGTGGAGAGATCTGAAATTATCTCCAGTAATGAAGCTGAGAGAATCTCTGGGTCTGAGTATGGAAGCAGCAGTGTGCCTATAAATCATCGCCGTAATCCAAAACCGAGAGGAAAACTGCTTCAGCGGCTCAGACGGAAGCTGAAGGTGCATCTGTACAACATGTATGTAACCAAGGAAGTGAGACGGCAGCATGAAGGACAAGTCAACATCAAATCCAATCACAGCGGCAGGAAAACAACTTGTTATTTTAGGAAAACCTTTCTCATTCTGCAGATCTGAGATCAGATATTTGTGTTTCCTGTGTTCTCAAATATTCTCATGTTCATTCTTTAAATGTATGTTTGTTATTTTTGAGGACGTAACAGGAATGTAAACAAAACAAAAAGACGGCACAAAAACTTAAAATACATGTTTATTTTTTCACAAATCCTGCCTCAAGTCCCTTTAAAGGAACAGATGAGTCGTCGCCCTGAAGAGGTTTCAGTCTGATGATAAAGCCTCGGTCTCTGCAGGTGTGGTGTGTGCAGGTGTCACAGGTGTGTGCAGCATCATGTCGTTCAGGTGTGTTTTTTTGTACGTTTGCATTTAATTATAAGGCAGAACTTGTCACAGTGCTGATTGAAGCGTCTGAGCTGGTCCCAGCAGGTCCACAGTGTGTCTGCTCCTTTAAAACAGAAGAAGCGACGTCGCTCCACCTGAGAAAGTCCTCGGAGCCGAGCGATAAATGTAAAACACGAAGCTGTAATTCCCACACTCCAGCTTGATTGAAGAGATGTTAATTACAATCATCTCCTCTCCCTGTGCTGATTTTAATTTGCACTCGGCGCATTTGACCCAATTTTGTTTTAATGAAGTTGGCATTTTGAGTAAAGTTCAGACGACGGGAATGTTCCAGCAGAGACAACTTTCTGGGTGACGCTGCGAGGCCTCAGACGTTTCACTGTAAACTGAATGACTCCAGTGTTTGTGTGACGGCTTCACACCTTCTCTCCCGCAGCAGATGTCCACGTATTAACTGCCAGATCCAACATATGTGCAGACAAACAGAGGCTTGTTCTCGGTGTGTGTGACCGCGGTGCAAACCTCCGACCCAAGTCGTTAAAGTGCTTAATCGTCATCAATAGCCACCAGTTATCAAACCCTCCACAATGACTCTTCTGCGGGGTGTAAGGTGACTGTCCTCCAGCATCCTGTAAGTAATACTCTGTGACAAATGTCTTCATTCTCACAACTTCTCCTAATACCCTCGCAGGCCTTCCCACCTAATCTGGACGTTTCCTCTGCGCTGCTCGCTCGCTCGCTCAGGGTTTTGTGCTGCGAGGACGAACTCTAAGCTGTTAATTGCAGGTGGTGTGTTCGTACGCTTCTCCCAATCCCAGCGCCTTTTGTTCCGCCGCCGTGGGAGAAACAAAGCCTCCTTCTTCTGCTCCCTGCCTCGACTCTCAGAAGTAGTGTGAGGATGACGAGAGGATTAAGTCAACATTTCTCATGACCTCTGAGGCCTGGGGTTGGAGGGGAGGCCTGCTGACAATAGAGGGAGGCGTGTGTTTGTGTGGAGGATTCAGACCGTAAATATTCCTTTACAACAAGCCCGTTCAATATCATTTTATAGTGTGCCTAATATTCAGACATCCCCTCAAAACAGAAATCAAGTGCTAATATGATTCTGCTCCAACACTCCCCCCCGCTGAGACCGAGTGAGTCATAAAGCGTGGCGCGGCGGCTACAGTTAACTGTTGTTGTTCATTTGTTTCCCATTACAGAAGCTCCATTTTGGCTAATTAGTCTTGACAGTAACTTTTCCCTGCGGTGTTGATTAGATCCAATTAATGACTGCAGGCAAGATGGAGGACTGGCGCCCTGACGGAGCCGTTCGCAGACGTCCCTGGGTAATTGAAGCTATCCTTTTTGTCGCCACGAACACAAAGCTGTTCTCCTGTTCTTGTAGATTTTTGTTCTCATTATTGTTTCAAAACTTTTACTTAATATTCAATCAGCACTGGACCTGTTATGGCGTCAGCAGAGATCTACTGTTGGTACAGTACTGCCGTTTTTCCACCGACAGTACCAGCTCGCCTCGGCTCGGCTCAGCGCGGCTCTACTTGGTTTGGTTTCAGACGCATTTCCATCTAGAATTAGTATCTCTTCGGGTCGTCATCAGTGACGTACTTATCCACGCGACACATAAACAGGGCTAGCTGTGGGCGACGCTAAACACGTCCACCTTTTCATTTCCTGTCGCACCATCGAGCTCGTTCTGGATGCGATTCTGGTACCTGCTAAAGTGGTGCGGGAAAATGGCATATGTGATGAAGCTCCTGGAGTCCAGTTGTGCCTCTGACAGCCAGAAGAAACAGCCACAGAGGTCGTCTGTGAAGCAGGTGAGTACGAGACGTGTTCACATTTATTGTAAGGTGGCGACCTCAAGTGGTTGGAGTAATTATGACGGGAGCAAAGGAGGAAGTCAGCTGGTGGAGGTTGGGGTGGATGGATGAGTTATTTTAGTTTACATATGGTATGTAACATGCTCTTAAGTAGATTTGTTGCCTAAACCACATGGTGACGAACATCCGGTACCGAACCACACAGCGCCAGTTTCACAACGTTAACCATGTTAGAGTGTCAGTATGCAGTCGGCTACTGATCTCCTACGCTCACATTTTGACGTCTGAAGCATTTATATTTGTTAGGATGTGTCGGTCTTTGAGCAAAGCGCTGATTCCTTAACTTCACTTAAATGCATGAATATGAAGCAGGCTGCACTGGAGGAAGAAAAAAAAAGCAAACACAAGCAAACTTTCTCCGGATGAATCAAGTTTAAATGTAAATGTAAATCATCTACAAGGTTCTAACGTTGTGACACAACTTTGTAAGGAACAACAGGGAGGTTTTCTGTCAGCGAGCTCTCCTGACCTCTGCTCCTCTCCAACATTGCATCACACAGTCATTATCTTTCCACAGTAACTCATCCACATCTGCCTGCCACCTCCCATCCGTCCAGTGGAGTGGAGAGCTTCAGGGGGATTAGATCTGAGGCGAATGTCTCATCGGAAAACACCATGCCAAACTATGCATGTCGCAGGGGAGCAGATCGTCAGGACAATCTGATTAACAGTGTGAAAACGCACCTTATCTGCGATGACTTGAAACCTCCATACAAAGGCAGCAACAGCCAGAGAGAGAGGCAGCGAGCAGATGAGATGATTAGGGTGGAGATGGATTCGTCACGTAAGTTCATCTGCCAACAAGTCACAGCAACACTTCTTCAGACTCAACACAAACCCTCCCAAAGTTTAATTAATGTGCGAAAAACCAATAAAATCTTCTACTTTTGGATTCATCTGCAGATATGAGTGAAGCTATAGTGTAAAAATTCAGTATAAATATGAATAAATAAATATGCAACTTTAAGAAAAAGTTTGTGCAACATGCAAAGTCTGCTGTTCTGTGTAATCCAGAAGATTCCTTTAGTCTCTTTTTAAATAAAACTAAGAGAAAATCATGCCAATAATTTAACCCTTCACTAAACTAAACAGCTAAAGCTCAGCTAGCATTTTAGCATCTTTAAGCTAATGTTTTTAAATAAAAAAAACACTGTAACCACTGTGCCGAACAGCAGAAAGACAAAGTTAGCATCTAGGCTAGTAATTACACTTTGTAAAGCATTTAGCAGCTGATAGCTAAGAGCTAACATTAGCTGTATTAGCTCAGGAGTGGACTTTCATTCATTCACACTGTAACCAGATTATATGACAGAGAATTAACGCTAGTATTGCTTGTCTATGCTATTCTTTGCTAACATGCTAACTTTACCACAAAATCAACTCAAAGCAGTTTGACTTTTGAGGAAATATGCACTATTCTTGTCATCAGTTTGATAAGAAGATCGATGTTGAGGCCGAGCACCTTTTCTATCTGTCTGTTGAATATGAGGCTGTACGCAGACGGTTAGCTTAGCATAAACACAGCTAACAGGCGGGGAAATCATTGCTCTGCAGCTCACTAATTAAAAAATTGTAGCTTTAAAACAATGTTATTTTACAGAATCGTTGTTATAATTATCGCTCTCCTTCTTCAACACGTGTGATTTCAGTTCCGATCACATTTTTTAAAAACATTTTCCATCATGTTGTGTAAATTTTGCTCTTTCCTTCCGTCACCGCTGTTGGTCCCATTTGACAGAAACCACTTTATTCCTATGCTGGTACAACAAGTACAACAAGCTTTAACAGTATAACAGTATTTACAGTTTCCCCACATTTCATTTCTCCCGACATGCGGTGCTTAATGACTGCACGGCTGGGGAGAGACACTGTATGTGGGCTCCCGGTGAGTGTTGCTGGTGTCGGCGTGTCTCGGAGCCCCTGATGTTTATCTGGAGACACTCTGGATTCTGATCACGGACACTCCTGCCTCCATCACCACCTGCTCGCTGAAATCCAAATAATTACCTGCGTGCTAATGTGGGTGGTGGTCCTTATCTGCGGCCAATCGCATTGAGGCATGAAGGAACCGCTGCCATTGCTCATGGCATTGCTCATGTCTTCCAAGATGAAGACGGGGAGGGAGCTCATGGAGGAGATGAATTCATCTGGATGTGAAAGCTGCAGCAGCTCTCTGTGTTTCAGATTAATAAACGCTTACCTTATCTTTATTCCACGCCAAATAATGCCTTTATGAGTGTGATTCTCCCATCTGACTGTCTTTTACTGCCTCGACTGCCACAACAATAAGAAAAGAAGTTAAACATGATGTTGAGTTGCGAGCTGCACAGGCCGGACTCGTCGAGCGGACCAGATTCTGATCCCAGAGACGAACCGAGATGCTGACGGACGGAGACAAATTGGCTTGTTTTGTTGGGAAAAGCGTAGCGTTCATCCGTCACCGTTGGCCTGTTGACAGAACAGAAGCAGTGGTGAGTAATGGTCTGTACATTTCCTGCTGCTGTCTGATTCATTTTGACTGGCAAGCGCTGATTCTAAAGAGACAGTTCATGATGTGTGAAGGCGGTCGAGCCTCGTCTCTGTGGTGGTCTGTTCGTCCGACACTGTGGTTCAGACTCTGGGAGGAATTAGCACAAATGTTTGTACAGGCGTTCGTGGTTCCCAGAGGATGAATCCTGATGACTGATGGGGATCTCCTGACTTTTCATCGAGCAACACCAACACGTTGAGATATGTTGTGCTTTTAATTGAAATGTCTAAACAACATAAACTTCTTGTTAACATCAGCATGTGAACATTGACACTGTGAGCATGCTACTGTTAGCCTGTTAGCATGCTACTGTTAGCCTAACAGAGATGCTCCAGACTTTTGCTCCTCCTTGTTTTTAATGTAAACCTTATTAAACATTGCACTATAATCACATATTTGTTTTTTACTGGTCTATCTGAGCAGATATGTAAATTCTCTGAGGGTACTTTGCGTCCCTGGTTTGAAAGACCGACAGGAGGCCGGCCCAGCTCTGCAGATCTGGTCCATCCCGCTCCTGAGGTATCTCTCCACCTGTTAAAATCCTGCTCCACCCACCACTCTTAATCCCAGCATGACAGACACACAGCCGGCAGGACTCCCAGGGTCCAAACAATGCCGACCCTCCCTCAAACACAGGGGAAACATTTGGGGATTACGACGAAAAGGTTTTTCAGAGGCGGTCACCTGGAAAATCGAGCCGCTGAATGGATGCCCATGCCGGCATAATATGTGGTCACTTAGGCGCAGAGGGCCGACCAAAGAGCACAGTCAGGTGGAAGGAACAGAGGCATGCTGGGAGCTGAGAATGTGAATTAAAACTCACCCACGGATAAAAAAAAACTTTTCTCACGTTTCTGCTCACAATGGCTGTCAAACTGGCATGAGTCAATTGTTGCTCGGATGTGTGGGAGCAAAAAAAGGAAAAGGGGAAGAAGTGGTAGTGAGCGATTAGCTTGTTGCTATTCTCGTTGTGCAGCGGCATAATTCTGCCGCATTTTACCGCAGAAAGTGATGAGATTTACTCCTCACACTCCTAATGCTGATGAGTCTGCTCACACAATTACTCACACAAAGTTTCTCCCGCCGTCATTACTCTCTCAGCAGCTCTGCATTATTCATGAGGCTGGAATCTCCTGAGCGTGTGTCGCCTGCAAACTCAAAAATCGCATTTTCGCGTTTGTACACTCGCAGCCAAGTCGTGACATTGCACATATTGAGATGGATGGCAATTACTGTTCATCAGCGTTCAGCAGGATTTATTCCAGAGATGATTGAGGCCACGGAGGACGTGGACGCCTGCAGCCCGATGTATAAAGAAATATTATCCTGAACTACGCAGAATACTTAATATGTGGCTGCAGTGTGAGGAGGAAACTCTCATCATGATTAAATGTGAAGCGATGTTTGACCGAGATTAGCATCGTTGTATTGTTGACGGGCCTGAACACCGCTTCAGCCGGGGAATGTGCTGCATTCTGCGTCCTACAGCTCGCTGCAGCCCGTTTAATACACATTCCTGTGCATGGCACAATCTGATCGCAGGAGGCAGATTAATCCTAAACCTCTGGAATTTCACAATGAGGTCATGAAGGTGGTATTTCTCAGTTCCTCACTCCAGTGTCCAACAAATATCTGATTTATGTGCTAAGAATCATCATTACAGTGTATTCTGGCCACACGTATCAGCATTTAAACAGTAATGGATTCAGTAGAGTCTGTTCTGGACTAGTGTTGTTTTTGGCGGCCTGTTTTACTTTTAGTTTTAGTCTAGTCTTTGTGTCAAGCTATCATTTTAGTTTTTATTAGTTTTAGTCACGTTCAGACTCCTTTTAGTCGTGTCAAGTTTCAGTCGACTAAAAGTCTGAGCATTTTAGTTTTAGTTAGTGTTTGCGGAAATGTTGAGAAAAGTCTGTTTTTACCGTTTCTTCCTGCACCAAACACTAAACGTAGCGGCAAAATTCGCGAAAAAGCGCCGCGTACATTATTTATCACAAGTCCGGTTTTACTCGTCCTATCAACACAATTTAAAAACTGGTATATAGTTTGAAGTCCACACTTTCGCCACAAGTCGTTGAAACGGAGAATCAGCGAGGCTGCTTCTCGCTGCTCCGTCGTCTTAAAGCGGTCACGTGATTTGGACGCGCCGGCGCCTCCGTCGACCCCAGAGGGTTAAGGATTTTTGTTATAACATTTCGTCTCGTCTCGTTTTGGTCAACGAAAATGAAGACACATTTTAGCATAGTTTTTATTTTGTAAACCACATTTAGTCTCGTTTTTATTCGTCTACAATATTGCATTATATATTTAATCATCGTTATCGTCACATGACCAGCATTTTCGTTGCGTCTCGTCTCGTTTTCCTCAGGTGATACAGGTTCGTTGACGAAAGCAGCACTATTCTGGACGATCACTCCGTCTCTGTAGCAGCGTTTTCTTTCACAAGTTTTCCCACAAGAGTCGCAAAACCTGGAAATAACTTCCGGACCTCATGTTTGGGAACCAGTGGGTTTTCTGTTAGATGACTGAAATAAGGTCTGTGGTTTTTCACTCTTTCTGTGAATTTTAAAGGTGCAGTATGTAAGAAGTGGCCACCTGTCGAATTCATACACCAGACAAATCGGGGGCAGCATGTAACCAAAGTAACCGCTAACTGCTTTGAACTGTAGCTGCAGTTAGCTAGTTTAGTCAGTTCTGATGTTTGGAGCAGCGGGGCAGCGTTGATGTTCATATACCACCAGCACAGGAGCTTCTGGGGGCTAATTTCTAGCTAGCTAGCATGCTAACATCATAGACTTCTTTGACATAACGTCGAACATCACATTCTGTTGATAGTTTTTGTTAATTTTATAAATGTTTTTATACTAGAATTTCTACATTTTGCACCGTGAAAGCGTTTACGTGTCTTAACAACAGTGGTTGCTAACAAGTGGCTAAACGAGACAAGAATTTTGTATTTACATGTATTAGAATACATTTTGTTGTGCTGTAATGTTTCTCAATCATTTGAATGTTCAGACACTGTCCTGAAAACACACTATCGGCCCTAAAAGAGGAATTCACGGGAAATAAAATGCATTTATTGTTTCTGTTTGACCTTGAACCAACTTTTCTCAGTCTTCAGGTCCCTGTTTGAAGAGTTTCACACCTTGTTATCGAGAGCTTGTTCCTGAATCAAAGAGCGATTGTAATCTACATGGACAGGTAAATCCAGCCGAGGACGGAGAACAAAAACTCTGCTGTTGTCAGAATCGCCTTACTCTTGATTACACATTTGAGCCGGCACCCTGTTAGTCGCCTCTGCAGACGTCTAAATCATTAATCAGCTGAATTAAACACTGAATGTTAATGTGTGGGGCAGAAATGCAGCATATGTTTATCTTTGAGTGTCAGTACTAACTGTTAAAAACATACCAAATCACAAATAGTTGCCGTGCATCCTGTAATGAAGTAATTACAAAATGATCTCTCACAATATTTAATTCAGATCGAGCAGGACTGTGAGATGCACCCTGACATATATTCTGACGCCGCTGCTGAAAGTGTGAACAGATAAAAAGCAGCATAAACTCTGTAAGAGGTGAAAGTGTGTTTGCCGCTCTAATGGAAGGGTATCATATGGAAAAGTGAGAAACACAAATAAACTGTAGCTCTTGAACGCGCCGTGCAATTACCTGAAAATTCACCTGCGTTTTTCTCAGCGGGACAAATAGCGGTTTCTCCCCGACGCCGTCACACTTTGATGTGTTTCCCTGTTGTGTTGGCTTTTGTTGCGGCTGGACAGCCCATCTTTATTCAATGGTAGCAGGGTAGCGGGGCTTCACAAGCTTTTCCAACCACTGTTTTCACGCTTTAAAGCTTTCATCTCATTTGCCGGCCGAGGAAGTGTCACGCTGCTGTGGAGTGGTGTGTTGTTTTGTGTCGAGGGGCGGCCTCAGCTTGCTCCCCCATCGGGGGGCTGAAGCACCCTGCCTGCTGGAGGAAACCAGGCCGGCCTTAATAAGACAAAGTCCAGGCATTGATTTGACAAAGTAGTATGTGGAATTAGATGTTGCAGCAGAGGCAAATCACAGCTGGGGTAAAAACAATTCTCCCGTCAGGGGGCGGTCGACCCTCAGGGCCCGACTGGACCCCCTGCCTCCACGGGAGGGTCAGAACCGGCTCGCAAAGGAAAGGGAGACAAATCTGTCAGACTTCAGGAGGAAAATCCTCCCAATGAAAACAGGAAACACACGTTAGCTTATTAGCTTAACAGGCTAAAGGCTAATTACAATCATTTATCACTGACGATAAGTGAAAACTTATTATTGTTTCAGTGCAAGAATATTGGCCAATATATTCAGATATCGGAATAAATAAAACAAGGAAGCACTAAAGAAGTGAGAGGAAATGTAAAACTTTACAATAATAATGAGGTAATGAGACAAACTCCAATAACTGAATAAACAAGCTGCTCTCAGAGGAAAGTATATGGTCCCAGAAAGGTGGCAGGGTCCGCCACATATCAACAACGTAAAACATGAAATTGTCCTTTAATGTCAGTTTGCATGATCTTTCTCTTCTGATTAAAAATTCTTCCCAAAACTACGTCATGCACCTTTAATATCAGCATCACATCAGGACCAGAATTCCAGTTCCGGTGACGATGAACACGGTACGAACATTTATGTGATGTGACCAAACTTAACTAGCTCGACTCGACTTACTGGCTTCTTGTTGATCTTCATATCTCAGAATCGTCATCAGCAGATGTTTGATCTTGACATCACATCTGAGAGAACTCCGCCCGCTGTGAGAGACGGTTGAACGCTCCGGTAGAAAAGAAAGTAACGGACCCGGAATCAGAATTTATTATTTTTCTCATGAATGGGCTGAAGTTTAGTGTCGTGTCGTCACGTTTCACAGCTCGTCTTTGAGTCAGTGTTGATCCACTCCGGCCCTCAGGCGTGAAAAAGCTACTTAAAAGGTGACGAACCGCCATTAAAACAAACACTTGTAGAGAAAACTAGTTTTAAAAGCCACTACGAAGGTAATCACTTGTCAAAGGGCTCATTATTATGTGAGAGGGACGAGCCCGACGAGGAGCAGACAAAGACGACTCCGCGGAGGCACTTTAGCTTCAATGAGCCTCTCGGCGGTGCAGGGTGACATCAGAGGTCCTCTAAGCCGGCCTTTGTACCCTCCCCTCGTCCGCCTCGTCTCTCGGGCCGTCCCCCTTGTTCACACCAGCGGGTCGTTTGCTCGTCCTCTCATTAAGCCCTGATCCCAAAATGAGAAGCCCTCCGAACGCCACATCTGACTGAGCCGTGACCCTTTGTGTCACCACGAGGACGAGACACAGGCATGTTCAGGTCACAGGTGTCCACCTCCGTCTCCGGAGCATCTGTGTCGACCTATAAACAGCCTGTCAATCACAAATGTTTCCAACAATGTTCAAACCCAGAGAACGTTACGTCTCATTCGGTCGCTTGTCGCTGTAACTTCGTGGAAAGAGTGAAGACGATTGTCACTCTTCCGTGACTTTAAACTTTCAAAGACTTCCTCGTCCGTGGACATTTCTGCCTGAGTAACAGTCAGATTGTCATCTACAATGGTGGTTGTTTGACAGTAGAGACAACATCTCCAGTGATTAATAGAAGTTACGTACGGTGCGTTTAAACTGAGGCGACTAAACCGCTTTGGATACAGTTTGTTATCGGCTCTAAAGTAAATCGTTGATTTATATTTAACACAGAATATAATCCTTCCCTAACTAACTTCTCTGTGTTGCCTAAACATATATAAAGTGGAGACTGTAGTATAGATAATACTGTAAAATAATTCAACTATTTGTAGATGATGCATGTTTGTACTCCTCAGAGTAAAGTGATATGATGACGTGTTCCAGCTGTAAAGAAACATGAACCTTTGTTTTGTTGAAACGTTGATACGATCGGTGTGAATTATATCCACGTTCTGCAGAAACCCACGTTTACTCTGTCGGGGAATCACGTTCCAGCTTAAATAAACACTTCAGCCGTTGTGTTGCTGGAACACAATGCCCCGATACGTGGCAGAGATGTGTTTGAAAGGAAACACTGGTGACTGTTAAATGCCTCGAGGTTTAATCCTTCCTGGTAGATGCTGCAGATTCTCACCATCCTCATACCGTCAGTGATTGTGATCAACATGTCACAGTGTTTCTTTTAAAGACAAACGCTGCAGCTTTGATTGTTTCCCCCTGCGAGGTGTCCTGAGTGTGACTGAACAGTCCTGCACTGATGTCAAAGACGTCATGACGCAACAAAAGAGGCTTTTTTATCAAAGCTCTGCAAAGTCATAAACAGTTTTATGACTTCAAATAAAGCTGGAGTACTTTCTCACACTCTCTGAGAGGATCTTAACCAAAATGTGAGCGATGGCGAAGATAAGCTGTGCTCGCGATTCAGGACATCGCGATCAGATAAATCCACCAAAGCCTGTGAACTAAAGGTTGCAGTTCTTAGAATCTGCCAGCCCGCGTTCTACAATTATACAACATCTAAACTGATAAAAGAGCCCGTTTATCTTTCTGTAGATGCGAAGGAGCTTCAAAAAGTTCCCCACAGATCCATACAGTCCCCCGTTTGTAAATGTTTTTGAACACGGCGCTTTGTTCACACCTGTGGTCAGCACTGTATTTTGTGTTTTCCCTTTATCTGGGTCTGATCTGCATGCAGCCAGCATTTTGCAGTCTATAGTTGTGAATAGACTGCAGTGTGCGTCGTTATCTGCTCCTCCTGACTGGCTGCGGCTCCCTGCTGGCTTTGAACCACGACCAGGTGTCGGCCCTTGTAGATGCATGTTGCTATGGTTTGGTGCCAACCGTACCTCATCTGCAGGAAACAAACCTGACTTGAATATCACAAAGTCGTGTCAAATTAATGTCAAGAGGCTTCTGTGTGGTTCTGGTTTCAGTCCTGGTGCGTCGCTCTGCGCTGGGAGGTGATTTGTTTGGATCGGCTGTCAGAGTCCCAACACGAACACGTTAACAGTCAAGAAATGTGACGCGGAGACGACATGTGAAACAGCTGATCGGGCAGGAGTTTAGAAATACTGAGGTCAGGAGTCTAATCTCAAGGAAACTGAATGAAACGTGAAACGTCCTCAAGACAAAAACCAAATCCAGTTGCATTCGATTCAGTTTCCTTGAGATAACTATGACCTGGATGAATGAGAATATTCACAGGCTTGTCAGGAGTCTAAGACTTGACCTTTGTGGAATAACTCTTTGGACATGTAGCCTGTCCTTGTTTTCTGCCTGATGTCTGATGTCTAGTGCAGAGCAGAGCAGAGCGGACCTCTCTGCAGGCCTGAGGTAAAATATGAATATAAAGCTGTTTAGCGGCTCATCTTCATTCGTTACGTCACGTCAGAACTGTATTAATGTCACGTGCACCTCTTGATGACATCTTTAGAAAGGTTCTGGCAAGTGTTTTTGGTTTTTAACAGTCATATTCATATTTAAGAAGAAAACCATCCTTGTTTCTGAGCTGATGTTGGATTGTAACATTGCGTTTTGTGTTTTGGGAGCCAGCATGGTCACGCTGCTCCGGTCCTGACGGGTAGAAAGTAAATAAGGTGCAGCTGAAACAAAGAAAGTATTGTGATGCTTTCTGCTCAGCTGTAACAGACTGTTCACGCCTCGGCTGTTCGCTCTGTGAGAAACGAGCAGAGGTCAGGTGAGCTCAGGTATGCTGGGACGGAGGCAGGTGAGCTCAGGGTTTCTACATCTGAGCTACACGCTGGAAAGATTCTCAGGATCTGCTGCATCTGAGAAACACACAGTGTGAAGAATAAGAATATTACACACTCAAAGTGTCGGAGCGATGCTGTTGGATCTGACATTAGTAATAAAACACGCTGGAGCGACTCGCCACGTAACACACATTTACTGTGAATGCTTCCGCTCGTCTGACGGTTTCATGTTTCCTCTAATCTCTGTGGCAGCTCCTATCTGATCTGTTTGCAGATGCCACTATCAGAGACAATGTTTTACAATTTCTCTGCTGTTATTGTCTGTAGCTGAAAGCCCAGAATATTTTCCCATAACACCCTGGCAGAGATGCACAGCGCTGATGTCTCCGCCCGTCCTCTGCTCATCTGATAGCACGCTCACCTCCGTCTTGTTGCTTCACCTCGAGGTGACCCACGTGGCAACAGTGAAACAGTTAACTATCACAGATCTGTGGGAAACCGAATCGACGACACACATTCAGCACGTACGTCTGCTTCTACCTCACACAGCAGATCGGTATCTTTAAAACGTAAAACCTTCCTGTCTGATTCTAAAAGTAAAAGTTTTTCTATCATGTGAATAAATTAAATAACTTATGTAACTTATGAGAACTTCTACATAATTACATTTATTCACATATGATAGAAAAACTTGAACTGGATGAAAGATTAATAATAAATAAAATACTTAACGTCGGCAGAATATTTTAAAGCTGCTACTGTGACTTATTAATGTCTCAAATCACTACTTAAAATGTAAAATGGTGCACTCATAGTGAATAACCAAGAACAAAAAATCACCTAAACTCTGCAATTCCTTTCAAATTTAAAGTGTGTTTTAGCGTCTTTCAGCTGATTGTTTTGGTTCTGCAGCCTGCAGCTTAGAGGTGACGTAGGTAAGAACTTGGCACCTGCAGTTTCTTTCTTTTTTAGCAAACATATTAGCACTGTCAGTGTGAGCTAGCACAGAATACGTAACGTAAGCGTAACGTTGGAAATAACATGGCCACAGTTAACTGATTAGCACGCTTGTTTCAGAAGACATCTGCAACACCATACATCCAGATGTCTTTGATATCATATCAAAACTGTTATTTCTTCATATTCTGTCGACACACTTACGTAATATTTAAATGTTTTAACTGTAACTTACATAAAGCTCCAGTCTCCCTCCTACTGGTCTTACATTCATTCAGAGGCTTGAACACGTCTTTGCTGACTGTGTCATCAGCTAACATGCTTTCCATTTTTATAAAGTGACAACAAACCAGTTTTTCCTCTACAATAGGACTGTTGCATTTCTCTCCTGCTGCCGTTATTCTATAACTCTTCTCGAGCATCAGATTTAACGCTCTGAGAAGATTGTTCCAGCCTCCAAACGAACATCTGAGCAGCCTCACAGCTGGAGGAAATCTTTTCAGCAAACAGAAATGAAGCAGAGTCCTTTGCCACGAGGACGACGACAGATCCGTTCACTCGAGACCCTGCAAACACACCGTGGAGGTCTGACTGTGTGATTGTTTGTATATGAGAATGAAGAGAGAGAGAATCTCCCTGTCATTAGGGCTTTTTAGCTCATTGACAAGCTAACTATCGTGTTTAATCTGAAATAATCAATACAATCGCTCTGTAAATGTACAAATGTGCAAAATCTGTCTCCTACCTATCTGTCACCTCTGACACAATCACTCCAGCCTCGGTGTAAAGTGCAGACTCATATTCACAAAGTACCAGCGGAGAGTTGGTTCCCACGTTGCGTCTGTCATTAACACGTCCATTTCCCTGTTAATGTCTGTCAAGTGTCACATTTTTTAATGAGAAAAAACACACTTAGAAACTCGATTCTTCTAATCCCTCACAGAGGGCTGAGCTCGTCTGCCACTGAGTTATGCATTGTTGAGCTGCGGAGCTCTGCTCGCAAGTGTATCGTTAAATGAAGACGCGTCTGTGACAGGAAACAAACAGCGAGGGGAGCGCAGAGCGAGGAACTCTCAGGGTTCAACCTCAGCCTGTTTAGACAGCGAGGCTGCATTCACTGGCACCTGACCAGAACCTTTCAAGGCACTAATGCTCCCCACACACACACACACACACACACACACACACACACACACACACACACACTCATATTAGCACTTAAAGCTCTTAAACACACACACACACACATACAATGAGCCAGTATGTAAAAGCAAACCTGCATTTCCTTATAGATGCAGCGTGTTGATGCAGATGTAATATGCATGATTAAAACAGGCACACATGGGTGCACACACACAACCCACCCACGCACACACCCAGCGCCAGTGCTCATGAGCAAACTTGGCTGCCTCTGGCCCACCATTGTTCACTGGCACTGAGGCGTTGCCGGGCTAAGTGAGGGGCCCTGATGGATACCTACCAGCCTCAGACCACCAGTAAAGGTGTGAGAGGAGGAGAGAGGGAGGAAAAGGAGGGACACACTGAATAGGGGGGAAGAAGATGGCAGGAGATAGCAGAATATAGAGTCCAAGGAATCGGAGGAGAATCTATTGTCACATCCATTCACATGCACAGGTGTGTGTATGGCTGTTATATGGATGCTCACCTGCATGAGTTGCAATATGTCAGTCATGTCAGCAAAGACTCCACTGTAAGAGCTGTGGGCAACAAACTCATAAACTCACTTTCAGACTATATATTTTTAAAAAAGGGACAAAAAAGTATAATTTCATGTAAAGTTAGCAAAACCATAGTGAGAGAAAACTCACTGCCTTGCTTTAAAACAGTTGGTTAAAGGTGCAATATGTAAGAATTGGCCACTATTACAAATAAGTGGCAACATATCACCGCTAACTGCTGCTAACTGTAGCTGCCGTTAGCCAGTAAGCTCAGTTAAGAGTGCAGCTAGCGCCTGTATTAGCTCACTGTGCTCCAGTTTGGAGCAGCGGGGGATGTTAACTATCCAACTATCATCTCTTCAGCCTAATTTTTACTACTGCGTAAAGTGCTGTACGTAGGTCGCGGAGAGCCCTCTACGTAGTCGGAGAGCCTGTCGGAGAGCCTCTCCGTCGTCTCCGGCGGCACGAAATATTTTTTTAAGTGTCCGTCACTCCGTCAAGCGACAACGGAGACGGCAAGGGCTACGATTGGTCAGCAGTCCTGCAGCTCGTAGCGTTTCGGCGATGACGGCAAGGGCTACGATTGGAAATTGCATTGCGTATCCGGCACCATGACGGAGAACTATGAGGGCTCGAGGGGTCTCCGTGGTTACGCAGTTGGATAGCGCATTACGCAGTTGCAGAAGTGTAACGCTGCCTTTATGGTACAAAGTGGCTGTTGGCTAACTGGTTAGCATGCTAACTTCAGTAGGTATCTCTGCAACACAGCACAGACAGACAGGTTTGTTTCTGTTTTTAAGTGTCTGCAGATGTTAAAGGGGCTGCATGTGGAAAGAATAGCACTATATTGTTAACACTCTCTGATAACTCTAGCTGTCAAATAAAAGTCAAGTTATGAAATGTGTGATATCTACCTCGGTTTCACCAAACTAAAGCACTCATGTCAGGTACGAGTATCTCTCAGTGAGTGTGTTATCCAGGCAGGTCACCTGCAGTCCTGAGGGAGATTATCAGCTTGACTCCGGTGTTATCTGTGATTCCTGAAGACTCGATGCCACCGTTTTTCGCCAAACGTCACACAAATTTGACTTTTGTAGCAAAACATATTTCGGTGTGAAAGCAGGCGACTAATCTGATCTCCAGAGAAAGATGTGTGAGGAGGATATTTCCGTAGGATGCTGGCGAAGGCGTAACTCCTGCTCCAGGCGCTGTAAACACAGACGCCAGGTCCGACAGCGCCGCAGCAGCCGACATCCCCTGGCACAGGAAGTGAAACACAGACGAAACCATCCTGAAAGCTCGACTTAAAGCGAAGCTGCTCGTTGAACTCCGCTGAGGCCGCGCGTCACATTGAACACACATCAACTGGGTTTTTTCTTCACACAAAAGTGGGGCGACGTTTGAATTCACATCAAGAAAAACTAAAGAAGGACTGAATGTGTTGATGAGAGCGGCCGACCTGCTGACCGTCACTGGTGGCCACCTGTCCGTCAGCGGTGGAGTGGAGGCTACTGTGTGGCACTTAGACAACAAGGGTGTGAAGTGACGGATGAGAGAGCAAACACACAAAGGTCAAGACGCCTCGCATGAGGAAAGAGAGGGAAATTTGTTGTAACTCGAGTGCTGGATTTCCCCGAAAACAATGGCGCAGTCTTGAAACTTAAGAAACGTTTCCATGTGAGAGCAGAGTGAGGTGAATCACCTGTGATTCAGAGTTGGCAACAAGAACACGATCTCAGTTTGAGTCTCGGTGCACTCGAAGACGTGCAGCTGCAGAACCAGAGTCAGATCTAACTGGATTAACTGTCTGACTGTTTACTTATTTGGGTTTATAGATATTTCATATATGGGAGTGCCGTCCTTTTTTTCTTTTTGCTCATTCACTACAAGAGGAATTCAGTGCGTCGTGTCTTATCTGTTTCACAATGATTCATGTGCATGTAAATAGATCCTGAAAGTGAAAATGGTCAGGCTAGTTTTGTCTGTAAGAAATGATTCAGCACAGCTGCTCTGTTGCTGTTTGGCTCAGGCGTGTTTGAGCTGACCAATCAGAGCAGGACATCTTGCTGTAGGACATTATAAAAGAAAAAGATGTAAGTCCAGATGCCTGAGTTGCGACTTAATGACAGTCTCCTCTTCCTCCTCCCTCCCTCCCTCCCTCCCTCCCTCCATCTCTCTGACAGTGGGAGACATAATCAGGTTTTGTGAGATTTGGCAGTAGATTAGCAGCCACCTTGCTTCAGATAAGAAGCTGCACAGATAAAGCCCTGTCCTGGGAGGCACATGGCTGTGATTAAACGCCATATCTGACATGAGCAGATCTGTTAAGAACACAATTAAGACACTGTCTGGCCGTATCTGCTCTAAGTGCACTTGCCCCTGCTAATCCCAGCGTCCTGCGTTGGAGGTGAGGTTGGGAAGTTCTGACTAAAAACACATCATCCGTGCAAACACTGGAGCTGGACCGCATGCTGCAGAGATAAGAGTAGTGTATACTAGCTGTTCTGTATAAATTAGATTATGATCGAGTCGTAGAACGACACATACTGTAGAGGAACGACCTTATCTCAAGGTGAAACTGATCTGGGTTGAAGGCAGGCCTTGAAGTAATCTTATGATCCAGATAGAAACGGAAAATCAGTAAATAATATTCATAATCCAATTTATAGAAGATTTTCCAAAACAGCTATTTTGGTAGCATTTTCCTCCTCTGGGTAATTAAGAATAAGACTGAAGAAGAGCCTTTCTACGAGCTCAACACGCAGCGGCACACATATTCACACAGGCTTTTCAAACACCGAGCTGCTTCCCAGAAGAAAACGCCCCGGCTGGTCCGGATAAACCGCCTAAGTGGTCGTGTATAGAGATCCAGGTGAGAGCGGCTCCGTGTGCCTGGATAAACTCGCCAGCCGCAGATCCAAACTTCAAATTCCCCTCCACAGTGGATGAACTGATAAGAGCTGCATGTGCGTCCGCGCAGCCTCGGCATTTATTTATGCTTTTAGCATTCTTTGTTGATGGATGCATCTCAGGTTATCTCGGTGTCCTCCTGCACAGCTGGACTGAGTCTGTACCAACCCCTATCTCTGCAGGCCCATAACTCGTGGAACATCTTTCTGCAAATAGCAGCCTCGCTTCTCCAAACCTCTTTCTGTATGCGAGTGCATTACCGCCATGCTCTTGGTACGACACATGCGAACAGATTTTGTTTTGGGTTTTTTTTTTGCACAGTGTGTGAATGCACTGTAACGGGACAGGTGAGCAGGTATGCTGCTGATAAAATCCAACACTTAGAGAGGAAAGAAGTGCCCAGACGCCAAACTTGAGTAAAAGTAAAGATATTGTTTTAAAACATAACTTTGGTATAAGTCAGCTACAGTGGACAAATAATACTGGATGGAGTTTAATAATGAATAAATGGACTTTATTGCTGTTATCGGTGTTGGCGTCATCGACCTGGCCAGCTACCAGATCTGATACTCAGCATTTCTCTGATTATCAGAACCAGCGTTTGATCAAACAGATTTAATTTAATATGTGCTGCTTTGGCTCGGATGTGACATGTAATCTTGAGTAAATGTATTTGTACAGTTTCAAACAGCTACAGGTGTGTGTGTGGTGAACGTAGTGATACTAAAGACTGATAATAGCGACGTCTGCATCATATCATCATCTATTATACCACGAGCAGTTTCCCGGGCCTCTGCTGCTGCAGCCGGTCCTCCGAGATGCCTTTCAGGGATTCATTATCTCTGTAAAACACCACAAGGGGGTTGAGTGCTTCCATCCACCGCCTCTTTAACCCACATCCATTATTCAGAGACAGTCTAGTGGAGTCAGAGCTACAGGGAGACCAGGAGAAGCCACTGATGTCTCACTCTCGCATCCACAGATAATTAGGAGATGGTTAATAGCTGTTAGGGTGATATTTCTGACATTTCATCACCATTTTTGTTTTTGTTTTTTGCACATGACGGAGCAGTTACTGTATGCAAATGTTGACGCAGACAGCGTGTTAGCGTGCAGCTCTGCAGGACGAACAATGTGATGAGTCTCCCTTGGTGACTGCCGCTGTGTTTGTCACATTATGCCCAACTTGTTTTCTGCATGCAATGATAATAACGGTAAGGCAATCTGTCGCCTGTAACCGGATCCTGTTCGGAGGGAGAAGAGTGAATGAAACATGTGACAAGGTGTGATTAGTTGGCCACCAGTCTCGCTTGGTGTTTGTTGACAGATGGGTCTTTTGTGGAGGTAATTTGTTCAACAGAATAACCAGGTAGATAATTACATGTTGCTTTTGTGGCTATTAAGGCCATTGTTGTGTTAAATCATCCTCATAGTGAATATTCATCGCTCAGCGGGAGCAGTCGGCGGGTCATTGTATGCAGCTGACCTGAGGCTACATGGTTTAAAAAAAGAAGCTTCTTGTTAACACCTGATTCAGCTCCCTCTGACATGTGGTGCACTTTTAAACACAATAAATCCTTAAATCAACGAAAACCTCAATGCAGTTTTGAATGTAATCTCCCAACTTCTCACCTTTTCTGCAGCTACAGCTGCGTTTAGGCTCAGTTGCATCAGATTAGACCACTATTCACCCGGGATGCAAATAAACATGATAGGGTATTAAGAGGCTGGAGCGGAAAGGGGTGTGACGAGGTGTTGTATTTCATGTCAAACCACCTGGAGAGGAGACACTTAAGGCGCGCGGGTCGAGGTGCCAGCGGCAGTAGAGAGACGCCTCTCACCGAACAAGGCCACATCACATCACTCAGTGACTGCTCTGGACTCAGGAAATGGACAGCAGGATCAGACCGCTCGGCCTGGCCGGGCACACCGCCAGCCCGCTCGGTGGCCTGCAGGTGCCCACGTCCCTCCTGCGCCCTCCGCCGCTCTTCCTCCGGGCGTGTAACCCCGCGCTGGAGAGGGGATACCCCCGCACTCCGAAGTGCGCCCGATGCAGGAACCACGGCGTGGTCTCCGCGCTCAAGGGCCACAAGCGCTTCTGTCGCTGGAGGGACTGCGTGTGCGCAAAGTGCACCCTGATCGCGGAGAGGCAGCGGGTGATGGCCGCGCAGGTGGCGCTGCGGAGGCAGCAGGCTCAGGAGGAGAGCGAGGCCCGGGAGCTCCGGCTCATGTACCCCGGTGGGGAAACCGGGATCCCTCAGGAGTCAGCCGTGGGCCCCGGGGCGTCCGCAGCAGCCAGCAGCGCTCCCACACCTCCGGGTTTTGATGTTTTTGGAGCAGAGAACCAAAAAGACGGTAAGTTAACAACACAAATATTGATTTTAAGATTATTTTACCCATGTCTGTCTTATAAAGTAGCTGATAATCGCTTTTATTCAAGAAAAATAGTTTAATTTCACAGTTTTAGTATCATTTCGGGCCTTTTTACGCACATTTGATGTACAGAACCACACCAGTGATTTTAAACCACCTGTCTGTCTTGTCCACATTTCAGATGACAAACTGAGCAAGTACAACTTCTATAACGGCTTCATGGGTCGACCCCTGTTTGCGCCCCAGGCCGCGCGCCTGCCGTCTCCAACAGACAGCAAGGACCTGTCTCCAAACAAGGACACGAACACCGCCTCGTCCGCTGAGGACAGCGCCAGTCCGTCCCCGGTGTTTCACCACACGGAGAGTCCGCCGAGGTCGCTTTCCTCCTCGGATCCGGAGTCTGGCAGCGAGTCGGAGAAACCCAAGCACTCCCCGAGCCTGGACCGGGACCCCACCGACATCATGGCCAAGATCTTCCCCCACCAGAAACGGGACACCCTGGAGTCTATGGTGAGAACGTGCAAGGGCGACATCGTCAGATCCATCGAGCTGGTTCTGAGCTCCAAGGAGAGCAAACTCGACTCTGAAAGCTTGGCTCTGTCTAGTCACGCGAACGCGCTCAGGCCCTCTGTTGGACTGCCTGGAGCGCTCGGTGCTCTGGGGAACAAGTCCGCCTTCTCCCCGCTCCACATGACGGCCGCCGGGGGAGACAGCGTGTACGGGCTCAGCCCGCGCCTCGGTGTCAGCCCCCTGCGGCTCGCTTATTCCTCCGCGAGCGGCGGGATGGCAGGTTTCATGTCTCCATACATGACATCCGGACTGATGCCAGTGTTTCCACTGCGTCCACCTTTGGACTCATATTCCTTCCCCGGCATGATCCGAGACCTGTCCTACCTGCAGAACAAGGAGTCTCTGTGCAGCACGGGTCTGTACACGCGGCTCAACAGCGACAAATGACATGTTGACATGTTCCTCTTTAGTTCATCTGACTGTAAACTGACTCCAGATCTGCCTTATAAAGCCTTTCAAGTGCCTCAAACAGGACCTGTTTGTTTTATAGTGTACATGTTGTAAAGAATGTTTTTTATTAATAAAGCCATAAAAAGGTGCCCTTGTCCATGAATTTGTTCTTATCTATCTATCTATCTATCTATCTATCTATCTATCTATCTATCTATCTATCTATCTATCTATCTATCTATCTATACACATTAAATATCCTTCAGCTCCTTGTAGGTCTGACAATGGGCCTTATCTAAACATTTGATGGATTTTTACAGATTTCCCATCGTCCATCTTCATATTTTCATTAGCACAGGCCTGTATTAGATAGGCCTATATTAGGTGATGCAGGTTACAAATAATGAAAAAAAGGTTGGAAATGTGTTTCAACGTTGAGGAGTTCAGTATGGCGCCGTTTGTTCCATAACTGAGGCTGTTCTCAGAGGAAAATAAGATCCTCAGGACACTGTTTGAAGCCAGAGAGGTGGCAGGGTCCGCCAGTGAAACAGTGTAAGTAAGTAAGTAAGTAAAACTTTATTTATATAGCACCTTTTTGACACGGATATCCAAAGTGCTTTCTAAACAGCAAATAAACAAATAAACATAACAACATACAAAAACACAAACACAGAGCGCATGTAAAAACCATCAAAGGAAAATAAACAAAAAAGTGTGAAACTGTGTTGTCCTTTAAAGTCTGTTTATTGATTTTTTCATGAAAACATAGAGTTTGTTAAGTTAGTCGGTTTAGGCATTAAAAAAAAATCAATGAAACTACATGGTGCACCTTTAATGACACCTCTGATGAAATGTCCTCACCACCTGCTGTGCTGCATATTTCTTCACAATATTCATCACACGTTGCCTCACATTTACTTCTTACCAACTAGAAAACGTCAAACACGTTTCCTATAAAGTAAAAACATACATAAATCTGGTTAAAATGCTCATAAACAGCTGTCTTTAAGTCTGCATGAGAATGTGAACAAGTGCATCCCTGACTCCGCCCCCAGAAAGCCGTCCTCACTCATGATTGGCTGAGCCCGCCACATGCCGCTCGGATACAAACCAATGAGGAGCCGCAGGGGCGTCACGTGACCGCATGTTTCAGGAAGTCGGGACACGGGCCAGTTTGAAATGTTGGACGCGTCTGATGAGTTTGAAACGCGGCTGAGCGGGTTTGTGTGAGGCGGAGCGGAGCCGGGAGACACTTTCTGTCCTCTGACATGCGTCTGCACGTCTTTATCGCCGCGGTCTGCTGGTGTGGCGTCGCAGACTCGCGGAAAATCAGAGGGATATCTTCGTCCTGTGAGTTCACTGCCCCCCCTCTCCTAGCTAGCTCAAGGCTAAGCAGCTATCATCATGTTTGTAAATAACCGTGCGGTGTCTGTCAGCTCACACAGAGCACGTGCCGCCTGTTGTTAAGGAGCTGACGTCACCGCATGTAGTTTGTACCACCTGTCCTGAGCGTTTAAAGTGTGCTGTGGTGTGAGCAGCACCTCCCACACTGTCACCTGTAGGTTATCAGACAGTTCCAGCAGTGTTGTTAACAGACTGAAGCGTCTTCTGTCCTGAAATAAAGATTACAACACAGGAGCTGATGTTCTCAGTCTGCACGTTGGGCTGAGTCTGTAGCTGCAGCTCAAGGTCATCAGTGTGTGATGGTTCTGTTCTGTGACAGACAAGCGGTTCTACAGGGAGAGGAAGTCCTTCCTGTGCATCGATGGGTCCAAAGTCATCCCCTTTGAGCAGGTGAACGACGACTACTGTGACTGTGACGACGGCTCCGATGAACCAGGTAAACAGTTGACCCGTGGCCCAGTTATCCAGTGTTGGCAAACAGTGAGTCAGAGTTAACAATCACTGCACAATGAGTTCCTGGAAATGATATGAAGCATCCAGGACGGCTTCTTGTGCCGTTTCTCTGTGACACAGCCCACTAACAGTCCCACGTCTCACCTTTTAGTTTCACCGATGTGGAGTTAAACGATGGCCTTCACTGTCTCTCACGTAAACTCACGCTGACACGCTGATTCCAACATCGGTTTATCATTCAGACTATCTGAGCCTGCCAGCCCTCATGTCATGAATGAATGTATTAGATGCTTTGTGTGCGTCAGTGCGTGCTCAGAGGTTTTCCAAGAAGATCACTGTGCTTTCTAAGGACTGGAATAGAAATAATGTCAACCACTATCTAAAGAACATATTCTGCTTTTACTGCTGGGGTCAGGGCTGCACGATATCAGATTTTCATTCATCTCTACCTTTGTTTGTTGTGTGTTTTGTCTCTTTTCTGCACACAAATTACACTTAAAATGCAGCTGTAGAGAAGTGCATGTAAGAACAATAACACTTAATGAAGTCTATGTTTTATGGCAACCAAAGTGTTTTACTCGTCTTCTAGGAGGACGACTACATATGTGAAAAAAAGCAGTATAAAGCCTTTTGTGGCTTCAGAATAAGCTGCATGGAATCTGACAAATTGCCTCCAGTGATGTCACTCGGTGGCTACATTGCATTGTGGGTAATGTAGGCGCCAGGTTTTGTGAAGGAAGAAGAATTTGTGGAATAAAAAAAGTTGATATCTCTGATTGTGCTGTATTGATTTTCCTCATTTGTTTTTGAACTGTCCAAAATGAGTGTTACAGGTGCAAAGATGGACCTTTGGACTGATATTCAAAACCTGGTGCCTACATGAACGCAACACTATCAGATGACATGCAGCTTCCTCTGGAGCCACAAAAGGCTTGATGCTACTTTTTTCACATATGCAGTCGTACTCCACAAGACCTGTAGACACACTTTAATGTGTGTTACAATTGGTGTAGTTACTCTTTAAGTGTAAACAGCATAAGGAACTTATGTAGTCATTACAATTCAAATGGCAAGAGGGGATTACATCAGTATTGAGCATGCACACCAAGACTTTATAGCCCTGAAAGTAATGACAGTACTTTAGTTACTTACTCTAGAAGTATCACCCAGTGCCCTCCCCAGGAAACTCATGGATACAGTTTGTAGTACATTAAAGTTGAACTATGTAGTTTTGGAAAATAAATTCAAACCCAGAATCGTGATATATACATAAATAAGATGATAATAAAAACTCAGAAATGTTCATTTTTCTCATGACTGATTAAAGGAGAGTAAGTTCACCAGAACACTGTTTTTAAGCTAGAAAGGTGGCAGGGTCCGCCAAATATAAACAAAGTAAAACAGTTGAAGTTGTGTTGTCCTTTGAAAAATCAAACAATAAAGAATTTTCTCTTTTGATTAAAATTGCTTCCTGGAAAAAAACAACATTGTTCACAATTAATACTTGAAAAATGTAAAAATGCAGTGTAGTGCCACCAAAGGTCATGAAGCAGTGCCCTTTTTAAAGTGTACTTAAAGCTAGAATTAGCTCCTCGTCTGCAGTCAGGGTCAGGTTTTCTAAGTGCTAACAACTCTACTGAACGAGGGTTTGAGACACACTCAACCAAACAACCAACAGATGAATCATAAATCAACAACAGGAACATAAAAGAGCTCCAGGTTCTGTGTGTGTTCTGAACAGTTCTGACCGGGTTCATTTGTTGCTGACAGTTAGCTTGCTGTGACCTCTGACCCCTCGTAGGCACCTCCGCCTGTCCTCGTGGCCGATTCTACTGCACCAACCTGGGTTTCCGCCCACACTACATCCCATCATCGCGAGTCAACGATGGCATCTGCGGTAAGGCTCTTGTTATATTGCATTGTATTGGATGAGACGATGCTCTCCTGAGAGGTGGCTCTAATAAACTTAGCAGGATCTTTTTGAAGCGAGGCAACGTATCAACAATGTTTTCTGCTTCAGCGTTTTTCAAGGACGACGAGGGCAGCGCTGCAACTGCTGAGGGTGATGAACAGATTGCTTCTCGCAGAAAATGAAACGCTGTCTTATTTGTTCCAGAGAGCTGGTGGAAATGTTTGATGCCGACGGCGCTCTAATATCTGGCCACTTAATTAATTTCGTAGGTGGTTTGTGAGGGGTTTAATCAGAACCTGTTTTTTATCAGGCAGGAAGTCGTTGTGTTTGCTTTTCTGTCTTTGTGTGTTCTGCACACACGGACATGAATTCATATTTTACATGATGTCAGGAACTGGGACGTGTTGGTGTGCAGACTGTCACTCCTTTTGTCGCACAAACAAACAGATGAAGCAGACACGGCAAACAAAACCTGGCTGTCCACACACACACATGCCGACGCGCTCGCTCGCTCGCTCTCCACACAGTTTTCCTTGAAACACATCCTGTCCCTGTCCTCAAGGCCTCTGCAGATTGTCTCTTGTTAAAGCCGCCACACTCGATGCCTAATCACATAGTGTTTCAGCCCCACGTCTGTTCTCCCGTCGCTCTCCACTTTGGATAAAATCAATGCATTCCGCTGTCGACATTTCCTCTCTGTCACCAGCACTTTCAGCGCCATTCAAACCATCTCGGATGAAAACAAAAAAAACTGAAGGAATGAAGAATGAGAGAGCAGCAGTGGAATATTCCTCAAAGCTTCCCTTCCCCTTTCCTCCCCCCCACCTGTCTTCTCACACCTCCGCCGCCCTGAATGGAGCCACTTAATAGCTAACACGCTGTTGCTTTTTCCCCTTCGACTGGCTGTTGAGAGATTTTCATTGGCTTCCCCGTTCTGGTCTCTGAAGCTCTCGTCCCAGCGGTCGCAGGGAGGGTTCTGGATCACTGATAAATGTCACGACGTGCCGACTCTCTCGGGTGAAACGTGTGAGCGAAAGCACTTAAAAACACCATGCAGCCGATCTAATGAGCGTTGATCTCTCAGCTTCCATCTCTGAAACACAGACAGCCAGACACACAGATCTGATCTCCACTGAGGATGAAGCATCGTTTTAAGGATAATCTCATTTAGGGCTTCAACCAACATTTATATACACTATTAGTTGTTTCTGGCAGTGAGTTAGATGAGAAGATTTTTTCTTTCACGCTAACAACTGTCCGATAAATGAAATGCTACGGTTAGCTTAGCTTTGCAAAGAATCCTAGAAACCGCTGGCTGATACTCTTCAGTTTCCAGACTCGTGTGGATTAAACAGACATGTTACATGTTATTAATGAGCTTTAAGCAGTTCTTGCAAGCTATCAGGAGCTAAGTGAGAATCAGTGGTGGCTTCATGTTCACCACACAGACGTGAGGATGGTAAGAATGTGAGCAGACGTGCATTTCCCCAGACGTCTAGGGATTTCTTTGATGTGATGATTATTTCTACTCAATTAGAGATGTTGTGATTTGTCAGAAAAACACTGAAAGACTTCCTGAAGTTGTGTCCAAAATGTTCAGTTAACTAGCAGATACGACGTCCTCACACTGGAGCCATTTGAATCAGGGATTATTTGGCATCTTCTCCTGGAAAAATGACTGAAATGACGAACTGATCATCAGAACAGCTGCTGATTAATTTTCTGAAAGTTCATTAACTGATCTGTTTCAGCTCTTGTAACGACAAACAGACTCCGTGCTTCTGAAGTACCTGAAATGAAAGAATGTCATCGTTGCTGATGTGTTTTTTTCTTCCATATGTGTTCATTTCTGTTGCCAGAGTCTGTATTGATCACCTCGTGTGGAATAAAGCCTCACCTCTGCCTGCTGATAACGCTGACTGCTCTTCTGTTCTCTTGTATGTGCATTGGATCGGTTTCTCCCGTGTCCCGTGCCAGATTGCTGCGATGCTTCAGACGAATACAACAGCCACGCTCACTGCCAGAACACTTGCTGGTCAGTTGAATCAAAACTGAGAATCAATATTTATAAAATAACACATGCAGATTTTGACTCAAAATATGGCATTGGAGGCCCACGCACAGCTAAAAAAGATGAATATCCAACCGGGCCGTTTTACTTGGGAATTGTATCAAACAGTGGATTTTGAGTAATTAGATAAAAATGCAGCTCTTGTTAGATCAGTTTGTTCTTCACATGAGGCTCTTTATCGTAGCATCAGTGTGGTGGTGACTCATTCAGCGTGCCACCAGGGGGCATGGTGTCACTGCGGTTTAACACCGTGATGGAGTCCCGACCTCCTCCTGTAATCTATATGCATCACAATATTGTTTTGAAGGGCTCATCCGTGATAAAGACGGATCTGACTCTCCACCTCATCGTACCTTTAAATTGTACTCTGAGTAACCCCGTCCAGAGGTGTGGTGTGATGCAGGTAATTTAGTTTCTACAGGATGAAAATTACATCCTGCACAGACGCTGTACGTAGATAAAGATATTTATAAGAAGGCAGCTCCTGCAGGCTCATATTCATCATCTTCTCCGGGCTGCGCTGCAGAGATTGACCGGAGTATGATGCTGAAATCAGCCCGCTGTGTAAATGTAACTTCTAATACAGCAGCCCACTTCTTTTGTTGACAGTCCTCTGTTATTTAATTCGCTGCCGCTCGGGCCGAAACCACATACAAGCAGAGTATATCTCATTATGTTTTCACAAGGTCCGCACTCATATTGTGTTTGCCAGGCTTCAAAAACAATTTAGTGCAGCCGCAGAGCATCAGCCCCCGTCTTATTTACTCTTCTGTTTTCCCCATTTGGATTCCTGCTGCATCGTGCGGCCCTTAAAAATTGGATTGCACCATCTCGGTGACCGTAGCAGGGGTGGCCGACGGTTTTTCTGGGTAATGACAGGACCGTGTGTGTGTGTGTGTGTGTGTGTGTGTGTGTGTGTGTGTGTGTGTGTGTGTGTCTCGCCCTCCTCCAGGAATCTGGGACAGCGAGAGCGAGCGTACGTGGAGGGCCAGATGAGGACCTTGGACGAGGGTTTGCAGCTCAAGCAGCAGCTCATTGAGGAGGGCGTGCTGCTCTGGAGGGAGAAGCAGGTACAGTGTTCTGCTGGAGGAACTGAAGGCACACAGACGTAGCAGAGGGAAGCTGTCAGGGTTTTCCAGCAAATAAGTTTTATCCCGTTACTGTTGTGAGAAAACTGTCTGACCTGCACAAAGTAAACTCCAGGTTCATTAAGTGTTCTGTGTGTCGTCTGTGTAAAGCTTTTTATTTTAAGTAAATCCCTAGATTAGTGGAAAACGAGTGAGCTCACATCGTTCAACGCCCAAAATGTAGAGTTTTAATGCATAAAGTAGTGAAAATACTTCACACAAAGCAAATGTTTGGATAAATATTACAGTGACTCATGTGAGTGGGTTTCTACATAACTACACAACAAACTAACACACAGTGTTACCCACGACAACCCATGTGACTCCAGATGTTGGAGCCGAATAAACCAGACTGTATATTTTATTATATTAGTTCAGTCTCCTGCACATATTGTAATTACGGTGCATCCAATAAAACATCCTGATTAAACTTCTTAACACATCATGTAATTGAGTGCAAAGAGGAATAAAGGTGCCTTTTTCTAAATCACATTCAACAAGAAACAGCGAGAACCTGAATTGTTTTATAAGATAAACGGACTAAATTATCAGGCAGGTATTTTTTCCATGACACGGAGCTGAATAAGCTGAAATATCGATCATGTGTTGATTGCATTGGCGATGTAAACTGACCCCAGATCTGCCATGAATGATGTAATCACACCTCTGCTGATGACCTCTTATGACCGTTCCCACCTCTCTGTGACTGTTTGGTTCGTTATGTTAATCAATAATAAATAATGATAAATGATTCTGTACCTGTAACTACGGCTGGATGATATGTTTAGGGTACATTGTGATATGAGTTATATATCTTGGTCTTTATAAACCTAGTTAAAAACTTCAATGCTCAAACTGTGTGACAAAATCAAATACCACTATTCTTTTGAAAAATAACCTTGATATTGATATTGATATTCCGGTATTGTAGGAATGAATATTGGTATTTATACAAAATATTTACACAATCAGGGAAGATTATCATTGGTGGCACCGGAAATGTAGCTAATAATTTAGTTTAATTGAGGTTTTTGCAATATATTGTTGCATGTGCTGGGATTTAAATGAAGATAACGGTGAATTCATTTGCAGCTTGATTCCTGTTTACAACCATTTAAATAATGCATGAAGAAATTGAATTATTATGTATTAATAAATGCACCTGAATTATGTCCTAGTGCACCTAAATGATAAAGTTAGCCAGCACATGTGGATATAATGACTGAGTGGGTAAAGACAAGTAGAATAGTCTGGTAAGCAGCCTTTAAAACTAGAAAAAGACATCACTTATACGACATCACAGTAAAACAATAAAATTGTGACTTAATATTTGTCTCGTATCATGATAACGATGTGATATCGATGTATCGCCCGGTCGTTTCTGTGACCTGACCTACACAGCAGGATGTGGGCGTGTCCTGCACGAGCCTCATGTATGTTGTGTTTCTGGCTGGATTCACTCTGCAGCAGCTCTGGAGCACTTGGCTGCAGTATCTTGGGTTTAATTATCCTCCTTTATGTGTTTCTCTCTCTCTCTCTCTCTCCTCTTTGTGTTTTTTGTGACTAGAATTATACAAATGTACCGACGTGTCTCTACCTACTGTGTGGAGACATTTTTCTGTTTTTCTCCGCAGATTTAATTAACATTTCGCCCCGGCTACTTGTGCTGCCACTCAGTCGCTGTCGTGTTATTACCTGGCTCGCTAGCTAACACTCTTGATTGATAGGGACGTCGGGGTTAATTTGCTTTTCTATGTGCTGCCGCTCGGAGAATTCCCGCTCTAAATGAGCAGCTTGTGCTATGTGATATTGTTTTGACCATACATGTTGATGGCATCTGCTGCTGCGGGCGTCTGCTGCGCGCTTTCCATCACCAACCTTCACCTGCTGTGCACCTTTTTTTTTTGCCCTGCCAACGTGAGATGTTCACTGTTTTCTAGATCTTTTTTCCAGCTACGAACCCGTGAATCTTTGTTATAGTTGATCAATTTATGCCGTTCCCTTCAAGTGCCATGTCGTGTTTCTATGACAATATGAAGAAATGTGCCAATAATGTGCATTTTAGTGCAACTCAGACATATTTATCTTTTCTATAATGCCGTTTTTCCACCGACAGTACCAGCTCGCCTCGGCTCGGCTTAGCGTGGCTGTACTTGGTTTCCATCTACAATTAGTATCTCTTCAACGTGGGCGGGTCGTCTTCAACGTGGGCGGGTCGTCTTCGACGTGGGCGGGTCGTCTTCGACGTGGGCGGGTCGTCTTCGACGTGGGCGGGTCGTCTTCGACGCGGGCGGGTCGTCTTCGACGTGGGCGGGTCGTCATCGACGTGGGCGGGTCGTCATCGACGTGGGCGGGTCGTCATCAGTGACGTACTTATCCACGCGACACATAAACAGGGCTCGCTGTGGGCTACGCAGAACACGTCCACCTTTTGATTTCCTGTCGCAGCATCAAGCTCGTTCTGGATGCGTCTTCAGCGACAACACTCAGGAGCGTCTCCACCTCTGCCACGGTCCACGCCGTGTTCCTGCGCGTTGTTCCTTCCATGTAATCGCTACGTTGACTGAATGCAGATGCTAGTTTTTAAAGGTAGCGGGCGTCGGGCTCGGACGTCGCGCTCGTCATGAGTCGTCAAGTGGCGTCACTCTCTGTCCAATCAGTGGCCGGCTGCCAGCTTACGTCACACAGAAGTATCAGCTCAGCTCGGTTGGAACGTATACGGAGGAGATACTAAAAAAGCTCCACTTTAGCAGGTACCAGGTACCAGATTTCAGTAATGGGAACGCAAAAAAGGCGAGCTGAGTCGAGGCGAGGCGAGCTGGTACTGTCGGTGGAAAAACGGCATATGTGAATAAACGAGCTGTTCTCAGAGGAAAATAAGGTCCCAGAACACTGTTTGAAGGTAGAAAGGTGGCAGGGTCCGCCACATATACGAAGAACAGTATGAAACTGTGTTGTCCTTTAAGGTCAGTTTGTTTATTCAGTCATGAAACAAAGAGAGTTTGATTATTTGATATTCAATCAGTCAATGAAGATCTCGCTTCTTATTAAGATTTCCTCCTTAAAACTGCAGATTGCCCCTTTAAGGAGTCCAGCTGTAGCCCTGCTCATCTGTAGTCTGCTGAAGCAGTAAGCAGCAAATGGTTCTGGGTCTGTAAACAAGTACCTGAGTCATCGGGCCGGTTTGGATCAACATGCTCCTCTGCAGAGCTTCAAGATGAGCAGAAAGTGCTTCACAGTTTCTCCCCTGCTCTCCATTTGCACATTTAGTTCAACAAGCACGAGGCCAAATGAGAAACCGGAGCCCTGGAGTTCGCTGCAAATTAAATTTGGCAGCTGAGGGTCTCTTTAGATGTTTGTAAGTTATATTTACTGGTTCAGCGGTCTCATTACTTAATGCATTATCTTCATTTAGGAAATCCAAGCCGCCCTCTCTGCACTGTTTGATGGTCAAGTCTCTCTCACACAGAGACGGCTCCTTGTTTTATGGTGCATTAGTACAAACTGCAGGAGACGAGTATTTTCATATAAAGTTTATATTTGGGCTTCTGGACAGAGCAGTAAAGTGTTGCTGGCCTTTCTCAGGGCTGCGCTCGGTCTTTGTGTTATTCTGTGCATCGACGCCGAGAGAAATTACTTTATTTCAAGGTATTTCGAAGCACTTGAGCGCCTCGATTGTGTGAAAAAAAAAATGCATTTGAAGAATGTCAGGCTTGTTTAAAGTCTATCTATTGCTTCTAATGGAAGACGCAGCTAAAAAGACACCTTTTATGTGACGGCAGAGATTTTAACTGAAGGCCACTTTTTGTCACAGCTGGTCTGTGAGTGTGTTCCTGCACTCTGCCTCTCTGTTCTCTGGTTTTATTCCCCCTCCGTGGTCTTTTCTGTGTCGGCTGATTGGCAGATCGAGGTTGAAGTGTCACCCAGCCCTCGCGGCCCCGCCGCACATTGTGATATCCTCCTCGCCTCGGCGTGCGTCTCTGTTGATACGGCAGGGTCACCTCAGGGCCAGCGTCTTCTAAAAAACCCTCCACAATGACCCAAAAGTGAACTCCTCCCGCGGTTCAAGGGGTTAAAGAAGACGCTTTGAAAAGGATGCCGGAAAAACTTTTTAATCAAATTAGAAGCCTGTACACAATGAAGTGTGGCGTGTCAGCAGTGCACGCCCGACAACCAGCAGAAACAGGAGCGCTGCTGTTAATTAAATACAAATTGGTATTCAATAAAATCCTCTTTCAGGAGGTTTGTGATTATCTTTCGCTTGATTGGCCGACTGTAAGTGCACATTTTAAAGCAGGGAACGGTGTGCAGCACTAAAAGTCCTTTTTAAGATATTTGTTTCTCTCTCCAGCACAGCTTTGTCTTCATTTTGTCAGTGTTTCAGAGGAACCCACAGTGCTTTTTCTGGACAGAAGTCTCCAACACTGTGTTCTGAATCAGCACGTCCAGTTCTTTAACCCTTAAAACTATATTATTTTCACTCATCCCAGTTGTAATATCGCTTATTTTTAAGATCCTTCTTTATAGAGCTCAGATTTTTTAGTTGGAAATGTGAAATCTGGTGCTTTAAGACCTTTCTACATGGCTGTTATTCACAAGTAAATATGTTCCTGTGCTCTCAGAATGGAGCCCATAAATCACTGAAGGTGTCTGAGCAGGAAGCGTGGCCTAGAAAGGTAGTCATCCCTGTCCGAGCCTGCAGAATCCATCACTGCATTACCAGAGTCTCCGAGGAGAGATTGGAAGGCTGTATTGACACACACACACACACACACACACACAAACAAGGGGCTCCTGCTCTTTCATATTAATTGCTCCATTACAGAGTGATGATAGGTTACGCTCGCTTGTCAGAAGCTGTCATTTTTTGGTGTGACGGCAGCACCTCCTGACGCAAGTCCTTTAAACGGTCCATTGTGCAGCCCGGCTGCTGCAGGACGACGTGTCGTGTGGACACGGACTGGTTCTGGTCCGGAGGTTTGTGCAGTGACGCACACAGAAAGAGAACGTACGAGGAGAGGAAACAGAGACTCATTAAATCCTTTGCTAATGTCGTATGCAGCCGCCACTTTCTTGAAATTCTTTTCAAAGCTGTAAGTCACTTATTCATGTTGTGCTCCTCACAGGGCTTTGAGCTAAATGCTAACATTAGCAATTCAAATGTGCTCACAGTGATGATGCTGACATGCTAATGTTACATTAGCTGATTAGCACTGAGCACAAAGTGCAGCTGATGCTGAATGGAACGTATTTAAAGCAACATTATGTAGGTTTTTGTGTCTTGTAATAAGATGAGTGTTGTCTCACTTGTTCCTGCACGATGTAACTCCAGTCAGAGGGTCGGATCATACGTGATCACACATGTTTACTTCAACATGCAACATATCAACACGTAACATTGAGTTCTGTGTAGTTATCGTTACATCACATCTGACAAATTGTTACAGACCTGGGATCTGTATTTGCGACAGCAGTGTTGCACAAAATGCCAATTTCTACATAATGTTGCTTTAATTCTGCAGGTTTTTCTGTCATAAAGTGTTTGAGAAGTAAAACTTGTGACCTGATGGATGACCAAAGTGATAGCAGTTCATCCTTCAGGGGCAAATGAATGTTTGCACCAGATTTTAACGCAGTTTATCGAGTAGCTGTTGACACGTTGCACTCAAACAGGAAGTGTTGACCTCATGAAGGATACAGTGAAGGTCATCGTCTAAATATACCATGATTATCTGCACAAACATCTAAACCAGGGTGACATATTTTAGAGTTTGAAGAGTTTTCAGATGTTTTTTTATAAACTTTCTCTGGGTTCAGGAGCCGATCTTAAAGGGCCCAAGTCAGAATTTAAATATTGTTTTCTTATGTTTCGATAGGGTCCAAAAATGAGTTTGATTGTGCCGCTGACTTGCACACTGGCATTAAACTAGAAAGACTTCCACTAACTGTACTTTAAATCAGCTCGCAGCTTGAATGTTTTCCATGTTAGCTGATCTCAGACATGGTGTTTGTCTCCACTCGTCTCTCTTCAGGCTCAGCTCCGAGAGCTCCAGCAGGCGGCCGAGGACTTACAGATTAAATTAGAGGAACACAGGAGGAGGAAGCACGAGGCCGACCGACGCAAAGAGCAAACCCTGAAGGCGCTGGAAGCGGGCGACAGCGGTAAGTGTCTCAGAACCTTTAACCTGCCATGATTTGGCTCCAGTCCATTCAGAGCAATTCCATCCACAGAATGGCTCGAGTCTGTAGTTGGGTCATTGTTGAGCGACCACAGGGCACCTTCCGTTTTATTTCAGCTCAGCCTTTCATTCAACAAAAGCAAATTGACCTCAGAGCCTCGAGCCAGATGGTCAGGATGACAAATGGCAGAACAGCTGGAAGGGTTAAATACAGATGCCAGCGCTGTTGAAATAAATGGACGGGGAGAGGATGCTGAGCAGCAGCATGTTCCAGTCCCACAGCTGTCCCTTTAACGCTCCTGAACCTTCACAGAGAAGAAACATCCCCTTATCGCTCCGAGCACGAGCCGCCTCGCCATTTAACTGACGTTCAGACTCGTGTGTGTGTGAATGTACAGAAAGTTTCGGGGGTGGATGGAAAACGGGCTCAATCATTTCTGCACTAGAAGGACTCAGAATCATTATGTGTGTGTGTGTTGGGAAGGTGTGTGTGAGACTGTTGGACGGAAACAAGCTGAAACTGACAGAAAACCAAACAAGTGCGTCGAAACAACACATTTATTCAGAAGAATGTCATTTCTCTACTTTTCATCGCTTAGCATTCACGCTCCTGACGTTTCCCTCCGACGTCAGGAAACTCTGGTAATTGATGTCCGTCTGCTGTCAAACGGGCGCTCAAGTGAAAGTTTTGATTGCAGTAAAGGTCATTTGACTTTGCCGGCTCCTCCGAGCAGGCATCCATCATGCATCCCACTGCGTGTGCTGACCTTTGCCAGATGTCACCCGCCCCCCTCCGTGTTCTCACGCCCGTCATTCTTTACTTCCATTACAGCTCATCTTCAGGGCGGAACAGCCATCCGTCCTCATTTCTGTGCTGGCGTTGGCATGTCTGCTCCATGTCGGCCATCCATCCACACTTCCTGTGCAGCTCGAGCGACGGTGTGTGTGAAGGGATGCTGTTTTATTTCCTGCCTGCAGATTATGACTCTGCATGTTGATTAATACTTGAAGTTTTAATGAATAAGCTCCATTAATCTGTGAACAGATTAACTCGTTATGGCTCCCCGAATGGCCTCGCTGTTATTATCTGGGATTTTTCACGCACATCTGATTTAATTGCTGGAGTTGAAAAGCAGACAGAGTAAAGCAGAGATCGTGCAGGTGAGGTAATAAAGGTAGTAAAGAAATCTTTCCGATGTGATCGCTCTAATGCACAGCTTGTTTTCTAACACTTCTCCAAAAGAGCAACCTAAGCAGTTGTGATTTTACTTTAGTTTCAGTGTCTGGAAAGCTCCAATAGAATATCATTAAGTAAATGGACACAGTTATTCTGACTCTTCATCTTAGCTGACTTTTCTTTTTAACCCTTTAAGCACTGACAGTATTGTAGGAACCTGTCTCTAACATGTACAGACAGTGTGACTGCTTCCACATGATTCGTTAAACTTTCTGAAACAGATTCCTAACCTAAAGAGATCCTTAGAACACCATGAATTAAATACAGGAACATCACAGCACAGGAACATTTCTGTTTCTCCTCCCCTTTATGACCCGTCGATAGCTCGTCCCAGAATAGGACTGAGAAGCCAGAAGAACAAGCAGCTGAGCCTGCAAACTGGAACTTAACAGTCCTTCCCTTTACGGCTGCTGTCGCTCACACACGTCTCCGGGGCTTCGCGTGAAGATATTGAGAAGTTTTAAAGGGCCAGGTTATTTGTACCCTTCAAGGAAACTGCAGTTTCTCGTGGTGCAATGCTTCTGTTAGGATGGAACATTAATCGCAGGACGTGTTGACTTATTTTAGATAGACACCGATCAAACCATGCTTCATGTTGCGCTGGTTCTCCTTGTGGGGCCCAAACAGCAGGACACAGGACTTCTGGGGCGTCTCATGGTGTCTGACACCGGGACGTTGTCGTTGGAGAGCGCCGTTGCCAGGAGGTTGTCAGGTGGGCGGCTCGTGTCAAGTGGGACTCGCACAAAAGCCAGGACCCAAGGTTTCCCTGGAGAACATGGCACATCGCAGACTGTTGACCGAATACCTGAATGTTGATACTGTGACTGGGGGAAGATGAGTATCAGAAGAACATCACTGTTCTGTAAAACCAGGGAAAGAAAACACTACTATAATATCCAGGATGTAAGAAGGTATACAGTCTTAATTCATAATAGAGGTATATTCCGGATATATCGTCTGGAAAAAATATTGTTTTGATCATTAGAGCCAATTGAAACCGTTTATCTTCAGCAACCAAATCACATTTTAAATACGGCTAAAATGTGTGAAAATGAACAAATAACAATATTTAATATTACATAAACTCTTTAGGGAACATGCCTAATTATTACAACCACATTTAGATATAAAGATATGTTAATAGATCAACAGTAAAGCAGTTAAAAATTAAGGCAACATGAGAACATTAATAAAGTAATAATGATAAGTTGAACTGACTGGCAGGAACGTTTCATGGATCAGCTGACTGATAGATCACCTCCCTGGTGTTGTGGAGCTGCTGTGCTGATGTGAAACCATCACACAGCCCAGTGTGCCGTCAGTACGTCTTCAGATTCAGATTAATGGGATCACATGACTGAAAATTCATCCTGTCATTTCATTAGCGAGATTAGCATTTACAGTTCTGTCACATTTCTGGTTAGATCCTCACTGAACAACAAAGGCTCTGCTGCTGATCAAGTGCTTGTTTTTCCACAAAAAAAAAATCCCTTTTAACGCCAGCATCAGTAAACTGGGTTCACATGGAGGTCTGTCTCTCCTCCGTGATGTTCATCTGATATGATCCCCTCACATGGAGACATACTGAACCTAATGTCTGTTTCCACTTTAATGATGCGCCCCAGTATGCAAAGCTACACCGTCACAGGGTTCAGCCACAGTTTGAGGGGTTTCCTCAAGTTCATCGTTAATCCAGCGGTTGACCTATTTCTTCAGCGGACCGTCTTTCAAAGCACGTTCGTGTTTTCCAAAGGAACACGAGTCCGGTCGAACACACGTAGCTGAATGAAGCGTAGTGAGACGGCAGCAGCTCGTTGTATCACACAGAATCCCAGAAGTGTTGTTGGAAAGTTGTACATGCTGTACATTTTCTATGATGTTTCAGTCACGTCATGTATGGAAATCTGAAAATCAGTCCTGCAGAATGATTTGTCGGTGTCACACTCACATTTAGCAGAGCGTAAATGATCATTTCACATGTCAGTCATGTCATTTTGAGTTCGTGCAGGTTGTCCGTCCTCCTTTGAGTCAATCTTTTCATTAGCAATTCATGAAACCACAATGTAGTGTGAAAAAAACCCAGCGTCTTGTTGTCACCAGATGGTATTGTCAGACTGACCAGAGAGTTTTGATGCATGAATAAGGAAACCACACGAGCATTCAGTTAGTATAAGAAGGTGTGACAGTCGCAGTAACACGCTGCCATACCTGCCTGAGGGAGATAATTACTGTTTGTAAGGGAAGATGATTGTTGTTTTTACCATATTATTAGTCGTTTGGCTAATTATCAGAGGGGCCGGAGGCACCGAACGGCCAATATTAGAAAAACAAGACGTGATGATGTAGAGAGCCGTTTACACCTGACAGAACCGTCATGTTCTGTCTGATCCGACCTCGATATGCAGATGTAGGTAGGTGGAGCCAGAGGACTTGTTGAGTGTGTGCTTATCCTCCGCCTTATTCTAAGACACCTTCAGATGTTGTAGTTAATACAGGCGCTGCAGAGAGTTTCACACCATCTGTTCGGCCAGGTATTTATGAACTGGGGGGATTTTGTAGCTCGTTTCCAGTTTCGCTTGAGCAGCGCCGTCCCTCCGCAGAGCTGCTCAACATCCTCCAGAATAAAAGCATCAGATCTGATCGCGTTTAGATTGAATTCTGCATTTACACCAGCGTCAAGCGTCTCCCTTCCACTCCAGCTTCATAAGTCAGTGGTGCGGAGACTGTTTGTGGTGTTTGTGGCTGACAGTTTAAAGAAGAGCCCAACATAAATCTTGTAGTCTTTGAAACTCTCACATTATTTCTATTCTCATCAAATCATCTCCTGAAAGCATCTGCATGTGTTGTGCATCAGGTTATTCAGGTTTTTACTTGAATCCACCACATTACATGACCGGTTACTGCAAATTTTCCTCCATACGTCTCGTGTTAGAGGACGTCTTCGTATATTTGCGTGTCGCTCTGTGCATGTGGGACGTTGCACAGGGCAGTCAGGATGTTGAGGAACATGGAACACGCAGTGAAGACGGAATATTTGTCTCTGAGGATGATGCAACAGATCCGCTGCCAAACATCTCATGTTCCTTTGATATATTCCAATTACTCCCCACAGGAAAAAATAATATAGGGACGCCTCAACTGCTGAAAATGTATATTTCCTCTGATTTATCATAATGTTCTGTATATTTCCTTCTATACAATATGAATATTAACTTTCAGTGCCTGGACATCTGAGACCGACCTTCAGCCTCAGTGAATATTCAGCAGCCTTTTACTTTTTTATTTATTTGCGAGAGTGTTTTTGTGGCATTTTAAGCTCATATTAGAAAGACGGCAGAGACAAAGGTCAACAAGGTTTATTCAGAATCAGAACGGAGGATGTTTCCGTTCACGGTCGACACCTTAACCCCACCGGCAGTAAAAGCATAGATATCTTTTCTATATAAGTGGAAAGGCAAGCATTGTGAAAATTATAGCACATTTTGCGTGTTAATTTGTGTAATTCTGTCCGTCACGTCTTGTAAATGATTTGCCGTGTCACCATGTGAGAACCTGGAGGAGCTCGACTCACAGCCCGGAAGAAATTGCAAACACATTTAAATCACTAAGGCACTGATCTTTTACACTGAAAGGTTCTTATTGTGCTGCGATGTTTTCTGAATGCGATGGAAACCCGGGCGGCTCCATCCGAAGCAGCCTTTAGGTTAAAACACTCATTTGCGGAGCTTTATAGTTCCACTATCTCCTCTCCTGTGAAAAGTTCAATGCAACACCTGCAGCCTTTTGATCCATTTCCATCTCAAAGCATTTTCTTTTCCACTCAGAAAAAGGGGTAATTTCCTGCCTGGAAATATTCCTTAATAGCGTATAAAAGAATGTGAGAAGTGTGTGTTTGCAGAGCTGACGGTGACAAAGACGGCTCTGTGAGGAGAACATGGTCTGCAGCCTCGGCACAGATCTGCAGCCTCCTGCTGATATGTTCCATTTTCTCTCCTCTCTTTGTGCCTCTCTTTATTTTACGAGTGTGCTGCGCTATCGCCAGGGCAACATGGGTGGATGAGTGATGGTGTCCATTAGTAAACACAGCCCCCTATATGTGCCAACGGCCTAAAGAGCCAACGTCTTCAACCTCTCCTTTCTCTTTTTTCTCCGCCCTCCTACTCTCTCCTCACTTATTCTTCCCCACTCTTCCTCTTACCTTTTCACCACACGGCCCGCCGCCCCACTCCATCTTGCCTTCCCCTCCTCCCTTCTCCATCTATCCATCCTCCTTATGGTTGTTTCTCGTAGCCTCGGCTCGGCAGCAGAGGGAGGGACGAGACCATATCTCTTCCTCCTTTGTGCACTCATTTTTTGCAGCGACCAGAGGACGGGTTGAGAATGTCAAGCGTTAGGATGGGAATTGAGCGCCGCTCAAACAAAACAATAGGCCACTAATATGACAGATGCTGCGTGTATTGCAGGAGAATATTAGCAGATCCTGGAGCAACAGGGAGGCTGAGGAGACGCTTTTTTCTGCTGTGCGGTCTTTTTAAACTTCAATCCAGAAAGCAGCTTTATAAATATGGATTTGAGGTTCATTTTGGCGAGGCTGCATTTATGAGGTTTAGTTTTTCATCTTTTTATTTTGTACACCCTGCAGCACACACTCAACACATGCGCTCTACTGTACACTGGCTTAAAAAAAAAATGCTAATTTCACAATTAGCTTTTCTGCAATTAGTACGGGAAGGTAATTGCGGCGGATGCGCAATTAGCATTATGTAAAGTGCTTTTCCCCAGACTTAGGGGCCAATCAGTTTGCCCCTTTACATTCTCCGTGCTGCTGATGATGTGGGAGACGCTCAGTGCCGAGCTGAAGAGAACTTCCTCTCCCTCCCACTCCAATGAATGCGATTCACAAAACGAATCAGCTGGGGTCACATGCTCGCTGGAATAGGGGGGTTGAGGAAGTTTTTGCGTCTCCTTTTCATCTGCCTGCGAATATGAATGGAGAAGAGGGAAATCACTGTCATAGCAGCCGCTACAGCACAAAGCCTCCTGATTGCATTCTGGACTCTGACATGCCTTTTTTTTTTTTTTTTTTCTCCTACAGGGAAACCAAATGTTCTTGCACAGCATGACTGACTCATTGCCTGATTGCCCAAAAACCTCCCCTCCTCCTCCTCCTCCACTCCCCCCTCGCTCCCCCATGTTTTAAATCCAGCTCCGTCCCTTTCTCTATCCCTGCCTCTCCGTTTGCATCCAGATGGATTAGTGTTTAGAGCCGTGATTGGTGGTTAAATAGCAAATCCATCAGAGCTTTTTGCGAAAAGAAATATTACTTCCATCAGGTAATTTCACATTAACCCAGATATGATTTCTCCTTTTTAGGTCTGAGGCGTCAGAACAGCACAGTAACCGGCACGTTCACGTTACTGGACAGCAATAAAGATGGCAGGTAACCAACACGCTGATCATTTCCTCACTGACAGTCCAGTCCAGTCTCCTTGTCCCCCTTCAGAGCCCATGTGCATGTTTAAAATGCTGAATAAAAACAGAAATATATTGTCTTCCTGGTTGTAAAACATTCTCTGCAAAGGTTTTTAGATATCGAAGGCCACCACTGATATTTTCATACTGAATCAGTTCTTCCCTCAGGATTTTCCTCTTGCCAGGGTGAAAAGGCTTCTGTCACAGTATTCAGATTGCTATGAAATCCAGTACTAAAGAAATTCTTAAAGCGTATTTGCTCCCAGTTTGGGCTTTTTCTCCTCCCGCTGTGCATTTTTAAAAATGTACCAGAGTGGGCATGAAAGCTTGGGAGTGTGGAAGAAAAAAGGAATCTAGCTTCATATTTTCCTTTTTTTTCTACCAAACGATCTACTGTCCTTGAACATTGTGCCAACTGAACTGCCTGATTTAACCACCGGATGCCAAAGTGAGCAAGGTCTAGTGAAGTAAATTTAGCTGTGGCACATTTTGTGCTCAAACGGTGATGATACGGCGTTGTCCTTTTAAAGAGGTCCTATTGTGGTAATTTTCAGGTTCATACTTTTATTTGGGGGTCCTGGTAGAACAAGTTTACTACTTTAATTATCAAAAAAGACGTTATTTTTCTCATGTGGTGCATTGCTGCAGCATCGTTCTTCACACTGGGTCTTGAACGCTTCGTTTTAGCTACAGAGTGAGACACCTCGCCTCTTTACAGTCTTTGGTGAGAGTTGCACATGCACATTAATTAACGGGCAGGATGTAGCCAATCAGAGGCAGAGTAGGGCGGGTCATGCCAAGGAGCAAGGTAGTGTGATCTAAAATAACGCACCTCCAGCAGTAGCAACTGTGTGTCTGCTGACTGACCGGATATATTTTGTGTATATATATATATGTAAATGCCTGTTACTTAGTGATGCACATAAGTTACAGAAGTAAAGGCTCGACCAGGTGTTTCAGGCAGTGAAGAAGTGTTTTCTGTGGCCTGGACTCTTTCAATAGCAAACTCAGCTAATTCATTGAATAGCTTTGAGCTAATTACATAAAAATGCTACAAAAAATGAGAACCATCCTCCTTTACAGCAGGTACAGACAACACAACACATGGAAACAAAGGCAGCTTCATGTAGAGAATGAAATCTGTAATTTGTGGGGAGTTTTGGGAAATATTTCCTTGTCAGACGAGGCAACAAATTCCCAGAACTCATGTTCACTCTCTTGTTATTCTGGTTGTCCTCGGGAGAAATCACGCTAATTCAGCAAAGTGAAACAGAAACGAAAGATCCATAACGCTGCATTAAAATAATGACACGTTTATTCTGATCTGATATCGCCGCTGCTATAAGATAAATGGCTGTTTCATAAGCAGCTAATTCACATCAATATGTATATGTACGACACTCATTAGTTCCACCTTAGCTTCTGATGCAGCGAAGTCTCATCAGTCGGACTCGAGTGCACACATCTCGCTCCCTGAAACTCCCAGCAACCTATTTGTTCCGCAGCAAACTTCAAAAATTCATTCCCGCATGTGCATTGTTTAATCTTCGAGTCCCAACAGGGGAACCGGCCCAATCTCCCAGCTTCCCCTCGGCCACCCGAGATGACTAACTCGCTGTCGTGAGCAGTGTTTAACCTCTGCCAGCGTTAAAGAGACTGGCATCCATTTTGCTCTCAGGCAGAGATGCTTAAATGTGCTGGTGGCTTGCAGAAAAAAACCATGATATCAACGAGCCGGTCCCCTCCATGCTGCCGTCCCCTCCCTCGCTCTCCTCACCTTCCCACACCACGCCTGGAAAAAAAAAAAATCAATACTGCTTAAGCTAACTGGGCATATTCTCCCGGAGAGGAAGCGGGGCTGGGCATAGCAAACTGAAAGCGCTATAAAACATATGGCCGCGTCCAGGAGGAAGTGCTTGTGCAGCGATTTTCCGGGGAGCGCTGTGTGCCCACTTATGCATTCCTGCGCCTGGATGTGTACCATTATTCAGCCCTTCTGCTCCCCCACCCATCCCCATCCCTGCCTCCATCCATCCCCTCCATCCCCTCCATCCCAAGCGGTGTCTCTCCACGGGGCTGCCGCGCTTAAACAAACACATTACTAAGCTGAAATATCTGCGAGTGCCGGCTTATTCCGACACAGCCATTGTTTCAGTCTGTCAGTCAGTGGCCGTCTCCACGCAGGACACGTATGGAGGCTCATTTGAATAAAGCGGCAGGGTGGAGGCTCCGTGTACGTATGCCACATCACCAGTTTTTCCTGAAAGCCTCTGCAGGTGTCGAGCTCGATTCAGGCGCCGTTAAATGATAAATGCAAAGTCCAGAGTCACCGGTACATACCTGATGCTCGCACGCTGCCGGGGAATGTGCTGACGTCGAGGCGGATTAGCATGCACATCGCACACGCTTTATCTTGTACAAAAAAGCTCTCGGCTTTGTCCCTAATGACACTTAGCAAAACACTACCCCGTTCTTAATCCACTCGATTGGAATTGCTAATTATCTTTTAATGCAGATTCACAGATAATTGTTCTCTCATTTATACTGTGAACTAATCTCATTTTTGCGTCCATTTAGCCACCAATAATTGCTTCACGACAAAAATGCAGAGCTTCTTTTTTTTTTTTTCAGGAAGTTTTCAATCCACTGTGAAACACATAAAGGAATCAGTCAGGAGCTAACACGCTGCTGATTATCAGCACGGTTGTGTTTTAGTAAAAATATTAACACATTAATGACGGAAGTAGAATATTATAGTTTCTTTATAGCACTTGAAGTAGGTCCTACTACCTGAGATAAGCACAAAGCCACTGAACATTTTCAAATTAGTCAGAAGTATGAAGCTCCACTACAGGTTGCTTTTAATATGCAAATTAATATTATACAAATAACTTCTGCAGCTCAGGGTCGCTCAGTTAAGGATGGACCTTTCAATCCAACATGCTATTTGATAGTCTGTGGGAACTATTTGATTATTAAAAGAGCTTTTTTTTAATGTACTGTAGCATATAGCGGCCCTGACTCCTGCTCACCTTGTGTGGAAAAGACCGCGCTTCAAGCATTTTACCGGAGCCTTGTAATAATAATGTGATTCTACCAAGACCTGGAAGAACACGACACCGGCTGCATGGTTTCCAGACACTACTGATAAAACTATAGAGAATATATTTTTTTTTTAGACAAAAACATGGTCGAACTATTTGAGTTTTCTAATTTAACAACTATTTGAAATCTTGACCGATCCCTTCTCTCATTCAAAACAAAGGAAACAACGACTGTAGCTCGGTGATGTCTTGAAGTAAAGTCAGATCACAGATGATGTAATGTTTTCAAGTTTTATTTGACTCCTTCCTCACGTTGTGACGTATCGTCTGATCTGATGTTTTCATGGAAGTTGTAGCGACAGGCGACCGATGAAACGCACCGTTACTTTAAGTGAAATTAGGATTTGTGTTTGAACATTGTTGGAAACATTTGAGATAACAGAAGAACACAACTCAACCAGATATATAACAAGGTGTAGTCATTTTTAGACTTTTTAATTAGGATATGTTACACATAATATCCTTAACAAATGATGAAAATATATAAAATCAAAAACTTGAAAAGAAAATCAGTGGCGCTTCTTCTTCACATGCTAAATGTGGTTATAAGTCATTAATGGGTTAACAACTGTGAAATGTCATTTGTGGATTAGCGGGTCACACAGAACAGAACAGTTCTGGTTCAGCCTGGAAGTTTCTTCCTCTCAGTTTGTCCTGTGGGGGATAGAAAGCTCCCCTCACACATTGGTCATTAAGGTAGCTTCTGGACTTCCTCACCATTATTGCATCCCGAACCACGACACACAAGTGCAGCCCGCTGTGCCAGCTGGCAGGCAGTTGGCAGCCCAGTGCAGGATTAACTGGTACCAGTATGCCGGCCTATAAATAGAGTCGACCAACTGCTTCAGGAAATGAACCATGATGGAGCCTCCCAGAGGCCCCTGAACAGGTTGTGCTTTTTATCCCCTCCTCTCTGTCAGGATTAGAAGTGTATGTGTGTGTGACGGCGACTTCCCCAGTGTTTATTACCGCCTCTCTCGGTCCGACCCGCTGTAGGTGTGCATTGCACCTGCTTCCACGCTGCCGTGGTCTGAACTGTATGTATGAATAAATGCCCTCTGATTGGGGCCAAAGCCAGTTTCCTTCACACGTGTTTTCAGGCTGCAGCCTCGCTGCCGCCTCACAATGGAGACAGCCATTGTTTTTCTGCAGCACTTACCCCGACCATTGATCCTCTGTAGTGGAACAAGCCATTCGCTTTGTATGTTTGCCTGCTCTTCCGCTTTTGATGGACTCCCGGGATTGATTCTGGCTATGCAGTCATTATCTCAGCTCAGTAATGTTAGTTTAGGTGGAGCCTGTGGAAGAAAGGCACCAGCAGGGAAGAATGGCTGAAGAAAAGATCTAAGTGTTCTCGGATAAGAGCTGCTGTGTGAGATTTCTTTTTTTTTCTGTCTTGATTGTGCTGTGTGTCGCCTCTTTGTGTCGTGTGCCAGTCGTTGTGTTGTGTGCCGCTCGATGCGACGCTGCCTGAGCCCAAACTGACCTGAAGAATGAGCTCGCCCAGTAATGACAATGTTCAGCTTATCCGTTAAAACACCGGTTTGTTTGGAGTTCAACATCCAGTGAGTTAGCTAGTGCTGCTTTTTGGAGGAAAACAGAAGCACGGACCGGTTCATTGATACCTTGTGCACCAATAATCATTTTTGTGGAGACAAAAGATGATGTTTTAGGCATAAAATTACAATATTTATTCCATTATCTCAAAGGTTTTCCTTAATTTCAAAGCTGTCTGCAGCACGTTCAGTGCAAATGCTCTGCAATATGTACATTTTTGTAGATTGCTGGTGTCAGTTGTGTGTTATTATTGACCCCACCCAATTATCACAAGACTGGCCCTACTCCACCTTTGAATGGTTGGCTCTGCCGACTGTTAACGATTACAGTAACGTCTGTCTTTGGCGTTTTTTCAGTTGTCTTGCGGGTAAACACACCGACCTCTTCGGAGCAGCAGAAGATCCAAATATAGGTCAAAAACTGCCTAAAAACAACAGAACCAGAGCTACTTGTGTTGTAACTCGTTAACAGTTTGAGTCAAACGTAGAGAACGGAGTCGGGCGGGTCTCCGGTTCAGGTGGGATCCATAATAACAGCAGTGTAGTGGTGCAGGTTTGGACCTGTCCAGTGCCTCATCCTATAAAACACTGAGTGAGCCACAGTCCACAGTGTGCTTTCAGCTGTGAGGAATGCTAATGCACCGCTAACCACAATCTGTTGATTCACTCGAGTTGATGAATTGAGTAAATGAGCAGGACTTCGTCTCAAGACTGGAGCTGAAATTTAAAATGTTTTCATTCAAGTGGAATTTCAAGTTGGATTAAACTGACACACTTTATGTGTTTTTTCATTTTTAGCGCATGAGGAAAATAACCAAAACACTAACTCGCACTGCTTTCACCTGTCAACAGTTTAACAGTGGATGAAGTCCAGGCTAAAGTGGCTCTCGTCCATGATGAGGAGCGGGTTCTCTCTGAGGACGAGGCAGTGGTGAGTCGTCTTTCATTCATACAGTTCACTGAAATGCTGGCAAACATAGTCAGGGGCTTGAATCCATCTGAGGTCTATCTGACTACGAAGTGCTTGGTTTCCCTGACTGTAAACCACAAATGAGTGCATAGCAAGGTATTATAATGTACAGTAAAGGCACCAGATGAGCTAGCTGCCTTCAGTCACCTCCAGATTGAGAGCAGTTCATCTCTGAGCTTTTATCTTATTGGCCAAAGGGTGTGAATGCATGGCCCACGTTTCCATCCATCCGTCTAAAGGGTCAAATGTTTGCATACACATTATTATCATTACCTATAAATCCACCGTATCAGATCTACATCTACTGTAAATGCTTTATAATATCCAACATTAGCCACACCGAGCTGATGTAGATCCCCATCCACCTTGCCTTCACTGTGCTGTTGTGTCTCGTCGGGTCGACTGTCTGTCTGGGTCCACTGTTTCCCTCCACTTGTACAACAGGGTCCCTTCCACATTAATTTGAATGCTGAACAGGACGAGCGCCGTTTCCCCAGCAGTGATTTTCCCTCGAGCCACGACGTGTGTGAATGCGGCTGTCTGTTTCACTTTAAACTTGTTGAGCCTCCCTCTTACCAGGCAGCAGATAATCACAATCTCTGGCTGTAAACAAAATGGCTAGAGCGCCGTTTTTTCCTCTTCGTCTCCCTGTTCCCTTTTTCTACTATAAATGGCATTTGGTATGCACATTAATACACACAAGCCCAGAAACGTCTGCCGGGCTCTCCGACTGCAGGGCAGTGAAAGTTCACCTCGCGAGGAGCTTGTCACATTGCAGAAAATGTGTTTACAGAGATGTTGAAACGTATCAGAAATTAAGTTATATCTATTTATGGTCGGAGCTGAAATACCCTCCACTCCGTTAGCGGTTTTTCTTGTATAGCTTATAGAAAAACAGCCTGATGTGCTGTTGGTTTCTGTCAGAAAACACCTAAGCAAGCAGCGGAGCTGTAGCCAACATGAGAGGCTCTCGGATGGGAGAAATCAGAGCTCGTTTGTTGTTTCTGCTGGCTAATGGGGAGGCATTCCTAATGAATTCAGCTGCATCTGAGGAGGATGAATCGGCATGAATATGCATGAATTATGAAAATGTGTACTTAACTGCAACCACAACAAACGGTGATCAAGCTGGGTAAATTAAACAGGGTGCCATTGACAGTACTTAACAGGCAATTTCCATTAGAAGTGACAAGCGGCCCTGTGTTAGCACCTTAATCAAGGTCCAAGGGCAGCAACAGTTGTACCATATGAGCAGCTAATTCTCTGTGCTGGGAGGATTTAGAGGAGAGATTTTGCTTCATAGCCATCCATTAATTCTCTGCTGTCGCCTCTGTGGCGTCTCTGTCGTACGACTACTTTCATATTGCAGTTGTGTCGCTGTGCAGCCAATGCAAACCCTAAAGATGTGGAGGAAAGAAAAGAGTTGTTTCCTGTCTGAACACCTTGATTACTTTTCTCCTGTCACACACATGCATATATATATTTGCACGCTTATTCAATTTGTGTCATTTTCACACCTTTTTATTAGTTTCCCCCGTCTTCTTCCTCGCTCTTAAGAAGCTTTGGCCTCCACAGAAAATTCAGTTTCCACTTCAGCGGCCCAGATAATTCAAGAACAGAGAGGATTTTCAGGAGAACAATTTGATGATCAAAGGAGGCACTCCACTCGGGAGGGGAGAGGGATATTCTGACGTGGCTCTCCCTCAGTATTCTATCATTATGTTATAGCACTCCATTCCTGTCCAAACCACCGTTAATGTAGATTCAAGTTCGCTCGCTTTTAGAAGGTAATGGCAGCTATCCAACAGGAATGTCTTACGGTTGGGGAAAAGATGAAATAAGCAGCCTTTTGTGTCGAGTTTTCTCCCTTTTTGAGGGCGTCACAACACGGCACAGAGACCTGAAGAGAGATCTTTTCAATACTCGAAGCATTCGCACGAAATCAGCTCTTAGCACAAACCTGGCAAAGAGAGCGCCGTCCTCTCTCTTCTGGCATTAACCATAGGACAATACATTCTCAGGAGCACTGATGTGTGACCAAGCTCGGACTGTAGCTGTGTGCTGGTGAACAGAGCTGCAGGAAATTGCCTTCTCTCAAGAAATAGGCATTGGTGCAGAGGTGAATTTCACTTATCCATCTACTACCCAGCTGCCTCCCTTCAAAGCCCCTGACTCAGTCTTCCAGAAACAGCGAACGACTGAATACAGAATATGTTTTTCTTTTTCCTCTGACCGGGAAAACGAACAAATCCCACTGATTAAACCTTTGGTGATAAGAAAAGAGAAAATGGAGGAATTGCACTCGGTGAAAAACATCGCTGTAGGTGCACGAACGGTCGGGAAGCAACCGTAACAGCTCGCTAGTGAGTACGGAGAAAATCCTGCTTGTTTCACAGTTAAATAATATTGTCTGTGCCCCCAGGGGGTCGTTCCTATATACAGTAGAGCAGATGAAGCTGGGATTAGCTGGTAACAAGGCAGAAATGAAGACAGTGCAGTTGGGAGGCAGTGGTGCGTGGACAAAGTGGGAAAACAGAACCTTAAAGATCTCATTATAACGAACGCTTTGGCATCTATAACTACCTTTTAGGAGATCCTGTATGGCACAGCACCAGGAGACTAATGCTCCGTTTACAGCGCTGTAGTTTTATTCCACTCTCATTCAGACTCGAGAGTTTAAATGTATTACAGAGGAGTGGACAAAGCAGCAGCCGGAGCACTTGATCTCGGGCGGTGAATGCAGTCTGGCCACCTGTCGGGGATTTTCAGACTTTAAACAAATTGCCTGAAAGCTAAACTCGCCATGAATCCAGATGGAATCTGAAGATATCGGTCAGTTCAGTGTGAAACGTGCAGCATTTCTCGTGATGAAGTCGGCCTTCATGTAAGATGAAAAGCCTTTTCAGTGGACCTCTCTAATGTGAGTGTGTGTAGCTCGAATATCTTCTAATTTGAAGATGTTGCCTCGGGCTTTTTGGCATTTCCACTATTTTTCGGGCCTTTTATCGACCACAATTAAAGACAAATTATTGGAAAGGAATAAAAAAACTAGAGTAAAGTTACATCTCCACTGTTATGGGCCATGTTTGTGTGGCGGTGACAGATTGACAGCGTCCCACAGAGGCTGAGGCACCTGCAGAGCGAGCCGCTCCGACGTGACTTCACCTTTCCATCCTGCCAACAACACGGAGCTCGCTTGATGTTCACAACATTCACAGATGCACAAAACAACGAACACCCGGTGCTTCTTATCGCCCTCGCACCCCGAGTCGATGCCGACCAAGGTCAGCGGCTCGGCCCGGCCCGTCGCACCATCTGTTTAGGCTGGTTGACATTTGGCCCGAGCCAACGCTGAGATCTCACTTCAGAGGGGGGCGGCGGCATATCTGCATTCTGTTTCTGCTTTATACTAAGAAGGCTTTTCATTTTAATTAACGCTCACTTCATTTGCAGGATATCAGCAGAGAGAGATTTAGGGGTTCATAATAAATCAGCGTGTAGGATGTTTAAATATACAGTATAATGACTTTATAAACTGTCCATTAGACCAAGAGTCCAGATTTAACCCCGACTGTCACTTTGGCACATTTAATCAACCCAGCAGACTGTAATGTTATAATTCAGACCACAGCACATGAAGGTGAAGGCAGTGGCTGCTGGCTGACGTCCCGCCGGCCTCCAGAAGGGGGCAGCAGGCCTCTAAGTTGAGTGCGAGCTAATGGAAAAAATGGAAAGTCACATTCACAGGTCATTTAATCTCTTTGTTTTGTCATGGGCTGGGCCTCTGGTGAAAGAGAGCGAGCGAGGGAGGGAGGGAGGGAGAGGAAACAATCCTCATCTGCCTCCAAGAACTTCCTTTTTTCATGCATTTGTAAAGGAGGTTTTGTGCGAGCTCGCAGTGATTCGAGGATTTAATGTGTGTGTTCTGGGGAGAGTTCTGGGTCTGGATTGGACGACGAGAGCTGCTGGTTTTTTTCTTAACTTTATGAAACGGTTCCTGCTCTTGCGTCACTGAGAGTAACCTAGAAGTGTGGTATTTGCAGACCTAAGCTGTTAGGATTCCTCCCCGACTGTATGGATGTAGGCCATGATGTTACTTTACAGTGTATGCACAGGCTTAGCATTTCACGCTGTGGCTGCTGGTGGATTATACAGCAGTTAAGGTAACCCGTACGCAGCTTACAGCGTGTGATCGCAGCTATTTCGATGGTAGAATTTGGTGCGAGCAGGCGAGCGGAGTCATGGTAGTAAATACTCGCAGGCAGCCATATTTGGGTTTTGCATATCATTTTCTGTACTCCAACGAGATTATAGTCTTGTGTTAAAAGCCTCCCGGGTATCTGAGGCTAGCTGGGCTGATGGGAAAAGGGGGTTTGTCTGCGCCTTCTTCTTCCCCCCTCAGTAGCATTCATCACCTCCCATCACACGCGTCATGTTTCTGCTCCCCAGCTGGAGTGCTTTCAAGTTATATAATGCGAAATGACAGGCTGAAACCAGAGGTGGAGTGATATGTGGTTTGTAGAGCTGAGGTAGAGAAAACTGACCTGCTAAAAAACGCTGTAATGTGTCATGTTCTTTTGAGATAGGAGGACAGCGAGGGGAGGGAGGGGGGGAGGGAGGGAGGGAGGGAACCACATGCAATTTGGGCAAAATACTTTTTATTTTTATTATTTGTTCCAGGGCGCACAGCTGACACTCCTCGGTCTCTCGCCCTGCCCTCTTCCTCTGCGCCTCCGACCCGCCTCGCACTCGGTGTCTGTTATGTAACGGTCGTGATTGGATGCGCTCGAGGTCGCGCGGGTGGCGCAGGTAATGGAACCAGTGGGAGGTCAAAGGCAGGAGAGGGAAGGAGCAAAGTGAAGGGGCATCGCTTTCTGCTGCTCCAACAGGTCCTGAGAGAGGTGTTGTATATCAAGAGGCGTCTCATTGGTCTGTTCGCCTGCTCCGTCTGTTTATCTGTCACCTTCGTCTTACTCACAGTTTGTTTCTTGACAGAATGTGGTTGTTTTTTATGAGCATAGCCTCAATTTAATGGGGAAAAAGTGTGTTGTGTAAAAAAAGGATGCAGCACAGTGACAGACTGAAGGAAGCTGAATCACACGGCTGCGTTTCTGCCTCTTTGACTCGCTGGAAATTCTGTCTTACAAGCTGCACTGACAAACCAGCCTTAAAGCAAGCCCAGGGCAATCATTTGTATTCTTATCAGCTTTAACCACTTGACAAATACTATTGATGTTGCACCCGTGTAACTGCAGCTCCCGAGAACAGGGAACACGATGTGCGACGAGCGACGTCCACAGAGAATAGACAGCGGTTTCCTCTGGGACAATCTATGCTGGTGCCTCCCAGGTGAATGCATTGATCAGCGATCTAATGCCGGATCACAAGAACAGAGAGCATGTCGGAGCAGTGGGAGCGTCTCCAAACACCCCTCTAACACTTTGGGAGCATTTTAGGGGGATTAATCCGAAATTATGCAAATGCAAAATATTATAATCTGCTTACTTTATATACGTTCGTTTCTTTTTGAAGCGAGGCTGGGTGGGGTGATAAAGTTCAACTCAGAATCGTGATATTAGAGTCGTAATTCTTAAGATATCAGTCAGGATTTGGCGACACCTGTGGTTACTTTTGGTAACAGCGAAATACAAAAAAGGAGCAGCTGCCAGCTAGCATGGCTCGTCCGTCAGCTGTCGACCTGTAAGAGGAGCCGTTACCTTCCTGAGGAGATGAAGGTTGTGTCTGAGATAACTACTGTCTTGTTTTTGTTTCTGATAAACACTTTTGTGTGACTACTTCACAATAAAAGTCCACCAATTATTGCCAACCGCACGCTTTTAATGTGAAAAGCCAAAAGGTTGAGTGTGCGTTAGCATCAACTTCACAGCTCTGATATGGCTGGAGGACAGTGAGCAGGGAACAGTCAGGTGGATGAGGCTCAAATTAAAAACTGTAGTGCTGCAGTGTTCCCTGTGAATCGGTAAATACTAAATCTAAAAACACTTAAATCTGCTGTGAACATTGTCGTCATTTTAGCTAACTTCCTGTGCATTGTGCAGTTAGCGCTCCTCTCCACGTCCAGCAGTCATCTGTACGTAGCAGCGAGCAGGAGGAGGAGAGAGATGTGTTACTGACCGAACACTCTGTAACACTGATTACTGTTGAAATATACAACTATTTAATGTTCATTTTAATAGAGAAATATCACTTACAGCAGCTTTAATGGCGATTATAATTCTGACTGTGGGTGATACAACCTTTAGCAAATATTACCAAGCGTAAACTAATGGTGCTAACGCTAGCTAGCAAATGCTAACGTTGCTAACGCTAGCTTTTTCCTGTTGCCCTGTTGACCAACCATCAGAATTCTTACACAAAGTGTGCGGATGCTAATTTTTGTCCACAGAGATAAACAAAACAATAATTTTGTACCTGACAAACATTTTGAAATGATTGATTATCAATAATAATACAAACTCTGTAAATGTATTATTCTTGAAAAATGATTTGTCCACACAATAAAAACAGAAAGTGGATCCTGGATTAGCTGTTGGTGCTCACAGCAGAGGGATCTGTGACACGCAGACAATCATGAGAATAAAACCCAGGCTGAAAATTGTCACTTATTGATTTATATTTATATCACATTTAAAAATCTAAATAATATTCAGTGCAATGATCTGTTTCACTCTGAAGCAAACAAATCGCCTCAAACATGTAAAACATGAAACTCGATCCTTAAACTATAACAGGATATCATCAGTAATCATAATGAGATTGTATTTAAAGTCAAAGATAATACTGAGTTACAGTCACCGTCCTGTGTTAAGGTTTGTATAAAGCGTCACACATCCGGCACATCACAGAGTCTGAGCTGCGTCTGTCTGCAGCTGCATGGCAGGATTCTGTATGTTATTTCTGAATACCAAGTCTCCTCTTACATCCTCTGACCCCAGACAGACCACTGGCTCCTGGAAGAACATCTTGCTGAAGAACCTCGTGTCCTTTGTTGAGAACCGGTTGATGTGTTTTGTGTTGCCATGGCGACTCCGCCGCGCAGCACATAAGACAATAATGAAAGCCTCTCAAAGGCCGCAGGGGCACCAGAAAAGTGCACGTCCTCGACGTTTCAGCTATTGTGGCACTTGGAGGAGTTACACAACCTGACGTTCACCCCGAGAATGTTTCCTTCCCCCCATCATCTCAGGGCTTTTGAGACCGGCAAAGATTGGGCTTGCTAGCAAAGGGATGACACACGGAATGACAAAACTCCTGTGTCTGTCTGTCAGGCTTGGTCTTTATCCGACTGACATTTGCTGGCTCAGGCTCATCCAGGCTCTGGAGAAGCCAGGGATAAGAGTCAGACACAGATGGCTTTTTCCCTTGCAATTCTGTCTAGCGCGAGATTCAGAGGGGGAATGAAAAAATTGTTTCCAAATCTTCATCCTGTTTTTACAGACTCTGAAATATAATTGCCTCTACAAAAGTAGGAGAAAGCGGCGCGTCTTCACACACTGCAACAGTGTGGTTTTTTTGTTATATGTTCTCTCGCTGTGCTTTATTCTTTTCCGCTGTGCTGACCCAACCTATCGGTGATTAAGTCTTGATAGGGCTGTTACTTCAGCAGAGACGCTGCTTGTCCTCTGAGTAAGTCAAAAGAACAATGCAAGAATGCCTTGTGCCATTTAAAACTGATGAGCCAAAGCCAGCGTGAAGGAGGAGAGGGGAGGTGTAGGTGTTAAATTGATTGGCGAGAGAAAAAAGCATCTGCTTTGCAATAGCTTAACAGTTGCCTCAGAAGCACGCCTGCTATTGTTTCCAAACAAGAATACCCACTTCTGTGTGCCGAGGAGTGTCGCCTTCAGACGAAATGTGTGAGAGGGATAGAAATTGTTGCATAAGAAACATTTAGAGACATCTTCTGTTTTTTTTTTTTTTGCAGCTTTCCAGGACCTTGATCTATTTTCTTTTTTTTTTCCACCACAGCTGCCTCAATTCCTTTTCTGTTCTCCAGGCAGCTCACAGTTAATACGTGGGCAGAGAACAAAAGACAGGGGATACAGGGCCGGAGTCAGCAGCTGATCCGATGACAGAAATGGCACCGAGGCGAGAGGGTCCCAGGTGTAGTCATGACTCAAGTAGCACTCCACGATAGGGGGTTGTGATTGGAGCGGGGCAAGGAGTGAAAGAAGAAGCGGGGGGGGGCGGCGTGGAAGCTGGCGTCCTGTGTGACAAGCTGCCTGTTGTGTGCATGCGCCCTGACAGCAGGAAAAGCAAACAGACAGGACACCTGACCCGTCTGACCTCCACCGGAGTGAGACAGGACTCAGACCTCGGTGCTCCTCTCCTGTGTCTGCATTTATTTCAGGAAACTGCCACATGCTGTTCTCCTGACTGGAGAGGCTAACGTGCTATGACACAATATTTGTTTGCATAATTTCCCCACATCTGGAAAACCCAATGTGTAAAGAATAAAAAGCTAGTCACATTTGAAAGGATTCAAAAAATGACTCACATCATGAACAGAATGAAGACGCAGCAGGTCTGACGTCATGACGCAGAGATTTCTACTGAAGTTAGCATGCTAACCAGCTAGCAGCTAGCACCAGTTCTGGTCCAACATTCCTGTGCTCTTGGTGTGAACACCAACACCAAGCTCCATGTCTGGACCACTACATGCACGGCTAACTGAGCTAACTAGCTAATGGCAGCCACAGTCAGCCACAGTACGTTGCTCTGGTGACACGCTGCCTCCTGTTTGTCTCAAGTGTGAACGTGACCAGTGGCTGATTCTGACACATTCTTGCACCCTTTTAAGAGTTAATTTGCATTTATGTGGAAAAAAAGCCACTTTCACATGTGAAACAGCAGATTTCACATACGACATCCTCATCAGGGCAGTCTTTTATAGATCTGTGTTGGCCTCTTGCACAGAAAAGCATGTTTCTCAACAGACTTTCCATTCAGTTGTCTGACTTGTTGGTCCACCGCAAGGATTGTGTGCAACATACATGCAGGAAGGTGAGGCTGAAACCACCTGCTTGGACTGTATAACACAAGACTCAGCCATGCTAGTGCCATGGGCTGTGTGTTATCTTTGTTCAGATGGTACACAAACCATATAGACTGGTTAACAACAGTCAACTAAACCTCATTGTGTGACGTTTATTCATTAAAATCCTTGCAGTGATGATAATTAACACCGTCCTGCATCAGTTCTTGTTCCAAACCCAGAAACTAGCTTTGCACACAAACATCTTCAGCCGCTGTCACTCGCAATTATCTGCTTTTTATGGGCACAAATCCACTTAAATGACAAACTACACGTGTAATATACCATATACTCGTCGCTATTCTTCCCCCATTCTTTCAAGTCTAACTAGCTAATTAACGAAGCTGTCAATCACACATGAAAGGCGACGTTCAGGGAAGAGCAGAATTCCATAATTGGAAACATTCCTCCTTTTTTTTCCCCGAGTATTACGCTCCATTAAAACTATTTCAACCCCGTCTCCCAGAAATGATTCTCATTCAGTGCTAATTGGTTTTTTCCAATTTGACACATTTACAGTAAGACAACACAGTAAATGGCAGGTGGTCGGGGCGGGACTTTGACACCTGAGACCAGAGATTGTGTTTAAAGTAACGTGTTGAGGTTCAGGCTGCAAATCAGTTTGGTTACGATCCGGGAAAGACTGGAATTTTCCTCAATTAAGTTAATCCAGTCACAGATAACCACCCTGATTCAAAAAGAGTTGGGACGCTGCGTGAAATGTAAATGAAAACAAAATCATTTGCAAATGTTTATAGGTGCTTACACCACAAGCTCTTTGGACCGGGATGTGCTGGGGCTAGCTGGTTAGCATGCTAACTTCAGTAGATATCTCTTCAACATAATACACAGATAAATTAACGCCAAAAACCAGTTGATAATTTAGTTAATCCTCACATATTTCACCTTTTTAAGTTCATGATGTAAATCCTTAGATTAGCAAATGATGTCGTTCTGTTTCATTTAGAGTTCACGCAGCATCCCAACATGTTTCCATTGGAGGTTTTATCGTATATGCACCAAATTAAAGGAGACAGGATTGAATATAGCCAAACGAAACAGTCACAACAGTCACATTAGTTGTGTAAATGCTGCTGGGTTTTTCAAAATATCGAACAGATTTGTAACGACCAGCCATCAAATGTCTCTGTCTCATCGAATGCTGAAACAAAGCTTCAGTATTCAGCGTTACACCGACTCTGAGTACCTCTGAACTCCTCCATGTCAAGTAGAAATCGTGATCTAACACCTGAGTTGATCAGTCGCAGGTGTACGACAGGTCAAACACAGCCTCGTCTCTTTTAAACTGCAGCACCGCTGATACACGTGAACACGAGTACAAACCGGAGTGTTGCTGCTGCGGCTGATGAACAACATCTGCTGGAGGTTTTTAACAGTCTGGAGGATGATCTGAGTTTCACTGAGTCACTCGTCTTTTGAAAAAGCGGGTCTGTCATTGATTTGTCACCAAACTGCGGCGCTGCTGAACTGACTCGGTGATCGTCGTGTTGTTGGTCAGAAGGCTCCCACGCTGGCAGGTGGCGGCTCCGTGCACCCGAGCGCTCATTGTCTGTGTTTTTACCCAACGTTTAACGGCAGCAGCTGGTGGAAGAGTTAACGCTGACAATACAGAGGAACGCTTCTCACAATCAACTCATGTTTGTGTGTGTTTACAGCCTCGGTGTTTATTATACCGGAGGAAATCTCTTTAGTGACACGTTTTATAACTCAGAACCTGATTGTCCTCGTGTCCTCATGCTTGTCTCATCTACGTCCCCTGTGTCCGTCACACTTCCACATGTAGCCGGTGTGGTTGTGTGTCTTTGCACTTAAGTCAGGATCAGTGTTGTTGTCACTCCTGCCTCCTCCTCTGTTCTCACGCACTCCCCTCACTCCCTCTACAGAGTGACATTCATTAATTAAATATGGTGTACTGCCGCAGGATGTGCTTCCCTTTCCACTATCTCCAGACACTAATAATTACATTGGCATTTAGCTGCGCGATAAGCCGACCCTATGGCCTTTATGAAATGTTCCCTGGGCCCGGATACTGAGCAAAATATAGACTGATGCGATGCTATGTATCGATCCACCCGCCTGTCTCCTTGCTTTTATCTAAAGAAAGGTGGGATCTGTCATTAGCATGGTCAAAGAACCCAACAACAACACCTGATCTTTGCATCATTAAGGGTTGGAATGGAGCTCTGCTGGATTCTGAGCACAGGTGGCAAGTAAATACAGAAGATATGAATGCTACAGGGACGGCGGTCCGTTAGGAAGAGCGTCTCTTTTATAGCACAGTGGAGAAGTTAGGGCTCCAAATAACAAATATCTTCATGATAAACTAATCTTCTCTATCAGTCATCTCCAGGATAAGACGAGAGCAGTACCGTAACGTATGTGTCGTCGGCTGTATTGACACTGTGTTCACATCACACGTTCATTACCTGACTCGTATCGGGAGGTGATGGTGGAGATACAGGCGTCGAGGATGGCGAGCAACGATCGCCTTGTTGTGTCCAGTTTTGTCAGTTTCTGCTGAATGTTGTCATTGTTGACAACATTCCTACTCGTATGAGCCAATTCCTTGAGTTCATCATTAAACCTTCTGTCAGATTCTGTTTTTTAATCATTTACAGTCGTCCACAGTGTCGGACAATAGGGGAAAATGCCTCCTCTGCATGCTTGGACCTCTGGAGACTCTGGAGATGGTCCATCAGCACAGTTTGACTGAATGCACTTTTAGTTTGGTCTTTTGTCTTCACATTTCATTTTAGTTTGACTAACAGTAAAGAAACATAACCATATTCACTTTAGAGAGTTATAAAACGGCTGCAAAAAGGTGCAGCCGCTCAATATTTGGCGATTTTGCTCAACATCAACTCGACCATGAACCGAAGCACCACGTACTTCTGGTACCTGTAAATAAAATCGAGGCTGAAGTTCAATCTGAGTAACAAACACAACGACGTGTACTGTGACTTCAGCTGACATTTGTTCCAGCAGCAGGTTGAATCAGCAGATAAATGACTGCTGCAGTAAGTATTTCCCCTGTACGATTATGCGTCTGCAGATCCAAATGAAGTTTTAAGCTTTAGAATATTAAGTTTGATTTTGCTTTACCTAATTACTTCGCCTCAGGTGGCCTAATCAGGCTGCTACATTGCAAGATTATTACGGTGCTTATCAGCTTCAGGGACGTATCAATTGATGCTTAAGTCACAATTACAGTAAACATGCATCATTTAGTTTGTTAAAAGCTCGTGTGCACTACTTACATTTTAATAAGTTGTCAGCAAATAGCCTGCCATCGTTCCCTCAGCAGCCTGGCATCACTGTCCTTCTTCTTCTTTTATTGACAGATTCATATTTCTGAGACGTTTTACCTCCATCTTTCACACGTCGCAGGTTCTCTCCTATAGCCTGAAATGTCGTTTTCCACTCGGGGGCTTCAGCAGAACGCTGTAATTTTCCACAGAGCTGTGCGAAGCAATCACTCCAGGTTTGCCTGAATAATCTCTGATCACCAAATTAAACTCGAGATGTGAGGCTCACTTATTCCAGAATGGCCCCGGCTGAAATTACCAGCGAAAGGTTTCAGTGAAAACCATCTGGGCTTCAAATTGGACCTCTGGACTCGGGGGATGGAGCGTACCGTTCGCTATCGGCTGAGATGACCAGTGTTCTCGCTGCCTTGGGAAATCTGCCCCCGACTTCTATTATTTTGGTCGATGTTTCCGTCCTCATCTGTCAGAGGGCCTGAAAGGGGATCACTCGCGAGTACTTTTCTACCCGAACAACATGCTGTGCTGCTGTGTTTGTCGCCCGGTGCTCGACGGAGCCGAGGATAAAAGCCCGAGCTGAGTGACGGAGATGCTTAGATGAGGCAAACTGACATAAGTGGCTGGCAGCTTTATTACATATGTGACTGTGTGTACGTTCAGTGTGCACACATGCTGGATCTGCTTTAATACTGTGTGGGAGGGGTAATATTTTCACTCGTGTGGGTTCATGGTAATAAATGTCTCATCTTTTTCGTTTGTGCTGTTTCCACATATTTGCAAGGTGATGCGTTTCATAACTCCGACTAGAAACCCAATATTCTCTTGCCAGGTGGATGTAAGTGGTATTTGTAGAACGGTGCTTCTGGGACCAGCTGGATCTATCAAATAACATCACGCAGTATGTAACAATGTTATTTGATCTTTCCTCTCCGCGCTCTCCTGTAAGGCAATATCTTTGCATACTGTTTTATCAGCCCTCGTGTTCGTTTGACTAAATCAACTACGGTGCTTATTTGTCAGAACTGTTGGTGAATGTTCGCACGAGAGAATACAAACCTGTGAGAAGCTGAAGTTTAGATGTTTACAGACGAGATGTAGAGCTTATATATGTACAACATCCCTTTAATTTACACCTCAGATGACGAGTTCATCCTCTCGTCTTCACCCACAGCTGGAGGGTTTTGGCCTGTGAACAGCACTTTGTTCCCCTGTTGCCGGCCAGATTTCAGTAAATTAACATGAACAAGGTTATTACAGTCATAACGGTTGTACGCCGAGGGAGCGCTAAAGGTTCACACTTCTTCCCCAGTCACCTTTATGTCTTTTAAACTGTTGGCCAAACGAGCGGAGGTGGTTATTTTGATGGGCGTGAAACAGCTGCAGCCACGAGTCTAATGCCTGAATCTGTGGCAGCTGCCAAACCGAACGAATCCAACAAACAGTGCAGGGTTGGAACTAACGGTGTTTTCATGATCGATTCGTCTCACGGCTCTTCTCCGTGCACATGTCCTGGCTCGGCTTCGAACAGATGTACTTGCCTGAAGAAGATGAGGTTTGAAAAGCAGCGGCCTCTTTACTATCGCCAGCTACTGATCATCGTGGATTTTCAGGCTGTTGCTATATTTTGCTTGGCATCTACCGCTCATTGCTTGAAGAAGGCGACTGGACGACGAACTGGATCTAGAGGAGATCAGAGCCCGCTTGGAGGCAGTTGGGCGGGCTTTGACCCGACTCTGGAGACGGTCCATCAATACGTCCATACGAAAAGCCCTTTTAGTTTGGTCTATGAAGACTTAAACGCCTTATTAACTAGAATGGCACATTCAAGCAGAAGACCCAACGTCCCCTTTAATCCATCTCACTCATAAACACCAACCACCTGATATTAAATCTTCTCTGTTCAAAATGGTGAAAATAATTCCATGCGTTCATTTATCTGGTCAGTGGAGTCTATTCTGGGCCGAGACACTTCCTCTGTCCCCGTTCAGTAGATTTAGTGTTATCCTGCTGACGGATCAGCTAACTAACCAACCAACGTAACGGACCTGGTGAAACATCACCTCCTTGGCGGAGGATGAGAAATCTCTTCTCCAGAATCTATCCAACCATAACTTTCCCTTCTTCCCAGACAAAGGTTGAGCTGGAGGTACAAAGAGCATGTCGACGGTAACAAAGGCTAAAGACTGAATGCTGCAGAACAAACTGTGGGCGCTCAGCTCATTTCCTCTCAGTGCACTCGGCATCATCTGTATGCATTTCAAACAAACACGTCTCAGTTTGGCTCTGAAAAGGCTACCTAAGCACAAAGGAACTTTTCACAGCACCTGCCTTCCAGTCCAAATGTCCAGACCCGCCGTTATGTTTATTAGCTTAGCTTAATTGTGCATAGTATCTAAAGGTCAGCGCCTGCTGTGATACATCGCTGCCAAAATGGCTTCCAGGGGACACTGTTTCAGATGAATAAACACTGAAAGCTGCGCCACCTTCCACCCCTCCGTCCCTCCGTCCCCATCCTTTACCTCCCAGTGTGCCGCAGCGTCAGGCCTCGCACAAGGTCCTGTGACTGATGGGCATCCACGGGTACGCACCGCCTCACTGACTTCCATTTCAGCAGGCAGAAGACAGCAGATTAATTCGCCTGTCAATGTTTTCCCCTCCCTTTTTCTTTTCTCTCTTCCCCTGCCGGAGTTTATTCAGATAGGAGGAATGATGTGTTTGTCCTCCAGTGAATTAAAACATGCAGTTTATCTGTATAACTACAGCCTTCCCCGTGATTAATGGTATTTGACTTCTATAAGCAGTAAACTTCTTCCGTTTGGCTGTAAAAGCTGATTTAATGAGGGAGTGACTTGAATAGATAAGCAGATATGGCAGCGGGGATTATTGGGAGGTGAGCTGAATGGGAGATGGATGCTGTGCAGTTTATTATCAGTCATGTAATGCACTTTTTATAAGCCCGTACCTGTGGGGCCGGCAGCCACTCTGCTATAGATGCAAGATTAGGAGCCGGTGTGCAGCCGGAGATACGTGTCAGAATATATCCATGCTTCTGAGGAGACGTGGACGCTCATCGTGCAGCTGCTGTGTTAAAAATTTACAGGAGGAGAACGTGTCGTATGTTGAGTGCATGTAAAGATACTGGGCCCATGTAAATATGAACATGTGTGCATGCTATCTGACTAAAAGCTGCTTGTTTAACTTTAATCACAGTTAATTTAAGACGTTCTCTGATTCCTTCCCGTTCAGGCTTTGTTGGGAGGAGGCCATCAGATGGATCTCACCAAGTTTCAGCACTCACTCTGGGACATCCTGACAAAAGGAGACAGCGTCAAGGTGAGCTCCTTCCATCTTCTGTGTTTCTCTTTGACTACATTCGTCGTTCGCTCCTCACCCGTCACTCCTTTAGTCGCTGGATTAGCTCGCAGAGGGATTCATCGAGTTCTCCTTGTGAGATCTTTGATATTCAGCAGGGGGTTTTGTAAATGTCGGAAATGTTCTTCTCCACAGATGTGAAGGGAGATCTTTTGTGTCACTGTTTTTAAATTGCATAATGTGAATGTGTCTTTCATCATCGCTGGTGTGGCTCAGTAGATCTGAATTCATCGGTGCTCCACTTTGCTCGGGACTCAAGCACCTCAACAACTCTGGCATCAATTCCCATTACGTTTGGTGCACACGTTCATGGTACCCAGAGGATAAAGTTTTTAGTGATTTTGGTTTAGTGCCACCAGCAGGTTAAGGATGGCGCCCTTATCCGTGAAATATCTCAACATCTACTGGATGGATGCCATGCACATTGGTATAGATATTCATTATTCATTCATGGTGGACATTCTCCGTAATGAGGTTGATATTTGTGGCATTAGTGAAATGTCTCTGATTGTTTTGTCTAATGCTTGATCAACCTTAATCTTTGACCATGTCCATGAAAAACCAATTACATACCCTTCAAACATCAACCTGAGTTCAGCAGATGTTATCATGCTGACTAAAAATGGACGTTTTGACTCCATCCATTCCCTCGAAGGACACGATCACACTATCACGACAACTTTCAGTCGGTAAAATGGTTCATCACAGAGGTTAAGTTTGTCTCTTTGTCGCCGTTTCACTGAACTCGACTATTTAAATGCTGTGTGAAGAAGCCCTTACGCCGTTGATCTCTTCCTTTATCTACCTGTAGTAGACTCAGATCTTTCTTTCTCTGTGCCATTTTACTTTTCATTCGTACCCAAAACCTTCCCACAGCTGTTCAACAAAAGCTTCCTAAAACTGACGAGATGGATGCATAAGAAAATAAAGCGCTCGGTATCTCCACTGACTGTGTGCACTAACCTCCAGGAACGATGTAGAGACGAGAGACAACAGAGACGATAAGCTCAGAATGAGGAGGAATTGTGTTGCTTCACCCAAAATGTGCAGAAGCTTGATTACTCCAGAGCTGTAGATGTAGCCGCTGGTGGCTCCACGCCGCCATGTTCCTCTAGTTACCAGCGTGTGATTAGATTCATCTGGTGCTTCTGTCCTATCTTGACAGCCACGACACAAACAACCTCATAATACCTTCCTTTCTTCAGTCCGTGTTAATTTAGAGTCCCTAAGCTGCCGACATATTACTTCCCCAGCACAGGTTTATAAAGCACATGTTTCCATCTGACAGCGATGGCCCAGAAGAAAATGTCCGCGCCTCTCGCCGTCTCCTGAACTGAGGACGCGGAGCGCGCGAGATACCATCCTTTCATTTCCGCTCCTCCAGATAAAAAGATGAGAGAGGAGGAGGAGGAAAGTGAGGCCTGTATCGCTGGGCAGCAGTGATTGAGTCCCATCGCTAAGCCACAGCGAGGATCTGCTCAAATCACCCACTCTGCCGATAAGACGCTCGTCATTTCCATAGACAAAAAACACTGGGCTGCAGATTAGATTTCACCGTGCGCCCAGCTTCTCTTAGTGTGGCCTTATCACAGGCTGTGAATTATAAGGCGAGGTCCTGTCCTCTGTCTTTCCATGGAACACCAGTGAAAAACACATGGATTGACTGGAAAGGTTTTATTTGCACTGTTGCTGCTGGCAGGAGCAGCGCCGGGCTGAATTCTGATACCTGCATTAGAAATATCACAAAAACTGCCTCTTGTCACGCTGCTCACCAAGGAAGTCTCAATAATATAACGCCAGAGTGTCCTTAAGGCATTGCTCTTGTGCGTTTCAGGATCTGCCTTTGGTTTTCAGACCACTCATTCCACTAGAAACTGAATAGTCTAGTTGACACTAGACCTGAATGGTCAAGTGTCATTAAAAAAATGTTTCATATCGTTGCCAAGTTGAAAGTGCCATTTAAATACTGACAGAGGCTGTACTTTATTTTATTTATATATACATGATTCTTTTAATCCTACTTTGTGGTTTTCTTATGGATCGACAAAAACCAAACAGCTCAGTGCTTTAATGTTTAAACATATTATTTTAATGAAATGAAATGACAGTTTTTAGGTGAAGTCAGAGGCTGCTGTGTGTGATGTTGCAGTGATATCTGCTGATGTTAGCATGCTAACCAGGTAGCCTCCACCTGAAGACCTTTCTCCTAGCAGTCCAAAGCTCCTGTACACTCCCCCAGCTAGCTGCATGGCTAACTAAGCTAACAAGCTAACAATAGCTACAGTCACGGATGCATTTCTTTACATTTAGGGCATTTAGGAGAGTTATTCCTACATTCACTCACTGATGGTGGTGGCTGCCATGCAAGGTGCAGACCAGCACATCAGGAGCAGTCTGGGGTTCAGTATCTTGCCCGAGGACACTTCGACATGCAGATCAGGGGAATCGAACCAGCGACCAGAGACGCTGGCTCTACCCCCGAGCCACAGCCACCCTTTGCCGATGCATTATCAGAATACAGTGAGCTGCAGTTAGCGGTCACTCTGGTGATATGCTATATGGTGATATGATATGATTTAACAGGTGACACGTTCTTACGTATTGCTCCTTTAAGTCTTCAGGTTTGGAAGGCAAAAAGAAAATGGCTTCTGTAAAATAGTGGCTAGTGTTCCTGGAGGTAAAATGACCCGTGAGCTACATACGAGATATTCGATGTTTTTTAGTCCTGATGTTAGTATGTAATTTATTTATGGACATGAAAAACTGCTGGGCTTGTTTGGAAATCCTTCAGACTCTCCTCGTTCCTGTGAATAAGATAATTTGTGGCACTCAGAAGCTCTTTCTTTTGTTTCCAGATGATGATGATGGCAGGTTGGTGGTGAGTGCTCTCATAGCTCTTATAGGTACAGTATAAGGTGTGATGCAGCACAGTGCTTTTACTTCTCTGGTTGTGTTTATCTTGTATTTTCTTTCCTCTGTTGACATTTTATCATCTCCGTGTGAAAAAAGAAGGGAAGTTTTCTTGGATTGCGGGATATTATACATTTTTAATGTCCACCGCTTCCTGCTGGTGTGACGGAGTTGATTTATTTATCACTGTGCGCAAAATGGCAACAAACGGGCTGGTGAGGAGAGTTGGTGAGCGATCGCCATCTACAATCAAACAATCAGAAGCTTCTGTTACTGTCAGAGACGTTTAAACATCAGTGTGACACTTATATTCTCGAGAGGTTTGCAGCCACTCCAAACCTCTTCACCGCCTGACGGAGCAGCCCTGTCACATCCGCTGCAGCCATACGTCCAGACGGTGACTCTCTGGAGATGAATGGATGGATTATAGAACGTGTTGCATGAAGACTGAGGACAAACTTGACCTTCTCATCACACAGAGACAAAGAACCGGCTCTGGTTGTCTCACGTTGAAGCCTTGAATTGTAGCCGTGGAGACTAATGGCGTTTTTTTCAGGAACGCAGTGGCCATGACAGTGTTTCTGTTTAAAAAGCAAACACTGTTAATGAATCACTGCAGCTCTCTCACAACAGCCTAATTAGCTAATTATTCAGTCCTTTCTCTGATTTTACATGACTTGAGCTTTGCCTTGTCAGAGGGTTGCCAGACGACTGCAGGCCTTCGTCACAGTGGACCAAACCCCACACATCTTTACTTATTGTTCCACTCTTTGCATTGTTCTCGTGTTCCTCCAGCAGAACAGAGATGGCAGATTGTCACACTCGGCCTCGCCGGTCAAAGTTGGCGCTGTCTGGTATTTGCAAAAGAAGATATCATTGGATGGAACGGCGGTAAACACACAGCAGTTCAGATTTAAATGTCAGAGTGAATCCACGGTCTGTACTGCGCTAACTGCTTTTAAGGAGCTGCTCAAGCATCAATAAATGAAAATATTGAATTGTCTTCACATGTTTAAAAACCAGCGGCGTCAGCAGAACTGGTGAGAGCATGCTTTGGATATTTGGAGAGTGCAGCAGAATTAGCAGAGTATTTTGGGAGTTGGCCGTTGCTCTTGAGCCTGGCACGCTGTTAGGGGGACACTTTCTGAACATTTAATGGACCCCCTGCCGGCCTCCCTGTCGCCCCCCCTCTCGTAAAGAGGCAAGCAAAGCTGACATCAAGAGCATTTGGGGGAGTCACTTCTATCTATCGCAGCACATTCCCTTGCTCTCCCTCTCCTTTTTAAGCAAAGACAACTTTGGTGAATATTTCATGGGGTACATTGCCTCAGTTTCACCGCGTCGAGCAGGGAGAGTGGCACGCAACGACGGCTGACAGGACCAGACGCCGGCGTCCGCTAGGAGACAGCCTTTCTGTTTGGTCTGTCTTCTTGACACTCCCACTCCTTCTTCCCCTCCCGTTTTCCTTCTGTCACACTCAACTTCAGGCAGGAGTCTGGCTGCGGATCATTTAGCTGCTTCTTTAAATCTTAGAACGACTACAGAACTTCTGCCGATCCATCTGATACCGTTAGCTAAAATGCCAACATATGGATACAAATCTGTGTTTTGCACAGACTGCAACATTTATCGCACTTAATGATACGATTACACGCTTTTAAGATCGTACAGAAACTTAACTTGGCTTCTTTTGCCAACTTTGATGTCTACAGTCGTGAGTCAAGTATGAAATCATCAGACGGGAAGTGTTATTTCAGATCTTCAAGTGGCTCTCTCGTGATGCAGAATGATTCCATCTGCATTTCACCTCTTTAAGCTGACCTCAGCTGCACATTACAGGACAAAATGCTGCATCAACCATAAAATAATACCACTAAATAATCACTTCTGTTGTTTCTCTCAGCGCCGCTCAAACTCCAGCCTCTCAATATCGTATTTCTCAAGTGCAGGCTCCAGTGATTGCCTTTACTGTTATTGGAAGGCACACTTCATTTCCCTCCCCAACATTCAATTTCATGGGGGGATGACAAAATGCTGCCTTTCCATGCTACTTACCAAGATTTGACAACACTACAGTATGCTCACTTTGCCACCGCCGCCGCTGCTCTCTCCCCCTTCTCTCCCCTCTCTCCTCTCTCTCCCCTCTCTCCTCTCTCTCCTCTCTCCCCCTCTCTCTCCCCTCTCTCCTCTCTCCCCTCTCTCTCTCTCTCCTCTCTCTCTCCCCTGTCTCTCCCCCTCTCTCCCCTCTCTCCCCTCTCTCTCCTCTCTCCCCCTCTCTCCCTCCTCTCTCCCCTCTCTCCCCTTTCTCTCCTCTCTCCCCTCTCTCCCCTTTCTCTCCTCTCTCTCCCCTCTCTCCTCTCCTCTCTCTCCCCTCTCTCTCCCCTCTCTCCTCTCTCTCCCCTCCCTCCCCCTCCCTCTCTCCCTTCTCTCCCTCTCTCTCCTCTCCCTACCCCCCTCTCTCCCTCTCTCCCCTCTCTCCCCCTCTCCCCTCTCTCCCCTCTCTCCCCTCTCTCTCCTCTCTCCTCTCTCTCCCCTCTCTCCTCCTCTCTCCCCTCTCTCTCCTCTCTCTCCCCTCTTTCCCCTCTCTCTGCTCTCTCTCTCCTCTCTCTCCCCTCTCTCCCCTCTCTCTGCTCTCTCTCTCCTCTCTCTCCTCTCTCCCCTCTCTCTCCTCTCTCTCCCCTCTCTCCCCTCTCTCTGCTCTCTCTCCCTCTCTCTGCTCTCTCTCTCCCCTCTCTCCCCTCTCTCCCCTCTCTCTGCTCTCTCTCCTCTCTCCCCTCTCTCTCCTCTCTCTCCCCTCTCTCCCCTCTCTCTGCTCTCTTCCCTCTCTCTGCTCTCTCTCTCCTCTCTCCCTCTCTCTCTGCTCTCTCTCCCTCTCTCTGCTCTCTCTCTCCTCTCTCTCCCCTCTCTCCCCTCTCTCTGCTCTCTCTCTCCTCTCTCCCCTCTCTCCTCTCTCTCCCCTCTCTCCCCTCTCTCTCCTCTCTCTCCCCTCTTTCCCCTCTCTCTGCTCTCTCTCTCCTCTCTCCCCTCTCTCCTCTCTCTCCCCTCTCTCCCTCTCTCTCCTCTCTCTCCTCTCTCTCCCCTCTCTCCCCTCTCTCTGCTCTCTCTGCTCTCTCTCCTCTCTCCCCTCTCTCTGCTCTCTCTCTCCTCTCTCCCCTCTCTCCCCTCTCTCCCCGCTCTCTCTCCTCTCTCCCCTCTCTCTCCTCTCTCTCCCCTCTCTCCTGTCTCTCCCCTCTCTCTCTCTCCCCCTCTCCCTCTCTCTCTCCCCTGTCTCTCCCCTGTCTCTCCTCTCTCTCTCTCTCCCCTCTCTCCTCTCTCTCCTTTCTCTCTCTCTCTCCCTCTCTCTCCCCTCTCTCCCCCTCTCTCTCTCTCTCTCCCCTCTCTCCTCTCTCTCCTTTCTCTCTCTCTCTCCCCTCTCTCCCCTCTCTCTGCTCTCTCTCTCCTCTCTCCCCTCTCTCTGCTCTCTCTCTCCTCTCTCCCCTCTCTCCCCCTCTCTCCTCTCTCCCCTCTCTCCCCTCTCTCTCCTCTCTCTCCTCTCTCTCCCCTCTCTCTGCTCTCTCTCTCCTCTCTCCCCTCTCTCTCCTCTCTCTCCCCTCTCTCTGCTCTCTCTCTCCTCTCTCTCCTCTCTCTCCCCCTCTCTCTCCTCTCTCCCCTCTCTCCCCTCTCTCCCCGCTCTCTCTCCTCTCTCCCCTCTCTCCCCTGTCTCCCCTCTCTCCTCCCTCTCTCCCCTCTCGCTCCTCTCTCTCCTCTCTCTCCTCTCTCTCCCCCTCTCTCCCCTCTCTCCCCTCTCTCCTCTCTCTCCCCTCTCTCCCCTCTCTCCCCTCTCTCCCCTCTCTCCCCTGTCTCTCCCCTCTCTCCCCTCTCTCCTCTCTCCCCCCTCTCTCCCCTCTCCCCTCTCTCCCCTCTCTCCCCCCTCTCCCCTCTCTCCCCTCTCTCCCCTCTCTCCCCCTCTCTCCCCTCTCGCTCCTCTCTCTCCCCCTCTCTCCCCTCTCTCCCCTGTCTCTCCCCTCTCTCCCCTCTCTCCCCTGTCTCTCCCCTCTCTCTGCTCTCTCTCCCCTCTCTCTCCTCTCTCCCCCTCTCTCCCCTCTCTCTCCTCTCTCTCCCCTCTCTCTCCTCTCTCCCCTCTCTCTCTCTCCTCTCTCCCCTCTCTCCTCTCTCTCCTCCTCTCTCTCCTCTCTCTCCTCTCTCTCCTCTCTCTCCCTCTCTCCCCTCTCTCTCCTCTCTCCCCTCTCTCTCTCCTCTCTCCCCTCTCTCCCCTCTCTCTGCTCTCTCCCCTCTCTCCCCTCTCTCCCCTCTCTCTGCTCTCTCCCCTCTCTCTGCTCTCTCTCTCCTCTCTCTCCCCTCTCTCCCCTCTCTCTGCTCTCTCTCTCCTCTCTCCCCTGTCTCTCTCCTCTCTCTCCCCTCTCTCCCTCTCTCTGCTCTCTCCCCTCTCTCTGCTCTCTCTCTCCTCTCTCTCCCCTCTCTCCCCTCTCTCTGCTCTCTCTCTCTCCTCTCTCCCCTCTCTCTCCTCTCTCCTCTCTCTCCCCTCTCTCCCCTCTCTCTGCTCTCTCTCTCCTCTCTCCCCTCTCTCTCCTCTCTCCTCTCTCTCCCCTCTCTCTGCTCTCTCCCTCTCTCTGCTCTCTCTCTCCTCTCTCTCCCCTCTCTCCCCTCTCTCTGCTCTCTCTCTCCTCTCTCCTCTCTCTCCCCTCTCTCCCCTCTCTCTCCTCTCTCTCCCCTCTTTCCCCTCTCTCTGCTCTCTCTCTCCTCTCTCTCCCCTCTCTCCCCTCTCTCTGCTCTCTCTCTCCTCTCTCCCCTCTCTCTCCTCTCTCCTCTCTCTCCCCTCTCTCCCCTCTCTCTGCTCTCTTCCCTCTCTCTGCTCTCTCTCTCCTCTCTCTCCCCTCTCTCTCCTCTCTCTCCCCTCTTTCCCCTCTCTCTGCTCTCTCTCTCCTCTCTCCCCTCTCTCCTCTCTCTCCCCTCTCTCTCCTCTCTCTCCCTCTCTCCCTCTCTCTCTCCTCTCTCTCCCTCTCTCTGCTCTCTCTGCTCTCTCTCCTTTCTCTCCCCTCTCTCTGCTCTCTCTCTCCTCTCTCCCCTCTCTCTCCCCTCTCTCCCTCTCTCCCCGCTCTCTCTCCTCTCTCCCCTCTCTCTCCTCTCTCTCCCCTCTCTCCTGTCTCTCCCCTCTCTCTCTCTCCCCCTCTCCCCTCTCTCTCTCCCCTTTCTCTCCCCTGTCTCTCCTCTCTCTCTCTCTCTCCCCTCTCTCCTCTCTCTCCTTTCTCTCTCTCTCTCCCCTCTCTCCCCTCTCTCTCTCTCTCCCTCTCTCCTCTCTCTCCTTTCTCTCTCTCTCTCTCCTCTCTCTCTGCTCTCTCTCTCCTCTCTCTCCCCTCTCTCCCTCTCTCTCTCTCTCCCCTCTCTCCTCTCTCTCCTCTCTCTCTCTCTCTCCCCTCTCTCTGCTCTCTCTCTCCTCTCTCTCCCCTCTCTCCCCTCTCTCTGCTCTCTCTCTCCTCTCTCCCTCTCTCTCCTCTCTCCTCTCTCTCCCCTCTCTCCCCTCTCTCCCCTCTCTCTGCTCTCTTCCCTCTCTCTGCTCTCTCTCTCCTCTCTCTCCCTCTCTCCCCTCTCTCTGCTCTCTCTCCTCTCTCCTCTCTCTCCCTCTCTCCCCTCTCTCTCCTCTCTCTCCCCTCTTTCCCCTCTCTCTGCTCTCTCTCTCCTCTCTCTCCCCTCTCTCCCCTCTCTCCTCTCTCTCTCCTCTCTCTCCTCTCTCCCCTCTCTCTCCTCTCTCTCCCCTCTCTCCCCTCTCTCTGCTCTCTCCCCTCTCTCCCCTCTCACCTCTCTCCCCGTCTCTCCCCTGTCTCTCTTATTTAATAAACCGTGTGCTTGCGTGCCTTACAGTAGGCTTCCACCTTGCTCTGCTCGGTGTGACGAGCAGCTGAATGGTGTCACCGTTAACAGGGCGGCTCGGCTGCTCTGTTGTGACAACATTCGTTTGATGTAGAAGTGGTAGTCCTCGGCTGCCATGTTCTCCCCTTCTGCTCTTTTTCTTGTTCCTGCTCTGTCTGGATCTCACCGCAGTCGCACGTCGGGGAAGCCAACTGGCATGACCTGAAAGCGCGACGGCGACACGCAAGCTGCCGCTTTCCTCTCCGCTGATAACCATCCAGCACGCATGCATACATAAAGAGAAACGCAGTCATTTTTCCAGATTAAAGAACTTTAATTGGCTCTCGCTCTTGTCTGAACCGGTGTCCCAGGATGCAGCAGAGGGTGCCAGTGATGTATAAAAGATGCTATGTGTGTGTGCATGTGTGTGTGTGTCCCTCATTTTCATAAAACTGTGTGTTTTCTACAAACTTCGCCACACATAAATCCGCCATATGTTCATGAATTTACCGCTGACTGTAGTTTTCAAAGTCAAGTGTGCCGCTCAGACAGCCAGCATCATACTTATCTCCCTCTCTCTTACTCACCCGTGAACACACACACAGAAACAGATGCAGACAAACTCTGAAAAGTGCAGTATTCATCCCCGATCTGCAGCCTTCTGACTGTATCAGTGCTGCTTAGAGTCTAAACACATGACTCACTCAGTAAAAGGTGCAAAATGTGCAGCTGCAGTAGCCTCGTAATCTTTTTCAGCCTCAAACATAATCTCAACTCGTGTCGGAAAATAAAATATGATAACATGCAGTAATAGACGGGAAAAGCTTCTCCTCGTGGAGGAAGATTTTGTTAGCAAGTGCCATTAAAATTAATCAAAGGATTCACTTGTTAAAACCGCCATGACTCACTCCGTCACTCTTCTGGCTGCGAGCTGCAGATACAGAAGAGGAAAGTGCCAGCAGCCATGGATGGGATTGGAAAAAGGAAAACCACTCGGGGCGTCTTTGTCCTCTGTTTAAACAGTGCCACGGGGGGAGAGGGGGGAGGGAGGGAGACCAGAGGAAGTGGGTATAAGACAGAAGAAGTTTCTCACAGCTGCCCAGCCTGAGGCCCCGAATACGAGGCTGTTTCCTCGTCAGCGCGTCACCAGCCAGCCGCTCTCGCCTGTCATTATTTTACCTCTCGCCGAGCTCGCTCGCCGTCTCCCAGGCACACATATGCACCGCTCCACCACCACACACTGTCTGCGCCGCCTTGATCTGCTGCTGAGAGCTGCCAGCATCCCATCCTCAAACATGGCCAACTTCAACAGAATGGAAAAACACAGGCTGCGAAAAAAAGGATGCATGTTTCATTAAACTGTTAAAATACTGTCGGATCGGTTATATTAAGAGGATGGTATGTAATGACTCAGTTGTTGATTCCAGCTAGTTAAACTATATTTAGCATTGTTAGAAATGCTAACAAACAAGAGGTTGACCTGAAATCCTCGTCTTTGTATTGTTTTCATTGGCTTTATGCTCCAAGAATAATATCATGATCTATTTAATCACAATCACGACCCGCGATCTAAACTGGGATCTTTTTTCCTCAGTTTTGAAATGCCCCTTCGACTGATCGAGACCCAGCACCATCACTCTGCTGGTGTGTTAATGTAGCACAGATCCGCTAGTTCAAAGAGGCCATGTGATTTTTGGAAACAGGAATAAGATTTCATTAAATCTCGTGATCCCTACAGTTCGACTGAGAAGTGGATTGTGGATGTCTTCGAGATGGATCTGGATCTAAAATCATTGTCTTGTCTAACGTCTTAGCGATCATTTATGGTTCCATGTCGTGTTCATGGTGAGTTTTCATTGGTTGTGTCGTTCAGCTGCCACAGGAAGCTTGTTGTCCTCAGACGAATAATGTGAGAAACATCTGACCTCGATCAGCAGCAGAGGCAGATGGAAGGTTGAGTCATTGATGTGAGCAACGTTCGTCCAGTTTCTCTGTTTTAAGGGACATGAGAGATCTTTCCCAGCATTGTGGGACAGCAGGCGATGCAGGACTGACCACACACATACAAAGAAATAGAGTCTATGCATTTAAGGGAATAGTTCAACCACTAACTGTAGTGTTCTGCTGAAAAACTCACTGAAGAATATCGTGTTTTTCTCCAGTACTGCTGGTTTGGCTCGACTCGATTTGACCCAGCGCTGCAGGGAACTGGACTTCCACTTCTACAGCAAAAAAACACTCCTTTACAATAAAACCTCCTCAGTTATTTTATCATTTAATATCGGACTGACTCGACGCAGCCTGAAAGCACTTGTTGAGCTACAGCAGATCTGTCTTGTGGTTTCATTAAGACTTCGGGCAGCTCGGACTCGGAGTGGATTTCTCTGAAAAACAGCCCGTTTCAAAGACGAGGTACAGGAAGTAGTTTGGTGCAGTAAGTGGGGAGCTGTGCTAAAGGTCCACGCTGGGCTCATATCGACCCTCCATCCTGCACTCCTGTCCAAGAGTCAAACTCTGCAGAGGCTTCCACAAATGTCACAGTCAAGTTCAGTTTGCATTAGCAAGAGTGTCACGAGGCAGAGGGGATTCTGGGAGCTCTGCAAACACCGTGCTGCTGCCACGTTTACCATTAAACCCTGTGCCTCTGCACAGACACCGGTCGTGCCTTCAGCACTGCCGTCTCCACACAAATCCCCAAATTTGACTCCAGTACAGCTGACGCCTGAGTGTTAAATTGCTCCACGGCTTCTGTTTGAGTTAACAGAGAGCTGCTGGACGCTGAGAGATGTGGCTTCACAGAGCGATCTGTTGTATCGGGCTTTGTGGCAGCAACATATCCATTAAAACTGCAGCTCAAGGGAAACTTGACGATCCATCCATCTCCCATGTTTCACCTCACCTGAGGCACCTGAGCTACTGGCTGTTTGAAAGTGAGTCACCGCTCCGATGTGCAGGAAACATCTACCAAGAGCTGGAGGAATGTGGAGCACACAGATGTACACAGACGAGGAGGACGCATGCGTTACCAGCATTCAAACAGACTAAAAGCATGTGACACATAAAATATTAAGAATATTCTGTAAGATATGACACACTCACCAACTGAGCATGCTGCACGGGGAATTGAACATAACACACACATCGAAGGAGGCCGCGTCTCTCCTACTTGGCTGTCATGAATGTAGGTCTGCCAAACTGAGCAGCAACACACAAAAACACCACCCAAAGTGTTACATAAGTTGGGATTCTGTGCGATTCCAGCCGTAAGTCGCTGCACAGGCGGCTATTTAAATTGCATCAGCTCCTCTGATGTAAATGTGTATAGCCTTCAACTCCCTGAGAGCTTTTAGTCATTTATTTTGATTAGGGCTGTATTTATAAGATAAGTCTCTTAAGTAAGTCGCCCGGGAAGATCGGTTGGCGAGGATGGTGGTGGGGGAACAAAATGAAGTCTGTTTGATGATTATGAATTTCGAAAATATCTTGCTTGTCAATTAATTAGGCGCTTCCTGGGTACGTGTGCCCCTCTTTTCATTTAGTGGGCCGGGCTCTCGGCGGACAAATACCCGCGGTGCATCCATTGTATGTCTAAGCTGTTACACACATCTCCGGCAGCCGGGGAGCGCAGAATAAAGATCCTTCAAAGGCAGGCAGTTTTCAAGAGCTCGCCTCTGTTTTCATGTGCCGGCTGATTCCTTACAGCGGCGCTTGTGGCCGCTGGAAGGCTTTACGCTGCCCGTGCCTCGTTCCCAGACACAAACAGGAAGTGCAGAATGATGTGCACATGAAACGATGGGTCGGACTGAGAGGACGGAGCTTGAAGTGATGCTTCCATTATTTCTGCCTCTCACAGAGCAACAATACGAGCAGGAGACGTCTCTTGTTGTGGCCACTGTGGCTGGCTGAGCGTTGACTGTTGTAGCAGAACAAAACTATTTCTAAATAAAGAATTGACTGTATTTCATATGAATCAGAGTCACGGACACATCAGGTCCCTCACATGTCACATAAAACATGGATTATCTGGTGATTCCATTCTGTGCTTCTCTTTGTGTGTTCATGTGTAAATGTTCAGTCAGGTCAGGATTTAAAATGATGAGATTTCTCAGTTAAATAGATTCATTCGACAGCAGCTGACATGATGGGAGGACTCAACAACCAGCCCTGCTAATATCCACAGCTGAAAGATGATGTTAGGATGTCAAAGATCCTGGAGGTCTCAGAGCTCTGGTGAAGGAACAGTACAGAGAGTGTCTGGCTAGCTGTTCCTGCCCCAGTGCTTATGCTAAGCTAAGCTAACTGGCTGCTGGCCTGTAAGCTGATATCGATCTTCTCCTCTCACGTTTGGCAGGAAGTTGAATGATCCTGTTTCTGAGATGTTGCTGCAGACAGATACAGGTGTGACAGAGACACTGTACTCAGGTAGATGTCAGCGTGCCACAGAGAAACTTCGACTCAGTGTTGTTTGCGTTTTGAAAAGCTTTTCTTGTCATCGATGTTGTCGAAGTCTTCTCCTTTAACGACAGACTAAATTACTGTAACCTGGATGTTTTGGGGGAATCGCAGAGCTGCGATCAATGGACCGATTTCTGTATTAATAGAAATTGCCTTCCAGATGTCTCACCTGAGCTGACAGAACTTCATGGGGGAAACATTCGTGGATTATTGTTTTAAAAGATCTTTCCAACACGCTCGCTCAGCCGCGTGTTTTCTTATTTTTTCGGCGTGACAGTTTTCACATTTGTATTCAGTCCAATCTGTCAAAATATTCTGTACCGCAAATCCTGCCTGCGATGTCACAGTGATCTTAAGCAGGTTTTTGTTCTCCTCAGAGGTGGTGAGTCACATTGCATTTGGCGACGTCTCTCACTTGCACAGTTGAGTTTACTGTCTGGTTTCCAGCGAAGGGAAAAGAATGTCAGCGTGCGACGAGTCTTCGGCTCAGACCCGTATTTCCTCGGCTCCGTATGTGGGAATCTTGTCATGTTCGTTCCTCCACAGCATCGTGAGCACGGTGGAAGGAGTTGATGCTTTATTATCCTAATAGAGAATGCCTACCAGCATCAACAGCAGGATGCAACACACATCTTCCTCTCCTCAGGTCCCCGCTACACATAAATGTCAATATTTAGATATTCAGTATATCAATATTTTACAGCCAGTGCTCGTGATTATCTTCCACAAGGTTAGTATCCACAACAGGACTTGGATCTCTCTAACTGCATGTGGCGTCTTAAAAAGAAAATTAAAGACCTGAGATTGTTTTGGCTGTGCCTGTTTCTCCCCTGTGACCTGGAACAGAACAGTAGCATCCAGGCATGTTGTCTTTCATCATTAAACTGTCTCTCAGAGGCTCCTGGGAGCTGCGAGAGCTCAGAGAGGAACCTTGTATTTTTGCAACATCAAGCGCTCACTGTTCAGTCTCCTCGTCTGCTGGGAGGTGCATATTAGAGTCATGGACTTGAGCTGAAATGATCTTTCAAAATCACTTTCTCTGTCTCACACACACACACACACTCGCACGTACACACACACGTTTGTTGTCGCCTCATGCATTAATGCAGGTGGTAGCCAAGGTCTTCTAGGTGTACAGATCTTTGACCTTGTTTTCTGTCCCTCTCTGCTTCCATTATGTGCTTGTAGATCAAAGATGCTCCGGGAGCACCAGGAGGTGTCGTGGCTGAAGATCCTCACTTACAGGCAGCTGACAGAGGTAAGATATTAAACCTCCTCCATGTCCTCTCTTCCCCCAAAATACCTCCACATAAAGCCACATTACATGACCGTGTGTAATAATGCCCAGAGTTTACTTCTGCTGTGAACACAAGAGGTTTGTGTGTGTGAGTGTTGTGTTTTTTAGCCTGATGCTGGTTTCACATGATTGAATCAAGGTGCCCACGATTGATCAGCCACAATGAGTGTGTCATTCGCACTGAGTTTGGAGAATTTGCAGTGCTTCCTTCAAAATAAAGGCGAAGGAAAGAAACACAAATGCCTGCATGGCACGCAAAGCTGATGCCAACGTTAAGGGAATAGTAAAGTCTCAGAGCATCTGCTCAAAGCATCTTCTGACTGCAGGACAATCTGATTATTATAGATAAAGTCAAAATAAACAATGTGATGTTCGTTTGCAAGCTGAGTAACAATTAAGGTTGCATTAGCTTGGAATAGCAACAGACAACAAAGTGAGTATGAGTAACCGTCGTTTGAATTCAGTGATTTACTTAAAACTGTGTGGAAAAGCTTTGAGCAGTCAGTTTGAGCTTCACACAAGAGAGCAGAGAGGTTTTGATGATCGGTTGATGAACGATTAAATGTGTGTAATTGTAATGCGTTTGCGTCCTCGTTGACCTGTTCGTTGATTCTTCAGTTGTTTTTAAAATCTTCTGTCATGTCAGTCGACCAGATAAATCCCCGATGTCTTTATTTTAATGTGGTTAAAGCATCTTTCAAAGAAGAAAATGAGACTGTGACTTAAACCTGCAAACGGTGGGCGACTCCACCGGTTTGTGTGATTGTATGTAAGCTTATGAGAAAATGACACTACTTCTCACTCAACAGTTTCCTGATGAGTTTTTGGTCTCAGTCGCTAATTTGTAGTCTTCTTCAACGCAGCATGATGTTTGTTCAGTAAATGATGCTCCCATGATGACGCAGCGTTGCTTTGGGGCGTGGCCAGCTGAGCTTTCAGTCACATCCAGACGGCGTCTTCTTCTCAGCTCCTCAGGCTCATTCAGACACTGTCACATGAATATGGCTTCAAAAACTAAGATGTTCACAGCCGCAGTGCCAAACTTGAGCCTTTAGATATATATTAGAGGGTTCAGACGATTATTACAGTTGATTAATTATTGCTGTATATCAGTTTTGGGACATTTAATCTCCCCTAGAATCGTCTTTAAACCACAGTTTATGGTGTTGCAATGTGCCTCCAGAGGAGTGGAAGAGAACTCTACGGCAAATATAGCCATCCAAAAATATTCCGCTGCTTGAACAGAGGCATACCTAGAAGCCTGGCTATTGTCTGAGAATAACAGAGAGATTATCCATGCATAAGAGAGCTTTGTTTACATGCATCTCTTCCTTCGGCCATACTTCCACACAGATCCGAGCGTGCTGCACTGATGGAGCTGTGTGCTGGATGCAGACGGCTGTTTGCGTGTCTCGTGTGTTTTTATTTTCAAGGTGAGGCAGCTAGTTTATTCCCCCTTCACACCGCCAGCGTATTATCCCGCTCCAGCTGCTGCGAGCAGACAGGCCCAGGTATTTATGGCCAGCATAAAAAGTGTGTGCGTTCCCTGTCACCCTACAGCTCCAGATTTACAGCCCGTTTGACAAACACACTGAATTAAAAAAAAAAAGGGTGTTCAATTTGTATAGGAGTTTAGAGGCTGTCTGCTGAGCGCGCTCCCACCGGACTCAGCTGTTAGTACATGTGTGTGCGCATGTGTCTCGCTGTCTATGTGCGGCCTCCTGCTGTGTGAGAATGTGTCGATCTGTCTGCCTGTCTGTGTGCGTACGCGTGCACGTGCCTGCGCACGCCTTGTGTGTGTTTCCGTGTGCATGAGGCGAGTGTGTGCACACGGAGCCCGCCTGCTCTGAAACACCAGCAACAGATAACAGATGGTCCCCCTGCATTAGAAGTGTTTTATTTCCCTGCGGAAGCCAGATATGTCAAAAATAAGCATGTGCAACATTAGTCATTTGGAATATTCATGCCCCTGCCGTCCGATGGTTTCCTTTTCACAGCCAAAATACCAGCAGCCCAATTCTCCTAAGGAAGGGAGAGGAGTAAGGGGGAGAGGGGAAAAAGCCTCCATCAGCTGAACTGATGGAGGAGGAGAGGCGGAGGCCTGTGTGCAGCGTTAGTGGAGGTTTTTTTCCTTTAGCATGCCGGGCTGTAATTAAAACGGGGCTACAGTGTGTAGATGTGTTCATATTAAGATCCACATCCTCAAACCCCATTAGACACAGCGGTGTGAGGATGCACACATGTCCATATGCCTGCCTGGCTGCACACACACACACACACACACACACACACACACACACACACACACACACACACACACACACACACACACACACACACACACAAAATACTCATTTGCACCCACGTCGGATCACCTCATCCAGAAGATCCGGCTTCTTTTGCATTCCTTCATAGACTCATCTTTGGGAGTCCTCCTCCTCCTCCTCCTCCTCCTCCTCCTCCTCCTCCTCCTCTCCCTTTCCACTACTTATCTTCCCATTTCTCCTCTCCACCTCCATCTCTTCAACTATCTCAATTCTCTGTGGCTTCACTCGCTTTAATCTCCACCTCCTCTCCTCCCAGGCTTTCTGCTCCCCCCATCTCCCACCATTGAGCGTGGCTGCCATCCTTGTCCTTGGTGGCGGACATGGGCATGCATCATTATCAGGCCTGATTAACCGTCCACGTAGTTGGCAGCCTGCGCTCCACCAGGGGCCAATGGCATGGTTTTTTTTTTCCACTACCGCTGAAAACATGAATTTTGAGCAGCACTTTCTCACTCGCCGTGGTCCCTCATGATCAGGGTTAATTCGTGGCAGCATGCGTGAATGGTGTAGAGAGAAGAGAGGAGGAAGAAAAAGGAGGAGGAAAAGCTACCAAACAGTAGTGCACTGCTTATCGCAGAAATGCAATGTGATTTATTCAGGAATATGCAAATCCAACAATCACTCTGCCTTGTTTACCGAAGGGACCTGCTGATTCAGAGTCTGAAAGAGAGGCAGGGAGAGAGGGAGGGGGGAGAGAAACAATCCCAATCACAGAAGCCAACACACAGTGCATGCACTAAGACAGCCAGCAGCTACCAAACCACTGGTTTCCCTTAGAATCAGGAAATGAAGGGTGTCGGACAATTTCTCGGTTGTTTCACAGCTTCAGAAAGCTTCAAATTTCTTCTGCTTAAGCCGGATTGTTGATGTAAAGAGTGAAGGGTTATGTGCAGTGCATGCCTTTATGGTATGGAAATAGAGTGATGCTTACAAAGCACTATAGGGAGCGCTTGGATTCATTAATACCATCACAGTGATTACACATTAGGACTCTGGTGGCCGGTGTGTGGAGGACATGGTGTGAACATGAAAGACTGGATTAAGTCTGGTGACACTTTACACCCATCATTAATAAACGGTCAAATTATAGTTAATTAAACTTTGGTTAATAGTTATTTCACAATTATCAAACAATGGAATGCTTATAAAACATTTATTAAGCAATTGTAAATATTCATAAACACCAGTTTCACCTCTAGAATAGATTTACATGCTTCAGTTGTCTCACACTGTTTAGTGCTGCAGCTCCTGTCTCTTTAAGGCCCCGCCCCCTCCCAGATACACAGTCGCCTCTGATTGGTCAGCTCACACATGCCTGACCCTGCCCAGCTGGCACTAGACGTCATTTAGACGTCATAGAGACGTCTAATTGAGACGCCTCCGACGTTGAATAGACGTTAGTATTTAGTTGAAAATGAAAATCGGGTTAACGTCTGAACTTAACGTTGGTCTGACGTTGGATATCAGTTATGTAGGCTATCTTAAGTCAAATCAACGTTGTTGATAGATGTTGTCCAGACATTAGAATTTTGTCATCAAAAAGGTCATTATTCAACGTCAAAGCTGTGTGAGTACAAGACGTCTGACACACGTTGGGTTTTGGTTGCCAGACACATAAAAACAACAAAATATTAACGTCATTTGACGTCAGTATTCCTGTCAAAAGATGTTGAAAGTAGATGTCAATGGACGTTGGGTTTTGGTCACCTGACGTCATGACTTGAATCCAACCAAAGACCAACGTCTGTTGATGTCCGGTGCCAGCTGGGTTGGAACAACTGTGTAATTTGGACTTGAGTTTTAGGGTGTAGCCAAGTATTTGAGTTATATTTGTTGATTTTCATGGGAATTAAAAATATATATATTTAAAGTGATGTAAGGGGGGTGGGAACCTCTTTTAAGAATGTTTAACTTCTAATGATTTACTTTTGTCACTAATTAATTAATTGCTGTCAGGTCTACTTTGCTTTTTTAAATTTAAGCATGTGTTAATGTTGATTGCACAATGCAGTTGATGTAGAATAATGAAACATGTTTACGTTGGTTCTCTATAATCTCTACTATCACTATACAATCCCAGCTGGCACCGGACGTCAATAGACGTTAATATTTTGTTGTTTTTATGTTGTGGTGTCTGGCAACCAAAACCCAACGTGTGTCAGACGTCTTGTACTCACAACTTTGACGTTGAATAATGACCGTTTTGATGACAAAATTCTAATGTCTGGACAACATCTATCAACAACGTTGATTTGACTTATGATAGCCTACATAACTGATATCCAACCTCGGACCAACGTTAAGTTCAGACGTTAACCCGATTTTCATTTTCAACTAAATACTAACGTCTATTCAACGTCGGAGGCATCTCAATTAGACGTCTCTATGACGTCTAATTGACTTCTAGTGCCAGCTGGGTGCATGGCTAATGACAAAAAAAACAACTGTGCTAAATCAATTCCTTCAGGCAAAACTAGCTGCTAGGCATGAAATGATTCAAATGCGTGACTCTGTGACGTAGTGTGATGTCACGGAATCACGGAATTACGTAACGTAACATAATTGTTTGTTATCTACAGTTTAGTTATCAATGTCCTCACCTTTTATTCATGATCGTTATCAGTGTTACTAATAGTTCCCTCTACAAAGTCACATCTCCTCCACATCAGACTGTATTTTATCTGTTCAGACGTCATCTGACTGACTTCTGTTGTTGCTGCTAAACACACTTGTCTTTATTAGCACGAGCAGTATAACTGTATCTGGTGTTGCACTCGCACAAGCCGTGGCATTTAAGTCTAATAATAAGCAGCAGGACAGTATATTTACAAGGCCGTGACAAAAGCATTAGCATACTTATTATGTTAAGACTGTCGGGTTAATGCTGGCTGTCTGTTTTCCCTCCTCGGGGTCAAACAGTCAGTAAATATCACCAACACATTTCTCACAACATGCGAGTGTTTGTCTCGTAATGAGAACATATGTGTTTATGTATGTATACGTATAAATATTAGCTCTCTGTCGCTCCGTGTCGTATTCTGCCGTTACCTGCATGTCAGCTGTGTGAGTCGGTGTTCCATTTAGACTTGACAGGCTGCTTAACGACTTCATTATCACGTTACCTTTGCTGTAGTCATGCCTCATTTGCATCATCATGTTCTCAGTTAAACACTCGTCTACGCCTGCTGCTCAGAGGTATTTGTTGAACCGATTCAGTTTGTGAGGGATCGACTCTTTTGTGGCTGTTGTGTAAGACGCCGGAGTTACATGAACTTGTGGATACTCGTCTCACACGCGGTCGGATCACTGGATGGTGTGCAAAGAAATCCAAGGTGCTGTAAGCTGATAAGAGCGTTTGCCGTGCTGTGAGGGGCTACGGGGCAATCCACTGATTGTTTGACTAACATGTATGAATCAGTATCTTTGAAGCAGCTTTCAGCAGCAGCAGATAAGCTACTGTATCACTATGCTGCTCGCCTAAAGTCAAAAGAGGAAAGATTTTCTCCAACCACGGGAGATCTGATGTTCGAGCTGCTGTGGCAAAAGAGAATGTGTGGTTTAAAAAATGTACAAAGACGGTCATGTAGTGTGAATAAATGTAATATACCGTGTGCAGCCGTCCGGCGTTGAAGGGAAAGACGGGAGTCTGATGAGACGTGGAGGTGAGAAGCAGCTGAATCCGACTGTATTCTATTTGCAGACGTGCTTTCTTCACGAGCTGCACAGTCTTGCATGTCACATTCAATTTCTGCTCTTCATCTTCCTTTGGCTCGGAGAAACGGGGTGTGAGTCTGCAGCCGTTTCCTGACTCTCTGCTGCGAGCCCAATTAGCGCTGTTGTACAGAATTGATTTCTCTGCACTACATTGCATGTACTTTTCCAGGTGAGTCCCGACAGCAGAGCGCGAGTGTACGGAAGACAACAATTATCCCCTCCAGCAGAATCTCTGAGGCCGCACAGAAGACAGCAGAGCTCTGGAAATTGATCTCTTCAGGCTCGCGAGTCGTCGTGTGGATGAGCAGACAGACTGGGTGATATCTTTAAAGTCAAAACCCAGTAATTACATTCCTAAAACTCTGATTCCCCTCCTGCTTATTCTCACAGTAACACGGAGCGCTGAGCCCCGGCCTGTGGGTAACAGATAGTAAACAGCATGGAGGGTACAGCGTCAGGTTTGGGACCATGTTCACTGTGTAAAATTGCCTGAAATGGGCAATTTGGTGCTTTTTTTTTTTAGCTGTGTGCCATTTGCAGTGGCCGTGCTCATGAACTGGCTTGATTCAGGTGCAGGAAGTCATAGCAACAACGAGAGCAGCAGAAAGGAAGCAGTAAGAAGTGAACCAGGTAATAACAGCTGTTATTTAGTCTCCAGTGTGGAAATATTAAGATATTACGTTGCGTATGCGTGTTGCCGTGTGCATATCTGAAGTCTCAGGACAAACCTCACTGAGAACATCTTAAAGCTCGTCTCTGCTTTCTGTCTTGGAGACATCAGAAGTGTTCCACCTTCCTTCAGAGCTTCTTTATTCAGATGGTGAGCAGGTACCTGCAGGTGTGTCCAGCTCCTCCATCAGCTTCAATCTTTGATGAGCACAATGCTTTGTTTGTCTCCTGCACCATCAGTCGCTGGGAGAATGGACTGAGCATGATTTTTTGATATGTGGAGGCATTTTCTGAAAGGCTCGCTGGTGTGCTTTATTTTATTTATTGATTCTACCGAGGAACGCTGTCCAGGGTTTCTCTGAGATGGTTTCTAATCTGTAGAACGGCACTAAAGGAGACTAACAGACAGCAATTAGCTGCAGCTGCTCGGCCTCCATCGTTACTTCACGTTTGACAGGTGTACTTCCAACAGTGTCTTAACTCTTACATGTAGGTATTTAATGTATTATGACAGAAGCTTAATTCTTGGTAGAAAACACTGGCAGTCTCTGCCACATGTTAATTGATTAGTGTTTGTGTAGAAGAGCCAGACTCTGATTGCTGCTCATTGCTTTTGACAGTGGAAATCTATTTCGACTGGCTGCCCAAATCCTGCGATGTAAACAGCTGTCATGAGCTGTAAGCAGACATGGATCATTATTACTTATTAAACTGAGCATCACATTAACTGATTTAGACCTTCACATTTTCTACACATGCAATGATTTCGGTCTCCTTGCACTCGTCTCTCCTGTGAGCGACCCCGGCTTCCCGTCTTCATCCTGCAGCCTCACTGACTGCAAGATATTTTCTCATTTCCCTGGGAATGTATGTCATATCAACAGCGTGATGCTAATCTGCCGGAGTCCTGCGCCCCTCCACCAGGCTATTTTTGCCACACACATGTTGCCCGAGAGGTCAGCGGCGTAGCAGGGTTCTTACTAGGTTGAATTGCTCGGAGGCAGAAGTTAATTTCCAACTCAACAGAGATAAATGACTTTGCTTTGACCTGCTCGCTGGCACAACAAAGACTTTGTGCTTTTCCTGGGAGACGGCTGCAGCCAGTGTGTGTGATTTGAAAGCAGCTGTTTCTGATTTGCAGTGTGAAATGATTTGATAACAATGATCAGCCTGTGTTTGGGCCGTGTGAATTTCTGCTGAGTGCAGATTAAAACCACTTATTTGATTTTTATTTGAGTTTTTACGTCTTTGTTTTGCACCAAGTCGGCTCTACACAGCACACAGGCATCGAGAAAAGCAGTTTACATGCACACAGATACTTAAATCTGATCAGAGCTATGCTCCTGACTACTGAAATGTTATAGAGTGTAGATTAACCATAAGTAAATGCTAGTACACATACAGTTTGACATTTTTGAGCTGGTATGTTTGGGAGGGTCATGCATGTTGGTTCACTGGAACCTACATTTGCAGGTGTTGTGTTGACAGTGAATGCTGCACAGTGCAGTGACATATAGTGCAGTAACTGTTAGCAATGTTGCAGTAGTGTGATTGAAATCATGCCTGAATTGTCTGTTTACCAAGTGACGGCCCTCTTAGGTTAGCTACCGTTGCTACTCCTGATTAATTTTCAGTTTACAATAACAGCGACAGCTTTAATCTTACAAATGTCTTTCTGTCTGTTTTTTTCTGCTTTTCAACCTTCACCTGCAGATGTTGTCAGCTTTAGTAGCCGTCTTAATGTTAAGCTAACTTAGCTCCATGAATCTTTTGAGGGCAGCGTCTCTGGCTGATTCTAGCAAATCCTAAAAATGGTCTTAAAGGGATATTCCGGTGTAAGTTTAATCCATGGTCTAACACACCGTGACACCGAGTAAGACTCCCCCTCGAGAGGTCAAGTTAGCTGACCGCTAGCTTAGCTAGTTTTAGCAACCTCAGAAAAGACCGCACGATAACAACACACTGCAGCTTATGTCTCCAACTAGAAACCGCCATCAAAAAGCCACAATTAATGGTGAGAACAGCAGCAAACTTCAGCAACAGTACATGTACAGTCCCAGCACACAGTACGAAGCATCAAACATCTGCTAGCTTTGCTGGATTTGTATTAAAAACACAGCACAACTCACCCTCTCCTCCAGCAGCCTGCCTGTGTGGGGAAGCCCTGACGAGTCGATTACCGAGTGCAGTAGATTTCTGCAGCTCAAGGATGTACATGTACTGTTGCTGAAGTTTGGTGCTGTTCTCACCATTAATTGTGGCTTTTTGATGGCGGTTTCTAGTTGGAGACATAAGCTGCAGTGTGTTGTTATCGTGCGGTCTTTTCTGAGGTTGCTAAAACTAGCTAAGCTAGCGGTCAGCTAACTTGAAATATGAAATACTCCTCTGATACTACAGTAGACAGCTGAACATGCAGGTTGTGTCAGAGCAGATAAAACCACCATTTTATCATTTTCACTCTTGTGTTTTTGATTTTTGAACGACACAATCCTTCAAATGATTTCCATGCAGGGTTCCACTCTGACTCTCACTTTTTAATCATGAAATCCACTGCTGGTCGAGCCTGCCATGTCTCGTGCCATGAGTGCAGGATGGGAACTGGTTTAGTAAACAGATCAGTTTGATAGATGACTGTAACTGGAGGATTGCAGTGACGAGCCTCCGCTCACTCACAAAGTGGTCTTCAGGGCCTTTGTGTCCGAGGTTTCTCTGACATTTTAACATCATTTGTATTCTCAGCTTTGTTTCTCACACCAGCTGTATCTATCCAACATGCTGAGAGTGTAAAACAAAGTTTAATTAAAACACTGTTGACGGGGTCTTTATCTCTGTGTTTGGAGGGCAGGTTGTGTTTAGTCTTCAGTGGTGTTCAGTGTCCTTTAGTATTATTCTCGAGCCCTTTTAGAGTCTCCTCCAGAAAGATATCCCCAGTCTTATTGTGATTCTCTCTCCAGGTGTGAGCATAGCTTTGCTGCAGACCTTTTTTAGGAGATCAAGAGTTGGTTTGTGTGGTTCAGTTCTCGGTTTGAACCGTAGTTCAACACAGGCAAAATAAGAATTCACAGGAAATAATTTGAAGTAGTTTTCTACAACAAGGTTGCGTCGTGACAGAACACAGTCGAACATTAAATCTGCCGAATTTACATGCAAGCTGGGGAGAAAAAATACAAACTGAATTCCATTTCCTTCAAGGCTTACTACACTTGATTTCAGTTTCAATGTCAGAGTCGCTTTTGAATATTTTCGAGCCCAACTTTGCCCGGTCTCATTTCAGACACACCTTCTGCACTGAAATATTTAAAGTCAGCTCCTTGGTAGGAATAAGTGAGCAGTGATACTCAGTGTGTGCAGGATTTGACCGTTTAAGACTTTCTTCTCAGTTGGAGTTGAGATGCTGTGATTGTTTCCTGAGTCTTGGTGCTGCTGAAGCAGGTTGAGTCCTCACCATCTGCAGTTTTAACAACGATTCCCGTGGCCGAACCGACCTTAAAGGCTCCATAGGCAAGAATGTGGCCAAAACGGTTACTACACTCAAATTCAAAATACTGCAGCGAGTCGTCTCCGCCTCCCCCTCCAGACTCGAGGTTGCCAGTGCGGTTATCATAAATGAGGCTCTAAGACACAATTCTTTTCTCTCAGTAAAGACCAAGATGTATTATAATTTGTGGTAACGTTAGCTGTTGACGAGGGAAGGACATATCAGATGGAATAACGTTATGCATGATATTTGACAGAACTGCCTCCCCTTTTATAACATTATATACGGTAGTTTATGGCGATATACATGCAAAGACCTAAAGAGGACTCGAATTTATCAGATGTAAGATTTCGTATTGTCCAGCCGCTGCTGTCAAACACGCCGACAGCGGGCGGCTGGACATCAGCAGGCTGGAGACCAAGACAGTGCTAATGCTGCTAGCGTTAGCTGTGCTTCTAACGTTTGTTTCTGTGATCGAAATGAATAACGTTATTACTCGACAGTTCAAAGTATTCGAAATGTCCATCCCCGTCAAGCTACGATGCTAACTTAGTTAGCCAAGCGTAACTTACCTGTCTGGGAGAAGAGTCGCCAATTCGACATCTGTTCGCAAATTCCTCTCAGTCTTCAAATGTCTCCATCGTTCAGATTCTTCTCCTATATAGACCCTCGCTTTGCCTCTCTTTATATCTTGTTGTTTTTGCGATTCATAACGAGCCCTTTTGGGTTTCGTTGCCTCCGCCATTGCAACTCAGTCGTAACTGGCAACCTCTGGTCGCACAGCAGCTGCGACTCTACTGACTGCACTGATTCGTAGACGGCAGTGGGCGGAGCCACGTGCAAAAACATGATGTCAAAATCCACAAAAGATTGTTTTTAATGCAAATATTTTGGCTGTGCTGTTGTTGTTGGTGAGTTCAGTATGTTATATGAACATTATTCCCGAGTCTCTGTGACATATTAGAATGATTTTATGGCCAGTTGCTTTAGATTTCTTGCCTGTTGTACCTTTAAAGTGGGCCCAGGGGCAGAACTGACTCCCTCGGTCCTCCCAGCATACATTGTGATTGCACCCTGCTTGGCCATCAGATACAGCAGACACATGCAGGTTGATTATATTTTGCCTCGAGCCCCAGAAACTAACCACTTCTCATTCAGTGTAAAACACATTTTCCGTGTCGTTCTCTTTGGTTAAAGACATCTTGTGCAGGGATGTTGACTCTTTAAGCAGCGAATCATTTAAGTTGTTAAAACTGCAGCAGCTGCAGAATCACTGTGGACAAAAAGCAGCTCTCCGGATCAGGTAATGATACAGCACCTGCCTGAAGGCCGCTAGAATTTCAGCTGATACTTTGCTTTAACGGCGCATATTCCCAAATAAATATGCAATGCAATGAATCAAATTACCACGAGCCAAGTGACACAGAGTAAACCTGAGGCTCCGGGGGCCCCCGGGGGTCCGAGAGCTGGGACAGTTGCTCACTTTTCCAGCCTCGCAGGCTGCGAGCATAAACATGAGCCAGTAGTTCTGATGAAAATAACATCTAAAGTGGTAAATGTAGAATAGTAATCCAAGGATTTTCCATTTTCACATCCTCGGTGGAGTTAGGCCTTTCATACACAACCCTGGTGTCTCCTCAGAGGATACTGTGAAGGCCAGTTATCTGGTGGATGTGCTGGCTATATTTAACACAGAGGTTATACATGCTGCGACTGACCACGATGCTCTCAATTATCACCGTGTGTTCCCCCCCGCGCTGCTGCAGCACTTATCAGGGTGCACACTCCAGCCTCACCCACTCAGTTCACCCTCAGCCCACATCTGGAAGTAATGAGCCTGACGGAGGAGACGGCATCACACACATTTCCTGCCAGAGATCACGGAGGGGCGACCCTGGTGAAAGCCGGTCTGGTGGTCTGGATCGATTTGTGACTCCGTGGTCAAAAGATCGGCATTATTCAATTACTGATTGACCTCATTTTCCTGCGGGCTGATTACACCAGGCTGTATGATAAATGTTTTCTCTTTCTTACATCTGTTGAGCTGGAGAAGCGAAAGCATGGCAGCCTGCAGAGCTGGTGGCATCGTGGCACCTGCAGACAACAGCAGCGATCGTTCAGGTTGGTTGCGTGTCGCGTTGTGTGAGATCAGTCTCCTTACAATCTGTACTTTATACATTTTCTCCCACACTGATATTCAGCCGGCTTTCAAGTTCTGTTACAATCCATCCTGGCAGCTCAAGCAACTGAAATTCTGCCGTCCCATGTTGCTTTGAGAAACCGGGCTATTGGCAGATCTGCTTATCATTAGATGTGCCTGTCAGATTTTATTGGAACTCGCGCTCACCGAAGAATTAAAGAATTCAAGCACAGCACATCATGGAGACAGGTGGTTGCCAGCCTTGTAATGATACATAAAAAACATAAGTCTTCTCCCACATTGGACTGGTGTTAATTGCAGGGGACGCTTGGAGCTGATGCTCGACGGCAGGCTTGGCTGTGGATCCGCCGAGGAGCCGCTGAGCACGCTTCTTTGTGCTGTCGTAGCCATGTTCGCTCCGACTCCATCCTCAGCTGGTTCCTATATAACGCAGAAGCCGCAGTCTCGTGTTCCCAAGAGATTTGACGGTCGTTCGTACACAGGAAGACTTTCAGGAGGAAGCGTGAGAGCAGCAGAAACGCTCAGCCATGGGATTCACCTGTCAGCTGCACTTAAGCATGTGGGATAACATACGCTCGACGCCGCGGCGGTAGAATAAGGGCTGACACGCCTTTCCTGTGATCCTCGGTCACTGACGGCTTCATGTATGTCAGCGCCTCGCAGCTAAGTAGAAAATAAACGTGCGTTAAACGATGGCTGGATGGATGTGTGTGTTTCTGAAGCGCAGGCGTCAGCGTCTTGGAAATCATTTTTCATGTCAGCTTATCACAGGCAGATATTTGATATGTGAGCCAACATCTCATGAAACGCTCACTTCTTCGCTCGCCTCATTCCTTTGCTTCGTCCTTTAATATATCACTTTACTGCACTGTAGGAGTGCAAATTAAATCATTATATCTTGTCAGAATGCAGAGCTATATTGGACAGAGTTCAGTAAAGGTCTGAGTGTGTCTTGAAAGGAGAAGTCACCGTTTCTCCCCACAATGCTCAACTCGTTAGTCTGGATAATTGAAACCTCACCAAGTGATTAAGCCTGGAGATGTTTGCAGAAGTATCAGTATACTTACGTTCAACTGAAAAGCTCAGCGGCTGCAGAAGCTCCTGTAATGTGAGGAAATGAACAATCTCATCTCACCTAACAAGGAACAAAATGTAGCGCCGTATTAACATTTGAGATCTGCAGCTCCTCGCTCGGTTTCATGCTGCCGTGTCTGAAAGCACAGAGCAGAGTTTGGGGATTTAACTAAGCACAAGAACTCGGCTCAATTCCCAAAGCATCCGCCAACCACCCAACTGCACAGCACTTTTGGAAAAATAGACACACAGGTAGCTGATTTCTCCACTGACAATGCAACAGAAGAAAAGCTTGCTCTATCATTCCAACCATCTGGAAGTCTGGCTCCGACTTGAGGCTGATGTGTAACTTTTAATTGGAGAGACAGTGGTGGGAGGCAGAAGAGTAGGAAGGAATGATCCCAGCGGATCGACAGGCAGCGCCGGCTGCCAGATGGACAACCTGAGTCTGCTGGAGTGCAGAGCATTTCGTTCTGGGGCCAACGTGGTGTGTGTTCTCTTTTACAAAGAGCTGGTTGGAGAGCTGCAGTTTGGCCCGAGACGTCTCGAGTGCTGCAAAATGCTGCGGATGCACAGGACAGAGTTCAGGAAGCAACAGTGCTGAGATTGTATTTTTGAGGATTTAACAACAGACAGTTTCCAATTTTTCCAAAATCTACTTCACCCTGTTAGCAGCTGTGAGGTGATCCAGCTCAGGGTTCAGAAGCTCTTTGAGCTTTTACATGATCAAATCAAATGTTTGTGCACAGAAAATATATTGTTTCAAATGGATTTTAAGATCAGATACCTCACTGAAGTATTTTCCAGTAGCAGAGCCAGTATAGACGAGCTGGTGAACAAAGTGCACGTTTAGCAGCTAAAGAGCCAAATAATTTACTCTGGAGCTGGTGGAGACCCAAAATAGAGCTAAAAGAGGATAAATATTGGACAGAAACAAGACTCCAAAGAAGTTATGTTCCTGTACGTATGCAGCTGTTTGCTTTCAGTTCACAATATCAGTTTACCAGCTGATAATCAGTCAGTGATGTTCTTGTTTCTTGGAAGTTAGAGGATTAAAGGAAAAGCTCAACATTTTGGGGAATTCATTAATGAGTAATTAATGACTCAGGACTTATTTACCTAGCTTAGCCCGCTAACACCTCTAAAGCTCACAGTTAATCGCAGCGAGGTTGCCAGGTTTGGTGCCGTTGTGTCAGAACCTGTGTGCACTGACCGCATTTTGCAACCAGAAGCACAAATTGTTGCCCCGGGATTAAACGTTCTTTGTGATCCGGGCAGGGACGATCCTTCAGGCTGCAGTCGTTCTGCGAACACATTCTCTCTCCAGCCTCCGTACAGGATGCACAGACAGAAAACAAACAAATGTCTCACAATGTAAGAATATTTCATGAAAACCTCTGAATGTGTTCAGGTTGGCTTGGATGTGCCACCAGACTGCGGTGTGTGCTTTGTTTGCTCATCCCGCTGCTCTCCGCGGGAATAAATAAACCTGTATGATGCTGTTTAGTAGGCTCGGTCCTGTTTCTAATTTCCCAAGTGTGATGCATTGTGAGAGCGGTGAATATTCCTCTGCAGTGTTCCTCGCTGTAAGACAACATGGCGACAGCAGCTAGCAGCAGAGATGTATGTTTAAACATGTGTGTGAGCCCTCCCACAATGCTTCAGTGGCTGCGTTGGGATGTGTACAGTCTCAGAGACGGGCGGAGTGATTTGGGGAGAGGTGCAGCGGGAGGCTGTAGATTCCTGCTCATTGTGAAACTGAATATAAACAAGCGTTTGTGCAGCAGCGGCGGCTGTCTCAGCTTTTGTTCCCTTGGAATGCAAAGTGTGTGTCGTGTTGTGTGTGTGTGTGTGAGCTCCTACAGAAGTTGAAACGACAGATCCTGAGCGAGGCCGGCGTGTTGTACTGTATCAACTTCCCCAGCAGACTCGTCCTCCAGTATTTCACCAACAGTATCCTCAGTACCTGGCAGAATCAGATCCCCGCAGACGGCTGCTGGGTTCCTGTCGGACCCTTCAGGGCTCGCTCTTGTTGCTTCACTACAGTCGGCTGTCTGTTTAGCCCGTCTCACCTCTCTCTTTGTGGCGCTGAAGCCATACTTCACTCAGGAAATTTCCTGCTTGTGAATCGTCCCGCTGACCTTTTCTGTGTGTTTTGCAGTCGAGGCATGAACTTTATCTCCTTCTGCTGAACAGCTTACAGCCCCCGCACGAATAGGAAATCTTGTGATATTTTGTGAATAACACCGATTCCAATTTTACCAGTGACTTTGCAATTTTGCTCGGCTCTCGCAAAATCTCCACAAAAAAAAATGTTAAATTGGAGGAACACTGGCATCCTGCTCGCTGTGAGCAGCCTGGTGGTAGAGCTGCAGTTAAAGTCAGATGATGTTCAGCATTTTTCTCTCATTGTCAGAAAAATCTAATGATGAATTGATCATGTCGCTGAAGCCTGTCACATCTTTCTCCTCTGTGCCGTCACCCTCGTATATTGCACTGGTTTTAATCTTCAGCCGGAAAATTCCTCAACAAAATGCACCTTTAGCTCCAGAGATCTTCAGTGTAGGACTCCTCAGTTCACCGAGAGCCTCCTGCTCGCTCGGATGTCCAGACACTTGAGATGATGATACAGATACGTGGCCAGTATGTCTCAATAATACAAGTTGGTTTGAGTTAGCCTGCTCAAATGATGAGTAACTCTCATCAATGTTGTATAATGTTTTTTTCAGCTGTCTGAACAGTATTTTGGTGGTCCGCCTGCAGTGACTCTCAGGACCTTCTGTTGAAGACCTCAGTCTGTTGAAGACCAGGAGTTTACTGCAGTTTAATGTCTGCTACAAACTCCAGCTGTTTAAGGAAACGACTCAGACTCTATGTATTGATGAGGCTTTTAAAGAACTACATCCTCAGTAGGAATCAATGGGCTCGAAGCCACAGACAGACGAGGATACTAAGGAAGTACTGAGAGACTAACAACTAAGTCCTTTAATGTACCAGCATCACATTATAATCGTTTAACTATTTGTACATGTATTGGTAGTAATAACATTTTTGCAGAACGTACAATTTGAATGTGCGTTTCTGTTGAGATTTAGCGAAGCTGTCTCTTTAACAGACACACGACACAGAGATGTCTGGTCAGGGTTTTATTTTCCGTGGACTCGGTGATGAACTGGTTTGTGGTTGTGGGTCCGAGTTAAACTCTGAGATGTGTAGACTGATGCCTTCCTCAGGAGTCACCTGCCCCGTTAGGCCCCTCCCCCTCCTCTCCTCCATTCACCAGCCTCTTCAGGCGTGTGTGTGTGTTTCTCTTCGTTTCACACCTCGCTCACGCTGCATATTCATTTTTCACTACTGCTGCCTCTCTGCTCGCCGCCGCCCCCCACCACACGCCACACACCTATCCGCCCTGCCTCAACCCCCTTGACGTGGGAATTCAATTTGTCCTGTATGTTTCATTTCTACTCCGATTTAGATTTATTTCATGTTGGCTGCTTTTAATTAACTCTCTGGATATGCAATGAGAGGAGGAGGGGGTGAAAGACGAGAGAGTGAGAGAGACAGAGAGATAGATCAAAACTCCTCACATCCACCAATGAGTTACACCGGCAATCATTTACCACTTAGACAGTAGTGCAGAAGCCCCCTGTTCGTTGCCCTGGCAACCGGTGCCTTGGTGATTGATTCCTCGCCAGTGTGGCATCGCTGCGGGGAATAGAGCGCATGAGCTTACCGTGCCCGCTACATCTTTCTAATTAAAATGGGATTACAGAGTCATCGCCGTTGTATGTTCAAACAAATGCAAGGCTGTGAAGGAAATCAATTTTGGTAAATGTCAGGGCTTTTAAATACAACTATGGATAAACAAATGTGAGCGAGCTCAATGCACTGATATGAGCGCTGTGTGCACGCCACGCATGGAGACGTGCGATCGGCGTGTCGGGGCTGTGGCGATTGACAGCGGCGCTGCGTCCCTCCATCCGGGGAGTCAAGCTTGATTGACGGCGCCGGAATCATGTTATGCAGCACAAATCACCAGACACAACAATTAGTCTGTTTGTTGCTGTCTGCTAATCAGAAAATATTCTTCAAATTGGAGCTTAATGTACATCTTAAATGAACAACGGTTTCTTAATGTAATTGGATTAGGCAAGTCAATCATATCCACGCAGTTTCTGCCGTTGTCTTTCACACCAGTGTGTGTTGAGGGACTAAATGTGCAGAGCTGAGACTTTATTACTGCACCTGCACCGCGAGGACACTGTAGCACACCGATATCGTATTTCAAAACATGGTCTTTATACATATGAATAAGAAATTAGTGGAGAATGCATGATGATGGTGTAGCAGAGGTAGGGGAATAACAAATAATGTAAGACAGTGTAGTAGCATTTTACCAGTGGGTCCATTTTAATTACATGCAATAATTATATCTTTGGAAGTCAAGTGCAGACATTTACTACAGAGTTATATATATATACAAGTCTGCTGGTACCTTATTGTTAAAGACCAAACACACTGAGCGAAAACATAACCAACAGACATCTTTTCACTCAGTACGTTTACATGCAGCAAGAAATTCGAAATTCTTATCGTATCAGACCGAGTTCCGACTTTTAAAATGCATGTAAACACCTTAGTCCGACCTACTTTGGACCTATTTCGGACCACAACGGACATCTCAAAATCGGGTAAGAACACCTAGATAATTCGTTCATTGTCGGCATATTAACGCCATGGAGGCTCGGCTATCGTATTTTACCATCACTGCAGCCAAAAGATCCGTTGTTCTTTTTATGTGCATTATCAGGAGGAAAATAATGCCCGTGATGTACGCTACTGTAGCGTCGTCCGGCTCCTCGTACGCCATCTCTGTTTGAATGCCGTCAGATTGTTTGTTGTTGCTGATAAGTAGAGGTCAACCGGAAGTGGCTCTTTGTTGAGAGGGCTACAGCGCCACGTAGCGTACGGAGTCAGACATGCTCCGGCCACTTTTCCGATTCTCTGAACGACGTGTATACTCAGACCGGCGATCCGCTCTCATGCATGTCATTATCTGATACGATAAGAATTTCGAATTTCTTGCTGCATGTAAACGTAGTGAGTGTCCTTGCAGATGTTTTTGGAGTTCAAAATTAAAGTTTTTACGATGGCCAGATTTTCCTTCATGCACCAAAGGCTACAAGGTGGATTCCAGCCCAAAGCCTCGACCTCAGCAGCCCGATGAGGAATGGTCTTTTACCAGGTGAGCTGTTAATCGGCTGTAACAAGCCATGTGTTGGTCATTAAACCTTCATAAGGTAGGCTAATGTTCCAAGGTTGGATTAACCAAAACACCGTGTTTAGTAAAGCTGATAAATAGCCCTCCTGGTAAAGTGCACGCCTCATTCGTCTTTTGGAATCGTTTTTGCTCAGTGGGACGCGACTACAACTTTATTAAAGCGCCGTCCTTCAAGATAATTGTGTACTTGGGAATCGCCTTCTTAAGTCTGCACTTCATTTTGTGTAGTGGGCTCTCAGAGCCATCGACGAACCCCGAGTGGCCCTTGAACTCCCGAGCATAAAAGAGCAGAGGATGGAGAGCATGAAGCCAGAAAGAGGGAATCGTGACACGCAGAGCAAAATGGCAAAACAAGGTCTCACGCTAGTTTTTTTTCTCAGATTTCAATCTCTACGATACAGTTAGCCAGGTGTAACCTGGTGCCTTTGGACCTGCTCCCAAGTGCAGCTCTTTGACTGGCTGTGTGGGATGTGTCATTACAGCAAAGGTAATAATGGAGCAGGGAATTTATAATGTGACGCCTTTTACGCGCCTATGAAAGAGTGCCTGAAAGCCCTGGGACTGCTGGCAGGAAGAAAATCACGCTTGGTTGTAAACAATGAAAAGCCATATCATTGGCTGATATGTCATGCGAGTGAAACATATATTAAACGTCTCATGAAGGACCTCTGGAATGGAACACACTTCAATTTGGCCCGTATACCTGCAGACCGGCGCTGCAGCACGAGTCCCACGTAGCTCCACTATATCAGGGCGCGGAGCGGAGGGTTTTACAGGGCTCCTTGTGGCTAACAAACTACTCTCTGAAATGAAAGTGCAGTTACAGCCTTATGAAACGGAGTGCCCAGATTAGGCATAAATCACATTCAGCCTTGTTTTGCCCTCTCAATCATCACTCGGTATGGGCGCCTGGCTTTTGTGTGCTCAGCAAGCATGCTAATATGTCTTTTTATTCTCTTTGTACTGTGAAAGACGTTTGAGAGCATGAAGCTGCCTGAAGTCTTTCATTGCCCCTCTAAATTGTGTAAATTGAAAACATGTCTATTTGTGGGAATACCTACTGAGCAAAGCCGTCGACTTGATTCAGTGGAGTTCATGCATGCGCATGGCTCTGATTTACATACCATACAGACTTTCAATGCAAATCAGCAGGAAGAAATGAAGGTGTAGTCACAGGGTATCATTGCCATGTCAGCCAGAGGTCTTTATCCTGGAACAAAGGAGCCAAAAAGCTTTAGCCACACTAGCACTGCCGCTGCAGCTGTTTCATCATCTACTGGAAACCTTTTCATGGACTTTAGTACATTTACTCAGCAGGTGAAGCTCACCGACACCATGAGGTTGACATCTGTGATTCTTTGTGTGTGTGCAGTGCTTCATGTGCCTCTGAATGGACTGCCACCAGATTCTTGTTTTAATGAAACTCTGGTGACGTCTTGACTTTTCATTTAGCACCAAACGCCGGCGAGCTTTCACTCATCCAGGGAAATGTCTGAACATCTAACAGACATGAAGTTAATTCTGATGGAGTTTCCTCCAGAGCCTCTTCATGGTTGACATCTTTTTTAAAATGACTTTTTGTCACAGACATTCACATCCCTCTCAGTTTTAATTGCAATACCTTAACAGTAGGGCTGTAATCAACCAAAGAAATTCTTGGTCGACTGAAACCCTGAAATTTCGACTAAAAATCGACCAACTCGACTCTGACTACTCTGAAAGCGTTTTGAGCATCTGCGCAATATAATAGCCCATGATTACTGAAAATATACTGATATCAGCACAAGAAAGCAATCCAGGGAAATTATCTTTATTAAACATCCCAGATCAAGACAAGTGCAATCGAAATAAAGATGTGCATTACTGAAAAATAAAGCATAGGCTCAAAACAACAGCCTACAAACAGTGGGCATGGTGCAATTAGGCAAAAAAGACTACTAGTAACTGTAACTGTCTTTGGCAACTTATATGAGGAAAAAAAACGCAGATATACGTGGAGAAGCGTCTGTCCTCCCGTCTGTCCTCCTGTCTGTCCTCCTGTCTGTCCTCCTGTCTGTCCTCCCGTCTGTCCTCCCGCCTGTCTGGCCGACTCCTCATCACATTTCTGCCTGAAAAACAGCGTCTGTCCCCGGCAAAAAAGTTTAACACACCAAGTGTTTGTGATGAAAATAAATCACCGTGACGGTCAGCCCTCCAGACCGAGACTTCAGGGAACTTTCCCCCGGAAGACATCCTCCGTCCCCGTGAGTGACAGAGTCAGACAGGGTCCAGTTTACTGATGGCGATTTGATTTATTATTTAGTTTCAAAGTTCTCTTGACTCCTTCCAAACACCGCCACATACTTTACATTCGACTTTTTTCTCGCCATCTATTTTGGTAAAATTCTGCCACACTGCCGATGTCTTTGACACGGATGGTAGAGGAGGACTCACTGTAAATGAAACGTTCAAAATAAAAATACATATTCAGCAAACCACCGGACGTTGAATAACATGGACGTTCTTCAGTCTACCTGTCTCTGGTGAGTTGGGCAAATCCAAAACAGTGAGAACAAGGGGGGTGTTCTCTGAAGACAGGCTGTTACCTGTGAAACAGGGGTGCTCTGAAAACACCCCCATTAGCACTTGGTGCTTTCCTCCTGATGAAATTAACCACAGACTGTCGACCAATCAGAATTTTGGTCGACCCAGAACGTATCGACCAATAAGTCGACCAGTCGACGAGGACTTTACAGCCCTACTTAACAGATCCCTTAAAGGGGCGATATGTAAGAATTATAGCTGAAAACAAAGAGATAGTCGTTGACATTATGACGTCTATGTATTGTGTTGATGTTATAGCATGCTAACTACCTAGCCCAGTCCAAAGCTCCTGTGTCAGAACCACTAGCTCTACTGCTAACTGAGCTAACAGCATTTAAGTAACTCTGGTGATCTGCTGCCCCCTGTTTGTATTGAGTATGAATTTGACAGATGACCAGTTCTTACATAATGCACCTTTTAACTATTCATCTAAAGCCATCGTGTGGTTAAAAAATGTGATGTGTTGAATACTACACAACCTCAGCTGTACTTTGCATTCTCTGCTCATTAGTAAATATAAGCTAAACTACAGTAAGATGAGTGAGGTAAACATCAGCATTTTGTCACTGCTAGCATGTTAGCATGTTAGCTGATATTCCTGACCATCAACAGACAACGTCATCTGCTGTGATACACAATTCTGTCTGAATTATCTTTCTGAGATCAAGCCAGCCATTGTAACTCCACACAGGTTGAAAGAAAGGAACTATTTGCCCGTTCTGTGTGGAAACGTCTTTCACATCTCTCAGTCAGGATAACAGGAAATGGGCCTGACTCCTCCAGCTGAAGGAGGATGACAATACAGCGCTTTCTTTTTTTTTCTTTCTTCTCCCTTTTGGGGTGCTTGTTAAAAATCACACATACGTGTGCGCGAATGGCGTCGGGTTCGCTCTCCTCTCGAGCGGAGAAGAAAACCATCTGGGATTGTGTTTGTGTTAAGCAAAGTGCAATGGTTCTCCTCTCTCTCGTTCACACCGGCGCCTGGCATCACGTAGGGACTAATGTGGAATCTAAATCTGGACCTTGTTGATAGAAAATGGCAGGTCACACTGTTCGGCATGTGACTCTCACAAACCCCAGTGCAGGCGATGGTGCTAATAGATAATTGCCAGCTTTAATAGGAGGTGACATGCTCGTATGATGTTATACTCGGCGCAGAACAGCCTCCGTATTCTCTCTCCTCTTCAGGGGGAGGCCTTGGAAGATGTTTTAACTGATTTCTCTTCTTATAGAAATAGTAAATTGTTGTCTTATGTCTCATAATTACTTATAATAACACTGAGATTTGTATTATACTCTTAATAAAAGGAGACCTGTCACTGCAGCAACATGTCTTCATTATGTCACATGCATGAATACAGAGCATCTTCTTCTCTCCTCCTGTGAACTTTTGTTCGTGGATTGCAACAATGTGCGTGCAGATCTCTCTCTCTCGCTTCCTCACACACACAAGTCCTCTCACAGACACACACACGCTCATCATAACCGCTCGCTGTGGACTCACACTCACCCTCCTCCTCCCTCCTCCTCCTCCTCCCATCGCCTCCCACTCATCCTACTGATTGGAGTTGTCAGGAGTCAGAGGGTCACAGTGGAGGATGTCAATAGGCCTCATTCACAGACACAGAGAAGCACACGCATGTACACACACTCTCTCTCACACACACACACACTCTCACACACACACACACACACGCAAAAGCAATAAAGGAGGCAGGCAGACAGAATGACAGACAGACAGTAATGTGGTCCTATCTTAAGTGTGTATAAACACACCCCACAATCACCCCATCACGTCAACAGCTGTGCATCAGCTCGCTCTCCCACTCACCGCCGCCGCCGCGCACGCCGCTGCCGAAGAGCATTCCATTTATATTCATTATTCACCAGTCAACTGCCTTGATTTCAGTGATTGGATATACCCTCCGCCATCCGCTGGCTCCGTCCCCCGCTCTCCTCCGTCCCATGGGAGGCCTCAATGTCTCCCAGCTACTCATGGAGTGGATAGATGTGAGTGTGTGTGTGTGTGTGTGTGTGTGTGTGGTTGTGAGTCTTTTATGCATGTTAAACGGTGCTGTGTGTGTGTGTGTGTGTGTGTGTGTGTGTGTGTGTGTGGCAGTAATACGGCTTTTGGGATATGAGCGGAGAGCACATGTGATTGGATGGGTTTTCATCAGGACTTATCCCCGAAGAAGAAGAGGCAGCAGGAAGAGAAATCTGCAGGAAGGTTCAAAGCATTTAAGAGTCAGATGGAGGTGGTGTGTTTTAACTTGGTGTTGATATTGATGACTGAAGTATCTTTATTGTAAATGTGTGGTTTGCTTCTAAACCTCTTCAGTCCTGGTCCTCAGTCCTCCCTGGTTTCAGCAGCCCTGATTCAAATGAATAGGTCGTTGACGAGCTCATCATCATTTGAGTCAGGTTTGTTGGAGCGGGGAAACATCTGCATTCCTGATCAGTTATTTTTCAAGGAGAAAAGCTAAAAACATCTGCTCATGCTGCTGACATGTGAGGCTTCTCTGCCTTTGTTTGTCTGGTAGGAAAACACACTGAACTAATCAGAGATGGCACAGACAGGCTGAAGGGGCTTCTCATGCACATCAGATAATAAATAACTAAATAATAGTTAGTTAGTCAGGATTATATAACCCCTTTATGGTCCGCGACATTACGATGACGTGTCCTCTATGACACATAGTGCCCGTCACCAGACTTTGTCCAAACCGAAACCAAAAAAAGACACAAAGACACAAATCAATACGTGCTTAAGCTGCATGCTGCACCCTGATTGGCTCCGAACTAGCTGTGACACCCTCCGAACTAGCTGTGACACCCTCAGATTTAAGGCGTTCTGTGAAACCTTCCCTGTCAGCTGATGAACTTGGAAGCAGCCCTCTATTATCAGACCGAGCGCTCGCTGAGAACCTCGTAGCTCACCCCCCACGGAAATGTTAAAACCATGCAATTAAAGCCTTGTTAGGTAATTTGGGTCGGTACCTTAATCGCCGCTCCCATCCCCCCTCGTAGCTCGCAGGTCTATTACAATTAGCTTCAGGTAACTGGTGACACCACCAACACACAGCGTCTCAGTAACAACAGGCTCATCAGAGAGGATCCAGCTGAGACGCTGCAGAGACGCCGGCCTGACGAGACATCGGCTATCTTTATCTGCAGCCATAAGCAGGGACAACCACACGCAGAAGCTCACAGGCAGTTTGCGCTCAAATTGTTTTGGGCACCTGTCATCCTCTATTATAATTAGCAAGTGGACGTCTAAATAATTGCCATCAGGCTGCGGCTGTTGTATCAGTGTTGGTCGCCAGAGCCTCGTCCCTCGCCTTTAGTTCTAGTATTATTTAAAGGAGCGGCGCGCCGTCACAAAGCATCGCCCTCAGCACAGTCTTAAGCTGTGTATTCAGTCAGCGACAGCATCTGGAGCGCTGAAAATAATTAACTGACACAAGAGGGTTCGGTGTTGGCTTCACCATTTGTTTTGTCCACACTTGTCCCGGACACACGCGCAGACACACACACATGCAGGCAGCTTCTGATCATAACTGTGATGCTGCCAGGAGAGAGGGAGGTAACGCGCTCGTCCCGCCGGGGATTGGGCACGGTTGTAAAAGTAAATGAGGCAGATGGGTCCGTCTTGAAAAGTAGTGTGAAAAAAAAATGAAAAGGCTCCTCTGAGGAATGAAGATAGAATAGTTAAGTTGAAAGCGCTTGTTTAATTTGGAGAGGGCAGCGCTCACAGAGCTACAGAGGGAATATCATGGAAGGAAAGCACGGGGATTTTATGATTCTGCATCGCTTAGGACGGCACAGAGTGGTTAAAAAACTTGTGATTTCTGATACTGGGATCAGATTCACGATTAGTCACATGTTACCTTCATCCAAAAAATACACAACTTTTGCAATTTGGTCGAGCTTTTGATAATATTTAATTTGCTTGTTGATGTAAAAACTGGTGGAAACTTGCATGTGAATCATGAGCTTGTGAATATTCTCATTCATCCAGGTCATAGTTATCTCAAGGAAATTGAATCGAATGCAACTGGATTTGGTTTTTGTCTTGAAGACGTTTCACCTCTCGGATGAGAGGTGAAACGTCTTCAAGACAAAAACCAAATCCAGTTGCATTCGATTCAATTTCCTTTGAGATGTGAATCATGCAAACCATCCAGCTCTGCTTCGACTGTAAGGCGTCGTGTCTGTTGGTTAAAACATGCAGGTGCATCCTCTCATTGTGTGTGTGTGTGTGTGTGTGTGTGTGTGTGTGTGTGTGTGTGTGTGTGTGTGTGTGTGTGTCTCAGATCGGGCCCGGCTGAAAATAAAGAGCGGCGCCGCGGGGCCGGTGGGAGCTATCCTGGAGTGTATCGCCAGCCGTAGCGTGATGACTTGACTCACACTTGTCGTTCTCCCTTCTCCCTCTTTCCCCCCGATTAGACTGATGCACTGTGGAGATGTATGTCAGGACCACCACACACACACACACACACACACACACACACACACACACACACACACATATATATAGCATATTCACTGAGAGCTGCTGCCTGTGGGAAGACAATAGCTCAGCAGGCCCGTCTCCACCACCCCCCTCGTGGAGCTGGTGGAGGTCAGTGCTGCTCGACAGCGCCCTCTCCTTCAGACGTTCAGCTGAACAATGACATCTGACACTAACACACCCCCTCCCCTCTCCTCTCCTTCCCTTCCCCTCCTCCATATAACCCTCCCCCCTCTCTGTTGTTCTACAAGCTACCTCTGTCACACTCCTACAGTAGCCTCTTTGTTGTTTGTGTGTCAGCATCTCTCTCTCTCTCTCTCGCTCGCTCTGTGTTTGCCTCGTTCTCTCGCCTGCTAATTCTCTAATTTGTCTGACATGTCCTGAAAAGCCCCCGTTTGGAGCGACGTTGGTTGGTGCAGCTCGGCTCAGAGTGCAGAGCAGAAGCTGCTTCCTGACTTCTTCTGTTTGCTCCGTTCTCATAGGTTCCCCTGGAATGTGAGCTAAACACCCAGCGTCCCTTCTCCTGACCACCTCTCATGTTTCCAGGCCGTCTGCTCAGATGTGCTGTAAACAGAGACGTCTTGAATCTCAACGCTGCCGTTGTTCTGCTGCAGTTCAGGAGTTAGCAGCCCAGCCTTTCTCTGTGCCGGCTCAGCAGGCGCTCTCCGTGGTGCTGACTGAGACCGCTGCTGTCCATGGTGCTATCATCACTGGTCCACTTTCAGCTGGTCCTCGCTGAGCTACAGCTGACTGTGTTGGCTGCTGTCCTTTGTGCTAGCTCATCTGTTTGCAGCGGAGCACGTGGCGGCCGCAGTGCTAACGCTGCTGCTTTGGTCCACGATGCAGTCAGAGCTGCCCGGTAACCACTTAGCGCCAGCCCAGCCAATGTCTGCCGCGGATTAGAAGCCGCTAACTGCCACTCTGGATCCATTTTCCCAATCCTCAGGAGCGACCTTTTTTATATCCCGCTCATATCCTGCCAGTTAAATGTGTGTCAGGATGCAGATTTGTCTTTGCTGTATCTCCGTGGCGTTTTCCTGAGGTGCAGCGAGGATTTTCCACGTTCTGTGTTTTGGTGACTCACTGTGCGCTGCAGTAGGGGGAGTGTCCCAGGCGGCCTCGCGGCATCATGGCGCCGTCAGCTACCTGTCTGCTCTGAGCAGGGGTGGAGCACATGTCACACCTTCGCTTTTTCATCGTAGTTGGACAGAAATTGATGTTGACGAGTGTTTTTCCAACACATCCTGATGAACGTCGTCTTGCAAATCAAACAAATCATGTTCCAGGGGTGTCCATATATCCGGTCACGCCACTGTCAATATCTCAGGAATCCTCTCAGAGCACAAGGATGGACTAAGTAGATCAGGTGAAGGTCAACGTGGCCTCTTAAGACTCGCTTTGGGCCACAATACACAAATTCATACATTAATTATGACCAAAAAAATCACACAAATGTCTAACAGGATGAAGTTATGACATTTAACATCCAAACGGGTCAAAGGTCCACTTCACTGTGACATCATAGCGTGCTGCAAAATGACTTTTCTGGCCGTTATTGAACGCCATAACTCTGACAGAGAGGAGATTGTGACTATATTTCACATGTGAACCGAGCTTCAGATGGTTGTTGTTGCACCACGTGACAAAGCTCTCATCAGTGATGATCCTCTTTAGTATAAATAATGTGTATAAATATATATATATATATATATATATATATATATATATATATATATATATATATAGTCTCTAAAGACAGTTTCTCACTGGAAATACGACTTAATACCTTTCATTAGACCTTCAGAGTCTTCACTACATAAACTACATGAGTCTGGACTCTGATCTGATCGAGTGAAGCTGCAGCTAAAGATACACGGTTGTGTTATAACACGAGGTCTTTGGATGTGTAGCAGATCACAATTATCTCTTAAACATGGATTTTATTCTATCTTAACTCTCCCCTGCTAGATGTGAGCTGGTAGCTTATTTAACCAGCGTCTTGTCTACATATAAATGTTTGCATGACAGCCCTCCACATGAATCTCCCTCCTACACGTCCGTCTCCCTCCTACAGAAAGCTTCAGCGTGTCGCTGGGCTCACGTCGGGTGGTGACCGACCGAGACAACGCTGCTCAGCTCTCGACGAATGAACCGGCGTGTGAGGCGGCGCAGCCTCGTGTGAGGGAGGGAGCGCAGGGCTGATGTTAATTAAAGGCTCTGTTCAGCACTTTCCAAATTAGATGTGAAATGTTAAGCAGGAGGGGTTTGCCATTACCGTGGCGCTCGGCGAGCCCTCTGACCCCGGCCGAGGGCGCCGCGTCCTTGAGACATAATTGTGCTCACCTTGAGAGCTGGTTGGACGGCAGGAACAATGGGGGGAGTCGAGAGAGGAGCAGCGAGCCTCTCCTCGCTGTAGAACGAACCGCCGGTGCATTTTCCCTCCTCTTGCATCGAGCCGTGCGAGGTTGAAGCGATCCGCCTCTCGCCCTCGCTCGCCCTCGCTCCTGTGTTCTGATCGCCACGGGAGGAATGTATTGGATCGCAGCCGTTTGAGGGATACACCAAATTAGCCCATTTTCACTTATCAAATGTTGGAAGTCTGATTTGAGCGGCTGCCAGCTTTCTGTCTCTCATGTTGTCTGAAATAGATTTTTTGTGCGCGAGCTCCTGAAGCTAACAGCGTTTGGCACCGTACCAAGATGATCCCAGATAAAGATATTTCATGAGATGGTGCAGACGAACGCTCTCCAGTGTGCAGCCCCAGTTATGTCGAGCGCTCTCTTTTGTCTCTTCCTACTTGTCCATCACACGTTCACTCCACTTCCTGTGTCTCCTTGTGTTCGTGGCACACGACTTCTCGAATACACATTCAAAACACGCGTCGTTTAGTTTTTTAGAACCCGTACAAATGTTGTTTCTGATCCCAGCGTCTCCATTTAGGCAGCAGACATGATAAACTTGTCACAACTCAACATCAGTATCCGTGTAATGAATGAGTAACCTGTCATTTCCACGTCCTGATTGTTCCCTCAGCCACCTATCGAGCCCTCTCCCTCAGCAGACGGTGATCAGCGCTTACAAACCCATCAGAAGGGAGCATGTTGATTCGTACATCCTTCCTGCTATTACAGTATGTTGCAAGATGACAGAGTTACCCCGGAAGGGGACCAAGTCATGAGCAGAGGAGACGCAGAAGTAGGTCAGCTCCAAGGCGTTTGTTACATCATACATATTCATAAACAGCACCCAGTTGTTGCCGAGTGAACTCGCTGCACACACACTGTTTATTCTGCTCATTGGGCCTCTTCTCTGTTTAAATGTTAAATAGTGATTACGCATCCTGATCATCGTCTGAGCAATTGAGTCTGACTGCTGCGTTTACATGCCTTCCACCGCCGCTACGTGAATCCTACGCTGCTGTAATGGCATATTAACACCTCTGCGCCTCGATAAGTCATCGGGTTTAAACCATCAGTCAGCTGACACACGAGTCGGGACAACACGTCGTTTAAAGGAACGCTGTGACATTCTGAGAAATATGCTTATTTGCTTTCTCGCTGGGAGTGAAATGAGGAGATTGATATCGCTGTCGTATCTGTCCGTCAGATATCAGGGAGCCTGGCTCAGAGGCTGGAGGCTGGAGCTGTGGTTCTGGTCCAGGAGCTGTGGTTCTGTCCAACATGTGACACCCTGTGAAGCCACAACATGTACTTGTATGATGTACGATGATTTATTTAGTGAGTGTTTGCAGTGTTTAGGCTAAGCTAAGCTAACTGGCTTCTTCTCAGGTGTACTGTGCAGGATTTTCCTAAAAATCAATTTATAGACCCACATTAAATCCCTCTAGATCATCACGTATGACCCACCAGAGGTCTGTGCTGTAACTTCTTCTTGTTCTGTCGTGTTCGGGATGTTTCTGAGCGTCAGCAATACTTGATTGTCCCCGGTCATCAGATCGTGACACTCTGAGGTGTATTTTACCACCTGCAAATGAAATTCAAGTGTCTTTCACCTCTGAGTGTTTCTGTTTGTACGCTGCAACCTGCAAATCCTGCACAGTATTATTCCTTCAGCAGCTCCTCCACAGTTTTGTTACTTAATTAGATGCTGGTTTTGTTCTGAGATGCATCATTTTATCAATTTACAAGTAAAAAAACACAAAGAATCAAATCCAGACATTTTGGAAGCTGTCAAACAGAAGAATTTGACCTTTTCAGACAAAGCAAGTGCAAAGAAAACACAATAACTATAAACTTTATACTCAGATTATGAAACGTTCTGTTTCAGATCATTACAGTTGAAACATCTGATCACACTGTATCGGTTCGTATCATGTGAAATCCTGCCGGTCGTGCGCTGAATGGACCCATTCTTAGTTTGGGCTCGTCCTCGTCATTTCTGTTTGTACGCCGCAACCTGCAAATCCTGCACAATATTATTCCTTCAGCAGGTCCTCCACAGTTTTGTTGCTTAATTAGATGCTGGTTTGTTCCGACATGCATCATTTTATCAATTTACAAGTAAAAAAACACAAAGGAAAGAATCAAATCCAGACATTTTGGAAGCTGTCGAACAGAAGAATTTGACCTTTTCAGACAAAGCAAGTGCAAAGAAAACACAATAACTATAAACTTTATACTCAGATTATGAAACACCTGAGCACATTGTAATAATCAAATCACACGATGTGGTCACTGATGCTCACATTCTCAGCATCGGTTCGTATCATGTGAAATCCTGCCGGTCGTGTGCTGAATGGACCCATTCTTAGTTTGGGCTCGTCCTCGTCCTCGATGCTGCTGCGCTGCGTCGTCCTTCACAGCGGCTGTGGACCGCAGAGCGAGCTGCAGGAGAGAGTGGGAGAATGAATCCAAACTGAGTCAGTCACCAGGGCTATGAATTGCACTGATAGTTCAAAACACGATGCTATTTCTGCCAGCTACTGTTCCTCACTCAGCCCTAATACAATCAGACACTCCAACACAAGGATGATGCGGGGGGGAGATCGACCCTCTCAGCTCCCAGCTGCTGCTGCACCATCCTGTGTGAGAGGAATGGAAGGAAACCGTGTGTGAGGCCTGTGTTTCAGACAGACATTCGTCAGTGTCTCTGTGCTGTAACACCTCTCCTATTACCTTTTAATGAATTTATTTTTAATAACAAGGCTTCTTATAAGAGTAATTTGCACCTCTGGGCTCGTCTGTGATACTCGCAGGTGGCTATTAATGCTATCGCCAGCAGCATCTGAGAGGCCTCGGCTTCATTGTTCCTACCTGCCGTAAACATTTCATTACAGGAATCCACAACCTATACTTTGGCTCTGCTCGCTCCCACTCTGCAGTCAGAACCAGTTTGTCAGCGGAGGAGGGAAGCTGAGGGGAACGGAGGGAGAGCGAGGGAGCTGAGGGTGACAGGAAAACTCTGAGGAGCTCATGCTGAAAATGTTGAAGTCAGAATGGGGAGAAGAGAAGGGGATGATGGATGGAGATGGAGACGGAGGTGGAGGTGAATAACAGAGGTAATAAAGGAGAGTGAATAGGAAGCTCGAGCACGCCGTCTGTATTTAAACGAGACAACAAAGCTCACTCCTACATGAGCCTCATGGCCGCCGTCCTGCAGCTGAAGGTGTCTGCTGCCTGTGTGAGCTTCCAGCGTAGCCTCGCTGCACTGCCCTCGTGTTGCTGAGCATCGCCACACCGCTCAGACTCCCAGGCTTCTTTTCTTAGCGCTGCAGAGAAATTGCCTTGCCTATCGATCCGCTCGCATGTAAACAGAGCGTCTCCGCTCGACCGGCTCAAGGTATGTATGCACAGGAGACTCCCGGCAGGAGATGGCATATATACTATGCAGCCTCCTTTTTCTATTTTAGTACGCGGCCTCTGTGATTTAGAAAACCTCCTGATAGCATCTAGTGCTAAAAGCAAAGTACAGTACAGCTCCTGAGGTGGAAGATGTCATCCACCGGTCAGTTCAGCTTCCACACGCAGCCACTCGTCCTACATTTTCCATATGGATGACAGGATGTGATTGTTAACGGCGGTCATTATGTTGATTAGGATCAATGTGCACGCTACCCAGAGACGCAGCACGAACACATGCTGGAGCAGCGACTGTGACGCCATGACAGATAATCTGATCCCAGCAGCCCTCAGACCAGAAGCAGGAGCTCTTTGTGGTGTACTGTACGTGGGCCTCAGGTCATGTGGGCCTGACTGGTGCAGAGCGGCTCCGGAGGCTCCGCCCGCCCTGTGCTCGCCGCTCCGGGTGCTTCTGCACGCCTGGCTGCTCTCTCAGACGTCCTGCTCCATCCTCACCGCCGCCACACTCTCCGTACACGACTGGGCTGCTGCGAGGGTCAGATGTCACCCACTTGAGATTCTGCATCTCCTTTTGTCATCGCTGTGCCTGATGATCGCTGTGTGTGTGGAGGAGTTTGAGGGGATGGGTGGAGGGTTAGGGACCGGTCTCCTCCGCTCTGCGATATAAAAATAGCGGGTACAGCATGGGAAATCACAGCGCGCCTCTCGGACTCACCACATCTGTATCAGCTCCGGCAGGAAGCGGGCGCCGGGGGAATTGTGTGGGGGGTATCTGCACGGCGACCAGCTGAGACCACGTGCAGGGAACATGCTAATTGGTATTCAGGCCAGGGCTGTGACAGCTTCACACACACACACACACACACACACACACACACACACACATTCCTTGCCTGTGCAGCCATGCCCAGCAGGACTTCCATGAAGCTGTCCACCACAGTGACCAGGATAATATCCCCGCTGCATCAGCGGTGGAGGATTAAACTCCACCTCTGCTTCCTTCCTGCCGTCTTCTCTCTCTTCAGCTTTAAGCCCCTTTGTTCAAACCTTAGTCCTGTTTTAGTGTTGGGATCCATAACAGATAACCGATAATCAGATGTGAACATCATTTTGAAGAAGCCCATCACGTGTAGGTCCGAGACTGTCTGAGATCAGCGTACATAATGTCAGTATGGCTCGATGTTCTGGAACAGTTTTTTTCTCTTGTATGTGTGAGATAATTTGAATATACTTGATACAGTAAATACGTTGTATGTGTTTGATAAGTGTCCATATTGGGTTTACTTCTTGTTCCTCTTAACTCAGGTGGCCAAACGTTAGTTAAAAACAATTAACAAACCATTAAACTGCTGTTAATAATGTCATGTTGATCAGCAGGCTCATGTTCAGAACAGTTCTCACTGTGAGTGTGAAACACGGCTCCATCAGTGTTGTGGATACAGAGCGTGTACAGAACTGTAATGTTTTATTCTCACTCTGACATCGTGTCATACAGAGAACATGTTAGCGCTGCACGGAGACGAACACGCCGGCGCCGTGGTCACCTCTGCTGCTCTCACTCTCTCCGACTTCTATTCTCTGTTGATACAGTCGTCAGTGCAGAGAGAGCGATCAGCCTGCAGGCCTCTGTGCAGCCACCACACCTGGAAACATCACTGTTGTGTCTGTGTGCAGCCCTGCTCGTCTCAGTCCCACAGATAGATTCAGATTCAGAGCGGCTGTTTGGCAACACGCAGCTGTTGAGATGCAACGACTCCGCATTGTTAATTTGTCCGACCTTTTGTGTTGTCTAGCTGCAGAGTGGGAGGCGACCAGTCTGAAGAAGGTAGAGGAAGCCTACGAGACAGTCAACATGGAGATAAGGTAAGGAAAACAAAGACATAGATGCTAAATCCTCAACACTTTGCGTTTGCTCCTCACATGGCTGCAGCACTCTGAGCAGCGAGGCCTTAAAATAGACTCCATCCTTCTGTGCTAAAGACTTAAGCTGCACAGTAATGAATTTGCACTGTGTGATACCTAAGGCTAATTTTAATGAAGAAAAACAAACGCTCTGGTTGCCTACTGTGCTCTGATGGTAGGCCTGCTCCAACTTACTCTGTGCCCAGCAGAGTCTGCCTGGGTATGAATTATCCAAACTTCTTTGTGCCTTTGTTTCAAGACAGACGTGGCACAAATTAGCGCCGCAAACACTGTAATTATTCTGCGTTAATGGACAGAAATGACCTCCTGTCACAACAAATTAGTTACGTGCTTATATTTCCAGCCAGAAAACACTGTCAGCCTCAAACATGCTGTAAAATATGTTTCCAAATTAAGACGGTTCATCGATTGTGTGGTGGAGATTCACCCATCGACCGGCCAGGGACGTTTTATGGATTTACCCAAAATATGTGCACTATTCCGCTCACATGTCGACACGTTACAGACGGACTCCTTCTGTTTTTATCTTTCACAATAAGAGTCCTGCGTAAATGAGACGTAAAAGAGGGAGACATTTCACTAACAGGCCATTAAAATAGCTCACAAGGTGTTTTATAGTCGAACACACAGTTGAATTTTCAAGATCAGACTTTAAATAAATCAGAAAACTGAATCAGCCAACAAAATCTGCCATCATTGCTTTTCTGCAGGTTTCTCCTTCTAATCCTTGCTAACATCACACACCATGACAGCTGAGAAGACGACACCGGGTCGGGTTAGCTTGCCTGCTCCATGCTCGTGCTCGCGCTCAGATGTTTTCCTGCGCTGGCTGCTGAGCAGCTCGTGCGGCCCCGAGGCCTCCGAACTGTTCATTACAGTGTTGGAGCCAACCGCAGAGATGTGCAGTTACCAAAAGGTCAAGATTTCTCCCCCGAAACAAACGGCTGCATGAGGGGGAAAGGAGGGGAAAGGAGCTGGCACGACTTCAGCTGCTCTGTTTCTCAGATGTTCCACCTTCCCTCAGTAGCTGCTGGTCACATGACTCACTGTGGATCGCCCCCCCCCCTCCTCTGCAGGCCGTGTCCTTTATCAGGTCTGCAGATGGAAATGTTCTCGTGCGTTTGTGTCTTCAAATTAAAGCGTCTTCCTCATTAGTGCGCACCTTTCGGTCCTTTAACGTGCTGTAAAGGGCAATTTCCACAGAATTGCCTGTGTGTGTGTGAGCGCTGTGACCTCTGCCCTGCACAGAATCACACTTACGCAACCTTGCATTGCTTTCCTGACCCGAGTCGTCCCCCTGCAGAACCCCAGCTTATCAACCTCAAGCGAAACAATCACCCTCCCTAAACATTTGTTAACCCCATTAGCAATTCCAGGTTATGAATATGGAAATAAGGGCCTGTGCGCCGTTAGAGATAGAGCCCGCTTCCCTTATTTGCGATTAGCGAAGAAAAGCAGCCAGCTCGGATAATTGGAAACTGGGGATGGGCTTTAAAGGGCCACCTCATCAGCCCTCCGTCCAGGAAGTCAGTCACTTAAAGCTGCATCGTCCTGCACAGTGAGGAGTCCTGCACAAGTTATTAAGCCTGGACTTTGTCAGGGACACGAAACAAATGGCTGGAACACAACCTACATTTGCAACCTTTTCCTTTAAAACATCAAATGTTATTTGCTTTAAATGATGCCACGTGTGTTATTTCAAAGGCTGAAGTGATGAAATCCTGATGTATCTGTTGTGGTTTCCTCAGTGATCTGCAGAAGAAGCTGGCCCTGGACTACGGGACAGACTGGGAGTTCCTGTTTCTGAACAGCCAGTGTTACAAGCTCAAAGTATACGAGTGAGTACTGACGGAATATTGATTGATTTTTGTGTTTTATATGCTTATTTGTGTCTGGAAACTAGTCGGGAACATGCATCCAAACATCTGTCAGCCTCAGAATGCACACACTGACAGAAAGATGCATTTTCACGCTGTTGAATTGTTAAAGCTTTAAATATTTAGGTCTAATATCAATAATGGAAATCAAGGAAAGCAGTTACTGGTGTGATACCTGTCCGCTGCAGGTAGCCACGAGAATCACTGGATTGAACAGTAAACCATCCCAGAATCAATATGTTAACCAGAGGCTGGAATCCATCTTATTCTGAGCGACTGTACTGAAACAAACTCTGTGTGCAGCGAATGTGAACCCTCTCAGTACAGATCCACCATTTAAAGTTTATAATTTGCGAGCTCCGAGTCACCCTGGAGAAAGCCAAGCAGCTAAATCAACTAAATTTAATCAACAGAATGAGCTTCTTTTACTCTCTCCTGCTGCATCCCTCTGGCCCCTGCTGGGGGAGAATCTGTTCTCCTCAGGATTGCTTGCCAGCTGGAGCTTTGCAGGCCTGTGGGTGGTTGCAGTTTTGAAAGAAAATTATCTGAGATCTGCACTGAGATCTGCACTGCAAATACATTTTTCAGACATCCTTGGAATCGGTGGTTTTCCCATGCCCTCGTACACCAGTGTGATTTGTTTGCCTAGTTTGCCATTTAGGAGGCAAAAATCTGAAAAAGGGAAGTTGCAGTTTCTGTTCTGGAGCCAGACAGAATATCTATTTCAGTCTTCTACTGGAGACGCTATTAGATAATATTGCACATTGATTGCAAGGGTGTTTGTCATGATGCAGGCAAGGAGAGCTCGCTCCTGTGATGCTGATCAGCCGTCAATCGTGTAAATGCAAAGACCGAAACATACATGTAACATGTCAACACATGAGTTTGGTTTTATATTCTGTTTGGCTGCGTTCCTATGTTTTACTACGAGTGAGAGAGTGAGAGAGGAAGTAGACGTGAACGTGAACAAAACTTGAGCTGGAAAACTAAGTCACATCAGACTACAACTCCCAGGATCCCACGCTGCTTCACCATGTTATCAAACCACTTATGTTTGCCATCGTTTTGATATATGGGTGCAGAAACGACGTATCGTGTGTTTAAATGAGCAAATTCACGTGTTGCAGAGACACAACAGGAAGTCGTCTGCACGTTAGCATATCAGGCTAACTAGCTCACGTTTGGTAATTGGGCATTTCTTCCAACGCTGAGCAGATTACCGTTAGCTAACATCTTTATAGTGTTAGAGGTCACATGTACTGTCAATCAGCTGGAACTCACGGCGCTAACGTTAGCTTGAATAGCTAGCGGCTGTGCAGGACCGATAAGCTAAACAGGCACTTCAATAGAAACTAATCGGAATAATGTTAGCAGGATCTTGCAAGAAGAAAAAGAAAAAGAATAACATTGCAAATAAACTTAATTCCATTCGTACAAGCTTCATTTTCTGTAATATATATATTTTGTTCTGTATTTGTTCGACTGGGCACCAGACTTCCCTGTGTGAAGTTCTGTGTGTGATTGTACATGTGACAAGGTGATCTGATGTGATTTGAGATGCATCAAGTCACATTACCTCTCACACCTTCAGACGCCCACGCTGGACTCTGTTACCTTCTCTCTCCCCGGCTCTGTCGGTATCATCCACTCCGTGTTATTCTTTCCTCCTTCGACTCGTTGAAGAGCACAGTATCCACCAGCGTCGACTCAGCTGAAGGTCCTCTGACCTACCAGCACCCTCTCAGCAATGTACCAGCTCCCATCCCTGCCCCCCTTTATCCTCGCTGTTCGCCTTGAACCGTGATCCTGAGAAGACGTGACATTGACAGACACATAAACCAACGGCCTTCCATCGCACTTCCTCCCATGCCCCGGAGTGAGCCGGCGAGCAGAGCTACAGTTTCTCTCCAATAATGGAACAGAATCACACACTTCTCTTTCCAGCTTCTTGATCATCGGTTGAATTCGTCTTACATCCGCCCTCCCCGGTGTTTAGATCTCTCACGTTTGATTAAATTGCTCCCCCTTCTTTTTTTTCTTGAGTGAAAGCCAATATTGGAAAAAAAAAAAGTGCCCCGAGCCATAAAAGTTTGCTGAGCAGGAGCGCTGCCTGTCTGTAATATAGCTAAAAGCTTATTTCACTGAATGGATGGATGAATGGTCCGGTTGGTGCTGGTGTCGGGCGTGGTTGAGGATCATGTGATGACAGTGGCCGCCCTGATGGAGCAGGGAAACACAAGTGGTTGCTTTCCAGGAGATCTGGTCTTGTTTCCACGAGCTTGTTAACGTTCAGAGTGTTTCATTTCTCTCCGAGGGTGTCAGCTGAGATTTCTCCTTTTGTCTTTGTCGAGTTATTTCTTCCGCCTTGCCTCATGATGGTGTGAATCACTTCTGCAAACCTCCTGTTTGTCCAGGGAACAAATATATAATTGCTTTGATTTCAGAGGGGGGAAAAAATACTTTCAAGTGAGAATGATTAAGGGCAAAATTAGAAGCTAGCCGCTGTGTGGTAGCACAGTGCCTCCTCATCAGTTTCTCTAAACACCATAAACATGGTGGATAAAAGCTGAGAGGGAGCTTGTTCCTGGTGCATTAATGGCATTATTCCTAAAATTCCAGCCCAGAGTTACCTTTTCTTTAAGATGACATCACGTCTGGAGCCATCGAAGCTCACCTCCCGAAGATTCAGCCATTAAAAATCCATGTATTTCCCCAGAAATGGTCTTCAGGCTGCTGGTGGGCCCTTATCAAGAGTCGGGGAATTTAAAAACGCAGGCTTCTGCCAGTGAATCAGAAATAAGCTTGGCAATTCAGTCAACACAGCCTGGCACAGCATGAAGGAAGACACCCCATAATGAGTTCTCAGAGGCGGAGTCCCTACCTACAGCAGAGTCTAATATTCCTCCCGTGGATTTGTTGACACTCCTCAAAGCAACTTAAATCGAAGGGCCGTGATTTATGCAAGACTGTCAGGTCAGATTGAGTCAGCCTCCGCTCTCGTGTCATTAGAAAGTACAGCGCTTCAGTGAGTCATGCCCGCCACTGTGGTTCAGCTTTGACAGAGAAGAGAGAAGGATAACGCAGCACAAGTGACACTTCCAACTGTCTGCAGAACATCACATGGCCTCAGCAGTGCACTGGGTTATTCCAGGGAAGAAAGAGACTCCATCAGGATGGCCTAGAGGGAGCTCTTTCAAATTGGATATAAACCATTGCGAGGCGGGTGGCGAGGAGTCCTAGATGTGTCTGCTCGCTGTCGGCAGACTAACATGGAAATGAAGAGCCGTATATGTGGTGGATTTCATGAGGGCTGTGCCATGAATCCCCTCTCGTACAAACAGGGTTTGACAGGAGCGTTGGGATATCAGGACGGCACTTCTGTCGGCAAATACTCGTCCGGAAGGGAAACGTGTTGTTACTGATGATGTTCTGAAGAGCGTCTGCTGTGTCAGCTTTCTCAGATTAAATAGTTAAAAGAAGGAGTTAGCTTTGAAAGGCCGTGTGCTATTAGAGAGCTAACCGGCTAACAACAGACGAATGCATGCTACGCACGAATGCATGCTACGCACAAATGAAATGAAAACCTTGTTTGCCCGGTGTACGGCGGCGACAGCGAGGCAGAGGCCGGTTAACCATAATTGGAAGGATGTTAAAATAAGTGTCTGTGCTGCAGTAGCTGCTTATGCAGATCCATGCCTCGGAGCTGAGCACTTTGTCACAGCCAGCAGCTCTCACATTATGATAGATGTGGCACACACACTGTTGTTGGATTAAAGCATGAAATTTAGCATCACTCTTAATGAGCCGCTCATGCAATTAATTAGCTTCAAAAGGTCATGTTTGGTCCAGAGGGGGCAGCGACGCCGCATCCACCTGCAGGAACATCTGCATCCTGTGGTGTCGAGGAGAATGTGGCTCTGGAAATACAGCTGTGCCGAGCCTTCATTTTATTTTGGGTTGCAACGAGAATATGTTTTGAAGGGATAGTTCAGAATTCTGGACATAAGACCTATTTTCTAAGTCAACCGGTGTGTTTGAGATGTCTGGAGACGTTTTCAAGACATTTCATTCAGGTCTCCTAGTTGCCGAGTTCGCTGTGCTATGGCTAGCGCAAGTCAACGGATCTTGTTAGCATGGCATTAAAAACACTCATACCGACTCCACAGTGCACCCGAGGCAAATCAATTAAAACACTAGACTATCGATGTACATGTGTGTGTTGATAGAATGTTTGAAATAAAACCAACCTTGCATTTTTAAGGATTCATGTCTCAGCAGCAGCAGCGTGTCATACTTCCTAGTAGGCAGCGGCGGACTGATATCACCTAGCACTTATAAGTTACCGGATGCGAGAGGACGCTGGCGTCAATATCGCCGCTTCTCAATCCGTAGCATAGCTGCTTTTTTCTGTTGGAAAAAGAAAGCCAGGTTGTCCGTACAAACTCTGGGGGCTGTGCTACTAACTTTGAAGGCTGCACACCTGAACAACTGGCTCCGTGGACTCACCTTTCTCCGCTGATCAGCTGTTAGCCTCGCCGATCAGCTGTTAGCCTAGCAACGCTAACTTTCAAACCTACATACTCAACACACTGTGGGCTGTCCATCATTGCTCCGTTGGTCCTCCCTCCACCACAACCTCAGGGTTATTCACCGCCTGGCTCCTCTGTCGCTCTCCTCTGCTGCTGTGGTCTCCTCCGGCTCGCCGTGATGTTGGATGGTCGCTGCTCCGCCGTTGCTGGCGGAGCTGAGAACCGGGAGCAAAGTAAAATTCCGCTGCTGCTGAGAAACTAGTCCCTCAAAAAAATGGATGATTCATGCGATGCGAGGTTAGTTTTGTTATATATATACATCGATAGTCTGCAGTTACAATTGATTTGCCTCGGGTGCACTGTGGAGTCGGTATGAGTGTTTTTAATGCCATGCTAACAAGATCTGTTGACTTGTGCTAGCCAAAGCACAGCGAACTCGGCGACTAGGAGGACCAGAATGAAATGTCTTGAAAATGTCTCCAGACATCTCAAACACACCGGTTGAGTTGGAAAATAGGTCTTATGTCCAAAATTCCAAATTATCCCTTTAAATGCAGCAGCTCTGTGTTCCCCGCCGTCTTAAACACTTTTAGCTCCTGTCTCTTTAAAGCCCCTCCCCCTTTTTGAATACCCGGTCTGCTCTGATTGGTCAGCTCACACACGTCTGAGCCAGCACCGCTCACCATGTCTCTGCTCGGCTCCATCGTGTTTGGAGCTTCACTTCCACCTGGACTACAGGTGAACACGTGTGTGACCTGGTGTGGTTTTAGTAGGCTGTGCAGCTGATGAGGCGTTTAAGGAGCAGCGTTTTCTGTGGGAGAAAGGAGAACCTTTCTAACACTGTGAGGGAAAGGACAGATACAAAAAAGCACATCAGGTCGCCTTTAAAAACATGACGCTCGCATGCTTTCAGTGGAAAAAGAGAAATAAATCAGGCAGGATTTGTTTGGTGTAAATAGTCAATTTGTCAGTAAGTATTTACACCAGCAGGCTGAAAATAAACCTGACAACAATGGAGATCTTTGGCACAGAGGAAGAAGAAGCTGCATCGGCTCCGACTGCACACATTAAACTCATTAGATTTATTGGCTGGAAGAAAAATATTAAATATGTGGTTTTAGTCAGGTTTCACTGCAGATTTTAACACCCGTTCATAACATTTCTGTCTTTTAAAGGCCTTTTCAAGGACATTTTACATAATCCTGAATAATAGTTTTATATATAGAAGAAGGAGCAGCCATTTTAAAGACTCTCCCACTCTGTGTGTCTCTGGATCCTGTGCTGCATCTTCATTTCTGCACCAGCCAAACAATTTAATTAGTTAAACTGGCGCAGCGTCTCCGCTGTGAGGTATTTATTTATAAAACCGTATGCCGCCTAATAAGTTCTCCTAGACGCCATGTTGAAGAGCACAGTCGGTTTATCTTCCTGGTGAATCACCGCCTCCCTCCACCGATTGTGATCCTGACGAAGCCTTCGGCTCTCAAGATGCTGGTTTGCTTCCTGTAAGCAACTGAAGGCTCGTGGACGTCCTGCCGCTGCACAGCAGGGCCGGCCATCTGAGGTAGCATGAGTTTGAGCGCCGGTCCAGCAGACCTGTGGGCTGCAGCGAGCGCCGTGTGTCTGCTGGGGTCGTAAAATCATTACATCTCATCAGTCTTTGTTGCGCTGCCAACTGTACGGCCGCAGAAGTGGGCAGCGTGCAGAGTTTCCGTGGGCTGCTGGTGTTGAAACAGTCCAGGTCACATTTCTGCAGCTCATCTTCTCTGAGTCTTTGTCTCTGCCGGCTCGTCGCTGCTCACCACGACTCAGTGTTTTTAATTCTGAGCCGAGCTAATCATCCTCATTGTTGTCATTATCGTCGGTGCTGTACCAGTTCAAGTTAAACTTTCATTTGCTTGCTGTTGCACAGGCGTCGCACTCCAGTCAGAGAGCACGCAACACACAGAAACACCAGAGCTAGCCACGAAAACATGAGCTGCAATTAAGCCTAATTTCTTCTGCGCTGAGGAAACCACGCAGCAGCAGCAGCAGCCTGTGTGTTCTGTGTGAGACGGACTCAAGGTTTTTATATTTGGGTTCTGGCTTCCTGATAAAATATCCAACGTGTCTTAAATGTATGAAGGTATTGATAACCTGGACAGCTGATGAAACGCTGCATGTTTGCTCTAAGATGGACAATGTCAGCATTAATAAATCATGTCTCATGTACTTCAGCTCTCTCTTCGCCAATTACCTTTTTCTGATTAACCATTCTGAATAACTGCGAGGCAGAATAATGGGATTGTTGTGTGAAAGCTGATCTAAATATGTAAATCTGCAGGAGCTTCTGCAGGCGGGAGCTTCGGAAGGATCGGCCTCACCCTTCAGCTCTGTGCACGAGGTCAAGCAGTGTGGATGAGTCTTCTTTAATGAATAAAACAGTTTAGAGTGAGTTGAGGTGTTAGCATCACTGCTGGCAGATGCATTGACGTCAATCATATATAATCGAGGGCTGAAAACTGCTGCACAGACTCTCTGTTCCTTATCGTTCTGACTGGTTTTGGTTCCGACCTGCAGCTGAAACGGTCAACGAAAGAGTCTGTAGGTTTAATAGAGAGAATTAATCGTGAAGTAAAGATCCATAAAGCCCCAAAGAGAGCCGGCAGATCGTCTCGGTGTATACATGTTACAATCCCTGGCTTTAATCAGAGTTTAGATTGTGTTTCTTCTGGCGCTGCGTCTCGTCTGCAGCCGCTGCTGTGACAGCCTCGACTTCCTGGTGAGATCAGCAGCCATCTGATCAGATCTGATACCGTCTCATTTAGCAACTGGAAGACGTTCCAGTCCAAGTGTCATTATTTTCCTACACATTCACATGAAGCAGCTTACGTCAGCTCAACAATATCATGGAGTCATTTTTAACATAAAGCATGTAGATGGGCGATGTGTTGTTCACCGTCGTGTCTTCATACAACACAAACACAGTGTGGCTGAGGAGTGTAGCTGTGGTGGTTCTGATCCACTAACCGCTCACCCCGAGACTTTTCCACATGGAAATGGGGCCGATATTCCGGTAGCTTTGCTGGATTTGTATTAAAAACACAGCACAACTCACCCTCTCCTCCAGCAGCCTGCCTGTGTGGGGAAGCCCTGACGAGTCGATTACCGAGTGCAGGAGATTTCCACAGCTCAAGGATGAAAATGTCTGATTATTACTCCATTACTTCCGTTCTTTCCCCTGTCAGCTCTCGATAATAAGAACTGAGCATCCCATGGAGTAATAATCAGACATTTTCATCCTTGAGCTGCAGAAATCTACTGCGCTCAGTAATCGACTCGTCAGGGCTTCCCCACACAGGCAGGCTGCTGGAGGAGAGGGTGAGTTGTGCTGTGTTTTTAATACAAATCCAGCAAAGCTAGCAGATGTTTGATGCTTCGTACTGTGTGCTGGGACTGTACATGTACTGTTGCTGAAGTTTGCTGCTGTTCTCACCATTAATTGTGGCTTTTTGATGGCGGTTTCTAGTTGGAGACATAAGCTGCAGTGTATTGTTATCGTGCGGTCTTTTCTGAGGTTGCTAAAACTAGCTAAGCTAGCGGTCAGCTAACTTGACCTCTCGAGGGGGAGTCTTACTCGGTGTCAAGGTGTGTTAGACCATGGATTAAACTTACACCGGAATATCCCTTTAAGTGCGTTTGACCCATTTAATGAGTATTTTGCAGAATGACTGAAATGGATCGCTCCCGTCTATTCACCAGAACCAGAACACCTGTGATTGAGAGCTGATATTTAACGGCCCAGAGGAAACACATCCCGTCACCCTGAGAGAGACGTTTCTGTTGTGTTGCTCAACACGCAGAGAAAGACAATAACTCTGTGACAGGGTTTTAATTTTTCTGTCTGTCGAGTGTCAGAATGTGAGATGAGGCTGTGAGAAGCCTGGAGGTCACGATGTTCTCATCACCTTCAGACCAGAAGAGTCGATCATACAGGAATGTTTTCAGACCTGTCAAACATCTCCACATCTTCACTTGAGGTGAACGTACCAGCTTGTTCTGGAGCTTCCAGCGTCACACTGCCATCAGCGGTGGGTGAAGTTTCCTGGTGTTTCACTCGCTCACTTGTCATGAAAATGTTGTTACGTAACCGCAGTACATCAGAGCAATTATCTCCATGACAACTGACTCCGTCTGCGGAGGTGCGGTGCAATATGTGGCTGAAGACCCCGGAAAAAGCCAGTAAGGAGACCTTGAGTGATGCTTTGCTCTCACACACGTCGCAGCATGTATAGTTAGGTTTCATGTAGTTGCTGCTCTGCTTGGCTGTTTGAGGTAGAACACAGTTACATTTCAGAAAACACAAAACTTTGAATAAAACAGAAGACAGTCCAGACGTTCAGCCACGTTGGGGTTTGAACATCTTAATTCTGTAACAATAGAGATTAGCGTGCTGCTGTGACGCCTTCACCCTTCTTGGAAAGGTTTCCACAAGATTATGGAACCTGCCTGCAGGCGTTTGCTCCCGTTCAGCCCCGAGAGCGTCAGCGGTGTCGGGCGGTGACGTTGTCGAGTTCTGACTTCAGACCATCACACCCTTACTCTGACGCTTTCAGTATCAGACTTGGCAACAAGGAGAATAAGTCAGATCGTGCCTGTTGTTGTAGCCTGTTATGTAATATTTACTTTCTCCTCATGAACATCTCCAGCTCCTGTCGTTCCACCTTCTGCCCTCTGTCACCAGAAGCAAACATCTGCAGTGCAGAGCAGATGTTTCACAGTCTCTCTCTGAGTTTCTCTGCTTCTCCGCTCTTCTTCTTCTTCTTCACTTTTAATGTGGGAACTCTAATTATCACTTTAAGTCATGTTGAAGTAGATTTCCTCACACGTTTTAGTGTTATCAGCCTTTTTTCTTTTTTCTTTTTTTACACCTTTGAGGAGGAAAAGTGTAAAATATTATTTTGAGCCAACTTGCTCTACACCTACGTAGGATCATTTACATTCCGTGATATGGACCGTATATATTATTGATAATCCCTCAAAGGCACCTTAAGGCGAGCAAAATAAAGCCTGCTGATTATTGTCTTATTGTAGCTCACGATTGTATCGTTACATTAGTGTAGAATCGGTTTTATGAAAGATTAATTGAGAGGCTGCGTTATTCAAACCCTTAAAATTACTCCTCTATCATGTTTTAATAATATAAAATACTAACAACAAACACACAAAGCATTTTAAAGCCCCATGCTTCTGTAATCCACAGACATGTGAGGCACATAAAGGCCAGCTGCTGTCCTGCCGACCGTATCGTCCACGAGCCTCAACCTTCACCTGTCTGCAGACGGAAATAGCGGCGGTGATAATGTAACATCTTGGGAGATGGCAGGAGAGAAGCAGCCTTAAATGATCTGCCAGAGGCGGTTTGCCTCATTGCCCTTAGTGATGGCTTTAAGGACTAAATTGGCTCCAAGTTGGGCTCGTTTTGTTTCCCGTTTTTGGCATATAAATTGAGGCATCTTCTTGGAGAGGCTCTTTTTCGCTCAGTATTATTATATTTTCTTTCTTTCTGGGTAATTTGTGTTGGAACGAGGCCTCTGCCGAGCGAGCGTCCACCTTCTCTTCATGTTGTTCCACAGAAACTCAGTGTAATCAGATAAGAGATGAGAGAAGTGTATATCTGGTACGTTGAATCTCTGCATAAAGAGTTTCAGGGACAAAATATGATAAGCTGTCAGGAGAAATGAGCTTCAATCAGCCTCGTGGTGAAAACACTGAGCAGCGTTCTTGTTCAGAGGTGCATTTGTGGTTGGCCATGTGGAAAATGAAGGTAAACTGAGAAATGGCCTACTTTCAGTCTCCTTAAACTGGCTCCTGATGGATGAACTGGCATCGAGTCTTTGGGCCGCCAGCGAACTCTCAGCTTGATTACGAAGCGAAGGAACTGATCACGAGTTCTGGAGGAATGGAGGAGTCTTCCTATTAGAGACAATGCTGGGATTTGCTTCTGTAATTGCGCTGGAGGCCTAACGAGCTGACCGCTCGAGTGCTGCAAGTGAAGCTCTCTTTATGCTTTTACTGTAGGAGGGAGATCCAAACGCTGCAGAACTTTCTCAGCACCGGGACATAAATCAAAGTGTCTCCCTCCCACCTTCATGCTCCACAGTGGCTGCTCTTCTATCTGCTGTTGTACCACGAGCAGCCGCACCTTCAACATGAGAGCGACTGCAGCTACAGCAGCCCAGTGATCGCTGCAATAAACATTCACACTCCCCGACTGTAATATACGGACGAACATAAAGTTGGTCTTATTAATGCATTAAACAGTGTGTTTATAGCCGTTAAATGGAGCTTTATCCGCATATGCTCGCTGCTTCTTTTCAAGGGAGGCGTGTTTTGTGTGCTGATACTGATACTGATTCACCTGCACGTTTGTTTAAAGCGCTCTTCTAATCGTCTGATGTCCGATTGATTCGCTGTAAAATAGGGCGATTATTTTGATAATCACCGATTATTTTTTGTACGCTAATATTAGCAGCTAACAAGCCAGTTAGCTTACCCAGACGACGGTCCCTCTTCATCGTCGTCACAAGCCACAGCGTGCTTCCTCTTCATGTGCTCGTGCATCGCAGTTGTGCTGCCGTGGAAGGCAAGTTCTATCTTGCAGATATTACATTGCACAGTTTTCTCTTTTGTTTTCTTAGGCCCCGCCCACACGAAAACGCTGTTTTGTGTAATCCATGTGGACAGTGAATCCGCATACTTTTCGATACGATGACGTCATCGCCCCACCCCTCGACCTCTGAACCCCACAACGTCTCATTACAACAACAACAACAACAATGGCGGACTACATGTGGACGCAAATATTCTTGAAACGATGCCAAGGAAGATGGATAAAAAAAAAGATAGTTTTGGTACGTGTGGACGGGGCCTTAAAATGCTCCCACACTTTTGAGCTCCGTTGCCGCCGAGTAGCCAGCCGTCTGGTATAACTTCCGGTGACATCACGGCTGACCCCGATTACCACGACTGCACATGTGTGTCAAGGACAGAAAGGCAGACGCAGCAGTGGAAGGTGCTGCAGCAGTTTTGAGCGAAAAACAAAGATAAAAAAAAAACAAAAAACAACGCGTCGACTATTAAATTAATCACTGACGATTTTAATAGTCGACATAATCGTGGCTAGTCGACTAATCGTGGCAGCCCTACTGTAAAACAAACAGGAAAATCATGGCAGGCGAACATATGAGTGTGGAAACAGCAGCATCCTGAGCTCTGCATTTCTGTAAGTAAGAAACTCAGCTCATCAGCACTTATCTTCTGAGTTTAGTCCAGGGAATGCCCCTTTTTTCCAGGTGCCCATTCTTTAAATAAAGTAGGCCTACGCAATGTGCAGCGCAGGTTGTTTCAGCGGCGGGTGTAATCCATAACGCTGTGTGTTCTCTGCTCTGGAGGACAGACGCAGCGTCTCACTGTGTTGTGTTGCTGTCAGCTGTTAGCAGCGAGGAGGTTCAGCTCGACAAACACACCTCAGCACGGTGCAGACGTGTTGACACCGAGGCTTAAAGCTGGATCTGCTGATTAAAGGACAGACGGGCGCGAGACGACCCTGCAGCCTCTACACTGAGGTCAGACGACTCTATCGATCCAGGCTGCGGGGGACAGAACAGAAACACCGTCAGGTGTCTCCGAGGCGGTTTAAAGATCTGAATACGTGAATGATCCCAGAAATGAGTTTCACAGCTGCTCCTTTACAATATCGAGTGAGTGAACTTGATAATCAGGAGAGCCTGTAGTTACTGTACAGGACGTTCACACTGAATAACTGTCTGCCAGCTCCTCTTAAAGGAGCAGTTCAACATTTTGGGAAACAGGCTGAGAGTTTGATGAAAAGATTAAGTGCGTTTCCAATCAAGCATGCGCATGCATTTGCCTCGCATCACCGTGCATTCTGGGATTAAAAACGTCAGAGATGCTGGTGATAACTTCCCTTCGCGACATGTCACATGGCTTTAAAACCTCGCGGGATCTCCAGGTTACCTCCCTCCGATTGCTTTTCTGTGCAGATGGTCTCAAATAAGTGCGGACAGAAGACACTCCCCTCAGCGTTGCCCTAGTTGGTTAGAATTACCACGTGAGAAATGAAATACCTCCTTCCAAACTATGCTTATTAACATTACACGACTTTGTGAACTTTCACTTCGTCACCCAATTTGTTATGAGGGAAAGACTTCAGACTGTTTTCAATGAAACTACAGCTGGCAAATAAAATCCCTTGGTTGACTTCCATTGTGATTACTTATCTATCTACACACCAGTCAGTAATGTCTCTGACGTCAGTGTAGTGGGTCGGCCATAATCTTTGTGCAAAGTCCGTGAAGTGCACCTGTGTCCGACTTGAGGTGGTGGGAACTTGACGTGTTCATGACGAGTTCCGGCGGATCCTCTCAAGTCTCGTGCATGCATATGCGCAAATGCATGCGATCAAAAACGCAGCCATTGATACCGCTTTCATTTCTGTTTCGCTGATTATGTAGCTACAGCCAGCACCCGATTAGCTTAGCTTAGCTTAGCTTAGCACATATACTGGAAACAGGGAGAAACAGCTACAGGCAGGCAGCATAATGCACCGCTTCATCTCACTAATGTTTCCCCCTGTTTCCACTCTTTGCTAAGCTAACTAGCTGCTACCTGTGGCTTCATATATATGCTATGGAGTGGTATTTTATTAGTATCTATTCATCCAACTCCAGCCAACAAACCACTTAAACAGCCGACAGTTAGCGATGTCATTCAGTAGTGACAGTCTGTAGACCGATAACACCGTATAACAAGACAATAAAAAGGTAGAGTCAGACAAAATGTCCTTCAGACTGGTCCTTATATTAATACATGTTATTTCTTCCACTCAGACAGATGCTGCAGATTCATTTTGTTGATAGCAGGGCATTCTGTTATTATTTACGTAAATATGACCGTTATTAGCTTTTAATTATTAACACCTTGCACATTGCATGCAGAAAGGTGATAACCGTTCTCTCATAATTACTCATAGTTCAACAGAAAAGCTTGTTCGTGTTCGAGGTTGTGACTCTTTGTGTAATTGTTAGAAAGACAAAGCACAAAAAAATATACACAAATACCTTTTTTATCAGCGGCGTCGGAGCCTAGCTTCTCTAGGATTTATTCTTTTATTAATTTCTGAATTTAATTTGAAAGAAAATCTTAAAATATCACCAACAACCTGATGAATAAAGCTCTCCTGCAGCGTTCCGACTGTAAGTGAAACCTGCTCTGCTTATAGACGTGTGACCCGACGCTGCTCTGTGCCATCAAGATAAACAGTGTTAGTTTGTCTTAAAGTTTGCTTCCTAACAATTAACCACATCACGTTACACCGCCGAGCCACCTCCGACCTGCGTGGCACGCCAGCCGAGTGTACACAACGTTACCTGTAAACCAATTAGCTGGTGTTGACTCGCTGCAGTTTGCAGTGTCACCCTCACTGAACTCCACCCACGCCGTCACATAGCAGTCTATCGGGAGAGGAGCTTAATTGCTGTCTCTCTCCTTCTCCCTCTCTTGACTGGATCTCAGCGGACTGTGGAATAAATCTCTTTCCTCCTCTACAGCCGCGGTGACGACCGGCTGGGTGTGTGTGTCACATCTGTAATTAACAATGGAGTGTCAAAGAATAATTACACTTCATGACAACTCGGGTCTTATTTCTGGTGTTTGGCCTGTAAATGCTGCGTGTAAAAATAAGCCTGCACTCAGCAGATGAAATGATCATGAACACGAGTCACGTAACCAGAAAGGTTCCAAACTAAATATAAAAAGAGGTCAAAGCTCAGCCGACCTTCTGTGTTTCTGTGATACCAGTTATAACATTTCATTAGCATAAATGCCCTGTGTGTCATTTCCACCACCTCTCAATCAGAGCAGTGAAAACAAATCCTACAATAGCTGCAAACTGCTGCCGACTGTACCTGCGTTCAGCTGCTTTAGCTCAGTGTGCTGTGCAGCTAGCAGCCCAGCTGCAGGCAGCTAGAAGCTTTGAACCAGGGCAGGGCTAGCCGGTTAGCTGGTTAGCATGTTAGCTTAACATGCAATACAATGCACAGATGTCATGATGTTGTTGTTTTCAACCAAAATTCAGGCAAAATTCTTACATATTGTGGCTTTAACTAGCATAATACAAAACTACCCACAACCCCCGGGTGTTGCCATTGTTGTGTGACGTCAGACAAAGTCGAGTTAGACGGATCTGCCCCGAGCTAATGACCAAGCCATCATGAAGTAGCTTTGCATCATGGGAGTTGTTGTCTTCATCAGAATCAGAGTCCGATTCAGATTTATGTGCGTGTACACCAACAAGGAATCTGACTCCAGTTAAATCTGCTGTCGATGTACAGGGAATCCTTTTTAAACATTAAATCTAAAAAGAAAATAAATAATTGTAAAATTAAGATGTACAAGAAAAAATAGTGCAATTGTAAGGAATGTAGACTTTTCTGCACTAATCATATTAAAAACAGTTGCAGCATTTATTGCACACTTGTTAAATTGTTAAAAGCAACATTGCGGATGAAAATCTATCTGACGTGACTCACAGACGAGGTAATATTATAAAGTTTTGTCATGTTTGTGATTTACGTTCTCGCTCTCTCTCAGCGTCCAGATGAAGTGAACCGTTGCCTCCTGGGTAAAATGACAGATCTCTGTGTTTGAACATCAGTAATATATGTAACAGAGGTGTAGTCGTTGTCACATGTTGTTGGTAAATGTCAGAAAACATCCCTCTGAACTGGACAGTACTGGGTTTGGAGCTGGTGCTGCTGCAGACATGAGCAGAGTCCTGAGTGAACTGAGCCTGAGGTCCGACCCACTGAAGCCTGAAATGCTGCCTGAGGGGCTAAGTGGTTGCATCTAAGATATTTATTCTCTAACTGTGCACCTTCAGGCCCCAGAACACCTGCCGGAGACTGACACAGTGGTACCGACTGATTCTGGCCGGTGTCTGAGCTGCATTGTGACAGATGGAACGTGGGGGACGGGAGGAGACTCGGTGTGGAGTCCAGAGCCCGACTCTGCTCATCATAGCCTTCTAATTATCGTCAAAGGTTGAATGAGTGACCCACCGACTCTTATCGTCTCTGTGCGTCCTCCGCCCGGTGTCCCCCTCGCTGCACGTCATCATCTGTCACATTCGGCCTGTTCAGTCGTGATTCATGTGATCAGCGTCACTCCGACTCCCTCCCACGCTCTTTTGCCTACTTTTATTTCTTTCTGATCTTTTTCCGTCTTCCCCTTTTTCCTCCGTCTTTGTCTTTTATTTCCATCGCTGTCACCGCTGTCAGTCAGCCTTTGTCGCCGCCCGTCCGTCTCGGCGGACGTCCCCTCCTGCGTGTCACGCCGGGCTCATTTGCTGGGGACAGTTTGTGTAAATGTGCCTGTTTGACCTTTCTGCTGCGTCCCATTTATGTGGCGCAGGCGGCAGAATGTGAAGTGTCCGTCTCGGAGACAGACAGCTAATCAACCTGCACCTCCGTCCGCATGTTGGGCTCGGCATTTCTAATCTCTCCTAACTTTTTTTTCCACCCGGCGACACATTTTGTGTGTTGCCTTGCCGGCTTTTGTTTTCTCGCAGGCTGCCACACGGAGGCGAGCATCCAAGGTCAGATTGCAGTGCCCCCGCACACAAATAGCCTCGCCTTTCGTTTTTTTCTGTGCAGCTCTGGCATGTCAGCAGAAGTGGGCAGGGATGGATGGCTTTGCCTTGAGGGTAGGAGAGAGGGTGATGGAGGGGGGAGAGGGGGGAGACGTACAGGGGTACTCCCTTCTGGGACTCATTTGATTGCTTTTCACTGCGTTCCCCCTTTTCCTTCCCCCTTCCTGGGCTCGCTGTCCCTCTGTCTATCAGCTGCCATCTGTTTCCGGGCTCAGACGAGGATGTTTGTTGTTGCTCAAACACCTGCTTTACTAACTTAATGAATGTGGTGGCTGGGTGAGGAGCAGCTCAGCGTCTCCACAGGGACAACTCATTTATTTATTTTTATTGTTCACTTATTCAGCATGTGAGGCTCTTTGGCTCACACCACGCTGTTGTGTTTGGCATCGACTGCACTTTTTAAAGGTCCTGGTTGCTTCATTTGTTGTACATCTTAAAATTTTGGACCAGAAGCACTGATGACTTTCGATTTCTGCCCTGAGCTGCCGTGCAGCGGTGATGTAAGGGCTCCACTGGAGCGTCAGGTGTGGGTGCCCTGCTAACTTGTGATGTGAGGTGTTGAGTGTCCTTGATAAGGTCAAGGCCAGCTGTGAAGAAACCCTTCACCTGATCCTGGGTCTGCTTGGATCCTGAACAGATGAGTGATAGCAGGCGTCTGCAGCCATGCTAGCATCCCTGTGAGGCTGTAATGACAGTGTGGCTGCATGCTAACGGTGGCGATGCTAACAAGCTCATGTTAAACATTTTCACCGTTTTGTTAAAGGGATATTCCGGTGTAAGTTTAATCCATGGTCTAACACACCTTGACACCGAGTAAGACTCCCCCTCGAGAGGTCAAGTTAGCTGACCGCTAGCTTAGCTAGTTTTAGCAACCTCAGAAAAGACCGCACGATAACAATACACTGCAGCTTATGTCTCCAACTAGAAACCGCCATCAAAAAGCCACAATTAATGGTGAGAACAGCAGCAAACTTCTTCTCACCATGTTAGACCTTGGATTAAACTTACACCGGAATATCCCTTTAACACAAAGTCCAGTCCAGTGTTTGAATTCATCCTGAAGGGAACTTTAATGTCTTTACCACATTCCTATTCCATTTAAGCCCCGTTTACACGAAGGGAAAACGCAGATATTTCCAGGCGGTTTGGCCTCTCATTTACACGAAAACCCCGTTTTTATCACAGAAAACGATTATTTCTAAAAACTCCGGGCAAAGTGGAGAATTTGGAAAACTCCGGTTATGTGTTGTCGTGTCAGCTGGGAGAAACGGGGTTTTAGCTTCTCACGCTCATTAGGCTATGCGCAGAAAATGCTTAACATCATGTGAGCGTTGTTTTGAAAGGAACAGGAAGTCGCTCGTGTTATTCGCTGTTGTTGATTCTGAGGATTCTGATTGGCTTGCATGGCTTTATCCTTCTCCCTACACTGCCGCCCAGAGGTTTGGCAGAGCTATAATGGCGCTCGACGGCGTATTTATGCAGGTTGATGGAAATGACAACTTTTTTGAAAACGATGTTGTGTGCACGATGTTATTTTTGAAAACGGAGGAGGAGAAATATTCGTTTCTTTAAATACCCTGCTATGTATAAACGTGGACTTAATTAACACAATGCAGCCAGTTGTTGTTGAGACATTTCCCTTAAATCCACCTACGGTGATGCTAAAGGGATCTCAGGGGACCAAAGAGATCAGACCAGGTCCTCTGTGGACCACTGATGTGTGTCCAGAAGTGTCTGTACTGTACTCGTTGTACTTTCATGTGTATTCTTGAGTATCACAGCAGCAGAACGATCACACAGAACAGTTTTGATGCTCAAGAGAGAACGTGGTTGATGGGAGATAAAATGTTTTGTGTAAGTGTTGGAGAACATGAATGTTCACCCAGTATTATAATATATAATATACTGGAGATATTTCAGTCTGGACGGACCAACGTTGCTGCTAGCATGGCTGATTAATATATAGTAGGAGAATAAACCAATAGAAAACAGATAAATAAGACAACATGGCAGTAGGAACCGTGTTACAAAGCGTCAGGTATCTTGTAGGGGTGATGGAGCCGACGTAGGTTTCCATTCTGCTGCTTCCTCTGCAGTCACATCAGATGCGTTTCATCCTGGTTCTGGTATCTGGCGGACGGGGAGCGGGGCTTCCCCTCGGAAACATACAGTAGACATGAAAGGATAAATGCTTAAATGAAAGTCTCAGAGATGAGAAGCGTTTAATGCGATCCGCAAACAAGCGCCTGAGCGAGAAGCAGTCGGCAGCCGATCCCTCACCTCTCTCCCACCATCCCTTCATCTGATGCTCATCATTTGCTTTTCTTTCATCTCGCTCTTCTCTAATGCGGCTTTTGATCCCCCCTCCGCTCGTCCTGGCCCACGTCTACTTACATCGCAGCCATTTCTTCCCCTCCGCCCGGCTCTTCCTCGGTCACTCGTTCACTCTGACCATCCTCGGCTCCTTTCTAACACTGAGTGTGATGGTTCAGATGTCAGCGCTGCCTCGCCCCCTGTCACTCCCACCATCAGGGTCTTTGATCAGTTTGTTACTGGAGCTACAGATCGTCCTCTGCTCTCCAGCTCTGTCCCCAGCCAGAACATTAGCTATGGTCTCTGCTAATTGCTGAGTCCTTTCCACTGCTCTCTGCCTCAGTGTGTGGAGCTGTGGGTGGCCGGCCAGCTCCTGTCAATCTTCTGTCCCAGCAGAGCCGCTGAGCCCGGACACAGTCGCACTCTTCAATAATTCTGCTTTGTAAAGACAGACTTCTACTGTCTTCACTTTAGCCTGCTGCTCTGCTGAGGGATTCTCACACAGCCTGACAACTCGCTCCTCTTTTTCCTTTTTAAAGATTATTTTGTGGCCAGTATTCACTCAGCTTTTAGCTCAGCGTTTGGTCTCAACAGACTCCCAAAGTAAATACCTCCGCTGTGTTCACCAGCCACTGTAGCTGCTCGCTTCTGTCACTCAAAACAACCAAAACAGTGAGCTGAAAGTGTCTAAAAGAGTGCACTATATATATATATACTGCTCAGAGTTAGCTTTAATTTAGCTTCTTAAAGGGATATTCCAGTGTAAGTTTAATCCATGGTCTAACACACCTTGACACCGAGTAAGACTCCCCCTCGAGAGGTCAAGTTAGCTGACCGCTAGCTTAGCTAGTTTTAGCAACCTCAGAAAAGACCGCACGAAAACAATACACTGCAGCTTATGTCTCCAACTAGAAACCGCCATCAAAAAGCCACAATTAATGGTGAGAACAGCACCAAACTTCAGCAACAGTACATGTACAGTCCCAGCACACAGTACGAAGCATCAAACATCTGCTAGCTTTGCTGGATTTGTATTAAAAACACAGCACAACTCACCCTCTCCTCCAGCAGCCTGCCTGTGTGGGGAAGCCCTGACGAGTCGATTACCGAGTGCAGTAGATTTCTGCAGCTCAAGGATGAAAATGTCCGATTATTACTCTGTTACTTTCCTTATTTTCCCTGTCAGCTCTCGATAATAAGAACTGAGCATTCCATGGAGTAATAATGTACTGTTGCTGAAGTTTGCTGCTGTTCTCACCATTAATTGTGGCTTTTTGATGGCGGTTTCTAGTTGGAGGCATAAGCTGCAGTGTGTTGTTATCGTGCAGTCTTTTCTGAGGTTGCTAAAACTAGCTAAGCTAGCGGTCAGCTAACTTGACCTCTCGAGGGGGAGTCTTACTCGGTGTCACGGATTAAACTCACACCGGAATATCCCTTTAACTCTACCACTTAAAGGTCCTCCGTTGTAAGAAAGTTGAAAGAATCAGCTTCCTGGACACTGAAAAATAAACGTGACTGTGTTTTTAAACTGCTTCAAAATATCTTTGCTGTTTTTGTGGTGCGATGTCTGATCGTTTCTGCCCAAACTGATGTATATGTACTGAATCTCTGGTCAGAACCAAACTGCTGTGGATTGAAGCTTGTGCAGCAGTTTTCTCACCGTCCACCTTGTGTTTTCTCCTCACTCTGCAGGTACACTTACACCCTGTGTCCGTTCAATCAGGTCAGTCAGAAGAGCACTGCAGGAACAGAGGTCTCATTAGGGTAAGTACCTCACTTATCCTCTCTCATGTCCCCGTGGTCAGAGGACCTGCCGGGGAACGCCAGGTGAAGTGGGAATGTTCTTAATATAGCACCTAGGACTTGATATGGACATTTTAGAATCAGCTATTTGAGGGGAACTATTTCCAGCCGGCGCTGTGGAGCATTGTGGGTACGCTGTGTTCGCTGACATTTAGATTCCCGTCAGAAGACTTCCACTCTTCTAATAAGAGTTTCCTTCTGAAGCGGCTGCGTACGTGTTGTTCTCCTCGCTCTTTTCATCACGCGACGAAGCCGGAGAAGTTCAGTTTTTCTCATTTGTACGGCAGCGTTTCTCATTTCATGAGTGGACATGAAACAAATCCCCCGCTGCTCTCCGCTGAAAGCTCTTTAATCATTGTTACAGCGCGCACATCAAGTTACCCTCGGACCAATATTTGCGCCATCGATTTTTAAAAATAATTCGTATTCAATCTCTGTTAGGCTTCATACGACCTTTAATCAATCGCTTACAGATCTCTATTATGGTTTTAATACCTTCTGATCAATGACAAACAGGGGCCAGCTTCATATACTGCTGCGCTCGTGTTTCCTCGGCCTCCCAGGGTTTCAATTTCATCTGAAGGATTACGCTCTGGCCTTTTACCGTCCCCGCGGGATTGGCTGGACATCGGTGTGTATCAAAATGCCTGCGTGCGATGAAAGATGCCACTTAGTCCCCATGGAAACGCACCTTTTAGACGCTCAGCCTTGTTGGTGTGGATTGCAGGTGAAATTGCTCTATGGGATCAACACAGAGCTCGGCTGTGGTGTAATGGTGACGCTCTGCTTTAAGTTTTTGTGCCCGTTAAAGGAGAAACATTTATATCACTCTGATGTTTCTCTCTTTTAGTTTTGAGCTGATGATTGCGGGATGTCGTCTCGCTGTCCTGTCACACTCTCATTAGCCCTTAACCGCCGGTGATCCGACGTTTCTATACGGTGCAATTATGGAAAAACGCTTTTCCATCGACACTGACAAAAAAAAGCTTTTATGATGGGCTCCGCCCCGAAGAGGAGGAGGAGGGCTCGGCTGCAGGCTCGCAGGCTAACGACGTGTTTTGCTAGCAGACAATATAAAGGCGTCGCTGACCGCTGGAGGTGTCAAAACATTGAGCCTCCTCTGAGATGTGATGCCATTAGGCTCCACTCGGCCTCTTCTGGCATTCTGAAGTGAGACGTTAAAGATAATTCATTAGCAATTATCCCTTTTTCTGCACATGTAGCTTCAGATGGCACATTAATTGGAATGTGAAGCAGGGCTGTGTTCTCCCACACTGCCCACTCACTTTTGGAGCGGAAAGTGCAACGCTCCACCATGTTTCTTAGCGCAGGAGCGAGGAAGAACAGAATGCTAGCTGTGAGTCATGTGACCCCGGCGCTCCCGCCTGCCTGTCACTCAGGATGGTATGGAAGGGCAGAGGGACCAAACGGAAACCAGTGGTCAATCACGTCTCCGCTCGTGAGAGCTGGTCATCGCTGCCAGGCAGGATGAGGGGATGATTTCTGATATCTGATATTTATGTTTAAAATGTTGAGGATGGATCACGCTCCCAAGGAAGTCTAGAGGGGCGTTGGACTTCTTATTCTGCAACACGTAGATGTAGAAATGATGCTACCTGTTTTCTGACACGGACACACAGACGTGTTGGTCGCAGGCAGCACTATATGATGTACTACACAGTGTTGAGTGTAGCGAGGGTATATGTGGACTGGTTTGGGGAGAGGAGGGGGAGGAAGAGGGGGAGGAGGGGGAGACATGAATCATAGCTCACACGCTGGGAATAAAGTTCATTTTTTATCCAGACAGACCATCAGTCAGCGCTTGCAGGATGTGGCTGGGCCTCCTGATATCAATCTGCATGGAGGCATCCTCCTTCTCCCCAGAGGGGGAGGGGGGGTGAGGGGGAGAGAGGGGAGTGCTTTGATTTAAACGGCAGCATTTATCACACCTGCTTCGGCATCCTACAGGACAGCCATGTGAGAGAGAGAGGAGGGGAGCGTGGCGGCGCGGCGGTGACATTGCTAATACTTGCTCGTGCCGTTTGGACTAATTTGGATTAGTTATGTTACGTTTCCGCGGCGTTAAACGGAGGCTGTTGCTGCTGCAGTGTGATTACGGCGCTCGCTCCGTCGCTCGCTCCGTCGGTCGGTGGAGTGTGTCAAGGCTCATAAAAGTTCAGATTGTTCCCAGAGTCCTAACCTTCCTTCATGCTTGGTTTTGCAGCGTCGTCGGTGTTAGACCATTAACTTTACAAATGTTCTTAAGGAACAATAAATCAGGCCGGAGCACTTCCTGTTGTCGCCGCCTGCTCTTATATTGTGGCCACACACACACACACACACACACACACACACACACACACACACGGCCATAAAGATTTCATAAGGCCCAGCAGCTCCCAATTATGTGTAAATGTACATATTATACAGCTCGTATTCACCTCCTGCATTCCAACGTCTCCGTTTCTCCGTTCAGCCGTTTCTGCCTCTCAGCCGCTTCCTGAAACGCCATCGAACAATAACATCAGCTGCGTAATGATAATAGAGGAGGAGAGACGCTGCACCGCCACAACACCATCCCACTGTGACAGCCTCCTCCATCTTCATAATGTCCTCCACCCTCCACCCGCAGCCCCACACGCTCCCTCCACCCGCAGCCTCCACACGCTCCCTCCACCCACACGCTCCCTCCACCCTCAGCCCCACACGCTCCCTCCACCCTCACGCTCCCTCCACCCGCAGCCCCACACGCTCCCTCCACCCACACGCTCCCTCCACCCACACGCTCCCTCCACCCACACGCTCCCTCCACCCACACGCTCCCTCCACCCACGCACGCTCCCTCCACCCTCACGCTCCCTCCACCCACACGCTCCCTCCACCCACACGCTCCCTCCACCCTCACGCTCCCTCCACCCTGCAGCCTCCACCCACGCTCCCTCCACCCCACACGCTCCCTCCACCCACACACGCTCCCTCCACCCGCAGCCCCACACGCTCCCTCCACCCTCACGCTCCCTCCACCCTCACGCTCCCTCCACCCGCACGCTCCCTCCACCCACACACGCTCCCTCCACCCACACGCTCCCTCCACCCGCAGCCCCACACGCTCCCTCCACCCGCAGCCCCGCACGCTCCCTCCACCCGCAGCCCCTCACGCTCCCTCCACCCGCAGCCCCACACGCTCCCTCCACCCACACGCTCCCTCCACCCACACGCTCCCTCCACCCGCAGCCCCTCACGCTCCCTCCACCCGCAGCCCCACACGCTCCCTCCACCCGCAGCCCCTCACGCTCCCTCCACCCGCACGCCTCCCTCCACCCGCACGCTCCCTCCACCCACACGCTCCCTCCACCCGCAGCCCCACACGCTCCCTCCACCCGCATGCTCCCTCCACCCACACGCTCCCTCCACCCTCAGCCCCTCACGCTCCCTCCACCCGCAGCCCTCACGCTCCCTCCACCCGCTCCCTCCACCCACCCGCTCCCTCCACCCGCAGCCCCTCACGCTCCCTCCACCCGCAGCCCCTCACGCTCCCTCCACCCGCTCCCTCCACCCACCCGCTCCCTCCACCCGCAGCCCCTCACGCTCCCTCCACCCGCAGCCTCCCTCCACCCGCAGCCCCTCACGCTCCCTCCACCCGCTCCCTCCACCCACCCGCTCCCTCCACCCGCAGCCCCTCACGCTCCCTCCACCCGCAGCCCCTCACGCTCCCTCCACCCGCAGCCCCTCACGCTCCCTCCACCCGCAGCCCCTCACGCTCCCTCCACCCGCAGCCCCTCACGCTCCCTCCACCCGCAGCTCCCTCCGCACGCTCCCTCCACCCGCACGCTCCCTCCACCCGCAGCCCCGCACGCTCCCTCCACCCGCAGCCCTCCACCACGCTCCCTCCACCCTCAGCCCCTCACGCTCCCTCCACCCGCAGCCCCTCACGCTCCCTCCACCCGCTCCCTCCACCCACCCGCTCCCTCCACCCTCAGCCCCTCACGCTCCCTCCACCCGCAGCCCCTCACGCTCCCTCCACCCGCTCCCTCCACCCACCCGCTCCCTCCACCCTCAGCCCCTCACGCTCCCTCCACCCGCAGCCTCCCTCCACCCGCAGCCCCTCACGCTCCCTCCACCCGCTCCCTCCACCCACCCGCTCCCTCCACCCTCAGCCCCTCACACTCCCTCCACCCGCAGCCCCTCACGCTCCCTCCACCCGCAGCCCCTCACGCTCCCTCCACCCGCAGCCCCTCACGCTCCCTCCACCCGCAGCCCCGCACGCTCCCTCCACCCGCAGCCCCTCACGCTCCCTCCACCTGCAGCCCCCACGCTCCCTCCACCCGCAGCCCCGCACGCTCCCTCCACCCGCAGCCCCGCACGCTCCCTCCACCCGCATCCCCCACCCGCTCCCTCCACCCCAGCCCCACGCTCCCTCCACCCTCAGCCCCTCACGCTCCCTCCACCCGCAGCCCCACACGCTCCCTCCACCCGCAGCCCCGCACGCTCCCTCCACCCGCAGCCCCTCACGCTCCCTCCACCTGCACCATCATCACCTGTTGTCATTTACCACAAGCCTCCAACGTGTTTCTCTACGACAACTGAAGTATTTGTGCTAATAACGACTTGTTTTGAGTATCTCTCGTCTTTCGATTCAACTCGATGGTCGATGGTCTTTTTTTGTGTGTCTTCAGACAGCTGGTCTCGTGGCGGCTGCCTCTCCTTTGTTGCGTTTGGCATTTGATCAGTTCTACATTTTTCCCTCTCACCTGGTTTGTGACTAACGCATCAGCAGTTCAGACGGAAACTTTCTGGCCCCGTTCACACGTGTATATGTTGCCTCGACGAAGACTTCGTGGCAGATATAAGAGGATGGAGTGAGATACGACCGTTGCTAACGCTTCTGTCTCTGTGTGGAGCCAAAACAATGCAGTTAGCTTAGCTTAGCATCGTGATTTTAACCTCCAGCGCTCACTAATCAACATGTTTTATCATGCTTGTTAAATTCGTTTAAAAGAAAGGTCTGAAAAAGACAGTTTGTGGTTTTAACGAGGAGTTATGAGCTGCACTATATTTCGGTCGGGAGCAGAGACTTCCAGTCTTTATGCTAATCTAAGCTAGCCTCCTCCTGGCCCTAGCACCGATGTTAGAGTCATGTCAACATCTCGTTTACCTGTTCTTTAAAACAGGTGTCGTCACCTCTGGAGGTTATCAAACACTCGGGACAAAGACATGTAATAGAGGCAGGATATTCTAAATTTAACAATAAACTTTATAGTCTAAAATGCCATCAGGGCACTGAAACAATAAACTTACTGAGAATTTAATCATTATAAATTATCTTGAGCATCTTTTTCTTTATTATAATCTCTAAAAATAAGAGTTTTCATATCGGCACGTTGGGCAACTTGTACTTCGATACTATCGACCAACCAGCTGCAGATTTTCAGTCATTGCTGCCTACGATTCTGGACAAAATGAAGTGCAACGGTGCAGCTAACACGGTGCTATGTGAAGACAGAAAGTAGAGTGATACGCTAGTCAAGGAAATAAACATCGAACAGAGAACTAAGAATATCACAACCAGTCCTTAATAATCTATGAATATGTGACGAGGGTCTGCGTGCTGCGCCTCCCTGCGGCTGATTGTTCAGGTCCAGGTTGAAAAAAGAGAGAACTTAAAGCAGCGTTAAAAATGAGGCTAAACACACAGAGAGAAGCGACAGGCCTTTTCTTCTTTCAGAGGATTAAAGTGAAACACGAGCACCGTGGTGGTAAATCACAGGGACGTAATCAAGTGCAGTGACATTATGCTGCGGTTTGTGGAAATGACGACGGAGCACAGAAACAAAGTAAAGTGTAAGTTCAGATTTCAGTCATTGGCAGAAGCTCGGAGTGTGAAGTCGACCACAAACAGGAAGCAGGTTCATACTGAGGCGATACGACAAACAATCAGGAGTACAACAGCAGACACCAGCAGCACGGCCTTCCTTCCATAAACAGCCTCGTTGTACTAAAGCAGCAGCAGAGCTCACCATCACTCCGGTGCACTGAAGGTTTTAAGTCCAGTCAGTCAACATCCAGTAATTAGCTCAGTGTTGGAGCCACTTCCTGCACCAGCCACAGAAAGCTGAACCGTCTGACGGCGTCTGGCCAGATAACCTTTCAGCATGAAGCACAAGTGCATCTGAAATATTGATGTGGCCCCTCTCAGCCTCAGCTCAGGGTGAACACATGTAAAGAACTCCAGATGCAATAATGTGGAAGAATCAGACAAGAACAGTGAGTCTGAACTCAGAAACCTTCATTCTGTATTTTAATTCCTGCTCTCATAAAGGCCAGTCAAGACAAACGTAGATCAGATGTGAATCTACAGAGCTTATAAACTGTGGCCGGGGAAAACACACATCTAAAGATGCATCAGAGCGAGATGAAGCATATTCTGTCTGGACGGAGGAGGGCGGGGTGATTTAAATGGAGCTGTGGAGGAGGAAGGGATCAGCCCAGGGGTCATCCAATGAGTTTTTGTTTTGGGACTCCGGGGAAATCAGGTGGCCGGGTGTCGGGATCACGGGGGCGGCGTGTCGCGCCGCAGAGTTCAAGGAGCCGGGCCCTTCTATTGTGCCGGGGTCAAACTGCTTTGCACCCGTCATCGTCGGGAGATGGCAGCGAGCGAGGCGAGGGGCAGGGCTGAAATTGAGCAGGGCCGCGGCGAGCACCTCGCTTATTCACCCTTCAACCTTGGAAACACATTGTTTTTGTCAGTCGGCGCCTGGAAGTCCGCCCAACATCAGCAGGATAGACTAAACAAGAATAATAATAACTGGTAGACGCTGCTGGGCGGATGTGAATACACGAGCCAGAGCAGAACTACAAAGGGAAGAGCTCCACCACTCAGAGATGACTCAGACTGGACACTTTTAAAACGGGAAGGTTATAAATGTTCTGATACATGAATATTTTGACTGAAGGAGCTGCATGGGCTGCAGAGGCAGGCAGGCTGCACACAGAGCTGCTGCGCAACCCAGCGACGGCAGCGAAGGAAGAAAAAAGGGTATTGTGAAACAAAAAAAAAAAAGGCTATTAGTGTTGTCAGTTACTCCTGCAGGTTCATATCGCTCAGTATTCAAACCCACAGGTCTCCCTTGAACTGCTTTATTGAACAGTGGATTTTCAAACAGAAACAGTGGAGAAGTGAGGTAGCCTAGCAACATTGAAACCACAGTGAATGACTGTGTGTGCCCACTGCGAAGGAGCCAGGCAGCTGAAACGACAGCGCGGAGCAACCCCAGAGAGAGTGGGATGTGCTGGCCACCGTGGAAAATACAAATAGGTTGGCTGTTTGTAGCAGCACACTGTAGACATACGCATGCTGTTTACAGAGCCGGCTCGCTTTCCTGTTTTCTCTCAGCTACATACGGACGGAGTTTAACAATGTTTTCACACACCTGCTGCCAGGCGCGCCTTAAAAACCAGCGCTGGTCACCGTATATTGTTTTTCGCCACGACGCAGTTCTTGTAAATAAAAGATGTCCAAAATGTAACAGAGAGAGAAATAAAGAATGAAACCTCCCCAGGTGCAGAGAGAAGGAGGTGTGATGCCTCCAGGCTGTCGGAGCCTCTGAGGGGCTCCGATGATCCAGCTGAGCAAATGTATTGGAGAACGAGGAGCTCTGCTCTGTGACCATGGTAATATGGAAATATGCTTCATCTGATCAATAAGAGTCAATTCCTCATGAGGGCTGCTGAGATGCCCAATGTCTTTTTAAGAGTATTAAAAGCAGCGACAGGAAATAAATCACGTCCCTTCTCCTTTTAAGATTAATTACTGTTCACTGGCAGTTTTCTGCAGCGTGTATAAATAGGAGAAAAGTACTGTGGCTAATTATCTCGATAGGTGGCCATTTTTTATTGCACAGCAATCACAAGGGAGCTGTAAGATTATTGCTGTAAAACCACTCAAACACAGGCAGGTTGCAAATGAGCACAGAAGGAGAAAGAAACGTCAACCTGAGATCGGATGTGGAGATGAGTCCTGGAGACAAAGCCTCACCGACGTTCGTACGGCGTTAGAGGCTAAAAATACAATCCCAATCTGCTTTCTGGCGTTTGGACAATGTTGATATTTGACAATATTGTTCAGCTTCCGCTAACTCTGCGTGAGTCACCAAACAATGTTGGACGAGCTGTGAGAACAGGAACACAGAACCAGACTTAAAGGGATATTCCGGTGTAAGTTTAATCCATGGTCTAACACACCGTGACACCGAGTAAGACTCCCCCTCGAGAGGTCAAGTTAGCTGACCGCTAGCTTAGCTAGTTTTAGCAACCTCAGAAAAGACCGCACGATAACAATACACTGCAGCTTCTGTCTCCAACTAGAAACCGCCATCAAAAAGCCACAATTAATGGTGAGAACAGCAGCAAACTTCAGCAACAGTACATGTACAGTCCCAGCACACAGTACGAAGCATCAAACATCTGCTAGCTTTGCTGGATTTGTATTAAAAACACAGCACAACTCACCCTCTCCTCCAGCAGCCTGCCTGTGTGGGGAAGCCCTGACGAGTCGATTACCGAGTGCAGTAGATTTCTGCAGCTCAAGGATGAAAATTTTTATTACAGACTGAATCATCACAGAGGCCATTATTTACTGAATGAAACCACTGGACTGTCTGAGCATCACTGTTAGCTATGTGCTAAATTAGCTACACTAGCGCTTCATATTAGAGTTCAAACCTTCATGATCTTTTAGAAGTTAAACCACAGTTAGCGTTAGCATTTTCACCAGCGTGACAGCATGCACGTTACGCCATCATCACTTGGTATCCGTGCTTCATTGTTAGCTGGTATCTCACCGACTGACAGACTTGTCTAAACTTGTGGCCGCTCCTTGACTCACCCGAGGATTTCCCTGCTTCATATCGCTGACTTCGACATTCGATTGATGTGCCATTGGCGGAGCGTGGTGCAGACAGGCCGGTGTGATCCGGGTTTATTCTCACAAGCTGGTGACGATGGTGTTTTGAACGGTTCCAGGTTGTTTCAGCTGTCTGAGAACAGAACTTGTACAAAATGTGATTTGGAGTTAGTTTTTCTTTGTTTGCATGCACGACAAATACATAAAGTCTTGTCCTCCTACCAACCACTGGATTATAGTTTTTTAATGTAAAGCTTTAATAATAAATACTTAAATTGTGCTATTGCTAATCTGTTTTGAAGGCAGGAAACACCACAGTTATTCCTCGCTGCCTCATTGTTATGTTATTATTATGTTACCTTGACTGATCCTTGTTGGGAGCATCAGCAGCGTTGCGGTGGTACCGAGTCCGGTTCTCAGCCTTATTGATATTGGTTATTGATATATTCCACGCTGTCAGCTGACAGTTAACACCGTGCTGGTTACATACATCGTTCTGCAGCCTGGGTTTAATTTTTAATCAATCTGTGGTGCACAAAACAAGCTGATAACATTCCAGTGTCTGTTCCTGTTTCAGTGAAGCTGACTAATGGCTGTTTGTTGCTCTGCTCGGCTTTTTATTTCTGAACGTGCTCACTTAATGAGTGGAGTGATGCTCCCTTTCATGTGTTCATATCAAAGCGCCGCCGTCCCTTAATTGTTTTGATCGACATTCGGGCGAGAAAAAAAAAAAAGAGAGGATTTATTTGATTATTTAATTTTCTCATCTTATCTGAGCCGTAATGACTTAACCTACAGAGTAGTGACAGTTCCACTGGAACAAGTGCATAATTATACATTTAAGTGTTCTACTTAATGTGCTCGTTTTCAAGCTGTCAAGGTCATCCGCTGGAGTGCCATTAGCAAGAGAGGGGCCCTCTTTACCTGGAACATGGCAGCCGCTTAATGCCCAACACTGGAGAGGAGAGGAGAGCGTGGCACGGCGCGCTCGCTGCGCCGCCGCCGACAGCCGGGCGGACGCAGGAATTCATTTATACAGCACGCTCACGTACACGGGAAGCGTGCCGCCTATATATTTGTCTTCTTAATGTGTTTGTTGTGCAGCCCACACTTTATCTGGCAATCAGGGCGAGAGGGTAACGACTCCTGTGAGTCTGAGGAGAGGGTGAAAGTGGTCGGGAGTGCAGCGCGGGGGGAGCTGACACTGTGAACCCCTGATGGCCTCTCTGCCGGGTCGCCATGGCAACATCTCGCCCCGCCGTTAATGAGGCACAAGTGAGCTGTTAACAGAATACTGATTTGGGTTTGACATCAGCCCCTAATTCATATCTGTCAGGAGGTGTTGATGAAATATGCACCCTGAGTTTGTTTCACACAAAATGGCCTCCGCGTCGCGTTTATGCAAAACAAAGATGTGCCGCGCGTCTTACGGAGTAATTGTGCCGGTCAGCGGCCGCACAGCATGCTGGGTGAAGATGTATTTACGTCCCCACATACGCTATTATGTTTAATAATGTATTTTAAATCCGTAATTCAGAAATAAAATGGAAAAAAAGGGGGATGGCGTGAAAGCGGAGCCTGGCTGAGCGTGTGCCCTTCACATGTTCCTGTGCTGATGCATTATGGATGAAGGCGCTGGGCACACTGGGTGGTAGCAGGGCGAGAGGAGCATCAGTGACTGGCACAGTAATGACAGTGTCTGGACTCGTCTCAGAGCGCCGCTCTCTGATTGGTGACCTTACACGAGTGGCAGAGGTCAGCGATGCTCGGCTCCGCTCGGCTATGAGAGCCACGCCGCCGCCGCTTCACAGAATCCAAATTAGCCAGCGGCTCCCAAATTGCTCTCTCTACCTGCCGGTGCAGCGGCAGCTCCTGCTGTAAGTGATTAGCGCATTAACAGCGTAGTGAGGACTAACTGGCTGCTCCAGACCCCTTGTTACAGCGCGGGAAAGCAGCGCTGCGAGCTGTAATTCATTGCAGTGGCAGCTAATGAGAGGATGCTACAGTGGGAAGGTGACGGTAATAAGCACCGACGCTACGCCGTCTGAACACAGGTGAGGATTCAGGACGAGGAGCCGGTCGTTAGGAAGTATTTACAACTAATCTGAAGCTGAGGTGGCACATGCTGCACAGGAACGGGAGGCTTAATGCTGGAGCTGATGGGAGCTGCCTCTGCAGCTCCAGATCATCTGAAGCCACTGCTGGTGCCAGAACAACACCTGGGTATCAGCACCGATACCCAGCCACCTTTGTGATGTCACACAGTGAGAAGTTTAGGTTTTAGCCGTGACCTAAAGAGCAAAGGTCACTGTTAGACCCTTCAGCAGCCACGAGGAGGCTGAAGTTTGGTTTGGGTTCAGTTACAAGTAAAAAACAAAGCGAATATTGTGAATTATCTATAAACAGCATGCTCCCCTTGTATTGTTCAGCACAGTGCCAAACACACTGTAAGAACTGATCACAGGCCAGATTATCAGATCTGATACTCAGCAGATCAGAATCAGTGTCTGTTTACTGTTTTTACATACGAAGCGATGGAGATTATAATTCCATCTGCGTTGTTTTGTCGCTGTTACACATCTGGAGAGCTTAAATTATGTTTAAGCAGCTACGGGTGGTTTTTAAATGTATAGTGATGCTGTGCTGTCGAGTCAGCTTGATTAAATTAAAGGGGACTCTAATACAGCTGAGGTTCACTCGATGTTCCTCCACAACATTTATGATCGGAGCTACAGCCTGACATCAATCTAACACCTGAAGTTATCAGATCATGTAGAGAACAAACTCCAAACCCAAACTGTCTCTTCTTCATTTAGTGACACAGCTTTAACACTAAGATCATCATTCATCTCTCAGATGTACCTCCCTGATTAATCATTATCAGTATCAGCCGTGCAAAAACAGTATTGGTTGATCGTTAAGAAGCTTACCGAGCAGTCAGCGACACGTTTGAGTCGACGCCTCATGAAGTATTGAAGCTGCCTGTTCAAGCGTCTGTAAGTAAGAGCACAAGTCTAATTCATTTACATGCTCTACACATGTATGCAAACACGCTTCATACATGAATATATGCAGGCAGTCTGCTGCCGTGCATGAGAAGCAGCAGCAGCAGACGCTCCGGCGTCGGCTTTCTAATGTCTCCAAACACACCGAGGAGCCGCTGAAGGCAGACGAGCACATTTATACTCTGTTTTCTTGAGGAGAGCGCAGACGAACCAAACCATTGTGTTCTTCTCTCCCCGCGGTTCTGTTCATCCATTTTCTCTCCAGTGAAGGCCCAGGGTCTCACACACACACACACACACACACACACACACACACACACACACACTCCCCCCCCTCAGTATCTGCGGGGTGTTTAAACACCACAGTAGAGTTGTCTAAATGATAATTGCTTCTGAAAGGTTGATTTGTGGCTGTATCAGAGGGGGTAACTCTCCTCTCAGTGTTGGGCGAGATTAGCCGTGGATCTTCGGGATTTATCACTCGAGGCGTGCGGATTAATGCCGCCATGAAGTTTTAAAACAGAATCAGTGGCGACCGCTCGGTTTTTTAAAGAAATAAGAGGAGCTTAGATGAGCTCAGGCCATTATCAGAGGAAGAGAAGGAGCTAATCAGCTTCTTTAATGCTAATTATTCCTAATGAGGATTAGATTATAAAAAGACAATACTCTGAGACAGATTCTGTCAAAAAAAAAAGTATTTCACGATGTTCTCAGATTCCTAAATTAGCAGTTTGGACGTGAGTCTCAGAGTGAACGTGGCTCTGAGGACTTTAAGGAAACGGCCATTTGAATGTTGTTGTTGTGGATCCTGGATCTAATTAAATCACATCTCCATCTGCTGTTCAGTGTGTCAATAGAAATCACACCTTAGTGATTCAGAGAGAAAATTAAATGAGCTTGACTCCCTGATGTGTGCGGTTAGAGGCCCGCCGCCTCGCCCCGACGCTCCGTAAATGTAAGGATAATAGGTTTAGCTGCAGAGATATGCTGCTATTACAGGTTTTATCTGTGATGGAAGGTGCTTTTTATGGCATTAGAGGAGGCCAGACAAAGAATGACTCACGCCCGATATCTGTAAATAAGATTCTCAAGGTTTTTAAGCCTTAAAAGGAAGCCGGCGTTCAGCCGCTCCCGCCATTAATCATTAAAAGGAAGCCGGCGTTCGTGGCCCCTCCCTCGTCCGCCGTCTGTCGGTCGGAAATGGATTTTCCACAAAAGCCACGATGCAATTTACTCTCCGCTGCCAATGTTAATCTATTTACATACTTTAATTATCTTCATTCGTGCTATTTTGCTGGACAGAAATGTGCCCGATCCCTGTTGTGGTCTGAACAGCAAACAGGATTTTCCTGCTTGGCTGCAGAAAACAGGTGCAGCAGATACAGAGATACAGCGACCGGGTGATTTAAGGAGGCCGGCACTGCTGCTACATGTGAAAGTGAGCGTCTTGTGTTGAATTAAAGGGATATTCCGGTGTAAGTTTAATCCATGGTCTAACACACCGTGACACCGAGTAAGACTCCCCCTCGAGAGGTCAAGTTAGCTGACCGCTAGCTTAGCTAGTTTTAGCAACCTCAGAAAAGACCGCACGATAACAAAACACTGCAGCTTATGTCTCCAACTAGAAAAATGTATTATTATTACTCCATGGAAGCTAATAATAAGTAATAAACATGCATTTTCATCCTTGAGCTGCAGAAATCTACTGCACTCGGTAATCGACTCGTCAGGGCTTCCCCACACAGGCAGGCTGCTGGAGGAGAGGGTGAGTTGTGCTGTGTTTTTAATACAAATCCAGCAAAGCTAGCAGATGTTTGATGCTTCGTACTGTGTGCTGGGACTGTACATGTACTGTTGCTGAAGTTTGCTGCTGTTCTCACCATTAATTGTGGCTTTTTGATGGCGGTTTCTAGTTGGAGACATAAGCTGCAGTGTATTGTTATCGTGCGGTCTTTTCTGAGGTTGCTAAAACTAGCTAAGCTAGCGGTCAGCTAACTTGACCTCTCGAGGGGGAGTCTTACTCGGTGTCAAGGTGTGTTAGACCATGGATTAAACTTACACCGGAATATCCCTTTAAGCAATACGGCCAGATGTGATGTTCTCCACAGGTGTAGATGAGCAGCTCTGTGTACGTGCACGTAGGTTTTGTCACAGGGACGATCTGTCAATAACATCCCGTCCTGTGACTCCAAGTGACTGCAGCGTGTTCACTACGTCTCAGGGAGGACTTCAGCCTAATTGACAGGCGGCGCCGCCTCCTGGGCCACACGGGCGGCTGACAGAGCGAGGATGGAGATTAAAGGAGGAAGTGAACAAAGGTGTGGCGAGGGAACGAGGCGTTGAGGTGGGGGAGGGAGGGGGAGACGGGTTTACGCCAGACAAGAAGGCGCGGAGGTGACGCGCAGGGGATCGCCGGTCAACTAGCAGCGAGAGCCGGAGCGCTGTCACTCTCTCCGCTCTGCCACGTCTGCCGGCCCTGACAGCAATCCATTTGAGGGCCTGGTGGTACTAAGAGAGTGCTAAAACCCAATCAAACAGGCTGGAAGGGAAAAGGCGAGACGCTCGGGCCCAGCCGGCTTCCACTTGTGTGAGCAATTCACCTCTGACTGACCTGCTCAGGCATCTTAAATAAGCCATGCACATCGTGGACGGGGAGAAGCCACACTCAGGGACCCGAGACAGCCATGTATCTGTGAAAGCCGGAGAGTGCTTTTAGAAATCGAAGGAGGACTCCCATGTTTGCCCTCATCAAGGTCAGACGGGAGGGAGACAGACATTTAAAGAAATGTGGAAGGAAGCTCTCTGTTTGTTGGACTTTTTCCTTCTACGTCTCGTCTTTCATCTCAGATTTGTAATTACTTCTGTTTGTTGTTGGGGAAAAGATATTAATCCCACTGGATTAACCTATGTATTTGTGTTTGTGGCTGAGCTTCAGAAGAATCCACAGACACAAAAGGTTTTATCTGCGATCCAGATCAATGGCAGAACCGGTGAAAATACAGTAATAGGTGGTGAAACGCAGGAGATTAGCTTCAATAACACTAAAAGCAGTGTTCAAAGAGCGGAGCCCGTCGAGCCTCTTTAATCTCTGCTGTAAAGGTCAGTGCAGTCGGATCAGGTGTTGCACATGTGTGACGGGTCGGCTCTGGTGAGAAAAGCACTTAGGCGGATAAAAAAAAAGAACAATCGCAGAGTTTTGTAGCTTTTGGAGCTTTTTTTTATCCAGAATAAATTAACAGCTTACAAAAAACACCATCAGGTTACTTTCAGATGTGTGTTTTTTTTCTTCCTGAGATCGAAAAAGATTAATTTGATGATTTGTATTTGGTGCTCAGAGAAAAAAGGTCGTTAGCCTCACAGAAACACACGTTTTCAGGACAGATCTTCAATCAGCCATGCACCGAATGTAGAAAGACTTTCCTCCCCGACAGGATTACAGCGTTCCACAAAATCAATACTCAGCAGCAGCAGCACGACTGCAGCCGCCGCCGCCACCTCAAAGACGCTGCTCGAGTTCAACTAAAGATCAGAGGAAGTTCGCTGCCGACAGCGTGATCACGATGGCATCTGTCGGCGCTGCGAGCCGTGTTGGACGGCGTCCACTGGCTCCCCGGTTTGCTTTGGTTCTCCAAATGTTTGGTGAGAATGTAATTAGCTCGCACTGGGCAGCACAACCTCGTCTGAGACGGGCTGCGCTAACGTCCTCCTCTCCGTCCCTCGTGTGTTCCTGCACACAGAATTAACTCTGACAAAATGGTAATTAATATTTCCCCTCCATTGTTGAAGAGGAGAGAGGACGCGGAGCTCCGGTGCCAGGATCCAAAGCAGGGCACTGCCAGGCCGGCCGCGCGCTGCCAGCTTTTTATTCTGTGCTGCGCCGAGAAAGTGTGTTTTCAATAAGTGGTGTTCAGAACAAAATGCATGTTCCTGTGCTCAGCCTGTTCAGGAAAGATTAGGCAGCGACTGGTTTTTATTTGGACACAAACTTTACTTCCACTCGAGCGTCTCTTTATTATTTGTTCTCTTTGTTTCTGACAGGAAGTGGGGGATGTGGGCGGGAACACCAAAGAACCAGTACAGTCAGATGGTGTATGAGAACGGAGAACCCTGCTGGCAAGGAGGCTCACGCAGCACCACAGTGAGTGTTCCCCACAGAACCACACACAGAACCACACACAGAACCACACACAGAACCACACAGTGGCAGCGGTGGGAGCGCATGATCACACAAAGACGCCGACATGAATAAACTAACAGACAGACAGTGGAACAAATGGTACGTACACGCCGACAGATGGGGAGACGATACAGTAAAAGACGGGCGAACGAGAAGAAGTCGTTTGCTCAGCTCATTAGAGTCGCGCCCTAAATTAAAGATGTGATAAAGACCCTGCTCGCTTTTTCATTCAATGTGACAGACGCGGCCATTTTAGACTCGTAAAACCTTAAATTAAGACAATATACCGAGTATAGTTTGTGTTTTTTTGGCATCAGAAACGTTCAGTAAACATCTGTACCATAAAACCAAAGTATCTCTAACTTTATTTAAAACTCTGGGATTTAATTATATCAAATTATATTTTAAAAGAAGACACATGTCCCAGTTTCTGTCCTCCAACAAAACAGTGCACTTCTTTCTTTTATACCCAAGTTTACCGTCCGTGCATCTAAACATCCGTTATCTGAACTGGGTTGTTTTCTTTCCTCTTCAAGGATTTTGAGTATTCAAAGTTCAAATACTGTCTCAAGAGTCTCAGGTAATAGCCAGCGCCGTGAATCACCCAGAGCACGGTAAAGCTTATTGTCAAGTGAAGACTGTCTGTCTGGATGTTGTTCACGTGTTTCATTCACTTGAGCTCGCGGGGAAGCAGACGTAAACAAATTGGAGATTAGCGTAGCACAAAAAGTTAGCTGTAGCAACGCGTTTTCTTCGCGATGACAGGAGGTGAGCTTATAACTTATGTACATTCTCACCATCCGGGGGTCTGATCCATATTAAGCTACAAAGATTAAGACTTCTGGAGGAGTTTTAAGGCCCCCACACACCAACCAAGGCCGACTTCCTTATCCGACCACTCCGTCGGATCCGTTCGGTAGAAAAGTCACATTGAAACACTCCGCCCCGGCTACACAGCAGCGTATACGTTCTGCGCCTGTGTGAAATGCAGTAAGTCTCCTAAACATCAGGTGGCGCTAGTCTCGTGCCAGTGACCCAAAACATAAAAACAGGAAATGACAGAACGGAGTGCGGACCGTAGCTTATCAGAACAAAGCACACACAGTGTTAGCTCAGCATTACTTGCGTGATGTCGTATTACGGTGGTCTCTCTTCCACCAGGGCAGCCAGCTGCTCCTCAAAGTCCTCGGTCCACACAGCCATGGCTTCCAAACATACGCTGGTTTATCCCCAAAATAACGAACGGTGAAGTGTTGTTTGTAACTCTGTGCCGTCTCTGTTTATGTGGTTTGTTTACCATCGTCACTTCCGCCGCCCCTCCCACACGCCGCGCTGATTCGCTGGCACACCGCCAATCAGAATGGTCACTGAACAGCTAGCTAACAACCAATCAGAGTATCCGACGGCGTCCAACCTCAGACGCCGACTTCACATGTTCAGTCGGCTCCGACAACACTGAACACACCGAACAGAGCAGCTCCCGAACTCGTCCGACTCTCTCCTAACGCTTCAGACATCTGAGCCGGTGTGTGTCGACCTTTAAGTTTCATTCTTGACAGATTGTTTGGGGGAAATAGGCGCGACTTAGATAAAATGACTCTGGTTTCCGGAGTAAGTTTAATCCATGGTCTAACACACCTTGACACCGAGTAAGACTCCCCTCGAGAGGTCAAGTTAGCTGACCGCTAGCTTAGCTAGTTTTAGCAACCTCAGAAAAGACCGCACAATAACAACACACTGCAGCTTATGTCTCCAACTAGAAACCGCCATCAAAAAGCCACAATTAATGGTGAGAACAGCAGCAAACTTCAGCAACAGTACATGTACAGTCCCAGCACACAGTACGAAGCATCAAACATCTGCTAGCTTTGCTGGATTTGTATTAAAAACACAGCACAACTCACCCTCTCCTCCAGCAGCCTGCCTGTGTGGGGAAGCCCTGACGAGTCGATTACCGAGTGCAGTAGATTTCTGCAGCTCAAGGATGAAAATGTCTGATTATTACTTATTATTAGCATTCCATGGAGTAATAATAATACATTTTTCTAGTTGGAGACATAAGCTGCAGTGTTTTGTTATCGTGCGGTCTTTTCTGAGGTTGCTAAAACTAGCTAAGCTAGCGGTCAGCTAACTTGACCTCTCGAGGGGGAGTCTTACTCGGTGTCACGGTGTGTTAGACCATGGATTAAACTTACACCGGAATATCCCTTTAAGTTAGCCTCGTCTGAGCGTTCTGCTGCCGAGCCAACACTCTCCAGAAACAATGTCCTCATTACTTTGGACAGAACCGCCCGTCAGCCCTTCAGGAGACTCTCTGAAGATGGTCATGGATCAAACATGATGCTGAACTCACTTTATGCACATGACCAAGAAGATGTTTAAGCGACTCTCCTTCCACCACAGAAGCCCTCAGACGCTGTGATGACTCCAGCTGAAGTACAGAGAGGCCACACGTTGCTTATTTCCAGCAGGAAAGCCAAACGCAGCTCCTCTCTCCTCGTTCATCAGGGACAGTCTGAAGCTCCCAGCATGCTTCGCTCTGCGCATGTGTGGTCCAACAATGGGGAGTTAGTGAGTCAATCAGCAGAAGACGCTGGGTCCTCGTGGCCCACTCAGCAGCCTGGCAGAAAGATGTTTTGTTCAGAGCCCAGTGATGGGAGCCGACTCGCTCTCCCCCCTCTGTCACTCTTCATCGGGTTTATGGTGAATGTCGCTCGCTCAGCTTCCTCCTCGTCGACTCCTCTCTCCATTTTTCCCAGCATTCCCTCCTCTTTCAGCCACTTCTTATGAGCTCCATTTACATTTTTGTGTGAGAATTTGCTCAATTAAAAATGCAGCACTTTTAATCATCTTATTTTCTATGCCTGGCCCCCTTCTGCAAATCAGAGTCCAATAAATGCCGTTTGCAGATGTATGTACTCGTGCCATCCGGGGGCCCCTTTGAACAGACTAAATTGAATTCCTTTGATACGACCCCCTTACCGTGTGCAGTCGGCATAAATGAAGTCTCGTCAGAAGTCGGCGCTCATTATATTTGAAATGCTGAAGCTCGTCTCGGCTCTCTCTTTCAGCGCTGAGACGCACTTTATACTGGAGGAGTGGGACCAGTGATGTATTGTTTCAGCCGTGGATATTGAGGTAATCCACATTCAAGCAGCGTGCAGCGCAGTTTCTTAAGAGTCTGCAGGGGAGGGCGAACGCAACTGCTTCACTTATTAATTAAACTCAAAGTGCTGGACTGTGACTGCTGCATGTGAGCGCTGAGTGCAGCTACAGCTGAACAACTGTAGCTCCGGACCTGAAGCTGGATCTCTCCCTCTAGTGTCCAGCCTGTTAGAACTCGGCCAGTGTTTGTTGATTCGGCCACTCTTTCTGTTGGTCAGGATAATATTGTGCTCAGCAAGATGTGAGAGTCGAAACATTGACAGGAACAACACATCCTCACACCGAGACGGTGGAATGGGTCGACTGCCAGCGACCAAAACAGCACGGTCGTGGCAGCATACCAGCGCCGGGCGGACTGGACCTTCATCGTACGTTTGAAGTGTCGTTGGGTTTAGGTTCAGATACACTCACAAGAAACGTAAATATGAGTCGTAACAAACTGTCGACCCTCACGATCAACCTATGTGATCGTTTTTCTGATGAGGATGTGACGAGAAACCTGCACAATCAGACCATCAAACTGTTGTTTTAAAAGAGGGAAACAAAGCTAAAATTGACAGTATCACCCAAAGTGTCTGTTAAAAACATCCAGGACAGCTAACAGAGCACAAAAACAGTTTTCCTTCTCCACCTTTCAGTTTTACCAACAGCAGATTATTTATCTACACCTGCGAGAGACACTTTAAAAAGAGAACGGACAGGAGGGAAGAAACAGAAGCAAAGATAAACTGATTTTTGGTCAAAAAACCTAGATACTACATTACCCATAATGCAACTCACTAGCATGTTTCCTCAGAGTGTCCATGCCTGGTAAACACCTGAGTCTTTTCAACGCCGCACTTCCAATTTGAGACGAGACAACCCTGATGACATCACAATGACATCACAGGGCAGCAGAGCCGAAGAACACGCACAGCTGTTTTCAGTGCGATCTGTGATCAATAAACTGATCCTTGTGTGTGTTCGTATCAGCGAAAGCATCGATACACACATGCTGGAAAAGTTAGACACAGAAAGTGGGCCTGTGATTCTGAGGTTCTGCCCGTCAGAACCGATCTGTGACTGCTGCACCTGCACGTTAAATCACTGAATCACCAATAATCACACACACACACACACGTCGGGAAACACTTTGTCTCACCGAGCGGCACACACCCACTTAATGTCTCTGTGCAACAAGATACAAGTGACATAACAAAAGAGTCTATTTTTAATCGGAGCGCGGGACGGAACCAAATCACCACTTGTACCAGCCTGAAACTTCAGCACAATAATACCTGTCAAGTCCTCGTCTCTCTCCCTCTTCAGGTGCTTTTGTTCGCCGGAGGGATCGTCTGTTCAGGGCGCAGTATGATGTGAGGGGTTGCTATGGAAACCCCCTAGAAGTAAAACACGTTTTTTCTCTTTTCCTCCCGTTCCCGTTCCCTTGCAGAGGGTGTCAAAGTCGCCTATTAAAGTCATGACATTGGTAATCACATCGTCGCTCGCCCGTCCACACACACACACACACACACACACACACACTCTGTCCCGCAGTCACGGCGTCACTTTGACTCGGCGGTGATGAAACTCCTCTTCATGTGGAGTGCGATCGTCTCATTTGACGAGAGAGACCTGATACTGTTTGATTCGGCACGAGTGCTGCAGTTTGGCCATAATTCCATCATTTGCTGTGAATCCCGTCTGAAAACCCTGAAAACAGGAGGCAGGACAGTGTCTTCCATCAGCCCCTCCGGAGACAGAGCTGGCATGGCTCTTGACTGAGGCTAACTACGGCTCGTCTCCCCGCACCACCTCAACTTTCTTTCCTTTGTGCTTTTCTAGGTCACGCTGACATGCGGAACGGAGACAGCCTTGCGATCGGTGAAGGAGCCCAGCAAATGCCAGTACATCATGGACTTTCAGACTCCTGTGGCCTGTCAGCCGGTGCTGAAGCAGCGGGGCATACACAGTGAACTGTGACCCTTCCCTCCCCGTGCTGGCCTAGCCTAGATTCATCCGGCCCTCCCCTCCCTCCCCTCCCTCCCCCCGCCCCCTCGGCCAGCCTGCGGTGACAGGCCCGGTCCTGAGGGTCCCCTCTGACATCTGTGTTGTCAGAACATATATACTTCCAAATAAGTCTCGCTAAGGTCAGAATCAGAGGTTCAGCAACACTGCTGCTAGACGACTGTAGGTCTCATTGATTGTTACAGAGCTGCTTTAAACTGTTATTACTTTAATAGATCCAACGTTACAGTATGTACCTGACCCGTGTTCTCACTGAGGGCCCGACAGAACCACAGTGTAAATACTCAAACAGCAGCAGAGTCTCGTCTTAAAGGACACGTCTGATGATAGTATATATATTTTTCTTACAGTGAAAAGACCAAAAACTGATTTGATCTCTCCTTACGAGTCTTACTTGTTTAGCGATAGCCTGTTTTAGCTTAGCATAGAGCTCCATGTCATCATGATGTCCACTCAGCACCGCTCACAGTGTGTATACATCCACAGCTGGAGGTAAAGTAGTGCCCAGAACTATTTACTCGTCTGTTTTAGGAAATCATTCAGCCTTTAAAATAAAAAAAAAGATGTTAAATATATAGTTCATCATTATACTGCCAGACAAAAATAGGCTAGCAGCCTTAGCGTCACCAACAGGGTAGAGAAGTCACATCATGATACAATTAAAGGGTAACTCCATGAATTTTACACATTAAAGCAACGTTATGTAACTTTCTACTTTAAAATAACAGAATCGTGCTGATGGAACAGTGTCTTGTAATCAGGTGGACGGTGTCACATTGTGATGACGTCACAACTTCTTTACAGTACGTCAAATGTGAAAAAAATAAGTAGTATGAAGCCTTTCGTGGCTCCAGAAGAAGCTGAATGTGACCTAATAAATCACCTCCAGTGGTTAAGTTGCATTGTGGGTAATGTAGGCACCAGGTTTTGTAAAGGAAGAAGTGATATCTCCTGTTCTGCTATCAATTAAGAGGAGTGCAATGCTAGACCAAAAAAAACTGGTGCCTACATTACCCACAATGCAACTTAGCCACCAGGCGTTGGTGGCGTCGCCCTCTGAGCGTGTAGATATGTGAACACATCCAGTCATAATGTAACTGCTGTATGAATAACTGCTTAAAGCACAAATAAAACAGTCGTCTTATTTTATTAAAAGCCTGGTTTCATTCTTCCACTAACTCTGCTTTCACGTATTATTTACTCAACACTTTCAGTGTTTAAAGACTATAAAGCATCGCTGGATGTGTTTAATCTATAGTCTGCTAACACTTCCACAATATTTGCACACTGTCAGCTGATCACTGATGCATTGTGTATTGAATCTAACGTATCATGGTTTCACAGGATGCTGCCCGCGTTAGCTTCTGACTGCGCCTGCTATTTATGATGCTGTTATGTAACAGATTGTGGGGTTTCTGCAGCAGAGCCCTCTGCTCATTAAGGGGGAGCCAAATCAGCTGTCAGGTATCCAATCGGCTGCCAGATAGATCCCCACCCTGCCGGGGCAGCTGGGTGGCTGTTTGCCTGCTAGCGGTGCAATAGCCTGAGGCCCTGCTGCCCCTGCAGGGACGGCTGTGTTTCCATTCATCTGGCTTCAGCTCCCATCCTCGCTCTCTGTCTGATGGCCTTTCTGACCGTCCGAGTTCACCTCCAGTTGTTGGTGGAGTTTGTCTGAGGCGTCAACCAAAATTCTAGAAACCAAACAGTCTGAAGTGAATCAAACTTTGGATCAGAGCGGAACAAAAATGTGCAAAAGCAGCAAAACCTGACAACTCGCAGCATCATTTTTATCTCACGTCTGTAAAGGCAAACACTGGAAGGAGAGGCGGCTCAGAGGATATAATCCGGTTTGATTCCTCGCCATCTCAAGGAGAAAAAGACACGTCGCCGTGTATTTTAATCTCCAGAAATGCAACAGATGCCAAAGCTGATGTCAGCAGAAAACCAGGAAGCGTTCACAAGCTCCCGACTCCACCAACAGCTGGAAATGCTGCCAATCACCGAGTGTCAAGAGCAGCCCTCCGTCTAATACTCATCACCGACATCTGGAGGAAACTTTACGTTGCGTCGCTGCCATATGGCGACCGTGCGATGGCGTCTCACGCACAACTTTTCCTTCCTCTCACAAAGGAGCAGATTCCACAATCTGCAGGGTGTCAACAGCTCCTCGATGCTGAATGATCATCGTGTGTTAAATTACTTGCGTGCTTCACCCCACACAGCGTGGGCGGGCGGAGCCGGCGACGCGAGGCTGCAGTTTAAATGGACAGTTGTTTGGGAATAGAGAAAAAAAAGCAGCAGCACTGTGAGTTTCTGTGCTGGGTGGGTTTTTTTGAAGCGACTGGCCATTGATGTGCTGCTGCAGATCAGAACAGGGAAGGAGGGAGATGTGGGAAGGATTCAGCCGGGAAGGCGAGCACACGCTGAGCACACACTGCCACGCACACACCAGCACACACTCACACACCTCCATTCAGCACATTTGCACATGAAGGGGCAGGGATGGAAAGTCTTTCCAGTTGAGCGTGGGCGTATTTGTGTGTTGACTCCAAATTGCTAAAAGGGCCCAGAGGCTTTATATTGCATTAAATCTCCGACTCAGCTGTGTAGAAACTAGTTCAGGGTACCTGTTCTCTGGAGTGGGAGCCGGCGAGGCCTTCGCCTGCCTGACTGACTGACTGACTGACTAGTGAGTGACTGACTGGTTGACTGACGCCCACCACAACCCAGCGCCGCTCGCACTCTTTTGGAGATTGTTTTTAAGCTCCCTGCTTTGAAGGGAGGCCAGTTCTCCCCTCAGGGCTGAGAGGGAGAAGAAACAGGGCGCTCGCGTTGAGTCGGCGTGCGACAGTCACATCCATCTCCCTGGCGTCCACACGTACTCCAGCCTATTCAGTCACGATAGCGACGCCTCAGTCAGCTTCTAGCCTACATATTCTCTGCAAACAACACCGTTTAGAGGCGTTTGTGTTGCGAGCACATATAGAAACGTATATACAGTAACACATTTCTATTTCTGAAGATGTCTCAAGGTTTCAGTGACTCATATGTTGGTTAGCATTATTTACTTTTATCGTGTTTTGCAACTAATATTTAAGTCGACAGGAGGCTGTTTTTAAAACCCGAGTCAGCGGTGAGCTTCTGATGGAGACTGATGATGAGCAGCAGCTCTTGTCAATCAGATTTATTTGTCTCTTTTCAGCCAAATAGTTGAATGTAGCTTTAGAATAACATTAACACCTGCAAGAAAATCATCAAATCCATTACCTGAAACCTGCAAGAAAAGGCCTGATCGCTGCGATCAGAGCCGAGCAACAACCAACAACACACCACATGCGTTAGTTCACGAGCTCGTAGGGAACAGGTCGAACAGCAGATCAACATTTACGTCATGGTGCTTAGACAGAACAAAAAGATTGTCTATTCGCAGTTTTAAAGGTGCAATATGTAGGATTCTTGGTTAATAATAAAGATTATCAACAGAATGTGACGTTTGACAATACAACAGAGAAGTTAGCATGCTAGTTAGCTAGAAGTTAGCCCCCCGCGCGCTGCTCCCAGCCTCAGAATCAAGTCAAATCATCATCTAATAGAGCCGCTAGCTGCACTGCTAACTGAGCTCACCAGTGAACCGCAGCTACAGTTAGAAGCAGCGGTTGTTTTGGTCATGCTTCTTGCCACCTGATGAATTTAAGTCCAATATTCACTCTTTTATTTTCACTCCAGAGTGAAACATCAACAACAACCAACAACACACCACATGTGCGTTTGTTCACGAGCTCGTAGGGAACAGGTCGAACAGTAGATGTCATTATTCTGAAGCGATCAACATTTGCATCATTGTGCACAACAAAAAAGATCGTCTATTGGCAGTTTTAAAGGTGCAATATGTAGGATTTTTGGTTAATAATAAAGATTATCAACAGAATGTGACGTTTGACAATACGACAGAGAAGTCTAGGAAGTTAGCATGCTAGTTAGCTAGAAGTTAGTCCCGCTATATAAACATCAACACTCCCCCGGCGCTGCTCCGAGCCTCAGAATCAAGTCATCTGATAGGGCCGCTAGCTGCACTGCTAACTGAGCTCACCAGCGAACCGCAGCTACAGTTAGAAGCACCTGATGAATTTAAGTCCAATATTCACGCTTTTATTTTCACTCCAGAGTGAAACATCTGTCTCTTTAGCTGCTAAATGCTAACCCGCTAGCTGTTTCTGCCTGTCGTTAGAGGCTGCAGTGTCCAAATGAGGCAGATGAGAGCTGAGCGACTGAAACAGCCATTAAACCAACGCAAGGAGCTAAAAGAGGCTTTAAATCTCGACCTTTAAAGTTCATGCTAACCCTCCTGTAAGAGCACAAGCAGAGGAGTCGCTAGATTAAACTACGTTTCATTTGTAAGAGACAAAAACTTTCATTCCTCCTTTCAAAAGTTACCTAGTCTGGCTTTAAAGCTGCTCCATTGTGTCCTAATTAAGGATTTTGTGATAAGCTTACGGCAGCTTCTTCTTCCACAGGCTGCTTTTATTCTACTGCGCAGGATTTCACACAAAACAACAACAACACAACAAAGTCTAATAAGAGTCGGAGGTATTCAGTCAGAGCTGCAGAGCATCACCAGCTTCACATTACAGAGAGCGAGCGCTGACACCGTACAGGAACCACGAGGAGATGCAGATGAACAAAGACTAATATTGACAGGAGGACGGGAAGGAGAAGGAGACGGGGAGGGGAGGGGAGGGGGAGACGGAGGGGGAGAGGAGCTCCACAGACAGACAAATAAACAGCAGCAAAAATGACAGAGAGCAGGACGAAGCTGGAGGGAAAACGGCGCTTTGAGAGGAGGAGAGAGACAAACTGAGTGAGTAGAAAACAGCGATGGGAGGAGCAGAGAGAGAGATGTGAAACCGGGAGAGGGAGGGAGGAAGGGAGGGAGGGAGGAGGGAGGAGGGGAGAAGCAGCAGCGGAGGGTAAATGTTTCTGTGTTTGTGCTCTCACGTCGGCGAGCGAGGCTCAACACTTCCCCTGTGGAGTGGATGAGTGTAAGCATGTCGCGGTTGGAGGCTGGAAGGCCGAGCTGTGATAGCATGTGGTTACCCGCAGTCGGCTTCTCCCACTTATTATTATACTTACAGCCGAGGAGCTGTTAGAGAGGAGGAGCGGGACCTCCTCAAGACCAGCCGCCGGAGAAATGCCCATGTTTAAACTTCACATCGGTTAGAATAACTGTAACGGAGGAGACGTCTTCGGTCGAGGACGAGGCCACGTGGCCGAGTCGACACGAATACTGAAGAGCCAAAATAAAGGTGCATTGCTTCAAAAATAGCAGTGGCTTCAAGACAGAAGTGAGTGTTGAACAGACTGATCGAGTGTTGAAGAGACCCTCAAACGGTTGCTAGCGGTAAAACCCAAACAAGCTAGCAGTATTAGCGTTTACTTTGCAGGAATTCGGTTTTTAAACCCGCGCACGTCAAACAAGTTCCTCCCTAAGCTGTTTTGCAGAGGCGCCATCGCTGCCTCTTCGGTTTAACGCCACCTGTGAATATAGCGATTGGTTTAAAGAGCGTTTGTTCCCACCGGTAACAGAACGAGAAGAGTCAGTTTAACAGGAGACATTTTAAAGGTGCCATAACCAAAATTATCAATTGTGTTGCTGTGTTGCAGAGATATCTGCTGAAGTTAGCATGCTAACCAGCTAGCTCCTGTCCTGTCCAAAGCTCCTGTGCTAGCAGAATAAACGCCAACACTCCCCGAGTGCTCCCGGCTCGCAGTCTGAGCTGCTAGCTGCACTGCTAACTGAGCTAACTAGCTTCTGTTAGCAGCCTTTAGTGTTGTGCTGCACAGAGTTTTTACTGATTAGAATTTTAAAAATCTGATTTTTGAAATTTGGCGGACAGTTTACAGTGCCACAGTTCTGTTCTGGACCCGGTCATGTGAGATCGAGGCCCGTATGTGTCATGTGCCACCAGCGCCGCGTCAATAAACCCATCGGCAGGCTCGAACTCGATCAACAAGTTCCAATCCAAACAGTTTCCTCGCCCTTCTGTGGCTGCGCCTCTCCCTCGGCAAATTGTTGTTTTTCCCCCTCTCGTAGCCCCCATTAGGATGATAGATGAGGGGAGATGCAGAGGGGATGGTTAATCTTTCAGGGAGAGAAGGAGCGGCGAGAGGAGGGGAGGCGGCGAGCAGCACGCCACGCACATAAATAAACAGGATGTCGGGATTTAGCAGGGAAATGTTGCGTAGGGGGGAGAGGACGAGAAAAAGAAAAGGGGGACAGCGGAGAGATAGAAAGTGATTGAAACAGAACAACGTGGATCACAGATGGAATAAAGAGCAGAAGGGAGAGGAGGGAGAAAGTGGGATTTAACGAGAGGGAGAGCGAGCGAGCAGCAGGATCCCGGTGGGCGAGGGGAGGGGATTCTGGAGGGCTATATCGAGCCCGCTTTCTCCACAGGAGCGGCTTAATGAGCACAGAGTTTGTAAGTAATTATTGGTTATCAACCTGATAATAGTCATTGCTCCGTTTTGTGTAGCACTTTCCACATACTTATACAATTATGGCAATTATTAACGAAGCGCCGTCTTTGCGTCGCTGCTTTGCATTTCAAACGTATAGTCGGGTCGGGCCGGGCCGGTGCCGTTATGTTTGTGTTGCATAATGCAGGTTCCCAGGGAGGTGCAGGAAACAAACAAAGAAAGGAAGTCCTGTTCTTCTGAGCAGCAGAGTAAACAACGAGGAGCCAATTTAGCTTTCAGAACAAATAGCAGAGTTTCATTTAGGAAAGGAGGGAAACAGGCCGGATCAGAACACGGCTAGCTAATGTTTGCTTCATCTAATGGCCCCAAAACATCAGAAATAACGGTGAGAGGTGACTGTTAGCATGTGGCAGAGAGACAAAGAAGAAGAGTGATGGTCGAGGCGAGCGAGCGCGGCAGCCTCGCTGTGCAGGAAGTCATCCGTTCTCCGGCTGCAGCGGAGGACCTGCTAGCTTTTCATTAGCAGGTGAGACGCACTGATCGGACCGGAGGATGCGGACGGATGGCCGGCCAGACAGACAGATGGCTGCCTGCTCCATTACCCAGGACGCAGCGCTGCACCGGACACATCATCCTCTCCACACACACACACACACACACACACACACACACACACACACACACACTGTGTGCAGGCAGACAAAAGAGGAGAGCACTTGACTCTTTTAAGAGAATAAAAGAGGCGTAGAGACGCGTCGGGGTGATCTACAAATCTGAACAAGAGATGTGAACACACTGGCAGAGCAGCCTCAGGATTCATGGAGGGTTTTTGTGAATGAAAATTGTCTCTTTAGACAATAAAGCTGGGTTTTCTCCCCTCTTTTGGAAGTATTGGGTTTAAATTCCAGATGAGTGCTGAGAGGGGAGAGAGACGCGATCGCTGCTCAGCTGAAGAAGCAGAGAAGTCAGCGGTTGCTTCTGCGCTCTGTGTTTGATTCAGTCATCAATTACTGTTCAGCAGCAGCAGCGTCGTGGTAAATAAAAGTCAACAACTGACTAACTGCAGCGGCCCGTCACTGGCGCTCATCCAGCAGCGCCGCTGCAACGTATTGAGTTATAGACCTGCACGTATACACACAGCATTGATCTCTATAAGTTCCTCTTCAAAGTCTACACATCTGATCAAAGCTGGTGGAGGGTGGATGGCATTTTTCGAAAGCGAAAAGACCAGCGATCCACCTGAGGAAGAGTCGGGGGGAGGGCGTCTCTTCTGCCACGACAGATCTGGATCAAAAGTACCTATTGCAGAATCAAAGTCAGCGCCATCAATATTTCATCACAGGAGAACCTGCCGGTCGTCACACACCCCCTCCTGCAACCTTTCCTCTTCTGTCCTGTCCTTTCCTTTCCTAGGCTGCTGTTTCTTCCTATAGATCAACTAACCAGCTACCAGCTACCTCCAGTTACAAACAGCAGCTCGCTGTCTCAATCACCAGACCTGGGGTCAGTTTTTAAATCACTTTTAGCTCATCCTCTATTTGTTATTTTTCGTTTTTCTGTCAACAACATAAACCATTTAAATCCAAAAGGGGTGTTAATTAAATGTGACACCTTCACATTCAGCTGTAGATTTAAAGAAAAAGATTAACAAGAGGAAGTCCACAGACGTGCCATCGTCCGAAGGCACAGCGATGCTTAGAGCTAAACGTTAACATCAGCTACCATCCATCCAATAATAGTTCAGATATCCATCCTACATCTCTGTATTTGACAGCATCTTTCATCAGACCTTCCCTGCCTGGTCAACAGTTAGTAACTCAGCCTTTTTCTATTATATATATCTAATCACCAAGCCCCAAACCCATATTTCTATTCAATTTTAACTGATTTCTATATTTGAGTAAAGTGTTCATCGTGTGTAAAACTGGTGGAATGCCCCTTTAAAAATGTATAACATTGGAAAAAGAACCTGACAGTAAGAGGAACTTTCCTAACTGAGTAAACGAGCTGTTATTAGAGGAAGATGAGGCCCGCTGGCAGGGTCCGCCACATGTAAACAAAGTAAACCAATATGAAACTTTAATAAAAAGCTAACAGTTCCAATAAGGAGCTGGTGTGTGAGCTCAGTTTGAGGTTCTCTGAGCTCTGTTCCACCTGATGGCAGCGATCTCTATAAATAGAGCAGACTACCTTAAGTTGAACTCCTTCACAAAATAAAATAACAAGCAGCCGTCTCGTGGCCTAAAAAAGTTTTTTACAAATGGCCTCAGCTTGAAGAAGCGAGCCTCCGTCCTGACGCCTGTTGGCTGTCAGGTTCAGTCTCATTAAGGCCGAGCGTCAGCGACACATCCAGCTGTTCTGACGGGGAAACCTCGCCTGTGCACAGAACACAACACTGAATTTAGTGTCGTCGAGCACAAAAGATTAAAACTTACGAGAGATCTATGCAAATAAAACTGCGACGGGTTTAAAGAACTCTGGCTCGACGGTTTGTCATATTCATGAATACAACCCCAATGTGTCAGAATTTGGATTCTTCTCCGATCCCGAACCAGGGAGGGAGCAACGATCCCGCTGTGCAGAAACTAGGCTACGCTGTGCTTAACACGGCGCCACGCTGACGGAGACGGAGAGGTTAACTCGGTGCACTCGGGAGAGACGCACGGCAGCTTTAAGGGAGTGGAGGGAAATGAAACTTTGCATTATTTTTAGAAGGAAATTACGTCTGTGCATCTCAGTAATTATAAAGCAATTCAGAACTGACTGATAGGCCTCCGGTGGACTTTTTTTTCCCTCCTCTCCCGACTCTCGCAGCCTTATCTTCCCCCACCACAACCGCACCGACTCCTACATGCATTTTAATATGGTAATTATCCAGCGAATTCTAAACATTAACCAAAAAAAGCTGGTGAAAGCATTTAAAATGGTATTCAGCCACCGGCCTCCTATATCAACACCACTCGAGCTGCTCCCGCTTCCTGATGAGGAGGATTTATTCAGGGTATTTATAGCCCCAGCTCCTTTGTGTCTGCTGGCAGGCGTGCTATTTACAGTATTTCGCCGTCATTTGGCTGATTTGCAAACGCGATAAACGTAGTCAATGAATGAGGGAGCTTGTTATTAAAAAAAAATGATATCATTGTTAAGCACAGGAGAGCAGCGGCTATTCTGTCAGACGGGTTCGATCCATACGTACGTCGTTATAGACGAGCATGAAGAAGAGTTTGGGAAAGCTGAGTTTGCTTTTTCTAACCGAACACACCTCGGCTGTGGGGGAATAAAAAAAAGTGTTGTTTGACAACCCCGGTCCCAAAGTTGTTTTTTTGCCAGCTTAAATAAATGGATAGAGAAGGAGGGAGGAGAGGGGGAGGGAGAGGGAGGGAGGAGAGGGGAGGCGAGGACCTCCCCACGGACTCCTCTATCTCCAGGCAAATTCTCCTCTTGTTTGATGGAGCTCAACAGACAAGAGTTTCCTCACTGAGGCGAAGTTAAGGGGAGCTGCAGCTGAGAACTCACAGTTCGCCAAAAAAAAAATCGGTTGCAGGGGAAGCGAGACCAAAGTTGCTCTTTTCCGCTTTGTTTAAGAGGTCGCGGAGGCCAATAGATCCATTTGTTTCAAGTGTTTGTCGGAGTGGGCTGGACCTGGATGCTCTTTAAAAAACGTCTTTTTTAAAAAAGTCCTCCCTCGCTGGAGCGCACGTCTGCCGTCAGGCTCGCTCTCGCTCCACATTCAGAGGTGGGATCCAGTTATTCCAGCCGGAGACGGCGAGTGGCGTCGTATGAGATGCATTTTTAATACGGCAAGAACGTCAGTATCTAAAAACCTGAGGCCTTCCTGCATCACTTCCTGTATCACTTCACTGTTTACACCTCCCTGCAGATCCAGCTGGACCTGCGTGGCAGCACAAGGTCTCCAAAAAAGTATGAAAATAAAAAATAAAAATTGGTTCTGTTGTTATTAAACCCCAAATTACTGAGAGAGATGTGAAGATGTGTTTCCTGCTCCTCTTCTGTCCACTGAGTCATAGTCCTGTAAATCGCCTCCATACTGTATCCTCTCTCGTCTCTTGGCCTGTCAACAGCTCGTTTTATTCTGGTGTCGTAAGTGGAAGACAACCAACAAAGCATCCTGACAACAAAAGACTCTGGTGCCGACAATCACCCTTTGTTCAGCAGCATCACACCTCAGTGATGATGTCACGTGGCGTCAGCTGCTGCTACGCTCAACCTCCATCTTCCTCCCCAAATAAGGACAGAAACAGATCTCACCTTCACGTCAGAGACAACGGATGCTCCCGAGTTGTTTCATTCAGAAATCTGTAATCAGGTAGGTGAAAATGTTGTGCTGTCAGCTGTTTTTACTAGGTCACACGAGACATGATCAGCCATGTTTCAATTCAAAGCAAGAATTTGGAAGAATTCGATGACATCTTGAAAGATCGATGGAGATGGTTTCTAATTCAGTGCATTTATGTGCTGTGTTTAGTCCAGCAGGTCCTGCAGCCTCAGTCCTCTCTGAGTATATCTACAGTTCCCACACATGGTTTGTCCTTCCCTCTGTCCTCCTCTCTATCTCTTCCTCCCTCCTGGGTTAGCTTTGCAGCCTAGCCTGTGGGCCCGGGGATGTTGTATTAATTAACTCGCCTCACTGCACTCTCATCAAGCTGCCGGTAAATGGCCCCGCTCCAAGTTTCCCTCCCGGAGCGCACCAAGATGGCAGCATCCGTAAACAACTTCAAATTTACGGTGCTGCAGTCGGCGCGGCGAGGCCCCCGCTACTCCTCACACCGAGGCGAGGAAGGCGAGCAATTCAAACAGAGCCTCGCTCCGCACGCCGCCGCCGCCGCCTGGTTTAATATGCAAATGCATTTTCGTTAGACTCAAACTGCCATCGCACTCATCTATTTTTCCTCCACCTCTTTGACGTCTGTGATTTGCAATTGCGGCTGGGAACAAAGTGCAATCTTTTTTAATGTGCGCGGCGGTACAGAATGTGCCTATTGCTCAGCGGCGGAGCAGTCATAAACAACTTTGTATACCTTTTACGTGGCGTGATTAAAACGGGTGCAAATCTTTGTCAATATTAACGTGGTTTGACAAGCAGCCATGCAAATGACTGTGCTCCTCAGAGAGAGTGCAGCCTGTAATGAGGTAAACACCAGCGCTGCGTTCTGCAGCGTTCAGCCGGAGCTGCTGAGGAAACTAAAGGTGGATAAATACAACCCACAATCCCACAGGACTCCCAGCCCTGCTTCTGCTCTGAATAGCAGCTAAGCATAATCACATCCAATCAGAATGGACATTTTAATAAAGTGTTTGTTAGAGAAGCTAATTAGTTTTAAGTATTCCCTTTTTCTTTTGGTTGGTTTTCTCCCCTTTAAGCCACATTTCACCTCGAGATCAGCAGTGATGCTTTAATAAGAACCTGGCAGAGCGCTAACACGCTAACACGCTAACAGATCGCTCCGTCAGAATAAAACATTTAGATCTGATTCAGAATAACCACCATGATCCATCCGTATCAGTCAGTCAATGGAGAGTGTTTAATGCAGAACCCAAAAACTTCACAACAACAAATGATCCAACTTCACTCGATAACAAACTGTTGAAAAGCTGCTTCACCTGAGTGAGACGCACAACATCAAGAAAGAGACATGATACACAAAAGGACTACAAAAATACACGACACTGCTACAAAGAGGAGCAAAGACACAAAGAGATGCAAAACGACTACAAAGATACAGAAAGAGAGACAAAAGAAACAACAAATAGAAGCAAAACGACTTCAAGAGACGTACAATGACTACAAAAAAATGTAAAATGACCACAAAGAGCACGACTACACACATACGCACAGTGACTACAAAGATTCATCAAACGGCTGCAGTGACACAAAAGGGATGTAAAAGTACTACAGAGAAGAACAAATGGACAACTGACACAAAGAGAAGCAAGACGATTACAAATACACAGAAAGAGACACAAGACAACTTCAAAGAGACGTACAACGTGGACACAAAGAGACCTCTACATGTAGACACACTGAGACGTAAAATGACTACAAAGACACAAAGAAATACATGGAAAGAGACACAAGACACCATCAAAGAGACGCACAACATGGAAAATGGCTACAAAGACACATAAAATGACCACAAAGAGGCATACACTACATATAGACACACAATGACTACAAAGAGACGTAAAATGACTACAAAGACACAAAGAGACACAAGACAGACTACAAAGAGAAGGAAAAAAAAACCCTCACAGAGCCGTACAATGACTACAGAAAGTGTAAAATGACTACAAAGACACAAAGAGACACAAAACCACCACAAAAATAACAAATGGACTACAGACACAAAGAGATGCAAGACGATTACAAATACACAGAAAGAGACACAAGACAACTTCAAAGAGACGTACAACGTGAACACAAAGAGGCATAGAACCACTACATATAGACACACAATGACTACAAAGAGACGTAAAATGACTACAAAGACACAAAGAGACACAAGACAGACTACAAAGAGAAGCAAAAAGCCTTCACAGAGACGTACAATGACTACACAAAGTGTAAAATGACTACAAAGACACAAAAGAGATACAAAACGACTACAAAGATACAGAAAGAGAGACAAAAGAAACAACTAATAGAAGCAAAATGACTTCAAGAGACGTACAATGACTACAAAAAGTGTAAAATGACCACAAAGAGCACGACTACACACATACGCACAGTGACTACAAAGATTCATCAAACGGCTGCAGCGACACAAAGGGATGTAAAAGTACTACAGAGAAAAACAAATGGACTACAGACACAAAGAGATGCAAGACGATTACAAATACACAGAAAGAGACACAAGACAACTTCAAAGAGACGTACAACGTGGAAAATGACTACAAAGACACACACAGTTAACACAAAGAGGCATAGAACCACTACATATAGACACAGAATGACTACAAAGAGATGTAGAATGACTACAAAGACACACAAAACCACCACAAAGAACAACAAATGTCCATTTGTTGTTCTTTGTGGTGGACACAAAGAGAAGCAAGACGATTACAAATACACAGAAAGAGACACAAGACAACTTCAAAGAGACGTACAACGTGGAAAATGACTACAAAGACACACAAAATGTCCACAAAGAGGCATAGAACCACTACATATAGACACACAATGACTACAAAGACACAAAGAGACACAAGACAGACCACAAAGAGACGTACAACGTGGAAAATGACTACAAAGACACACAAAATGTCCACAAAGAGGCATAGAACCACTACATATAGACACACAATGGCTACAAAGAGACGTAAAATGACTACAAAGACACAAAGAGACACAAGACAGACTACAAAGAGAAGAAAAAAACCTTCACAGAGACGTACAATGACTACACAAAGTGTAAAATGACTACAAAGACACAAAGTTAACACAAAGAGGCATAGAACCACTACATATAGACACACAATGACTACAAAGAGACGTAAAATGACTACAAAGACACAAAGAGACACAAGACAGACTACAAAGAGAAGAAAAAAACCTTCACAGAGACGTACAATGACTACACAAAGTGTAAAATGAGCACACAGGGATGCAGAAATGTTTAGCAGAACTTAAAGATTAAAAAAGGACTCATTTAAAAGAGACTCAAAACGACTACAAAGAGACAAAGGATGACAATAAAGAGTCTTTGAGTCTTTGAGTCCTGCTCGTACGTCCTACAGCAGAGCTGTAGGCTGGTTTACATCTCTGTGTTCGTCTCTCTGCGTTATCAGAACAGCTTTTTCTTTCCATGTCGAGCGAACGCAGCCTCTCCAGGCCGAGTCGGTCCGGAGCATCTGAGAGGAATGCAATAAGCTAAGAAACCGGTAGTGAGTCACGCTACCGACAGCGCAGCGCAGGAGCCCCTTTCATTGTGAAGGCCGAGCACAGAAACACACGGAGCTAGCATCATCCATAAACAATGATCTGAGGCCGCTCTCTCCTGTGGACAGAGCGGCTGTCTGTTTCCTCTCTCAGCGGCAGCAGAGGATGGAAATAGCCCTCGCAGAGACACACCCAGAAGAGAGGCAAATCAAACATCATTATTCCCCGGGTAAATATTGTGAGGAGATCTCATCTCACCGACTGCAGAGGAAATGAGGGACAAGGCAGTATTCCCTGGTGAGCGCTGGCCGACCTTAAATCAGGCCTTATTACAGGAGAAGGGAGGCCGGCAGCTACTTCAGCCTCCGCCTCGCACACACGCTGCCCGGCCTCGCCTCGCATCGCCTTAATGTATGGACACATCATAAACATGCAAAATGCATCCAGATGCAACACGCAGGCAGCGACGTGTAGGACAAACAGACCCACTCGTGCTGAGCTTTCATCGAGGCCTCATGCATACATCAGCACGCTCGGTGGGGGGTTGCAATCTGTCAAGTGTCCAAAAAGCCTCTTTGCCTCACGCACAGAGCGAGCGGCGGGAACGGGAGGTCATTAGACGCATGCAGGCATATTCTGTTTGCTTTATGGGGAAGTTGTTTCACCATTTATGCTGGAAAAAAAGGCATTAAACACAGCTGAGGACAGAAAGTGACAGTGGTAAAGCTGACAGCAACATGCTGCAGACGCATCGCCCACCACTCTCATTCATATCATTGAGCTGCAGTTGCTGAGCGAGTGCTAGAAAATGGCCAGAACTGCAGCAGCTCGTCAGCTCGGCGGTGCTGCTGGAAGAGAGGAGCTGACACTCATGTTGAATCCTCCTACCTGAGACCATTTCCAGGGATTTTACCAGAGTACAACCGGCTGACGGCTCTCAGCCACCTCAGGATAAAAGGAGAACAGAGGCTTTTTACAACGACGGGCTAACAAAATGTTTGCTATCATGTGATAATAAAACTTGTAACCTTGAGCGTTTATGTAATAATTATCTTCATGACTTCACGGTTGCATAACGAGCACAAACCGTCAGAGCCTTGAGTCCGTCCGCTCGCTCGGCCTCGCTGGATTCAAACCTTCTCCGACACAAAGTGTTGAAGGACTTTCATCCATTCGCTTTAATTAAGTCGCCCGCTGACGGTGTCACGGTTAACAGACTGTATCTCAGCTCAAAGGAGTTCCTCAAGGATCTGTGCCGGGTCCTCTTCTGTTCATCGTACGTGAATGAAATCGTGACGCAGCTGAGTTAATTATAACGCCGTCGTCAGCAAATATTCCAACTCTCAAGCTGATGAACCATGCAGCTTGTTTTCAGTGATATTAAAACAGCTGTTTTTATGAGTGATCTCAGTTTTCAAACCTGGATTCTTTGTCTCGAATCAGTCGTTTGTTCCCCAGATCGTTCTGAGGTAATAAACCGTCCTTCAGCCATCAATAGATTTCATCTGCGCTCCAGATTCTATCGTCACTATCGGCCTTTTTTTTTCGTGCGCATCTCGTTTTTGACTTGCAAATTGGCCACACTTTGTGAAAGAGGGCTCTCGCCGCTCAGCGAGTCTTACCAGATGTAAATTATGTTTCAGTTGGAATTATTAATAGTGGAAAATATTGCACATAATGCTCCGTCTGAGCTTGTTTTTTGGGGGCAACGTGCTCTTACAGCTCTGTGCAGAGGATCAGGGCCACTGTGACGAACAGTTTGACTTCTGACGAGAAAAAAGTCAGTTTTTTTCAAATGTTTCTTCAATAGTTCTGCCATAAGTCAGGAGAGGTGTTTCTACATTCACCTCAAAGATGTATTTTTCATGGATCGACTTTATCAGAGCTCAGTCTGAATATACTGTAATATGTTTTATCTTTCCTGATTGCTGCTGCTGTGAGCTCTTCTGACCAGCAGGGGCCCCTAGTGAACACGTTCAGCCTGAAGAAATAAATCCATATTCCAGAACTATTGTCTGGGAAGCTGCTCGGAGGAAAAAGCCTGACTGAAGTCGAGCCTGATCGATAACAATCACTGGCAGAGCGCTCTGCGTCCCCGAGACGGGAGGCTGGAGTCCTCGCTCGTTTCCTCCGGGCCAGAACTCATCTTTGATTTCCAGAGTCCACCGTCAGAGGCTCGGTTTCCTCTCTGCTCTGCTCCGACTGTCGGCTGGAGCTGGTAAAGGAAAGAGAGACAGGGGAAGAAGCAGTGTGCTGCTGATGCCGTCCTCGTGCCGGCGGCTTGCCACCGCCGCTATTCTCGGGGCTTGTTTTGCGTGGGGGGTTGAGAGAGAGGAGAGATTCTGCCATGGCTCTGCAAAATGAGAAATGACACGGTTCCCCCAAACGTGGCGCCTCATCGGCCTGTTATGGATTAGTTAAGGCTGTTATTCTAATCTGCACCCCTTTTCTTCACTGGCTCATTATGGAGCCGAGGTGCCAAGGCCTCATAGGGAGAATCACATGGAGCCCTGTTCACAGCGTGAGAGCAGATAGATGATGCCATGTCGATGGGAGTCAGCGCCGAGCTGACGGGGCAGGAGGAAGCCAAGCCGACGCCGTTTGTGATGTAAGAACTTAAATCCAATCAGGGAGCATGTTTGACCGTGGACCGCGAGAAATAGGAAGACAGCAGAACAAGGTCCTATACTGATCTGAATGTCTTTGATGTCGGAAAAATGGAAAAATGATGCAAAAAGCGAGGCATTGAACGCTGTACAGCTGAGTGTGTGAGCCACACGGCAGCCGGAGGGACAGAAAGACCGTCTTACCTCTCAACTTCAGCGTTTACTTCATCTCCAGTCAGACCAAAACGCTGCTTTAACTCCATTTCACTGTTTTCAACTTTGCAATTGACTCATTTGAATTTGTGCCCAATCAGAGCGCTGATCACCACTTATCCTCTTAAACAGACAGCGGCGACGCGTCTAACCCTCCGTCACCGCTCGTTAAAGAGAACGTTTCAGGCCGTGCTTAATGGCAGAACCTCGCACAAAGAGAAGGTACTTGTGGATTTACCTGTGAATTATCGGTGACACGGGGCCATTAGAGGGATCATATACAAGTCACATAAAGGGCCATTATTCATCCACTCCACCCCCATCAGCCTGAAGGCCTTTTCATTTAAAATGCTCGAGAGCATTTCAGCGCCGGATGAAAGAACGTTCCACAGAGGACAAATAACTCAGTGATCAACTTCATTGTGGAACCAGAGGAGAGCCAGACGAACGACACGATGTGTTCGAGCATCACGAGCGGTGAGGTCTGATGTTCATGTCAAGGACCACGCAGACAAACGCCCAGGTGATGACTGATCAGTCAGAACTGTTATAAAACTTCTACCAAAATCCAGAACAGCTGATGATGAATCTGTTTATCAGCGAGCCAGATGTTTTATCTCATCTCAAGATGTTAGCGCTGCTTTCAAACTTCCCAACTCTGTTTGGGACAGATACATACTGATTAAAGGAATGGTTCACCCAAAAATTCAGTCATTATCTACTCTTAATCTACTTAAACACACAGCTCGTCTTCGGAGGCTCCTACAATTATTTAAAAGACGTTATTTACCCCCTTTAGCTGCTAAGCTAAAAGCGTTAGCACAACTGTAAGGTTGGTTTCTGTGTCTTCTTCAGTGGTTTTGCTGAGAAGCTCCAGAAATGTTTTGCAGGATTACGAGACTTCCCGACTTTCCATCGACATGAGGAAACTTTGATTTTTGACCGAGCCGTTCGACTGATTCCTCTCACAGGTGAAATGAGGCGTCTCAAAGTGACAAGAGATCTCAATCTTTCCTCTGAAGCCGTCCTGTTTGTTATGTACTCAACATTTTAAACCAACAGTAGGTTTGTTTCGTGTCGTGGCCTCAGACGTCGTCTGAAGTCCAGATTTTCTTCCACCCTCGTCGTGCAGAGCGCTGGTGTTCCAACTCGTGCAGATTTGTTGCCTTTGTGCTCAAAAGTGCAAACATCCCGTCTTTAACAAACTTCTATTCTCCCATTTATCTGTGCATGAATACAAACTCTCAGCGACACAAAGGGGAGAAACCAGGAGATGAGCGCGGCCCTTTGTGCCTCGGCTCTGCTGCTGCTGGAGCCTGAACAGGAGGGAAGGTGCAAATTATAAATGAGCGTAATAGAAAACCTGGTGGGCCATAAATCACATCAGCAGCAAAGACCGTATGCAAGTATGTTTATGTATGTGAGCCTGCTGACATCAGCAGCTCGGACAAAATGTACAAGCAGATTTTACTCGTCTGCTGTCCCATTAGGCTGCACAGCGAGCGATAGAGCGTCAGGTTTTTACAAGAGCGAGGGGACGGTTAAGAGGGCGAGAGCGCCGAATGGGTGGCGAGGTAATGGAGGGACCATCTGTGTGACCCTCTTCTTCATCACCGCAGACGGAGATGTGGGCTGGATAATGTATAGAGGACACGCTGCCGGCCGTGTGGGACTGCAGGTCGACTGCAGCCGCCGCACGTTACAGCTGCTGTACATCAAGGACAAACAGGAGGGAGGGTTTTTTATATATACCCCAGAAAACCATAGCGTTATGCAAAAGGTTCACAAAGGCTGCACAAAAACAGCATCGACCACGAGGCTCTGAGCGCTACAGCACGCGTCACATTAACAAGGACGTCAGCAAACAGAGTTAGAGTTAGCGAGGTGATGAAGGGAATGGAAACAAAGTGGTTGAAACATAGTGGAGACATTTAAAATAGCCAGAAGACATTAATAGTTAGCTAGATGCAGGCTAATGGATGGACAGATGAAATTACCGATAGTAAGAAATAAACAACTGATAAATGATTGAAATAATTTAGTGAATTGTTGGAATTGTTAGCCTGTAAACTATATTTAAACAATGTGCTGAAAGTGATGGATGAATAGTTAAAACAGTTTGCTAAATGGATAAATGGTTCAGTGCTAAACTGCTGAATATAATTAGCTAAACGGCTAAATTTAACACGCCGCCTGACATCAGGATAATTCACAACATCCACTCCAAACACATGAAGACAAACAGAACCGGACCGTGGGCTCAGACATCCGACGCGGACCAGATGGCGCCACAGCGAGGTAATGAGCTTCTTCTCCCTTTATGTTCCGGGTCGGGTCGATGTGGCAGCTTCCATCAGAACACAGTTTTAATATTTTGGCCTTTTGCATAACGAGGCAGTGAGGCGTCACTCAGGATGAGACGGCGTCCTCTCCCAAGTTAAAGGCTCGTTTCTGTCCCTTGTCCCGTCTGAATGGCTGCTTGTCCGAAGCATTCAGGAAGAAGTCAAAGTAATTTCCAAGCGGCAGATGATTCAGCGCTGCGAGAAGAAACTCTCTGACTTCAAACCTCGTTTCTTTGCGTCGAGTAACTAAGAAGGACATGTGACATCAGCTCACACCGACTCATCTGTGACGGCCATTAACTGCCGAGGCCTAATCCTGTTTTTTACCCGCAGCATGTAATCACAACATGTAGCAGCAGATTGCCCAATCACAGCGCTCGTCTGCCACGATAAGACCAGTTTCAGCTGCGAGAAGCGCCTCAAACATGCCAGATAAGAAACAAACACGCTGTCACTCAGCCAAAGCTGCTCGCATCAATATCTGTTTCCAGCGAAGCACAACAAACCCGAGAAGTGCCACGCAACCTCAGCGTCGACGCGCCGGATGCTTTTAAACCGCACAAATGACTCCTTCCACAATAAAATCTGCTGTCAGGGAAGATTACTTCTGGCCCAACATGCAGGCTAATGGAACAGTAAATATCAGGGAGACTCTGAAAGCTTTTTAAGCAGCACACAGATTAGCCTCCTTATCTGCTGCTAGCCACACAGAGCGCTAAAACGACTACATGATTGTGCACGCCATGAATATTGTTTTCATTAAACTGAGCGACGTGCCGGAGCTGGAACTCTTTACAGAGAGGCGGCGTGGTTCCTCCAGCGGCGCCGTCTCGTCCTTGCAGTGCCCCTAAAGTGACAGTCGGGTGGAGCGAGGTGGCGGCGCAGCGGGGAGGCGCACTTCAAAGCAGGCCATTTCATCTTCAGCGAGGCTGTCGGCCTCAAGTGGAGCATGAGACAAAAAAAAAAAAAAGAAAAATCAATAACTCTATATCAGGCTTCTTCCTTCGAGCCTGGTGCTGATCTTTGTGACGAGCCAGCACCTGAACTCTGCCCCAATTATCCACTGTGGGCGAACACATTGTATTTTTCACACATTTGAACTATAAAAACTGTTTTTAAACCAAATCTGTGCATCTGTTGTTTCTTTAACCTCGATGCTGTCGAGTCTGAGATTCAACTTCACACCACAAAGTATTAATCGACACGTGACGACGATAATCCATCACGTTCTGATCGCTACTTTAAAACTGAAACTAAAAAAAAGGTATTAAAGTGGCAAATCATGACAGTAAAACTCAGTCTGGAAGAGTTTGACATTTTGTGAGAAATAACACTGATGCCACTCACATCTGTCAAATAGTTAGCTTAGCATAAAGAGTACTAGCATAGAAAGCAGCTAGCCCAGCGCTAACCAAAAGGTTTTTTTTGTTTTTTTTTAAAAAACAACCTTTAAATCTCTGTTGAAATCAATTTATGGTTTAAGGGTCAGAATATTCATTATTATGTTTTAACGGACAAATCTGATGAGATTTTTCTTTGCAGCCACCACAGAGGAGGGTGAGACGAGGGGTGTTCGGTTGGTTGCAATCTGCAGATGCCACTAAATCCTACGTTAAGGAAACATTAAGACAGTTTAAATGTGACATTTCTAGAAGCTGAAGTGGCGACAGAGGAAACAAAGGGAATGATGGGATCCATTCACGAAGCTGCATTGCCCTTCAACTTATTTATTGATGTACTGAACATGGAAAAAATCCAAAGTATCCAAACACAAAGTAAAGAACATGTACATCCTTTTAAATACTCAACAAAAGATATTCTATTCCAAAAATGCTGTGAACCAAGTCAGACTATACAACTTGAAATAAATAATCATTCTCATAGTAAGAATCGAGATAAGAGGGGTGGGAGGCGACATCCTCGCACGCCGCGGACCATCGGCACAAATTTGTCAAGACCAAATAATCGTGAAGAAGAAAGTAAGTTACAAAAAGAAAAACGCCGTTTCTCAACGATGACAGGTCGGGCGTGAGAAATGTCGCCTCTACCCCACAGCAGCAAGTATCACAAATCATCTAGACTTAAATTTAACTTGTACAAGTAACACAAAGAAGGAATAGATAAAACGAGAAAAAGCAGTTGCGAAGATAATTATATAATGCATAGCACACTGCTCATTTGAGGGGAAGCATGACTAGTAACTGGTTTAAATACCAAGCAGGATGCAGGTGCAGTATTCAGTGCATCTGAGGCTCCGCCCGCCTCCGTCTGTTTGTTCGACACGAGTCAGATGGTGGTGAAACTCTTGCGACCGATTTTTGCTATCGTCAATGGATCTGCTTCACTGACCTTCCCCCAAAGTGAATAAAGCAATATACACCTTTTTACGATTTTAAAGACAGGTTATATGCATTACGTATATATATGAGTATGAAAAAAAAAACTAATCAAATAGTTCAAAACTGTGGTTTATATCCATTCTTTACCACATAAATATATATCTATAATGTTTATATATAAAAAACAAAACATATGTCTATAGTTTCTTAATACCTTTTTTTACGAAGCAAGACTATCTACAGACCAAACAACCAACAAATTTGATGCACTGTAATGCTTTTAGTCCATGGGACAACGAACCAAGGAGTTCAACTCAAGGCAAAACGGAAAATTAAAAAAGGTTCATATCCAAAAGGAAAAATACCTTACATACTCCATAAAAAGAGAGAAAACAAAACGATATATATTAATATCACACTTTCCGATGAAGTCCAAACGAGAACCAAAAGAAGTCGGCCAAATACTCAACATAAAAAAGGACTTATTTACATGTAGCTCAAAGCTCAGGAGTAATCCGTTCGATTCTTCAGACTAGTTTTTCTTAAGCTGCTGCCTGCCGTCATTGGCTCGTCCTTAATCTTTCATACAAAGTATGTAAAAACCCTTATTGGTCGATATTAAGACAAAATCAGTCTAATGATATATTGTAGGTACACCACAAAACACCATGAGCTCCGTCTGAAGGGAATCCTTTAGGAAGAACTGATTTTTATCCCCCATCTAACCTTTTAATAAGATGATATCTCCACGTTATAATTTTGCATGCAGTTTTTTGCCTTTGTGTGTATTTTTGTCCATTTTTTTCCAAATCAAATCGGAAAGCGAGTTTTCTAGTCATATAACAACTAGGATGACAGGGGGACCCACAGATGATTTTACAAATGAAACCAGCACTGCCACTGATTCTATAATCTAAAGATAATACAAAGATCTCAAAAGGTATCTTTTACATCATAAATCTCCCCAGAAATTTCAACCACTGCAAACTTTCCTGTAAAGTTCAAAAGCTCACAAGGTGTCATATGAAGATATTTCTCAAAGTATCCAAGTCAAAATATTTTGTTCCAGGTCCAGTAAAAAGTTTCTCCAAATTTTTCTTTTTATAAAAATAGATGCTTTTTAAACCCACATCAAAGAGGTTCTTAGCTCTTTGGCAAGGTACTGCTTTAAGAATTTTTTTTTTGTCTTTTATCCGTTAAGTTTACAATAAGCAACATTATGCAGCCAACCGATAACCAACTCATATTACAATGAACGGAATACTTACAAAATCAACGGAACTGCAAATAGTTCAAAGTAAGTACTTGCTAACCACTGAAGGCATTAAACGCACCTAAAGGCAAATCAGGACACACAGAAGAAGAAGTACAAAGAAAATCACTACACATAACCTTACAAGACTTACTGTTTCAAAGCAGATGTGCAACAAAATGACAAAACCTATCGTAACGTTTTCAGATGGTCCATCTGTAGAGACAGCAAGAGATTCAACAGCACAGGCATTCAACACCTGCTGGGTTTTTTTTTCTTGTTTTAAAGTATATTGAGAAGATTCAAAGCGTAGCAATGGAAAGAAAGAAAGAAAAATCACATTGTTGGACGCTAAATATTGTTTTTTTTCTTCGTAACACTGATTTACAAAGCTGTTTTTACTAATGTAGAAAGTTACGGTCGATGCGCTTCCATTTTCTGTTTCCATTTTCTGCTGAGTTTTCTAGAAACAATCTCAGTGGGTATTAGGCTTTGTGTGTTTTGTTGGTTTTGAACGAGACTTGCAGCACTCTGTCCCCGAGGCGGTATCCATTCAAGCTGGCGATGGCCACGGCCGCCTCGTCGTAGTTAGTCATGGTGACAAAACCAAATCCTTTGCACTTGTTTGTGTTGAAGTCGCGAATAACCTTGACGTTTGTGACGGCACCAAACGGCCCAAACATCTGCCAGAGGATGCTCTCGTCTGCGTCCGGAGCCAGGTTGTAGACGAAGATGCACCAGCCGGTGCCCGCGTGCCCCGGGATGTTGATGCCAGCCAAGCTGGTCACCCCGTCAATGGCCATCGGGGAGAACCGGCTGCAAAAGACAAAAGGTAACATGGTTCAAGGCGAGAGCCAAAATGAGGACAAAACGGGCCTTTTTATAAGACAAGAGATCGTGCCAACAGACCTAACAGAATCTGACAAGTCTCTACAGAGAGCGGCGCTCGCTCGCTCTGCTGCGCTCCGACTGTAGCGGCAATGTAAACACTGCTCACAGTGTCATCACCCGACTCTCGCTCCACACAGCCACGCTTTAATGACGGGAAGATTCTCTATAAGTAAATATTGTCCCTCAGCTGGGCCGTGCTGACTCAGCAGCTCACATGCATGCACATGCACTTATCTCAGCAGAGCTTTTCACACGTCTGGTACTCTGGAGCTGCCTCCTGAGCTCACCGTGCTTCTACAAGGACAGATTCATTTACTCCAGAACAGAAAGAGGCTCGTGTTATAACGCTGAACAGGAGCCACATTAAAGTTGGAAGCTGCGCCGGGACTGGAGTGAAAGAGGCAGGAAGAAGCCCTGCTCTTTGGAAAATGTGGATTTGCAGTTTAAAGAAACAAAATTCAAAGTGCATGGAAAGCCTATGAATTATTGCAGCAGGTGTCACGTAAGATTAGCTGCTCCAGTTGGTCTCTCAGGGAACATCCACCATGACAGGTGCGCTCCCAGCATCAAGGACACGGAGAGAGATTTGGCAACGAAGACGTCAGCCAATGAGCCGGGCAGCGGAGGAATCACAGGCCTATTGTGGCTGGTGACGGGCCTTTGAGCTCTCAGGTGATTGGACTTCAATCATAACTCGGGGAAGGCATTCTTATAAAACTCAACTTAGACAAACTGGTATCCTGGTGAATCCTGAAAGACGCCTGACGCAACAAAGTTTAAGACAGGACAGGGCTGTCCATAATAGATCAAGGTACGAGTATGGAGCTCAAAATACCAGTATGCAATTTTGTGCAATAGCAAGTAAGAGATTGTAAAAGTCTGTCCTTTGTTATGTAGACAAGCGGCGTAGACACCGCTTTAATCTAGACATGTTGTGACATTATGTCAAGATTAAAGCACTTCACTGCATCACTGTCACTAACCTCGGTTTACAGAGGGACACGTTCCATTATTACCAGTCACAATGAGGCGGCAGCCACAAATGACTCAACGTGCACATGTTTAATTAGCACAACTGGATTTCTGAAGTGTATGTTGTCGAGTCCGGCCGGCGACACAGTCGGCTGTCACCGCTCCCACTGATCAGATCAACAGTTTCAGGTACGGAACAACAGGTACGTTACAATGGGTTATTATTACAGCGTCTGTGTTTAGCAGCTCAGTCTAGACTGCTGCTTTCAGAAACACCCGCCGCCAGCTGAATACATTTGAACATAATGAATCTTTAAAGCGTGGCGGCTCACTGTCTGTGACTTCCGCCAAAGTATTCAGAATGTCCCGGGGCCTCGCTGATAAATCTGACTCAGGATCAGTTCTGATCTCAAGTCCTTACGTAGAAAACCATATTTAAAGTTGTTATTTAGATAGACACCTTTCTATGTGACTCCAGTAATGCTCCTGCTGGTTATGTCGGGGTACTGCAGTTTGGGACACGTCGAAGCTTGCAGCAACATTTGTCAATTTAGTCCACTGGCTAATATGTGTTGTCTGGCTTCAATCTCTTTCCCAGTTTGACTTTCTCTTTTGGTCTAATTCTGACTAAACCTAAAAGACAGGTGCCGACAATTTAAGATGATTTAAGTTACAGAACGAGCTTCAACAAGGTTTTTGTTGCTCTGCAGCTTTCATGAATCAAATACAAGCAAAAGATCTTCAAGTACAAACATTTGTATTTGTCTGAATGCCACTGGGGCCGTGTTGTATGACTCTGAATATTAATATTAGATAGTTACATGAGTATAGTAAACTGATATTAAAGCCTATTAAGCGCTCTGAGGCAGAAGGAAAGTGGCTGTTGCAGGTCAGAGGAGGAGATGGGTAGTGACACCATCACTGTTTCCTAGCAGCATGTGTAGCACAACATACACATGTTGAATATTTCCTCCATCACCTCCTGCTGTTAAGACAAACAGCCTGATTCTTATACAGTATACAGAGTTGTTTGTAGCGAGGAGCCACCAGACGCACCGTTCACTACCTACGCAGCGCTGCCAGGAGCTCACGCAGGAAAACATCCCTCAGCTGAATAAGAGAACCAAACAAGGAAATCAATTTACCTTTTGACTCCGTAGGCCATGTTCAGCAGATTGTCCAACCTGAGAAATCAAAACACAAACACATTAATTTCAGAAGAAAAATAAGCCTTTCATGAGATGAGTGATGCATTCTGACAGGATGACGGAGATGAGTAATATTTCTGATGCAGTGAAGTCAGATGTCTGATTCAAGTCCAGACAATCAGATCCTTATTAACCTGCTGACTAAACTCATTGATCACTATTCAACCTACACAAACAGGAGGAGAGGCCTCAGGTTAAGACAGAAATACTGCAGCGCTCACTGAATACTGCGCTGAAACTCTAATTTCACAAATCGTAATCTTTCCTGGTCGACCCCTGAGGTCAATCAGCGGACTGAAAAGAAAGCAAATTCATTTATAAACTCCTTTTCCACATTCATGGCCACCAACCAGCCTACAAAACAAAACCAAACATCTAGTGACTCTCCTCAGAGTATAGTACTCATCTCCTCACAGGTCTGCAGCAGGAGGAACACAGCAAAGTCCAGGATGTGAGTATGGGGATGAATTATTCTGTCCGGAGTACCGACGAGCTCCGACACAGAATATTCTCACATTACTGCTGTGAGACAATTTAAATGCTAATTTTCAAAACGCCTCAGACATCTCTAGCAGTATTTTTTTGGTGTTACCTGAAGCGTTGTGCCTGCTGTGCGAGGGGTCCTGGGTACCTTCGATTGGGCGACTGGTACAGCTGGGAGAGCAGCGCCTGGCTGGTCTTCTGGCTCGGGTTGTTTGCGAACTTCACTGTAATGGGTTCGGTGGCACCAGGCGGCTTCTGGCAGTTCAGACCTTTGATGGCCTCCTCGGCCTCCACTCGCCGATCGAAACGGATGAAGCCGACCCCTCTGGAAACGCCTGAGGAGAGCACATTAATGCATTAAGCAAACATCAGAGCTCCTCCTGACAGCCGTGAAAACATTCGGTCATAATTTAGGGCTTGAAACATTTGAGTTTATTGGGGAAGATGTAGCTGATTACATGTTTAATTTATTTTCACATTATTTTAAGATGCTTTAAACTTAAAGACTCCAGAAAACTCTGCACAACTGAGTCATTAGAAGTGTGAGAACACCAGCTACACATCTGGATTAATGATGGCAGAAGGCACAATTACACTCGGACACACTGCTATACCGAGGAAATTAGAGGCGGAAGCACAAATATCCGGAGTCACCCTTTCCAAAACTCAAGAAAAGTTTAACAAGAGGAAAGAAATGATGGAGGTGAAGAAGTGGCTGGGTTTTATTAGCGAGCACCAGCTACAGTATGAAGCGTCTCATTACTGGACCCTGGCCGGCAGCAGGAGGAACCAGAGCCAGACAAAGGTCGTGACATGCACAGACGTCCCGAGACGGCAGAGAGAGGTGGGAAAAAACCAGAAACCAAGTAATCTTCAACTTATCTACCTCTCTCTGCCTTCTTGTGCAACATCCATGCATGTCTTTTGGCTCCTGGTCTCGTTTCTTGCTGCCAATCAGCTTTGAGCTTCGGTATCTTTGCCAAGTCAAGAAGAAGAGGTCCATCGCTCCAGTAACCCGTGCTGCTTATGGTCCTGCTTTACTGTTGCACATTTGTCATTTGCATATTGGCTCCGTTTCTTGTTAAGTGCATTTCTCTTACGGTTTGTGCTCTCGTGTTTTGCATTCCCTTAAATGTTTGTGCTTTAATTCTTGTTTGTCCTTGAGAGCCACTGTGTTTAAAAAGGGCATCTGTAATAAATGCTGCTCCGTTATAAAAGCCGGTTGCGGTGCTGATTTGGAGACTGGGTTTCCGTCTTTCCGACAGAATTGAAAATTAATTCTCCAGAAACAAACTGGTTCTGTGTTGGAAAAATAAAAAGAACCTTTCCCAAAGCGCACGCCTGAACGAATATTGTAAGTTTCAGCAGCCCAGGGGAAGAATAATTGGGAAACGTCTCGGTGAAAGATTGTTTATTAGTGTTTCATAAGGGTTCTGCTTCTACATGACGGCTGAAAGATGGAAAATGTATCCTGTGCATTTCATATCTCGCCTTGAAACAGGCATGGCAGTGACACCTTGGGACGAGATGAGGAGGGGAGAAGACGAAGGATGTAAAAAGAAATGAAGCATCAAGTCCTGCTGCATTTTATATTCTATCCATCTGTGCATTTTTATGAACCCCTCTTGTGGAAAATTGCATTTTTGGGGGACTTCTGATGCATTTCTCATGCCTGGCTGTGTCATGTTGTTAGGGATGAACTGAGGGGAAAGAACAAAAAAGGGGGGAAAGTAAAACCATGGGACAGCTGTCATGTCCTACTCACCAGTCACCTGGTCCACCAGGATGCGTGAGGTAATGATGCGTCCATACTGAGAGAAGAGCTGCTCCAGTTCTTTCTGAGTCATGGTTTTTGGCAAGCCACTGACGTACAAATTTGCATCTCTGATGGAGGCGGAGCTTGGACGCGCATAGGAAACCTACAGGCAGAGAGTTCACATGACCGTGAGAACATCGCCATCTCACACGCAGTCGTACATCCACAAACCTCCGATGTTTTATACAAACACCTGTTATTCAAGGATTGTTTGGACCAACACAAGCGGAGCAGTGACCCAGTTCTAACAGAGAGAATGTTGTCAGAACATTACCTCATATTTAACCAGACTGAGGGCACTTTAAATATACAAAACAATTATTTCACAGATGGACAAACAACTGCTTTAAGTAGCATTTCCAATAAACAAACACTTGAAATTTCTCTTTTCTACAAAATATGCTAAAATAAAAACCTGCATCATGACTTCAGAGAAAACTCTTCAGCTGAATGAAGCAAATATTGACATCAATGTAAAATGCAGTTGTTAGCAGACGGAGCAGATTGAGGCTAAACCTCTCTGCTCGATTCTAAAATGCTTCAACAGGAGCTAAAGTTTCAGAGCTGAGAGACTCCATGACTGTGTGGACGAATACATGCTGCCTACAAACTAACTTTTAAATATGTAATCACCAGCAGACGGGTCACACTGAAGTATTTTAAAGCATTACATCACATTACTGTCCCCTCCATACGTCCATGTGCCAGCTACCTTTGAATAAAACATCGTTTCACAAATGTTTTCAGGTGTAAAGTCGTATAAAGTATAAATAATGAAGGTACAGTAACTAAGATTAAAGATGGACGGAGACACGTTAGCAGCTACTTGTTGGTTTACTTCAACGATGCCTCTTCAGGCTGTCGCCGTCGACGCAATGCATTCTGGGGCAGTTGAGCTGACGAAGTCATTGCCTGCTACAGCTAGCACAGGGTTCCCACTCTTTCCTTGAAATAATTTTCCAGGACAGCGAAAATGTCCTGGAAAAGTCCTGGAAAATAATTTCAGGGAGAGTGGGAACCCTGAAATAATTTTCCAGGAAAACGTAACCGTTTCCAGGACATTTGTCCTTTTTTTCTCATTTTCCATATGTTTTCCATGACTGGAAAACTGGTCATTTTCCAGGTTTTCCAGGACGCGTGGGAACCCTGTAGCATCATTTTCAGTTTGTGGCTAATCAACTCAAACTGAAAAGAAAGAAAAACAAACCACTGCACAGCAAAGGTTGGAACGGTATTAAATTAAACAATCTCTGTTTAACTGTCACTGAATATTGTATTACACAATTATTATTATCAGTCACAATGACCTTTAATAGGATGAAAACAAACACTATTATAGATTTCATAATATCATGGCAGACATGAAACTCTTCAGCTGACAAATATTTGTTTAATACTAATACAACAGAGTTAAATACCATGGATCAGCAAATGTAGACGAACTATTATCCTCAATTTATTTTCCACTGTATAACTTAAATGGCGTCTCTGCAACATAAATGTGTTTAAATAAAGCGAAACACACATGCTTCCTCCTCAGTCTGAACACAGACAACAGATCTTTGTCGACACTTGTGTTTGGTTGTTGTAAAGCGTGAACGTGAGGCAAATATAAGGAAAATAGTGATCCGTGGTAGCCGCACAGTAAACCTCGACTCGTCCCATCGGTGGGCCAAGTTTTGTCCATTCTGATTGTTTTTATAATCGTGTGGATCCGACAACAATAGAGTGATGCACTGCAATAATTTGTCTGCTCCACAGTCTGTTTGTCGCCCTGTTTCTTTCCCCCCGCAGTGCATACTTAATTATAACTCTCATTGGATAAATGGACAGTGACAAATCAGTCTGTCTGGAGAAAAAAACGTTAAAGTGACACATTTTCTGCCCATCAGCTCCGCTGGAACCCTGACAGAGACGGATGCAGTGTCAGGCCCGTCTAGACAGCTCTCATTTAAAAGTAAATTTATCATTTCTTGAAAGTTTTTATAGACAGAGTCTTAAAACCAATCTCGCCCTCTCCCGTCTTCAAGTCAGGAGGAGAGCCCCGAGCACCGAAGGCCAGACAGATATGCAGCACAAATCAACATTTGTCCATAAACATGGCCGAGTAATAGAAAACAGAGAGGGACCAGAAAGTCCTGTGGATCAATACGTCATTACACCCCTGAGTAGTCATACGTTCGTTCTTTCACAGGACACCATCCCATTTTCAGTCACGGAGACGTTTAGACAGTAAGACGCAGGAGGAAGCCACACAGCCTAAATTTAGGAGGCGATGTGCAGGAATGGCTGGAGGAGGGTTTTGTGGAGGATCACACAGCGAGAGAAGAAAGAAAGCAGCGCTGCAGAGTCGTGCTACTCCCATCTGGTGGCTCCAGGTTCCTGTGACTCGACTGTCAATTACCTGAACGGCACCACGGCTGTATTTAATTACAACGTCGCACACATTAAATGCTCTTACACCAAAGTCCCTCCCTGCAACGGACGGTATTGTACACTCGCATTAATTTTTATTCCTCCTGTGCTCCCGCTCCACCTCAGCGCTCGCCCGGCTCCTGCCCTGAAGTGAAGGCTGACAAAGTGAACGTGAAGGCTGAAGCTCCCTGCCCACAGCCAGGCAACTCCCTCGCCTCTCCCCAGCCCTGCCTCCGTCCCGCTCTCACCTTCACACTTCATTTGATGCTAATATTTGCAAAGTATATTCCTCCACCTCGCTGGGGTTTATTTGCACTTCTGACAGAGCAGCTACTGAATGTGTGACACACATATATATGTATAAAAAACGCTCCCATGTTCTACTTTCACGAGGTCTGAACTGAGGAGGAGAGGTGGAGCGACGCGTTCCGTCTGATTCATGGGAATGAAGAGCTACGGCTGTCGACATTCAGACATTAAGTACAGAAATAATCAAGCGTTCAGCTGAAATTTGATGCAATTCAAACATGGATTTTCCACCACCGAATGTGTTTCTGCTCACAGACGTTTTTCATTAATACCCCTGAGCCCGATGTGAGGAGGGAGCCGGCGAGCGCCTCGTCAGACCACTGTGGTAAAACATCACATCTTATAATCTGGCTCCACCGGCCACAAATCCTGCAGCTCTATATGAAGCAAATGAGTTTTTCCAGCAGCACATTGAGTGCTACATTGCCTGATGAATGCTAATGGCAGCCACCTCCCTGTAAAGGCATACAGCAGTGCTACAGCACATGCAACCATAGAAACAGTTCTGCTCTACTTGAGGCCCAGGCGAAGCCGCATGTGCCCAGATTAACAATAGGCTCCCTTTCCACCCCACATTTCTCCAGCCTCATTATGCCTCGACTCCAGCACAGAGAGCTGGACACGAACGGCATGTTTGGGATTTCTGGTATTTCAGCGAGTTGAATGTGTCCGTCTGATTAGGCTCCTTATTTAAATATAACAAACATGTCAATGTCTGTTTATAATTCACATAAAAACGAATATAAATGATCTTACCTTGATGGTTTTGGTCTGAAGTCTCAAGCCATTTAAGGTATTGATGGCTTTTTCTGCGTCCTTTGGGTCCACGTAATTCACGAACCCGTATCCTAGGCTCTGCCCTGCAGTCACGACACAAGAACATGCACAGAGGGTCACAAATACTAAACATGGACAACACTGCCTTTCATTAATCACTGGTGAATAAGAGTCAGTATTACTACACACAGATGAACACTTTATTTCTTATTTGGTAGAGAATGAAGACAACAGCAGGTCACAAGCTCAGCTCCAAACAAACAAACATCTTCTTGGCTCACAACCTTTAATAGATTCTCAAACCAACTCCTTGACAAGTGCATCTCAAATTAAAGACGACAGGCTCTGCTTTCACACCGACTCATCTCTGACACAGTGCAGTAGCCGAGGCTCGCTGTGTTCCCCCTCCCTCTGCAGTTTATCTCTAAAATGTACAATAGATTGACACCCACTCTTTATGTGCACAGAGGCAATTCAATTTCCTCCACCCACACTGCTGGGTCTCTCTGCAATTTCACTGCCGGTCAAGTTCACTAGCTCAAGCAGCTTCAGCATATTAATACAGTCCATAAGCAACTTGAATTTTGTCAAACTTTAGATGAGATTAGATGAGTTAATGTTTTTTTTATATACCCCAAAATGTAATTTAACCACAGGACCGGTCCAGACAGATGATTGACAGCGTATGTGAGCGGTGAACCCACGAGAAAGGTTCCTTTTCTTTTTTAAATTAAATCCAAACCGCAATTACAATTTCATCTGCGTGTGTGTGACATTCTGTCAATATACAAAGTTTAAAAAAGGAAATTGCAAAACAGAACCCCCACTGTTAAATATTACTTCCTCCACTGCTATTAAATCAGCTTTACTGAACATCTAAAGGACCTGAACGATCCATACTTGCTTACCACCATGAGTCACCGCTCTCATGGGTTGTTCCGCTGTGATCAAGTAAAGTTCATAAACTTAATTTCACCTTCCATCTCGGGGACTGCTGTAGCCAGGAGACACACGCCGAGCCTTTGAAATGAGCTGGTGAAATGACACTTTTACTTAAGCCTGGAGGGCAAACCGCCTGCATCGCCTCGCTCTACTGTACACGCCGTATGTGGGCACGCTACGCCCTTACAGTAACGTCTTCCTGCGTATCCGCTGCAAACATGCTCCTGTAACGAACAGCTCGCTTACTTTCAGCTGTCATTAAGGAGTCGAGGAGGCCTGCTGAGAGCTGCACCCAGCTTCCAGTACGACACGAGTGCTGCCCAAAGTGGGAGGAAAACGACACAAAGACTAAGCTGCTGCAGCAGCCAAGGCAAGAGCATTTAAAGCAAAGAGGAAGCATGCATCTCTCTGGTGATTACTTAACATCTGATGTAGCACCAGTACACAGATGTAGGCTGGCTTAAATCCATTGCCACAGGGCCAAGGGGGAGACAAAAGCAACTCAGTCTGGAGGGGATTGGGTTTTATGTAGAGCTGAAACTGAAATCAGAGCATCATTCCTGAGAAATGACTCCGAGGCTTTGAATAACATTAAGAGCCTAATTTCATCCCAACTGAGTTTGAAGTCAGTTTTTCCACATCCCAATTCAAGCTTTTATCAGCTGAAAATAATTTAAAATACTAGTTTAGCTGCTTTCTTTATAACGGCCTGCTGCTTAGATGCTGCCGATGGGCATTATCAATCCATACTGCAGCTTGTACGAACAAGTGGACGCCTCATAATCCCTGCACTGTCAAAAAAGGATGTAAAGCAGGTATCTAAATCTTGAAATTTGCAAATATGACACATCAGCACTGGAACCAGATTCTATGTTTTTGTCTGAATTGTTCGAGCAGCTTATACATTTACCTAAAAAGAAACTTGCCTCCCTGAGGTGTCCTCTTTGAGACGCATCTACTGCCAAGCGCAGAGCGAAGAGCTGGCTGCATTTGTATTTCTTTAATAAAAAGGCAATTTGTTTTTCACAAGGCTAATTACTCCTAATCAGATCACCAGTGATGCTGGGAGCCTTTGGAGCCGACCCCGTCTATCCACACACTTTGTTTCTCTAAAGATGCTGGTGCAGCCGTCAGCCCTAATCCGATCCAACAGAGTCTGCCACCCTGAACACAAAGTCCAACTTGTGTACGTCTATACTCTACGTCACTCGCTCCATTTGGTAAAAGGTGTAAACTAGAAATTAACATGACACGTGCACATTGAACACGACTGCGACGCCACACACAAACATGGAAACACAGATCGAGCGTCGGTCTCATTCAACTCTGCAGCTGTGATTGTCTGGGAAGCTGCGTAAGGCAGACGACAAGTCGCATAAACAACTGACACACAGTTACTACAGCGTCTAACGTAGCGCGGGACCGTCCCTGAGAGAAACAGATAAAAATGACACTGGTGCTTTACAAAGGTTCAAAATGAGGAAACACACCAACTAATTCTGATTTAAAATATATCTGTGATTGGATTGGTCAGGAAAAGAGAAGACGCACTATGATGTAGCTCAATGAAATGGCTCCTGACACCAAAAAAAACAAACATTTCTATTTTCCTCTTCTTTAGTTTTCATTCAGTTTTGGTGATTAAACTACATTTTTGCAGAAGGAGGTTGCATAAAGCAGAACAGTGACCCTGTATGCAGATAAAATACAGTCTAGTCAGACATGCATTAGATTTCCAGACATATTAGTCTTAGAGAAAAAAATAAAATTAGCAGCTGATTAATGTACTTTACAAAACTCTTCTAAATCAACATTAAAATGTACATACCAGTAAAAGAAACGCATCTTTCAAAGCCCATTAAACAACCAGCTGCTGCCAAAATCAACATTAACAGGAGAGACAGTCTACAAGGTTAAACCGTCTGGTTGGATCCACTTATTACCATTTTTTCCTGCTTTTAATCAAATTGTTTTAAATAAAAGGTGTCTATAAAATAACAGCACCACAGAGGAACCCACGATTTGTTTATTCATAAGCTAATTTGTTTACAGGTCAACTAAAAAGATCAAAACTTTACATCAAGTGTTACTTTTTTTAAACGTGAGTCATTGGAGCGCCTGCAGTGAAAGAAAGAAGGTTCAGAGATGTTGCTTTCTGAATCTTAATCTACGTTTCTAGCGCCCCACTTCAGAGGGGCGTGCCGTGTCGCCTCGGGGCCAGGCTGATTTCAAACAACCCGTTTTATTCCGTTCCTCGCACTTACGTTAACGTGAGAGCGCCGCGTTCACACTCGTTCCCCTGAATATGCAACCTATCAAGCATGTTTATGTTCAATCACCCAAGCAGTCTGTGTCCGACACCGATTCTGCACAAGGATCACTTGTCAATTCAGCTCAAGCCATTTCACACATTATCAAATGCACTTCTTGTATGCATGGCTGAACAAGGGGACTCATTCCATGCAAGACTACACACTCGACAAGTTTCATCATGGCTGCGTGACAAAAGTATAAACTCAGTAAATGCATGACGAGAGGCCGCAAATACACCAAACCTCTGCGGCTACCGTCTGTTTCCAGTGACAGAATATAAAAGCTCCAGTTCTGTTTGTGGAGCAGAAGAAGCACAAAGTCAAACATACTCGGAGCGTTTCACAACATGTTTAGAGTCCATGCAGGGACGGACCTGTGAATACTGGTCAGCTATACATAAGCACTGTGAAATATTTAACATTATTAATAATTCACAGCCCGATGTGGCTTCCATGTTAATTTAATGGAGGTGACTACCCTGGACTCCCAGAATAGAGATAATCTAGAATTATTAAAGCTCTTTGTTCAACAGCGCTTCTCAATGAGAGATCTATTCACCCGAGTGAGTGGTGGATTTCTCCAGACCAAATGCAAATAAAAAGAGATGCGTGCACACATCCTTAAAAAGGCCCGAGAGGCTCGTGTCCCCGACCAGATGGAGGAAGGTCTCAGTAACCTTGACCGAAACAGCAAGAGCTAAGAGCCCAGCAGCCTCAGCATCATCTACCTGCTCGTGTCACACAGGACAAATATAAGGAATGTAACAGATTAAATTTAAGACACTACTGAAATTCAAATAGTTAAATACCCTCTTTGTGTAGAAAACCCTCTGTAGGACTCAGTTTTGCTTGTGGCACTGGCATCATCCTACATATTAGAGCAGTATTAATAGTAATTCAAATCAGCCCTCGTGCTGCTGCTGCTGCTCGGAGGGTTTTATAACGGCCACCATGTAAAGACAGTGGCCGACATTCTCCATAATGAGATGCAAAATGATTGGCTGACTTTCAAAACAGAGGCCTTCCGCATTTATTGGGGGTAAGATGGTCCATAATTTATGATGCTAGATGTCAAATACACAAAGAGCAAATCACACGCTGCGCATGCATAAACAGACAAGCCCGTGACACGGACAGCGCTGCTCATAGGGCCCCGCTGATGCATTATGTGGGTTTAACGTTAGCGTTACAACTTCCAAATTAAATCTGGTTTATATAATAATTATGAATCCAATTATGAGCACGCAGCAGCAGTAGGGCCCGAGCCATTAACCAGCCATAACAATGAAACTGTCGCGTTACCTGTTATTTTGTCTCGCACGAGTTTACAGGATTCAATTTCTCCGATGCTCCCAAACAAACTCTTCAGCTCCTCCTGGGTCATGTTCTGAGGCAGATAGTTGACTATCAAGTTAGTTTTACTGTCCTCTATGCTCCCTGACTCTACAGGTGAGGAGCAGTTGTTTGAGATTGTTGAGGGACCGTTGCTTGTGTTGTTGCACGTTGGCCCATTGGACAGCTGTGTTTCCATGGCAGCAATTACCTGCTAAAGAGACAGAGAGAGAGAGAAAGCAAGTCAGCGCCACATGCACATCGAGCTAAACGCATCTGAAAGCAGCAGACAGTTAAAAAGGACACTCTTCACACATTTAAATTTGTTTGGTGGTAAACTGTTGATTACTTAAATCAAAGGTTTTCTGCAGGCAACAGTGCTGTGTCAGAAAAGATGCAGTTCTTTGTGTTTTACTTTAATTTAGTGATGCAAAGCAGAACCTGATCGGTCGTTAGCTTCTTTAAAAAGCATAAAAGGTCAACACTTTGTCGACCCAGAACAGGCCGGGATAGGTTTTATGTAAATTGTGCCATCTCGCATCACTAACACAGACGGGGGAAGTAAACACAGCTGAAAACTGTTTTAAACCAAAAAAAAAGAGAAAGCACAATGAATTCGCTCTCTTCTATTCATGATTGCTGCTTTTGTTTCTGGGCAAACAGAAGAGACTTTCTACTGAGAAAGCAATGTGATGGTCTATTAATCTGTCAGAAGCTCAACAATTACGATGAAGCAGTATTAAAGTTGGTAAGTGGCATGTTTAAACATATCTTTCAAAGTTAAATGTGGCGACCAAAGTGAAACATTTCAGTCGGCAAAATAAAAAAAAAGCTTTTAAGCCATCAGTACTCTAACGTCGGACAACAGGCCTGAAACGATGTGGTGATCAGTCGAGACAACCAGCAACAAGTTAATGTATGAAGAGTCGTCCTTTATTAACACATTCACCATGAGCTCATCAGTGAAATCACACCCATGGTATAGTTTTACACATGACTGGTTGAGACCATACCAATACAGTCAAACATTAGCGAGCTCATCGTAAACGAAAACCCCCCAAAATGCCCAAATTCCAAAATTAAACATTTTGATTTGATGATCTAAATATGAGTGAGAGCTAACGTCATTGGTATGGCCTGAGCACAGACACAAACAGGCCTTCTGGCCAAGAGAGTTAAAAAAAAGAAGTGCCACAGACCCCAGTCCAAGGCTCAGGCGCCCACGAACCACTTCTAAGCAGAGAAGCCACATCGCACAGTCTGACTGCCATGTTAGTTTGGAGTTGCCGTCTGAAAATGTGGACACAGAAAGTACTTCATGTTAGATCAACAAGAACAAAGCAACAGTCAGATGCGATCACATGTCATTGTTGGGGGGGAAGAGAAGGAGGCTATTTTTTATTTTTTTGAACGGGCTGTCCATGCAGTTTGGCTTAAACCAGAGGAGAAGCAAAAGGCAATGTTTCACTCAGTCACAACACATCTTCAGTGAGGAGCAAACAGCAGAGCGTTCAGAAACACGGCCACGGCCACACTGACGGGAAGCATGAGGGATGGCAATCGGTTAAATGAATGGGAGAGCCGCGCAAAGATGATCACTGAAATTGAGAAAGCACAAATCAATTGGTCCACTCGGATTGCTCTCATCCAGCGAAAGAGCTGATGCTTAAGTTACGCTGACACATCCTGCACTTGTTATCCAGCCTTCAGCTCTCAGAGCATCAGAACCGCAAACATCCACAGTGAAATTATCGACAAGTTTCCCCCACAAGCCTTAATGTGCTCAGACTCTGAAAACAAGCCGCCGACAACCGGTTCAGATCATCACGATGAGACGAGAGGCCTGAGTTTGTATCTTCAACCAAGGGGATGTTATACTTTCTTAAAAATGGAATTGTGCGCGATAGTTAAGCACAAAATCGATCACAGTTGACAATTAATTTGTGTTTGTGTTGTCAGTGAGTGTTGATTTGACTTGTCCACGTCACAAAGGTTCCTCACAGGGTTTCTGAGTGAAACAACGAACACCTCTGCTAGCACCACAGCTAATTATTGCATGTTGATCAATTTCCTGGGTGAGAAGCCCCCAAGGAACAGCGGCAGGCTTTGCACCAAACTGTATTTACGTCACGTGCTGCACACCGACTTTTCCCATAAGCTTACATCGTCAAAGAAGCAGCTGTGAAATGCTGGATACATTTTCTTTTAGCGCCCCTGAAATGACGATCAGAACTGAATTCATTCTGTCTGCTGACATTTGAACAGTCTCACAGGGGCCGCGCCATTAAACAGTTTTATTTCCATTCAAGTCAGAGGACGGCTGAGCTGGAAGTCAGGAGCCCGACCGGCGGAAGGTTCTAGTAGGTAGGAATATACTGGGCTCGACCTCTGATGCTGTATCCACATCGTCCCTTATTGGAGCCAGGGGTGAAACTGTGCCTAAACCTTCAATACATTCTATTCAAAATAAACTTTATAGAGCAGCGCCGCAGTGTCAAACATGTCATGCAAAGGCAGTACGAACGCTACAACACAATTCTGCTGCATCAAACTGTCTTCTGAGTAAATTACAGGTGGCTCAAAACAAGACTGCAAGACTGGTTCTTGGTTGTTCATCAAGAACTAGTGTTGCAGAGATGCATGAACGTCTTGCTTATTAGCATATCGGCTAATATATTAATAGACTTTCATAGAATTATAAACACTCAGACTCCTAAATTTCTTCATGATAACATAATTCATTGCTCAAATACGCATTCACATTACACTAGAGGGGTGAACAGTGGACAGATCTCTCTACAACTGCCTAGTCTAATCTATGAAGAGGACTGTTTTCTATCGGTCAGACAATCTTCCAGTTGTGGTTCGTGAAATTAAAGGGAAAATTGTTTTTAAAAAGAGACTAAGAATATATTTGTTCTCATCTTGATTATGTGATTGAGCAAGTTTATGTTATGTTAGGGAATACATGTTGTTTTTCGTTATTTTATTGTTTTTATTTTAATATGTACTTTCGGTGTTGCTGTTGTTGTGTTTTGTATGTTTTGTCTGGACCCCAGGAAGACTAGCTGTCGTCTTGGCGTCAGCTAATGGGGATCCTTTTAAATAAACAAATAAACAATTCAGCAAATCAGTTTATTTCCTTATTCTGAGGCTTGACAATCACTTCAGTCTACTCTACCTGTAGACATGTTAATGCTGCTGTTACTTATGTGTTGGTGAATTAAAGTTTGCCTACAGATTATAGAGGATCTTTCTTTTCTAAACCATCCACATACACAGCAGATGATAACTGAGCACTAAGTGTCCTATTCAGGATTTGTTCCACCTTGTTGGCTGCATCCAGTGAAAATGTCAACCTGCCATAACTCAAATGCAAAATGGATTTTCTCTCCTCGAGTGATGACGAACTGCACAGCCACTGTCAGATTGGACAGGAATAACCCAATAAACCTGATCAATACTTCTTAGCGAGGAGCATCTCAAACTAAAAAGTTAAAGTGCACAGCCGTACTCAGCCAGAGGGATGGATAATGTATGAATCAAAACATTAAATCTTACATTTCCTTATTATTTCAGTCAGCCAGAAGAAGAGATTGAATTATTTATGCCGTATTGATCGCACTGCTTCTGGCCTACTATGTAAAATATATACTGTTCTGTGCACGTTCTCTGAAGTATATGCAGGTGTCGATAAACATATACTGTGTGCTGGAGACTTCACACATCCTCCCTCACTGTTTTTATTTATTTATCTCTACAGTATTTCAGTCCTAGACGGATTCTGAATCTCGACGATATCTAAAGTGAGTGCAGCTGTCACGATTGAAGAGGATCAAGTTTTTTGAGCGAGCAGCTTCTTCATTTGCTGCGTTTCTCGGTCTGCTAATTGTGTCACAGCTCAGCCGTCGCTGTCAGACGCAGCAGCCATTGGTTGTGCCGCGCGTCATCGTCGTACACATAAATGCACGTGAACTGACAAATTGCAGCAAACAGCTCGGTGTCAGTCGGATCAAACAGCTGTAGATCCGCTCTGGATTCTTATTCAAGTCGAAAATAATTACGACCTCGGCTTATCCGAGTGTGAAAAACCGGAGGTGTGCTGTGAGTGTGTGTGTGATTAGAGTCCACTGTGATAGCTTGACTGAAAAGATGTAAATATCAAGATAAATAACACTGCTGAGAGCATAATCAGTGTGCACAGAACAGAGCTCATCAATAGGGGGAAAATATGCAATATGAGCACAGCGCAGACTAATCAGGACGGTAAAGAACAGAAGGGTTTGCGTGCATCATCATTACACGTTGCCAGTGGCTTGTTTTTAATCTTACAGTCTCTCCAAGGGTCCAAAAATAATGGCTGAATGAATATGTATTGGCAGATAGATATTATTATCATTGGGAGCTAAAATTTGGATCATCGATCATTTCTGTCCATCCTCATTCGAAGCAGGGTTTTTGTTTTCTGTCAGACACAGGTTATAATCTGTCATTTGTAAAAGCTTTGTTTGTTTTTCCTCAGTTAAATCTGAACGTAAGAGTCGATCAGCGGACGACTTCTCTGTTAGACATCATCTCCTCGTGCTCCACATCAAGCTAGTAACAAGAACAGATCCCTGTTCTGTGCGAGAACCTTCTCACAAATCAAACATTACTGCTGACAATACGTTTGTCTCTGTGTTGGCCGACATGTGGCAGATCAGACGCCATGTGTAAATTGCCGTAATAGACATGAAAATGCACTGTACCAGCGTCTCTTAACTGCGCCTACTGACTGACTCACTCTGTTAGAGCAGTCGTATAACTAAACTCGACAATGAGATTTGCTGCTCTTGTGATTCATACTGTTAATTTAATCCCTTTTTTTAACTGATGGTCTGACAGAAATGCAATTTTAAGTCGTGCATTTGTCTTTATTTTTGACATTTTAAAACACAGAAAATGATTTCTGGAGCCATTACAAATGGAAAATGATAAAACTGGCACGATGACGCTCTGCGGGAGCCGTTTTACTACACTAATAAAATGTGACGATGACTGAAAAGTCCAATAAATAATCTATACTGTGAAAGTTGAACATTCAGAGCAACATTACTCGGGGGTCGGGGAGACATTTCTGTGTAATGTACATGGAGTTTTTCTTGTTTTACTTCTGTTTCAAGAAATAAATCCGTCTTTACCGTCACTGTGCTCAGGCTTCTTAACGTACTGTAGACAGGCTGCGTTGCCAGTGTTGCAGTGTGCAAATCCATGACTCACTTGATTCACTGGCCTGTCCCTAAACCAAGGTCAAAACACTCCGACTACATAACCCATGCAAAAATAGAAACGAGAGCCGTACAGCAAACAGCTTCAACCCGCGTGACCCATTACCACAAATACATTTCATTCAGCAGCAGAAACAACGACCCCTGATGAGTGTGCATGACGGCCACGTGGACGACGGACGGGAGAATATTATGGAAACATTTAAAGTCTCAACAAGGACGATCTGGACGTGTGCTAGTGGGGATTACACAAATCAGCTTTACTATAACGCAAGCTGAGATAACTACATTTACCTGCGTCTTTACATTGCTTTACCATCCTCGCGTGAAGCCTGTGGAGCTTGTGTTTTGAAAAGCGAGATGTACAAATAATGGTTAGCTTAGACTCGTGAAGTTCATATAATATTAAAATGAGCGGCCTCAGTCTCCCGAAGCACATGAGAAATGAGTTTCTCTTGGTGGTGATGTGTATATTCTGCTTCTGTATATCCATCTCAGCATGCAAAGAGAAGGTAAAAGGAGCTAAAGCAGCGAACTAGAAACATTAGATGGACAGCCGCCGACTACAAGTGTTAATTGCTTCAACACGTCGAGGTATAAACACGACTTCTGCCACGATTCACTGAATTCCCTGGACAATGTTATAGTGTTATGCTGTATTTTATATCACAGTATATATCTTGGAATGTCTTTAATAATATAAACACTAATAAAATCACATCATACAGAGGATTATATCCATATTCTCACCTCCTATTCTCTCTCGGTCTGACTACAGATGCACATTATTAAATCTTGTAGAGCCGATGAGTTGCACGAGACAATACAGCCACACTTCTGATTGTGATTGTCACCTTTTTGAATACTGTGCCAAGGTGGCAGCCATGTTGGTGTGGGTAAGTATACGTAGTTCACACACAACCTGATGGTACTTTAGTGTCTTCACGACAAATTGTAACCTGTCAAACATCATGTGTGTAATTCAGTTCAAGAAGCTACAAGTCTCTTGCCACTAACCACTATGTTTATTTTTTATGAAATAAGGTCCCACGACAGAAACCGGACGAGGAGGGAATCCTCATCTCAGTTACAAAGGCTGAATACAACTTGCTCCATATAGAGAGTACTGATAGTAGTGTCGTAGTAAACAAACTCCTTTCACTACAGGTGAAGGCTGGAAGGCTGCAGGCAGTGATATACTACAATGAACTCACAAACCGCATACTTCTGAACCATCATACTTGCTCTACTCCAGACAGCACCGAGGGTTTTCCCTCAAGGCGTTACTCCCTATTAATATCCTGCAAGTGCAGCAAAAACAATATCGTATCAAATCAAAGACCGCTCATCAGTTTCCAACTTCAGCTGATTAAAGCGACACTAATTGCAGCGAGTACAGTCAACAGCTCCACCAAAATACACTGCGAGCATCCCGGTCGCGCACAGATGGGGGCTTGAACTTTACAGGTCAGCTGAACACCCCTGCTGCTCTTTCCATCTGCTATTTGTCTCAGAGTATAAAACCACTGGGTGACTGTAAGAATATAAGCAGTGTTAACTTTTCTGTGGTTTTGTTAACGCGACAAAATGGGCACAAAGACAGACATTAAAAAAAACCTAAGAGATATTCAGCCAAATGTTTCTCACATGCCCAAAAATTAAAAAAAAATGCAATCCTAAGCAGTTACGGCTCCACGAGCAGCCTCCCCCACATGCAGAGTAACAGAGAGAAACAGGCCACCGGAGAACATATTGTTGAGGAAAAATGACTTCCCTCAATCTTCATTTCATATGTTTCACCTTTTATTCTAAGTACAAAGCACAAACATTGGCTATTGTCCCGCTTGAGATAGTGCCACGAGGCAGAAATATTTCATTAGATAAACACTTGGAAGAGAAGGCTTGGCAAGACGCCGCTCCCCAAAAAATTCAGTCAAGGCTTTCGCTGCGTGCCGTGCAGCCAGCAGCCTTCTCTTAGTGCGGCGCTGCTCGTTTCCCTGGAGGCCTCGCCTCACCGTCTTCGTCAGAAACCAGCCCCAGATAAGGACCACGAGGTTCTTTTTTTGTTTCCCCATCATCGCTAAGATAAACCCATCCACCTCCACACTCTTACCCGACGGAGCGCGCTGCCTTTTAGGACTCATTAAAGTGTAGCGTGTTTAGTTATTGGTGCTCTCAGATCCCACAGCCGGCTCACAGAGCCTCTGCACGCAGCGCTACTATGAACAGAACGCAGAGATTTCCAAAGCAAACACAGAGCGCTGGTGACCTTAAACACAAGCTGAAAGTCATCCATACTGCCACAGCGACAGTATGAAGAGAGAAGAAACTAATGACACGGCTGAGCGGTAGCTTCACATGCAGGCGCTATACGTTTGAGCCCGAGCCACGTGTCATCCTCCAACCTCTGAAGCTGCTGGTGGAGCTTTTTGCAGCTCACTGATTGTGCTAATTAATTACATGGAAAAGTGACTGAGTGGGTGTTTGAAAGCAAGATTTCACAGCTGATCAGACTCTCTTGAAGTACAGCTGTAAATTAACTGATACGGAATCAATCACACGCTGATAACATTTCATACCTGAATCCTGTTCAGAGCTAAACCAATTAGTCCTCAAACGTGTGCATTTTATACTTTTATTTTATATCATTAATTGAATATCTTCAACCAGGGCGCGACAATAAAACTGCCTGGGACCAGTAAAATGATGGAAGTAGCTAACGAGCATTCACGATATATTCATTGTATGTAATATTTGTTATTTGATTACCACTGATAAGTAAAACAATTTGTATAGGGGCAAGTAAAAAAACATCAACTTTGAACCCAGTGTTCTGAGGTCCTGAGACGAGCCTTTTCCACTATTCACTATTGATTAATTATGAAAACAATCATTGGCTGCAGCACTAATCTCATTCAGTTGTAAAACTTTCCTGATGCACAAGTTCCTGGGAACAGACCTTTATGGCAAATGTACCATAGAAACAAAACCAAAACTCCTTCAGCTCTACAATAAAAAACAAATTATGTATTTTATGTCACAACTGTGACTTTATACACTCAGACTGCCATTTTAGTTTCAAGTGTCAGTAAAGTCCATCAAACTCTAAGTTGACGAACACATGACTGTCATACTTGCAAGTATTAGATTTTAAATTTACTTTAATTTCCTTGAAAGATATGAACTAAGGGCAGGCGACAAGATAAATGCCATAAACTCTGTTAGCACTCTTGCACACTGATTTATATTTTTAAAAACATTGCACAAAATGCTTATTTTGATTTGATTATGCTTGGTGGAAAAATGTTTGGGGCTGATGCCGATAATAGGAAGTAAATCAATTACAATATGCACATTTTGTGCAATGATACCTAAAATGGATACTTGTGACAAAGATATGCAACAAATGGTTACATATCTTTGCAGTCAGTCCGCCTCTATTGATAACATTAAACACATTGTATCAGTAAATTCATTAAGACCTTTGATGGGATCAAAACAAAAGATTTAATAAAATGATGGGAGGTCACTGAAGGGAAATGCAGTAGAATACAGTTTCTACATTTTTTTTATACATAAATAATTAAATAAATCTAAAAAAAAAAAAGGAAGCCCATCTACAGATCTGAGTAGCTGCAGAAGTTCTTTAAGTTGGACCTGAAGCCACGGTGAGATCAGCATGTTCTGATGTGACACTGAGCACTTAAAGTGAGGAGGCACGAATCTCTGCTACGAGCTCCTCCGAGGATTAAATTGACCAAGTATGCGTGACAAGCTGCAGAGTGAAGAGCTCCAGAGTGCACGCAGACATGCACGGCCGTCTCCTCAGCGCTCAGGCTCGTCGCTGCGTCGCACCGGTACACTTTACCTTATGTTTGTATGTATATACACTTATATGTCGGCACAGTTTATACGTTTACAAGCCATCAAACCATCACTCAGTTTACATTTCTATGTGCATCACTACCACACTCAGTTTACCTCCAGTGAATTCATCTTATTCAATTCTATATATTCTATTTTATTTCTATACATCAACTAGAAGCCCATTTACGCCCTGGCCTTTTTCCTCATCTCTCATTTACTAGTTTAGAGAGACGGATTTCATTGCCAACAACACAGCTTTACTGTTGCTGTGCATATGACAAATAAAAGAACTTAAAACTGTCCTTGAAAACTAAAAGCCCACAAGTAACAGTTCAAAATATCCCAGCTGAAAACACAGATGTGACTAGTCTACCCACACAATGACGTGTACAAGGACAAATGAAGAAAGAACATCCAATGCTGTAATACAGTAATGCTTGATGAGAAAAATAAGGAGTGATGGGAGGATGGCTTCACCAAACACGTACATATTAACCTATTTCCATGTACTTGTGCCCTTTTATAACTTAACATTTAATATATACATGTTAATATTTAAGCAAACAGCGTTAAGAACATCACAAGCTGGATGGACGACTCATGTATTTAAGAAGCTGTGCTGCGTAGAAGTCAGTAAATCTACGCTCAGGACAGCTTTGTTTGCAGATTAACATTTAAAAATCTTTCAGCGCGTGGTGCTTTGATAAAGTTCGTCCTGAAGGAGCAGATCCACAGCGGGTATGGGGGCTGAGAGCGGGGTAAGTTATGCAGCAGCTCTCTCGCACCAGCGCCAGGCAGAATAATACCAAAAAGTGATGCAATGCCGAGTTATGATTGGCAGTCTGCCTCCGAACTGAAAACGTACGATTTCTCACCAACACTACTGGAGAAAGGAATAATCCAGATACGTTAGTGGGAGAAAAAAAACATTTACTACGGAGTCCGCCTGAAATACAATTCAGTCGGGTAGTTTCTGTTCTCAAGAGACAGAAACACATGTTTTATATCGACTCGTTCTGAATTATTTTGACCAGAGGCATTTTTTTTTATTCTTCGTGGCTTGATGCTGTTAGAGAACCAATGTAGAAACACCCACATGTCACTGCTCGGGTAAAATAATGCTCTTCATATTTCCTATTAAAAAAAGTAACTGAAATGAATTTAAATTAACTGCTTCTTCTAACACTATTAATTATGATACGTGTTGACTCAGAGGTCCTCTGGTCAGGACTTAATACAGAGTGGACTCACTCACAGGAGCTAATTTTCAGATAATGCCATAACTGCTTTCATAAAAAATAAAAATAAAAATGAATGAAATAATAAAAATCATGTGTGGGCCATATGTTATAAAAAACAGTGTGATGCTAAAACCTGGACTTAATATTCGACGATACCAAACAGCTTGATAGAAAACAAACCATTTGGTACCTTTTAAAACTTAAAGTCATCGTGCTTCAAACTAAGAAGAAACTGAGGTTCATCACGACAGTTTTGACATTTCAAGTGATTATTTGAGGTCTAAAACTATTAACCTCAAAAAAGTAGTTCCTTGGATTTTTGTCAATTTAGTAGCCGAGCACCAAACTGTAAATCTGCGTTTACATTTTCTATGCACCTCAATCCGATGATCTAAAAATAAAAAGAGAAATGTCTGGATTGTTTAGACACCACATGGTATATTCACACTGCCTCTGCTTCTCGCCACCACAGGCCTACACACTAATACAGCCAAACTACACTAATCAACACTCAGCACATCACACCTATACAGAGCCGGAGATGTGGCGATCCATAAAAGCTGCTGTGATGCAGCGACGGGGTCGAGAGCGCTGCGTCGCCGGGCTCCAGTAATGACCCACACATGCAGAGGCAGGGCCACCCTGTGGCCGACACACAATAAGGACCACAGGAAAACAGCCATGTGCAGCATCCACACAGCCCAGACTAGATCAGCTGCAGAGGGGGAGTGAAGGGGGAGGCAGCCAGAGAAGAAAGGGGGATGGGATGGACATTTCAGGAGGACAATGGGGACAAAAATTGCTTTTTCTGCTAAAGCCACCCACTGTATACTAACCCAGTTCTGACAGCAGCACACATTGCTGCACAGAGCGCAGTGATGTGGCCTTTGGAAGTTCACTCACTGTCCTGCGTTTTAGTCACTCTGTCAGCAGCCTTTATTTAGAAAGGCAAACGTGGGGGCTCAATAATACATTAAGACAACCGCTCTTATCTCCTGTCCCTCTCAGGAGCAGCACAGAGGCTGAAGAAACTGTTCAGGCTGCACGAACACTGAGGAGGGAAGACGCCTGAAAACAGAGCACATCCGTATAGAAATAGGAACATGTGGGCATCCACCGTCTATAATAAAGTTGATCGTGTCACGAGCTCTGTAATGATACTCATTCTGAATTAAAACCTTCTCATGCTCTTATACCAACAGCACAATTGCTCAATATCAAGAAATACATATTTATGACTAAAAGTAGTATATTTAAATTAGTTCATCAGACCCAGCCAGCTACTTTATCAGCAACAAATACTACATTTCTAATATAATGATACTGTACTTTATCTGCCCTACCAGCTCTTTCTTACTGATCACAAAGCCTCAAATCAATATCAAGATAAAGGCAATAAATAAAGAAACCACTTACAATTCTACACACTAAACGTGTGAATGTCTTACTTATAAATCCTCTTCAAACTCACGAACGCCGAGTGCATCGCACCCTTTAAAAGGCACCCCGTGTGGTTTTGCTGGACTGTCCCCCTGCACCCACAGGACCACAGATGTCCTGCGTGTTGGCAAGCCTCCTGGTAAATTAACTGGTCAGGCTCTTAGCTGCTGGCTCCACGATATGCAATCTCTCCATGACCCACCGACTGAAGATTACTCACCGCGGACTGCCAGCTATAACTCGAGATGCCTGTGGCTTCAACATATTCATGCTTAATATTCAAGGCCAGATAATGCGTGCATAAGCACGACAACATGCAAACCAGAGAGGAGTATGCTTTGTGCACAGCACAGATTATGGTCCTAGCAGCTGTCTGAATTCTCTGAGCACTGAAATTACAATTCACCTGCTCCTCTACCTGGAGTTGGTTTAGCCCAAAACAGCATCATGACATCAGGCAATAAATTAAGACTGCTGTCTTTGTAATGGATGACAAACTGCATACACATATTTTCTAAATAAATACTAAATTTTGTAGTTTTAATTTAAAGGAATTTGACATTTCTGCAACATTTTGGAAACAATATAAACTGTAAGACTGTGCTACAAAAAGGCACACCTGTATTTGTTGTTTCCTTTAATGGGAAACAGGTGAAAGTGACTTTAAACCGGCTGAGTTTTTAAAACGGTAGTCTTCAGATGAGGCCTTTTCTCTAATTAGGTGGATGAAGGGGAGCTTCAGAGCAGCCTCGCTTAATTGATTCATCAGACACACCTGAGCTTCTGCGGTCAACAAGACCGACCTGCCACTCCAAGCCCAAATTATGCTACCGAGCCAATGCTAAACCACCCAAAAACGTGCTTTTATTAAAACTAACTGCAGCTTCATGCTAGTTTTAGTTGAAGCTGCAGCAGCATGCGGCGTGGTCGTCCAAGCCTGACGCGGTTTGGACAACCGCCAGAACCAGGACAGACAGCGTCCTTTCGTCTCAAATTCAGCTTTCTCATCACAAATGCGTAGCTTTGCGTGAAAGCTAACAAAGCCGTTTTTTTCGCGCCCGTTCTCGCTATTACCGCAACTATTAATTTGGCTAGCTAAACACAATGCGACACCGTGCGGCGTCACGCCACGTTAAAACACGAATAATTCCAATGGAGTTCTGCGAGCGGCGCGTCCGACTCGTTTGCGCGACCTTTGCTAGCTACCGTAAAACGCCAAAAAACGTTTTTTCGTAGGCCTTTTTTTCAGTACAGCTGCTTTCGACAGTTAATATTTTCACACTGTTTCCTCCGTGGTGTCTTACCTTGAGCAGGTGAGTCGGCGTAGTGGGTATTTATTGATGTAAAGTCTGCAGACATCAAACTTTCGGTCGCAGTCTACGCAGCTGAAAAAGGGGCGTTGGCGGGAACGAGGCCACCCTAAGTAAACTAATCAGAGCCTCGGCCAATCAGCGAGGAGCCGGTCTGTAACCCGGAAATACACCATTAGCTGATTGATTGGCTGCAGGTGTACCTCTGCTTCCTGCAGCCCAGCCTGGAAACTGCCAATACAAAGGACCAACACACAGCAGAGACGCTGCCGGAGCTGTGGCCCCAAACACGGCGTCAGGGTGTCACGACGGCCCTGGAGGTGTTCAGGGACACCCCAGCAAAAAATCTAGATTTGAGCAGAATTTATAAGCATCGCTATTTCTATGTCGGATAACTGACCCCACTGCCACTTCTATAAAAACAGACAAATACAAGTAGCCTATAAAAAAAAAAGCACAAAACCTAATAAAAATGAGAATTATAAATAAAAAATAAAAAAATGATTAGATGCAAATCCAGAGTGGTTTTACAGAATTTACACCTGCATTTAAATTCAGCAGCTCCATCCAAGCATGCCCACGACAGCACAACTTGCAGAATATCATCCAGCAACTCCAAGTAGTGCAACACACAGGCTGCACTTAACCTATATAGCTTTTTTACAGAGTTAACGCTGAATCTTCAGCCATACAGGCTAATAAAGGGTTTGAGTCACATTTATATGTGACCATGATTTTACATTTATATCCCACAAAAATGCAAGTTTTCATATTGATTTTAAAAAAATAAAACAGCTCAGATTACAAAGAAAATGTCAAGTAAATTTGGTTAATTTGTTCACTGGAGCTATTATTTATATTCCCTTAAAATTCTGCACACAAGACCCGAGCTGGTGGTCTGATACTCCCAACATGATCATGTTTTCACTTAAGATGCGGTGAAATAAGCGACTACTATGCGGATCCCACGTTTCAGCACTCTGCCAAAGGCCTATATTTCTACACACTGGAGCAATAAACGCGTCCGTCCACGTCTGAGACCCCGGGACGACATGTGAAACGAGCACATGTAGCCTTCCTCATCCTGTCGTGTAATATTGCCAAGGCACCGCGATTCAGAGTTGTGGAGGAAGACAAAAAAAAAAAAGAAGAAGAAGAAGATGAGCCGTCAGTGGAAACATGAATGCATCACGGTGACTTCCCCATCGCGTTCACATGCAAGAAAGATCAGCCTGAGACTACACAGCGCACAGATGCATGGTCTGCTACAGGATGGACACAGGTTAGAAAATCTCGATGTTCAAAATGTCTGAGGTGAATGAGCAAATGTGGAAAAAATATCTTACCGTCTCTACAAATGAAAGTTATGGACGTCCTTTAGGGCAAACAATCTCTGAATGAAAACACCTGGCACACCAATAGCTTGTAAAATGATGGATTCCGCTCTCTTTAGTTCAAACTTGGAAACATAAAAAGCCAACACAAACAAGATAAAATGGAGGAAATGAAATATTTATTAAATCAAAACACAGAAATGAGTTCCTTTCAGCAAATGCATGGAAACAAAAAAAGGAAAAAAAAAACGGAACAGAAGAAATAAAAGGAATCAAATAATTAAAAAAGCCGGCTTCTGCCTGTCTCGCTCTTTACAGGTGCGCCACACAAATACGCGACATCACTGAGTGGAAACCAATGCGAGGAGGAGGTTGTCTTTAAAAGGAAGATAGTCCTGCCGGCGAATATATAGGGCCGTATCACAGCATGCCTATACCTCTCCGCTCCCTCCGTTTCATCCATTCAACCTACACACGAACACGCATCGGACGCGGAAGTATACCCGGAGTAGCTCCCCTCCACCGCTTATGCACACACGAGCTCTGCGCTGCCATTGGCCCCGCGCGCGCTCCCTCGTCTGGGAGCTCGAGCGTCGTCCCCCCCTCCCTCCTCCCTCCCTCCCTCCCACCCAAATCGCGCGACGCCATTCGTCGCCGCCGCAGTCACTCAGAGCGATCAAGAGCTTTTTTCTCCTAAATATGGCATTTGAAGTCAAACATCGCCTCGCGGAGACACGCACGGTGCGGCGGGCGGGAGCGGCACCGCGGCTCCGCTTTAAAAACACCACACTGTCACCACCATCATCATCATCCTCATCCTCATCCTCCACGATAGGGATCACTCATCTGCTTTATTCACATAAAAACACACACCTCTCCCCCCTCACATCCTCCTCATCATCATCATCCTCATCTGAAGGGACAACACATGTGATCCGCTGCCTCTGTGCGCTTCAGCACCGCGGACAGCTCTCTCTCTCTCTCTCTCTGCTGCAGCTACAGCAGCATGTAGCGGTGGAGCAGCAGCAGCAGCAGCAGCAGCAGCAGCAGCAGCCCACACGCTGCTCTCTCTTCCCACCGTCTGCCTCACACACACTCACAGTCAATGATCAGCCCTCGATACTCAAACCTATCGGCTCGGAACCCACGCGGGGGCGTCGGTTCGGGCTCCCCCTGGCACGCTGTGTTTGTGTTTAAACAAAAGGAAAAACGCCCTTCGGAGCGCGTTTCGTCTCTCACGACGCACGCTGGCTGCCTCCTCCACCCGGCAGCAGCAGCAGCAGCGGAGCGGTCGCAGGCTGATCCCGTCGCACATCTTTTGGGTGGAGCAACAGTTAGGAGGAGAAACGGCAGATCGATGCTGCCTCAGTAGCAGAAGCAGAGGAGAGCTGCAACACAACAGGACCACATGATCCACACACACATGCTGAAACACACTAAAGGCCATTAAATCCACAGGCAGACATTAATTAAAGGAGTCTCAAATCACAGATCCTGGCTGCAGGAATGAGCACACATGATCCCTAAGAATGATTAAAACTACAAAATAAAAACAGGAAACACATGAATATGCTCCACAGAACCCACGTTAACCTCCGGCAGAGGCCTGGAAGCCATGAACACAACGCTGGTTCACCATGCAGCAGCCAATTCATCACCCAAAGTAAAACCAAACCAGTGGACAGCTTACTTTAATGCACTTAAAACCAGATCTAGATGAGACACCGGTGTGCAGATGTGTTCGTACTAAAACATGAGCATCAGTACAAACACACACATGTAATCCTGACACTGTCCCTGAACACACACACACAGTACCTGACACTCAGGACGTCTCCTCAACCACAACAAATGTCATTTCACAATCGTACATCAGGCTCCTGCCCTTTTATGGCTCAGATGTGCATGTTTAATCTTATTTCTGCTAATTTGTACACAGGCTTGTGGAGCGACGGCTGACATGTAACAGGAACATAATGTAATCCAGATACAAAAATAAAGGTAACTGTAATCTGGTAGAGTTACAGAGAAGAAGATGTACTTAAATTACAGATACGTATAATAAAAAGAGGGGATGCTAACATGATTATTAAAATTGTTAAAAGTGTTTTTTCTCATCTGTATTTGCACATGTTTGGTATTAAAGTAATCCAAAACTAACGGGAGACACTCAGGTTACATTACTTCTACACTGTGATACTTGGATTACATCACTGATTATACTTTGTAAAGGAGGTAATTAGTAACCGTACTGGAAAACATTATAGATCAATATCCATGTCAATAAGCCCTAAATCTCTAAAGCTTTACACGAATAATGAGAATGGAGTAAAAACACCTTTTTAAACAACATTACACAAGAAATAAAGATAAATACGTCCAACATTAAAGAGGACACCACTGAACTCAATGCACTGCAGACATACTGCTGCATCAGCTACTGTACAGAGGCAGATATACAATCCTGAGGTTGTCTTTGTATCTACAAATACAACAAATGGCTGTAGTTAAAAATGCAAACATGTCGGCTATAATCCTGAGACACCACAATAGAAGACACAGAATGGAAGTGCTACCTGTCCATACATGTTCCAGGACCTCCAGAATTAAAGAAGTAGAAACAACAGAAGAATTAACACAATAAAACTAATAAGAAAGTACAGAGACGCTGCTTTTATATACGACACCATGTCAGTTATCTGACCAGTTATTGTGGTTTTTTTTGACTCACATAGTCTTTTAGCTTTGATTGTACAGATTTTAGGGATGTGAAGCACACTCGTCTCATAATAACCAGCATATCTCAAAAACTTTAAAGTACACAGACCAGATCAATACGTTTTGTGTGTTGTTTGGTAAAATTGGTATTTTCTCATATTTAGGACACAAGTTAAATATGGACTTTTAGCTGAGGATGTACAGATTTTTTGGAATATGAAGCATTTGACGATAAATCAGTTTCTGTGGCACCTTTGACTGAGCTCTTGATTGATTGATTGATTGATATTGTTTATTTCGGTCACTTATTTCAAAATATGAGAACAATCAAAAACACTAATAGATAATGAAACCAGACCGAAAAGGTGAAGCATAGCTTATTACGCCTACCCTTTTCAGCTCACTACGGTCAGCTCCTTACTGACTGAAAAACACAAAAAACAAACAAACAATCCAAACAAAACAAAGCAAAACCAATAAATAAATAAATAAATAAACAGACAAGCAAAAAAAGAAAACATAAATATACCTTTACATGGACCTATGCTGACTATTATATTTCCTAAGGACAATTTACACAAACACAGGTGCTTAACCATGACAGTTATACTTGATGAGCAACCTATTCTTCAATTTTTTCTTAAATATTTTATATGTACTGCACTCCAAAACATTCCACAGATTGACCCCATAGACTGAAACACATCTTTGTTTGACATTTGTTCTGCTCTTTGCCTCTCAGTGCATATTCACTTTGTCTTTTCTGGAACAACCTCTGGATACAGTGTGGCAACAGATCATTATGTGCCTTGAACATCAACAATGATCTTCTAAAATCAACAAGTTCATTAAATTTAAGCAGGTGACAATGTATAAAAAATGTGTTCTTCAGTTAAATGCAACTCAAAGCTGGACAAATAAATTAACATTTAAAATAAAAACACGTACTCGTGAAGGCTTGTTATCTAAATTCCGACGTTCTCATCTCAAATTTGAACAGAAATCACTCTAAAGTCAGAGCGTGTGTGACGTCTGCCGTGCATCATTTCCTGTTAGTATAATAAACAGAACATGAGGACGTGGAGACATGTGCTGCTGCTCATCATGCACGGTGCACAACTCTCTCAGCTGGTTTGATCAAGTCCAATTTTCTGTCTCGGCACACTTTAAATTTGCATGACAAAACTCAAACATTTTAAAGGAAAAGAGAAAATCATCAAAATCAATCTCCTACGAGGCGTTTGGAGGCTTTACATCTTGATGACAGCACATGTTTAAGTCTCGCCGCTGCGCTTTCTGGCTTTGGGGGAAGTTATTCATGCCCACAAATATCAATTAGATCATTAGCATTTAGATAGCATATAAGAATTCTTAAAATGAAGGAGAACATGGACCTTTTGGCCCTATTTTTAATGGTGATTTGTGAAAGTGTGTCTCAAAAGAATGTCAGGGAGAATTACTGGCGAGGTAGATTATATTTAAAAGATCAGACACAAGGAAGGGTCAATACATCACGACAAATCAGGGGAGTGGAAGGGCAGCAGTGCTTCTGTGCCACTTGTTTCCAGGAATAGACTTAGACAGGAAAAATATGGAGGCAGCAAATTAACACCTAATAAAGGGGCTGCTAAGCTAATTTCTCTTGCCTGCTGAACAAACTGACAAATCGTCTCTCTCGCTTCAGGTTCTGCCGGGCTTCCTCCTAAAATCTGACTTACATGGAGCCGAGTCCTCGGGGACGTTATCACAGTCTGGCAGTCAATAATTCTGGCTCGGGGATGAACAAATAAAAAAAAAGAAAGAAAAAGGAAAGAAGGAAAGAAAAGAAAGTCTCACAACACTTTAATATCACGCCACTCTGGAGGTTTCCCTGCGTGGCAGCCGGGGCAACAATCATTAGAAAATCTTACCCGCCTCCTGCAGCCTGGGTCCAGCAGCGTCCTGCTGTCAGGGCCTCGCAGCATGCTCCCGGCCAGAGGCACCGCACCCAGCGAGCAGCAGGGGAACTACCATCTTGAGACAAAGCAGCACAGTGCAGTAATGGAGGATGGACATGTCTGAGTGCTTCACACAAAACACCACATGTATCTGTAATGTGTGCATGACGTTTGTTTCCACATCGTCTCAGCAGCTGCAGCCGTCATCGCTCCTCTGTCTGAGCTCAACACCAATGTTTGTGGCTCACATCAGCTCCACTTCCTGTCTGACACTGAAGAGCTGCTGCTGTGGCACACAGCTTCCTGACCACACCCATGATGGGCGGTGGGAGGGGGCGTGGCCTTAAAGGAACACCTCTGACACAGAGCAGGTAGATCAGGTGAGCATCAGCCGAGTCAAACATAAACACATGAAGGTCTTAAGATATAGAAAACACTGTGTCACGTTTTCTATGGATTAGTTTCTGATTCTTTTTGTTGTTGTTGTTGTTCTTTGGGTCTGTGGTTTGTTCTTCTGGTCCATGATCTTCATATGTAGAGCTCATAACAATAAATAAAAAAAGATTGTGCTGATGTTTACTTCAATTAATTTTGTGGTATAAATAAAAAAGTAATAAAAACCTCCACATGCGGACACACTCTTCTCCTGTTGTGTGTCGCTTTCATCACACTGTAAAAAAGGCAACACAGTCCAAATGTTAACTCAGAGAGATGAAATATGAAAATCCCCCAGTAGATATTTTTATATTAAGACAATTATTTTGTATGTAAATAAGGCAATATCTAATTTGCAAAAGACTTAAAAACCACATGATTATTATTATTATGCTCTTTAATTTAGTCTCATATATACTCAAGCTTATCTTTATATTTTGGTATTCTGCACAATAAGTTAGTCATGTATTTAAAGGAAAAGTAAAGCTAAAGTGTTAAGAATGATATGTAATAAATATGTGAATAGTACTGATGACACGTGTCCAGGTATTTGCTCACACTGACAGAATTATTGCATTACAGGTTTTGTGAGATTAATCATTATCTCATGTGCACAAACTTCCAGGATATATTTGATTAAAACAAAGTGTAGTCAGAGTAAAATCATAGAAAAAGAAGATTTAGAAGATGTTAATGAGGTGGCCTGCCTGATTTCACACACACGACCATTCAAAGCCTTAAAAGTGAAGAGTAAAATCTTTAAACACACTCTCACATGTATATTTTGGATGTTTTCTTTCCACTCGTCTGATAGAAGAAACGTTAAGGAAGCAAAACAGCCCCCGATCTCCAAAATGTAAGTGTTAACCTTCCACGCCTGGCTTTAAATGAAGACATGAAAATGTTCTGGAAGCAGGAGTGAAAACAGACGTAAGACAGCGACGATAGCTGAAGAGGACTCTGGTTCCAGGAAGCTAATATCCACGTGGGAGTGGCCGTTATGTCACGCGGCGCGGTGCTTACTGGCCGCCGGCTAAAAGGTGGCAAACAGGTTCATCAGGGGACTCTTTACTGAAAAGCAATATAACTCTAATGGAGAGAAAGCTGACTGCGGATCAGATATCCATCTATATTTCAGGGCCACAAATATGAACGAGCGTGTAATATGGACACCGCCTCCTCCGAGGGGATGTAGGTCACCGCCGGGGTCATTAACCTGATCCATCTCTGTAATGTGGAGCGCCAGGACTCATTTGGACCGTATGGATCGGCTGCTCCTTCTTTTTCCAGGTCAGTGAGTAGGAACTGACTCCACACAGTAGGGGGCGCTCTCTTCTACAGGAGTGGACCACTAATGACTCAGACTTATTGTGTTCTGTAGCTAATTTGTAGTAAAATTTGAGGTACTTTTACTGTAAGTGAGTATTTCTCTTGTGTTCTACTTTATATCTGTAGTGATTTTAGAAGGACGTTACGTTTATCTCACAGCTGGAGTCACTTCTTTAGAGATTAAACACTTGCAAATATAAGATCTAATGATTTAAATATCAAAATATGATTACTTATTATTCTTAATGAAAGTGCATGTTAAAAATCCGGATGGCAATGGCTGCTGTGATGAAGCAAAAGGTGCTTGTGTCGCCGACCCGGTCCGACTCACAGAACATTCAGCCCGGTTCTCCAGCTGGATGGCCTCCTCTCCGCTCCGCTCATTGATAATCTGTATGACTGATCCAGTGCGTCCCACCTCCTGCTATTAAATGTCAGGGGTGAGCGCTCTTGACCTCGGCGCACTTACTGGCGACCGGCGAGGCTGACAGGCCGGCGTTCTGTCAGAGCGGGCTTTCTTGCCTCTGCGATAGATTCTAGCGGAGGGACTAAGATGTCAATAGTGGTTCCTTTGAGACATTAGCGCTCCCCGTGCTGGAGCCTCTCGTGTGACAATGGTCTCAGTGTTGCACGGAGGTGATTATTAACGCTCCCTGCTGGGACCGCGCAAAAATATGTCGAGATGAGCCTCCCGAAAGGCAGCGAAGGAGGGTAATAAGCTGCAGCACTGCTGCAAAATCTCTCTTTGAATGTGCCTTTTCCTCTTTTAGCCCAAAGATTGCTATGATCAGAGGGAAGTGTCGAGACAGGGGTTCTCCTCCGGGACTTTGCTCAATTATTTCTTAGTATAACAACCGTTTCGTGGAAACAGCTCTATCTATTTAAATCAAAGAGCCACGCAGCCATTTTTAAGAGCTCACATGTTGCACGCTTGGCTTTTATATATGTCACTTCATACAAAAAGACCCAAGAAATGCTTTTTGCGAGCTTCAAATCGTGCTACAAACCTGCTAGAATTGAGCAACTCAACAACTAACCATCTTACAAACCGGACCTCTGATCACCTGAAGGGAAACTAGTTTGGTTCAGACAGGTTAGTTTACACCCAAAGTCTTTCTGTAGCTTCTAAACTACAGGCTCAGCTGTAAATGTAATAATCCACCTCTATCTTATCCTAAACAAGCTGCTGGCCCATCAGATGACATGCTGTACCCTGAAGGAGGCATTTAGTGTTACAGTACGAGCACCTCCATCCTACAAACTGTTAATAGCGTGGAGAGGTGCGCATCATGTAACAGTTCTAGGTCATGTTTTCATGCGCTCTCTCCTCTGATATATCTTTACTCCCATCGTAAGCACTTCTCGTACACAAAAACGTCTCATTCAAAGTAAAAGAAGATCAAATCTGAACCCACAAAGAGACACGATCTCTTAATGTCTCTGCTCCTGTGATGCTAATGTCTCGCTGTCATGTCACCTGCTTTAAACCAGGAGGAGAAAACACAGAGGGCCTCGGGGGCTCGACTGAGATCACTGCCTCCCCGTATATTTCCCCCAGTATTAGAGGCTGACGCTCGTGCATGATGTCATTGATTGTCGACCATCCAATATGGGTCCTGCTGGGAAGCCGGCGCTCCCACTGTGCCTGTTAGGGCCGTGTAATGGAAGACTGGGTGATGTCATCGTGAGAGCACGAGAGGCCGGACAGAAAATGACTGTGTGACGTATCGGCACAGCTCGACACATTAATATGGAATAATCTGTGTGTATTTAAGTGTTTTTACATCTGTGGAGACAGAAGATATCAGGAAAACCTGCACGAAGGAGTTTATAGATACTGTGCTGCAGTATTACCTGCAGCAGGTGAGCATCAGCTCAGCAGAGCGTTGTTCTGTTGGACAGTACAGACACTTATTTGGTGCTTTACATTGCCGTCGGTGCTGCTGGTGCAGCAGGATTCAGACTCAGGTCTCATGGGTGGAGGTCCAATGTTTGACCCACCGAACCAGACCAACCACCTCCTGATACGGACCGTTCTCGCTCTATACTTCTGTGCTCGAGGGCCGCCTCCGGACACGATGCTGGAGGGGAACCTCCAGGAGGCCGTGGCAGCATCTCCTCCAGTCTGGAGAAAGGTAGATTTTTAATAGACGTCCTCAATGAGACTGAGAGACATTTTAAGACCTCTGTCAAACACTTTGATGGACAAAAAAGAGCAGCTGAATCAGTCAGATGAATAAAAAATGAACATCGAGTAAAGTGGCTGTGAGTAGAAGTGCATTTGTTTCGTCTATGCATGCACACAAAATGAATTCCTCCTTAATGAAAGAAACAGATAGTTTATTGGAATTCTCCTCCACCTATCAGACCGGCCGAATCCACCGCAGCTACTTTGTCTGCCGAGCAAAAAAAAAAAAGGCACTTTTATTGAAAAGCTGCTCGAGCGTGATGAAAAAAACAAAAAGGCCTTAAAGCAACGAGAAAGCAAATAAAACCTGAAAACATTTTCTTTCATCCCGACCCTCGGGGAAACTCCGCTTGCGGTAGAACAGAGCGAAGTTTTTCGAATCTCCGAGAAAATAGGCCATGAAATCTCAATTAGATGTGTCAAGATCCTGGGAAATTTGAGACAGTGAGGGGCGCTTGACCACCCAGCGCCTCAATCTCCCCCTGAAATAGCCTGGTCTAAATAGTCTGATTGGAGAGCAGGATGGACAGCGTGGGCCTATCTCTGCTCGGGGGGAAGGTGGGGGGGAGCAGGTGCGAGGTAGACGACGATCGATTTGGTTGTCCGCAGATAAAATAAGAAATCAAGGGGGTTTTAGGTGGCGCCGCTGCCTGGCAAGCCTTCACACAGTCCAGGAGATTAGAAAGTGAAGTTCCCCCCAAAGAAACACAAATAAAGGGCATCATTTAACAACAGCTCCAGACTGCTCACACTTTGTCTCTTAAGTGCAATTTGATCTTTGGCTCCCTTTTAAACCCGAACGTCTGAGAAGAAGAGGGAGTTTCTGAGCTGCTGTCTGATTGAAAGCCAATTGTCTCTGCCTTCAGCCTCTGGCACGAGTCTGCACACCACAAATACACTGGCTGCAGAATAAGCTCTTTGATTAGCGGCAGTTTCTTCCCCGCGTCTCCAGTATTTATTTCATTTTCAGCCGTGCGTGCTCATTATACCGCCATTAGAACTGTAACGCTTTAGCACATTGCGCCCTAATTGATGAAAAAGCCTCGTGTTGCCTCATCAGGAGCATCACAGTGCGCTCAACAATGGAGACACGGGGGGTCAAAGCGTGACCGAGGGAGAGTCAGTCGCCAGCTAATTTATTTCAGGTTGGTGCATTGCTCTAAGCTGCTTAAATTATTCTTTTTTTTTTTAATTAAGCACAATCCTTTAAAAGGCTATTTGTTTGCAGCTGCCAGGCAGGCAAACAGAAGCAGGTCCATTCACAATCTGCCTGGTGTCTACCTGACACACACTCCGCTCTGCTCGGGCCCTCGTGTCGTTTCACCCGCTAATCAATTACAGTGAAAATCAATCCAGGAAAATGAGCGGCACACATCACGACTCAGAGGGTGCCGGACTTTGATTTCATCGGGGGCTTTAAAAAACATGAAAACCCCCCATTGTAGCGCCGGCACACGCGTGATCTCCACCTTTGCCTGCTATTGTCTGCTGGTGTTTCGGTCGTTGACGTGTGAAAGCTCCGAAATGTCAGCTTCTGAAAGACAAACAATAAAACAGCATTTTGTCTTTTTAGTACAGAAGCCACAAATAGTATTATACTGTATTAGAGTACAGACTTAATGCCTCTTTATGCCTCTAGCTGCACCTCATTTTAAAGGGAGATGTTGTAGTTTTTACTTCACTACTTGTATCTATAAATAATAGATCAATATACTGTTAGCTCACAGTTAAAGGTGAAATATGTCAATTGTATATTTAAAACAAATAGAGAGGAGCAGCAGCCAGGAGTGAAACACTAACTCTGGTCCCTTAGCTCCCACCCTGAACTTCTAGCTGCACAGCTAACTGAGCTAACGTGCTAAGGGCAGCTATAGCTAGCAGCAGTTAGCAGTTACTCTGGTCACATGCTGCCTCCTATATGATTTGAGTGTTAAACTGGTAGCCAAATCTTACACATTGCACCTTTAACTGGATGCATTAGAAACTGTAGTAGCCGTTTGTCAAAAGAAAAGGATAAATCAAAGTTTCAAATCAAACTTTAAATCATAAAAAATTCAAAGGGCCACTGTTGCACCAAGGGCTGTAGTGTACGCGGATGGGAAAAACTTATTGTCCAAACAAGTATCCACTTTATCAAAAGCATGGTTTATTTAGCCAGAAAAACGAGCAAACAAGAACAAAGAAAATTCCTTGTGTCTCTCCCGCTCCGGTAAAAAACCGTATGCCCACCCAGGTGCATTCTGGTTCGTTACCGTGACCTACATATAAGCTCATGTGACCTCCTAACTTGCCCAAATGAAACAAAACAAATAATAAACTAACAGAATACTAATGATAATGAAATCAAATAAATTGACTCAGAATAATCAAACCTAAATGCTTAACAAAACTAAATACTAACAGTAAACAAATAGCTCCAACACTCCGGCCCCTAATTGTGCATTAAATCACAATTACTTTAATTTCTCAATGGAGCTATTCCCTCAACCAAACCTATGACTAAACACAGGAAGTCATGCATTAGCTTTAGCTATTTTCTTCTTTGTGAAGAACCTGCAACGACAAAAAACAGGGGAAGAACAAAAGAAAGAAAGAGGACGAGAGAGAGAGAGAAAAAGAGAGAGAGAGATATCGAGAGAGCCAGTGTCCATGCTGTCACACTCCTGCCTCCAGCAGCAGGCAGAGCTTCGTCACAGGCCTCTCCAAAATGCTGGTCCTGGTCCGAAGGCGCACAGAGCGCACCAGGCCCTTTCCGTCTGCTCTCACATCCAAGATTTTCCCCATCAGCCAAGATCCTCTTGGAGCCGCAGCATCTGCAATAAGGACGATGTCTCCAGGAATGAGACTTCTCCTTGGTCTTGTCCACTTCTGTCTCTCTTGCATGATTGGTAGGTATTCAGCAATCCATCTCTTCCAGAAGAGTTCTTCCATGTATTGTATTTGCTTCCACCTTTTCCTGATGTACAAATCACTGCGATCAAACAGTCCAGGTGGCATGATAGGCTTGCCCTTTAACATTAAAATGTGATTCGGTGTGAGTGCCTCCAGGTCATCCTGGTCATCAGAGACTCTTGTGATGTGTTCACCGTACGACGAGGACATGACGCTCGTGACTTCACGCTGGCGTCCGACACAGCAGCATCAAACAGCTGGAGGCCGACGCAGATGAAGACCGACTAACTCTGAGACTTACGTGGTCACACTTTTGTTCCATCCCAAGGTGTTCCTGACCTTGTATTTTTCAAAAGTGCCACGTAACTGCAATTCATTATGCATAAACCAAATCAGGAGCCAGCCAGGACTTTGCTGAACTAAACACCAAGAGCCAACATTTTTCACAAATTAAAGGAGGGATTTCATTAGAAGGCGAGGAGCGAGGGATGAATGTTATACATTCGGGTCAAACAAACAAGTGATGGGATGATTAATTATTCAGCCATGGCAGTTTGCTGAGATAATGGCTTCTCCGCCCTGATGAATTTAACTGAGGAGGAACACGTTGGATCCTATTTTGGTTCACTATCTGAGGTGCGATTCAGCTCTGCAGTGTCACATTAGTGCATCACTACAGTTAATTGCTTTCACCCAAAGAAATATTTGTACAAATTAGACAGCCCAGCTTTACTGGGACGATGATGGAGCATGTGTCTCATTCATTATTGCAAAGGGATTTATGTGACGTGATTGGAAAAGGCATTCACAGAGGACAAAGAGGACTCGCTCACTCATTTAGAAGTACTTTGGTCCAAGGCCTCGTAGAGAATCGCCTATATATGTTTACATCCTTCCTTTGTTCATTCAGTCTTTTAGTCAGTGCTGACGAGCGGTGGGTGTAAGGTATAAGTGATGGGAGACTTATTTCAATGTGTCGGACTCAGAGTTACTGGAAGCGTGACAAAAGGAAAAGCTCTCGTCATCATTTATCTTCTGTCAGTTCAGCTCCATTTATTTTGTTATAAAACACAAAAAAAGTTCACTTTGCCTCAAAAAAACTTTTTAAAATCTAAAAGTCTTTGTGTCAACACTGAACACCATCAACATGTGCTGTTTGAATGCATCTTTCTCTTAACCACACTATGCTTTAAAAAGAGGTTCTTAAGATAAGAAGAGAAGAAGAAGAGCAGCTGAGGTTCGTACCGTTAGCGACCAGGTTAGCGTAACTTTCAAGTTTCATCATGTCAGACCGACACTTTACTTAAAGGTGCAATATATAAGAATCACCCACCTGTCGAACTCATACTCCAGACAAATAGGAGGCAGCGTATCACCAGAGTAACCGCTAACTGCTGCTAACTGTGGCTGCCATTAGCTAGTTATCTCAATTTACCGTGCAGCTAGCGGTCGTGTTAGCTGCGTCTGATGCTCTGATGCACCGGGGCAGTGTTGGTGTTGTTTACTGTCGGACTATCACCTCTTGAGGAACCAATTGGCTACAGTGGCGTTTTCTTGCGGAGGCCAAGGGAAGCCAGGCTTCCTCACTTTTTTCAGAATATAACCGTAATTTAATAAAAACACTTTTTTAACAGTTTACGTAATCCTTCTGTGTTGTGTCTCTGTCGTCTCCTCCTCGTCTCTCTTCATTAATCATTGAGCGTTTTATGATGTGTAAAACAGCGCCCCTATAAATGTTACGTGGTGAATGAGCGTTGAAAACATGGTACTGCACTCTGCTGTCTGTGAGGAGGCCGAGCTGAGCTGGCCTCCCTTGGTGAAAAAAAAAAGAAAGATTAACCAATCAGGTGAGGCTATTGTCATGACACTGCTCCCCTGTGATTGGTCAGGACACTGTCAAGGGAAGCCCCGAACTCGTTGGCTTCACGCCAATCAAATCACAGTACGTCATCAGCAACTCAGTGAATGAAGATTTGTTGATTTGTGTTGATAGTTTGGTAAGCTAGCAAAATTATTCAGTGCAATTATGGAGGGTGGAGATTTGGAGTATTTAGTAAAAAATGATTTTACTAAACTGCCTCTACAGCAGCAACTCCGAAGGAAGAAATGTTTTCGGACTTTCAACGAGGAGAATTACGTCGCAGTCCGCACTGAGCGGCTAGCTGGTAACGTTAGCGCCAATCTTAGCGTTAGCGGCTGTTTTGCTGGCCCTGTCTCCTTGATGACCAGGATTCCTGCTCTCTGAACAATCCCCGGGTTACCACAGGATTCACCGACCTTGCCAACCTGTCTCGGGCAACTGAAAGGCACTGCAAATCAAAAAATCACATCGACTGTGCTGTGAAACTGAAGCTGTTTGGACGCGTCAGGATTAGTGAGGAACACATGTGGACAGGACAGGCTTGTCAACTTGGCCATGATGTCCATTGACTCTGTTGTTGTGGAGGACCTAAAGGCCAGTGGAGAAGTTCTACGACATGGTCATTGATCACTTTGCCACCTGGAGAGACAGCCTTCCTTTTCAACTAGGGTGAGCAAAACGCAATTTTTTTTCTGTGCGCAGCTTAATAGTTACTGAACTGCCCAATTAGCAATGTGTGTTATTTTTGATGTGGTCATAGTCCTTACTGTGTCTTGCTTGCTTTGATTAAGCAGCATGTGAGTCCACTGAAGTTGTTTATTGTTGTTGTTTATGTGGAGAAAGTGAGCAGCACGGACAGCGGCCATGACGGGCCGGGCTGTCTGAATACGTACAGTACGTTACGTGTCAGGTGTGCTGTTTATAGCCACTGGTACTGGGTTGTTGTGTTGCTGTATAATGAACATTTACATTTATTATTATATGTATAAACGATAAGGAAAAGTGAAAAGCATTTGTGTATCTCACATAGAGCGTACAAGTCGTGTTTGACGTGGACGTAAAACTTAACGGCTTCTGATTGAGTGTGTGAATGAATTCGCATCTTTCCGATATCAAATGTGTGCTGTGCATTAAGTAGCTGGTTGTGCTTTTGGGAGGGTGGTTGCATAAATTAATGAGATGTTTAAGAGGACTCTGTGTGTGTGTGTGTGTGTGTGTGTGTGTGCGTGAGTGACTGAGAGAGAGAGAGAGGTAGAGAGCGCGTCGGTGCTCAAAGTGTCGGTTAGATAACAAGCGTGTGTAAGTCCTGGTAAAATGATGCTGGGCGCTCTAATAGTTCATCCGACTACATGAAATAGCAACATACGATTTTCTGCCCCCACCCCCTTAAAACATACACAGCTTAGAGGTTGTATCTCACTTGGCTTCCTCGGAAATTTTCCCCACGCCACGCCACTGATTGGCTAAGGGGCTAACTGGTTAGCATGCTAGCTTCAATAGATATCTCTGCAACACAATACACAGATGTCGTTGACACCTTTAAGGACAGTGGTGCTTTGAGCTAAATGCTAACGTCAGTAAGCTAACATGAGCACAGCGATAACATGGCGTTGTTTAAAAAGGAATATCAGTGTCAGAAAAACTTTATTGATCCCAAAGGGGTAAGTGATAAATATGAAATGTAATAAATATGGTTAATATGGTTTGTCACCAGTTTAGTTTAGCTTTTAGCGTGCTAATCAGTTAGCACAAAACAACAATGTCATTTTTCTTGTTCAAATGTCAGTCAGTCCCATAACTGTTGAAATACGCCACTAAAAACAATAATGTCAACCTTGCTGTGGCGCTACGCGAGTAGGTGGGGGGATCACCAAAGTTATGAAGGTGCATCCTCTGGACACAATGAATTTCCTTGTGCATTGTTCAATTTTATTTAATTTTAGTTAATTTTGTTCATTCAGTAGAGTGGAAACTTTCAAAATAAAGTCCGGTGATCATCAAGGTCATTAGGATTAATCCTCTGGGGACCATGAAATTAAATGTAATCCAACCAAACATTTGTTGAAATACTTCTGAGCGACCGACTTCCATCGGCATCCCCACAGCCACGCTGCCACTACTCATGAACGCCGTTCAAACATTCCTAAAAGAAAACCTCAGCCCTGCGTGAGTCAGAGATGTTTGGGAGTCCGTCAGAATGTGAAAGACGAAGACAAAAATCCATTTCTATTACAGTGTGAGGCTGGAACATCCAGGAGAGGATAATCTCAGCACCTCGCTCCGGCCTGCAGACGCTGATCACACGGGGCCTGCGTGTGATTACAGGGAGCTCAATTAACGTCGACCCGGGGGAGAGTTCAATCACGGAGGCAAACATTCCCCCAACATAGCTTACGTGACCTGCAGCCGATGGTCCATCTTAGCTCCATTGATTGAGTTCAACAGGTTTGGAACGGTGCGCCTCGCAGACCGACGGCCACTCGAAACATACAGTCGAGTCAGAGCCTGGAAGGAGAAGAGGTGTTTCTGAGGAGCTGCTGTTATTTCATATTCGAGCTGTGCAATAAAGAAAAGGGAGCGAATGAAAGAGAGTCTTAACCACCCAATAAGTGTTAGTCATGTTCAGCCCAGTGCCAGGACCTCCACATACAAGCCTGCGCTCTGATTTTACACTGTGAGCAGCTGTGTGCTTCTGATTTTCCATCGACACGGCCTCACGTACGCTCGCATATCTTCCCTCCATTCTCATGCAAAGTTAAATATACCTGCGCTCGCTGCGAGAGAGGGGATGAATATTCTGCAGAGACTGGCATCACAAATCCGTCTGATACAAGTCTTTTCTGCAGATCACACATATAGGTCCCGTGAATTACTCCCTTTCCATTTCAAAGCGCCACAATCTGGGATTTTTTCTTTTTTTACAGCAGAGATATCTCATTTAAAATGGAACCGTAATTGAATCGGAGATCACGCGCTCCCAGATATGGCGCCTGTTCCCTTGACGCGGGCATATCAGACGCATCCGACGTTTCAAAGTGGCTTTCATGCGATTTCAGGAGAATATGGCTAATACGGTGTGCTTAGGCAGATCACAATGGGCATAATCCCGTGTTTGGAAGACTACCTCCCAGTGGCACGCAAATAATAAGAGAACCCCTCCGTCTCCAACAGACGGAACGCTTCAGTCGCTCGGGTTTGTTGTGACCGAGATGGAACAGTAGAAATGTGACAACCAGAAAGAGACAATTGTCTTCCTCTTTGCCTCTGCTACTGTACAGCGAGCAGCGCTCGTGGGCAGCAGGAGACAACACAAACCGAGGCTGGAGAGGAGACAGAAATAGAAACGCTGTAGACGCTATCTTGACTTGAAAACCAGGAGGAGTCCCTTGAAATCACAAAGGTAACCACCCTTAATCTCTCTGTGCACGGCTGACGCCTGATTTGAATAAAGATTTGCTACGTAACACACTATTTGATCCCGTGTTGCCATTGGTAACCTCTTTGGTACAACCACTTGCTGCCCAATTAAGTGAATCTTTAATTCGCGGCGCTCATTTTTTAACGCTATGCCTCACAAAATGTAATTTAGGGCTGGCTGGCACGCTGCTCGCGCTCCACGCAGCCTCTGCCCTCCCGGGAGGAGCAGGCAGGCATTTTTGAGCAAATCAATATCAATAGCTATCTAAAGGGGGCGAATCTAACGACATTAATCTTCTGGATCCACCACTGGTTCTGCCTGTAATTAATCAATGCTCTAAACTGGAGAAATTTGGCGATTAATCTTTAATTCTCTAATGGAACATCCACACAGAGGCGAGCAGCGAGGCTGAGTTGCACCAGCTCAGAGCTGATTCAATACAAGTCTAATGAGGTCTATTATGAGTCAAATGTGGGCTTTTTGAAGCAGCCGAGTGTGCAGGAAGAGGAGAGGGCCCCGTGAAGTGCCGGCTACAAGCCATTATGCTCCACGCTCTGCAAAACGCCCGACTGTGAGGGAACTTGAAGAAGAGCTGAGCCCCATGCAGAGCAGTTTGTGTCTGCCAAAAACAGCAAAAAAAGAAGCACCCAAGCTTAAAGATCATCGTACGTCCCGTGGCATTTACTGAACTTTAAATGAACTTCATCGTGGCGTTCAAAGTTTCGGCTGATTTTACTGATTCTTCTCCGCGTTTTTACGAGTAAACGAGCGACCCGTCGGAGAGAGGCGAGGAGGCCTTCCTCTCTCAGGATCAGACACACAGTTCACTCTGCATTTGTGTAAGCTTTATCAAACAGGTGAATCCAGCGTGGCACCTGCTCAGCCAGCGCCTGAACAGAACAACAAGAAACCAGCAGAGGAGAGAATCAGTCAAGCCTGTCGCATTGACCTACTTGACAGCGGCTGTGTGAGCTGAACAGTGAGAGCTCGGGAAGTCAGTGTCTGTCTCCTCCTTCCTCCTCGTCTCCTCTTCCTCCCTCTCTCTCCTCTCGCTGTGATTCACAGACCAAATGATCCATTACCATAAAGGACAAAGTTGCATTTTTGCTTTGAATACAAATCAATTTCACGAGTCTAATTAAATATCACAGCTCTTATTCTGCTCATTTAGGAATCAGATTAAGAAGCGTTTAGTTTGGAGAGACGATATCTCACCGACGAGGAGCGAGGAAGGAGGAAGTTACACCTCCGCCATCTTGGTTTAAACTCTCACGTTTACTGTACGCCAAAGACAGTCAAAGTGAGTGAGTCACACTTCAAATACTAAACATAATCCGACTTCACCTTGAAGAACATTAATAATGGAGATATCCAGAGGAATAGAGCGCCGCCGCTCCGGCTCTGCTGTCACTCAGCATCCCACTGCCATGGTAACTGATGGAGGAACATTTCAGCTCAACATGTGAGGGAACAAACTTGGGCTGCCTCTCTTTTCTCTCGGCTACACCTGAAGCACAACGGCACACGTGTGACACAGTTTGCAGAGCGGCTTCTCGATCCCAGCGATGTGTGACTGAGCGGGCGGCGAGGCGGCGGCGGAGGCGGGAGGCGAATCCTACAGTTTGTGTGCGTTTCATGCTACTTTAGGACTTCTCGCTGTGATTCACACGAGCCGGATCTTTCTACACGACACAAAACAACACGTCTGCAGCTCATTTTCTTTTATGAGGTAAAAACTGAAGGCACCGGGAGGAGGATGTCCGTCTCATGTCTGCAGGTTCACGAGCCGGTGCCCATCAACACCTTTAAAGCCACAGAAGTATCTCCATTCATTCAAAAGTTCGTGTGCCGTACTCCAAAGCCTCGTCGTCACAGTGAGGTTGCCAGGTTGAGTGGCATCATGTACCTGAACCACAGCCCGTGCTTGCGTAGCGCTCCTGGCAACCCGTGTCACAGCCGGAGAAACGGCCTCAGGGCTGCTAGCTAAGAAGATGACAGCGCCGAAAAACAACTCTGAGCCGCAGTAAACCTCCCAGTTTATCCAGGTACAGGGGATGTAGAGACGTCTGAGGGGAGAAGAAGAAGAGGTCAGTACGAGAGAAGCTGAAGATGTAAGATGGAGACATGTCGTCCCCAGCTGGTCGCTCCAGAAGAACCGGAACAAAATGATCCAACTGAAACCTCAGATTCTGAGTGTACTGCTCAGGACGAGGAAATCTCCGGTGTTACAGCAGGTCCACTGTGACGTGTGAATGCATGTATTGCAGAAATGTTGGTGCCCTTCGTATGAAACGTCCAGATTTATTGAGTCGGTGGTTTGCAGAAGCGTGCAGAGCGTCGTGGCGACTGAGCTCCAGCTCCGACTGTACTTGGACGTGAGATTGATACAAATCTCATCGACTCGCTCTTGGAAAGGAAAAGCAAACAGCGAGCGTATTTCCCAAAACGCTGAACTATTTCTTTTCCGGCAGAAATCAACCGAACAGCAGAGAATCCCTCCTAGGCCGAACACGAAACAGAATATTCTGGCCTTCCTCGCACCATGTAGAGAGGAAGCCAATCCGCACATTGTTCACTACAAACTCTACATTTCACTCGTTTTATTCTCTGTCATGGCAGCTACTCCCGACACGGGGGAACAGTTTAGAATCAAACTGCCAGGAGTCGACAGCTCTGGTGTTTAGGGAGGAGAGAGGAAGAGCGAGAAGGAGGGAGAGATGTGGAGGCACAACAGGTAGCTCTGTCAAACTCCAGGGGTCTGCCTCGCTGATCCCTGCCTCTCATTAGAACAGAAGGATGACACACCGGCAGCCGAGGATTCTGGGAAGGAGGCAGAAACAAGGAAGGGCAAAGTGGGCTCCTAAAAGCTGACAGGTTTGGTGTAGCTGAGAGGTGTTTCAGGGAATGGCGCTGGTAAAACAAAGCTCGGCGAGAGGAAGGTTGGGCGGGTGAAAGACGAGTAATTGGGAGCTGTGGCATGACAGGCTGCTGAGCGAATCCCCCCCTGACCCACTGACTCACGAGCACGGCTGCTTTCTGGAGGTAACCGGAGCCGCGGCGAGCTCGGGGAGGGAGGCGCCGCCCCCACAGTTAGACAACAAACGTCTCTGTGGGCGTGGAGAGAGCGAACACACAGGAATCCTCCTCCTCCGACCAACATGTATAGAGCCAACATGTACACAATCCTCAGCCGTGGTGGGAGTCTGCAAGTCTCACCTCACAAAAACTCCACACTTGACAGTTTCCCTGCGAGGGGAGGGGAGGGGAAGCTCTGCGGCGAGGAACACAGTCACAATCTGTATGCGTGGTGAAACAGCACAAACCAGCGGCTGGCACGAAGGCGCCGTCATCAGATGCGGAGACGGTGTGAGAGGCTGTCAGGCGGCAGGTACTGTACCAGAGTCCTGCTGTCTGCAACGACAGAACGCCACGCTCCGGTGAACACGCCGTGTCACAGCGCCCACACACACACACAGACGCCGTGAAGTGCGAAAAATAGAAGAACTTGACACACACCGAGAGAAACAAAATGGCCTCCTGTCAAGACGGGTCAGCGGGAGGAGGCTGGCCGCCGGCCTCGGAGGAGAAGACTCGCTGCTGCAAGTTCACGTGCAACTTTGGTGATGATAGCAGGAAGTCAGGACGGATTCACAGCCTAATTTCAGCGCGGACAACGTGAGAGTGAGTCATCGCGGCGGCGAGGTTTTAACAGGAAGGTGTTTTCATACAGTCGCCTCGCACAATACAAACCTGCAGATAACACACGACAGACAGGCGGACGGACGAGCGGTGCTGCTTGTTGCCAGCTCTGAATCCAAGAAGGAGAAAATGGAAAAAAACAGCTATAAATTATTAAACGTCTGACCAACCAGCCCCCCCTTAAAATAATAAAGGAAAAAAAGCCTAAATGCTGCGTCTAGACACAACATTGTGTTACTGACGCTTGACTTGTTGATGCACCAGCAGCACTCAAGTATTTACATAATTAGTTCTGCTCGACGAACACTCGGAATAAAGTGGCTGCTGCCAATTCTGTGTTGTTTTTTTAAAAAAGAGAAATCTTTTAGGTAAAGTGAGCTTTTACAAACATGAATATAATGAAGTTTGTCAGTTGTTTTTCTCACATTTTCCAGAAAAACAGTGACTGATAGCAGTGAGCGTTGTTGGTTTGGTTTTATTCAGGTTGTGTAACTTTAACGAGGCGTCCTTCTAACATTTAAAGAACTGGTTTGGATTGTTATGAATTTGGGCATGAGGCGAAACCATAACACTACTTTAAACCTTTGGTCATATAAATAATACATCGATGTAAAATATATCTCTCATGTGAATTTATTCCTTTTAACAATCACCCATTTTAATTTAACATATAGAGTCTTGCAATAAATGTGGTCGTAACATTTAAAGGTTGTCTCACTGTGTTGTTAATGTTTCATGACATATAAAGATGCTCAGCTTTGAGCAATAAATTCTACATGTCCTCATATTTGTAACGACCTCACTGGTTGATTATCACTGACCTCCAAACATAAATATATAACCATTCCCACAATGACACTATGAAACTATGGAATCTGACCGCTGAGAGAACCGGTGACAGGCCAACCAAACCGGATCCTTGCTGGCATGTGGCAAACGTGAAATGGTTGCAGTTTGGGTCACGTTTAGGTACAAACTACTTGGTTAGGTTTAGGTACAAAACTACTTGGTTATGTTTAGGTACAAATACTTGGTTAGGTTTAGGTTAGAAACTACTTGGTTAGGTTTAGGTTAGAAACTACTTCGTTAGGTTTAGGTTAGAAACTACTTGGTTAGGTTTAGGTTAGAAACTACTTGGTTAGGTTTAGGTCCAAATACTTGACTATGTTTAGGTTAAAAAACACTTGGTTAGGTTTAGGTTAGAAACTACTTGGTTAGGTTTAGGTTAGAAACTACTTGGTTAGGTTTAGGTACAAACTACTTGGTTATGTTTAGGTTAGAAACTACTTGGTTAGGTTTAGGTTAGAAACTACTTGGTTAGGTTTAGGTCCAAACTACTTGGTTAGGTTTAGGTTAGAAACTACTTGGTTAGGTTTAGGTACAAACTACTTGGTTATGTTTAGGTACAAATACTTGGTTAGGTTTAGGTTAGAAACTACTTGGTTATGTTTAGGTTAGAAACTACTTGGTTAGGTTTAGGTTAGAAACTACTTGGTTAGGTTTAGGTTAGAAACTACTTGGTTAGGTTTAGGTTAGAAACTACTTGGTTAGGTTTAGGTTAGAAACTACTTGGTTAGGTTTAGGCTACAAAAACAATGTCAATCCTATACTACGTCACCTGATTCCTTCCTTTGCTCCCCTCATTACTATTCAACAATAAATAATAAACGTAACTATGGGTCATACTATGCTGCTTGCAGACAACCTGTACAGCTGGTCTCTGGTCAGTCACACTCCACATTACACCTGTGTGAGTTTCATATCTGACCGGCCTCCTCATGTCAAACTGCTGTAAAGCTCCGATCCAAAGGAAGTAACAACAAGCAGAAGACATGTTTGAGTGCAGAGTTCCATGTTTCAGCTGAATCTGGCTCTTACCTGGATTATTTTTACAGAGTGTTGTTTGAAAAATGAGATGAAAGTTCAGTCTATTTGCACTATATGTATATATATATATGTATATATTGGCGACTAATCAAACTGTGCAAGCAGTATTGATCCCCAACATCCAATCAAAATGTTCATGAACGTATGCACATTGCAACCTGGTGGCTTTTCAGCTGACACTCTGTACGAGCTGGTGAAAGCCGAGGGCACTGAGCGAGGCGCGGTGGGAATACTGAGCTCCTGAGAGACGCCTCCATATCACTGCGCTTCCTGCCGGAGGGGAAGCGAGACACCGCTGAGGGGACAGAAAAGTGGAAGGTGAGTTCTGGTGGTGCTGTTCGGGGGGGGGCCGGGCCATAATGACAACCCATAAAATTTTTAATGCCCCCACACCCGAGCCTTTTTAGTGAGACACTCAATTATTGATGCATTTATGGTCTGTCCAAGAAGCTGTGGAGAGTTGGTCCAGGAGGACGGAGCGAGGCGACGAGCTAAAAACAACAACAGAGTCTCTCCTTTCTTTCTATCCGTCACACCGAGGATCCAGATGAACAAGAGAGCAGCAACACGCACATCCTGGTGGAAGCAATAACATTTGAATGTCAGAAAATAATTCTTGCAGTAATATTTTCTAATATTAGAGGCGCTGCAAAGGCCATGAATGGCCACGGGGGAAAGGAAATGACTTACTACTTTCGCCCGGGACAGTTCATAATTCCATTTCCAATATCTCTCTCCTTTAAAAGTTTAAGGTCGCTCTTGATGTACTTGGCGTGTCTCATATACGTCTTCTTCTTCTCCCTCTTTATGTTTTCTTTTGTCGCTCGGCCGGATGACATGTGACAGCTAAAGTGAAACCTCCTTTATTATCCGCCTGCCATCTTGTGCTGCTGCATAATCACCCTGAAGGAGCTGTAATTACACCTCCCCCTGGAAAGGCTATCGGACGCACGCCTTTATTCACAGAGATGAGCCGATGAACGCTGTTTTAAACGGCACTGCTCGGCGCCGTGGCGGCAGAACTTCTACGGATGGCGGCCCGCATCCTCAGGCAGCAGGTTGAACATCGAAACGAGTCCTGTCACACCGAGGAAAACAAAGGAGCTCCGACTGAACCATCTGAAGGTCGATGCATCAATCTCACATTCACAAAATACTGAACAGCCCAGTAAATAGAACGGGCTAATGCTGGATCAGAACAGAACCAGAGGGCCTCCTGTCAGTGGACCCACTCAGATCACACAGCAGCTTCTGTTTCTCTTCTCGGGTCAGATTATGATATTAAAATGTAGTAAATTACAAAAAAAAGTTACATAATCCATTAGAGTACAAATTATGTACGGTAAAGTTAATAGGTAAGCTTGATAAACCATTTCTGGTCATTATAAAGTTGCAGCTGATGTTTATGAACCTTTAGAATTACTTAAATAATAAATAAGGTTTATAAGCATTTCATTGCTCGTTACTATTATTAAATTACCATTTATTGATGATGGTTATCATAAACTGTGATGGAATCTGATTAAAAATGTACGCAGCCACAAATATTTGAGTTACACAAATATGATTTTTGACTTTTTCCAACAATTTCAATAAAAATACAATGCTTTTTATTTGCATATTCAGTATTTAGAGTTGGACAAATCAGATTACTCTTACAAAACCAGTTACACACTTTTAATGAGTCGAGTTGTTGAGTTTATATAAAAAACATCATTATGAAAGAGCAATATTTAAAATACTGAATCAATGAAGTAATCAAGTAAACAAAGAAGTAAAATAAAATATAATCTGTCCTGACTCTTGTCACTATTCTTTTGTAATCTGATTACATAATCCCATGTGATCATACAGACCCGACGCTGGTTATCTGAATAAAATCGTCACACGTTGTTATCGTCACTCACATGCTAAACCAGCCTCCTCCTGCAGATGCACAACAATCTCCAGATTAATTCTTTCACCATTTTAAAAACCCTGCGTTTAAAACAAACAGCCAGCGTGCGGCGGGAAGCAGCGGGGGAGCGCAGCAGCTCAGAAAGCAGCCGGCTGAGCAGAGGCTGCATGAATGGGAGGCTCAGACACACATGCCCTCAAGACGAGTGATCTTTCACTGGATGCTGACACTTGCCAATTACAAACCACCCACATCCCACTTGTTTTTAAGAGTAATTAGTCAGGCCCAGTGTGTATTCCAGGAGGGTCTGGGGAGATGAGAGAAATCCGCCACAGGTCAGCCGGCTCAGTGGAGGGTTTAGTGCTCGGAGAGCCCCCCTCCATTCAACTCTGCTCCAAATGTGTGGGCTGCACTGAAGTGGAGTAATGGAGTGAAGGTTCGGCACGCTTAACGCCCCCAGGGTCAGCCGCGATCATCATCAGACGAGAACCATAAAGGAAACACACACACACACACACACTTCCACATGCTGCAGCTACGTCTGACAGATCCAATATGGCGGAGAGGGACGGGGGAAGAGATCGACATGTGATGGAACAGTCAAATTAGATCCGGGAGAAAACTCCTCGCTCTGCTTGCGTAATCCACATGAAATATTTCTGACACATTTTAATAGGTGGGAACATTCAGCTCTCGACCATATGGCTTTCTGCTGATGAGAGGGAAAGTAGAAGTGTGACTCAGTGGTGAAAATGAGCGACAGCGGCTGGATATATTTGTCTGAAGCCTCACGCGGTTTTTCGAAGCAGGGACTTTCATGGTCACTTCCGCCACCACGACAAAGGAGTTTGATTGAGCCGCAGTGTTTTAAACCCAGATCACTCAGAAACCTTTTCATCCCATCAGCTGACGGAGATCCAACTTGGACCGAAACATCCCGGGTCTCCATGTTGCTGATTAAACACACATTTATCAATCATATTCCCCGTCCAACATCCGTTTTTAGCAATCCTGGCACTGGAAATACTGTGAAAGTCCAAGAATGACAATATTAAATTAATAACTTTCAATAAAATGTGCCATTTGTGTGCACAGGATGTGTGACAACATTTCAGAGTCTCACCCTAAAACAGTATAAAACAGTTTACATTTATATTTGCAAACTAGATATGAGAGTAAAAATTGGAATTTGCATTTGAATTTGAATGATGTCAAATAAAAATGAAATGAAATAACATGTAGCAGTTTATGTTTTCATTTGAATAAAGAGCAGATCCCCCTGACTTTAGTTTGATTTGAAATGAAAAATAAATGTAATGAAAAGATATTTCACCTGGATTGAACCATTTATATTCACATTATCGGTCGCAGGCTTTCAATTGCCGACTTCGCGAACAACTAGAGCTTGAACGTCGACTGAGAGGAGAGATTTCATGACAGACAAATGTTGCCATTGTACATTTTTGCAAATATGTTGAAACTTCACATTGCGTAATGATTCAGTTCTAGATTTTATGTTTTACCGTGTTGTGCTTCTGGTCTGGTTAGCTTTAAAAACAAAACCCTCTTGGTTTGGATGAGGAACAGATCATTCCTTGTCTTTGTGGCCCCAAACATGGCTGTAAAATATCCCGACCTCTTGCTAAAAATACCCAGTTTTGTTGCCGCGAAAGACAAAATGTCCTGATGGTCGCTAAAGTTATTCGGTTTTGTTGGTTGAAACAATGATAGAAAGGTGATTGTGCCGCCACCATCCCCTCCTCCAGCTGATAAAGTCTGCTCACATATATGATATCTGAAGGTGAAGTGGAAATGCTTATATGATACATATAAAACGTACAAATTTAACATAACTGTGGTTTTCAGAAATGTACAATAACTACATTTTATTCCAGCAAAGGAAAAGGGACATGCTGTAAAAAACAAAAACACAATGAAGCAGAACATGAAAAGTACTCCGGAGGTAGTAAAAGAGATTCATCCAGCTGGAGCACATTTCAAGGATATGAATCAAGTAGACTTGAAACCATTTGTGTAGAGGCCACTCGATTATCACCGGGAACAACTTTGGTTAAAGTAGAAATGTGTAAGGTCAACTGCAGATTGGTGTGAATGTGGATTGACTATAATGTGTTTTGAAAAACGAGGCATGAGGAATATGAAACGAGGCGGGCGGGCGCAGACCTTTGCCGAGGCCGACAACCCATTCTTCTACGATATGCAAATCTGCGAGCACAACCGCTGTTCGTCTGGATGTACTACTGCTTTCAGACTATTAGAATAACATCAACATAATTAGCCCAGTCCACAGAATAACATGGTGCCAGTGCATTTCATACACATCATATAAACATCTTCACCCTCAGCTTCAGGTCTCCAGACCAACGTTTTACACTGGTCGCACTGGAGCGACTCACTTTTTCATGAAGGTGCACCAGCAACACATTTTCATTTAATTTCCTAACACATCATGCTGAGGTTGTAAACAGGAATGAGGCTGCAGATGAATGTTTTTAAACTTGCACGTCTGAATTTCATTTCAAGTTGCTCTCGACAGATTTTCGGGCAGCGGGACCAGAACAGTTGGAGCCCTGGAGCCCTGAGCATGCAGGTGTTAGCATGGCGGTGCATGTGTTAGCATGGCGGTGCAGGTGTTAGCATGGTGGTGCATGTGTTAGCATGGTGCTGCAGGTGTTAGCACGGTGCTGCAGGTGTTAGCACGGCGGTGCAGGTGTTAGCACGGTGCTGCATGTGTTAGCATGGCGGTGCATGTGTTAGCATGGTGGTGCAGGTGTTAGCATGGTGCTGCATGTGTTAGCACGGTGGTGCATGTGTTAGCACGGTGGTGCATGTGTTAGCATGGTGGTGCAGGTGTTAGCACGGTGCTGCAGGTGTTAGCACGGTGGTGCAGGTGTTAGCACGGTGCTGCATGTGTTAGCACGGTGGTGCATGTGTTAGCATGGTGCTGCAGGTGTTAGCATGGTGGTGCAGGTGTTAGCATGGCGGTGCAGGTGTTAGCATGGTGGTGCAGGTGTTAGCATGGCGGTGCAGGTGTTAGCATGGTGGTGCATGTGTTAGCATGGTGGTGCAGGTGTTAGCATGGCGGTGCAGGTGTTAGCACGGCGGTGCAGGTGTTAGCACGGTGGTGCATGTGTTAGCATGGCGGTGCAGGTGATAGCATGGTGGTGCATGTGTTAGCATGGTGCTGCATGTGTTAGCACGGCAGTGCATGTGTTAGCACGGTGCTGCATGTGTTAGCATGGCGGTGCAGGTGTTAGCGCTGCTCCCTCAGCAAGAAGGTCCTGGGTGAGAGACCAGATTCAACGTTTGTGAGCGTAAGATGGCCGTCAAGCCAGAGACCACTGTTCGAGACAGTGTTCCAACATTTTATATGTACGAAAACAACAAACCAACAACCTCGGTGGAAGTAACTGTAGAATAGAGAGATTCAACCTCTTTGTATTCTGCTGTAATGTTGCATAAGTCCCATGACTGAGTGACTAAAGGTGAATATAAGGACTCTTCTCACATCCTGATGAAGGCAGGCGAGCTCAGAGCGTTGGGTGAATGGACTGAGTGATCGTGTGCTGCTCGTCCTGGACTTTCATTCAGACTTGAGGTCAATAAGTTTTGTCAAACTTCGGAGCAATTTCCTCTCAGCTGTGTGTTTCATCAGGAGAGGCTAACATTAATCAAAGAACACAGTGGAGGAGCAGCCATGTCCTGAGCCCAGAAGGGTTGACAGTACATACAGAGGATAGTAACAATAGCTGTGCCTCTGACCTCCTGTCACAGCATGATAAATACCTGGAGGTGCTTCTGGTCGGCTGGAACAACACTGGGGATTGTGGGACACTGATGGGAGCTTTGTTTCAGCATCGCATGAGCCGCTAACTTCCCCTATTTGTCCTTTCTGACCCCCAATTCAACATGTTTACTGCATTTGAACACAACAGATGGCGGGGTGGCTCTTTTTACGAAGCAGGTCAGAAAAATAAAATCCCAAGGACCCGGAGAATTTCAAATCCTCGGGGTGTTATTTAGGTTTGTGTTAGTCTGCAGAGGTGGGCGAGGGAAACACTCAATCCCAGTTCGTTTGCTTCGTCTTATTGCTTTTTTTGTGATCTTCGGGCTCGGCGCTCGTCGACTTTCAAGGGGAAATGAAGTGGCCTGTGTGTGGGAGAAGGAGAGAGGCACATTAGCAGCGCTGTGAGCGATTCCAAGTCACCCATCAAAGTGCGCCATGTCCGGTAATTGTTGTTTAATTGGCAGTGAAACGTTGTTTTCTGGTTTGACAGTTTACAAAGGACGCGAGGAGGGAAGAGACTCGACGGTTCCACCACACCCTCCTCTAATCCTCCAAAAACAGAGCTAAGTAATTCCTGTTTTTGCAAAAACATAACAGAAATGTATAATTGCGGATTACTACGAGAGACAACATTGGTAATTACCTCCTACAGATTCTGTTTGACCTTTCGTAGGTGCCGTTAACGTGACGGTGTGAGGAGGCAGCGCAGGGATACTACGTGACCTTAAAGGCACAGTCAGAGCTGTTAGAGACGGAACGTAACTCATCTGTTGCTGGCAGAAAACACTGTAAACAATGCTAATTGTGTTTTCGGCCACTTTTTGACAGAGCGAGAGCCTCTGATGGCTCAAGACTGCTGAGACAAAGCGAGCAGGCGACAAAATCTAAACCGGTCATCGCGCCGCGAGGATCTCTCTCCCACTCTCGTCGTTCAGCTGGTGCACTCCACCCTCTTTATCTCTCCCTCCATCCCTCCCTCTCTCTCCCTCCACCCTGCTTTATCAAGGCAGCGAGACCCCCTGGGAGGCTCTGATCTCCAGTGCACATCCTGAAGAATTAATGACTTCTAATGTACCAGTTAATGCAGAAAAGGCGGAACATCCATCATAACTGACAATTTAATGGTGCTTTCATAGATGGGCCACTCACATCTCTCCTATTCTCCTTCACCAGGCGCCCCCACCCACCACCACCACCACCACCATCCCTCCCTCTCTCACTAACAGACGGACACTCGCTCATAGAAACATGTACGACACACACACACCACAGCAACACCACCCTCCTCACCGACTTCACCGTAAATGTTTCTGAGACGTTCTCGGGATCATCTGGGAGGAGGGATGGTTTACATCCGATCCGCTTACACGTAAAATTAGATCACCAGCAAAGTCTCGCGTCGGGTGATCGGGAAAGAACTTGTAATAAATTAATAATTGACTCTGCGAATCGAGAATTACAGAAGTTACTCGAGCCCTTTTAAATTAATTAATTTAAATGAATTTAGATTTTCCTACATGTTAGTAACTGAGTAGCTATCCTGAACGCTTCATTACTTCCAGATTACCTCACCGTTACGTACACGTAAGGAGCTAACTGCTGGCATCATTAGCTGATGGACGAGTGAAGCTAGAAAACAGCAGTAAATGTGTTTTCTGAGCACATTTAGTTCACAATGTACTGAATATAGAAGAGAGTAGACATATTCATAAATGGTTTAATTGTCTCCCCACAATCATGAAAATAATGTGACGATATGTTGATGCTGTGTTTACAGCTCGTTGCCTCCGTGTGGTCAAAAACATCAGTTAATTCAGCTTTAGTTAATTTAAATAAGATAAACAGGCATCCTGAATATCTAAATCTGACCAAACCGCCACCGTTTGACAGCATTAATATCATTTCAAAAGTCATAATAAGTCACACTGTTGTGTCAGCACGCTTGATTTTGAAAGTGTAGATGCAAACTTGACCACGGAGCTTTTATTTTGAAAGTATAACTGAAGGGGAGCATTTAACGTGAGCCGATCCCGCGAGGACGAACTCTGCTTTAAGGCACCACGTGATTTATTAGTGGAATTAAGTGTGAAACAGATCGTCGGTGGACACACTCGCTCCTCTGAGAGACTCGCTGTGATGCTTGAGATGTAATGACTCTCCTGCAGAAGAGATCTTGGTCACGAGGAGATTTCCTGAGTAAATCAAGCCCGAGACACACAACGATTTTTAAGTTTTTAAAGATTAGGTAGCCCATCATGTGCCTCTCTGTGGTTTGGTCCTCTGCCTGACAACCTCCACACACACTGGTATGACTGTCTCTGGGGGTGTGTTGGTGGCGGTGGCTGACCTCTAGGAAGCAGATTAACTTTGTGAAAGTTAACTACATAAAACACAGTTACTGTAACAACCAGACTGCATGTTGTTAATGGTTGAATTAAAACATTATGTATCTCTCTATTATATAGCTGACGAGCAGTAAGTTCATGTTTATTGTCCCGCCAACAGTGAAATAATAAATCCGCCCTTGATCAAGGCTTCAACCAGCAGAAACGACTCACTTCAGCCTCAAAACCTGATTACTTGTTGTTTTTCTGATGATAGGAGCCTGAATATATTCTGACATTTGACATTTGAATACATCTTCGTGGGCTCCGGGAGCTCGTGACGGGCTTTTCTCACAATTTGCTGACATTTTTAGACCAAACAATTAATCAGGACGGGCGATGAAATCAGGCTGGCAGCCTGGCACCGTTTCAATCTGCTCTCACAACTCCATTACTGCTAAATGAATGAATAAACCCGCGTGTCGTCCTGCCGCTCGCTGCCACTCCGAGGGAAACACAAGACAATCTGGTTGTTGTTGCGACAGTAATACCGCTCGGAAATGAGAGCGTATATTGTTCTGGTGAGCCAAATAAGAATCAAATAAATACTTTTAATTAGCCGTTTATTCCTGGTGGGAAGCTTTCGTTCCTCTCGGCGCCGACTGAGGAGTTTATATACGGGATTGTACAGTCAGACATGAAACATCATGTCACTGTTGATAAATGTCATCTAACTATGAGGCTTATTTAAAGCACGTGCAATTTACCTTTTTGATACGTCAATCACATCCAAGTGAGCTGGTTACAAATAGAAACGTCAGTCCGCACAATACAGTCGCTCGTGTACGAAGATGTGGAAGATGATCCCTGGCTTAGCTCCGACACACAGAAGCACATTATAAGCCCATAATATCGTCTGCTGGCAGGCCTGCTCGCATGTAGGAATCAATTGGATTGGATTTTTTGACATTTAATTGGATGTTCGACCGATGTTGTAAACAACAAATGTGATCGGAGATCAGTAAAACGATCCAGAGCGTGATATACGTAGCAGTGAAACGTTTCACATGTGTCATTCAGTGTCAGCTGCTTAATTGCTACCTCGACGTGACGTATACGTGAGAACGCAGCAAACACAACAGCCGTCATACATTAAGTTGCTGTAATGCGGCTCGCTGTCGCCGAGCAGGCCGAGGGAGCATTTCTTGGCTCCCCAGCCTCTTTGACTTGATGTAGAGGACCAATATTCCCTGGAACAGCTTGCACAGGCAGCTAATGTCCCTTTCAACACGTCTAAAATTATGTTCAGAGGACTGTCCAATCAATGGGATTGTCCAGCGATGGGAGACCGAGCCACCTTGCAGCCAAATGAGTCGGTGTTTCATAATGGCGAGCTAAATTTATTGCAGCACCCGAAATGGTCTTTGCAGGATTTAGTCTGAGAGGAGGAGGAAGCAGATAGTTTTTTCGCCCTGCTATTTTCAGACACCGCAAACATAATTGAAAAGTGTTGGAGAGGAGAAAACACTGCAGACTACAGTCTCGGTGTGTTGGCCCGATAAAGGAGCTGGAAGACAGTTAATGAATTTACCGTAAAGGTAGAAGAAGATAATGAAGCTCAGACAAAGAGGATGGATGCTCGTGTTTACAGGGAGGAAGGTCTATTCTTTTTATTATCAATGTGCAAAGAGTTAAAGGTTTACCACTGACATCCATTTTAACTTAAAGGTGAAATATTATTCTTCAAAGCAGCATCACCTGATGTTTTCTGACCACTAGGGGGCAGAAGAGCAATATTGATAATATATAGAATGTGTTAGCCAAACAATTGCCATTTTACTCCAGATACAAACCAACGATGGTGTTTAGTTTTATTCGTGTTGAGTATTTGCTCTCCTTTTAGCTCTGCACCAACTCCTTTGCTGTTGAATGCTACGTTCACCAGACAGTTGCTAACTTTGGCTCAATCCCATCTCCAGTTTCTACCTCTACCCCTCATTTCTGAGTTCCCCCTCGCCCTTTAAGTTAACTTACAAGGAGTAGTGGTTAAAAACTGCCCGTGTGAATGTTGTCATTCTGTCTATGTTGTCAGTTGTCGTCAATGCCGACTGGGTCATTCCATGAAATCGGTGCCTTTTCAACTTTGAAAAGTTAAAAATTAAATTATATTTAATTGCTATTTTTTCAGTAGCCAGGAATTAAAGACAGTTTTAAATGACAAGAAGTTATATTGTGCCATCTCAGCTATGGAATTTCATATTTTATAACTGTTTTAGTCAAGTCCTGTTACTGGAAAGGTAACAGGGTTGACAGTTGACAGACCATTTCAAGCTAATTTGCCCATTGCTAGCTAAGACAAATGTTAGCTAAAGCACATGCTATGTACTTTGAAAGGAAATTACATGTATATATTGATTATATTATGAGAAATAAATAATTGTTTGGATTTATATGTTAAAAAATGGTAACAGGGTTGACGTTGTATGCTTGTCCCCCCTGGTTCAACCTTGAAAAACATCAAAAATAGCACATCAGAGATGAGCAAAACTTACTTGTCACTGAGCTGTTAGCATCCTGGTTCAGAGATGATGCAACCTCCTGTAAATCATGTCAAATCTAGAATGTACCGTTATTTTCATAGGGTTTTTTGGTTAGGGTAACAGGGTTGACATAAAATTAGGGGACATCGATAAATTGGTAAATATTTATTACAATTAATATATATTTTTACCAAAAACACTGTTTCACAATAAGATCATACTTAAAACAATATGTAAATGTGAACATTTTAACATTTAGCCAACATTTTACAAATTAAAAGTCCTGCTGATGTACAACAACAACAGTGAGGGACAGGCCAAAAACCTCACCCTCATCAGCTTAAAAATCATTTTTATTATTTAAAATAATATTTAATTGATTTTAATTTGATGTTTTATTGAGGAGAGAAGACATGGTAATGTTATATTTTCAAATTACATCTTTGTTTGTTGTTACTGTATTTTATGACTGATAATTTCTTGGGGACACAAAAGGCACCGATTTCATGGAATGACCCAGCTAAATTAAACAGATGCAAATGGACATTTCCAACATACCGTCTCCAGCTGCTTTACTGTGGCAATCCTGTTTTATTACGCTTGCAATTCATTCATAAACTAATGATATCGATCAAGTTATCGAATATAAAAGCACACTGCTTCCTTACCTGGCCACTGTGTAAAGATGCTAACAGAGTAACATGCTGTAAAGAAAAGGACCATAATACATTGAAACGGTGAGTTCTGGAGCTCATCATGAAAAGAATCGAGACACCCGACCGCTTGACGTGAACGAGAGGGGCTACGTTTGTCTGTGATTGGGTGTAAAACCAAAACAATGAGCTGAAAGATGCTAAAGCACTAGCAGAGGGGCAGGAATGTGTCATGGTAAATATGAAGACATGAATTGAATGACCTGCTTCTCCTCGTCTACGTCTCTTCTTAGTGACTGCAGCAGGGACAGTCATGGTTTTGTATTTTTTGAGCAGCCGGTCTTTGGTTTAGCTCAAAGCTCCCTGCAACAACAACGTGCATCCTGACATGTGGAGACAGATCCCGGCACGAGTGGACGCTGGTAATGCAGCGAAGCACAAACAGAGTCATGAAGGAGAAGCCAGGCGACACGGCGGCGCGAGTTTGACACAGTAAGCATGTATTTTGTCATCTTGGATAGCGGCCAAAAGATTTTGATCCACATAATATTAAGTTGTCAGTTTCTATAGGTTTTGCTTCGACCTCTCGGCAGCTGACACCTGATTCAATAAAAAAAGAGCCTTCGGAGAATTTATCTTTCCATGGAAAACTGAATTAGTCACAGATGCTTGTTTTTCAGGGGACGTCGGCGCTCACAAGGCCGAGCGGGTCAAAAGTACAAGATAAGCATGTTAGTATTGAGCAGGCAGATGGCAAGAAAAAAATCTTTGTTATTGACCCGCAGCCGACTATCAGATCGCCGAATCCAGCAGCAGGCTGATCAGATTACTGCTACTGTAAGTGCAATAATAAGACCTGCGAGTCGGCCGTGCGTTAAATGGGAAACATTATCACTGTGGGGGAGTCAATTACAGATCTTTACTTCTGCGCAGGGTTTTAAGGTGGTTCGGTTTGTTGTCTCGAGGACAGAAGCCTGTCTCCTTCCCCCCGAAGACACGTCCGTCCAAACAAACCTGCTCCTCTGTGTTTCTTCCAACGTGGCCGAGAAGAAAAAAAAAGAAGCGAGCTCATGAGGAATCACAGCGAATAATGAAAGAAAGCAAAGACGGGCTTTTTTCAATTCTGCCGGCTAAGTAGCAATCTGAAGTCAAATAGCCGTCGGTAACCGGTGGATGATGTTTAGCGCCAGCTCATTTAATTCCTTTATTATTTCTCGGCGAGCTCTCTGCTTCAGAAATCACAGGAAATTGATTCCATTATCTGTATCACTTTTCCTCCGTGCATAGCACCTGCATATGAAATGCAACACACCCGCCATCTTAACATCGCTGCCACTGAAGTGACATTACTATTGTCATGGCAACAAACCCCCTTCTCCATAGAGGAGCTGTAGGATGCAGCGTCCTGTTTTTGGAGGCAGGTATGGCAGTTTTACATTCACGCGCACAGCGAAGCGTGGATTGTCTCCGTGGAGGACCTCCTGCAGGATGCTAAAGGTTGCACATCAGCAGTATGAACGGCTGAGCGTCTGTGTGTGAGACTGTTCATCGCACCCTGTCCAAACTGCTCACGCCTCACAAGGACCGGACGCCACAAAGCAACCCGCCTGCACCGTCCAGACGAGCTCCATCACACTGCTGCAACACACTCACATGTTTGTTCTCTCTACATATTCTACATGTGTCGCCTCCGTACACGGACCGGTTCTGACATTTACATTGTGAGGAGGCAATCGTGTAACAGAACCCTCATTTTTCTACACAAGTCGTCCTTTAACTGCTGTTTTAGAGCCGAGCTAACATCTAAGTACATATTTTGACATGATGCACATTTTCTGTAGTGCATAATGAAGGAATGACTAACCTTCATACAGCATTGTTCTCACTTCAGCTGCAAAAATGTTAATAACTGAACTGCTTATAAAAACATAAATAAAGTTTGCATTAATATTAGTAAAGCTGAGCATAATATGTTTGTTAAATTCAATAAAAGTGGGGGTTTCTGTGCTTATAAATGTCTTATAATCTATCAATAAACATATTTATGATTCCATTATTAATGCTGACATGTCTTATAAATGTTAATAAGCAGATAATAAAGCCGTATTATATATTGACTAATGTTTTTACAGGGACCTTAAAGGTGCAATGTGTAAGAAATTTAGTTCAAAACATTCAACGGATTGTGAAGACATTATGTCAAAGATGCACGGCCAACAAGCTAGTAGTAGCCACAGTCATGCTACAGTTAGCAGCAGTTAGCGGTTTCTCTGGTTAACCTATTATATGAATTCAAGGTGGTCAAACCTTACATATTGCACCTTTAATATAAAGGTTACCATATTTTTACTGTCGATTGTTTATGCAAATATTTTGCATTTTTTGTACATTAAAGGTTCCCCAAGCAGTTTTTGACCACTAGTAGCGCTGTTGAGCAATGTTTTTATCAGTGGCTCATCATGTTTGTAACGATGGGCTGACACAATATACTCTCCTGCTGCCTCTCGTGTTATAAAGCTGGATAGTTAGAACAGAGGCAGGGAAGAAGACTCGAACAGCAACAACACAAACATTTTAATATTTAAAAAATTGACTTTGCAAATGTTTTATGGGGAAGGAAATGCAATGCTACGCCTCAAACATACACACAATGCATTACGGTGAGAAACACTGTGTGTATGCAAAACAATAAAAACCCACTGGGCACCTTTACATGAAATATTTAGAAAACTGAAACCGTTAAACACGTTATGAACAAACAGTGTTCATAACATGGTCAGTAGCTTTAATATTAATTGAATGTTGCTGTGACGGTGAAATGCTGCCTGTTTTTACAGCGATGAATACATGAAGTCGTCTCCTGTGTTGTGCGACAGACAGAAATCACTGCATTAACAAATGTGGCACGCCTCTCTGCCGCTCACTTTGCTGTCCGTCGCAGATCTTTGTCTGCCTCCGTCAGAGAGGAGACTCGGCGAGCGCAGATGAGACGGGCTTTTGATGTGCCTATACTCAAGGACGTGGACACAGCACCTTGCAAAATCTAATTTCCAAAGTGTGAAATTTCCTCATTCTCTTCCATGATAGCTTCATTTCATAGTGAAAGCTAATTATGGGCTCTATAATTTCTTTCAGCAGTCGAGTCATCTGCTGGTCAAACGCAGAGCGGCTCGCCAAATGACACAATATAATTGCTGTGGCGAAAACAAACGCTCTTTTACTTATCATATTTAGGGTATTTTAATGCGGAGGAGCGGCGAGGAGGCTTGTTTATATTGTCTGGCTGTGTGTGTGTGTGTGTGTGTGTGTGTGTGTGTGCCACTTCAGGTTACTGAAAACTTTTCCTCCTCCTCCTCCCGTGTGCTTCCTCCCCTCGTACTTTCTCACGCTGCGCCTCTTAACGCTGTTTCTCGGCTGGAGCAGCTGTCTCTCTCTTCAGCTCTGGTGAGAAAGCAGAACAACAGTTTTACAAGCCAAACAAACACTCCGCCGCCCCTTTGACATTGTCTTGTTAAAAAAAAGAGCGCCCGGCCAGATTTAAGATTCACTGGGGTTGCAATCTGCATGCTAAGGCCCATCAATTTTTCATGGCTCTCACACTATGAGCACTCACAGCCAGAAGGGGGTAATGCAAAATTGATTTGTGTATTAAAACTGCTTAGCCAAGCAGGCATCAGTGGGAAATGAAGTGATTACCCCCGCGGGACTTCAGGAGGCCACGTAAAGACAAAGTGATCAGAAGGACTCTTCTGTCCACACGGAGACAATAACCACATTTCAAACAGAAACTCTTATATAATAAACTCTGAGCTCCGTTTTAAGGCCCCACACTGATAGTGCCGGTAGGAAACCTAAATTATTCATGGGATTTGTACTTTTTATAAACAGCGTGCAGGTGATAACAACAGGAAGGAGGAGAGACCAACACACACGAACACATCTCACAGTGCAGTGATGTCACAAGAAACACGCCATCAGTGAGGTCAACGCCATTTTTACTACAATGATCTCACCATCATATGTCATCAGAGATGAGACAGTCAACACGACACCAACTGATGCCACACGCAGATGGAGCCAGTGATGTCATGAGGAATTAAAACCAGTGATGTCATGAGGAATATAAAACCAGTGATGTCACAAGGAATTAAAACCAGTGATGTCATCAGGAATATAAAACCAGTGATGTCACCAGGAATTAAAACCAGTGATGTCACAGGAATATGAAACCAGTGATGTCATGAGGAATGTGAAACCAGTGATGTCACGAGGAATGTGAAACCAGTGATGTCACGAGGAATGTGAAACCAGTGATGTCACGAGGAATATGAAACCAGTGATGTCACGAGGAATTAAAACCAGTGATGTCACGAGGAATATGAAACCAGTGATGTCACGAGGAATTAAAACCAGTGATGTCACGAGGAATATAAAACCAGTGATGTCACGAGGAATATGAAACCAGTGATGTCACGAGGAATTAAAACCAGTGATGTCACGAGGAATTAAAACCAGTGATGTCACGAGGAATATAAAACCAGTGATGTCACGAGGAATATGAAACCAGTGATGTCACGAGGAATTAAAACCAGTGATGTCACGAGGAATTAAAACCAGTGATGTCACGAGGAATGTGAAACCAGTGATGTCACGAGGAATTAAAACCAGTGATGTCACGAGGAATGTGAAACCAGTGATGTCACGAGGAATTAAAACCAGTGATGTCACGAGGAATTAAAACCAGTGATGTCACGAGGAATGTGAAACCAGTGATGTCACGAGGAATATGAAACCAGTGATGTCACGAGGAATTAAAACCAGTGATGTCACGAGGAATTAAAACCAGTGATGTCACGAGGAATTAAAACCAGTGATGTCACGAGGAATATGAAACCAGTGATGTCACGAGGAATTAAAACCAGTGATGTCACGAGGAATATAAAACCAGTGATGTCACGAGGAATTGAAACCAGTGATGTCACGAGGAATATAAAACCAGTGATGTCATGAGGAATGTGAAACAGTTGATGACCTCAGTGATGTCACGAGCATGATGACACCACTGATGGAAGAACTTTGGTTTGTCCCTTGAAGCGTTGGGAGACACAGTCCACTCCTGACAGCAGCGTGAGGTCAGACATGATGCGTCTTTATCTCGACATGATGTCATGATGCATGTCTGAACAGATGACTTGCAGGGAGCACGAGCAGACAAGCAGCTTCATTTGAGCCTTTTGACACATCGCCTACAGAACACTGTTCATTAGCTGCAGCTGATATTATCTCATTGTTTTTCATTTTAACTGGCGAAAGAGAGCGAGGAGAGTGTTTGGTAAAGTGTTCTCTGGTTAATGAAAGAGCCAGGAGAGATTCAATAAGAGATAGGAGGAGGAGATTCATGGGCATTTTGCCGATCTGAACATGGATGCACAGCGTAAACTGCTGGAACCCACGTGCTGTTATAATAATTAATACATTATGGTAGTTAATATCTGATCCACGACATCACCGACACAACTCAGCGGAACACACTCAGGTAGGAGGATTCATAAGACTCATTAATAAAAAATGTCTCACGGTCAGTCTAAAGCATCACGTAACGTATCAGACTGATGTGTGACTGACGATGGCTCAGTGAACGTCCGTAGCCTCGGGCTGCCTGGTTCTGGTTTCACCCTCTCAGAGGTCAAAACTATTGAGTCGCCGCGTGCAACAACACGACCCGTGTCCGTCCTGGATTTACAAATGCTCGCCTTTGTACAGTAACCTTGCCTGCCTCCACAAAACATTCCTAACACATGCATATTTATCAGAGAAGGCTTGTCGGGGTCACGAGACGCTCGCTCCCCCGCCTGCTTATACTAAACATGTCCTTGGCTGTCAGCGGAGGTGAATACCTGCACTCCTGGAATAATTACCAGCTCTTCATTTGGCAGTAGCGACCATTATCAAAGGGTTCCCTAATGTGGGTGAATTTGCTCAGGTAACGAGCTCCGCGGCCTGAACTGACATGAAGAAGACTCTCTCCTCCAGCTCAACCTTGGATGGTTCAAACCTGCTTCTCATGAAGAATAAAGTTCCACATTCGTAGACTTTTCTGTCGGCACCGATGTGAAAACAAATTCATAGCGTCCCCATAAATGACGGAGCCATCAGCTCAGCCTCCCACATTATGCTTTGACAACTCTTCAACTCTGATAAGCACTCAAAGGTCATTTCCATCCAGCAACATGAAAAGCTCACTCCAATAAAAGTCATTTAATCGTGATTTGCAAAAAAAGGGAGTTGGCACGCGTCGCTGAAGCCGCCAGACGAGCGGTGACTCACAGTCACTTAATGGTCAGCTCTACAAGCAGGAGTTTAACACAAATGGAACGCCATTTCTTGATTATTGCTCGTGTCATGCGGCTTTATGTAGCGCTGACCTGCATGTCAAAACATGTCCTCAGCTGAAGGGCCTCCGGAGAGAAGAAAGTGAGGCTGGAGCTGAGGCCGAGTCCGTCAGGTGATCGCTGTGTGACAACAAGGACACGAGGCGGCTGAATGGGACCAGAAGCTATAAATACATATATACTCTGAACAAATATATAAAGGCAACACTTTTGTTTTTGCTCCCATTTTTCACGAGCTGAACTCAAAGATCTAAAACATTTTCTGTTCACAGATCTGTCTCAGTCTGTGTCAGTCTCTGCAGAGATAATCCATCCCACCTCACAGGTGTGGCACATCAAGATGCTGATTAGACGGCATGATTATTGCACAGGTGTGCCTCAGAATGGCCACAATAAAAGGCCACTCTGAAATGTGCAGTTTTATCACACAGCACGATGCCACAGATGTCGTAGTTTTGAGGGAGTCGGCATGCTGACTGCAGGAACGTCCACCAGAGCTGTTGCCCGTGAACTGAATGTTCATTTCTCTACCATAAGCCGTCTCCAAAGGTGTTTCAGACAGTTTGGCAGTACATCCAACCGGCCTCACAACCGCAGACCACGTGTAACCACACCAGCCCAGGACCTCCACATCCAGCAGGTTCACCTCCAAGATTGTCTGAGACCAGACACCCGGACAGCTGCTGCAACAATCGGTTTGCATAACCAAAGAATTTCTGCACAAACTGTCAGAAACCGTCTCAGGGAAGCTCATCTGCATGCTCGTCGTCCTCATCGGGGTCTCAACCTGACTGCAGTTCCTTGTCGTAACCGACTTGAGTGGGCAAATGCTCACATTCGAGATACTGCACAGAGATACTGTGACGAGATCCTGAGGCCCATCGTCTGTACACAATCCTGGAAGCTGAAAACATCCCAGTTCTTGCATGGCCAGTATCACCAGACATGTCACCCAATGAGCATGTTTGGGATCAAATAATGTTCCTGCCAATATCCAGCAATTTCGCACAGCCATTGAAGAGATGTGGACCAACATCAAGCCACAATAAACAACCTGATCGACTCTATGAGAAGATGTGTTGCACTGCGTGAGGTAAACGGTGGTCACACCAGATACTGACGGGTTTTCTGACCCACATGTCAGAGTGGCCTTTTATTGTGGCCATTCTGAGGCCCACCTGTGCAATAACCATGCCGTCTAATCAGCATCTTGATGTGCCACACCTGTGAGGTGGGATGGATTATCTCTGCAGAGGAGAAGTGCTCACTGACACAGACTGAGACAGATCTGTGAACAGTGTTTGAGGGAAATGGTCTTGGTTACTGGGATAAGAGACAGAAATGAAGCGTTTTAGCACCGTTTCAGAAACAACACCTGGGGATTCCTCCACCAGGTGCTGTCATTTTATGGACCTACCACACTTTTCTACTCGTTCTAATGCTGCCTTCACCCTCTTCGTCTTTATATCCACGTTACTGATGAGTATTTATCAGAAATGGTTAAATTGTGTTAATACTTCGGCTAAAAAATACTGTCATGTTTGGTTTTGTACTTCTGAGGAGACTTCAGAATATTGAGATGTATAAAACAAACTCAGTAAAATGCACAGCATCCTGGGCTTTCCATCCCCACACTGCAGGGAGAGCGAGACACATCGCTCTCGCTCGTCTGGCCTCCTGATCCTATCTCGTCGTGGCTGTGGGGAGAGAAAGAAGCTCCTTCCTGTCGAGGAGCGACTGCAGCCTGTGGTCGAGAACGCGACTGGAAATGGCAGCGTGGCTTTTCTATCCGTGTTTGAGGAGCAGCCGCTGACCTTTACGACTAAGAGCTCAAACATGTTGTCTGCTACATCTGGGCTCTCGGCCTGGCAGTCAACAGGCTTTTTTCGGCGATTATGGAAATATTTGTAGATGTCTCCTCCTGGAGAGAGCCCAGGGGAGCGTTTACCAGCACTACCAGCGAGCCTTTCCCTCCATCAAACTCCCATATCTGTGCTGGATTCCTCCGAGTGGTCGTTTCTCAGCCTGTAATCTTCTTCCCCCACGAAACCGTCCAGAGTAACACAGAGGCGTCACCGCGGGGATGCTTCTGCTTTAAGAGTTGGACATTTCTCTGTGAAAAACAGGAAACTTTGCACCCACACAGTGAAATCAGACCCACCTTTTCCTTTAAGTGGCCTCCAGTTAATGTGTAATCAGTAATGTGTCTGTGTGGAAACAGCTGAAGCTTTCGATGCAGCTTGATAGAGACTGTGAGGTATGAGAGGTGGTGATTAGCAGCGTTTAGGACTTCAGGCTCGACGTATCCAAACGGTTGGCTTCTGAATCGATCACGTCCGTCCTGAGTTCTGAGCGACGGGCCATCGCGGCGGACTGAAAACATTCGGTGCCACTTCAGCGCCTCCTGCGACTCTCTGCACGCTCAGACACATTTCATCTCCGATGTTCTTTTAGCGACGGGGTCACATTCAAAATCCCAGCCTTTCAAATTTATTTTTTTCCACCGTCGGGCTCCCGAAGACAGATCTGTAAGTGCACTATCTCCAATACGTGGGAGGATCTTATCTAACCTTTCCTGCCTCATGAAAAATTCAGCATCCTGGCTACCAATCTCCGCCGTCTCAGGATGTTATGTCCGATACAGAGGCGGAGGTGCTGGGGAGAGGAGAGGAAATTGCTTTGGACTCCAGCACTGTATGATCAGTATTATCGCCGCAATGGACCTCATTCAGCCACAGATTCTATAGCGGCCTTTCCTGCGCGCATTCACAACAGTCAGATCTCATTCCAGCCGTGGCGCTGTGGATACGTGTGTGTGTGTGTGTGTGTGTGTGTGTGTAAGGCCTTGGGTTTGTGATGGGTCTTTGTGATAGGGGTGGCAGGTTACGTAACAAGAAGAGGGGGAGGAGGCGGCGGTGGCGGCGGTGGCGGAGTTGAGCGGCAAACTGTGGCTTGACAGCTCTCCGAACATAGAGGGAAGGTCTAATGCGGGTGAGTGACAGAGATGTCGAGATAAAGCTTCCTGTCAGTCTCTGGCAAGTGTTGCCCAGCATCGCTACCAACCCCCACCACCTCCACCACCTCCACCCTTCATCCCCGAGGAGCCTGGCAGACAGGACGGAGGAGATCCTAAATATCACGTCGCTCCTCGGCTTTAGACGAGCCAAACATCTGCTCTGAGAGGCACAACCTCCTCTCCTCTCGCTCTTGCTCCCGGTTTCGCAGCGTGACTGCTTCATAAAAAAAACATAAAATTATTAGGAATCTGTGTTATCCTTCAGGTTCTGACTCCTGCAGACAGGACAGAGGAGGTGAGCTGACAGGAAATGCTGGACAGGTTTAGCTTCGCCCTTTTTTGCTCTGGGCAGATTTATCATCCATATTACATGGAGTTCAGTTCTGCGAGCCGTTGGCCTTATTTTCTCTGCAGCTTCTCAGCAACACTTTCACATTTTGGGAAAAACACTAATTATCTTCTGTATTGAAAGAAGACTGGTAGGAGCTGGAGCAGACGGTTAGCTTAGCCTAGCATGAAGACTGGAACCACCACTGAGGTATTACATGTTAACTAGCTTCAGAGGTGTTGTTTTCCCTTGTTTCCATTCTGTATGCTATGCTAGGCTAATCGTCTCATTGCTCCAGCTTAAGGTAACACCTGGACACTTTGACAATGTATGTATTGTTGTTGATATCTAGATGAGAGGATTGATAACCACCGTCGTATCTCTGTGGTAAGTATGGAGCTGGAGCCAGTAGCGATTAGCTTAGCCTCTGTCTTTACAGTTCAAGTCAGAGGGGGTTAAGTATTATAGTGATATTCCTTGTTAACTGGTGTTGGCGAGCGTATTTCTGAGGTACAGTTTAGCTGTTTTCCCTTGCTTTATTGATGCTATGCTATGCTAATCACTGTCCCTGCAAACAGGTAAGTATCTTACAACTTTCCTTAAATCCACTTATGTCATCTTATATCCTTCCTCTCAGCTGACATCACCATAGACTGACAACTTAACCCAGTTTATCAGAAAGAATTAAATTAACTAACACCATACCACCCCCCGGACTTGGTTTCTCCCGCTGACATCATCAATGATGTCACTGCCGGTATATAAACGAGGAAGAGGAGCACATGGTAGGTAGGGTAAGTACAAACACATTAAATTATGCACTGAACAAATACACTTAATTAAACTTAACAAGGCTTGTGTGTATTATTTAAACCAAAATGATGTAATAGTTACCAAAATAAAATACAGAACATCTGCAAATTAAATGGTGTAAATATGGTTAACAACACAACAAGCACGGTAGATTAATCAGTTTATACTGGATGGATCTGGGACTAATGGGAAATAAATCATCCATGAGAGGATTGATACCGCTGTCATTCCTGTTAAATATAAGGATAAAGTCAGGTGACAGTTAGCTTAGCTTAGCTTAGCTCAACGTATGAATGAAAGCAGGGTGGGACAGTTTGCTTGCCAACCCTCTCAAATTAAGAATTGCTGAAACTATTATGAACTTTGAGATCAAGGCGAGCTGTTTCCTTTGTTTTCAGTCTTTATGCTACGCTAGGCTAATCGTCTCATGGCTGCAGCTCCATCGTAAGGAAACACTTTGGCAATTCATGTGTTCATGTCGAGAGTTAGATGAGAGGATTGATACCACTCATCTGTCTTAGATATAAGGATAAAGTCAGGTCACAGTTAGCTTAGCTTAAGTAGCCTACAGAGACTGAAAGCAGATGGAAACAGCTAGTGTGGCTTTGTCGCTAAAATCATTAGCACGTTATAGCTAGTTTGTGTAATCTGTATATGTTCTGCCAGAGTAAACTTGCTTCTCCCTAATTATTTGAGAGCTCTTGAGTTTTTAACGGTGCACTGATTTTTACAGAGCAGTCTGCAGCACTGATGCAGGGCAGATAGAGAATAAAAGCAGCTACAATGGCCACTACCGTACAGTGGGTTTAAATTTAAGCCCGAGGCGTGAAGAAGCCCACGCAACCCTGCCAGCCACCAACTGTATGTTTGCTTGGCTCTGCACACAAGTGTGAACAACACCATCAGTTGCACGATCTCGCAGTAATGCCTCGGCCCATTAGACGAGAAGTCACACTGCTTTTTTTATTTCCACCCCTGCCTCCGCCGGGCAGAGGGACAACCCCCGTCAGCGAGCACCACCCGCCGAGCCAGACGACAAGGAGCAGCCGAGCCCAGGCGCCCGGCCAGAGGCTGGCCAGCGGGGGGGCGCCCGGCCCGGCCCGGCCGAGGAGGGCTCTCCGGCTGGATGTCCACCTGGGTGATAAGCGCCGCCGACTCCACTGGCTCCTGAGGGCTCACAGCAGGACGCGGACACGGAGTCGCTGCTGCTCTTCACAGCGGTGCCAAGTCCCCTTGAGAAGAAAAGGGGGGAAATAAAGGCACAAATGTGTGTTAAAGAGACAGCGCGTTAAAAAATGGATGTGTTTTCAGCCTGAATCAGGACGCAGAGACAATGTGACGTTTGGTTTGAGCTGATCCCAAAGGTGGCATCAATAACAGCACACATTTATGAGATTTCTTTATTTAAGAGATGGCGATTTAGGCAGTGTTGGTGTGAAAAGACATTAATTTCAAGCCTAAATCAGGAAATAGAGAACATTAACCTTTAATAGACATTTTTCTGGGGTGTCAGATCCCAAATGTTCCCATAAAATGTCTCGTGTGGCACCGAGCTGTTAATTCCCTTCGAGTCGCGTGGATCCAGAGAACAGATCTGTCAATAATGCAGCGCTCTATTCATGTGACCAATTAAATGTGTTCTGCAGCGTTTCCATCAATATCGGCTTTAAAGTTGCCCAAAATTATCTGAATCAGCGGCCATTCATGCACATCAGCGTGTGACATTTAGAGTGCAGCGCTCTGAAAATACCAGCCGGCCGCAGCTGCATTTATTATGTAAATGTGGAAAAAAAAAACAAAATCAGTAATAATCAGATGATTAAAAAACAGCCTCTCCTTTGTGTCCGCGTTAACGCAGCACACCGTTTATTAACCGGCCGCGTGTCGCCGGTGAATGTGGCAATCAATGTATGTATTTTGGTTGCCATGGTTTCGGGTCCTGATGCTGAGAGCGGGCTTCCTCGGTGACGTGGGGCTTTGTTGGGGAAGAAAAGAGGATCTTTGACTGCAGGAGGAGGAGAAACGTCTGGACAGTCCGGAGTTTTCTTGATCTGAACGGTCTGATTGTTTCAGTGCTGTTGTTGTTGACAGACTTGACTTTGACCTCACAGATGATTGTGTCTAAAAAAGCCTAACAGCATATATCAGACGGTAATTAATACCTGCGGAGGTAAAGTGGCCCTCGTGGAGGCAGAACGTCCTCAGTGTGAAGCACAGACAGATAAATTATCTGAAGGAAATCAAGATAATGACTTTCATTTACTCAATAAGCAGATATTAATTATCTGTCTGACAGATTAGGGGGCCAGACTTATTGAGAGCCTCGAGATAAATGGCTTTCTGATCGAGATCTAATGAAAACCTTTTTAGGTAGCACTCATGAATTTACATTTTAATTCCTGCCCTTGTTTTAGGCAATTACGGCAGATTTGATTTCAGAGCCACACCCAAAGCGCCTGAAAGCACGCCGCCGTGTGTTGTTTTCTTCTGGGAACTCGATGTTATCACAAGCGCCGTTCCACCACTTTAGCCCCTCCCCCTCCCCTCCCCTCCCCGCCGCCGCCCTCTGTGGAAAAGTAATGAAATGATGAATTTGTGAAACAACCGCAGGGTGACTATGATGAATTTTGTGGTATCTCTCAGACTAATAGCTCTGTCAACGAGAACAAGTCTCTATAGACGAGCGCAAACAGGCAAAGCAATCATGGTATTTGTGGTTTAATGCACAAAACATGAGCGGCGGTCGTTTAAATGGAGGCTGCAGATATCTCTCTGATGAGAGAGGTTAATCCAGCATTGATTACCGAGGCCACCCTGTGTTTTTTTAACTCCAGATACACTAAAGCGCAGCCTCCGTCAGGGCTGAGCTGCTCTCCACCAGCAGATTTGCCAGAGGGGCGAGCTGATTTGTGGCAGGCCATCACGCGTCCTGGCTGCTGTCCAGTCGTTTAACCTGCCAATAGCAGCGTGATCTTGGAGATACTCACGAGAGCAGATATTGCCCCGCAGCCTCGCTGAGCCGGTGGCAGGAGAGCAGCCTGGTGAGGCGACCACGAGGCGGGCGAAGGAAAAACCTCAGCTCCTATCTGCCAAGGCATTCCTCAAGTTGGCAAAGCGTCGGTGGGCACCATGTTGGTGAAGCACTTCTGCTGGCTGCGAGGGGAGGCTCGCCGGGGGATTCCTCTGACGCTGCACACTCAGACAAACACAGGTCGCTTACGTTATTAATAAGATTTAAAGTTGGGCGGTGGGTGAAGCTGCTCTCATCTGCAGCACAGATACAGTGTGTGGGCGGCAGCAGCCCTTCAAACATCTGCCAGCAGATACAGTACATCTCTGCTGAGATCCCCGATAAAAATAAGACTGACTTATACAAGATCGGTGTGAAGACGAGGATCCACGAGCATCACTGTCACTGCGTTTAACCTTCACCAGGGTCGGGCTGGAGGGAAGTTAGAGCACAAACTCAGTTCATTAAACTCCACGGCCGGCAAATAATTCAATATCACTTTACATACGATTAAATGTTGACGCCCATATGAGAGAATAAGAGCAGCTATGATTCTCTCTGAGGGATTTAAACCTGTAGGACTCTGAGTGATGAGTGACGGCAGGAAGGACGGCAACAGATCCTCTGAGGAGAAGGATGGATGGAAGAAATCAGGAGAGCAGGGATGAAAATGTATTTCACTGAAGGTTTTCTTCTATAGTTTGATGTTACATAATGAACATAATCACATAATGCAATATGGAAAAATTCAGTCAGTAAAAAGTAAAACGATCAACAGAATGTGAAGAAACAGAAGTTATGACATCGTGATGTCTGTGTTTTAAGTTAAGATGCTAACCAGCTAGCCCTGGCTCATGTAGCCTGTGCTAGAAGTGAGCTAACTAGCTTACGGAAGCTACAGTTAGCAGCAGTTAGCGGTTACTCTGGCTATTTGTTTTGAGTATGATTTTGGCAGTCGCCCATTCTTACAAATTTAATATTTGACTTTTACTGGAGTACTATTCATACGGGTGACTTTCACTTTGCTAAAGTCATATTTTAACACAATTTCAATGCTATGGCTGCAGCTAACGATTATTTTTGCAATTACAATTACTGATTAATAACCTTCCTGTGACCAATCAGTTGGTCCAAAGTCACATCTTCAAATGTTCTGATGGAAAAAACAAAAGTTTTACAAAGAGATAAAATGAAAAAAAGGCAAAAACTGGACTGTTTTTGTGTGAATAATAACTTTTAGTTGATTTCTCAAAACAGTTGCTAATTAATTTCTGTCTTTTTACTGTTCAATTAATAAAGTAAGCTCTAAATAAAAGCTGTTAAAATATCAATAAATACAACAGAAATGTTCAAACAGTAAGAAAACAAACAAACATAGGAAGAAGTCTGGATTCAAGCACACAGCTGTTGATATTTGCAGATCTATATCCTCACACTGCATCGATCAATATCAGAACACATGTGATTGACAGTCTCATCGTATCAGCTCGCCGTCTAACACAGAACAGAGGTTTGAATCGTCCGTATTAGCTCCAGTAGCACGCGAGCCTGCGTGGATCAGCACATCAACACATGTTTGTGGATGAGAAACAACAAAACAAAGAAACCCCACTTAAAATTCTTTAAACAGCTAATTAACTCTGTACGGCGACACCGCGGAGCATCACTGTGCATTGTGTGTCTGTCTGGTGTGTGTGCTGAGGGGGGCATGTTTGCACACATGTAGAATAAAAAGACCAGCTGCTGAAGTTATGTTTCCCTTCTTCTTCTTCTTCTGTTCTGGTGTGTGTGGTGCTGTAAGCCTGCCCGGTAACCGAGGCGGTACCTCGGCGGGGTGCGTCTGACCACATACCAATCAGTTGCCTGGATAATGAGTATAATTGATTGGAGCCTCATTCAGATTCTGTGGAATAGAGCATGCAAATTGTCCTTGCCAAGTCATAATGAGGGCCCTCTTTAATGGCACAATCAAAAATTTCACTTCTAATTCTGCGAGCTGCAGCGAGTGCTCCGTGTTGATTGCGTGGTCGGGCGCCAGCATCAACAGCACGTGAGCGGAGAGGTCGGCGGCCGCGAGCGGAGACGTTCACCCGGAAAATACGGCACATGTGTTTAAACCCGTTAAAACTGAAGACGGAGAACATCTTATCACTTTGTTCTGTCTTTAATCGGGCCGTTGACGCCCTCCGTCAGCACCGAGCTTCTAATGTCAGCATCATGAGCACTTGATCCTGCGTTATCCCCGACCGTTCACAGTGGAACCTGGCAACGACGAGCGCACACATCATTTTTAATGGCCACAGTGAGGCTGTAAACACTTTCATTCTCCGTGTTTGCATTTTAAAATGAAGCCGATCTAATATTAATAGCATCCTGCCGGCTGAACGCAGCAAACACCTGCTCGCAACTTACTGAAAGACATTTTTGTCTTTGGCAAACTAACTTTTGCGCGCTGCGCACCGCGGCGTCTTTAGTAGTCTTGTCATTCCTGGACTAATGAATGAATTAACAAATGAAAGAGGATTTGCTTGTCTTGGGCTCTCCCTCAGAGGAAGGTTAATTTCCATTCAATATGCTAAACTGCTTAGAACCCGGGACTTTATCCAACACTAGCCTCCTCGCGGCGAGCGCACTGGTCTGCCCCGCGACCCCTCGGCCCGTCCTTAATCCTTCAGGATCCTGTGGTCAATACCTTAAGATTGATTCACCTCTCCAGTCAAATAAACTATTAAATCCATTAGCGAGCGGCTCAGGCTTACTTTACATTTTGATTACAATCAATTACTATCTCCAGCCGCCGATCTGATTCTGCGGTCCCGTCCAAATGTTAAAAACGCTCGACTGTGCAGACTCACAAAGTGAAAATTCAGCCGCAGACAGAACTGTACTATTTAAGCGCCTTGAAATTCAGTGAGTTTATGTTTTTTTTTCTTCCCTCAGCGACCCTCGGCGCCGATCATTATCGTGTTGGCAATGGAAGAAGAAAATGAAATCCAGAGGCCCATAATGACAAAGATTTATAGGTGGGTGTAGTACCATATTTATCATGGATTATTTACAGAGAGATCCTCAGTGATGAGTGTGGATGATGTGTGGGGAGTGCAGACGTGGCACATGAATCAGTCCGAGCTGGAAACAGAGCTCGGCTCTGCCACCAAGGACAAAAAGAGCATCAGGACAAAAAAAAAGGGGCAAAAAAGCAAATCTCAGCTGTGAGAAAGCAGCTTCTGACTACATGAGTCAGTTTAACTCCTCACATAACTATCCAAACATAAGCAAACATTTAGAGCTTAAAGCTGCTCTGATCATTTATTTTTATATTAACAAATCTTTACATAACACACGTTTGTATGTGTCGTACGTAGGCTACGATATTATTACCACAATACTAATGATATCAGGTTCATGTTGAATGTTTTGACATGACTTACATACCGGCAGGAGGAGAAGATGCTGCTGGAGTTAAGCAGAAAGACTGCCAAGCCAGTGACCGCGGTTCAAGCCTGTGTTCCAACATTTGTAAGCGTCACGCCTCTAGATGCATTTCTTTTTGCAGAAAAACGATATTTTTGTCAGGACATCGAGACATCTCCAGTCGTGCTTGTGGCCAAACAACACCAGGTAACTGAAGCCAAGACACGATCCTTTCCTCTCCCTTAGTGGTGTAAAACATTTTAGCATCTTTCAGCGCATTGTTTTGGTTTTTGCAGACGGGAAATGTTCTGTTCTGGTTCACTCTCACCACTCTCAGCATGAAAGCTCCAATAATGGCACAGCACACAGACACAGTTAGCAACTAGGTGGAGAATTTAAAACTGTATTTATATTTATTATATAGGCCTCACATCAGACTAGTTCACGACAAGGGGCTAAGATTCAGTCCATCTGATAATAATTTTGCTATGTATGAATAAGTGATTCAAACCCATGACCAAAACAGTCTTATTTATGAGAAAATGAAAGCATGGTATTTATTAAAATCTGTATAAACATTCATAATCACGATCCACAGCGAGTCCCAGAAGGACGCTCTGACGAAGGGCTGTGTGGACTTGTGTTTTTCTTCTTCCCCTGCTGCAGGGGAGATGCTTAAACACAATATATTGATGTGTTATGACATATGAACTTCAGTCTCTAACAATGGGGGCAGGAGTTCTTGCTCACATCAGATTAATGTGGGAAAAGATGTGATTCACGATGACTGCACTAAAAAGGTGCTTTGTTAAACTAAATTAATGACAGTTGATAGTATGCCAGTAATAGCTTTTAGGGATTCGCTGGTGCATCGCCGCTAATGGTCTAATGAATCAATAGAAAACACTCAAAGGACCTTGGATGCACAAAACGTTGCCTCTCAGAGCAGAAGGTCCTACTAGTGTATCTCTCACTGAGTGACAGGTTAGATCTCGCAGCCCTGAGGAGGCAATGCAGTGAAAGACGTATGGTCGGCAGGTGATCGTCAGCATTGATTAGCGCTGCACTTTTAATTACAGTGACTGAGCAGCTGTAGGCGAACGGTGAGTTGGACTGCACCACCCTTCTGTAAAACCGTCCCTCCGTTTGGGTTCAGAGTCCTCAAGTTCTTCGAAAGCTGCTAGCAAGTTTCAAAACGGTGGGAAATATCAGAATGCTAAGCTAGCAGAGTATGTTGAGCATATTCCTCTTCACTCTAAATGGGTCGTATATCAGCAAGCTAATGTTGAGCGGTTAAACTAGCTAGCTTACGTAGCTACGCAACAGCAGCTACAACATACAGCTAGTACGTGTTATTAATGCACCAGTTAGCCTGTTTGTTTATCTGGTTAGGACAAATACAGTCATTGTAATCCTCTGGTCAAAAGTTTAACATTTCCCATCAGGCAACACTGAGCAGCATCCAATCACAAACAATTCACTTTAAACAGGAAGTCACTGTAGCACAACAAGCTAGCATAACATCCAAAAATGAGAGGTAGCCAATGATATACAAACATGTTTTAGCTAGCGACCTGCAGGTTGTATTTACTACAGCGGTGTGAGGGGCGCCAAATCACACAATATGTTAATTTCTGCATAATGTTGCTTTTAAAGGCATTTTAATCAGATATTAGTTGTGTTGAGAATATCCCCTCTTCAGTGAATATATCAGCAAGCTAATGTTAAACTGTTAAACTAGCTAGCTCACCTACGTTAGCCTAGCTACGACAGGCAGCTGGTTAATGTAAATGGTGAAAAATAATTGAAACTTGGATACATTTGAACTTTGTAAGAGCTTGTGCAACTGATCCCTGGTTCACAAGCCAATTATATTTACATTTTATACATATTACATATTATATTACATACATTTTGTAGGCCTTAATGACAGAAATGCATATAAACTGTCGACGGCTAACACTGCTTAACATGCCGAGCAATGAAAAACACTTGAAGAAAAGAAAAGAGGCTAAGCGAACAAGTGTGGCGACGGACAGGAAGTAGATAAAATGGTTTTCCACATTCCTTCATGCAGCCGTGCAGGACACCTGTTCAGGCTGTGTTGTTCCCTCCTGCATGTGCGCTTCAGTCCAACTGCAGTTTTAATCTTTGAATTCCTGCTCAGAAATAGCACCATAAGCCGTCTCCACTCACACAGTTGGTGTCTGCCTGCCGTATATTCTGGGTGATAGAATTTTTGGTAATCCCTCAAGATTAAAAACGACTTCTTCTAATACCTGGAGATGCAAGTCAACCGCACTTAGTAGGTAGTGCATGTAAGCCTGTGTTTGCCGAGGGAAGAGGAGTGCTCGTGATGGAGAGAGGAGGAAGGAGGATGGAGAGGAAGAGAGGGAGCTTTAATGCTGGTGTCCCTTTTAGACATGCTTTTAATTCCTCTGCAGGAATATCAGCAATATTTAACTGGAAATGTCACAGAATGTCAAGTCGGAAAATGTCAGTGGGGAAGGACTGGAGGGTGACCTCAAACCTCCCCTTTAAGATGAAATAAATATGCCTCTGTGGTATTGTAAAGGCAGGGGCTTTTTTTTCCAGGCCATGATTTCTCCATTTTACGGGGGCTATTCATTTTCATAGCAACAGAGGGGCGAAAAGGCAGAAGACAGGCCAGGGAGAGATAAATGAACTCATCAATCGTGGCGAGCGGGGACACGGCAGCGGCTGACGTCTACCCTGTCATTTCCACCATCCCTTCGGTAATTGTTGACTTGCATTGTCGGCTCTCGCCTCCTATATGCGATTAGTCCGGCAAATACTAAAAGGAGCGGGTGCCGTTCCCTAAATGACAGATTGGGCAAGCATTTACATATGAAGGCATACATTAGGAGGTGAGTCACTCTGTGGATGAGGCGAGCCTCGCTCCAAAGTCAAAGGAGAAAGAGTGGACCAGTATTCAGCACCTTCACCTTCACAGCGCAGCTAAGCTTCTATAAATAGTTAAAAGACAGTGATTCGTTTACCTCGACCTTGTGGCGTACAACAGAGGCAGATTATCAAAGTGCAACCGTCAGGCTCCACCCCGGCGACGCGCTCTCCTTTCAGCCATGACGGAGCAGATGTGAGGGAAGCCCCGCCCCCTCCCACCTTCTGCAGGACACATGTTTCATGTAAAGACACACTTCCTGTACACCGCTGCACTGTTTGGGAATTTGTCTTGACATTTGAACCGAAGCAGCAGAGCATTATAAAACCCCCTCGAGCCTGATGAGATGGAAACCTACACCAGGCGGTGTGGTGAGCTATCTCAGTGTACCACAGCGCGGGATACAGGGAAACACAAAGCGACCGTAATCCGAAATCAATAAAGCTGGAGACGGAGAAAATATTACTCGAACAGTCAGAGAAGAGGGGGCACAGTTCAGAGAGAAGCCACGAGGATTTTTCAGTCTCCTTCTTTCAAAAACTGCACCGAGGAAAATTTTCTAAGGGCAGAAATGATCCACTTACGCCCGACCAAGACATTAGCCGGTAGTGCTAGGTGTCAGATTAGATACGCATTCGCTTTGCTGCAGTGCATCAGAACATCTCTTTCCCCTTCCCCACTCTCCGTCTCTCCGCTACGTCTCCCTTTAGATATCCACCTCAGTGCTCTTACCATTAAGGAAATTGATATTAACAAGATTCAGTCCATTCTCTGCTGAGTTTTATGGCTTCCAATAATGGAGCTAATGCAGATCATTACCGAGAGAGCCAATCAAGTTACAATCTGGCTGGGCAAACACATCCAGCTGACCCCGACAGGAACGGCTCGAGCTTATACATGAGGCTTGGCAGCAGGACGCTGATGTTTCACAGGACTTCATTAATGTCCAGGACTCACCTTGTCACAGACGGACTGGTTCCGTATCTGGAGATAACATGCATGCACTGGCTTTTTGTTCTCTTTCAGTCTCGTCCGGTGCCGACACACACACACTGGCCTCGTGAATGCACGCATAAACAATTTAAATTTGCAGGAAAGGCAGACCACCGCCAGTGACGATGAGGAGTTCTATGTGTAAAGGCAATAAGAGGACGCGATTGAACCAATGAACAGGCTTTGTTGGTGTAACGTCAGGTGGCAAGAGCTAGCATCTTGCGGCTAGTAAGCAGGAGCCTCATGACAGCCGGTTAGCTAAAACTGCTATTAAAATGTTTGAATCAGCCCAACAAGTTTGATATAACAACATTTCAGTGTTTCAACTTTAAAGAGCATCTCAGCAGAGGGAAGAAAGTCCCAGAAGTGGTTTGACTCTTCACCTTGCTTGTAGAGATGTAGAGTCAGTACATCCAGCCACACCCATCAGTGATGGAGGGTATGATCAGAGGACTTGAACAGGGAACGCTGTGACCAGAATGCTTCCCCCTTGTTGACCTGCCGTCACCACGCCTCCGTCTCTGCAGCAGAAGGAGTGCAGGGACACACCGGTTGTTTTTTTGCCCCCTGGTGAAAAACAACAAGCCGCCTTCTGTGCAACAGGCTGAAACTTTCACTGCTGTAAACGCTCACACTGAGCGTATGTTCACATCATAAAAGCCTCTGAGATAATTTATGCATTGAGGTCAACACTTTTCATTGCAGCTTTAGACTGAAATGTGCCACTTTTTAACTGTATTGATTAGTCTGCATGTGCCGAGGCGACTTTGCAACCTTCCGCCCACGTCTCGTATTGGTTAGCTGCTGAAAAGCTGCAGTCTGCGGATGTGCTCGCTGACAGCTGTGTGCCCGTGTTGAGGAAATCAATATGAGATTTGTAGATAGGATAGCAACCATCTTTCTGCTCAGCTAGCTAGCAAGCTACCAAGAGACGTCCATGAAGGACAGCAGCAGAGGAACGGCGTCACAGCCGCTGCTCTTATAGGAAACACTTCTCCGTGTTAACTGAAGATGATGGAGGCGCGACAGATGTATCAGTAGCTGCTAATTGAGTCTGGAAAAACACAACACAATAAACCCGCGGCCACAGAAAGTGGCTGAAAGGAACCCAGTGTCAGGGTGAATTAATAAGGAAACCAAATGGCAATCCAGCGTGAGTCAGAGTGTTGGTAGGGGAAATCAATTACGTTTTTTTTGTGCAGACGAAGCCGCCGTCTGATTAGAAATTATTATAAAAGTTTTCCTTAAATTGTTTCACCCAAACTGAGCAGGTAAAACACAGTTTTTCCTCCCTGATATCGACGATTTTCAAACTTCTTTAAGAGGGTTGAGAATTGAAATAAGCTACATTATCACTTCTCCGTGCACTCACCTTAATCAATATACCCTTTGAACCAATTCTACACTCCTTATCCAAAAATACTGATAAGGAAAAGACTTAATTAAACCGTTCGGTATCGGATTAAAAAGGCCTTCGCTTCACCTGAGGTCCCCGATTCAAACGAAAATCAAGTTTAGCGGCACAAAAGATTTTACGCCAGCAGAAATTCTAAGTGACTCACCGACGGGTCAGGCCAGATATGAGGTGACACTCAGAAGATGTGTGTGTGTGTGTGTGTGTGTTTTCCCCTCCTGCGCTATTGGCAGGTAATTATATTAAAGGTGCATTATTTCAAGGTCCCAGTCCTTTAAATGTGATAAAGTGTAATCTGCTGTCCGTGGCAGCTCGCAGCTCGTGTGTCCTCTCCGGAGGTCGGCCTGCTCCCCTGACTTTGTCTGCAGCGAGTCTTTGCTTCTGTCCACAGAGTTCAGAGACTCAGAGTCCAGGCTGCTGCATGCTGATGGCCAGAAACAGAGCGGCAGGGATGAAGGTTCGCTGCACGTCGGAGGCACCTAATAATTGTTCTTTTAAAAGCATCCGCTCCCCAAAGCGTCTGTTAACAAGTAGGTGGTCTGGAGCTGCCGTTGGGAAGCGTGGGATGCGATGCTTTATGTAATCGGCAAACAACTATGTTATGCAAAGCCCTTTTGATGAAGTTACTGTCGACACGAAGGCGTACAGTGGCTGGGACCTTGAACCGCGGCGAAGAAACAGTTAACGCCGATACCTGATGCGCAGAGCTGCACTGCATTTTCACAGCAGCGCTGCCTCTTGAAAGCCTCCCACATCAAGTGGCCATAACCCACTTGAAACCCAATGATCCTCATTCAGATAATACCTCTTATGACTTCAACCTCTCAAACCAGGCGACTTAAAATATGGCAAAGCTTTCGGGTCAAGGGCAAGAAAAGATTTACATTTTGTGACCCGTCACGTGTTCCGTCGTCTCAGAGTCGTTCCCTCCGACGACTCAAAGCGTTTTATAAACGCAGCGGCACATTAAGAAATAAGGAGAGCACTTGACATCCTCGATATCCTGACAAGTTTTCTGGCCTCGAAAACTAAATAGTGCAGCACGGCGGCTCTCATCAGCCTCCGTCTGCACCTGATCCATCTTCTCCGGGCTGAGTGATGTCAGGGCGCCGTTGCATCACTTCCACAGGAGGATGAAATGCCAGAGATGTTCCTGACCATGTGCACTCCATCCCAGTTCCCATTTCCATCAGACCCGGTGTCCCCAGGCTCGAGTGCTCCTACATGGGCTGAGAGAACAGGCATTAACCTTTGAGGAGAGGGATTTTTTATATATATATCTATCTGTTTTCAAGACGAAGGGAAAATAGGGCATCTGCTTCTATTGATTTTTCCTATGTCTGCTCTGAGTCAGTGGCCAAGTTTTGAGAGTTTCATATATTCTGGCTCCCTCTCAAAACCAGCTCACAGATCTGTTGTTCGATGCCTCGGGGTGTTATTAAGTGTTTTACTTTGGAGAAATCACAATATGTACTTTGTGTTTGTCTTTTGTACCAAACCCCGTCATTGTTGTCGCCGTACAAAACACAGCTATTCCTGCGTTCTGTTCACCGGTGCACTCAAACCTACAGCGCTCTTACTATGCAGCGCCGTCGTTTGATTGACACAGCAGTAATTTCCTATTTAATGACTGCGTTGTCCTCTCCTCTCCTCTCCTCTCGTCATGGACGTTAACTTTTATTGTATAATAGCTGGGCTTTGACGCTACACTAAGTCCGGCTTTATGGTTGTTCATAAACATTGACCACAGTTGCACATTACGGCCGACATTTTTAAAGTGTTAAGTAAAACAAAGTCCTTGAAATTGCCTATGATGGGGGTGTTTGGTGCCACACACGTCTCTGGGAGCGGGACGGCAGCAGTAATTAAGTTTACACCACGTTAAATAAAACAAAAACTATAATATCTGACTTGTTTTCAGACGTTAATCCTGTTCTGTGTTCTCAGTCCGACCTAACTCAACACAACGCACCACACGTTGGATTTCAACTTCTTCTGTGCGTGTCAATCAATCCGTGTTGTTGCCAGCGTGAGTCATTGGCAAGCGTCATAAACTATGAACATGTCAGGATGCTAACAGTTAGCTGTCACGCCGAACAGAAAGACGGTCGTTTCTAAAGAAGCTCCAGCAGGCTTACTTCTTCCTTCGTAAAAAACAGCTACCCGGCAAGCAAAATGCAGCATCCGTGCCCTGAGCACTGAAATAATCTGAAGGTAGCGTGAACACAAGTGGGTCAACTAGGCCTTCATGACAATCAGGCGAGGACAGGACCTGGAGATGTGGTGTGATTAACCCTCCAACATCGAGGCAACAAGTAAATGCTTGTAGTTGAAAATGACCAACAGCAGTCCGCCACGCGCTCTTCATTTAGTCTGTGTTGTCCTGACTGTTCACCAAAGCGAGCGCCTTCGAGCGGTTTGTTGTTCCTGCTTTGGTCGCTGCCCCGTGAAGTCTGCCGCTGCTCGGATCCCAAAATCTTCCATCTACCTCCGATCTGCAATTCAAATGGAAGGAATATGTAGAAGAGGCCAGATGGTGTTTCCCAGCCTGCCTCTCCCGGCCCGTCAGCGAGCCGGTCCTGTGCCTATTCTCCTGCATCCTCTTAAACAAAACCTTCCAAACTACATTTACAAATCTCAAGATGTCTCAGATTAACCGATTTAATTAGAGAGATCGGGGGTAAACTCCGACCTTCCTCACGCAGCTGGTCTGAGTACGTTCAGACGTCGACACTCGGCGGTGTTGTGATGATGTGCAGCAGCAGGAGGCCCGTTCTCGTCAGACTTCCAAGATTTCAACCATGTTGACTTTGACCGTGTCTGTTTGTTTGCATGTTTTCTGCCAGTTCAGTCATAAAAATGTGTCAATCACGAGTCCGTCAGCCCGCCCAAAGACGGGCCAGACGTCCTGTCTTACAGCCATGAATGCTTAAGCAACTTTTGCCTGCCAACCTTTGGCTTTCATGGAGAAGAAGAAAAAAAAGAAAAGGTGCAGGAAATGATCATTTGCATCTCTGCCAACCTGTCAAGTCAAACCCTCGCCGACAAAATGAACGCTGTCAAGCCCTGACATGATGGGCGATCCTGCGCACACATGCCAAAGTGTGTCAGGAACTCATCTCCCCACCTGTCCTTCAACAACGCCGCGGGGTGCCATCTTGCTTTTACTCACGCTGGCTGATGAGAGGCGGCCGCGGCGCCGCTTCCCCGAAATAGACCCCGAGTCTCGTGTCCTTCTTGGCAGCAGCGAGTCTTCCTTGTCATGACACATTGTCAGGAAGCTACGCAAAGTAGCAATTTGCCCAGGTATCTGCCATCCAAATTTTAAATACAAGCGAGACATGATCCCTCTAAATTTAGATCAAATCCCATTAAGCTTGCAAACATCAGTGACACACTGTTGGAGGGTGTGGACTAATACGAGATGTTGCTGCGCTGCACTCCTCAGCAGCTCCTCGGGACTCACTGCAGACGGGATATTTGTAATGTAGGTTTCAGATGTGTGATTTTATATTTGTGCATGTGTACTTTATCTGGTGTGTCTTCAGATGTTCCATTTCCTGGCTGTGTGAGAGCTTCCTGTGCTCAGTTTGAGTCAGGAGACGGAGTCGAACACTGGGTTTGTTTGACCTATAGGAAGCTTTTCACACCTGCTTTTAAATTTTCACACCGCACCTCCACAGCTCCTGATAAAGGGTGTTACTGTCACGCCACTGGGGCTCCGGAACAAGCTGTTAAAAAGCACTAGGAACACCAATATCGCCGGCGCTCTCCGGAAAAACGGAAAGAAACATGTCCATTACGGCGGCACAGAAGACTAAAATCAGATCAGGTGCTTTGTATTCTCGGGGTGTTGTGACGTCCTGTTTGCACTCAGAGATCAGACGACACGCTAATGCAAAGCCCATAAAACAGAAGCCATAAAGCGAGCCGGCCCGAGTTCTTGATTAAAAAGAGTAGATTAAGAGGCAGCTCGGCTGCTGGGTGGACATCCGTCATACGCTGCTGCTGCTGCGGTGTGGAGCGCCGTGGTCGCCCCTCCCTGCTCCCGTGCAGCGTGGCGCTCCGGGGGCCTTCCTTGTACACATCATTGCTGCCCTCTGCAGTTCTGCACCCATTTGCTTCTCAATGAAGATGACACAGCCAAATGAGCTGATGAGGCTTTAATGGGCCGCTGTGTGACGACGCCACATTACTAAACTGGATCGGCTGCTACTGTCCCGTGATGACGCTCTCCTGATTATCAGAAGGTGCACGGTGTCGTTCTGAGGAGGAACTTCAACATCTTTTAATGCCTGAACAAACTGACCTTAAACACAATGTCACACTGTTTTACTTTGTTTATATTTGGCGGACCCTGCCACCTTTCCAGCTTCAAACAGAGTTCTGGGGACCTTAAAGAGGCACTATATAGTTTCAGAGAAATTCAGAATCAGGATCTTAATAGTCACTATATTAATGAGGTATTAACTCAGACTCAAACTGGAGGAACGAGCTGCTCTCGGAGGTGACTAAGGTCCCCACAGCAGTCTGAAATAAATTCTCAATTCTCCTCCTGAATCCAGCGAATTAATTCCTCAGAAGTTGGACCGCAGTTCACAACTCCAAACTGTTTCTAGGACAACCCCACCGTCCTATTTTCAGCCCACTGAAGCTCACATCTACAGCGACAGAAATGTTGAATCCACACCTGTGGTGTGATGAGCCTGGTGACACACAGCTCAACTCTTCCCCTCGGGCCTGCCCGCCCGCTCGCCGGCCCGCTCGCCGGCCCATCCGCCCGCCCGCCTGCCGCATAACAAGAGAATGCAATTAATGACAGATGGCCAGGCGATGACCACGTCCTTGAGCTGCGAGCCTTATTGGCACCAGCCACTAATTATATCACATATAACACAACTAAAAGCATAATAAATCTGGGAGCGAGTGGAAGGCTTTATGCAAGCCCTCTCCTCTTTTTCCAAGTGGTAAATTGCTCTGCTCTTGAAATATCTACAACCTTCTGACACCCATACTGCATTAGCTTAATTGCCTTTTTCTCTGTCCAGGTTCGCCGGTGCTGAGGAACAGAAAGAAGAGGGGAAGAAAAGAGGCAGTCGTCGGTGAGGAATCGTGGGGATCTTCGCGCTGATTAACAACAATTGCGGCCGATTAGGTGTCATGGCCTGCTACGGAGCGACTCGAGGAGAGAGGGCATGAAATCATGATGTGCTGTGACAGAATTGTCAAACACTGTTAAAGGTTTGTTAATTGCACTTGTGTTTTCTTGCTGACAGTGAGATCATCAGTGCAGTATGTTACCACAGACAGACAGGCAGACAGACAGGTGGAGAGTAAAAGTTAAGGCTTCATGGAACTCCATTAATGAGGACACTTCTCCGGCTCACCTGAGGAGTCTCAGAGTCTGGCGCTCACACGTGTCCATGTAGACAGCTTGTGTCACTGCAGGGTTTTTCCCTCATCGGCGAGCGGCACTCCCCCAGCCTTCCCACCTCACCCTGGGCTCGTTACGGGGAGAGTGATGACGATGTCTTGGAGCAGCTGCTGCAGGGAGATGGGAAGCCAAGCTCCCCCGCCAACGTGCTAAAAGAATCCCAGACACGTCGCCACGCGGCCGGCCGCTCAGGTGCACGAGCCGGAATACGCTGCGTCACAAACACACCAGCAGAAACGGGTAAAACACACGCGTGCATACATTATGACGCTGAACCGCGCAGCACGTCAGATGTCCATTGTTTATCTCAAACAAAGGTTCGTGCACTCACACATGTACAATCAATAGGTGACATCGAGTGGGCCGGAGCGACGGGCCAACACGTCCGAGCGATGGGAGGATTGATCGGTAAACCTGCAGCATCATTCACCTGTCTGCATTATTAGCTCTTCATTTTCATGCAGATCTGTTCTAATCCCTCGTCTCTGTGGTCATTTTAGGAGCAGCTGCCTTTAATAAGATCCGGTGCTTCGCTGGAAGAAAACAAAATTAATAACGGGACAGAAGTCAAAAGCTTGAAAACTGCCTGTGAGTTCTCCTCCCTCAGACTTCAGCTCCACTCACTCTGGATCATCGGTATTTTTCACTGGCTTATCTGCGATGGACTCTCGTCCCCTGTGATAAATTTACCCTTAACCTAATGACCTAGCAAATTAGTCTTAGCCTTCCATCCCATTGTAGATTATGCTGCAACACGGGCTCGGTAATAAGCCGTCAGACAAAGTAAATGCCCACCATGTAGGGCACAAATCTTATTTGGCTGGCGCCAAAGTCCACAAAGAAAGCTGAGTGTGCAGCGGCGCTGCTTACTCTGGTGGGAGAGCAGATTTATTAACATATTTCATTAAATATATTGAACAAGCAGGGAGCACGGGTTCAAATATCTGGATGCAGGAGGCGTCTGGAGGGACTTTCAGAGGGAACATGATCAAAATGGTTGAGAGAGTTCAGATTGAATTCAGTTTTTTTAGAGAATGTGGACCATCATCATCATCATCATCGCTGAAAGGCAACGAGTGTCTCTTTTCTCCTGAACAAGAAGTGGAAAAGGGCAAAACTAGATGTTTAGCTGAGAGCAAACAGATCATTTAAAGGTGCAATATGTAAGAATTTAAGTTTAAAATGTTGAAAGATTAACAATCCTATCAACAGAATGTAAAGACGCTGATGCTAACCAGCTAGCATGAAGCTAAAAAACCTCTTTTTTCCAAGTGGTCCTGGTGTAAAGTGGCTAGCTGCAGGGCTAACTAAGCTAACAGTAGCTACATTCATGAACCAGAATACAGTGACTCCGGGGTGTGCTGCCTCTATTTGCTGGCAGTATTGATTGAACAGGTAGCCAATTCTTACATATTGCACCTTTAAGAGTGTATGAAGGAACTTCATGAATTGTTTTACATCTCAGGAGGGGGAAGCTCTCGCTGACCGACGTCTCTCTTCTTAGAGAAGAAGCCTAATTTGACACCATTACCTCACATTAAGTCACCTTTAATCAAGTCATTTTCTCCAATCCAGCCAACGAGTGTCTCTTTTCTCCTGAAGAAGAAGTGGAAAAGGACAAAACTAGATGTTTAGCTGAGAGCAAACAGATTATTTAAAGGTGCAATATGTAAGAATTTAAGTTTAAAATGTTCAAAGATTAACAAGTTTATCAACAGAATGTAAAGACGTAACAGTTTTGGTGTCATTTTAAAGATGTCTGAAACTGAAACAGCTTCCAAGTGTTCCTGGTGTAAACTGGCTAGCTGCAGCGCTAACTAAGCTAACAGTAGCTACATTCATGAACCAGAACACAGTTACTCTGGGGGTGTGCTGCCTGTATTTGCTGGCAGTATTGATTGAACAGGTAGCCAATTCTTACATATTGCACCTTTAAGAGTGTATGAAGGAACTTCATGAATTGTTTTACAGCTCAGGAGGGGGAAGCTCGTCAGCTATCTTCTTAGAGAAGAAGCCTAATTTGACACCATTACCTCACATTAAGTCACCTTTAATCAAGTCATTTTCTCCATTTTCCCAGTCCGACCACAGATGAGCTACAGCTGATTATTCCCCCACTACTGACGAAAACAAAGCACCGTCTCTGAATAAAAGAAACGAAATGTTAACTAGGAGAAGAAATGAGTGCGGCGATGCTTCCTCAGCTGAGTGAGCACAGCAGGACAGACTTCCCCTCTCTGCAGAGGGGGAAGTGAGCCGGCCAAAGTAACCTTTCAAACCAACCGAGGCAAAGAGAAGGGGTGGAGCAGGACCCCCACCACCTCCTCCACCTCCACCTCCTCCACCCCCGCCACGCCTGCACTCTCATGTGCAATTAAACCCACGGCTCCACGTGTGCTGTAAAGAGAGTGAGCTCCACAGTAAAGAGGCAGCATGTTGGAGAAAGAACCCACAGATGGGGGAATCAATAAGGGTGTGTGAGAAACGATCTGAATGGCTTGCATTTCCTCACTGGTCATCAAAAGGTTATTTTACACCCAAAAGCATGTATTGATCGGGCGCACTCGGCTGGCGGTTCCCCCGGAGAAAGCGGAGGAATATCTGCTGGGGGAATTTACACGGTATTTATTTTTTGCATTAGGATTAGGGTGGGCGTTGGGGACGATCAATGCTTGTTTAATGTAGCTGCAGGGATCAAGACATGAATCATAGGCTCTACGGCTATTACATTTTATTTGGCATTATCATTGGCGGGCTTAAGGGCCCGGCTACGCTTTGGGTTTAGTCAACATATGGAATTAGTCCCGTGTCAACTCTCACGGCGGTGCCAAGCGGATCTGGCACCGACGTGGACGTCCGTTACAGAACAGCTAAATATACAAAACCAGTGTAGGGAACAGGAAATATCAGGCACCCTCTAATAATTTATAATTTATTTACTAGCTTTATTGATCGCTTGAAAGCCGTCAGAACAATTTATTGTTTTTGGAAAATGGAGAATTATTTCTACAATCAATAACTCTTTAAATTGTGTTACCTCAAAATGACCAATTAAAGTAGACTAATCATTTTAAGTTGTTAAGACGCATGAGCTCATACAGCTTCAATTTAATTGTCTACACTGTGATTCTGAGTCAACTTTAAGGTGTAATTTCCATATTGTTTTCTAGATTAACTGTTTGGAAGAAAATAGTGAGATCATCATTCTACTTAAATATCTTGTTTTGTGCAAAAACTAAATATATTCACTTTCCTGTCATAAAGGAAGAAGAAAAGCAGACAATTCATGATTTTAGATCCTGAAACTGGTGATATTTGGCATTTCTTTTGCAAGAAAAATTTAATAAAAGCAGTTGCCCATTATTCCCTGGTGATCGACAAATCAAATCATAGGCGAGTCATTTTTATTCCCCTGACTCGTGCAGCAAGACGCTCTAAATCTCTTTAGCTCAAGCTTTAATTCATTCCTCAGAGAGAACCTTGTGCTTTCTAGAAATATATAATATTAAAGGTGCAATAGTAAAGATTTACAGAAGTGAGCTAGCATGCTAACCAGCTAGCCCCAGCCCGTCGCAGTCCGAAGCCCATGTGTTAACGCCGACACTCTCCTGGTGCTCTGAGCTCCCATTAGGGACCACTGGCTGCATGGCTAACTAAGCTAACTAAGCTAACAGCAGCTACATTTAGCAGCAGGTAGCGGTTACACTGACTATAAACGACTCCTGACCCTTTTGTCATGACTTTCACAACAGAACTAAACTTCTGGTCTTATTAATAGCGTATCAGTGATCTACAGAACTTTGGTAAATGATTTATTAATCATTAAGAGCAACTTAAAAACCTCTAATTAAGGAGGAGGGGTCACTATAAAGCAGTATTCTCATATAATAATCTTATGATGAAGTAACAATAAAAGGTTACCGTGACAAGAAAGACCATTTTGCCTTTCAGTCTCAGGAAGCCCCATTAGCATATCGGCTGTCAGGAGTGAGAATGTATGAATAGAAACCAGCCCAGTCAAAGTTTAATCTCAAAGACAATGACAGTTTCACCTTGTCAGGAACTTTTCCTGTGCAAAGAAGACCTTTGGATGTATGCTACTGTCAGGCAGTCGGCATAAATTCCCTTAGCTTTAGCAGTTTGAGATGATCAATTCCACCAAAACATGCATCATCGTGACACGCCGCCGTGTTGCTCCGGCGCTACGGATCAATTCATCAGCGGACATCTGAGCATGTTGAGAATGTTTTATTGTGTAATATAGTTCGTGATGGAAAAAAAAAAGGGCGATGCTGGATCAGCGCCAAGACCCACGGTGCTGCTAAAGAACAAGAGTAGTGTTTCTGCTGATGAAGAGGAGTTAGCAGGGAGAGCATGGATCATTTTCACTCTGCCATCATCGCGGCGTTCCCGGCACTCTGCCCCGTCAGCCCTCACACACTCATTGACATGGACCACATAGCCAAGCAGCAATCCTGTGGCTCAAATGAATAATTCAACCATAACCAATAAGCCGATGTTCCAGCGCTCAGCCGGTGACACAAAAACGATAGCATCCCCACTTATGTCTGCTGAAATTAGAGAGATTAATAAGAGCACACAAACGTCGGCGCGCTGACAAACAACAAGCGCCATGTTTGATTTGCATGGATTTGGGGGAGGAATCTATTTACGAGCTGCTTTTAACGTGGCGTACGAGGGGCAGAGGAATCTGACACCGTCGCCTCAGAAAGAGCTGATCTGATTTAAATAATTAATGAAACAATAATCCATCAGCGTTAGAGAACATTATGTATAATAATTCAAAGGCGAAGGAAGCCAGGATGTGACACACACATGGACCTTCTGTGGCTCCAGAGGAAGCTAAAGGTCAGTGTCCGGATGATGTGGGTAATGTATGCGCCAGGTTTTAAAAACAAAAGAAAAATGCGTGTAACAGCTTTATGGGGTGGAAAAGACGAGAGGGCTGATTTTCAAAACATTGTGCCTACATTACCCACAATGCAACAGATACAGGTAGTGTCACGCTTACAAATGTTGAGATGCCACGGTTAATTCTCACTAGTTTATAAAGTTCTCTCACTCATTGATCTGATGCTGACGTTTAAGCCCCACCCACTTCTGGCTTAAGCCCCGCCCATTCCAATTACAGATACAGATAATGGTGTGCTCGCTCCTCCCCTGTAGATACACTATAAAACATAAAACTGGTGGAGTTAAATTAAATGCATCTAAAGTTAACGTATTGATCTGGATTTAATTATTAACTGAGACTAAACATTCGTCCATAACCACACAGATAATGACACGCATGTCGTCTCTCTCTTTCACACACATGACAGATCTCTGCTGAAACCGCTGATGGTCACCTGTGATGACACGGCGTCCGCCCACAGGAGACGGTGATCCGTTAATATACGACAGGCAGCGCAGCACGACGGCCTGAGATTATAAACCTGAGTGAGATCGGCTCGGCCTCTCCGCGTCGTGTCCTCCACGCGTCCACCCCGAGGATTCATGCGTGTTCTGTCTTCGCTCTCGTCCCAAGACGCTGCTCAGAGCTGAAGCAGCTCCCCTGGCGCTGCGCTCTGCTCCTCCAGAGCCACAAAGGGTCAAATGCACAGGACAAATTTACCCACAGGGGCTAAAGGCAGTGTGATTTATTTAAAACCCAGAACTTAACTTACGTTAGCCAACATGCTGAGGGTTCGCAGACAAACGCAAAGATAAAAAATTAACTGCATATCAGACAGAAAGAAAAAGGCTGCAAAATGTGTAAAGTTTTCTTAAAGGACACTTTAAAAAACCAAGAGCGGCTCTGAGGTTTGTGTAATTGTGTCCATCTGAGAACTGAAGCACTTTAAAGTTCAGGCTGAAGCTGAACACAGAGACAACATGGACGCCTTCACAGTAATGGTGGCTGACAGCGTGATTAGCCACTGACAGCACCATTAGCTAGGAAAGTCACCCACTTTAGGGGCCGTCCTCACTTACTTTCTTCTCTTTCTTGTGGCATATCTGAGGCTCCGTGCTGCCTGAAATCAAACGCTGTGCCGCGGTGCTGAGGTGTTAACGGCAGCCTGCTGAAAGGTGCTCCAGCTCCACAGCTCCTGATATTTGTGCTGGTATTGATACGGGGAAAAGCCACATGCAAACCATGAACAGGCCGAGTACTGTAGGCTGCGGTGCAACCAGCCCAACGCTACAGCTATGGATCAATATTGCTTTCTCCTGACAGGGCGTGATTGATCACAGACCGACGTGAGATTTCAAGATGAAAACAGCAGGTGTCTTCTCTGGAGGAGGATGTCGAGTAACAGAGCGGCGCACCCGCTGATGAAACCGACAGGCCGGCAAAGACATAGAAACCAGAGCCTTCACTCGCCCACGCACCTTACGTGACTAGAGAGACTCAATTGAAGAGCCCGAGACTGTGGATGCAGCAGCTCCCGCCGCCGCCGCCGCCGCTGCCTTGGAAGTCTGCTACAGCAGCCTCCCGCTGTTTAGAAATGATTTTCAATTGAGGTTTTTTGGTGTTGTGTCATTTGCAAGACGACATGCCCTGACCGGTGTGAAAGTGAGGCTCTTTTTCAGCGATTACGTGACTAGAAAATGTCTGTTTTGAAGGTTTTCAGGTGCTCGTCTCCGGATCGAGTACATTTCTTGTATGAACTTATTCTGAGCATGTGAGCGAGGACACTTTGACATTTCTGACTCGACTCGTCCTGTTTTATTCCTTGTTGTCTTGCTCTTTTTCACGCCCTCTTTGATGCTCTCGGTCGACATTATATACCTCTTTCTGTCCCTTTTAAATAAAGCTTCTTTCACATCACTCACAGAAAATCTGCCTTAAAAGTCCCTTCAGCAGCCATCGCTGATAAGACTGGCTTTTATCACAAAGCACATGTTTTAAAAGGGACAAAGCATGTAAAATTTCATACCCTGCACATTCATCTCCCCTATTGTCCCACTGTCTGTGTCACCGCGATTACACATCTATAGAAATTACAATGCACGGAGCGTTCGGCGCATGAGGCATCCATTCGGGATTGATTACATGGATATCACATCCCATCAAGGACATCAGTGGGGTCCTGGCAGGCTTAAGTAATTCAGCCGCATGTTCAGACATGTTTAGGCAGGCTTTTGATGCTTCAGAAAGGTTGAAATGTTTGTGATAACATCTCCTGACATCTATTCATGTGGCGGTCTGAGTCTGTGAATGCAACGTGTTGCAGGCTTTTCAAAGGGCAGCGGCGGCCGTGGAGAGACACAGGCATGTTTGAATCCTGGCATTTCATGGCAATTCATGACAAAAGGGACGACTTTGGGAGACGTGTGTGCTGGATTTTCAACCGCGCCGTCACTTATAGACCTTTTTAAAGTTAAATGTGTTCTGGAAAAAAACACTGGTGGTGTATATGAGAGATCTCACGTGTCACAGATGAATGTTTGTCCGTCACAGTCGCTGCTAACATCTGTCTTGTTTACACTTTTCATTTCAAATGACGATGAGATTAAATCCATTGAAGACTTTGACACATATGGGTCTCTGTTGGCTACATGGAATTCAGGTGTAGTTAAACCAATAACAGTTCAGCTAACGTTAGCTTACAGCTTTCCATTACCCGACAAACACGCATGAATTAAGTGTATTTATAAACCAGGCTTTAACAAAGGAGACTGCTGTTCAGTTCTGACTTCCGACCAATGGTTAACATCTGTTTCTGTTCTCTCTGGTCATTATGTCCAGTGAAAATAATTCCCTCTGAGCACTATTTGAACTGTATGAAAAGGAAGAGTAGGCGATTCTAGAGAGAGATTGTCGAGTATTGAGTTTAATTCCCAGGTTGTCAAACACTGACGCTTTGGGTTGGTGATGTGTGGCATCAGCAGTCTCCATGATTTGTTCTTGAGATCAATAAATACAGATAATATTTAACCAGAATTTGCCCGAGGACACTGAAAGTAGACTGGAACCAACCCTGGCACAACCGTTCCCTCACCTTTACCACATGGTTATAGTGTAACCATGACAACTACACTCCATTAAACTTCAGGAATTAGAACTTAGAACCCAAATCTGTCGCCCGAACCTTCACAAAGCACCAAACCACGATGTTTTCCCTGAACCTAACCATGTTGATTTTGAGCCTAAAGCCAACCCAAACCTTAACCATGGTGTTAACACAAAGAGTGCTTTAAAAAGTGAAATTAAATTGCACAGATATATGTTGTCGCCCTGCTGATAGGGGAGGTCCGATCATATACCAGCAAAGACATTTACAGTATCAGTGCACATGGTGAAATATGGTCAAATATACAACATAACAACTTAGCCTCTAGTCAAGCGAGCAGGAACTGATGAAGCCTCTCGGATGAGAGGTGAAACGTCTTCAAGACAAAAACCAAATCCAGTTGCGTTCGATTCAATTTCCTTGAGATAACTATGACCTGGATGAATGAGAATATTCACAGACATGATCAAATATAATGCCTGTTTTGTATCGTTTGTTGCTTTAAAGCTGTGGTTTCCAAACTTTCTGACATGTTATGTGACATGATTTATTTGGATTTTACCCAGTTTTGCTAGCCACATGACTCTGGGGATGGGGTCTGTCTGTCTCCTACTTTGGTCCAGACTAAAATAAAACAACTAATAGACGGAACGCAATGTTTTGTACAGACGTTGACAAGAATTGTCTTAATCTGTCTCCATCTATAAATGTTTTGTTTTTCAGTGAAATGTCTAAATTAGTAGAGGGACCACCATAAAATTCAGTGCAGGCACGAACTCCTCAGGTCAAAAATGTTTATTCGTCAAATAATTGATTCATTACGACCAAATAACTGCAAAACTAATGACATTCCCGTCAGCCTTCGTGTTTAGTACTAATTAGCAAATGTTAGCATGCTAACACGCTAAACTAAGAGGGTGAAACTTAAACATTCATTTAAAAGACAAAAGAAGTGTGATTTTGAAAGAACTGTACATTCTGCAGTGAAAAGATTGATGTTATTTATTCATTGGGGGTTATTCCATTGCTTTAGAGTAAAGCAATTTCAGCCAATCCCAGTTAGAAAAGACAAGAAATGCTTTAAATCTTTGGTAAAAGCAGTGTGCAAACGGTGACTAGCATCGATGGCTAATCCTCTCTCATGATTAGATACGTGTCCACTGTATCGTAGCTCTCCCGCGAGCTCTCATCTGGAGGTTGTTCACATCAATTATCTCAACTTGTCCCGATCAGAGGTCAACATAAACAAGCCGCAGAGAGTCCGGAGGATCTTATACATCACTGGAGCAGCGAGTCAGGTCGAAGCAGTTTAGCACGAGATGAGTTCCCACATGGAGATGGTGTCCTCCTCCTCAGACAGCCGGGGTCAAGGTTGGGAGGTAATCCAATAAAGCTGATTCACTGCGTTGCTGTAATGTGGGGTCACAGTGTTCTCAGACGCTGCGAGAGGAAGGAAATCTGGTAATTGTCCTTGAGAAACACCACTGGTAGAGTAACGAGCATCAAGCCAGTCGTGAGTTATACTGACGACGTTATTACAGAGCGGCAGTTAAAGCGCAAAACTTTGCTGACTCTAATCTTCTGAGACATTTAAGTCTCTGGCTTGTTGATGATGTGACTTTCCAAAGGAGTAAATGGGAACAACGCTGAGATGCATGGCAGCGCCTTCCCCAAAGCTGAGGGACGGGCCTTCAGGGTGCCAATTGCTCTGTTATGGAAATTGCATTGGCTACTTGTCAATGGTGATGTCTGGGGAGGCAGGGCCACCTAATTGGTTTAAAAAGTATTGTGCCAGCGGGTAGACGTATCAATGCATTGATATTCAGACCTAAGCGGAGGGTTTGAAGAGCACGGCCCCATGAGAGGAGGGCACGGGGTCGACATGATGGAGGAGCAGAGCGGAGGTGGACATGAAGCCATTTATGTGCTCATATTCAACCCAACGACCACAGCGTCAGTCTGCAGATGTTCCTGCTCCGCGTCACTGAACAATCCTGCGTAATGATCACTTGTGAGTGCACAATTCTGTAAGAACTCCGACACTAAGTAAAAAGGTCACGTCTCCCTAACGCTTTAAAAGCGACGCGAGGAGGGAGATGAGCGAAACCGATCTTAGAAACCGATCTTAGAAATTGTTTTCGGTTCTGTCCCGCTGCTTCTCCGCCCAGAAGATACAGTAATATCTAAACTAAAGAGAAATTGATTCTGCTGCCCTTTCTCGGTGGTAATTTATATGTTGGACTCGGCTAATCTTTGGTAAATTGTGGTCCAAACTTGTAAAGGTCACAGGCGCCGGTACCTTACGAGGAACGCCACACGAGAGGCGCTGTCTGTCCGGGCTCATCAGTGCTCAGGGTCGGCACACGGGAGGTGACAGACAGCATGGGAGTTGATCAATGTGCCGACAGCTATTAGGTAAGTGGGGCTGAAAGGGCAAGTGTATTTAAGTAAGCCGCCAGGGAAGGCACGGTTTCCATCACTAAAACTGAGCATCAGCACTGAGATTAGCTTGCGATGGTGTGTTACAGAGGGTCAAATCAAATATTTGGACCTTTCACGATGGTAATTACCAAAAAGAAGAACAATGTCTGATGAGTAAATGCATAAAGATCTGTCTGTCACCACACGTAGTTAATAATAAGGTACGTCAATGCCAAGGTTGACTAATGAAGCCTTAGCATCATGCTAACGAGTGGAAGCTAGTTAGCCTTGCTTGCTAGCTCACATGTTCTGAGTCAGATATGAATGTAAAAGTATGATGGGCCTCCCCCATGTTGAAAAGGAACAGACATCTTAAATAGCGAGCGTTACATAACCTATGCCATTTGAGTTTGTTGAAAAAGGGCGGGAAACTTTATGATGAATGTATTTTATCCTCTGAATTAGGCTGACGATGTCTAAAGCTTAAACACAACAATGTAAAACTATCTGCAGGATCATTGCAGTTCACAGTATCTTTCTCTGCAGGGCTTTAAAAGATGTTTCTCATCTCCTCTCTGTTTGTTTTCCGAGCCGTTTCACCACTCCCATCCTCTCCTTGGCCAAATGCAGTACCAAGGTCTCTTTTTTAAGAGCTGTATAATTTTCCCTGAGACCAGCTCATGTCTCAGCACCAGAGGCCCGTCTTTGGCAACTGAAAGCCCAAAGCACTATTTCCAAATTTTAAAAAGGTCACAAAGATGTAGAGGAAAGGGCAGTCATGCCTCCCTCTCATCACCCTGTCATTGATGTGTGTCCACGAGGAACGGTAAAGGACAGCGGGGCCTGTGGCAGCATCTGATTGTGCACTGACCCCCGTGAAGGATCCGTGTGTTAACTAATGCATTCGATGGGAAACCCAAGACAAACGGGAGATTAATCAGCCAACCAAGACAGGCCCTCTTCTGTTTGTAACCTGAACACATGCAATCTTTTAAACGGTGGTTGTAATCGTTGACTAATAAAGTGACTGAAGAGAATTGATTACCACTATTCCCACTATATCAGTAGTATGAGTAAGACCCTGAGTCAGGTCACGTGGGGGATGAAAAGGCTTACGCACAACTAAAGAGAAGCAGATGAGATTCATGGTGGAATTGTTATTGGGAATTATGGGGGAGAAGAAACAGTTCAGGGTCTGAAGATTCATCCCAAGGTCTCTGTGTGTTCTGACAAAGCAAATCAAATCACAGATAACAGTTAAAGATAAACGATGAAGTGGGAACAAACTCAATCCTGAGCTTCTATGAGTTATGCTTCTTAATTTCTCAGCTAGCTAAGCTACTTAGGGCACCACTTACAGCAACGTTAGCGTGTATAAAGCAGAATCATTTCATTGCAATAGCAGATCGTCATCCACGTATCTGTAATCATATATTAAATGTGATGGTACACAGATGTCAGCTGAGCGATGTCCAGTTTTTGACCAATAACAAATAAATAATGCTCTTGTGCGCTTCTCTTTTTATTTCACTTTGATTAATATCTGAACTTTTTTTCACACATTCTGCAAAGACTGTCGCATCATCAACCCTGTACAGTCATTAATGTAATGAAGTCCAACTACATGAAGTAAACTTCTGAAACGATCGTGACATAATTCCCTGAAATGTCCTGACACGCCATGTGTTCATTTCCAACCTCGTACCTCGTCGTGACCTCGGCTCTATTTATGGTAAATATGATCTGATCGGATCCGACTGAGTCGCAGCAACGGGCAATCTGGCAGTTAGTGGTGTCAGTTATTTCCAAAACACAAGGGGACCGGGGCTGCCAGCTTTCACTTCAATCTGATAATTGGCCTGCCCCAAAGATCTGCAATTACAGCACATCATAATTAATAGCCTGCTTTTCCGGAAATGATTCGACTTTTCTTGGTCTACAATTAAAGCTGCCACCTGAGGAAATGCAAACGCACAATTACGACAGACGTACAGGACTGGTCATCATGGGTCAGTGTAATTTCAGTACTCATCACAGGCGATGGGTAATATTGTAAAGGCTGTCCTGTGGAGTTAGGCTGGCTGTCAGACTGCTGAACTTCTCTGGCATCATGTTTGACACTGACGTTACAGAGTCGCTCTATGAAACGCCCGAGCTCTGTTACGAGCTAACGTCTGAGGCTTTTATTTGATGACACAGCGAAACAGAAGGTGTCATAACACCAATAAAATGACAGAACACTGTGGTAAATGTTAAATGTTGTTGTTTATGAATGTTATTCTTCTGAAACCTAATGTCTTTACAAAAAGGGAACAAATGTAAATTAGTCACATGTTCCTAATTGAGGCTTATTGTCACGTTCTACATTTGACATTTGTTCATCATCAGCTCAGCTAAATGTATTGTTTCAACAATAATAACATAACATTCTTATTTTAAGTTGCTAAAGCCCAAACTGAGGTCTGAACAGTCTGTCAAATATCATTCAATATTCTTAACAAAAACAAATCAAGTGGTCGACTAATTGTTTTCAACCTTTTCACCAGACGAGAACGTCGATCGCACAGGATTCTGCAAAACCCCAAATTATGACAACGTTTGTTTTACATGTAATTGCAACCTTTTCAAAGATGTTTGATTTCTACAAATCTGTGCGAGCAAACTCCGGAGAGATTTTGTTAATGTTAGTTGTATAGTTAATGTCTGGGTCTCTGCTACATGAAAGATTCTTCCAGTACCGGACCTGAACATTGGTTCTGTATGTGGACTGCATCCAGTACTGAGTTCAAGCAAGATAGGGAATCTAATCACACTTACTAAGGTTTTAATTTTACCATTGCTTTATGGGAAATAACCGTTCAAGCTAGAAGCATCACAGCATTATGATTCATTCATTTGTTGCTCAGCTGAGCTACATTTATAATTCTATAAAGCATTTTCATAAATTAAATTAACCTCCAGCAGACTTAAAAGTTGACAGTGGTATAAAATCTGAGCCGGTGATTTAGAGCTAATAAGAATGCAGATACAGTAAATTAAAAATGGAAAGTCAATTCACATCTCTGTGATAACAGGCTCTTACAGCACAGGCAGAATCTGAGAGGATTGGAAACTGAGAAAATGATCACATTTGGCCACAGCTCATGTCTCCTGTGACATCTGGAGGAACACACGAGTACAGTAGCATGAATCACATCAGCTGGAGCTGGTAATGCACAAAGCACAAAGAGGGAAACTGGTCCTGGACGTTAGGAAACCAGCCGTCCACGCTGCTTTATTCTGCCGTACAACACAGCAGAACTCTGCTCACTAACACCATCAACAATAGAAGCGGATGTGCTGCAAACTATTACACAGTACGACATAACAAAAGGCACATTCTGTCTCATTTTAAACAGGCTGTTATTGAACAGGCGACTTCTACTTAACGCATCAATCAATCAGGCATTAGCATTAGTCAAGGACGGGCTCGCCCTCCCCCCTGAAAGTACGTAGGCTGCAGCTGCTTAAGTGGCCACATCACAAAGAGGCGGAGTCCCCCGTTAGCATCACTTTCTGTAACGCCGGACATTAATGCTTCGTCATGCTGAGAAGTCAAGTAGCTCAAAATAAGCAATGAAGACAAGAGGTGAGCGATGATCTTCAAGATGAGGTGAGTTCGATAAGTGTACGTGTGTGTTCATTTGGTTGAGCGATGGCACATCATTTATTCAGTGACTCGCTTGTTCTTACAACTACACGAGCCTCCATTCTCAGCATCATCACTGTGAATTGTTCCAGGGCCTCATTTCGTGAAGGTCTGTGAGTATAATAACCAAGTTTCTTCAAGGAGGATCTCATTGTGGGTTAAGAACTCTTTCCACAAGGTTTCTGACTGTGAGATCAGCTTCTACCCTAACCCAACTTCCAACTGTGTTTGTGGCGACCAAAATAGGCATCTTAAGCCAAAACATGATGTTTTCCTAACCCTAGCTAAGTGTTTTTTGGGCCTTAACCTAACTAGACCATAAGCACGGCAACAGAAAGGAGTTTCAACGTATCAGAAACATACAGTGGTAATGTTTATTGTGGCGATTGGGTTGAGAAACGAACTCCAGATCTTTAAAGAGTGACTCTACCTGAGATCTTTTATAAAAAAGTAAGAGCATCAGAGCTGAGACAATAAGTCTAGTCTCTGAGATTAGTGGACTGACAGAAAACAAATTGCCATAAACAGTTTTGATCAAATTATCATTTCAGTTCATTGATCAAGCAAAATGCCCAACAGTCATTGGATTCAGCCTCTGAAACATAAAGATTTGCTGCTTTGCTGTGCTTCATACTATTGTTAATTAAAGGTTTAGGACCATTGATCCGACAAAATATCTTCAAAACATCAAAATGGGTGCCGGGTAAGTAAATGAGTAAATAAAAAAGATAACTGGATCATTTCGGAGTCACAAATAGCACCAAGACAGGAAAAATGTGCGTTTATTCAGCCATTTAGTCTATAATAGAAATGAATCACCAGTTAAGATTCCTTTTCCCGGAAGATTTGGCGCCCGGTGATGGCGAGGTTTACAGGTAACCACGTAAAAGCTGATCGTGTCATCAACTATATCTGTTAAAGCAGAAAACTATTGCCAGTTTACAAAAGGTTTGATGGTTGCAGTCCTGCACTGCTGCATTGCTGAGTGTGGTTATGACCACGCCCAGACGAGCATATTGGACGCTAGTTGGCGACAAAGTCGAGCTTCTTCTCCTGGCTGCATTTACTCTTTCAAGCAAAGAGCTTTGAGCTGCCAGGTGTTGTTTGTGCTCATCCCACAGAACACACCGGCAGATCTTGGACTCTGTTTAAAAGCATATTGGTGACGGAGATGTGCTCTGCAGCGCCGGTAATTGGGCCTCACCTCATACCTCGGTGAGACTTCACCATCTGGATGTGATGGCCCTGTGTGTGGAACATGCTGTCCTGTCAGCAAACGCAGGTGTGACCTCCATCTCTGCCAAGCTCCCATTCATGTGATTTTTATGTCCCCTGGTGAATGGTTTCCTCTTCTCCTCGATTCAGCCAACTTAATATAACTCCACTACGACTCAGGCTGGCCTAGAATCAAGTTGAAGGAATGTCTCTAAGTAATGTTCAGAGGCCAGGAGGTGTCGGTCCGGACTTCACACCAGAGCTCTGATATGCTGTGGTGCTGCGCTGTGTTACTTCCCGACCTGACTGAAAGGGGACGACTTACTTTGTTCCTTTAAGCACAAAGAAACCCTAACATCACTTCATTTAAAGACTGAAGGCCTAAGTGAAGCACCACATACGGGCTAAATCTAATAAATGCTTTTAATTTTGAAATACTTTAAAAAGCAGCCACATCCAGCGTACAATCTGTGCAAACAATCGATGTCTTCCACTTGCTTTATCAGCCTGGACAGTTTCTGAGCACTATACGAGCCTCATCCAGACGCTCCGGCTTGTCTCCTGCACGCTGGCCGCGCTCCACCCGGCCCAGATCAGCCATTCCATCGGATTATCATTGACAGGAAGTCTGGACCTGCTGAGAGAGGCACTTTCCCTCCTGATTCTCGATCTGACATTGGGACGGACAACAAACAACTCTTTTCCACGGGGAGCGCAGCGCTCCATAATCCATACTGACCTTCCTTGGCTGCAATTCAGCTTTATTTTTAGTCTGGCTGAAGAGGAGGAAGCTTACCGTGTGCTGGTGATGCAGAGAACATTGCAACAATTTTCCCAGCAGCGCTCCGCCTTACCTCCGCTTTTTATTTTGATGAATAGCAACACATAACTGATTTTGTTCCTTGAAGCAGAAACTTAAGCTCTCTTTATGATTTAAGATTACTCCACAACCCCCTGAGTAATCCTCCCACAGTGCTTGTATTTCCAGTGCACATACTGTCGGGGGAGAGAAAATGAAAATTATAACAACAATGCTAATGAAAAACAATCGTCTACCGAGCCACAAAGGTAATCATATCTGGTTGCATGCCAATACCTAATATGCCGATTATATTCCTGTTGGTTTTTTTCTTTTTCTTCCACAAATCCCATGAAAAGACAGAAAACATCCTGAATTGATCTGATAAATATCATCACAGAACTTCACTGGTGTATAAAAAAACATACCAATGCACCAAACTTGGTGCCATTCCCGAACAAATCTGTATTCATCTGCAGCCCCAACAAAAGATAGATTTACTCCTGCTGGAATAATATTTGCAAAAAAATCTATCTGTTTGGTTTGTCTTTCTTCAAAAAATGAAACTATACACTTGTGACCCATTTCTAAAGATTAATGTTTCTGGTTCAGTGCTGGAATAAATGAGCTCGAAAAGGTAAAGAAGTCAGGAAGGCTAGGTTTTTCTGCAGTTTGAACACCTTTTTGCTTTATTTAATGTTCTTATCTAACTATAAAATATATATATATACTCTAATATAAGACCTCATTAAGTCAGGATAATGACATTGCAAAAGCTGTGATTGGTAAGATTGTAGAAACCGACAAGACCGAGCGAAATAAAAGTATTTCTTCAGGCCTCCGCCGTCCCAAACACAATGCCTGGATATAGAAAATGCTACATTCACTTAGGATTATATTTGTCAAACTAACACATAAATTACAACTCAATTAAAGGTGCAATATGTCAGAATTTTAGTTTAAAGCATTAAAGAGTAACTACAGTTATCAATAGAATGAGAAAAAATAACGGTTTTGATGTTATGTGGATGAAAGAAGTCTTTTGCATTGTGCTGGTGAGATATCTATTTGAGTTAGCATGCTAACCAGCTAGCCCCTCGCCAGTTTGTACCTCAAGAGGTAATAGTCAGATAGTAAACAACACCAACACTCCCCTGGTGCACCGAGCTTCCAGTCCTAGCAGAATCAGCTAGCTGCACGGTTAACCGAGCTATTAGCAGCAGTTAGCGGTTACTGTGTTGATGTGTCCAATTTTTATACATTACACTTTTAAGTGCCACAATCATAAAAACACATGCAAAATAGCCGTCACGAACGAACCTCAGTCGGAAATGTCTCTCCCACCCAGCGTTCTCGCAGTGTGTGATTGATGCTAACATTACCGCGCTAGCTGCTCAGCGAGTGTGTTGCTGCTGCAGCGACTCATCCTTCAGCTCAGAAGCTGTGTACTGAGCGTGTCATCGCTAACAACCACCTCGCGTTTCCATTACATGTAAGAAAACACCTAACATTAACTGTGAACATGGCTGTCAAGCTAGCATGTTAGAACTGGGCAATTTCTGTTGCCCTTTCTCTGCCATTCTTGTGCGACTAGCTCGCTATTAGCATTAGTAATATATCTGCCAAGCCTTGTGGAAGACTCCAGCATGTATGCAAGTAGAGCATTATGTTTATTGATTGCTGACGAGATATGAAGAGTTCTCCACAGATATAAAATAACTGTGCAACCTTTAGCACTGTGTAATATTTCAGCCGAGGGTGCAGGATATGGAAAACACATTCTGCCGAGTGCATCATGCAAAAGGTTTTTATGAGAGCGTAGGTAGCTTTATGATATACACAAGTAAATTATGTGGAAGTGCAATTGATTAAGGGTTTAAAAATAACCAGGCAGCACTGTGTGTGTGTTTTGGTTAAAACAGTGAATTAAATTTAATTTGATGTATGAAAAGTCAGCGTTATAGAGCCAATAGATGTGTAAATCTAATCCGGCCATAAAGCAGTCCGGCTCATTGATTTGCACCGCTGCCCGCTATGGCTTTCTACATGCAGAGGCATTAAAGGAATACATTAACAGCACAAACCTTTCGCCTCACAGTGTACATTATCATGCCGCCCCACCCTGAATCCAGCAGCATGTCACAGACAAAGTGATACGACTCTTCCATCATGTTTACCCGTCTCAGAATGGATGTATCCGTCTCGGCCGCGCACATTTTTCTCCCTGAACGAACACCATTCAAACGGCCCGACACTCGGCTCAGTCTCCTCAACAGTGGACGCATTAATCTTCAAACTGATTATAATCTGTTGAAACAAAATAGATATCCATTATAGCAAATCCCCTCCCGTCCCAAAGAATGACAAGACATCTGTTAGTCTTTGTTAATGTAATGCTAAATCTCCTCAGTTCACTTTGGATGACAACGTGCTCCAAAAAAAAAAAAAAAAGAGGATGCTGTGTTAATGGATATGGCGTGTTTCGCTTTATTAAAAAAAAAAATCTTTAATTATGACAAAGACTCCTCTGCTATTTGCATACTTTGGTTGAGCATCAGGGATTGTCTAGAGACCAAAGCGCCGGGAGCAAATTAAATGAAACTTGGTGCCAAAGATAATTCAGTGATTAATTTTTTGGAATGTTAATATCAGGATAAGTAGGTGAGGAGGAAAAAAGGGCGACTTTACCTAAATAGAACGACTCTATCTCTGCCGCAGTGTGCGCGGCGTGCGTGTCGCCGGGCGGTTTATGGCTGCGCGCTCTCAGGCAGCTGCAGCGCTTTCAAGTCTCACAGAGTCGAAAGTACAGAACCAAGAAATGGAGAACAGGGGGAGTAAATGTTAAAATTACCATATTGATGGATGTTACAAAATAGGGGCTTCATCTTTTTCATCTGAATTTCAATGATGCATAATTATAATGGTCATTTGCTTTGCCCATTTGCATAGTTCCCAGAATTATTCAATTTTTAGGTCATTTTACCAACAAAGAGAAATGAAGACAGAAACTCTCTTTTTTTTTTATGTGGGTCACGGTGACGTGTCACAAACTGGCACTCTGCTGCAGAACACCTGAGCACACTGGAAGAATCTGCTTTAAATGCTAACTACGCTAAATATGAGGAGAATCAGAGTCGCATGTTCGATGGGCGGAACACACTGCTGCGATATCCGCCACTAATCATCTCAACTGCACGGTCAGATCACGATGTGAGTCAGCTGATAACTAAAATGAAGAAAGAGCTCAGGTTTCAACTTTACTCGACAGTCATACATCGGTCTGTGGACAGATGGTCGTCATGGTAACGCCACATCATAAAATGAAGGTGTGGTCCAACAACGACTACTGAGTGCAAATCTGAAACCTGAATGGCGTGACCCTTGCAAGATGGGGTGTAGTTAATAACTGTGACAAGCCCTGTGACACTTCACAGTTTAAAGAGTGTAGAAACGAAAATGATGGCGTCCATCAACTCTGACCGTATGTGAGCACCGATACGTCATTTCAATACGTCAACATGCAAACAATAGCACTGCTAGCATGCTGTTATTTAGCAAGTAATATTTGCCATGTTTATCGCCTCAGTGATCTCATGTAAATAAAATACATACGGGTGATGACAAACATTTTAACACACCTGTCATGTGCTCATATCTTCCCAGTTTTGGTCAGGCTGTAGATTTAAATATGAACGGAACAAGTTTGTCTTAAAATCTGACCTCCTAACACAAATGATTTGACACACAGCTGTCAGACACTCAGTGACGGATCCTGTCGTGTTTCTGATCCGGCTCCTTCGCAGTGAAAGAGGCAGCATTCATCATGTGAAGCTGAACGTGTCACCTGTGAATGTGACTCAGTATTGTCGCTGTATATTTCACGAGCAATATTTTGTCACATTGCTCCTTTTGTTTTGGTGCAAAAGAGAGCTGATGTTGGCGAAACAGCGTTTAACCTGGCTGCCTTTGATGTTCCCCACAAACCCGTGCTATAGATACACTCATCCTCGTGTTTGCATAAACTGTCCATGGATAGGCTGCGGCAGGTTCCTCGCTAAGGTCTCCATAGCAACACCTTGTCATCTGTGTTTAAGTCAGCCGGTGTAGCAGTAGTGTCACAGGGAAATACAGCCTCAGTACCCATCACAAAGTGACAGTGCAATTTACTTTACTCTCTAATCCTGTTTTCCCCTCAAAAGAGCATCAACACCTGCATCACAAAGAGGAAGCTGGGGACATTTCCTCCGTAACTTTAAAAGCTTTTTGTGTAAAAATGGATATTTTGGTATACGAGCGTACATTTAAGTCAATACAGAGTCAGACGGACTGCATGCCGTGTCTTCTCCTCCAGCTCTTTCTCCATAATAGCGGCGTGTTTGCCGTTTTGCCTGTGGCTGCCCAGAAGCCGATTTTGAAATTCATAACAGCAGCTCGTGTCACGTAAATAGATGAGATTGTTGTCATGGTCTTATATCATGGCACAGACAGCTCATCCAAACACCGCAAAGTCAATCTACATAATCTATCAATACGCTGTAAAGCTTCAGGCCTCCGAGAAGACTCGGGAGATCGATACTTTGCTGCGGGTATTGACAGGACTTTAAATGGTGGCTTAACTCAATGTGCAAACTCTGGAAACATTTTTCACAGCTCGCCCCATTATCCTGTTGCACATTTGTTTCAAAGACACAGCCAGGAGACTGAAGCTCTCTGCAGAGGACTTGAGTGAGTTTCAAAGGGACAGTCGATCCGGATCTGTTCATCATGTCTGGCTGGAGTATTGACTGAGCTCTGTGTGGCTGTTCTCATGCATGCATCATCAAGGATCTGTTAAATCAACATTATGGACCACGACATGTGTCTCAAGGATCACAATGAGTTTAACGCAATAGCAATCTAGCTTTTTGGGCTGCTGAGGATCTTGTGTCCAACATACATATTGAAAGGAAACCATACAGTGCTTGCGTGACGATTCACAAGATCGCGTAAGCAAAGGGCGACTGTTCATCCGTTACACCAGAACAGGAGAGTGTTTACCGACAGAAGACGGCGCTGAAGGTTTTTCTTGGTGGAAAACACGTGTTCGCTCTAATCTCGACTGGATTTGGCGAGTTAGTGTTTCATTTAAGGGGCTCAGCTGGTGGCAGAGCTCTCCTTGTATTGATCCGATTAGCCGAACTTAGCCTGTGTTCGTCCAATCTGCTCTCGAGTGCTATTGAAAGTTCCCACCCTTTTTCCAAACGTGTTCAAGCGGCGCCTTTCCAGATGGTTCTGTGTAGCAAACCATCATATAGTTTCTGTCTCAAATATCACACTCAGTCATGATGCTAGCTGCTTCGAAATGTGTTGCACACTTGAATGTCTTGGAGGAATTGCTATAACTCTAGTGAGCCAAGCATTTTTCAAGCAGCATCACAATCGAGTTGATAATACGGAATTAGGAGCCAAAGAAAACATGAAACTAATGTCATTCCATTCAATTTCTGCTGTACTTTGTTCTCAGTGTGAATTAGAGAATGCTACCTGCGTAGCATCAGCATGTTAGCATCTTCACCGTGAGCATGTTTGTGAATATTGTCTCTTTTACGGTGTCAAACTCTGCTCAGTGTTTGAATGTGGTGTCGGGTTCGGGACACATTATTTTCTGTCTTCTATTAGGACTGCAGTTCCAACCACTTTAAAACCATCTGGCTGAACCGCTGGCAGCCCGTCCTGTTGTCTTCCCCCTGTCACACTTTGTTTTAGTAATGGTTATAATTGTAGTAAAACAGACTTGCTCCTCAATTTCAGTGACAGTGTAAAAAGAATTCACACATTTCCCCTCCGTACCGTTCGGGAAGGTCATTGTCATCTCGATGTGGGCTCAGCGCCTTGATAATCACACAACACAAGCTGCTTTTTATTCACCGTCCAAGCTTTAAAAATGGGCTCTTTGAGGGCCATCCTTCTGAAACATGCGGACAGCTGCCTGGATAATCACGGCTAACACGACAGCTGTAACTCCTTTCATACCAACAACTAAATAAAAACCATTTATCGTGAATTCACTTCAGAATGTCGGACCCCTAATACAAAGTGCCTTATTGGCAGATAAAAGTCCAGCTCTTCCCCGTCTTCTTCAGTCTTGAAAGTAGACAACATCGGAGGATTTGGAGAGATTACTCCGTCAATACGCAAAAAGAAACTAACCCCTTTCACACTGGCGTTTGGGTGCGGCTTCTGTGCGCCAATTCTCCGCATTCGTCCCAGTGTGAATCTCTCCGATGCGGCGAGGGGTGCAATTTCGCTCCGGCGCTGATACGCCTCTGGAGGTAGTGTCAGGGCCGCATTATTGGCGAGCCGAACCAGTGTGAACGGATAAGCCGGCGGCGCGTATCGAGGGCGTGTCGATCGGACGGTCGGTTAACTACACAGGTCCTTCACTCAACTTAATACAGAGAAATGTCCCACAAAGCAACGTTACAGGACCAAACAACAGTAACGTAGTAACTGTAACTGTCTCTGGCAACTTATATGAGGAAAAAAATACCGCAGATATGAGCGGAGAAGCCTCTGTCCTCCTGTCTGTCCTCCTGTCTGTCTGACCGACACATTTCTGCCCAAAAAACAGCGTCTGTCGGCGGCAAAAAACTTAAACTCACCAGTGTTTGTGATGAAAATAAATCACCGTGACGGTCAGCCCTCCAGACCGAGACTTCGGTGAACTTTCCCCCGGAAGACAGCCTCCGTCCCCGCGAGTCAGACAGCGTCCAGTTTACTGATGGTGATGTAGGCTAATTATGTAATTTAGAGCGAAAAACGTAACTTCGTCTCTTTCCAGGATGTTTGGTGGGTCAGGATCTCAATCACAACACATTATAACAGCATCCATAGGATTATAAACTATCCGCGGGTTTAGATTGACAGGGGGGACACCGGGGAAACACCTTGAAAACACACCTACGTCATCATCATGACGTATACCGTCACGCCTCTTTAGGAGCCGCAGCGCCGGCTTTCTGTGTGAATTCACGTAGGTTCGTCTTTAATGCGGAGCTGCTTCGCTCTGTGTGAATCGCTATGGGCGGAGAATTGCCGAACCGCCGCTGCGGAGATAATGCGTCTTCTCCTGTGTGAAAGGGGTTACTAATGCTCTAATTGTGAGCCCTAATAGACGGACTGTTCTGTTGAGCCTCGTGTGCTAAACGATGCTAAAGTAGATTTCAGGAGTCACATTTCAGTATTTTAATAGTCAAAGAATCCACTCTATTATCCTTCTGACACATTTAATTAACAATAGGAGTGAGCGATTCACCTTCAGCTGCCTTTTCTTTTCAGCTGAAAGGGATTTATACCTTTACAATAAATGTACCGAAGCGGCGCCATAAAAAGGAAAAAGACCCGACAGCTATTTCTTGTTTAATGCTGCCGTTAGATAATTAGTGCGATCTGACAATTCCTTTGAATTGTTATAATCAGAGCCGTTGTGTTGAGTTGCTGGAGAACAAAACAACACCGAGCCTGTGGATGGACTGCGTTGCTGATCGTACCTGTTGTTTCTCTCTCGATGATAAAGAAGCCGCTTGGTGTCTCTGAGTGGACGTAGATGCTCGGGGGTGAGGGGCCTTCCGGGACACCACAGATCTCCCACATTCATCCCGATTATCGCCACTTAATTATTATTTATCTACTGTCAAGTGATGCAAATTAACATAATAGACGGAGCCGATTGCTCCCAAACAGTGGAGTGCTGTGTTTGTTTACCCCAAAAGGTCTAATTATCTGAAGACTGTACCCAGCAACAATTAACAATTCAACTAAAGCTTTCCGACACGGCTTTTTGTTTTATTCTGTCTTTTTTCCTTCTGTCTGCTATGTTGTGTGTCCCAGCGTGATGCAGACCCCGTGGAGCACTATGGGCAAATAAGAAGAGGAAAAAAAAACCCATCTTGGACCAACATGAAAGGGCGAGGAGTGAGGGGGGGGTGTCTCGATCTGGAAACGGCGTCTCACACGGCGAGAGCCTCAAGGTATTCCGCTCTGCACTTGAAAAGACTGAAAACTGACGACTTTTCCCCCTCTGCCGCCTGTGATGTGCATCGCGCGAGCTTCTAAGCGGAGGCAGTTTAGGGAAAGTCAACGAGAAGCCCAGTGGATCGCTGCTGAACTAGCAACAGCAAAGGCTGTGCTGAAGTGCTGGGGAATATAGGCTAAGTGGGCTGTGAAGGGTGGGAACACTTGGAAGTGGGAGCTGGCAGGTTGATGCTGCTATTTACATATCAGGGTGCTTCTATATGTGTGAAAGAGGGAGTCAGAGTATTACAGTCAGCTTTATTAAACTGCACAGCTTATCAGAGGTGATGAGATTAAGCCACAAACAGCTGGGACGTTCTGTGTCCCGCACATCGACCACACAGAGGTCTCAAGGACACGCTCAAACAATAAGGACTCTATTTTGGAACTGGCAGGACGCCATCTTTGCCCTACGTATCCGTGTGTATGTAGACTTTGTTTAAGAAAATGCGAGCGGCTGTGAGACGGCGGCGCTCCTCAGAACACTCTGTGACTAACTGACACTTCTATCCAGTTATGAGATATATTTTAAGCTTCACTCTCGGGTCCCAGGTGATTTTTCCTGTATGCTTTAACAGCGTGAAAGTTTTTAGTCATTTGACTTTGGGATCTAAAGTTATCTGAGCGGTGGATGTAGCTCACTGGGCTGCTCTGCTTTGACTCCTGTCAGATTAGCTTGGTTGTTTTTAGCCTTCTAACTACGTACAGAACAAGCCCACGGTGCCGCAGCGGCTGAGTTTGACTTAGATTTTCTATAGCTTGTTGTGTATTCGGCACCTTAAAAAGCTCCTATCAAGAACAATTTCATGGGAACTCATTTGAGGTTCTTCGTTGCTGAGCAAACAGGTTCTGTGTTCTTAGAAATCTGTTTTATAAATGACACATAGCATTTTGTATAAGACATCATTTGGTGCTAAATGGTACAAGGTATCAGAAAAGGTGGACACTTCGTAACGATGAATACTCCTTTCAGCAAACAGACTGAACTCTACCTGCTCAGCAGAGAGGAAACACTGGACTTACATTCAACAAGAGCAACACTCTCAGTGAACGCTAATGTCGTTCCTCGCTGCTCGATATGTAAATAGGCAACAGTTTGCTAACAGATTAGTCGCTTTGCATCAGTTATTCCCTCAGTGGAACAAAGACTGTGACAAGACAATGAATGCCTCTCCTCTGAGAGATCTTTCAGAACATGCATCACTATCAGTGAGTAATAACGAGTCAAAAGTGTCTTAAATCAAACAAATAAAGCGTCGACTGCTTTGTGTTTGACTCATCCTGAAGCCAATAACCTCCACCCAACCGCTTCTTCATGACCACAGAGGAAATGTGACTGATAAACAACTCGCTTCATCACTTAAATACAGTCAAATCAAATGTTTCCTGGACTGCACCAGGTTAAAAACAACACATGTTTAGAGCTTCAACGTCACTTGGACTATTTCAGTATTTGACATTTGAAGGAAAAAGCCATCACTTTGCACACAAACTCCAAATCAAGCTACGGTTGGTGTGCACAGCCTGCGAGCGCCGTGATCGACGGTGCCCCTCGTGCCTCAGACTGCCTGCAGCCACTGCTGTGATTATGGGCTTACACAGGGGTAACAGTGGGGCCCTTGATTCCCCCTGTGCTATAGTCATCAGAAAGTCTGGCCTTATTCTGCCATATCCATCTCCCACTTACTGGAAACCTCTTAATTGATGGATGAGGACGTTATGGGAAATGGCAGGAGTCGTTATGCCGGTGATTTTCCTTCAAATGTATCTGCCACTTGGCGGGTGGAGGGAAGGATGAACGACAACTTTCTTGGACCCTGAGCAGGCGGAAGCACACGTGGGCTGGCGATGCCACATCGGCGGGGGTGGAAAGCGAAGGGCGGATGATTGATAGAGACTTAAAATGGAAGAGGGACACCCACCTTCTCTCTCATCACGCCTAGAGCCACAGTGTCTCTAATTTCCAAATGGCTGGAATCAGGATGGGTCTAATGAAAAAGGACTGTGCTCTTTTCCTCACCTTCATAGGCTTCCTCTCTCTCTGTGTGTCTCTGTCCGTCCTTGTTACTCGCACCCTACCGCTTTCTCTGCAGACGATTTCTCTATTGACAAAATGTACTAATGAAATGTCACCTCAGACAGCTGGCCGTGAGGATTGATGTGCCAGAACTTTTTTCACTTTATTTGAATTTTCCCTTCCTGCACTTTCTCTTCCTCTCACTTTCTCCATCGATTTTTTTTTCTCTCCCTCTCGTCCATTTCGCAGCACTGGAAATTAAATTTTTGCCCGTGCCTGTTTGTAACTGACTTGTTGCATTGCTTCAGAAATATCATCCGTCATACACTGAAGCATGGGCTGTAACGCCACAGTTGGCGTCCGGCTGTCTGAATATCGCTAGAATATAAGGCTAATTACTGTTTTCCACATGTAATCCACATCGTCGAGCATTTATTACTATTCCTTTGTGTCCGTTAAGAGGCGACAGCATATGCAGGGTCATGATTTCTTATTGCCAAGTGCTGCGTTACCTGCAGGACGACATAATGCTAAAACGAAGGAAAGCCAGCAGCAGTGGTAACAAGCACAACGCCAGTGCACCGTGACATTTACAGTACACACTGCAGCAAAACCCTCAACAGAAACTGGGCTCAAAACAGACAGGCTGCGGATAACAGGCAGTAAAAATGCAGTGTTTTATATCTCAGATGCATTTTGTAGCAGCGAGACAACAGAACGTCTTTCTAACCCTCACATCCGACATTTTACACATGCTGTAACATCTGACGAGGGAAACGTCCTGTGGGGGTAATGTTGCATCATCGACACCCTTCAGTCAGAGACTTGTTGACAGAAAAGCACAAATCTTTGAAGGAATGGCCAGAATCTTTGTTTAACACACTCAGGAAACTAACCCGAAACAGCAACAGAAGAGCAGTTTGGACGTTTTGTCAGAGACAAGATATCTAATGATGTTAGCGTGCTAACCGGCTAGCATCGGCTAGTCCTTTTATTATTATTATTATAACCTTTATTTAACCAGGTTTGTCCCATTGAGATCCAAGATCTCTTTTGCAAGAGAGACCTGGCCAAGAATATCAGCACATGAAGTTTCAATACAAACACATCACATCACAAATCACAGAAAAACAAATAGTCCTGTCTCGAAACAAGACCTTGGGGATTCTTTTCACTGCTGGAGAGCGATCTCGGTGAGTAAACAGATTCATTGTGATGCTAAAGTTTCGTATAGACCAGAAAGTAAACAGCTGCTACCGTTGGATATTTAGCTAGTAAAGGCATCTAGTTATCTAGTATTACAGACAGGGTTGATATATTTACTAAGTTAGCTGTTTGTTGAAAGGAAGACAAATGGAAAAGACTTAAAGATATATATATATATTATTTGTCACCTCCCTGTTGATACTGAGCTCATTATTGAAATCTAATGATGAACCTGGTCAGTGTTTTCTTCCTGCGTACTAACACTAACTGCCAGTAATGGATGCAGGTTCATTTTGTGGTCCAAAGAGGCAAAAGAAACCAGAGCAAGTTGTCCAGGTTTTTCACCTCTAACAGTGACGACGGTGAGTTTGAGTGAGCAGTGACAGTGAAGAAGAACATCTGACCTGGAGGCTCTGAATATGTTTCACCAGTCTAGAGCTGAAAACAGAAGCCACACATTCTCGGTGCGTTGCAATATTCCTCGAGAAGAGCACATTTGCCATTTATGATTGTAAGAACGGTGTTTTGTTTTTCAAAAGGCAGAGTGCGGAAAATGTGATAGTCATCTCTGCCTCGTGAACAGCATAATTAATGCTGCAGAGGGATAAAAGCGCCAAATTCCATCGGGGGAAAAAATGCAATTGGATTAATGCATTGCCGTCATTTAAGCCTCATAAGTGGTTTGGTAATTATTGTTGCTCTGCAGGGGTGGCAATACAGGGTGAAACTGTGTGTAACCACCAAGGGAGCTTGCCAACACAGCTTCCACCCACCTGCTCACGTCTAAAAAATCAAATGCTAACTTCTCCTCTGCACTGAACTGCCAAAACCAAGAGAACAGGCCCAGAACCAGCAGGGGGGGAATGGATAATTCAAAATGCCTCCCTCCCTGCAGCCTGCCCACCAGGCCCCAGAAATCTAGGCACACCACTGCACAAGTCCACTGCACGAACGCAGAACGCACAGCGAGGACACACTGCGACCGGTGACACTCGACAATTGCTTTGCATCGCACGCTGAGCTGCATCACAGGGCGAAGACACAAGTTATTGCTTTCTTCTGTGCAAAAAATTCAAACCGACTGAAGGTAGCAGCGAGTGGACGAGAGAGTGTACGAGAGAGTACGCCAAACTGGATCTGGTGATTGAAACGTTTCCATTAACAGACCGACAATTGATTATCACTTTACAAAGGGGTACAAAGATCTGAGTAGCTACTGAGGAGAGAAAGAGGTAACGAGAGACTCTTCAGTAACGACTCAGTATGATGTTTCACTGTAGCTGAGGGTGCACAAATAGATTAACTAATGATTAAGTAATCAGTAACTAATGACGGGACCAGTTTGTGACACTGGATGATGATTAATCAGGAGTAGCCGATGAACAAACCGGTCAGAGTGTTGATTCTCAGATGTTTATGAACTAATTATTAGTTAATGATTCATTAATGTAGTGGCTCCCTGTCTGTTCTCTAGTAACTCATCATTATCTACTATATAGTCCTCAAAAGTGTTACCCAACAATTAACTAACTATACACAACAGAGGTTCAGGTTTAAAATAGCTTGTGCAGTTCATTAACTCTGGATGTGAATTGTGATTTTAGTTTATTTTAAGACATTTCAATTTGTGTTGCACTTTTTAGGGGAATCAGCCGGGAGGTAAACTGGCATCTCTCTCAGTTAATGATCTCGTATTGTGGTCCAGCATTTAGAACGATTTTCAATTATCAACACCAGGAAACAGTCCGTCTGTTTTCATCAGAAATCACTGCTCACATCAAACACATACACTTACCTGCTCAACAGCCCGAACCTTAACCTACAAAGGGTTTCCAAGCTGCACAGAATTGGCACACTTCTGCTAAAATAATCAATTAAAACATCACATCAACGCTGAATCACGCTGGGCAGAAAACTGCTGCTGCCCTCCTCTGGAGCCGTCAGACCTCTCCAGCTCCTCTCACCACGCCCCAATCACACGTCAAAGCAAGCGTTTCTGCCTCTGACAGCTGATGGAGAGCACCTACTTAAATGCGATGGTGATTTATCCTTAAAAACCCTGGACAGGTGGCGTCAGGAGATGCAGCGAAGCCTCAGCTTCTCCTGCAGCCTCTCAGAGCGATATGTGCGCCTGCAGCCATGCTTTCTATCTGCCCAGGGCTCAAATAGTGCTGTCTGTGTTCTGTCATGTCTGTTTTAACCTTGAGGGAAAGACAAGAACTGCCAAATAATGTGAAATCAGTGAAATATACCTTTAATTTGCTCTCTCTACACAGCTTCAACCGAACTCCCTATAGAAATGGCTCCAAACTGAATTATGTCCAAATCTTTATATTTTTTATTTATAGGCATCGGTCCAGCGCGCTGCTGAGTGCAGAAATACTAGATTTAAATTCCTGTTGACCTTTTCTGCCTCATGTCGTCCTGTGTCATAATTATTCCTGTGTTTCATTTCGAGGATATGTGACTTCCCGTACGCAACCTAGATTTACATGGATATGTGACTCCATTAAGTGGAGGAGTGAAGCGCCGCGAGCCGGCAGTCATCTTGATGTCAGATGAAAATGATGCTGTCAGACGGGATTGAGATGCACAGAGCAGCTTACTGCGAGGCAGCATTACAGGGTGAAGACACACCGGAGCTCTGCGTCGTGCCTCTGTGACCTTTTCTGACATGAACACATTTACACAAAGGATAAAACACATGACTGAACTCATTAGATTTAAGATCTTTAGTTTGTGTACCTGTCGAGCCGTGTCACTTGAAATCCAAACCGTAACAAGACTCGCCCTGCAATTTAAATTCATTAAGACCTTACAATTACAATTAAGCCCACTCGTACAGATCAGAAGAGTCAGAACACTCAGCAGCAACAGATTCTTTTGATTGTTAATAGCTTCAAACACACAATGATGTTAATCGCCAAAGGTCCTTCAGACTAAATGTCAGAATACCTTTGACTTTGATTTCCTTCCCAAACAATTTTCTAATCTGATCCAACGATGCTGCCGTCAGCTGGACCACAGTGTTTTCATACAACATCCAGAACTACTGATGCTAAGATCTGTTGCTGCTTCGGCACGGAAACGTCTTCACCTGACTTTCCATCGACACGGCGGTAACAAGATAACGGCCGAATCTTAATTTTTTTAGCGGACGTATCCTTTAAGAGTTTTGCCGCTCTATCACAACATCATGTCTCTGAGCAAACAACAGATGCCGTCAACTTTCACTGCTGTCTGGTGACGTGCTCGCTGTCATTAATCCTCCGTATATTCTGTCACTAATATGGTGACTGCTAACCAAAGTGCCTCGCTCCTCTGCTGGAGTCGGGATTATTTACGTAGCCAAAAATGACATATTTGTCTCAGAGGGCTTTACAATCTGTACAACATATGGCACCCTGTATGCTTAGACACTTCATTCCTCCTCTACGATGGACAGGAACACATTAAGTGCCATACGTGGGGAGGAAACACAATTACAACACGTATAGAAGAAGTTTGTAAGGTTGATATTAAGGTTAATAAGTTCAACAGTTTGTACTCGCATCATGTACGGTAGTGAAATATTAAAAAGCAGCAGGTTCAGTTTGTCATTCAACCCTTCGACTCTTCCTGTTTCCTGTGATGCGTTCAGGTGACGTGGGAACAACCTGCGTCACCACTTAGAACACAAAGGAGGAAACATTTCTCCTGCTTTTCATCCCGACTGTTGCATTTGTTTACAAACGGCTCCCTCCCCCTTAATTTATGTTATTTGCATTTAGCGGCAGGTACTACACGATAATAATGACATTTTTATTGCTAAGTCTCTTTGGCTCTCTCAAAGCGGAGATCACAGGCACATCCCGGGGCTAAAGAAGGATTACTTTGTAGTGAGACGCCGCGCGGCAGACATCGCATTAAAACACAGACACCTCCGAGGATGTTATTTGCTTGATTTGTTTCTTAGATGGAAACATACAAAGGATTGGAGCAATAAAAAAGCGGGATACAATAAAAAAGGCTCCTCTTTGCTGGGATTTGATTTCCGGGGGGATGGAGGTGTGTGTGCGAGTGTGTGAGGTGCCCCTGAGTGACTTTTTGACAGCTGTTTGTTTTTGAGGAAGCGCGGCGCTTTAATTTATTTATTTCTCTGACAGATTGTGGATATGCAAAGCGCCTTTGCTCTCTTTGCTCTCCGCACGGAAAATTCCTTGAGCCCTCTTTGTTATTCATTGTTTGAACAACAGCGAGACGTGGCGTGCAAAGTTAACAAACACTTCCCCTCTTTAATGCACAGACTCCCGCTGCAGGTGATGTCGAGCGCAGACGCATTCCCCCTTCGAGGACAATATCATGAATGAAAGATAATAAATTAGTTAATGTGACCAAATGTGCACCACACCCACCTTCATAAGGCTGCTTAAAAATTAACTGCTTGAGTTGACTCTCGGGCTTCAGAGCCAATTTGCCGTGGTAATTGAAGGAGATGAAACTGTGAGGACAATGGACTCGAGGCGGCATGTTGATTAGAATTGATGACTGCATTCAGCGTCTGTACATTTCTCGACTGCAGAGCGTCGCCGGCTACGTGTGAGACGCTTGTGTTGCTTCAAAGTTCACTTTTAATCCCGTTCTCGTGACATTTTCTCCTCCGCGTAACGTAGTAGACGATGGCCTTATGTTGTCATGGTAATTTTTTACGGAGGCTCGGGAGACGGTCGTCTAATTTAGCACAGCTCTGGTATAAATTGTCCTGCACCACCTTCTCACTGTTATCAAGCTAACGATGGTTTTCAAAGTTAACTTATCTGTGTGATATTAAGCGGTGCGCCAAACTCCTGCTGGTCTGTAATCTTCTTCTCAATATTTAACTTCTCTCCAAGTTACACCCTCAATCTGTCAACTATCCGAACACTTGAAAGTGTAGTCGGAGCATGTTGCTCTGCAGAAATGTTACAAGCTCGCGCAGGCAGATAAAGATTGGAGAGATGTGCGAGGGGGGAAAAATGACTGCACGAATTATATCCACTGCTCCTCCACAGCCTTTATCTGCCAAAGGCTTCATCAATACAGCCGTGACTTTTATTAATTTCAGTGCTCCACCGAGGCATTGATCAGAGCCTCTATCATTCCTATGATCTCATTTCAGGCCGTAATGTGAAACTAAAGGGTCAATAAAGACGTCTTATTTAATCCCCAGTGTTTGGCCGCTTCAGTGGTTCGAGGAAGTGAAAATGTGCATCTCTTAGATAAGCATCTTCAGTTTCATTTACGAGCTGCCGGTGATAGCTGCAGCGAGATGTGTGCTCGGTTTTAAATGACAAGTCCCTCTGGACGGCACTGTTTTGTGTCTCGTGCTATATTACAATGTCTCCGTGTCCTTGCCGTGTTCAGAGCTCTTCTCTGCTCACGTACCGTCGACAGATTTAGTGTTTGTTAACATAATAAAAGTTTAGTTCATATCGCGGTGAGGAGCGTTACGATGTATGTTATCAGAGTATCTGTCGCAGAAAAGATATATGTTAGGAGATAACAGGACATGGAGCTTTAGGGTCCGACATCATTCATCAGAGCAGCTGAGGTCTGTTCTGGTTTGTTTGTTTCCTCCCGCCCGCCTCCGATGGCTATAAACTTTAATTTCCTGCCCAAAAGTACATTTTATACAGCTTTTTCCATGTCGCCGTGTACTTTTGTCTTTTCCACGAAGATTAAAGAAAGGGAGAAAAATGCACAAAGGAGCAGATATAAGCGATACGGCTCCATATTAACTGTAGGAGGAAGCGTTGGTATCAGCGCACTCCTTTGCCTATTCTTTGTTATCAACACAACACCAGTATCACATCGGAAAACAAACCTGGGACGGACTTCTGGAGGAACAGCGTAAGGTGTGATAACGGCGTAGCGAGGTGCCCTTTACTGGCAGATAGGGCTTATAATGAGGTAAAAAGGGGGGAAAACATTGGATTAATAATACATGGGTCATTTGTAAATCAATGGAGGGGTATCAGGCCAGTGAATAGGCTAGAGGATTTATTCTGATTACAGAATGGCAATAAAGGGCCATTTACAACCTGAATGAGACAGCCAGTAATTAAGAAGCCTGCCTTAAAACAAAGGGAGAAGGAGTTCTGTGGGAGTACGTCGTTAACTCCGGGGAGAGCCACTGCATGTTAATGGCCACGCTGTATTTCACCTGCAGTTGGTGGACAAGACCAAGAAAGCCGGTCCTCCAGGAGAATGTGCAGGAGCCATCCATCTTATTATAATATTTGGACCGCACTGCAGTAAAGAAAAAGCATCGGCCTGCAATGGATCTGCTGCATTGTGAGGTGTGATGCACAGGAAGCCAAACGAGCGCAGTCAAAGTTCGTCGTTCACCTTTAAAGTAATCCACGCTTGATGTCAAAACTCCGCCGCTCTCGCACCGATCATGACTCCTTCCTCAGGTTACTCTAATTAACTTCCACTTTATTGTACCAGATTGCAAATACACCAACATATCGACTACATTAGTGTCAATCTGACTTCAGCCCCATGACAGCATGATGGATTAAGTGCTGGTGGCGGCAGTCAGCCACCTCTTTAATTGGTTTGTCTAAATGTTTTATGAAATCAAGATAAAATTCAATCAATCCCCCCCCAAAACTGCTGATTCATCCTAAAACGGCGGCCGACATTTTGATTTATATCAGTAGCCAAGGGGGCCGCAAAGGTGATATGTGCCCGAGAAGCAACAGCTCAAGGTTAAACGCCGCTTTTTTTATTTTATGACAGGAGGGAGGGGGAGGAAGGCCGACGCCCACACACGGGGGAGAAGCCTGTTGGTTTTACTGCAGGACATCCTGCTGCGTCCGACACTCAGCACACAGCTTCACCGGCGGGATGTGATGACCGAGAGAGACTTTTTCCAAGACGAGACGTACAGTGTGATCAATCTCATACCCTGCGCTGAATTGACCGTGCTCACCGGATGAAGCATTTCACAATCCGCTCATTCATTTCACCATCGCACTTCCAATGGAAATCAATGGTCATTAAGCTCGACCAGCAGAGCTCTGTTTTCTTTATTTTTCTGCTTGGTTCGGCAACTTTTTATGCAATGTTGTTCCCGCGATTGATCATGTTGTAAATCATCGTAGGTGTCAAACTTCTAACAACCGTCTGTGAGGCAATAAGAAGGACGCGCAGGGCTTTAATGGCTGAATATTTTCACTATCGATTAACCTGCGCGTTACTTTCTAAGAGTCTGAAAAGTGAAACATGTCCAACACAATCTCTCTAAGATCAAGTCATTCAAAATCTGAACAACCATCTGTCCAAAAACCCAGAGAGATATTCAGTTCACTCTCATATTTACATGTGAGACACTGCAATCTGTACATTTCTGGCATTTTCCCTTCACAATAAGACACCTACAGTATTTATCCAGCACAAACAGAGATTACTTTACTGTACACCAGCTGTATGCTAAAGCTAGCGAGCAGCGGCACACAGTAAGGTGTGTGTCTCCGGTTCTCCCTCTTCTTCATCTCCTCTCCTCTCTGCAGCGTCTTCAACCAAGTAAAGTACATTCCCTCCAGCTTCAATCACAGTCAACATTACAGAACGTACTGTAACGACCGACAACGGAGGTCACCTCCACCTGCTGCAGTCAGGTTGATGAACAGGAGTTAATTCATATCCACCTTTTAATCCCCAAAAGTTTAAGAGTAATCTCTGAGGTAATCTCTCTGGGTGTTCATTCCTCCAGAAAGTCTGGCTCTGCACTGACTCTTTAGCTCGGCACTCAGCAAATGTCTTTTGTCTTGTTTTGGTAGAGAGCCCTCTAGTGGTAGAAGTTACATACTGTATGTTTAGGTAATCCAAACATGGGCAGAGAGGTGGGTCTAATGAAGCCTGATAGTTAGAAAGCTAGTGGCTTGCAATAACAATTGATTAGGGCAGGAAAGAAAACAACAGCCGATTAATCTGGCGACATCACCTCCCCTCGAAATGTGCAATCGGAGATGAACAATCTTTGATTTCATTAGAACCTGGGTAACATTTTGAGACGTCGACGCCCACACACTGAGGATCCATTCCAAAACAAAACATCTGGATCACTGAACGTCAAACTGAAGGTAATAAATACCTAAATAAAAGTTAGCTCTGCCAGAACGACAGAACAACTGATTATTGACTGGTCATTGCTGGTCTCTTGATGAATGATTGTTGCTCATTTCTTGATTACCAAGTGTTTTCTCTGTGTGTCCGTCTCCCTCTGTTGGTCTTGTATTGTCTGGCTCCGGTTACTGAACACACCTGTCTGCAATCAGCTCATCGCTCCACCTGCTCCGAACACCAGCCCCATAAATACATAGATTCAGGGCCAAACCTGTTGCCTGCTTAAGAAATGCCTCCGTGTTATTTACCCGTGTTTTGCTTCTGTTTTCTTTGTGCTCCAGGATCATCGCTCACCTTCTAACCTGCCGTAAATCTCCCAGCCGTCAAGCCATCTTTTTGGTGTTGGACCGACTTTCCTGTTCCTAAATACGACCTACAAGCTTAAAATCCAACATTGCTGCACACTATTATTCCGTCGACTGATCATTTCAGCTCCTAAATGGCGCTTGCACCATTGTTTCTCCGTCTCCGGAGACAATGACACGACGCTGCTCTGCGTTGAAGATATACCCTGAGAAACGCTCTGTTTTATCATGGTGTGATTCTTAGTGCGAGAGTCTAATTATGCTTTAATGGGTTTTGTAATTGCAGATAAATTGCTTATTTTGAATGAGGATTGATGTTTTTATTCAAATGAGATTGATTTCTAATTAAAAGCTAATTGAGCGTAAATCAGGAAAATCGTCTTGTATTGTGGAAGCAGCCAGAAATACTCACCGAGTCCTGCTCATATGTGCACATTTCGCAGGTCGGGCTCTAATAAGAGTTCGCCGGCTGCGGCTGTGATTCACCGTATCCTTGCATACAGCGTGACATGTGCTATCTGGAGATGTCAGCCGAAATGAGAGGACGGCTGAAATGCAAAGCCATTTCCTGCTTGTTCCATTGTGCAGCTCAGCCATGTTGCTCGCCTATTGTACGGCTCCTTCCAAGTTATCTGTCAGGCCTCGCGAGCACCCTATTATTTTCTGCCATTTGACTGTCCCCTCTGCCACGGTGCAACACTTCTGTCGTGCCATGTGATCAGTCTGATTCTTTTGACATCCAGCGAGCAGTATCTAGTGATCTGTAATGGTGGTAATGTTTCCTGTCAGAAAATGGTCCCAGGAAATAGGGTGCCGGAGAGGCAGAGGAAGCTAAAGTGAGAGAATAAGGGACTGAGTGAGAGGAAGAGGAGATAACAGAGAAAAGGCAGACAACCTTTATGGGGAAATATCACAGGCCAGTCTTTACCCAGAGCCGGAACCACAGCAGAGTTTTATTGTTGTTGCTTCCTCTGCCTCGCCTCCATATCTGCAGTCTCATCCCATTTTTTTTCCACGCCGGTGAGTAAGACAGAAAGCCAATCACACGAGCTATGTGCAAACCACAGCAAAGCAGCATTATTTGACAAGCTGTTAGTCCAAGATGGCTTATTTCTATCGATTCTCTGAAAACTTAGAGGTGCGAGACAGCAGAAGCAAACAGAAGGGCATTATAATTCCACTGCCGCTACTTACGGCGTCTTTCAAGGGGACACGGTGGCCGGCTATTACTCTGAGCGCGGCATCCCTGTCACTCCACACTGACAAAGCTGTAAAGTGCCTCCTTAGCCTGTTGCTCTTTTGGATGTCACAGAGAAAGGTCGGCTCTGAAAAAAGGCCTCAGTCCGGACAGACGTTGCTTGTGACTCGGCTGGGACTTTGTAAAGGAAAAACTCCAGAGCTCGGATCTGATTTGGGTCCGTTCCTGCAGGACATATATGGATTCAGTGTTCCTTAAACTGTTTGCATAACACACCATTATCACCCGTATTGGTGAATTCTGTCCTCTCGTGACTGTGTGCATATGTTTGCTGTGTCTCGTTACATAATTGGTTTCATGCCTGTCAAACATTTCCCTCCGCGGTGCATTCAGCTACCTTTGTAGGGAGGAAGCTCGCTGTAATTAGTTTTGCTTGCATCGGAAATTTGCATTCAGCGCATTCAACACTTGTCACAAAGGCAACAATTGGAGGAGAAATGAATCCAGAGCGAGCGAGCGAGCAGGCAAACGTGACAAAAACATCCCTAATAATAGCAAACTACCTTCTGAACGGAGCATGAAACTTCCTGTGTTTGCTAGCCACTTACTGTATCTTCACCGGCTGCTATAATGATGTTTCATGTCACACTGTGGTGAAGAAGATGCACGACAATAAGCCACCTGGTGGATATGTAAATGTATTTTAGGACTTCTACAGGTGACAACACATCCTCAATACAGAGCAGAGAAGACAAACTTTAAAGTAGTTATGATCCTTTAAGCTGCACTGATCAACAGTTTTATGTTCACAATGACCTCTGAACATGTTCAGCTCAACATTTTCATTTTAATGGTTAGTAGCAGGAGAACATATCCATATGGATTTATATGATCTTGTACTAATTAAAGGCAATGCAGGATATGTAGGAGAGGAACGCCCTATTTGCCCAATGGCAGGTAAATCCTACTGGAAGATAGGCTACCATATCTCTAGAGTAACCACTAACTGCTGCCAACTGTGGCTGCCGTTAGCCTGTTAGCTCAGTTAGCTGTGCAGCTAGCAGTCCAGACTGGGAGCTTGGGGACTAGGGTTAGGGTTTACACTGCTAGCACAGGAGCTTTGGACCGGGCCAGGGCCGGGCTGGCTGGCTAGCTGGCTAGCATGCTAACATTCATAGATATCAACACAATATAAAGACTTTATAATGTAAAAACTTTAATTTCTTCATATGTGTTGATACTTTTGTTTAATATTTGAGCCAAAATCCTTACATATTGCACCTTTAAGCAACTTATTTATTTAGTCGCTTATACAGGCAGCAAAAAGTAAACAGTTAGCAACGAGGAGATGAACATAGCATTTAGCAGCTACAAAGCAATTTTCCCTCAGCAGTTTGGTGTAAATGGTTACATAAACATTATGTAAAAAACAAGATGAGCTGTGAATTTTCTTGGGAGAAAAACAAAACACTACCAGACTTATCTTTAAATAGTCGAGGTAGGTTTTCTGCTCACTTAAATATGTTTTTGCCTTTCAAAGCACGGCAAGATTGCACGTTTATCATTTTGTTTTCTACAGCGCAGAGGAAGATACAGCCTCCTCGCCCATTAAGCCCTAAAGGATTCAATTGGGAGGAAAGTCTGCAATGTAAAATGGAACGAGATGAACACTGCAGCAAAAGACGAGAAGTATTTTGGACTGCGTTCAATTTTGTCGAAGCAAATAATGAAGCTGCGAGTAATCAGAGCAGTGCAGGGAATGGCTTGTTTTATGCGGGGCAGGTTAAATCCTCAATCAGCTGTTTCCCATTTGCTGTGTGTTTATATGCACACTCACTCAGATATGGGAAATGTATTGGAAGTACATAATCATAAAGCTGTAGCAGCAGTCACCAGACCCAACGCCTGCAATATAACTTTACAGAAAGATCCAGATATCTCAAATGTTTACCAAAGTTTGCTGCACGTCAACAGATTCTCTCTCTCTCTCTCACTCTCTGTTTCACAATGACAGACCTTAAACATTATATCCAAATTGGATCTGGGAGATGCGAGCGCGCTCTGCATCTGCTCTGAGAGACATATACACTGAGGCGGCTGATCGCTTCGAGGAGGCACTGAAAATTGTGCTGTCATGGTAGAAAATGCTGAGAGATTAATATGGGGGCATTTTCGCTGCCATCATCTCGCTTTCATTATCAAGTAACAAGCGCCGCAGAAAGGCAAAAAAAAAAAAAGGCGACGCAGCTCCACAGCTCAACCTGAGATGTGAGTGTGACATTATGTTGACAATTCAGTGTGTGGGTACTGTTCAGACAGACACAGGCATATCAATGCGAGCCATTACTGTCTATAGTAGATTGGCTTAGCTTTGTGCTGAGGTGTAATTGCGCAGCTGTCTGGCATTAGTCCTCCCAAACAAATTGGCTCGGGTAAGACTGCCTTCCAAATCTACCAGCGAGGATCCTGTATGATGCACACTGTGTGCACACAACACCTCCTCCTGGTCTGCCTCGAGCTCCTGACAATGATTAACAGTGCATGTGTTTACCATGACGGACAGTGATTGTTTTATATTATAATATTTTGTGATCTTCAGATTAAAAAGGTCAGAATGCACGTCGTTCTTCGTGAGCGACGAGGTGAGGACGTGCGGTCGACACTCGCTCCGGATGGTCTATCAATATGCGAGCTATCGGCTCTACATCCTAATACGAGTTTAGGTCTTTTTACACGTGCTGCTGTGACGGTGTTAATCTATTCCTGATCATGCCTCGTGGAATCTCCTTGGGAATACACGCTTTCTGAACAGTGACGCGCCCATGAAGTGTCATTTAAGACATCCCGTAAAGCCCAGGGTTACACGATACGGAGGAGGGGCTGGTGTTCTCCCAGTTAGTGATACCACAGTGCTCTTACCGTGTGATCTGCTGGGAATCTGTGTCTTGGCTAATGCAAACTAATAAGGGTGTCAGAAAAGCCGTCGCAGCGGCACAAAGAAAACGCCGCAAGCACTGCATGCACGTGTTGTTTGCACTGAGACATATCAGTCCTTGCAGCAGAGCTTAAGGTCGATCCTCGGAATAATTCTGGTGACACGTGATTTCCACCTGAAATTTTTATGATCCTGTCCAAGCAGCAGCCATTCCAATTTATTTTTTAGACTTAATGCTTGGGCTTTAAAGGTGCAGTATGTAAGAATTTAAGCTAAAAAATATTTTTAAAATGTATTAAATTGATCTACACAAAGTTTGGACATTGTGAAGTCTGTGTATTGTGTTGCACAGAAAGCTACTAAAGTTAGCTTCCCTGTTTTCTCAACTTCCTGTCTGGACCACCAGCTGCACGGCTAACGGAGCTAACTAGCTAATGGCAGCTAGCATCATATAATATAATAATAATATAATAGCTGTCATATAATATGTATATGTTTTATTTTATTCATACTGCTCCTTAGACATCCTCCAAGAGGCAGTTTGTGGTGCAACACAGAACAAATATACACATAAACAACGAATTTAGTCATTATCTGTAAATATATTAGTTTTAATTGTTAGTGGCGGGGTCCGCCTTCCCCACCCTGGATTCAGAAGGCCTTTAAACAACAACTTGTAACTTCCTGGAGAAAGATAGTTGATTGTTGAGTCTTATCCATAGGTTGTGACTACATACTGATGCTTTGGGTTGGCAGCTCAGTTTGACGCTAACGCTAAACTGTCTGTTGATGAGAGTCAACACTCATCTATCTTTGTTGCTTTAACACAGGAACATGATTTAAAATCAGGTACAATTTTATTTCACTGCTAACGGCCTCATTGTGTTCTGACTACTGTTTTTACAGCGCTGTATCATGTTACTGCCAACTGTCGCCAGTTCAGCTGTATCCTCCTGTATTTAAACTTCAGGGGGACGTTGTTTTCCTGTGAAATTGTCCGTGCTGATATTCATAGCCCCCTGCAGGATTAGGCACCGCTGAAAGAATCCCACAGAGAGAAGAGGCCGAGGTGCCAGTCAGGGGAGCGTTTGTGATAAACTTTACTGGACAGCTGATGGGTGTTGACGCTGGAAAATAGGACAGTGCCGTAGAGTCTGACAAGTCGACTCCTGGCAAACTGAGACGACTTGCATCATACCCTGCCCGTCTGCGGTGGCCTTTAGAACCTCGTCAGGAGACCAAAGATATAATATGATGTGATAAAAGATATCGTCAGCCAATGGCAGGTTTTCGATGGCTCCTCCGACCAAACATTTACTCCCAAGAGACATTCCCGTTTGATTTTGGAGACTCCATTCTGTGCCACTATAAGGACCAATATATTTTCTTTTAAACCATCACTACTGAGGCTGTGAATGGCAGAATCATCAGTTTGCCGTGTCCAGTGTTGTCAGCCTGATGTATAATGTCTACTCAAGGTACTTTGCTCTTTTAGTCCGTGTGCCTTCATCCTGTGCAGTATTATCTCCCCTCAAGGTAAGAGTAAAGTAAAGGGTTTATATTGTGGCTGGATTTGCCTGCAGTCAGCACAAGTGTGCTTATTAGAAAACTGAAGAAAAAAAAAAGAAGAAGAAAAAAAAGATCAAATGGGTTTCTATGACAACTTTAAGTCAGCAGTCTCTTAACAAATCAAAACATGATTAATCTCCTCCATAAAGTCGGTGGAATGGAGCCTCCTCTCTTTATGAATGGACCTTCAAACTCCTCAAGAGATGATTAATCAATGTCTGCCGACGACAGGAAAAACTTTCTCTTTCTAAGGGAAATTTGTGACTTTTGGCAGCTCTGATTCTAATGAGTTCCCCTTCAGAACTGCAGATTACAATTAGGGTTTTTCTTTTATTTTCCTCTGCCTTTGTGTTCACCGTCATTTCTTTGACACACACGTTGTCAAATAAAACTGTGAATTACAATATAAAGTGTACTTAGTGATTCAGTGAAATAACAATGATGCTGCCTGAATAAATTATGTGCCTTTTAAATTCATTAACAACAAGCAATTAAAGCAGATGAGGTACTTTGTGATGATATTCGCTGGTAAAATCCAGAAAAACCAGTACGAGAGTGGCTTTTGCTTTATTATTCTTTAGTATCCATATTTACAGTTTCCTTAAACATAACAAAGCATGCAGTTGTTTCCAGTTGGCCTAGTCGACAAGTACAGTGACCATAAAATACAATTTATTTTACAGTATTTCATCAGAAAATGTCCTCAGCCAGGCTCCTGCCCACTGGACTGGACGGTTCCATAGTGGAGCGCCGTGAAATGTAAATTCAGAATTTAACTTTCAAAGCAGCTCCGAGCATTAAGGAATAGAAAACTGGTCGTATGAAAGTTTTATTCCGACCTGCTGACGGTAATCCCTCTCTCATCGGCCCCCTTTGAACGCTTTCGGTGCAGTTAAAAGAGAATCGATAATGAACTGAATCTGGCCACATTAGAGCCCCCGTCTGGGATATGAATGTTCTCTTCCCCCATAAATCCATAACAGCACGGGTGAATCGCAGTGACAGAGCTCGTGAGAGAATACGCTCTCAGCGCTCAGAGACAAACTGAAAACAATACGGCACTCTCAACCGTTTAGGAATCCATCGGTATCCGTCCGCTGAGCCCACCATTGTTCCTCCATCAGTGTCATTCAGAGGTGTCATCTCAGTGTGGACCTGTCTCCGGATGATGACTGAAATCTAACAGTTTTTTAATGTCACCTCATTTTCTTTCCCCCCTCAGCTCATATGCCACCATGTAATTTAACGTATTAATGTAACACCCGAACACAGAAAGCATATTCTCATTTGCTCCATTAATCCGTGTTCCTCTATGGATTTCCTTATTGCTGAATTTGGTCACGTGCGCCCTCTCCCCTCACCTGTTTCCTGCAGGGTTATATTCCACCTCAGTTAATTGAGTAATTAAATATTTTTATATCCGTGCATGCGCGGGTGGGCACAGCCACATAAATACTGTAATAACAGGGCAGACTTTCTGCCGTGAAGGTCAAGCGTGTCGCACAGACTTCTGTCTGCCCCTTAAATATTTCATTACTTCAAAATGAAAAATAGTACATCCAATTCAAACATACCTGCGAGTCATTCAGGGAGGCTTTTAGATGCGCCGTTGACGAATATGAGCAGGGTTGAGTTTCATTCTTTTGTATCATGCTGAGATGGTTGGGTTTATTTGTTCTCCTCTCTAATGCTGGAAATAGAGACGTGATTCATCGTCTCAGATGAATGGGATCACGTCAAGGTTACAGGCTGTGTCGTGAATTAGCCTCCTTTAATTAGTACGCTAAAAATTCTGCATGTACGGTATGTAATGATTAATTATTATCATTATCGATTCATCTGCAAATTGCATAGCTTTGTGATGAAGCAATTCATTATTTAGACTATGAAAAGTCAGAAAATAGGGACATTTCCCAGAAGTGTAGAGGACAAAGAAAACCAGAATACATTCACATTTTATAATTTGACATTTTTGGTCCACTGACCAAAATATTGAATATTTAATCAATCTGATAAAATGACTGAGACGTGATGGACTAAAAATCCAACTGGAGAAAGAGTCCACAGTAGCAGCTATGAAGGACGAGTTGGACCGGATGCGATGACAGATCGAGTCAGTGGATTCAATATTCTGTGGAAGGAAGGAGAACCTGCAGCCTGACACATGATGGATACACCGCGCTGAGTGAACGGACCTTCTGCTGCCTCTGGATTTGCATAATAACGACTCGACCTCAACTTTATGCCGATGTATCTGTCCAGCACAATGCACCAGGCTAACAAAACTTCAATTAAACATTGACAATAACAGACATATTACAGTGTTTCCGACACATATACTTTACTTGGATGACCCACAAAGGTATATTAACAGCTGCCCAAGTACATCTGCCAACTTGTATTCTTTTTTATTATCCATCCAAGAGAGCAATGCCATCCATGATCAATTAACTGTAGAGCTGATTAGCTGTAGAGACATTTCACCCCGAACCAGAAATGTGAAAAGTTTAATGGCGAGCTATCCGATCACTGTAAAGATATTTCACTAAAAGCCAAGAATGTCAACCTGCTGATGGAACAGTATGAAAAATCAGAGGATGAAGTCAGCTGGTTCCAACCTCAGGGGACTATGAATGTCTTTTTAATTCTAGATGTATAATTCTGGACCATAGTGCTGGACCGACTGACCGACAGGCCCATAAGCCTACAGACATGCTGCCACTGCAGCTAAAGTCAGACTGGAAGACGCAGCACAGCTGTCACAGCAAACATCTCACAGCAAAAAAAGTCCTGGTGACATTTGGGAGTCATTAAGACAAACACACGTGCCCCCTCTCCCTCCCCGCTGCTTTAAACGGCCTCCTTGATTCAATAAGCAATAAACAAATGAATGAAGAGACAATTAAATGCTAGGTCCAATGTCAGACAGCAATCCCTCCCTCGGCCCCACAGCGCAGCCGCTCACGAGCCCGCTAAGGTTAACCCGGGCTAACATTAACGCTGATCAGGCTGCAGCCTCCCTCCTCGCAGGGTGCCGGGCCCCCGCTGTCCAACCTCCACCACCACGCTCCACCTCGGTGCCGCTCGATCATCCGCAGAGTAAAGATCCCAATGTTAAACATTAATTATTCCACAGGCCGGGACTCATTTGACTAATCAGCAGTTATGGGACTTGGGGGCGCAGCCGCCTGAGTGGCAAATGCCAATATCCACTCTGTCGGTATGGGGCAAAGGGAGGGGTGACTATGGATCAACAAGCCAATATGGAAGAACTGATCCATCATTTTGTCAGCCCCTGTCCGGAGGGTGAACCGTGTGTTTTGCCAATGAGAAGCAGCAGCAGCAGCCGTGGTGGGGAGGGTCAACAAGCGACGCCTCCCTGATGAATGCGTGACCATGCTGACAACTGCCACTTACAGCTTTTAATTACATCAGCGGCGGAGGCAGAGGTGAGGGAGACGCACGCCGCTCTTAGCTTCATTATTGCCACTGTACAAAGCGCTGATGGTTCGGTGATGGTGCTCCAGCGGCGGTGTGGTTTTTAATAAATTGTTTGAAAAGGCAAAATGAAGCAAAGGCCACATGTTGGCATCATTGTATCATAATACTCTTAAAAAAGCCTCGATCAAAACAGTCCAGACTGGTGGCAATGACTGTTATTAAAGACACAGGAGCAAAGGGGCTGTGAACCCATCTTCAAACAGATTGTGTACGTGTTGAACCCTGTTGAATCAAAGTGCCAAAGAAAAACACAAAGTGGCCATATTTCAATAGCGCATAAATTATAACCCTCTTTCCTAAAAATGCACTCAATTCCATTCCGGCTCCCACGCTATACAAGCATAGCCTTTACAGAGAGCTTTTAACCGATTGCATTATTTAAAAAGCCACCCCAACGCACAAAAGCAATTTGGTAGAATAGCAGCCGTAAAATATAGCTTTCAGTATTCAGTCGTGGGCACAAATGGTTTGTCTTTCATCACCGCTTTTTTCCTGTGACTGCCTCTGTCCTCTTGTCAGACATGGCATCCGCCGCCGCCCCCACCCCCATCGCAAAAGAGCATCATAAGTGTTACCGCCGCACTCCCGTACAATTGATCTCACATCAGGTGCACTTGAACCCTCCAACCCCACCCAATTTGCGGAGCATTTTCCAGGGCGCTGTTTGAATTCTCTCATTTGATTTTAGGCATTTATAGCGAGCAGCGTCCAACCACAGCGCAGATGTCCAAGCGCTCCAAAGGGTCGATGACAAGAATGTGTTGTGTCGTGAGAAAGACTGGAAACTCGTTTTAACGGATGTGCAAATCAAAGACATCTGAAGAGTGGAAAAAAAAACAGATTTCAGTCGGCCCTCACTCCTCGGGTTGAGGGATGGAGAAGAGGAGGGGGACTGTGCGACTAATTAAAATGCTGGAATGGTGTAACCTTCAGCGTTTCTAAGTTTAAGCGTGGCTTCTTCTTGCTCCACCAGAATGAGGCAAATTAAATCAGGTCTGAGCAGTGACACGCTGTGAGAGACAAGTTCAATATGTATGATTTATCTACTTAGACAAATGAAATCACTGTCAGCTTATTCTAGCGAAAAAGGTTTCAGTGTCTCCTCCTTGGGAGCAAATGCAATTTGTATCAAATCTGATTTCGTCCAAACTTTTTTCTTGTCCTTCTTTCCCCCATGTGAACGGCTTTAAAGAGGAAACTCTGCTGTCACATGTTCTCTGTGTGTGCTGATATTCATCAACCTTCATCGTGCAGTAAAAGAACAACATATTACTCAGTATTTTTATCCTTATCCTTTGACTCATTGTAAGTAAAATCTAAAATGATCACTGAAGTGTACGGAATTATAAAGTCATAATTACCCTGCTCATCAAAAGCTAAGTGGAAGATTTCATTTTTTCTGCGCTAAACCAAAAATTACATCTTACTGATAAATTTAAAATCTCAAATTTTGAGTATTTCCAAGTAAGAACATTGTGACAAAGTGATGAAGCCGGTCAGCGTCGTAGGAATGATGATTTATGTTCCCTTTTTTTTGTATACTATAATGGCACTATGTAGAGCGCATACCTTTTCACTGAGACCCAACCGTCCCCTTCAATGCTATCAAGACTAATCCAGTATCAAACCTTGATAGCCCTGTATCACTTTAAATTCTAATCCAGCCACTGACCCTAATTTATGATCACCAAATCTAAGATATGCATCCACTTGTTCTGAATTATATATGCCAGCTGTCAAAATGTATTATACATAATTTCACAAGAAATTAACAAAAATGTGGAAATACACCCTGTCAGTGAAAGTGAGAAAAAAGAAACCCTGGCTCCGTCCCTTTATCTAGATCCAAACCACAAGTTAACGAGGTCTATTCTGTGCTGAGTCCCATCCTCCATCAAAGCTTGGTGGAAATCATTTAGTAGTTTTTTTGTGTGTAATCCTGCTGACAAACCAACAAACCAAGCGCCACACAGACACACACGGCTGGAAACATAACCTCCTTGGCGGAGGTAATAAACAGATGTCTAATAAACGAAAAAAAGAGAGCTGCAGAGAGAATCTCAAACTCTTGACAGCTGACCACCTGCTGCATGAAATGGTGTGAATGTTGGATTGTTGGTTTCTGGGAAGTTACAGAAATTGGCACATGTAGGACCCCCCGTTTCCAGCACCAGAGAGGAGCGAGGGCAGGGGGTTTTCAAAGCTATTCGACCATCAGACATGTAGTTCTTCCAAGATATACTGCTGTATACTGGTGCCTTAACCTCAGCAGAGGTGCCATTATTGGTAACCAAGATGACGAGGTCGACGAAGCTTCATCAACTGGTAATTTTAACCTATATAATGACCAAAACCTCAGATCCAAACAGCTCGTTTCAGATCCAGATAATGACACATATCTCGCTAAAGCACAATTTCTGCCAATTTAACTAATGCTGTCAAAAAAGTGTGAAAACAAAAAGGATAGTGTATATTATGAATTGATAAGATATTATTCTTCTTTTACACACAACATATATTGCCATGTAGCAACCCAGAGCTGTTGTTCTCCTAACCTTCATCAAGTCACTCTTATCTGTAAACCGAACCAAAGCGTAACCACAGAAGTGTCGGATCAGAACAGGGTTTGTATTTTGGCAACAGCGATTTGCATATAGAAGATATTACAAGGCACTGACAAACAGTGTCCATCCACCGACAGGCGTGTCGGATCATTACACGCTCACACTGACTGAACAACTTCTGAATGGACCTTGAGCTGAGATGTTCCGTCAACTGCTGCTTCCGAGGCCTAAACAACGATTGAGCCGCAACTTTTAAGCTAAAAGCTGACTAAGATATCCTCAAAATTATAGAAATATGAAGATCCACAGCTCCGTTACATTCTCTATCTGATGACACAGATCATGTGATGTGATTAGAAGCATCGCGCTGCTATGAAATGGACCCTGAAGTGAGTTTTGTATGGAAACGAAGGAGAAACTGATTAGAATGACGAGCATCGCACGCGGTTGCTGATGCAGCGTTCAAATATTTACCCATCACTGCAGAAAATCATCCTGCGTCATCCCTCTGCTTAATGGAGCTGCATCGATCTGATACCACAAAATAAGAGCGCCTGGTAAACTTTGCGTTATCGCTTCTCGCCACAGGCGACAGAAGTGTTTCAGAAAGCGCTGACGGCGGATGCGTTTTTGAGCGACCAACCCTTTCTAGTTTTCAAATGATGCAACAGTCAAATTCATCGGCTCCGACCGGCCTTTTTAAAGTCGGAAGTTTGAAAGCGTCTTGGATGTAGCCGGCAATGTGAGAGGCGATACAGCTCCCACTGAAGCGAGTGCTCTTTGAAAAGTGTAATCTCAGGATGGTTTGTTGATATCTCCGTCGCCGTCACCTACGCATACAGAGCGCTTAAAATTATTTACTGACCTTTTCTTCACATGTTCAATCATATAACCATTTATCCAGCCGCATTGAAGACGCCTAAAAGGGAGAGCTAACGGACGTAACGGCTGAATTTAAGAAGTGTTTTTCCATTTCTCCTCAGCTCGACCAGCCTGTTTGGGTCCCTTTGTGTCATCATTTGCTGAAAGGCGTCCTCAGCAGCCAACACCGGTCTGAATGATAACAATGAAAAATGCGCTTACTTTCATTCTGCAATCACCATCACCTCCAAATCCATAGTCATTTTCTCCAAAGAGGATATCCACATTAGCTAAGTGAGTGATTTATGAACTCGTCCACACAGCTTTAAATACAGAAACCACAGAGGGGAAGTTGGATAATCCTACATGTTTTTAGTGTTATGTTCTGTGTCCATGCACACTACATAACAGGAATTACTGTAAAAAAAAAAATACATACAAAACATAATCTCAAGAAAATTACATTTACAGATTTAACTGCAGTAAGACTGTATTCGTGAGTCATAAAAGCAGTAGATTCTGAGAGTAAAGTACTGTAATTATACTTTTGTAATGCATGATAGGTAATTTTTTGAAATAGTAATCTGCTGTGAATTTGAATCCAAGCAGCATTCTGACAAAACATTAAAATGGTACATTACAAGGAAATACTGTAATTAGGCTACAGCACCATACAGTAATTGAGTATTAGAATATTGTAGTCGTACTCATGCTAATGTACCAAAAAGGATAACAACAGGCTAACATGCTAACAACAGGCAAACAGGCCTACAACTGGTCCAACAAGGTATATGAGCTAACAGGCTAACATGCTAATAACAGTCTAACAAGATAATAGGCCCAGAAGTGGTCCAACAAGGTACACATGCTAACAGGCTAAAAGGCCTTCAAGTGGTCTAATAAGCTACACAGGCTAACATGCTAACAGGCAACAATAGTAAATGTGTATATTTACAATAATTTCAGATGCTTATTACAATATCATGATGTTATGTTATCATGTTTACATGAAAATGCTTTATTCTCACAGTAAAAGAAAAATATATATCTGTCACTTTCTGATACATTTCTGTAAAATAAAAACAGTATACTGCTGTGAGTTTACTGCAATTGTTGGCCAGTGATTTACTATAAAATTACAGTAATCATTTTTGCAGCGTAACTTACTATCTGATAGTGACGTCGGTAACAGCAGCACTTTTGTTCTCCTCTGAAGAAATGAACTTCCTTCCAGGAGCAAAAAAAGACGAGAAGCAGCAACCATTTCGATGTAAGCAAAGACAATTTTTATGTTAGCACAAGACCTTGTGCATCGAACTGACCTTGTACAAGTAGGAGAACAAGTCAGGGAGTAATTATTGATGAAGCACAGGAGAAATATTGAGAAAAAGACGTGTGAACACACAGGTGCAGAGAACAGATACTATTGGGTGGAAAAACTGTCAGCACAAACAAGATAGCAGGCAAAGAAATGTCATATATACAAATGAAGTATAAATACAACAGAGTGGCATCTGAGGCTCAGCAGTGAGCCTGAAAACCCAGGGATGGCCCTGCGGAGGACGCTGCCAGGAAAATGCTTCATCTACATCCACCACCTGTTCATACAGGGAGCCACAGACGTGCGAGCGTCACAGCTTAAGTTCAGTCACGAAAGGTAAATTCCAGAGCAGCTGAGAAGAGCAACCAGTCTGATGGAAAAGAGAAGATACTGTAAAGTAGACTGAAGTACAAATTTATCTCATTCATGACTAAGACAGGAACGTATACATAGCATCTATAAGTAGCTGCAGCAGCTGAAGTGGGAAGATACACGCCTTCCTCACACTGTATGCTGGAGATGCTTCCATTGTTTCACATCCAAGCTGAATCCAATCCGAAGTTGTTGTCTTGCCTAAACCTGCAGAGTTGTTTTTTCGTTGCAAGTTGCATGATAGTTTACTTTAAGACCAGGGTAACACTGGTAGAAACCAGATAGCATCACCTCACCTCCCTCTTTGCTGTTCCTTTTGTGTTGGTGTTATTCTTAATGCATTAATTTCCATTAATGGCTTGCAACATCAATCAAATGCTTTAATTGCACATTGTATAAACCGCTGTTTAAACGACACAGCACGTACAGAGCTGTGGGAAAAACGAATAATGCTTTTTTATTTGTTTAATGATGCCTATTCTAATGTAAATTCAAAGAGCCCCAATGTTTCCCCGTGTCCTGATACAGCAAGAATTGATGACGGCGCCTGCAAACAATGCTGAGGTAAAAGGAAACACAAGTTCATTTGGTTTACTGAGAATCTTGATTTGCCTCGAGTCCTGCAACTATTTCCTGCTCACGGTGTTGCCCATCCATGAAAGCAATCATTTATTGTATTTATTGTTTTTTTAAGCTGTGTCGGAGTGATGACAAGCGGACTCTGGGTTTACACCAGTTTCTTCAGCGTGTCCTGTTTGTTGCTTTCATTTCTATTAGGAGAGGGCCCAGGATAAGAGGCATGGAGCAGAGGGACATAGACTGCCAATCTAGCTGTCAGAGGCACTAAGGTCCAGATCTCATCTGTAAGTACCAGCTGGCTGAAGGGTGGACCCTGCACTAAAGATAAGGAATAGCCAGTGTGACCTTAATCCCCCAAATGGAGCTTCCTGTTGCCTCAGGAAGTCAAGAGAAACTGTGCTCCAGCCAGTCTGCCCACACCCACCTCTCTCTCTCCTTACTGTATCACTCTGCTGTAGCTTAATTCTTCACGAGGCATCCTGCCAGCAGACGCCTGATAAAAAGTGATGTAAACAAAACGCTCGGAGAAAGCTCCGGGTCTAATCACAAGTAGGGATATAATTGCTTACTTTTGACCGCTTTCAAAGCAGACGAGTAATGATTTCCAGTTTGTCATTAAAAGCTAACTGAAGCCGACCTGGGCATCAACGCTGAGTGGATTCCCTCAAAGAAAATGCCCTCGAGATATCATTAATGTCCTTGGAATATATTTACACACTGTAAATATACTGTAGGTAGAAAATACTGTGTTTGGCATTTAATTCTGTCACAATATATTATTCCAGCTATTAACTTTGGTCTAAACATGCATTATTTGCTCTTTAGAAGAACAGTAATTATTTATAGAATATACAATATGTCCCCGTAATTCAGCATACAAGCTCATTATGGTTTGTTTTCTCGCCAACTTAGCCTGCTGGACTTGGGAGGGTGTTTAACAGGAAGGGGCCGTGTTGATACACCGTCCAATGAGTGTTCAGGATCCCTCAGCAGCTTCCCAGAACTACCACTGAATCCGGGTCACTGCTACTGAAGGACATTTTTTCCATGCACTACCTGGACACTTAAGACTTTTTAGATTAGATTTAGACCCTTTTCAGATTGTTAGGAATGCAACTGAGGACATATTCCACGTTCTTACTGGAAAAAAACAGCAAAGTATACGCAGGAGAATATTGTATGCTGTTAGAGCTGTTTGGGAAGCGAAGGGGCCAGACTTTGGTGACGCATCTGATGCATATATAGAACAATTTTAGGTGACAGCAGGTGTTTGCAGGTGACATCTTTTTTATAGCAGTGTCCGTCTGACTTCCAATTCGACTCTAATGCCTTTATAGCAAAGCAGGTTCTAAATGTGTTATTTTCAACGGAAACAATTTTAACTTGAAGCAGTCATTTTTTCACAGCATGGTCGCTAGAATAAAATGTGGGCAGTTTGCAGACCACTGACACATTCACATTTATACGGGCCATAGTACCATATCAACATTTCTGTGAAAGTGTGAGACCACTGGATATTTCTGATGAGGGACGACGGAGTATAATATAATACTGGATATTTTTAAAGAGACCTCGGGACAATTTCCAGCCGTGTTTGTGGCGACCAAAACAGGTATTCTAAGCCAAAACATGATCTTTTCCTAACCCCAACCAAATGGTTGTTGTGTCTAAACCTAACCAGACTATAAGAACATCACTGTCACAAAATTAAACTTAAATTGGTGTTGCAACAGAGGAAAGTTCCAACATATCCATGGTTTGCAGAAACGTACATTGCCAACATTTATTCTTGCGATTGGGTAGCTTTTTTTTGGTGAGCGGAGACGGCTCAGATAAATTCTGACCAGGCTGCAGTTTTTCAATAATTGTAATTTGTTCCACGGTGTCTTCGCTTGTAGTTTTTCTTTAAAAGTCCTCCAGACCTAAACAACAAAATAGACAAATGTCATTGCCTTCCAAAATGAGCGTTATTTGATTTGGCGTCACTTTGGGCAAGATGATATTGTTAGTCAGTGCCCTCCAAAACTGTCACACACCGTCCTCAAATAAAATAATATGATTGTCTTTTGAGCTGCTTTTTCTGTGGTTAGGCTTTGACACTGCATAATATCATGGACACAAGGAAAATAAATTATCATTATTATTATTATTAAAGTCATTCTGAGTGTGTAACTTTTATAAGTTATAAACTCCGTGGCATTAGAAAGCCTTGGAATGTTAAAAAGGAGCTCCTCTCTGGTTGCAGCTTAATGTGTGCAATTGCTTATTTATAGATAATTAAAGTTACTTGACAACAATTAAGAACAAATTAAATATGCAGTGGGCAGGTAACGGATAATCCGCCTGCTGTGCCACCTTGAAAATTCGTCTCGATACTCAGTCCATAATTACGATTTACGTTAGATTAATAATTGCGGCGAGCCTCCGGTGCATGCGAGGCTGAATGCATTGGCAGTCGCTAAGGTAACACTTCATTATCTATTCATTACTCATCATTAAGCATTATAGTATCTCTCTTAATACACTGTTTGTGCCTGTGGGGAGTATTACGTGCAAATATTGTCCCAGTCCAACATTTCTCTGGGGTTTTGCTCCTTGGATTCAGCAAACACTCGGGGGCTTGCAAACAAGCGTGACATTTTCACCCCGAGGGCCTGCCTACATTAAATATTAGCACTGACAGGTGTAGATTTCTTATGCCAGCATATCATGTTGGTTGCCAGGGCTGTAGCCAGGAAGTCTCCCTCTGTCGTGTGCAGGTCACAAGTCGAAAAACACAAAGTGTCTGGAAGACGGACGGGGACAGTATATTTGTAGGATGTCTATGAACAGAATATTTGATAATCTGGGATTTGTTGTGTATAATAGCACAACATTAGCATGTTTACATCAGCAGGGCTTTGGGTTGTTGATCAGTACCAACAAACACTTCATCATGTGCTCCAAATAGTGACAAAGTAGCATTGTTACGTTCACTAAATGTTTCTATTGGATCTCTGCCCTAATTAGCTCGAGTCTTTGTTCCATTGTTAAACTGTCACTTTTATACCACTGCCCATCTTTAACCCACACACAGCTGTGCCAGAGGCATCTCAATATTGTTGCCAATTCCTCGGTCACCGGCAGAGGTTGATGAAAGTTATAAATTACTCAGTGCACTCTGTAAATTGTTTATATCGCCGGGAAGAAAATAAACAGAGGTGGAACAGGTTGAGGAAAATAGATCCGTGGAGCTGTTGGAGGAGATTGAGACAATATCCCAGAGAAGCTGCTGCAGGAGTCAAAACAGACCTGTTAAAGGGGCACTATGTAGTTTTAAGAGGAGATTCAAACTCAGGATTTTAATATTCACAATAAAATGAGGTAATAATACAAACTTAGAAATATTTTTCTTCCATAAGGGAATAAACAAGCTGCTCTCAGAGGAAAATAAGGTCTCAGAACACCGTTTGAAGCTAGAGAGGTGGCAGGGTCCGCCACATATTAACAGTATAGTGAAACTGTGTTGTCCTTTAAGCTCAGTTTGTGTATTTAGCTCGTTTAGCACATATATAACCTTTCACTTCACTATGCTCAATCTCTATTTCTGCTGCATTAAAGTGAAAAAGGACATAATTTATTCTGGCCTCAAAAATAATAATACAATGCAAGCGAATGATTTGGGAATTCAGCACAAACCCTGGACATGCTTCACTTTAACATCACCGATCAATACGGGCCGTCAGCGTCATTGTGTTCGGATGCTGGATGTTTCACTGCGGAGCCGATAAATTAAAAGCACGAAACGTAAACATGGATGATGGATGAGGGGAGATCTTGACATGGCATCAACTCTTCTACAGGTTTTCCTGACAACACCACAGTCGCCTCGAGGCAGACTACAAATCTTCACAGCCCTCCGGCCAAAGGATCGACTGCGTGTATGTAAGAAACCTTTTTTTGTTTTGTTTTTCCAAATAATTTGTTGGATTCAAACTTAATAGTGTTGATTTGTTTTAGCAGCACCCTTTGAAACCAGCTGGTGGACTCACAGGTATATCTAATATCTGAACAGCAGAATACTAAACAATTTATTCCTCTTTCTTTTGAAAAGAAAGCAGCTGAAGATTCGGAGCGCAGAGACTGAGAGGCCGACAGGAAGAGACAGTGAGATTAGGAGTGTTTGAAAAGTATTTTAAAGACACCTCTGATGTATGTAAATCGATGCCTCCCATGCCTTTGTGTATCTGAGGGGACAGACAGGCTGTCTCTCCACAGAAGGAGTGGGCTTCGATATGAGCTCCTACACTGCCCCCTGTTGGCGATACGCAGACGTGCACCATGAGGCACACATGAAAAGCCTTATAGAAGGAGTTAAGTGCTTATAGAAAATGGCTGGCTCGATGGATGGATGGCGATTATGATTTTTAAAAAAGAGACAGATATTCAGACGACATGTGCTCTACGATATAAACACGCTTTAAAATGCCTCTCTCAGCTTTTAAATCGACTGTTTCTCTCAATTAAAAGATCAATTTGTGTGCTTGCCGTTTAGAGATTCATACAAATATACACAGGCTCTGTGGAAATACAAGACTCGCGGGAGATAAACGCACACACCACATCCTGAGAGGGTGGGGAATTTTCATTTTATGCGGTCTATTGTTGCTTACTGCCCGAGCAGAGTGGATAAATCAAACCAATGGCCTGGGAACAGTCCTGGTCAGCCGCAGTGGGACGGCGAGAGGAGGGGACGGCGTGGAGTGAAAGCCCACACATTGGAAAATGAACTGCTGTCTTTCAAACCAAAATCCCACATGATGGGAAAGCAGCGAAGTGGCACTGCACTGTGACAGCGCCTTGTTAGTGACTTTAGCTTAAGAACTACCACTGCATTTGGCTCCTTCTGAGAGGCAAGACAGCCCGGAGAATGAATAAAAAGAAATATTGTGTGACGGGTTTGGTGGGTGGGTGGTCGGGGGGTGGGGGAGAGGAGTTATAGTGGAGGGGAGAATAGAAGAGAAAGAGAGGAGAGGGAAGAGAGATACAGCCATGGATCACCGGTTCTCTCTTAGTTCAAGGAAAGTTCATTGGAAGTCTTGCTCGGATTCATGTCATCTGTTTAGCTGTTCATTGGTCCCGGGGGTGCATCTCTCTGCCTTTACAGTCTGTTCAACTTGACAAAAGGGCAGGGGGCTTATCAAATCTCCAGCAGCCAGGAACAGGTTCTCTGCCAAGTTACATATTTCAAATGAAATTCACAATATCAATTATGGATCCCTCCCAGTACGGACAAAGCGGTTTCTCACTGGCAAGTATAGGCATATGATGGTTTGGAGCTTGTGAAGGAAAAACAACCCGCAATTTGGCAGACAGTAATAGTAGTCTAATTACAAACAGTGCCTCTGTCAGTGAGTAAGTGGGCATGCAGAATGCTATGAAAAATTGCTCCTTCTGTCTTTGTCCAGATGAATGAAAAGCAATGGGAATGAAAAAGGAGAGTCGTATGTAATTGCTACAACAAATGCCAAAGTGGCAAATGGCTGTTGTCAAACTGAGACAGTTCTGGACGCGTAAACAGGGAAATTAGGCAGAAGACAGTTCGTAGCCTGAACTCTGCTGTGAAAATGTATCTGCAAGCCGCACGCATCAATTCATAAGTTTCACAGTCACTGAAAAGTCATTACAAACTGAGCTAATAGACAAACACATGCGATCCACTGCTGCTACACACGAAGGACAAAGCAAACAAACATCAGCTTTTAATTAAGTTCATAACCAATCTGAAGGATGAACGCAGGTGAAAATAATTAAATGTCATTAAGGATATGTGCCGGCTTGGAAAAGAGCAGAGAGAAGCTGAGGTGTGATACGGGACCTAAACACTGAACTGGTCTTTTGTCAGCAGCTCCCAAACAGCATGACACACGTACGTGACCTTCATCGTACGGTCGGAGTTTGGTTAGGTTTAGGAAAACATCATGGTTTGGGTTTGAATCTCTGCATTTCTTCCATTACAAACGTACTTGTATTACCTGAGTAACTTATATCAGTAAGTTAAAACTCACCACTGGCTTCTGGTTTCACATGAACAGCAGTCTGCTGAATGAAAGTCTTGTCCTTGTCTAGTCAATCCACCATCCTACCACCTCCCAATAGTTGTTTCTCTTTACATCACTTCCTCCTCTGCAGCTGTGAAAACTACCTCAGCCACTAGAGGTCGCCGCCTATAACAACATTCATAACATTCGTAATAAGCTGCTTGATTTTTGGCCCCTGTATGCTCCCTCCTCTGGAAAAACTCACGTAGTTTAGAAACTACCACTCCAAATTAGTGTTTCAAAGTCTGTATTTTCCTCTTATTTACTGACATTATCTCCTGCGTACAGTTTGATGTAAAGACTCTGTTGGTCTGCAACAACTTTATTAACGTTCCTGCAGGTGTAACAAGCATAAACACTCATTTGTAGCTCATTTAAATTAACCAGAGGATGTTGAAGACTGTGCTTGAATATGGCAGCCTTCTGTTGCTCCTAACCTTCTCTGTCATCACTCTAAACGTCAGCATGGCTGATTTCACAGCACGGCTTTAAGCTGCAATCAACTTTCTTACTTGTCCAGTTGTCTGCTGATTCTCACAGGGATGATATCGTCACATGACCTGTATTTGGTGGAATAAAATGCAGTGGAATTTTTACTTTACACATTACAGACATGGCAGACTGGATTAAGATCACAGAAGTACCCTGCGATTATTACGAATCACTAGAGGGTCCCCGAGTGTCATCAAAATAATCCTATCTATCTAAAAACATCCATAATGTAAAGGCTAGTCAGCCTGCTGTTATTGTTTGCCATTATGTTTTTATTCATTTTTTACAGTTTTCTTTGTTTGCACTCAAACTAAATATATTACCCCCCTTGCTTTATTACATATAGCTCATTCTGAAATGTCACATTTACTGCAAAGGGTTTTATTTATTATAACGTTGAGTCTGAGTGTACAAATTAAATAACTTGGTGTGAGATTTATTAAGAGAGAGAATAACCAATTTAAAATGTGTTACCTTTATGTATATTACTTGAATATAAACACTTTATGTAAATGTCAGAGTTCTCTTGAACTTTATTTTCTTACAACTGAATAAACGCAGAAGGTTTATGTATACATTTGCATTAATTTAATTTAATCAGAGGAAGTTACTGACTCAACACGATAGAAAAACTTTTAATATGAGCCGATGCCATAAAATTAAATGGAACATTAACATGTAATTAAAATACTTGCAGGCTCAAAGTCAGAGTCGAGCTCAGGCTGACTTTAAAAGACGATAAAAAATGTATGAAAACTGAAATTACTGCGACGGCACGTTGACTTTTATTTGTGACAATGCTGTGCTTCTGCTCTGGTTAGGTTTAGACACGTTAAACTCTTGGTTAGGATTAGAAAAATATATTTTTTGGTCGCCACAATCATAGCTGAGGTTACGCTTACTTTTATATATCAGTACGTATCAGTTGTTCACAGAAATGTTCACTGCCGACATTTTATCCTTCTAAGTCAAAACTCAGTCCGAGGAGCACAAAACCTGGAGCTGGATTCTTTAAAGAGTTTGCAAAACTTCCCTTTCCCTCCCAAACAGCAGAGCGACATGTAAGTAATCCACTGCCGTAAATCAAAGGCCACTTGATCAACATAAAATTTTACATTCTGAGGGGGGATTAAGGTTTTTTTATTCACACTCGTGCACAGGTTGAGGAACGGCAGTGAGAGCTTTCATGTTGTCATCTCTCCAAAATGAAACACAAATTCTCTGTGGCGTCATTAAGACCTGAATTCTGTCAATCACAGCGCAGTCGAGCCCACACACAGACCCACTTTCTGCAGATGTAGTTCAAAAGAATAGATTTAGCATAAGCACAAGCTGGTTATTGTGGTGGAAATTAGTATTTCCCCTTGTAGAGAAGTGAACAAATAAAGGATGTATCAACAAAAGAACTTTGTCCTTTGTATTATTTAATAGAAACTATGGACTCTAGAGAATAAGAGTCCATTTCAGCTGAAAGGTCAGCGCTCTGCTGGGAAGGGAGATGGTAGATTTTGCGACTGCAGTTGTCATCATCTACCTATACTATTTAACTCTGAACAAACAAATCGAGACCAGAAAACGAATATAAGATGATACCGGCCCAACAAACCAGAACACTGGACCTTCCTGAGGGACGCTTCAACTTCCGACTGCACGTGCACGACATTACGAGGACAGATGAAGCTGCTTCGACGGCAAAGTGGGGCCTACTCCTTTGCTAGGTAAATAATATTCAAACAGTATATTGCCTTGTGTTTCCATTACGTCTCTGCCCACCTGCTGGGCCTCAGTATCTCATTATGTTATCCACATGTGTTCAACCTGGGGCCTTGTAAAACCACACAGACAAACAGAGCTGCTGTGTTGTTCCTGCATTGAAGAACTCAGAGTGTGACGGTTGAAGGCAGATTACATTTCATTTTCTATCATGTCTGCGGCGTTGCGAGGCCTCGAGTGTCTCAAGACGCTCGATGCAGATTCACACAAACACACATGAAATACAAACACTGAAATACACCTCCTGGTTGAGTCAAATGAAAAATGAAAGCTGTTAAAATCAGCCTCCCCGTTCGTTTTATTATTCCGCTTAGACCATGCTTCAATGTGATTAAAATAACACCGACTGCAGAAAAGGCCGGGATAATAAACCGGGAGGTTGTGCGCATGTATCATAATGCTTCATTTAGGCACTAATTCAAATTGAAAAACAATATAGGCTTGTAACGGTGACATGATTTGCTCACGCTTGTTTTCGGCGATGGCTGCGCTCAGAGCCGAGAACCTCTTAATACGCGGAGCTGGGCTACTTTACATATTTCAGACAAAAACAACATTATAGTGTCCACAAAAAACCTAAACACAGAGCCGAGGACGAGAATGCTTTCTTCTCCCCAGACGACAATTAATCAAAAGCTTTTCTGTTGGAAATGATCTCCTGTTTCTGAGGAGCGCAGGAGGAAACAGCATCTAATTTGTCCATCAGTTCTGTTGTCATATTCAGAAAGAAATCAATTCTTCAAACACGCAATGCACTAGTTCAAAACCTCTGGACAGAGCTGGCAGTGGACCTTGAGTTCACATTCTCTGGCCAATTACCACCTCATTTATGCAGCTTCTGTGAGATGCTCTTTCTACAACTGTGCGATAATTTGTGAACGTTGCCACGACAGATAAATCTAAACCAGAAGAGTGTTGCCGTTTGCCAAAGCATTGTGAGTATGTGCATAGCGATACTAACGTGAGCCGCAATCGTTAGCATGTCTGGCTAACAAGCTTATTTCATAGGGCATTAGTTTCTGGGGCAGTAGATAAAGTTCTGGGCTGGCAGGTTATTTAAGTTTTCTTTAAAGGCAGCAGGTAGTGGATACCATCATAAGCCATGTTTCCACTGCATGGCTCAGTTCGGCTCGACTCGACGTGCTCTTGTGACTTTTCTCAGTTTTGTTTTCCATTTGCAAACGATTCGATATGAGATATATTTCTTCAGCAACCAAACAGATGAACGTCTGCAGTTCATCAGTTGACCTTGGCATGGTTTTGCGGGCTGCCATCTGCAGTGTTTTTCCTGAACCTTTAGCACCAGCTCAGCTTGCAAGGAGCCTCGACAAAGGTGATACCAAAAAAGTAGCAGGTAGCATCCACAACATTTGACGATGGACAACAAAGAAAGGGTGAGTAAAGTCAAGCTGAGCCATGCCATGCTGTGGAAACATGGAAATAGTTGAAGATAATGTTTCTAAATGGATCATCAGGACATGTAGATTTAACCTCAGTCTTATGGAGCCATCAGGTTCATATTTAAATCATATTTCCAAAATTCACATTTCAAAATGAGTCAGTTATCATTATGTTAACAAGTGTTTTAAACAAACTTGTGGAGCTAAAGTTAGCTTAATAAGCTAGCTGCTGCCAGTGACATTCATCATTCTTGCCATGTTTCTATATTTTCCCCCTGCCATCATTGTAAACTGTGTGCGAGCTGGGTGGGAAGGTGAAGCATGGCAGGCGTAGCAACACTAGGAAGGTTTTGGACTTGTTATTTTTAATACAAGTTAGCTGGGTGGGGTTAATAAGCACTTACTCACCACGAGGGCAGGCCTTTCCTGGAAACGTTCCGGCTTGTTTATAATTCTGTTTGGGTTTCCTCCGTCCGCTCTTTATAGAACAATTCATGGCAGCCCCATAAAGGCCATTACAGAGCAGTTTAAAGTGACAAAGCATTTGATGTGAACAAGAAGCAGGGAGGCCATTATCACCGTCTAGGGCCAAGCTGTGGTTCCAAGTCCAGCTGGTACCCGCAGCCCCCCGGCGGCGCCCCCATGGCGACCGAATGTCCGCAGAGTACCACTCGGGCCTCGCAACTGTCCTGAAATACCGCTGAACGTCATCAGGATTTAATGAGGTGACAGTGCATTGTATCAAAAGCTGGTGGGGGGTCTACCGCTGTCTTCCACTCTCCCCTCATTAAAACCCTTTTAATGGACTCTGAGGAGGGCTAATCTCCTCTCACTGACTTAACGCGTGTTCAGGTTGTCAAGGAAAATTATTCTTGTTTAAGGACGAAGTTGCCATTCAGCTCTGAAATATTGATTGGAGCCAACTTAAAGGGAGTTGCTGGTTCACATTAGCGTGATGGCAGGGTGTCCATGGAGCTAATGGTTTTTTGGGAACTCCAAGAAATAACAACACAGAGTGGACTTTGAATTTAGAAAGTTGGGTGGAAGGTAAATCTAGAGGTCGCTGGAAAGAATGAACTGATAATTGCTTATTGATACTCCATCCGTACGCTGCACTGCTACGTCTAAGTACAGCATGAAGTCAGAAACAAAAAGGTTAAAGTGAACCCTGACAGGCATTTTTTTTTTAGGAGAACGGCTGACATTTACAAGCAGAGCTTCGCTGGCAACCGGATGACATTTCCTTACAAAAAACAGCATAGCATGGTTGGCAAACAGATCAGATCAATCAAAGTGTATATGATGTTTAAAGAACATCCCCCAACAGCAGCTTTTCACGTTCGCGTTCAGTCAAGATGAATATATTCTCCAATCAATGTGACAGCTTATGGAAATCAAACAGGCGCAGGCATTAGAGCTCTGGATGTGGAGCAGTTCTTTGTGTTTGTTTAGGGTTTCTTTTTTTTGTTTTTTCTTTCAAGAACAACTAATTACATCATTAAGCACATTAAAACAAATTTGCATTTCAGAAAAGGGCAAACGACATCTATCGTATGAAAAGCAATCTGTTTGTCATAGTAACGTGGAAATGAGAGATGGCTGCTCCATGGAAATTAAAGACGGGGGCCAAACGGCGCGTTAATTAGTACGACAGTAATTGTGTATTTACTCAGTTAATGAGTGCAGATGCTTAAAAGCAGATAATAGACCAATACGTCCTCAGGGGACTGTGACTTACATGAAATGAGCTTTCTTTTTCCAGTCAGGCGTGGTCATCACTCTCACTTATCAAGGTGTATGACACAGCTGTGAGTCTCAGTGGTGATCTCATACACTGCGCTCAATAACAAAATAATTAATTTAAAAGATGTCTACTGTTGCAGTGGAACAGAAACCTGTACAGTCTTTATAGGTGCAGGATGTAAGACATCAAAACAATTATGTCTTGCAATTCAGGATGATTTAAAGCAGCAGAGTGGACTGAGCCAGAATATTTGAATAAGAACAGCTCCCAGGTCAGTCCTTCTTCCTCTCTGCTGCCTTCTAAGCCCCTCCCACAGAGGAGCCTGTCGTGCACGAGCAGGCTTGTAACCACGGTAACAGAGGAAGCCAGATAACCAAGATGGCGCATTCAAAATAACAACAACATAAGCCCTGACTGTTCTATTTCTGATAAATACCACTAAATTACAATGATGAGTGCCTCGTGCCGAGTCACTGTAGATATCCCGAGTAACAAACAATATTCCTCACATGGTGGTAGACAGAGTTACCAGCTAATCATTCAGCTAATCATTACCAGGTGCAACATTTCTGCCTGCTGCCTTTCTGAAGCTTGAGTAGCATTATTCCTTGAAACCAGTCCAACAACTTCAGAGCGTACTGAACACAAACTAACGTTATAACTGCCCAGTCACTTGAAAGACACTTTTGCTAACCAGTAGCCACAAAGACAAAGCTAAACACCAGAGTTAGCATACAAGCTAACATGCCAGATCTACCAACAAGCTAGCTCGACTGCAACATCGTACGGCGCTTTTGGCAGTATTACTGTAACCGCCGCCATCATAGCTTTGTGGTTAAAACATGCAATGAAACATATTTTAAGCAGGGCTCCTTACCTGTCCAGCAGAAAAGCCGCTAACTCTGCGTCGTTCTTGGGTCCGTACAAATCCCGCAGCTCCTTCACCTCTGAAATGACTCCGACATTTATCCTGGTTTTCTCTCTGGCTCGGTCCAATTCTTTCTTTCACACTGCTTTTCTTCGTCAGTCTTCTTATTTCTTCGCTTTGAGGTGGGCAATGTGGGGCATGTTTCTGCTCTGTTGTTGTTGTCTGTTCTCCGCCATTTTTTACAGTTTGAGCTTCAACGTACATTACCAGGTGGAAGCAGGCACTGCGCCTGCGCGGGGAGGGGGGGGGAAGCAGCGCATGCACGAGAATGATTGACACTTCTCAGACACGCCCCTCGGCTCTGATTGGTTGTGTTGATCCGGGAGCCACTGGGTGGAGCCACAGACAGCTGAGCTGTGTCTTATTCTACTGTCAGATCATGATGACAATTATAACAAATATAACAAAAGCAGTGCAATAGTTACAGACTACAACTTAAATAATAATTAATAATGGTAATTAATGGTGATAATTAGATAATGTTAGTTAAAGGTGCGGTGTGCAAGAAATGTTGTTTCCAACATTCAAATATCAACTAAAATCATCAACACAGTGTGATGAGACTTGTATACGTGTTGTGTTGTGTTGTGTTGTGTTGTGTCAGAATACTGCTCTGAGCTCTTTGTGCACACTGCTAGCTGCTCTGCTAACTGAGCTTATTAGCTAACAGCATCTACAGTTAGCAGCAGTTAGCGGTGACCTTGGGAGGACGCCAATCCTTACATTACCTTTAAGTTTTTTATGTTTTTATGCTCTATATTATACTGTACATACATTCAGTTTTTGCCGACATATAATTGAGTGTCAAGGAGGGAGACGAGCCGGATAAAGTGGTTACCTGCTGTTGTATTTCCTTAAGATGTCTAAACGAACTGCATCATTACCACAGATGGATCTGTGTGTGTCTGTCGTCAGATGACCTCTGGACGGCTCACACAGGTAATGCTGAGAATGATGGGATTCATGCTGCCATTACAATTTCTGTCACTCTGAAATCAAAAAATCAAAAATTTAAGAGGATGACCTCAACGCTGGTGACTGTGGTGACAGGGAAGGACACTTGAACCACTGCTTATCTTAAAAAAGAAAAAGTAATACGTGATTCATTTTCCCGCTGACTGTCAGCCTCTGTAGTGAGGACTGTCATTCAGACAGCCTCGTCAGAAAAGTCTGGAAACAAAGTTTGTGGATGTGTTTTTTTCCTCACAACTGCACATTTATCATGTGTTGTGCTCGGTGAAATTGAGAGACAAACCTGAAATCCCTGAATGATTTTCGCATAGAGGCACTTTCTGTGATGTGAGGCGAAGCTATAACTCTTCAAAACAGCAGTTATCCTCCACAATCTATAAACATACATCATCCGGTAACAACACATTCATCACAGGACGGCAAGAAAAGAGCTGAGGGAGGGAAGGGCTGCGTAATACCGCTGATTAAATCTCAGGGAGAGCGGCACAAAACTTACATTCTCAAGCAAAATCATTTGTTCTTTGCAAATTAGTGTGGGCAGGTGCTATTATTCTCGCATGAACTCTTGGCTTTGGGAAAAGAAATTCATCTTTTCAGAAGGAGGAGAGAGCAAATCACTGAGAAGTTATTCAATCACTACCTGGCGATTCAAGTAAAATTACCTTTTTGCTTTGTATGCAACTCCGGAGCATCAGCGTAGATGGCATTTAGAACAATGATGGCGACTGTCAAAAGGAAGTGGTCCTGGTTCACAGCACCTGAAGACTGAAGGAACGAGAAACTTACTGGACTCACTGTAACTGCACAATTTCACTTTAAAGCTTCATTGACCCCTCGGATGAATCTCCTATCGCTCCCCCTCGCGAGGGCCAAACGCCGCTGCCCGAGACCCTTCCTTTAAACGTACACCAACAACACAACTCGACGTGTTTAACTGGAAAAAAACGCGACTGAACTCTGCTGCAATATGAATAAATAAGCAAAACATACGCTCATCTTGTGCCCCCTCACACAGCGTACAGTTCTGAACTCAATTTCACACTCCACTGCCTTCTCAGACAATTTAGACAGGCCGATGCCAACAGCAGAAAGTGAAGAGACAATGCATTTATTTATCGACTTTTTGGCAGAAGGGAGGATTTGTCAGACTGTGTGTGTGTGTGTGTGTGTGTGTGTTTGTGTGTGTGTGTGTGTGCGCCTATATATGACAGAGACACATCGGAGGGAAGCAAGAGAAATGTGATTCAGGCCCGAAGAGACGCAGAACGACGAGCGGGAGAGGAAGAGCGAGACAACGGGCACATCCAGGGGAATTGTTTTTCTTAGTCACTCATCCGGTGTTTGTCCCAGCGCTGCCGCCATGCGTCTGAGGAGGACATGAAATGCTTCCACGTCCACCGAGAGACAAACTCCACCGCCAGAGTGCTGACAAATAGAAATGACTCGGGTGGAGTTTAAATACAAGTAGGCCAGTTGTCACAACAACTCAATGCAAATACTGGACGAACAACTGCATGTTCCTCACATGTTTCATACACACTGCAGTCAGTGTGTTAGTCCAGCTGTCTGCACAGTGGCACAGTTTATACACTGCAGGAGTGACAGAATGGAACAATCTTACACATTATACAATTTTGTGCGTTATTAAAGGTGCATTCCGCCAATTTCACACCTACATTTGCAGTAACGTTCAACAAGTACATTTACCCAAGTACTTTATACTCGCAACAGTACTTGATTGCTTTAGTTACTAGTTACTTTGATTGCAAGATGCATCAAAGCCAAAGTAGTGCATTTTCAATACATTTAGCAATAAATAATAAATATGGAATTTAAAAATTTTGCTCTAATATCCTGTCCTCAACACTGTCTGACTGGTCATACGTCATTAGTCATAGCCTATCTACACTTAATGATCTGAGTCTGCGGAGTGGCTAGTAGCTAAATTTATCAGATAACAGTAGTGGAGAGGAAATATAAACTAGCAGAAGATGAAAATAGTTGTACTCAAGCAGAGTATTTGAGTTAATTGTGGTTAGTTACTGTACATTCCATCACTGGTTATTTCAAATTCGTTTTAATTTTTACTGTAAATGTACACAGGGTCCAAATATTGGTTATCAGACAACAAATAGGGGCAGCAGATTAGCTAACTGTTGCTAACTGTATTATGTTTATGACTGCTACTGTTAGCCTGTTAGCTCAGTTAGCTGTGCAGCTAGATGGAGAGTAAGTGTTTTCAGGCCCGGGGCTAGCTGGTTAGCATTCTTGATATCTCTACAAAACAATACATAGATGACTGACATAACGTCAATACTGTTATTTCTATTGATCATTTCATAATTAGTTAGCAAAGTTATATTTTAACATGACATCTCTAAAGCTATTAATATGGCTTTTAAGTACTTTTTACAACTGAAAATGTGTCATTAGCGGAACCTGTAAAAGAAAGCTCCATTTGCATTGTGGGAAATGTAGGATCCAGTGTTTTTAGAGTCAGACTCCTACAAGGGACTAAAAGTCAGGATCTGAAGCTGCTTCAATATTAACCATTCTTCTTTCTTCTTTCTTTTGATGCATGTCCTCCAACTTGAACTAAGTGCGATGCTAAATTGCCGGAGTGGCCCTTTAAACCATGAAGAATAATTCCACGGCGTGGCATCACATTTGTATTAAAACAGGACGGGAAGCTTGAAAGAAGAAAGCTTTTTGTTCTGTTTAAAAGTCATGAGACCTTTACTCTGCTGCATCTCTTCGCCTCGCCCTGTCGCCCTCTTTATGCTCGGGGGTCTGGAGGAAGCAGCCCTACTTAAAACAGATCTTTGGGTCTTTATTTCCTATCAGTTGCACACACTTTGCAAAGTGACGTCAAGGACAAAACCTTTAAGCTGGCAGGGGAAAATAGAGAGCCCTGCCAAAAAGAATTTCTGCCTGGAAATTATCCAAAGCACCGGCGTGTGTGAAATATCCCGGCGCTCCCCGAGTGGAACCGGGTTCAGGTTCACTGCGCAGTTCCTTATCACAAAGACTTTGGATAATTGACTCAGACATATCAAATAAACTTTCCACAAAATTCACAAGTAAGCAGGTATGACATTCTAATGGGCTTCTTCATTAAGTCTTCCGGCGGGGGGTAATGTGTTTGAAATGAATGTGACATTTTCGACTCCAAAGAGTTTTAGTCTTCGGTTATTCCTCCACGCCTGAGACTCGCTGGGGATGTAATTTATGCACAGTTGTGATCTAATACAAAGCTGTGTTTTCTAAGCTGCTGGAATCCGACATCTGACACCGAACAACACGCACATGTGCGCGCATATCAGGGCCGGGGGAAGAGCAGCGGCGTGCCGGTGGGGAACAAACAGGTATCTGATTGGAGCAGAAGTTTCCCGCTGCAAGAGGAGTCACCGGGTCAAACAGTCTTTCAGGCTCTGACCGCTGTGTGTGAGCAGTTGTGCATGGACATTTTATTTTATTCTTTCAACTATTTTCTATAAAATATGTGGCAGCTGCGATAACGTACCTCCTTCAGATTGTCGGCCTGGATTCAAAAAAAGGTCAGAGAGGCAGAAGAAGCTTTCACAGTCACAATATCACGCTGTGTTTTTGTTCCTGGGGGTTTTATATATAGTACTGCGAGCTCTATTCATAAAAAGGTTTGACCTGCACCACTGTCTGCCTTTGTGCTCCTGAAGAGTTACTTTTGCTGTCTGTCAGAGTGCGATACATAAAATTACAAAAAAATAATGAATATAAAACAAGCCGTGGAACGGTTTGGAAAAAAATGCCAGCGAAAGAAGATGAACATCATCTCCTTTCCGTGCAATATGAAGGGGTTAGTCTTCCCCGGTTGAGTTTTATCCAACACTCGGCGCTATAATCATCATTTCCCACTAAGCAGAAGCTCCCCAGATACTCCCCAGAGAGCGGCATCGAGCTGTACGAGCGCCTTCGCCACGTTACCATGGAAACATTCCCATGGCATAGCCCATTACAGGAGCAGACACTTACACATCATTTCGGAAAAAGCTTTCGGGTGGGGGGAGAGAGAGAGATTTCCACCCCGGAGTGAAAACACTGCGATTGTCTTCTGCTCAAACTTTAAACCTGAATCTTGCATCTATCTGTGCAAGGATGAGTGCTGGAGGGTTTTCTTCTTTGTAACATTTAAAGATGCACATTAAGTTTTATGAGACGATCCTCACTGACAGAAACAAACTGACCCTGAAGGACAACACAGTTTCATTCTGTCTGACTTTGTTTATATGTGGCGGACCCTGCCACCTTTCCAGCGTCCTCTGAGAACAGCCTGTTTGAGTTTCCACACAGCGCCCCTTTAAAGCTGCTGTCCAGGAAGTTTCTACTCAAAGAACTACACTTAAACGCAGCCGGCCAAAAACCCTGAGAGGAGAAATCAGCAGGTATTGAAGAAAGCCCCCCCCCCACACACACACACACACACACACAGCCCCTCTGCTAATGGAGAACAAGAATGCATCATATAATAAAATGTTCTGTAATTACCTCCAAACTGCTGACTCATTTCATCAAGCGTAAATTGAAAATAACAAACAACCCCCCGGCAGCCCCTTCGCCTCAGCATCTGTGTCCTCCATCACCTAAATGAGGACCTTGATGAGGTTAAGTACAACAGTAGCCCCTGCCCGATTGTTTCCCACACTCAGCGGTGGGGAGCCATTATTCTGGAGGCCTGCTCCGTTTTGATTAAGTCACGTTTTATTACGCCGTCTCTGCACCCGTGTAATGAGTCTGGCGTAAGGGTGATAAAGCTTTGATAAAACATCCAACGCGGCTGTTATGACTTCTCAGCTACCTAAAATAAATAATAAAGCGGGGCTGTGGTGGATGCTGAGTCTAACGCTCTGTGGCAGGATGCTGTTTGTTTACCTCGGGGGAGCACAGATAGGCCGGGCAGCTCTCCGGCCCCGACTGCAAATACCAAACCCATCAGACGTGCGCCGCTACATCACGGCGTGCATGTCGAAAGCCCCAGTCATCACTCACTCCCAGCACGCTGATTGCTCTATTATGACATATCATTACTTGTGTGACTAATGAGTCACCTAGGAATAGGTTGAGGTGAGGTTATCAATATTGAGGAGCCTTATAATAGGTGGACCTTTGCTGTGAATACAGGATGACTCATGATGGATCTCTTGCTTTTACGATGTTGATTTTTGAAGTGACTCATCACTTCCATATGACCTTTAATTGCGCAAAGTGATAGTCAATTCATCTTTGCAGGAAAAAACGGAATAAAAGCTCAACTGTGAAGTCTTAAGGGGGCCGCGTCGGCTGCCGCTGATTAGTTTGGGTTGGACCAGATTAAAGTGAATGGCAAGGGGACTGTTGATTAATGCTAGAGTCACTTCAAACTCACCTTGATTAATTCCACAGAAATCGTTGTTGGTGCTGAACTACTTTAGCCTCTGACAAACAAATGTTTCCTGAGCTCATAACCACGTACACGTTCGTTTGACAGTGACATTTCTGCTCATCAACGCTGCACCGACGGTCACATTCCCATTTGTAATAAATACATACGACAAATGAATGAGGACGTGCAGCCACACTTTGTGCAGACTTACAGCTCCGGTCCTGAGGAGCTGGAGCCGGTCCAGAAGCTTTAGGTACGGGGACGCGGAGATAAACAGCCACGTCTTCTCCTCCCAGCGTGCCGACTCCATTTACCAGCAGGCCCAGTGACACCTGTTCCTGCTGAGGTGAGTCTCAGGGATGGCATCTTAACATCTGTCCCCAGATCCCTCATCGAGTCTGTGCTCACTTCTAACATCACAGACTCGCTGACCTCACTTTCAAAGGCAAAACTTGAGAGGTTCATTAATTAAGTGAGCAAAATAGCTATCATTACCCAGCACTAACGATGAAGGACACACGGAGCACTGGTGGAGGACACATTCATACTTACTTTTTTGCTTCTCATTCTGAAGTAGACGCAGCACTGATTGGACTCAAAGGAACAAGAACCCTGCTGATGGTCTGTTCCCTCACCTCGCCTCACACCGGGTCAGGAGACGTCGACTACATCACTGAGAAATACAACCTGCCTGCTTATTCATGTTTCACTCCATGGCACTGGGATTCTTACGGTTGTTTCTGGCTGTGGACGGTAGCCGGACTGCTAGCAGCAGCCATGTTGCTAACTCTGTCTTTGTGACAGCGGCACCAACACTACCAACACCACAGGGAGAGTGAAAGAGTTGTTTATATCAGCTTTGCATAAAAGTATCCATAACACTGTAAAAAATGAAGTAAAAGTATAAGTATTGTCAGGAAAATGTGCCCAAGTATTCACAGCTGCCAGCATATAAAACTGGCACCTGTTACTGTTTACTATTATATATTAAATCATTATATTATCATCTTTTAAGCTGTAACTTCAACTGTAGTTGTAGTTACAGGTGAGAAAAGCTCCCACGTCACTGACCACAGTCTGAAACATCGTGCGACAGGTAGGCAGGCAGGTATTTCAGAGTTGAAACATATCCGCGGACTGCAGATATAAACTCTGCCCACATCTGTTCTGGATGTTGGATCCTATATTCTACCAAAAATCAGCAGAAGTGAAAGTGTTTTTTTTCGCGCAAAAATGCAAAACGAGTGTCGATCAAAATAGCTTCTGATGAATTTTATATGATTTGTCTTAATAGGTTAAGTAACTAAAGCTGTCAGATAGTTGTATTTCAGCAGAACGTACAGGTCTTTCACCTTTTTCAGATTTATAATTTTTGTGTCTTTGCATTTCCTCAAACAAATAAAGACGCAGGAAACACAGTGTGATGAGTCTAAGCAATTAAATGGGTAAATAGAAAAACAGATGGCTGCTTCTCTCTGGAATATAGTGAAGTAGAAGTATGAAGAAGCGTGACAAGAAAGGATTCGTTCAACACGGATGGACCAGTGTGCAGGAACATGTGGAGAGTTTGAGATTTGTTCCTCCATCCCACAAACACATCCGTGAGTCAGAAGGACACAGTGTTATATCTGGTGCTTGTCTTTGGGTCTTGTGTGTGAAACAGTGTGGAGAAATCACACAAAAGGAGGAAATGAAAAGCAACACATGACACATGAGGGCAGAACTTCAAAGTAAAACAGGAAATCACATAATACAGACGTCGTGTTAGCGTCGGCCTTCCTGTTCAGCTGAGTTCTGTGCCCACGCTGCTCACTTCTCTTTTTGGTTTGTTAATAATATATAATTTAGCGACGTGATCTAATTTGCTCCTTCCAGCCCTTTATACTTACAAAAGATCAGCGTGTCACAGGGCGAGCTGAGCTAACTGCATGAATTATAAGGTTAATCACAGTTCAGGATTTACATGCTGGCAGCCCTTCAGCTCGCACTGAAGGCCGACTCCACGGAAACACGCAACGTAAAGAGGAATCAGCTCGCTTTCTCAACTTGGCTTTGTGGTCGACACATCGGTGAGTTAGCATCAGCCGACCAGTGAGTGCAGGCTGGTGACTGCAGAGCTGCCGGCTGATTGTAATGAATATGACAGAAGTCATACAGTCAGACCTTCAAGATGAACAGACAGCAGAGAAACAGTTCATCTCTGTAAATGTCTCCTTTGATCTACCTGAAAATGACAAAAACACCGAGAGCATCGCTTTAAATTCGGCAGTTTTCTTCTTGGTGTTTTCACGTCAGAAGTTGCAGAAGTGCTGCCTCTGTGTAACCCCTCACAATCAGAGCAGGGATAAGCAATCAGTTTGAGGAAGCGTAAAGCAGACACTGGCTGCTTAATTGGCTGTCAAGAAATCCAACCGAAAATAGCACTCCATTCATAAGACGCGATGACGGAGACGAGTGTATGGATGCTGGGACTTGAGGTGGTGTGTGTGTGTGTGTGTGTGTGTGTGTGTGTGTGTGTGTGTGTGGGGTAAGCTTTTGTAAGGCTCTGTATATTGGCCGCATGACTCATGCCTATTGTGTAATAGTTTGAGGCTTATTATCTTCCATAACTTTGGAACTTATAGGAATCTGAAGGTTGTGGAGCTCCGCCAAGAAAACTAAAACTTAGCAGCTATCAGTCAAAAGTGACGACTGACACTTGCCCCAGTTATTATTTCTGAACCAGAAACATAAAGTGTAATAGACCATGTTCACACTGCAGCCATTTTCCTCTCACGTCACGCTCAGGGAGGGAACTGATACCATTTCTACCTGTTTGTTCACACTTGAGCTGATTAATTGGGCGGCAAACATCTGGAGGGACGTTGGATCCATATTTCAGGGTAACCCACCAGCTAACGTTAGCATTCAACCACCTCCTCGTTAACATTACTGCTTCGTCGCTCATCAAACAGGAAGTAAACAACACATTTAATAAACATGTGGCTAACGTTAGCGTTCGACCACTTCCCAGAGAACATGACTGTTTGATAATGTTAGAAGATCCTGGACACATTGCTTTAATCATGGAAGTGAAACACACTGGATGTATCAGAGGGTGATGTGAGCTGAAGGGGTTGAACGCTGACTTTAGTGTTTGAAACATGGCCTGATGTCCCTCCAGACCTTCACTGTCCTGACCGATTGTCCTTTCAGTTGCACAAAAACCAGGTAAATGGTAAAATGATTACGATTTGTGGGATTCCACGTGTGTTTTACGTTGTCCCGGTCGTGTGAATGCAGTCAGGGCTGCTGTCACCAAAAACAGCGAAACCTGGTGTCAGAGATAAGATTAATTTAGTCTCCTGTATCTAAACTACGGCTTTACCCCCGAGAACTCCATCCTGCAGCGTAGTTAAAACACACGACAGGGCCATTAAACCAAGGCGAGGAACGTAAAGCCCCGATGGAAAGACAGACTGAAACTCACCGAGCAATATACTCCTCTCTTGACATTCCTTTTGACAATTACTTATGTAATACAATTGCTTGCCAGCTGATGGTGGGAAGCAATTTGACAGTTTTATCACAACTTTGACAAAAGTAATTTACTCGGCTCAGTCCGTCTGTGCTTCTGCGGGAAATAAATCATCCAAATAAAAATAAATAAAGGGCACCCCGCCAGGATCTGACAGTTCAATGTCTTCCAGCTCCGGCGCAAATGGTGCAGTCTTCACCTAGCGTCATAAAAGTGTGAGCTAGCAGGGCTGTGTGCAGCCATCCATCATCCGTCTGGGGGACACTTTGGTGGTCCGACGCTGCTCATAGGACAGCTGGGACCATAACCATGCAGCTGTTTCAAGCTTAGCCTCACAGAAAGTGTGATTGGTTTAAAGAAACTGGATTTAGGACGGCTTTAGAGTTTATTTTTCATATTGCTAGGTCTTTAGTGCTACGAAAAGTTTGGGATCATCGTGTGTTCCAGCTCAGCAGAGACAGATATATTGGTGTAAACTTCTTCTTTCACTTGTTAGTTCCTGCCTCTTCTTCTTCAGGTACACAGACCTCACTGCATCGTACCATCAACAGCATCACATCCTGAGTTCCTCTGTGATTCCTGCCTCTACAGTATAATGTATATTTAAGTCCACAGAGAAGTGATAATGCAGGAAAAGTTTTTTGTAGCTCTGCATCAAACTCAACTCAATAACCTGTACGACAGGACATTACCGGGAGGCTGGGATCAATACCAACAATATCAACCCCAATTATTATACATCTCCATGGTTTCCACGTTCTTTTACCAAACCTGAACGGTCGCACGAGTGAATTATGACCTCCGCCCTCTCAGGTTTGTCTCCGCCGGGCGCGGTGACGAAGCATTCCTCAAAGATAATGTGTATTATATTTGACACGAAGGCTGTTTTGAGAGTTATTATACTCAAATTAGCTTCAGAGTCGCTCGTGTTATTGATGTGGAAAAGGAAATATAATCTGATGCATACATAATTATCACCCGTTAATGCTCAGAGGAGAGATAGATCTTGGCTTAATGTTGTAGATTAGGGCTGCGGCGTGCGAGCTGATTTCAGGGGGAATGGGTGGTGTTTACTGACTGATAAGATTAACCGTAGATCACATGAGCATTTAAAAGATTTACACAAAGCCTATTAGTTGTAAAATATATTCACTTCGGGCCATCCGCCGCAGTGTTTCTGTGAGATTGCAGCAACACACCCCAAGGACCGGGCTTGTTGATCGCGCTGCAGTCGCTGTCGCGGTGGGAGCTGGCTTTGATGTAATATTGTGATATTTCATTTGATTATGCTGATTTGATTGTGCGAGGTCATCCATCCTGCCTGATGTCTCCGATATCCTTCAAAAGCATTTTGCTTTATTGGCTCGCCGGTATACACACTAGAATTTCAATGGATGTTTGATGGTATTAATGCACCATTTAAATGCAGACCCTGGAGTTGGGGAGGAGGGAGGGAAGCCCATGTGGAGAGAGCACGCATGGAATCTGAAAGTCAGATGTCAGAGGAGTCGGTGGAGGAGGTGGAATTTTCTCAAAATGCAGATACTACGCTGGAGTGGAATATCAAATGTTCAAATCTCTTTCAGGGATTTTGTAGTGTGACTAAAAAGAAAGAAAAAAAAAGGGGGGTGGGAGCTTTTCTCTCTCAAACTTACAATCACCCACTCCACAGTTTCTCAGAGAGGAGCTCAGCCAAGCTTATGCCACTTTGAGAATAAAGCAGAAGCGTTTAAGCACGCAAATGAAGTGAATGGTGAACAGATGTGCGGCACACCTGAGACGGGACGACAGCGAGCGGCGGTGTTTCCTGTTCACGGCAGCAGAAGGAAGCCAACCGTTCAAATGATACACGACATCTAAGAACAGACAGCAGAGACACACCAGAGCGTTCCCTCTCTCTCTCCAGGCATGATCAACACATTCAGCTCACTGTTTTACATTTCCTGCCGCCTTTAAGAACGCAGTCGTGATTTTCGCCAGTGCAGCGGCAATTAGCACGGTGACAGAATTAGACATCCAATCAAAACAAACTAAATTTAACATTAAACATGTCGTCTTCTGCTGCGTTAAAAAAAAGAAGAAAGGTTTCCTGAAAGTTGAAGAAAATGAAATGTGTCCGCTGAGTCACCGCTTGGGGAAATCAATTCATTTAGTCATACAGAGGTGCTAAGTTATTTATTGCCTGTCAGCATGAGCTGTTAGTTCAATTTAATTTCTTGCTGTGGAAAGAACAGAGACGCCACAGAGGAAATATGAAGAGAATTACTTTATTTATGCAAACAGGATGTGCTCTTTTTTTAAAAAAAACAAAAAAAACAATCTTTTTTATCCTATTGTTTCCCTGTAGGACGAGATTAGCATCTTTTTTCACGAGCATACTTATTTTACCATTTCAAGTGGCTGCAGAGCACATTCAGAAGAAATGCCTGTCGAATGTGAAAACACGAAAACACACAAGAACTGAAATTAATACAAATGTGCTCCAATTAAAAAAACATTTCTAAATATCAGAACCAGACAGCAGCAGACATGTGCACCAGGACACATGAAGGAGATGAGTGGTTTCTGAATTAGCAACAGAAAAAGGCGAAGAAGCTTTCCAGCCGGGGCTTCGAGGCCGTGACGTCTTTGAGACGCCTGCTGAGCTGCGTAGCAAACATCCAAGCGTCCATTTGTTAGCATCCAGACGTGCTTCACTTAGCGTCTGCTGGTTGTGATCTGAGCTGACATCAACATGTCAGAAGCTCATTCAGCACAGTTACAGCAGCACGTCAATCTAAACCTTAATGTTTTGCATGTAAACACTAGCATTTAGCATTTTTAGCATGTCAAGCTCACATTATGACCGCCGAGCTAACACCAGCATGCTAGGACACCACATTTACCACTTCATAGCAGCCATCATAAATAAATGGTAAATTCATAGTTCAGCATTTGTTTACTGTAAAGCTGCAACTCATGTTAATAATACTTCGTAAATGGGTAATAAATACTGTGTAGTCGTCTGCAAACAGGATTTAATTTGCATAATAAATGGTTTGTAGAGCACTACATTGTTTATTACATAACTCTTCACTCGGGTTTAATCTACGATAAACTTACCATTTATTAATGATGGTTGTTAAAAAGTGTTACCCTGACATGTAATTCTAAACCAGGGGTTCTCAAAGTGGGGTTCAGGGACCTCTAAGGGTCCTTGAGCGGCCTCCAGGTGGTCCCCAGCAAAACTGGGGGATAATTTTATCTTTGCTATAATCTCATCCGTAAGTAACACAATGACCAAATGTATGATTGTCGAGTTTCATGCACTTCCTGTTAAACCATCTAAAAGCAAGATTCTTGTCAGAAGGGGGACCCAGGGGGCCGGATCGTATAAAGTGGGGTAATGTGTGATGGTTTAGGGGTCCTCGATATGTAAAAGTGTTCAGAACCACTGTTTCTAAACAATGTTTGCACGCACACACATGCTAATAATTAGCATGTTAGCTGAGCCGTCCTTTTCTCATGTGAAATGTGAGATTTCACCTGTTTGATGCTGGGTAAAAAATGAAGAGGGTCGCATTATTCAAACTCTGAGTACGATGGATGTTTGTGATGACATTTTTATAACGAACCACTTGGTAATAGTTCAGATTTTTCATTCTGTACGAGTGTTGGACCAACAGATTCAGGGACACTGGATGAACTGAACTGGATCATATTTCTAGAATACTCTTTAAGGAGTTTGAACACAAGAAAGTGAACTTATTGTACAATAAATGCTCCCTGAACATGTCAGGGAGTCCATCTAGAAGCCTCAACTTTGGAGTACAGCAAATTAAAATTGATAAAGATTTCCGCGGTTGAAAAACTGACGACAGACAACTGAAATTTCTTGAAGCACAATCAGATTCTACATCCAACTAGCAGAGCATGTAGCATAGAAAGTCTTCAGGAGTAACTAGCAGGACCAAGCAGCTGGGGTCAGTTTAAACGAGTTACCTGTTGCTTCATTGAAAAGGTTAGAACATTTCCTCACAACACTTAATAACAGCTGCGACTATTAAACAGGTGAACCGGCGGACACGAGACGTTTTCAGACAACCCTGTTTTTGACTCCTCACAATAGCACCATTCACAGAAGAGTCGTACCTCAGCATCGTCACACGGCTCATTTAAAATCAAAAAGTACTCCCTCAACGCAACACCTCGGCGCCGTCAATCCATTTGTCAGCCTACTCGTTCTGAGCTCTGCTTAAAAGGCCATTTATCTGCTCACGCCAAATCATAATTGGCATTCTAATGGCAGTAAAATGACACCAATAAATACTCAGCGATCAGAGCCACCACGAGCACTTCACGAGCGTTGCACCCCTTTTTACTAAAGTGGACGTTTTCCTCTTCAGATCATCAATGAGCACAAAGATACCTGCACACAGATGCATAGAGAATGGGGCTTTTAACCCTCCCCACCCTCGTTCCTCCCACGAAATAATAACCCTTTTAAATGCAAATACCCGGGAGGAAGCCGGCTTCTTATCGTACGTTTCATTGTCTCCTCCGGGGTGGTGGGTTAGGGGGCTGTTTTGCTCTGCATCTGCATGTAATTGCACACACACCGCATACTTACAATTTATACAGGATGAAAGCAGCTTCAGAATAAATTACAATATAAGGCGAGAGGAAGCTATTAAATGCACATATAGAGAAAGTTACTCCGGTGGATGAAACTGGCAGGTTCTTTAAGTTGATGTATAGGTGAGGACAGCTGGCTGATTATCTGAGACTGATTTAATTCATGGTTTCCTCTGTCTTTTGTCTGGAATGCCATCTTTGCCTCACAGATATCCGTTTAAACCTGGTGGTAAGAGATGGTAACACACATACTTGAGCCTGACGAGTCAAACAGGTGTTCAGTGAAGAAAGACAGCAGGTGTGTCTGCTGCACACGACGCTACAAAGCTGCCACACACAAAATAACATCCTTCTGATATTCCCTCATCCTCCAGCACTGACTCAAGGAGAACCTCCACCAGTTTCCACCCCAACTGTAACACTAAATAACACCAGTACTAAGAAAACCTGACTTTCATGCTGCCCTGCTTATTTTGACTCTAATGTGAGCGAGTAAACCCTCTCCTGCTCCCCTCTGCACAGATCACTGGGAGAGCACAGTGGCAGGTTAAGACTGCCATCTAGTGGCCGGAGAGAGAAATACACTTGGACGTACAATGATTCAGAAAGTGTAGGACGTCTTTATGTGTTTGATTTTCACATTAAACAGCATGTAACATCATTCCAATATGGAGTAATAACACAACATGCATTGAAAGATACACACACTAATAAATCATGGGTTAAAAAGACATGATTTCTTTTACAAAAACAACTAATAAAACATGCTAAACAGTTTTTGTGACCAGAGGCTTCTTGCCATCGCTTGCTTTCATCAGGGCTTTGATGGCCCTCGCCCTCATTTCCAGCTCCAGAAGCTCCAGCTGCTGAATCGACGGCGGACACGCTGCAGGTGCACGACTCCCACCTGCAGCAGCTGCACTGTGAACAGGTGAGCTCACATCTGTGGACTGCAGCGGCGCGCTCGGCACCTCCTCGGCTACCTCTTTGCTAGAAGCGTCCGATAGCGCTAAAATCTCGCTGACGCTTTTGTCTATGTCACTCTGGATGTCTTTCTTTGCCTCCGTTGGTTGAGAGCCCGTGGGGGGTTCGGGATTGGCTGGTTCAGGTTTTACAACTGGGTCAGCGCCTTCCCTGATGCTGTCTGCTGCTTTGACAGCCCCGTCCACAGCTTTAACAGTCTGTTCCTCTTTGGGTCCCTCTATGTCGCTGTCGTACGTGTCTGCGTTGATGCTGAGGACGTCGCTCTCCTCGCCCGAACCACCAGCCTCTGTAAGGAAGATTACATCAACACATTTTAAATGTAAAAAATGTTCTCTTCAGAGCTTTATCCCTGTCTTTGAAGTTGATGGAGAGCCTGGGGGATGTTCTTTGTGCGCAGTACATACTAATTACCTTGCTTGGGGTCTTCAGTTTTTGCAGTTTCTTTGAGGCAAGATGTAGAGTCCACATTATTGTCTTGCCTTCATGGGGGAAAAATAAAAGAAACATATAAAAGTAAGAGAAAAGCATGAGAACAAACTCTTCTCTCATTCTGAATTAGTGTTCACTCACTGGCTTTCCAAGGTCTCTCCTGGGCTGGTTTTGTCGCCATCTGCAGATGTTACTTCTTCCCCTAGACACAAACAACAGCTGAGCTGAGTGAAAGGGTTTGCGTGTTTTACAATGCTTCATTGTCTAAAGCACAGACAGTCCAGGAAGGAAACAGCTGCGATGAGTTTGCCAAACTGGCCTCAAGTCTTACCTGCCAAGATCTGAGTAAGATTTCTCTCTGAGATCGGTTCCAGCTGCTCCCAGCACAGCGTTTTGATTTCCTCTAAACTACAGTCCTGTGAATAATAAAATGTTCAGCAGAGTCTTTCATCAACAAAACATAACTTCATCAATATGTGCACCAAAATACAGTAAATGCCTGTAAAACATGGAAGAACTCTTTTCATGAAATCATCACTATCGCTCAAGGGGTTGGTGCATTTTCAGCCAAAGCCAATTATAGCCAACAGTATGAAATATGGACAGTTTTATTGTGGACGACCATCTTAAAAACAACGTTTAAGGAAGTCTACACTGTTGTGAAATGAGGCTATCAGTGGTTATATTTTTCCTTTATCGATGAAAAACACAGACTTGAAGTGTGAAAACATTTCAAACATTGAGAAAAGGTTATCTTAAACTGACATTTACATGCAACCACATGTGTTCCAGCCACATGACGATTAAGAGTTTATAATCAGCCCTGTGTAACAGAGAGTTTTTATAAGATCACACTACTACCTTGAGCTCATCAGGCAGCATTTTGCGCAGCTTCTTGTCCCCCAGCACGCGGAAACACTGCTCCAGCATCTCCCGCTTGTCAGCGACGTAAGCGGTGATGGGCTTGAATGGCAGACTGAGGTCAAGTCCCCCGTCCTCGATGTCACTGCCAATCCTGTCCAGCTCTGGGTCAGCGAGTTCATCTTTGGAGTCCTGCTTTGGGGAAAACAACATGTCACTGAGACACAGTGTACGGGAGTCTTGGACAAGTCTGCAAGTGTGATAAATCCAGCACTAAAGGTTTTAAAGATTGTAATCTTTACAACTATTTTTGTTTGGTTTGGTTCTTTCACAGGAACAATCCAGTTAAGCATCCAGTGTGACTGTGTTCTGCATCAAAATGTTTTAACATCTTTAACCCCTGTTATTCAAACAGACATTATGTCTTCCTAAAATAACTGTTACTAGGGTTATTCTTATTATTAGACAGGTTTGTGTTATCAGGTGCATTAAATGGAACAAGATATGCAGGTCAATTAGTCTCCAATCAGTCGCAATACTTTCATGAATGTTCAGTGTTTGTTTAAATCATTTCAGAGCTTCAAATCTATGATCATGTAGAAGCTTACACCAACGTGTTTCTGACATTTTGTCCACCTCATATCAATACTTCGATGTGTTTTACTTACTTCAATTTCACAACTTAACAAAAACATACACATCTACATCTACATGTTTTATAATTTCAATTTTAGTTGCATGTTTGGCTTTGTGGTGCAATAAATATAACCTCTCCATAAACACATGGCACAACACAGGAGGACTCACTCCTCAGGTCAAGACACTGACATCTGAAGGAGGAAAATCATTCCTTTGAGGACAACAATGTGAACATCTTAGCTAGAGAATACAGATGGCTTGAAAGAGGAGTAAAAGAATCCATCTATGTCAAAGAAGAGGTGGCCTGAGATGCTACTTATCACCAACCTACAATGCATCACTGAGTTCTCTCCCCAGACAGCTTAACCACCATTCGCACATGGGCTCACCTAGCCCCTAGCAACCCACATGAAGGTTGGTTGGGTCAACGACCCACAAGTGGCCCTAACAACTCTAAAACTCAGAGCTCCCATGTGTCCGACTCTATAAGGAGTTTAAACGCCTGCAGCTCCTCCAGTTAGCTAGAACTGAAGAAGCATCTTGGATGAGAGGTGAAATGTCTTCAAAAAACTGAAACAAGTCCAGTTACCTACGATACAAATGACTGAGAACCTTCACCAACAAATATATAAAACAATTAATTATAATTTGTTTTGGTCAGTAATGCACACACAGAATTGACACAACTCTGATTTAAAAGAAAATAGTACCAAAGCTGACTGAATCATTTTATACCTCCATCTCTGTCATTTCAAATATCAAACAAACACTATTTATTTATGTTTATTTATATCTAAAATGACTTTTTGGTAACACAGATGCAATGTAAACGTCAAATTGGAAATTAACAGCAGCAAACGAGGTCAATGAGGCCTTTAATGCTTTTATTACTATTGTTAAAATTAGTCCTTCCAGAATAATTTACCATCAGGGTGCCTAAAGTTTAACGCAAGATTAAATCTTAATTGTTTTGGGTAACTACTTCTATCAAACCTCTGAATTGTGTATCATATTGTGTCTGTGTAACGTTGCTGTTAACATGAACACAGCTCGTGTAAAGATGGAGCTACAGTTGTAAACAAACATTAGCATTAGCATGGAGCTAGCTTGCGCGTCCCATTAGCCCGGATAACTCGCCTCTACGTTGGCTTCCGCGCTTCTTCGTTTGCTGCTGTCGTGTCGTTCTTCGGACTGCGAGTGTTTCCTTTTCTTCTCAGCGCTACTTGATTTCTTTTTGAGCATTTTCGACGTAAATAAACCTGTCCGTCCCTAGAAAGCTGGATCTCTGTCGCTCTCTCGCTGGTTAAAGTTGAATGTCGCGGGGCAGACGCGTCATCAGCAGGCGACGACTTCTTCTTCTGGTGTCGGAGATAAACCAGGACAATGTTTTGGTGCTATCGCCCCCTGCTGGGCCGGGGCGTCACTGCTCACCTGTGTTTTCCAGATATCTGAGTATATTTACGAGCATTTTAAGCAATGTTAATTCCATTATACTTAACATTGTGCTTCCTTATTTATCCGTCAGGTTTAGCAGTGTTGTTGTATCTTGTTTTAAAGAGAGAGGTCAAGATTGTATTTCAAAATGCTCTGCATTCACTAGCAGACCTATCAAATGAGCATTGCAACACTAGAATATGACCATATGTCCATAATCGGTGAGAGTAACACATCATTCTAGCAAACATTTTCTTCTCGCCCCAGCAACAAAGAGCTATAGGATCTGTGAATGTTACAGCTGCGAAACCGTCTGTATTTTGACTGAGCCTCTCTCTCACAGCGAGGGGTGCCGCTCCTGTGACCTCTCAAGCTGTTGATGGAAGTGCAAATACATTCAAACTGTATCCCTTCATCTTTTAACACTTCAAAGCTTGCACAGATTACCGGTGACAGTCAATCACGAGTGCGTCTCCTGTATTTCACGCGGTCTCGCCATCTCCCGGTTTCCATCTGCCTCACCGTTTCATCAAATGCTGTGTATCGGATTCATTACTGCAAAGACCTTCAAACCTGCCGCCGCTGCTCATTTACATCATCCAGGTTTCACATTTTAAAGCAGATGGAACTATACTCATATGTGTGTTTCAAAGGAGTTTACAAAGGATTTGGGGCTGCATAATAATGACACGGGTCACAAATGTTTGCAAAACTTGCAGAAATCAAGAGACACGTATGAAAATGTACTGTCAGTGACTGTAGAGCATTATGCATGGCCGGTAGAAAGCAGTTCAAACTGTGACACTAAACATAAACAGCACAATTATTATTTTATTTTGCTGAAATATGACACAGAGATGTTATTCTGCAGATACGTCTCCAAGAGAGGTTATACACTGAAAGCTGAAAGGCTGAACATACACACAGATTCACACATTAAAAAAAGACTTTCTTGCTATTTAAATGAAAAGATCAACAGAGCGACAGACGTATATATTTTTTTAAATCAAATGTTTATTCTGTCCGTTAGACTTTTGCAAAGTAAAGGGTAAAACACTACCTTTGTATCCCCTAAAAAAGTTCACTAATTTCCCTTAAAGTTGACATTAAACTGATCTCCTGATGGAGCAGAACTATATTAAATCTCACCAGTAAACACCTCTGCTGCTCTCTCCAGCATGCCCTCCTTATTACCACCCAGATAGCCGTGCATTTCCTTCAGCTGGACCGAGACACAGGTTTCAAGGTGGTGACGACAAAAGCAAGCTGTAAATCACTCTAATTGGCTTCCCCGCCTCTGCCTGAAATAAGGCGGGAGCCAATGCGATGGCTGCCCAGGCGCCATGGCGACAGCTGTCTCCACATAATGCAGGTTGTTATCCTGATGCCATCCGCCAAATTATGCAGTGGATGTGGTGGGAGGCGCGCATCGATCACAATCACGTCACAATGTGTTTTCTTTGCAACATCTGCTCCCATGTGTCTGGATATCGCCTCGTTAAAAGGGCAATGATGGAGCTGGCACTGTTGAAGAGGACATTGCATTTGGGAGCCATGCACAGGATCAGAAAAACAACCACAGTGTGCAAGTTCTGAGAACTGAAGCCAAACAGTTTCTCAAAAAAAGTATGTTCCTGCAACCCAACCTGGAGAAAAAGTGTAAGTTAAACTTCACATGTCTTTATGTTGCAACTGCAGTTCCTTTAGGTTCAGTTTTAAATGTTTTCATGCGATAATGGCTTTTTCGTCAAAAACATGACTGGAGATCTCCGACTTCCCCTCAAAAAATATACGTTTTTGACACCACAAACACGTCCAGAAATTGTCCCGAGGCAGCGTCCTGCTTACAAATGTTGAAGCTACGGTGGCCCTGAAGTGCAAATCACAACGGAAAATTTGAAAACACACTGGAGGTAGTGAAGACCGGCTCTGGAGGATGAGGCAGGAGATTGGGAAGGAGGCTGAAGAGGTTGGTGTGTTTACTGGGGAAACTACAGCTCACAGCTGTTGAAATGCAGTCACAAACTGCAGCCTTCTGGCCTATAACTCCACCCCATCACCTCCACCTCCTGATATGACAGTCAGGCCATAAACATGGAATATGAACGTGATAAGACGTGTTTTGTAGAAATGTTTATATGGTACGTAGCCGATGACACATCAGCGGTTTGCAGACACGTTAAATACCAACATTTCATCACATCGACTTGGCCGGTTGCTTAGTTTTCTGATAAGAGATCATTTTTATTCACCACAGGAGATGACTGCATTCTCAAAAGAGAAATAGCGCTTTATGATTCTCGCTTTGTCTTCAACAGGGTCGAGAGTATCTGTTGAATACACATCAAGGCTGTGTTGTCTAACGAGGATATGTGGCTAATCAAGAGATGTGTGGCAGTGAGTTGAAGGCTCTCTTCTATTCTTCTCATTTAATTTAGTTTAGTTGCATAATGCATGGTGAGTCACAAGGAAAAACGAGAACATTTCAACCAGTGGAAGTGAGATTAAAATGTGTTGATGAGAATGTCTCTCATCAGAGGAGAAAAACCAAGAACAGAAGAGGATAAGAAACTAACAGATAAATAAAGTCAACAAAGCGAATATAAAACAAATCAATCTCAGTCTGATGCAGGAGACACAAAGACACTGAGCAGTATCAGTTATTGTCGTGGTGCATATGTGTGTCTGCCGCTTCAGACCATCAGGATTTCAGGAAAAAGGAGCAAAAACATAATAATATCATTTGTCAACGTTCTTCTGTTTAAATGTTTCCCTGCTTGCTAAATACATACCAGAGTTCTGACAATAGCTTTGATTGCATTCAATTAGTCGTATCTGGGTTTGTTTACACGCCGACTATAATGCCACTTCCGAGCAATTGTCTTGGTGCGACAAAAATTACATAAACTAATTCAAAACTGCGCCCTGTCATCACAGATTGATTAAACAATTAGACATTTTCCAACAAGCCTTTCAGGACAATTATTATCTCTGAAGAGAAACAGTGTTGAATTCACTTGGAGAGCACAAATCAGCCGATTCTATGGCTCGGTGAAATGCACACACGTCAGATGTTCTCATTTCAGCCCTCCAGGTAGATCTGAATACCTTTTGTTGAAGTTGTATAAGTTCTTCCTGTGAACAGACAACTTGCCAATCAACACCTCAGCTTGACAAAGCCACACTTATTGACAGTGGGTGGAGGATAACAGGTTGTCTGCCAACTGACAGCGATGTGCTTTTTTGTACCGATTCACTTGAAACACACCTGTGACGAACTCTCAGCTTCAGATATAGCCGTGTTTTTAGACTTTCTCCTGGAAGCCAATTCATACACTTAAATATTAAAAACACAGCTTGTTGTACCACTGAGCAGTTTGTTAACAGAGTGTTTGTGTTTAGTTTTATTTAAGACTTAAGGATTTAAAATTGCTTGTATCCATCCAATGACCCAATCGGAACGCTGGGATTCTGATTCTGATCATTTTAAGTGACAAAGAATCAGCCTATGATGATTTTATGACATAAATGTGTTACTTACATACTGAAAACTGACTTGACGTGGTGACTTTACCATGTGGAATTGTTTTAAGCCTGCATTCTTTCTACATGCCAGCAGGGGGCAAGTTCACCGGTTGCAAAAAGAAGTGTGATTGTATGTAAGCTTATAAGAAAAGCTCTCACCTCTCACTTCATTAAACACACCCCAGATGAGTTTATGGTCTCAGTCACTAGTTTCAAGTCTTCTTTAAGACAGCTTCATGTTCATTTTGTGAATTATAATCCAATTTAGAGTCAAATAGATGATGGAGCAGGGTATCCTCCCCTGCTCCACTGGGTTTTGTCCAAATATGATCATTTGTGGCTTCAAATCATGGTATGTAATCACAGTGAAAGCATGTACAGTGTCCCAGCAGGAAGCCGACTGACCAGCTCGACACACATTTCTCTGCTTGTCCGAGCCTCCTCAGCATCATCTCACAGCTACTGTAAGAGCACTCTGATAGATTGAGTCTCTCAACAGTCTGTTGACATTCAGACACCTTAATATCACGTCACTGGTCCCCAGAGATGCAGCCATACAGATAATGGCCCATCACTGAAGGGTTGGAGAGGTGTCTTTCACAAATCTCCGCCCTATGGCCAAAGAGCCACAGCAGCTCCGCTCTGCAAAAAAAACAATCCAGCAGAGGATCTCTGGGCTTTAATTCGGCCCGTTCTAATGGCGGTCCAGAATGTCCCGATCCATGCTCTCATGAGCATCCTCAGCTGTCACCCTGATCGCCGTCTGCTCTATGAGCTTCAATTATCTCTGCACTGCTCTGTGCAGCAGGCTGACAGCTGTCGCCCATTAAACATAACTAATGGATTAGTTATCAGTGGCTGTAACATTAGAGCCAGTGGTTAACATTTTGTCCTAATAACTATTATTCCTCACATTTTAGAAGTGCTTATTTCAGTATTAAGCCACTAACTCGCCCTGTTTTAAATAACCCTGATGAAGTCTGAACAGGTGAGGCAGGTGAGGCAGGTGAGGCAGGTGAGGCAGTACAGATCAGGAGGCCTGGGTCACAGTACCGAGGTAAAACTATGCTTATAGGGGCCTTTGTTGCATTAAAAAAGATTAAATGTCTGCATCATTATCAATTTACAGCGCTGGCTAAATATTCACGTTCAAGTGTAGTAAATTATCCCCTTAAAAAACAACTAATAGCACCACATAAAACACTGAAGAACGGCGCTAAAGAACTAATTACTTTCTTTTTGGCTGAGGATCGCAGTACAACAGCTCTCCTGCTTCCCTCATTCAGCATGGTGTTAACTTAAATATCAATTGTTCTCACTTAAGCAGCAGCTTCTCTCCCCGGTGAGGCTCGGCAGCTTGTTAGAGGACTGCAGAAACAAGGCGGTGTGTACACAGTTGTTGCCTTGAGTAATGAAAGCCAGGGATGTCTATTAAAAATCTATTCATTGCCTCGCGCCGACTTCTAGGAGAGCTGCAGCTCATCAAGAGCAGCAGTCATCGCCGAGCGAAGGCGTCGGGCTTCGACAGAGCCTTCTGGCTCGTGCTCATCAGTTTATGCTATAGCAGAGACATCTTTAAAATATGCATGAGCCCGCTGAGGTTTGAATGTTAAAGTGCAGCGATTGTGCAGCCTTGTTGGAGGAAGAGGCGCCGCAGCTACATCCTGATAAAACCTTTGACAGACAACGCCGCCTGAAGACTTGAGAAGTTATAGTCGACGCCGGAGTAAATGTGAAGTTTGCCCTCGTTGGATTAAGTGCTCATCTATAATATACACATAAATATAGAAAAGGATGTTGTGGGGTTTTAAAGAAAGCTGGAAAGAATATTATAGAATAAGTTTATAATGTATAAGACATGGTATAAGCAGGATGATGTCTCAGCAGAGGTCACATCATCTGAGGCACGTTTTCCATTCATTTCTGTATTCCTAATTCCTATTTTAACCCGAACCACAATCTTTTCCGCAGCCATTTTTTGTTTGTTTTTTTGCAGACTATGACGACAGAGGTCACCTGATCTCGTCCGTTCCGTGCGTGCCGTTAAACACCATCTCATGAGATCACATGAGAGTAGCTGCTCGAGCAGAGTGATATCAAACCTGGACTGTAATTACAGGATTGTTACTCTCAGGTCAGTCGAGTTAACCGTGCTCAGACTCTCCTCACAGGAAACCCTCGTCTCATTAAAGGACATGTTTGAAGTGTTAACTCTGGTAGAAAACCATCAGCACACAGAAAATAAACACCGGCAGACAGATAAGGCAGCATGGACGTGATATTCCCGCTCTACTCTCCAACAATTCGGTTTGTCAGACGGCGTAATACGTTCCTTTAACTGAGACTGGATTTTATTAGGTTTTCTCGCATGAGATTTGGAGCAAATTTATGCTTCATTCCTCCATCCCGAGCAGAAAGCAAGTGGGGAATATTCCTCTTAAATCTACAGCGTACCCGAGGAAAATAAAAAGAAGAGGCTTTCTGCACAGGCGGCGAGCATTTCACATAAACCCGTGGAAATGATGTCACTCATATTCTTCTTCCAGCTGTCACTGCAGTGGTTCTTCCAGCAGTATAAGCCCCTCACCACTGCTGCTACTGTATAAGCTTTGTGTTTAGTAAATAACAAGATAAAAAAGTGCATTTCCTCTCAGGACGGGCAGGAGGATGAAAACACGCTGACATGTCTCATCTGCACACACTCATGTGGGAGCAGCTCAGGAGAAGCATCATGTAAAGGAGCGTGGTATCCAGAGCTCACCACACAGTCTGCCCTCCTGCTGAGAAAGAGCAGTGAACTCCGAGGCTCCGGTTGCAGCAGCAGCTCACTTGCAGGTTCCCCAGGAGCTGTGCTCCATGTGCGTTCCACTTACACCGAGTGAACAAGCAGGAGGAGATAGCCTGTCGGGTCTAGCAGGGTGAGATGAGGACCAGGCGCAGGAGGGGATTTGGTTTTCCCCTCGTCTTTGATTCAGTAATTGAGGGCTAAGATTGGGAGGGAAACTGACAGGCTCTCGGCCCTTAAGGGCCAACCCCTCACCTCCCAGAATCCTCGGGCACCGGTTCATTCCCAGAACAGTCGGCCTGGGTTGGGCCCATACATTTCTCATTTAAAAGGGAACAGCGAAGGAGAGAGATGAGTTCATTGTTATCTGCCTGCTTGGGGATTGTCTGAGTCTATAGTTACCACCTGGCTGTCTTCTTCAGCTGAAGTCAGAGCAACTTTCCAGGAACAAAGGAGTCTGTAAAGGCAGCAGACTGCAGGGCGGAAGGTTAGCTGAGCTGCAGAACAAAACGGGCTCGTGAATAATGAAAACAAATCCCAGCGTCTCTCCACTTTTAAACATTTACAACATGTTTCCATTCAGCATGTTTACATTGGCAAGCTAACTGATATGTGGACACTTATTTGAGATTTTCAGAATTATGGCAGAAACAGTGTCATCATAAAATATTTAAATTTCCAAACAAGTAGCCGGCTGGACGAGACCACCTGTACACTACTGTTGTTAGGCACAGTGGAGCTTTATGCTAAAAGCTAACATCTGCACGAGGACGCTGACATACAGCATGCTAATGTTTAGCAGCTTTGAACCATGCTCAGCATCTTAGTCTAGCTAAGTTCAGTTTTTAACATTTGTTAATTCGCACTAAACAGAAAGTACAGCCGATGCTAATAGACCGAATCACCGTGACGTCACGCTAACAACATCAGTCACTTCCAGGTTGAAGAGATCTGTGAAATCTGGTTTCTGTGGTCATGTCCCGCCGTTACTGCAACATTTAAAGATATATAGTTCAACATGTTGGTCTGTTGGACTATGCACATTTTAAGGACTGTGATGCTACGCTAGCCTTCTTGATATCTACCCAACAGTAAAATAATCCAGTTATCAAACTCCCAAAGCAAGCAGCAGGCCAGACTACCTGCAGGCTACTAACCCCTCATGACGATGCTGATATGGAGAATGCTAATGTTTAGCTGCTCTTAACCATGGGACAGTACAGTACAGCTGATGCTAACATGAATGCCATATCTGAATTTATAAAACATTGCATAGAAATATGACTTAAAAGATGCATCAATAAACTATATAATTAATATTTGTAATTAGAGAAAGCGCATGTGTTAACATATAAAGTGTATGTGGATGTTTTTCAGCGGCAGGGCTGCTGCAGAAACAGAGAAAACTTTGATGCCTCCCGAGGAAGCTTTGAAGGTACAAGCCTTTGCAGCAAACTAAGTATGATTGACAGCAGCCAAGCCTGACATATTAGTGCCGTTTCCAGCTGTCAGACGGATATTTACAGTCACATAAGCTGTGGATTTATCCATGACTAAATTCTGGAGCAATTTCTCCCTCATACTCGGATCTCTTAAAGGCTTTCTGTGGGGGAATCTGAATCAGGCCAGATAGAAAGCAACATACGGACTGTCATTTCTAAACATTTTGTAAATAAATAGAAGCTGCTGCACAGTCCACATTCTGCCCCAGCAGTGGAGTGTATATAATAATACTACCACAGGCTCGTCTGCATTAAATACAGGCCTTATTTCCATAGATGGCACTGTTTCATTGCAGAAGAGACGGATGAGCTCTGTGCTGCCCAGAAACAATGATGCAGCCGCCGACGCCAGCTCAACATGAGTGTGATGTCATGCTGAGACAAGAACTGAACCCACAATCTGTGGTCCATGAGACGTGTTGTTAAAATTATTATTATTATTAATAATAATTATAATAATAATAATACAATGTGATGTGTTGATAAAACCTATTTTAGTTTTCCTCTGGGTTTCATTTAAGGATGCTGATGTTTTTTTATGCAGGTGCAGTAAATAATGGTGTCAATCCTGTTTAACAGTCCTCACGTGTCAGAACCATCTGTAGTGGAGGAGAATAATTATTATCCTCCCATGAGACTCTGTACAGGGAAGAAGTGGGAGTGACTGCGCAGGAATCTGGACAGTGTCTAGACAAAAATGTCTTTTGTGAGTCTCAAGTGTATATTAAAGTCGCTCCGTGCTGAATATTAACTTCAGCGTATCATTCTCAATTTAATTTTGATTGCACAGAATGGCTGCAGAACTATTTTAATCATGGTGTAATTGATTTATCGTATGTGTTGCCTGGCTGATTCATGGCAGGAGGAAGGAAGCTCAGAGGTGACGGATGTGCTGCACTCTTTCACTCTTTAACTGGATTTACATCTAGAACCAATCACAATGTTTGCCTTCAATAACTACTCACATACCACCTTAGGCTTGCAAACAATTCAGGCTACTTGTCTTTTTTGTGTATACATCTCATTCATCTAAATGAAATTTGATGCTTTAATATTGCAAAACAACAATTAAGCTTCACCTGTTGGGTAACAAAGTAACAAAGGTAACAGCTTGAGTTAAATAAAGGTAACGACGCACCGGTGCAGGCTACATATAACCAACACAGCAGGAACTACAGACAGGTTGGACCGCTGTGATTTACGTGGCTGTTTGTCTTTAAAGATTCTGGTTACAGCTGAAAATAACGTTTCCAAATCAACTGCCATTTGTTACCCAGGAGTGGCTATATGTTAGCCGAATGTCACAGTTAGCATCGCTTAGCTTTAGCTGTACTTTGTTTAGAGCTTTAAAAAAAACAAATGTTAGCATGTAACGTGCTAAACGAGGATGGTGAACATAGTCATTATATCTTTTTACACATTACAATGTTAGCATTGTCACTGTGAGCATGTTAGCATTCCATTGTCTTTGTGATTTTTTAGCATGCTGATGTTAGCATTTAGCTCAAAGCACCATCAGAGGGCAGCTTCAGAAAGCTGTTAGCATTACATTAGCAGTTAGCATAACATTAGCTCAACTAGTCATATAAAGTATATATATAGTATGTGTACTATGACTATATGTGTATAGCCAATAGCCAATGTTAGGCTACATAAAAGAAATTCAAATGAATATGACACTTTTGCCATTTTACTGTTGATTTTTCTTATTCTGATTGTTTGTTTTCTTTTCTGTTTTCCATTAAAGATGCAGTATGTAAAGAATTGGCCACCTTTTATATGGATATTGAAAAATCTAATAGGTGGCAGCATGTCACTAGCGTAATAATAAAGTATTTCTGATTCTGAAAACCAACTGTGCTGCCAACTGCAGCTGCTGTTAGCAAGTTAGCTCAGTTAGCTACGCAGCTAGTGGTCTGGACAAAGGATTAATCTGTAGATATGATAATATATATCAGGGTAATTTAAATTAGGGACGATCCAGGCATCAGTGCAGGTAAATGTCTGGAGTCTTGTCTCACTTTGTCGATCAGGAAAGTGGATAAATACATAATGTTCAGATCTGAAAGAAGTTGACGCCCTCAGCGTTGGCTGTCAGGGTGCCCTTGAGCAAGGCATCTGGGTCACCTCCACCCTTTGAGCTGACAGCAGTGAGGAGGCTCCGTCTGATCCGCGGCGGTTTAAGTGGAAATGTGCGTGAAGGTAAAGCGGGGCGTCGGTGCTGAAGGAGTCTGCGTGCTGAGCAGAACTTAACAGGATACGTTAAGGTTATGAACACACACACACACACACACACACACACACACACACACACACACACACACACACATTACAGGGCAATTTCAAACAGGCAGGACCTGCGACTTTGGCTCAGGATGTGAGGGACTGTCATGCGCTGTCAATCAGACGCCCTTCAGCTCTTTGGTTGGAGGAAGAGAGGAGCCTCCAGCGAGCGGGCTGATGACTGATTATGTCTGACAATAACGTTTCAAAAGCATCACGCCTCCTAAATGTGACAAAGCAAAGCGCTGGGTGTGGGCCGCTGCAATCCCCAAACTACTTTCAACTTCAACTGAGCGCTGCAAAACTACAAAATGCAATACATCATTGATGCTTTAACTATTGATGTTCTCCTGTCACCGGTCCACCGTGTACCCTCGTCATCCATCACAGGCTCCTACCTGTCTCTTCTCTTTCTCCTTACACCTGTACTCTTTACAAATGAGCTCCCAGGATGCAGCCTGTCTATCCCACCGATATCAGCCGGTTCGCACTATTCTTCACAGAGGAGCTGAAGCGTTTGCTCGGATACAAACAGCTCCGTATGTGAGCTCAGCGGGCGGATCGATAACCGGGACGGATATGAATGCAGATCATGATTTCGCTTCACGGCGAAAAATAAAAAGACTTCACCAATGAGGGAAAACAAAGAGCGTTTTTGGCTCGAGCTGGACGTGAAAAAAGCCCATCTTCGTGTTTTGTTCGCTCGGAATTGCAGATTAGAAAATTTGCACATCTATCTGAGAGGAAATCGTGCACATTAACAGTCACATCATTTCCACATATTGGCAGATTACGAGGGCAGAAGTCCTGGTTATTAAGGAAGCAGGATAATACGTCACTCGATGTGGCCCACATGCAGCCAAACCAGATCCTAATCTGCTGTAGTGTCCAATTTGGAGGCCCATCTGACTGGCACCAAGGTGTGAAATGCAGATGTCTGAGGTGTGAAAACGCTTCCTGGCAGGGACGCTCCCCGCGGTGCTCGCTGTCAGGCACACTTTTCTGTTTTTCACACACAGACATGGTGCCAATGTCTGAAATCGAGAATGTAATGGACGTCAGACGAGTGGAAGGTGAAGTTCTGGACGTCCATTCAAGGCCCGTCCTTCTATTCCTGTTCCTATTTTCTGGCCTCAGGACTTTTTGTGGGTCTTTTTTAGTACAAAATTAAAAAAACAACGCCTACTTTGCGAGTATTCGCTGGTGAACTGCGTCGGCTGGTTAGCTAGCTGATACCTCAGCTGCAGCAGCTGCCGGATCTTCCCTCTGGGATCGCACCGCATTCATTTCAATAGGAAAATGTTGAAGTCAGTTAGCAAACTCTGTGGATCTGTTTGGCTGCTAACGGGACAATGAGTTCACAGTTTATTTGTATTTTATTTAGCACGTTTAATAGCTACGACAGCGTCCTGTGTTTTGAGCTCTTGTCGCAGGTCAGCGTTGTCGAGGCTGCTGGTCAGGAGCACAGATTTCCTCCAGCAGCCGCTCTGATCCCGTGAAATGTTGCTGTATCAAATAACTGAGCAGCTTAACACCGTTTAGAGACGATTCAGAGCGCTCGAGGACACAAACGCTCCGGCAGACAGGAATCTGAGAGCAGCAGGCTACCTTTCATCTGGAAATTAAGAGACGTCTACTTCTGACAACCTAATGTTTCACAGTGTCATAAACATTTACTAGAACTATAACTATACTATAACCACCCGTAACTCTTTCGATGTACCACACAGCTACACCTGACGAATAATCAGTTAATTTGATTGTGTGTGGTTTGGTCCAGGGATACAGGTAAAAACACGGCGATGCTGAGATCTATGGAGTGAAACAACCAGAGCTGCTCTGACTTTAGCTTCTCATGTTCGACCCCGTTGCTCAAAGAAAGAAGCTGGTTGGGAAAACAGCTCGTCTATCTCAACAAATACCGTCGATCCAGTCTGACATTTGAGTATCATTTTAGTTTGTGTAACCCCCACCGGTCCAGAAGGAAGGGAAAAGAAAGTTGTGTTTGTGAACGAGCACGAGCCCCCGACAACAGCACATCATTAGCGGCTGTACCGGGTGTCACCACCAGCTAAGCAGCTGGGCGTGGCCTCACCCCGCTGACATGGCAGATCACGGCTTTGATGGAGCAACCTGACCTATGTCCCCGTGTCCTACACCGCTTGGCACGACCCGCTCATTAGCAAGGTCCAAAGGGTCCAAACCTGCCATCTGTCCCAAGGCTAAGGTTCACGCGGGCCCCCGCGGTGCCCCGTTGCACTCCTCGTGGCCGAGATGCCAAGGAGCAGAAGGTGACATTCCAACTTTCTGTCTCTCTCGGCTCCAACTCCAGTCGACTCCGGGGTTAGGTTTATTCTGAGAAAGCTTGGAACCAAAGCGAGGCGCCGCTCCGCCGCCACCGACTACACAAAGAGGCGGAGGCAGCTCGCCGTGTTTGTTTACGACGCGGCCCGCTCCAGAGGCCTCACGTCGGCAGCGCCTGGCTTTGAACGTCTCGCGGTGTGTTTGTGTGTCGCAGCTCGCTGGTACCCAGCGGCAGTGTGTGTGTGCCGGGGGGAGACGAGGATGGGCAGAAGGAAACGTTCAAAATAAACAGCTTCTTTTCTCTCTGGTTTCCCTAAAACACTCCTCCAGGGGGCGCGGATACGTGATAGAGACGTGGAAAGTCTGACAGCGTTCACTCGTCTCCTCTTAAGAGGAAGCCGTGGAGCCGTATACGGAGGAGGATCAAGACTGGTGGGAGGAAAAGAGCGAGAGGCGACGCTGCAACTCTCCCGTCAGCGCCTGAAGCCTGAGGAGTGCTGACACTCATCTCATGTGTCACCCAGACTGGAATTAGGACGCGCTCGGACGGTCGTAAATCAGCGGCAGCGCCTTCGCAAACTGTTGCGGCTATAAATGAATTTCACCGTTTAATCACTTTTAATCTCCCGCTCTCAGCAGGTACATCTTCCCTCAACTGGCCTTAAACTGAAAATAGATTTTTATAAAGAATGTAAGTAATGTCTTCTAAAGGAAGCGCTGCTGAGGAACGGTCCAATCTCTCCTCCTCACTCCATTAGACGTGATGGAGTTATCCATTTGTTTTCAATCACAGTAATGAAAGGTTTGAATTCTGCTGTCTCGAAAAAAGAAAGAGAGAAGAAATAGGGAGAGGAACAATTTGTCCTGATGGGAAGACTCCTTTTCTGCTTTGTTGGCATGAATTAAATAGTTTGTCCTGCTAAATCATCTGCGATATAAGCTTTATTAATTAACGTGATATAAACCGTAATGTGGAGCTGTATAGATTTCCCAGCAGAGGAAAAGTTAATTTCCTGAAGGCAACAATCACCGCGAAGCTTTCACTCACTGTGAAGTGGAAAGGAGGATTTTAAAGGACTATAACACTTTATAGTCACCTTTATTAATACATTGTTAAAGGAGCAGTCTGTAGTTTTTGGGGAAAATGTTTTAATCAGAAGAGAAAAATCTGTTTTACTTTGTTTTTATGTGGCGGACCCTGCCACCTTTACAGCTTCACTTATATTATTATTTGTCTTCTACAAAACGACACAGTGCCCCTTTAATTTATCGTTCATAGTTAACAAACGATGCTGCACAAACCATTTATTATTATTATTATTATTATTATTATAAAAATTGTTTATTGTTCAGTTGAATCTGCTGTAAATGTTTAATAAATAGCGTGTAGTTCATCTATAAACGGCCATAAAGCTGCAACTGATGTTTATAAACTCAACAGCTGCTGAATAAATGATTTATGAAGCATTTGTTGTGTTTGATAAACTATGTATTTACATTAATGACGGTTGTTATGAAGCGTTGCCCTGATGTCACATCATCTGCACACAGCTGCAGGCTCACTTCTGACCTGAACCACTAGGGGCCAGTAACAGAACATCCCATCAGTGCGCACAGCAGCGTGGAGTCGGACAGTTCACCAAAAACACACCGTTTCCAAAGCACTTATCTGAAATCCTCCCCAAAAAAGCACACTGACATCCTGCTGATGGGTAATAAATATAATATATTGTCTGACTCTGCTCATAATCTCATCAGAAAGAATGACGCGTCTATCTTAATATTTATGAGCCACTCTGCTGGAACGTAAAGAAACCCTTCCTCTCAGGTGTCCCGGCCCGGCCCGGCCCGGCCCGGCCCGCAGCAGGATGTGATGATCCTGCAGCGACGGCGCTACAGAGGAGGAGGAATAAAACCTGGCATTAACGTCGTGTTGCAAATGACTCCACCTCTGATGCCTCTCCAGCGAGCGCTCAGCACAGCCACCTCTTTGTCTTCTCTGCTTTCTCTCCGGTGACAAACTCCAGCCCAAGTCTTATATGTGAAGTTTCTATAGCAACCCTGTTGCCAGCGTGAACTCATCAGTTAATTTCCCCACAGGCTGTCTGACAAAGAGAGAAAAACAAAAAAAACACACCAGCGCGGGCATCAGGTTGACTTTGCGGGGGTGAGGTCTGCTGCTTGAACTTGTGTTTTATCTGCTTAATGACTGTCGCTGCTGAACTGTAAGGAGCCAATGAGAGCGTGAGATAACTGCTCTCCATCGACTGATTTTAAACGCCGCAGAGGAGAAAAACCTCTGGAAAAATGTGTGTTAGGACTCCATGTGCCGCGTGCGTCATCTCATCCCAGGAAGTGCCCGGAGAAGACGCAGCAAACAGGAAGAGTCAACAGGAAGCAGCAGCAGTCAGGGCAGAGGACAGGCCGCGACCTGCCTGGTTAATGTCTCCCTGACAGCGGGAGATGCCTAATGTGGGTGGAACACACGCACAGCCTCGCCATTGATGGGCGTTGGAGGGGGCCGCTCACCCGGCTGGAGATCCGGCAGCTTTCAGACTCTGGCTGTGGCTCCAGAGGTCTGTGGAAATGTCAATCATGTGCCCTTGGACCCACATGCTGCGGCCGGGGCTTCACAACTCCTCCTGGCCTCGGCAATCCTCCCGCAATCAAAAACAACTCAATGGGCCACTTCTTCTAATGGCAGGGGGAGCTGGCTCAGTGTTCGTCTGCATTAAATTATAATAACCTAAATTATGCTGGGGAAAAAAACTGCCACCTAGCTGAAGTTACCGACCAGAAGAAAATCCTGGCACGAGGAACTAATCTGTGCAGAAGCTGTTTTAAAGAGTCACTTCAAGACTGTGCTGATTCTTCTAATACAGTTAGGAAATACGCTGATATGCTTCCTTGCAGCTTAAATGAGAAGATGTGCACAGCTCTACTTTCCGTTGGTTGTTCTCAATGCTAAGCTAAGCTAAGCTAAGCTAAGCTAACTGTCTTAAATACGTGTCTGCATTAACCACCAGGTGAAAAGATGGTCATGCCTTCCTTTACAGTCCATAATTTCTGAATCATTTCATTGCAAGTTTCCTAAAACGAATGTAATTTGGTGATTGTTCTAAACAAAATAGGGACATTGTTCAGTTAAAGGGTGAATCCGTCAATTTTACAAGTGTCTTTACATGTCTTGAGCAGTACGACTGCATGTGTGAAGAAACAAGTGAAAAGCCTTTTGTGTTTCCAGAGAAAGCTGCATGTTATCTGATAAACTGCCTGCAGTGATGTCACTCGGCGGCTGAGCTGCATTGTGGGTAATGTAGGCGCCAGGTTTTTAAAAGGAAGAAGAATGTGTGGAATAAAAAAGGCACCTTCTCTGGTTCTTCTGTATCGATGTTGATCATTTGTCCATGATATCCATAATGAGTCCAACAGCCAGACCAGTGGACTGCTCCTCAAAACATGGCGCCTACATTACCCACAATACAACAGTCACCGAGTGACATCCCAGGAGGCAGTTCATCAGATTTCATGCAGCTTCCTCTGGAGCCACAAAAGGCTTTGTACTACTTTTTTGATAAATGAGTGAAGGAATATTCAAAGCGTCCTCCACATGTCATTCTGTATAAAAATACTCCACTTGGAATAATAGCTGATGTCTCGTGTAGTTTTTTTCATTTAAAAAGTTAAATTACATCCACTTTTTCTCTGTGATTGAACTCAAATTACCGCCTGGCTGTCGTGTGCCTCCGCACACCAGTCGATCTGAGCCTCACATCCTCACAGAGACGATTTCACAGACCGGCTGATAACATGGAACAACAATCAGCCCTCTGTGTGTCAGATTCCTCGGCCTATTGAGCTGATTCCACTCGAACGTGCACAGAAGCTACACATTCTAATATGTTGATGCTTCACACACCTGCGGGTCAGGTGATCCATACAGCCAGGTGAACCCATCAGTAATCACCAACTCAGAATCCAACCAGATGTGAAGTACGGTCTCCTCTTTCTTATCCTGAGTTGTGGTGTTGAATAACTGAACACCAGTTGAACTATTGAGTTATTGTGTCACGTGAGGTCACAGTGAGGTCACAGTGGCGTTGACCTTTGACCTCCAATATCTCATCAGTTCAAACTTGAGCCGAAGACGATGTTGGTGCCAGATTTGAAGAAACTCCCTCAGATCTTGTACTGACGAGAATTATAATCGTCAACATTCGACGAGTCGGGAGTGAGACTTAAAAATCAACTTTCTTACATACTGCACCTTTAAGAACTGGCCACCAGGGGGCAGTATATCACCACAGTAACCACTAACTGCACTCTCATATACGTCCAGCTGTGGTTAGCTAATTAGCTCAATTAGCCATGCAGCTAACACCGGTAGCATGGAGGGAGCAGGTTTTTTTCAAGTACGATGAGACAAGAAAGGCCTGAGCAGGCTAGCTAGTTAGCACGCTAACTTTAGTAGGAATCTGCAACACATTACACAGATGAGCTGATATTTCCTCACACTGTGTCGAGCACACAGAAACTTTCCTCTTTCAACAGCTAAGTGTGAAGGTCAAACATCCACGTGAGGTGAACAATCAGAAAAACACAGTTTCGGGTGGAGGAGACCTCGAGCAGAACGCTCCATCCGCTCTGTCGGAGAGAAAATCCTGTCCTCTGACAACACACGATTTTAAAGAAAGAAGTAAGTGCTATTAAATTATACCTCTGTCATAAACCAAACCTAAAAACACTGTAAAACTTGAGAAAATTGGCTGCCAGGTTGAAATGGTCCAATAATCCGAATCCAAATGCAGGCAGATATTTGTTGTCGTATTGATTTTTCGCCCCGCTGTTTTACTTTTTATGAGCTTTCCTCATTTTCTTGTACGCTGACAGGACGACACATACATTTGGCCGTGTCTAATCGCCGAAGCATCCATTTGTTTCCCCAAATATAGCCTAAAGTAATATGATTTATTACAGCTCAATCATTTTATCTGCGTCTGTAAACATTTTAAAACACCACTCTGCCACTTGTCGGAGCAGACGCAGCCTAATAAGTTCAGCTGGAGCAGCCGAACGCCGACGCAGACATTGATTTGCAGTTCTAATAAACAGCCAGGCTAAATGTTTTGCAAAAGTTATTACTGCTTGGTAGGCTGAAAGCTGCAAATACAAGATCCAATAGTAGAAATGAAATTTTTATATTGAGGTTACCGGGGAAATGTGAAGGTAATGAAAATGTTTTTTAGTCTCTCACCAAGGACTGGACGAGCCGGGCTCACCAACAAAAGTCTGAACTTTAAGCTGACAATGACAAACATTTGATTGTTTGAGAGGTGGATCCATCAATAGAGAGGCTGATTTATTTTGCCTCTTGAATTTCTGCCGAATCTCAAGGCCTCAAAAATAAAAATAAAAGTTCTTTATTTTCCCTCTTGCGTTCATCCCCGCGTCACCGATGCCGCACGATCTCGCCCTCCAGGAGCCGCGGACAAAGACGTATTAGCCACTTCATGGACTGTTATTGCCATTTTGTCCTTGCTGGAAGACAAACAGAGAAAACTCTCACCTCAGCGAGGAAAAGAAAGGAGAAGCTCTTCTATTCAGAGATGAATGGATGACTTTTTAAAGAGCCGTAATCCTTTCTCTGTTCGCGTGGGAAGATTAAATGAATCATCGCATAAAATGTAAAAAAAAAAAAAGAAGTGGGCGCACGAAATGTTTCTGTCCAGAAGAATTTAAAATCTTGCCCAAACAAGAACTATTATTAATACCTTCAGAGTGTTTCGCTCTGAGGTTCGTTCAGAAGTTGAGATATTTATGCTGTTATTAAACGTAACGGAGGACACGCAGTCATCCTGATCCTGTCCAACATCTCAGTGACACAACATGAAACTGACTATAGACAACTTTTGTGTGATGGCTGCAGAGAACAATGACACCATCTGCATAGAGATTGGTTCCCTATAAGCCTCACTCTCACCCTGGCATTCAGTCTGCCACCGAGCTGGAGTTTCTTCAGACGAAGGTTGAATTGGAAAAACGCTGATAGAAGAGGCAAATAAGGTGAAGAGGGAGAGTGATTGAAACCAAGGTAAACACCGAGCGAGCGGAGAGAGCGGAGAGAGCAGGCGTTGTGTCGAGGTCCGTTCAGAAAAACCAGCGTTCTGCCTCCTCGACGAGTCAGTCACAACACCTGGCTGCTTAATAACACAACCAGCTGCCTGGTTATAGCAGAGATCAGGATCTTTGCTGAGGCTTCAGACAGTAGCCAGGCTGCTGAAGCTGTCTTTGCTAACGCGGTGCCAACAGGGATACCACAGGGACCCCGGCGGACTCAGGGGGGGCAATTCCCCAGGACTGTGAGCTAGCGACCGGGAGCTACATGAACAAACACCGTGCATGTGTTGTTCCCACTCACCAGTTGGTGTTTATAAAGGAAGAATATGCTGCGACGACAGACTTCAGACCAGCGTACGCACAGATAGCTGCGAGGGAAATTAGGAGGTAGCCACAGGGAGCGAGGCTGTTCGCCGGTATCACCGGTGATGTTATTGTTCTGTAAAATGTTACCCAGAGGCAACTTTATGAACCTAATTGGAATTTATTAGTGATGAATTGTATTTACACCGGAGCAATAACGTCCCCGTTAATGATCTTTTCATTTGATCCTGAGCTGCAGAGCACTTTGTAAACTCTGTCTCAATATGAGCTCCACAGATTCATCATTGATCGTCCGTGTGACGTTTAATAATGACTGAGATATTGCAGGAATGATGGTTTGTAGTACATATGATACGTACCGTACATGGCTCTGCTGGAGAACCTCGCTGGTGCAACACAAATTTTTCTTCTCTGCTGTTCTGTTCGCTGACACGTCTAACGAGTGGTGGAGCAGGCGTTTGTTTCTGCTTACGTTTATGGATAATTGTGGGAGTGGAAATGAAGCTGACATTTATTAAAACACAATCAGCCATACGTACGGCGTTATAAATCTATGAAATTAATGCATGCTCAGTCTTTGTGCAATCAGTTTTATGCATTTGATTGTTGATGTCTGCATCCCTTAGCTGCTCTGTCGCTCGCTGCTAGCATGTGGGAGCATCGATTCTCATCAAGGAGACACAGAGTTCAGTCTCTTTGTCCTCTTAACAAACTGTCTGAAAACTTTTAAAAAGATTAACTTTGCACCTTTGCAGTGTGCTAACATGATTCAATCCATGCTAAATCTAGCATACAACATCTTTAGTAGTCCGTGACTGTAGCTACTGTTAGCTTGTTAGCTCAGCGAGCGGTGCAACCAGCCTAAAAACTTTTTAATCGCCAAACTGATTTAGTAACTTTGAGTAGTTTTAGGACCCCAGCAGACAGTCGGTCCTTTATAATGTATGAGCTGCTGTCAAATAACACCAATTAGTAAAAGCTGCGGTTCAGACGGAGGCTGTATTCGCACATTCATCTTCATGATTGTTTAGTCGTAATAGTTTCGGTGCACAGAGCGAAATCAGCCGAACGCCTGCTTTGTTTCCAGGTGTCTGCCTTCAGAAAGTGCTCTCTCCCCGCCTGTGAGAAAGGCCTAATATAATCGTATCGAGCCATGACAGTGCTTCAAACCGAGCAGAAGAGACAAACTAAAATGGCATCAATAACATTCCGGCGCAGGAGCGACAGGAAAGCTTCTTAAACTTTTACATAAAGATCCAGACCGTCTCGTTCAGACGGCTCGGTCGAGCCAGGTAACAGCTTTGACATTGTCAGCGGCACATCATCATATAAACTGTGTGCGTCCGCCTGACACCGCCGTCTCAATCTTTTTCCGATTGTGGATGGACCTGCCACTCAGCTCACCCCGCCACCTGTCAATCACGCGTTCCGTGGACACATTAATGACCCTCATTATGTGGCGTGGCCATATGGCGCGGCGCTCTGAGTGTGTGTGTGTGTGTGTGTGTGTGTGATGTATGAGCACGTATGCCTGCGCCGGCGCGTCTGCTCCGCGGTCCTGAAAGCAGATTGCGCTGGAGACGAGGCCAAGCTCTTGGTCACCTCCCTTAGAATCTCATTGCGTGGTTGCGGTGACAGAGGAAATATGGCGGCGGCGCTGGGAGGGCAGCCGTAATGGACTCTTTGCATCTGCTTCAGAGCGTCACCCCAGATGTCCCCGTCTGTCCGGCGAGAGCAGAGGAATGAGCAACGGGCGGAGACGAATAATCGCCGTGCGAGGCCACCGAGGGCTGACTGGCAGCCTCTGAGCGGCGCTGAGGGCGCACGTCACGGCGAACCTCTCTCGCTTCAAGTATTAAAAATGTCTTTGTCGTCATCTCCGTACGTAGACGGGTTCGTGTGGGCTCTGCCGTCAGGAAACAAACCAACTGAAGTTGATTAAAATGGCACCGAATTTAACCTCCGATATTGCAATCGCCTACAGAGAAGATTAAAAAACTGATATTGATTTGAAGAGTGGTCACCAACACGGAGACCCCGTGTCTCCGGGGTTTACGTGCAATTACCAACTTTAAATACTTTCTTCTTCCGGTCGAACTTTGTCTGAGGTTTCTCTCAGACATATGGAAGAATACTGAAATAAGTGAAATAATTGACGCATTTCTATGTTGTTCCTCTGTAAATTGAACCCTCCACGATTATCCTGGACCACATTCTCATGCAGAGTTATTGATGAGGCGATAAATACAACTCCCAGGATGCATCTTGTTTGTTTACTTCATACAAAAACATTCAAGGTGTTCGAGGGAGTCAGGTAGTGTGACGACAGGTTATCCATCAGTCCAGAGCTTCCCTGGCAGCCTGCTAACCGATCCAGACCGGTTAGCAGACCAACAATAACAAAAATCCCTGTGCCTGGCGGACTTTATGCTAAGCTAGGCTAATTGCCTCCAGCTACGTACTTAGTAGTGTGTCTGCACAGCCCACATAGCAAACATTGAAGAGCTAGCGGCGAGCACGGCAGCCATTTATAAGTCCCAACATGTCCAAACAGCTATGAAGTCGTGTTTTTTCCTGTAATAAATGAGTCTTACCGTTTTGGTTCATTCTTAGAGAAAGTGAAGGAGGCGCGGTGCTTCCTGTTTGTGCTCGTAGAACATGTTGTGGAAAATGGTTTCCCTCTTCACTCCGCTTTGCTTTCCGGTGGATTATGTTTCCTTTCACAATCATAATAAAGCAAAACGGTGTGTGGCTGCAGTGGAGGAGGATTCAGCCCGTTGTGCGCCTGACGTAATGACCTCAGTGGTCATACTGACCCACGCCGACTGGCTCCCTGCTCTCGAGAGGCTTTTGCTTTCCTGTGCTCCATCTGGACGGATCTCCTGAAGAGCCTCACTTGTTTGCTCTTATCCATCTAATAATGCTCTTACGTCGTGGTGGCATAAAGAGGGGAGAAGCTCGTTTTTCACTGCAGTAGTAAAGAGAAGGGATTTCTGTTTTTGTGCTTTTGAGAGGAGAAAAACAAAAGTGAACACCTGGATCAGGCTTCTTATTGATTTACATTTAGACTCATGTGATAAATGTAAAACATTCCCTGATAAGACAATAAATACTGGACAGTTTCACTCTCTGTTTGGCGCCGCCGGACACGGATTGGTGCAGCTACTTAACAGGAAGTCAGGCTGTCGTTGCCGTTGACTGGGGACACACGATGGAGCTCGTTTATTTTTAGATGGCAGTGCGAGCGCCACACACCTCTCCGCCTCATCCTCAGAGACGGCGGCGTGCAGAGGAGCATCGCCTCTTCCTCTCCACTGCCAGCGCGTTCCGGTGATGTGGGACGCCAAGTGGGCTGGAGCACGGTAATCAAAGCTGCTGGAAACACAAACAGCCAGCTGCAGGGCCGGGACCAGACACGCACATGCGCCGCCGCCGCCGCCGCCACACGGAGCTCTCCTCCCTCGCGGCCGAGAGCCGCCACGCTCGGTTCCAGGTGATCCATTTGATAAGTGAAGTGGTTTGATTAACTGTCTAACAGCGAGGTTAAGATAAGAACATGCACAGGTTGTAACACCTAATGACTCCAAAAATGTGTTTTTGGTTGATAAGGAATTAGCTGACACGGAAAAGCAATCAATTACTGGTGATCATTTAAAAGCAATTTGTCGCTAATTGCATTTTTAGTTCATTTCTGCTGTTTTCGTGCACCGAAGTTCACAGCAGAGAGTGTTTTCTGTTGACCTGCTGCCCCTTTAACACAATACGCTGTTTGAAATGTTAGATCTTCTCTTCATCTGTCTGATGTTTCACTGAATATTAGAAAGCAGACAGTCAAAATACATCACAGTCGAGTATTTAACGACTTAAGCTACAGATTCTGTGCGATCAGATAACAGATGCAGACATTTTATTTATTCCTAGAGAGTTTAAAGGTTAACTCAGAATATATTTTCTTTTAGCTGCAGGCATGTTCAAACAACTTCTATAAATAAATCAGTCAGTCAGGACTAGAAAACATGCAGCTCGTCACTCAGACGAACGCTGGACTCAGTCACTCTGCTCGGGCCTCTCGTTTCCTTTCGGGCCTCAGATTCGGTGAGACAACTCCGGGGGTTGAGGACAGAAGATGTGCTGAATCCAAAAGTCCACACTCGGCCAGACTTGCTGACTCGCGGGCTTTGCAGAGGGGTTACGGCGGGCCTTTGCCAAAATTCATCAAGTCTGCGAGGGCTCTCAAGCGAATATCTGGAGCAGGCTCTTCCACAGAGTCTGCTCGCCTGTAGATGTGCTGCTGGGATTTCTCTCAGCTCACTGCTCTGCTGATGTGATCACAGAAGACATCAGGTACTGTAACAGAGCCTTGTTCCTGTCTTTGGGATACGGTCCTGAAGACGGTCTTTAATTCCTGGTGATAACGGAGGGAACCGCTCACATCCTGTGACAGCTTTTTGACAGCTATGAAAATGTCTTGATTTTCACTCTCTGCCACAAAGAGGAGAGAGCGATCTCACGTATCCGAGACGGGCACTTCAGTCGCTGTCAGGCTGCACATCCTCAGTCTGGACATTTGAATTCACCGATGGAACAACGGCGGCACAGGAAGCCCGCAGAGCGAAGAGCAGCAAGGCGAAATGTGCTCTTTGACTAAAGCTGTTAAGCCCCTGCTGATCGATCGGCCTGGCCTTTTACTACCACTGAACACACACACACACACACACACACACACACGCTGTAGGACATTGTTATATATCCATGTACCAACCCTGATGCAAGCGCACAAAATGTTGTGATGCGCTCGTGGCAACACGTGACATCACGGGCGGGAAGATGCTATAGATAGGTAGCAAGCGGCTCGCTCCTTCCTTCCTTCCTTCCTTACGGAACCCGGGTCGCTCAGGGACCGGCCCATTGACACCTGTTGCCATGGATACCATTCATTACAGTCACCACCACTCAGTGTCAGGTGAAGACAGGCTGGAGTCAGTTTGTCTGGTGCAAGACTCTGAAGGATTCTCCTCAGAGCGGCTGAGTGATGAAAGCTGGCGAGCAGGGCCGAAGGTGCAGCCAGGTGCTGAACTGTGATTGGACCACGCCGCCTCCTTTAATGTGACCCACTGTCCTCCGTAGACGGAATCATCCAAACATGTTGAAACAAGACTCCAGTCCTCTCCAGCTAGCCACAGTCAGGCTAGCAGCTGTAATGTTGAATATCTGTCGTTCTGTCTCCGTTTTGGAAGACGAACAAGAAGAGAAGAAAGTTGTCAGACTCCGTTACTGATGGTCATCTCATCAGAGGTGGAGCAGTGGACCACGTTCACCATCAAGCCTCCTACTTTTGTTAAGTTTGCTGTTTTAAGTTCCAAAATGCAAACGATACTGTTTGTTAGTCTTTGTGTTACTTGTGTCGGATCAGAACTTGGTGGTTTTTGCTGCCAGTCGTCTTTTCTTTGTGCTTGTTAGCAGGTTTAACCGTGAGTGAAGTGGATGATTCATTATACTTGATGTATTTAGTCTCTCTCACAGCTTTACAAGTAACTTGCCACTTTTCTTTCTCCTCTCCTCACTCTCTCTCTCTCCGGAGGTGAGATAATCACGGTGCCTTACAGAACAATCTCACACAGCTTGATACTCCGTTTCTAATATACACTTAAAAAGTCCCGTTACTGACGCGGAGTTGATGTAGGAAGTTTGCTCGCCAGGTTTAAATTATATCTATTTTTGAATTGAAGCAAAGGCCTGTGCGTGGACAAGAGGCATTAAAAGACCACCGGCATGTAATTACCAGAGCGGCGTGGCAGCGTAGCATTTATCAAAAGGCCTGTGATTTCTCGTGTTGCCTTTGAAACCAGGTGGGAGACCTTTGTGCAGAGGATGCTCGTCTCTGTTAGACTCCAGTGTAAACCTGTAAAATGAAGCATTGAGGAACGTAATGTCACAATCTCTCCATGACAAACTCCCCTCGACCGTCCTGTTCAGTGTAATTAAGACATCAGCGCTGACTTCTGTCCGATCCGACGCGTCCTTCAGTGATCTCGTAAGAAAACAGGGTCTGTTTGAGGCGTTCATCCAGCTGCTGCAGCATTTTGAAGGTCAGTCATTTTGTGCGTCCTTAACATTTTTCCCCTGATGCAGCAAAGTAAAGGGATGGTAAACATATGTATCTCTTTCTCTTTTAGCCGACTGCGCTTATCTGCGAGAGTGCAGGGTGCTGATACTGTTAGTTTCCGAGCGCCGGCGCCCCTCTCAGATCTGCCTTTAAACAGGGGCCCTCTGTCTCGCCTACTTTGTATTCAGGCGACGGGAAGGTCAAACCTCATTTGATTTAAGGGGGAGAAAATATATAGAAGAAGAAAAATATCCCTGCTGTTGGAAAATGTAGTGCTCATGTTGAAGCGAGCCTCGGCTACAGGCCGCTGCCCGGTGTCTCATGACCGGACCTGCGACCGAAGGGACGGCAAGGTGGCTCGTCAAGTAGTTCCTCGAATCGCTCCATCAAAATAAAAGCCTGGGTGAATCATCCTGCGCTCAGTGAAGCTCTGCTGATCAGTATGCACCTGCAGGCAGCCGTGTGTGCTGCATTAATAGGTTCCTCCCTGGCTTTACTTTTAACCCCCAACCCTTCAGTTCAGCTGAAAATCAAACTTTGCGTCTTTTATATGAGCTGTGTTTAGATTTTGTCTAATTGTGCCGACCCACCAACTACGATTCAGCTCAAATAAACACAGATCAGAACCAAGACTAAAGCCTAATTTTTACTACTGCGTAAAGTGCTGTACGTAGGTCGCGGAGAGCCCTCTACGTAGTCGGAGAGCCTGTCGGAGAGCCTCTCCGTCGTCTCCGGCGGCACGAAATATTTTTTTAAGTGTCCGTCACTCTGTCAAGCGACAACGGAGACGGCAAGGGCTACGATTGGTCAGCAGTCCTGCAGCTCGTAGCGTTTCGGCGATGACGGCAAGGGCTACGATTGGAAATTGCATTGCGTATCCGGCACCACGACGGAGAACTATGAGGGCTCGAGGGGTCTCCGTGGTTACGCAGTTGCAGAAGTGTAATCCTGTCATAACCCGTTTGTCTCTCAGTGAACTTCCTGCAGTTTGGTGGAAGTTGCCTCTTTGGTTTGATAACAGTGCAGAAGCTACACATTCGGGCATCGCTGCCGGGTCATAAAACCCTGTCAAAGTGAATAATGAGGCGGTCTCCGAGGCTGAGTCTGTGCCAGACCAGGTAGGTGACGTGCTGAGGGCAAAGCATGCTGGGAGCCGCGTGGTTCTGCCGACAGGCTCCACAGCGCTTTGTCATCTGCCGAGTTGGCTCGTGTGTGCACTCTGAAGGGTTTGGGCTGTCGGCGGATCTGGGGGAAGCCGAAACCCTTCATGATGTCAGATAAACACTGGGACGGAGGTAGCACGCCCGGCTACCAAACAGATTGGAAAGCGCTGGGAGGCATCAGGAGGAGAGAGAGGAGCGTGAGAGCGTCTGGGCCGTGAACTCTCCTTCAGTTTTTCTTTTCCCTCTCCTTTACTCTCCTTCCCCTCCTCGAGCAGCCTCGTTGGAAAACCAAGCCTCTCCACCGAGCCATTAGACAGTGAGGATCTGAAGTGGCGAGGAGCAGTGAGAGCCTGCTCGTTATTTTGCCTCTATTGTCAACGAGGTCAGTGGCGCCCTTTCAAGCGAGCGCATCACTTTCCTGACAAGATTACATACAAAGTCACGACCAGTGTTCAGACTCCGAGGCGCCCTTTAATGGACAAGGCAACAGGATAAAACAAACCCAACAAGCTGGTGGAGGAAAACACACTGACATGTCTGAAGGCTGGAGACGTTGTTCCAACACACACACACAGTCATGTGAGCATCTTAGTGCTTTCATGGCTGCCCTCATGAAGATATGGAAGCATCTTTAATAATACATGCTTCACCTTAAAGAGGTTATTACAGCGTTTTAAAGTCTGGACTCTATATTTACACATATCGGTGTGTGAATGATCCACACTTACCAGAGGGATTGGACCCGCTCGAGTAGATAGATCCCCTCCACAGGGCTGCAGTGTAAAGCTCTCGGGGCAACTTGTCAAAACCACATCCATTAAAAACTATTTCTACAGACACAGACCTTTCTGTAGGATAATAAGCTCCGACTTGTTCAAGGAAAAGACGTCTCACAAGGTGAGCTGTTGCCTAATCTGGACTGTTAAAATGAGTTAAATACTCGTTCACGACTTTGGAAAGAAATGATCGCAGGCAGCTCAAGTAAACTTCTCTCTCCAGAACGAGACCTGTCCTTGACTGAGACTTGTGTTTCTGATTACAGAAAGATCTCTCGCTGTAATAACAAGTTTCTGTTAATAATAAACTAAAGAAAAACACTTGAAAGAACTCAAATAACAACCTCAGCCTGTCACTAGCCCCATTCACACTGGCGTTTAAGTGCGGCTTCAGTGCGCCAATTCTCCGCATTTGTCCCAGTGTGAATATCTTGGATGTGGCGAGGGGTGAAATTTCGCTCCGGCGCTGATCCGCCTCTGGAGGTAGTATCAGGGCCGCAATATTGGCGAACCGAACCAGTGTGAACGGATAAGCCGGCTTCGCGTATCGAGGGCGTGTCGATCGGACGGTCGGTGAACTACACAGGTCCTTCACTCAACTTAATACAGAGAAATGTCCCACAAAGCAACGTTACAGGACCAAACAACAGTAACGTAGCAACTGTAACTGTCTTTGGCAACTTATAAGAGGGGAAAAAATACCGCAGATATACGTGGAGAAGCCTCTGTCCTCCTGTCTGTCCTCCTGTCTGTCTCACCGACACATTCATGCCAGAAAAGCGTCTGTTACCGGCAAAAAACTTAAACTCACTGAGTGTTTGAGATGAAAATAAATCACCGCTACCGTCAGCCCTCCCGACCGAGACTTCGGTGAATTTTCCCCAGGAAGACAGCCTCCGTCCCGGCGAGTCAGACAGCGTCCAGTTTACTGATGGTTATTATTTACTCCTAATTATGTAATTTAGCGCGAAAAACGTCACTTTCCAGGATGTTTGGTGGGTCAGGATCTCAATCATGACACATCATAACAGCATCCATATGATTATAAACTGTCCGCGGGTTTAGATTGACAGGGGGGACACCAGGGAAACACCTTGAAAACACACTGACGTCATCATCATGACGTGAACCGTCACGCCTCTTTAGGAGCCGCAGCGCCGGATTTCTGTGTGAATTCACGTCGGTTCGTCTTTAATGCGGAGCTGCTTCGCTCTGTGTGAATCGCTATCGGCGGAGAATTGCCGAACCGCCGCTGCGGAGATAATGTGTCTTCTCCTGTGTGAAAGGGGTTACTGATGTGACTTTGAGAGTCAGGATCATGTTGCAGCTGTTGCAACCTACTCACCTTCATGATGTAAAAAGACAAACATGGTACGAACTTAAACACGTGGAAGTTGGTATTAAACCTACAGCCTAACATACTTTACATCAGTGTATTATAATACACTATGGAAGCCCCCAAGGTCTTAACAGAAGGTATTACCTGAGTTGCTGCTCTTACAGGAGCCAGAATCAGACTTGTTGTGAATGACCCGACTGCCACAGCCTCTAACCTTTCACACAAACTCTGTCTGGCAAACTGAATTAATCACAAGTCCATGTGAGGTTTGTTGAGGCCCGGTTCACTTGAGGCTTCACTGTGGTTCTGACGGAGAGTCTTCAGGAGGAGGTTGAGGTTCGGTGGCTGACATACGAAGCAGGCGATGGAGTCATGAAGATATTTCATGAAACGATCTGAAATCGGATTACGCTGCATCAAATAGCAGTAAATTAATTCAGTATATTTCAGCCGGGCGGATTTATCAACCGGTCTAAGCTGAAATTGTCCTGTAACTTACTCAACGCCGTTTTATAAATGAGAGAAAAGGCTTTCACCAAAAGCCACTCTCAGATAAATCGTGTATATGTGAAGGTAGCACGCTCGTATTGTAAAAGTGAAACGGCCTTGACATTCACTCGTGGTTCGACTGTACGCCGCCGCTCTTTATGCTGGCCAGCTGCTAGCGTCGCTGTTCTGATGGAGACTTAAGTGAAAGAAAATGGAGGGAAAAGCAAGAGAGAAAATTACTCAATCATATTTACCGGGTGGAGGCTGCTGTAAAAAAATCCATCCAGCAAAAATTGGTTAAGTGCTCGTCTCGATCCAACTGCTGATCAGGTTTGTCCTCGAGGTGTCTGCGGATGATTCACCGATATAATTGTGCAAGTGTAATAATCAGCCCCCCCACCAAAGAAAAAGACAATCGCAATTTGTAAAAGCTGAGGCAAGTCCAAAGGAGACATGATGTAATGAATTGGGAAGGAAAGTAATTCACTGCTGATTGCAAAGGTGACTTAAGGAAAGCTAAATTATTAAAATGGCCATAATCAGTCAGCGCGGCGGACAGTTCATGCCTGACGGTGCCGTGACAGCGAGCCCCACCCACCGCCTCCGAAGACAGCCGGCACTTTGGAGACGGCAGCCGGACGGGAGAAAGAATCGCTGGGAGGTGGTGAGAAATGTCTCTGACTCTGCAGCGCTGCAGGAGATCCTAAATGAACACCAATCAAAAGGGAATGGAGGCCCACGCAGCGAGCCCGAACCCTCGTCATCCCTCAGCGTGAAGCCCCAGAGAGGTGGGTGGCTGCTCAAAAAAAGGCATCTGGTGGAACTTTAATAGCCCTGGACAAAAAAGTACGACAATACTCGGTCATTATGGCAATTTCTGACTCAATATTGCCTTGTTAAGGATCAGAGGTTCAATTAAGTGTCACAGAATGCATCAGCACAACCCTCTTGGTAGCTCAACGTCAGCTTCCACAGGGTCAACCGGCCACTTACTGCAGACAGAACAAGGCTCCGAGCTCAAAATAGCCCACAGCAGCATACAAACGGGCTCAGTGTGAGCTCTGCTGCGTCGGCTGCACGTCAGAGGCAAGCATGGGGATTAAAGAAGCAACTCTGACTTTACTAAACCCCAAGAATCAGTGACAAACGCTCAGGACAATCATATCTTCCATAAAAAGAGAGGCGGCGGAAAAATATTTTTGGAAGCTGTTATGTCCCATCGTGAGCTGGAAACAGAAAGAGAAGATGTGTTTCATCCTCTAAATCACGCAGGAGACACGATGGAGGGTTCAGCGTGGCGTGTGTGCATAAAAATGTCAACAAAGGCAATTAAGTGGAGGAGGAGCGGGGAAGCCTTTCCACATGTGATATTTCACAGCCTCTGCAGACGGGGTCACAAACCGGGGTCTGCTGCCATGTGAGGAATTTACAGTGACTGGTCGAGGCGGAGAGATAAAAAGCACACTGCAGAGTCCAGCAGCATTTATTTCCCTTCTCTTTTGTTGTCGGCAAGAAGCTGCTGACATTCATTTCCGCCGCTGCCAGCGCACGTTCTTCATAATGCATCATGTAAAACATAAGCACGCGCCTGATTTCCATGAGGTTTTGATGATGCAGGAAACATTATTCATCATGAAAATTACCTCCCGTGCAGACACGCCACGCCAAGCACAATTCAGAGCGTGGCATCTGAACCTGCTCTGAAAACAGTGACAACAGTAACCAGGGAGTCTTTACAGGTTTATTGTAAAAAAGCAATGTATATTTCTGACAGCAAACATTTTCACTTGTCACAGTAGGACAAGGTCAGTTTCCCAGCGGTATTTGCTTCAGCACAGTTACATGGTTCCTATAAAAACAGGCAGATATTGATTAGCATTAACAGCGCTAACTCTGCACTACGATCCTGGTCGGGGAGCTAGCAGTCCACCGAAGACAACAGCTAACTAGCTAACTGCAGCTACCTTCAGCAGCAGTCAGCAATCACTGAAGCAACGAAGCTATCGGAATAAGTCCATCAGGAAACACCAAAAATCACCTCGGTACTGTAAATCGCCTCCATCATTCTCAGAGGCTGCGTACGACCTCGGTCCAGAAGTGTTCACTGTTGGTTAGCAAAGGTTAGCAGTTATTTTGGCAACAAGCGAAGCTAACTGTCCAGAGGTGAGGCAGAGCAGCCAGAGGACGTCAGGAAACACTTCCTCCATAAAATATGATCCAGTTTCGCCCAAGTACAAGATTTAAAGTGCTGAGTCTGACCCTGAAAACACTCCACTCTGGAGACGCCCCTCTTTTAATACATTCATGGCAACGTCAAAAAAATTAGGAGAGACTTGGATTGACTGAATGAGTGCAGGATGAGTCAGCATTGTTTTTCAAGTTACAAACTCCAAAATGCCTCTGAGATTTCCTACAAAACCATTTCATCTGCTCTCTTCAGGTGTCCCACCAGCCAATACATGAGGCAGCATGCAGATGTCAGAATGTCCTTTGCAAAGTTTTTCACTTTTCTCCACCTGAAATTCTTATCAGTTCATGCCGTTCCTGTCAATACTACTCATTTATAGCAGATGGAGAGAAGCAGCTACTGGTGGAGTGTTTGACCCAGACGGACGGCTGAATTTGCAGCTCTGCAGGCAGGAAGGCAACATGACTCCTCCGACTGTCTGCAGATATAAAGTTTGGAGCAACAACAGACTTTTGGTACAGAACTTAAAGGGCCTCTTGCGCCCTGGTAACATTTACGTTGGATATTCCAGCATTCAAACAGATTTGTAATGTGCAACTTTGTCTTGTATGAGCTGATTATTAAAGCATTAAAGCAAATTCCCCTGCTGGTGTTGTAGTTTAACACGGCATCCTCTTTCCGTGTGAAGGAAATCACAATGTTAAGACATCTGATGACACCAAATTGACCAATAACATCATTTTTGCATGTAGGAGGTCCTCCCTGCTGCAGCAGGAAGTCTACGCTTTTATGGCGATAAAGAGGTGGATAAATAATTTCATAGATAAACAAAGCATCAAACAATTAGTAATTATCTTTCTGATCACAACAAAGGCTTGAAAAGGGCAATTTTTCAAACAGTTCCCTTCTTTTATGTGCGGAACAGCTTCGGGTGTTATATTGTTTTTGCCACAGGCTGTGTAAACTGCAATTATTTAAAAAATCGTTTTAACGTTATAAAAATCACATCTGCTGTTGTATCCTGCAAAGAGTTTCTGTCTGGTTTTGCATTAAGTCTGCTTCTTTAAAACCCCGCGTCAGTTTCAATACATTATTGAGCTATCCACTAAAAATCAATCAGCGAGGTTAATATTAAAATCCACACGTCTGCCCAACACCGTGATGTGAAACAGCATGAGACCTGTTGAAACACTGCTGCTGGATTAAAGACACGCTTTCACGTATCTTTAGAAACGACTGCACATTCAGTCGCTACGAGAGTCAAGGTGTTTGTCAAATTCTTTCTCAAATAAGTGTAGCATTCAAATCCTGCAGTAAACGGGTCTAATACAGTGATACAGTACGCTGCCACAGTGAGGATCTGCACCGTCGGGCCTTAATGGCTGCTGATGTCAGGTGAGCATAAAGGGATGTCACGGCTGCTTTAGCAGACGCGCTCAGAGGTATTTCAAACTGCGTGAGCAACCGAATGATGGACAGTGTCGCCCACGTTAACGTCTGTGTGCTTCCAACATGGAGGAAAACTAAATAAATACAATGAAGAAGTTCTGTGTGATAAGCAGACTGACATCACATGACTGCAGACGACAGAGCATCACGCTGTGGAGCAATAACTGTGGAACATTTTCAAATATTAGTCGATTGTATGGCTTTAAAGGGATATTCCGGTGTAAGTTTAATCCATGGTCTAACACACCGTGACACCGAGTAAGACTCCCCCTCGAGAGGTCAAGTTAGCTGACCGCTAGCTTAGCTAGTTTTAGCAACCTCAGAAAAGACCGCACGATAACAAAACACTGCCGCTTGCATGGAACGCTCAGTTCTTATTATCGAGAGCTGGCAGGGAAAATAACGGAAGTAATGGAGTAATAATCAGACATTTTCATCCTTGAGCTGCAGAAATCTACTGCACTCGGTAATCGACTCGTCAGGGCTTCCCCACACAGGCAGGCTGCTGGAGGAGAGGGTGAGTTGTGCTGTGTTTTTAATACAAATCCAGCAAAGCTAGCAGATGTTTGATGCTTCGTACTGTGTGCTGGGACTGTACATGTACTGTTGCTGAAGTTTGCTGCTGTTCTCACCATTAATTGTGGCTTTTTGATGGCGGTTTCTAGTTGGAGACATAAGCTGCAGTGTATTGTTTTCGTGCGGTCTTTTCTGAGGTTGCTAAAACTAGCTAAGCTAGCGGTCAGCTAACTTGACCTCTCGAGGGGGAGTCTTACTCGGTGTCAAGGTGTGTTAGACCATGGATTAAACTTACACCGGAATATCCCTTTAGTAAATATTATTCTAATTTAATTATCTAATACTGAACATTTTGGGTCTCCATATTCCAAGACCAGTCGCTCACAACACAAGCCAACATCCACACACCGGTGGCTCCCTTTTCTTCTGCTGCTTCTCTTCTTGTGCACTGATACAGAGTGATTCCTCTCACCGAGGAGCTCTGCTGCGGAGTCAATGTGCCAGGTCGGCTGGAAAGCCTCTGATAAAGGCTGTCTGGTGCCGGCCGTCTGGAACATGCAGGCAAAGCCCCGGCCACGGACGCTCACCGACAGCCAGCAGTCACCGTTAATCCTGTAAGGATGTCACCTGGACGCAGGTAAAATGACGATGAACACTGAATCTTATCTTGTGGATGTGTTTTGCTCTGTGGAAGAGGTTAGCGGGAGGAGCAGGGGATTGAACTACCGACCTTCAGCTAACACAGCGTTTTAGCATTTTGCAGAGTTCTGATGACGTCTGGTTAGAAGTTCAGTTGAGTTCACAATCCTCCACAAAGAGCACGAAAACACAATCATTAAAAATAGAGAAATAAATAAAAATTGAACTTTAGAAATCACTCTCGACAGTCAAACAGCACAAGTTCCTCTGAAGCGTCTGTAGTCGTCTGACTGCAGTGAGATGAACAGAGACATTGAACCAATTACTACCTATTCCAGACAGCCGAGAACAAGAAGCCCGCAGCAGGAACAGCAAACTCTCAGCACAAAGGGTGATTACAGTCTGAAAGGGTGGCAGGAGCTTTCTGTAAAGCTCGCCTGTCGAGCAGATCATTGAATCTCCTCTAACTCCTGTAATCTTCCCATTCCGACTGACAACGCCTCTTATTGTATTCTTGTACTTGGCACTGAGATTGGCAAAATGTCAAGGCATGGGAGGGACGATTGTACGCGCCGTACGAGCGAGATTATCAGGCTAATGTGTTGTGAAATCATCATTTCACAAACAAGACTAAACAGACGCTAATTTTATGGCTAAACGAGGACACGGTGGACTATTTCTTTTCTTTTGTTTGGAGCTAAACTTCCCTCTAACATCACCGGTGCAGCTTTCAGTCCCTCAGAATGGAAACTACCTTTCATGTGTTGTTACCTGGTGTTCCTCGGTGTATTTTCCTCGCTCTCTATATCATTTCTTCCCTTATAATAGCGCTCACGACTGCACAGACGGCGTGCTTTTTCTCCTTAAACGTGGTGGGAAAGCAAAATAAAAATTTAAAGCCAGGCCTCTTGTATATATATGAAAGAATACACAGTAAATGGGTGAAATCAGGTCGCGCTCTGCATGATAAATATATCGTATATTGCAGAATCGATGGCTCAGAGGAATTAACAGCCCGCCTGCCGCGCCTGCACGCACCCACTCCCTTGAACTGTAATGTAACCTCTGCTCGTAAACCTCCTAAGTATTACACTGGGACAGAAAGTGCGAGGGAATAATGGTGGAATGTGACAAGTAATCTTACCTTTATTCTCAAGTTTTATCGCCTCTGTGAAGTTCCCACCTGACGGATTGCCTCTGGCTGCGTGCCCCGGAGCTCGCACTTCTAATGAGGACGACAAAGACGGGGAGGTGGATGCATGCAGGAGGCCCAAACATTATCTCAAGACACTGCAGGGAAAGTTTGCCAGGATGAAGACTTGTGTCTGTCTGTGTGAGGGAAACACGAGTCGTCTGGTGGGTTTAAGGGAACCGGAGGTCGATTTAAAGCCATTAAAACTCTGGATAATCAAAGGATTCGCTAATTATTACAGGTAGGTGATTCACCCACGTCTTTACTGAGAAAATCAGAAGCACAGTTAACTGAATTTGCATTTACGGAATAATTACCTGATGTGATAAGTGAGTGTATTTATATCCCTAAATAATTATCACACATCTTTCTTTCTCGTACATCTGGAGTTTCATCATTATAACTTGAAGACACGCGCTAATCAAACCACGGCTGCAAGTCATCAAGGGTCATTTTTTACATCAAGCATTTTATCATTTAGTTGGAAACAGTTTCCCTGGATCTAAAGATAATTCATTTCTCTATCAAACAGAAACTAGAATGACCTCATCCTGGTTGTTTGCCTCCATGCATCGGTCACGTCGCTGCTCCCGCGTTGAACAACAGCCAGAACATTTTATCCGCAGAATATCATGATGTCATTTAACCCCTTGACCTTCTGGATCTCATCATTTCATCCTCTGAGACGTCTGTTTGTCAAACTCTCTCACATGAATAAATGAGTTACGCCCTTGACCGTTCGATGAACTTGACCTCTGACCGCCAAATTCTACTCGGTTCATCCAGAAGTCACAGTCAACACTCGCACCAAATCTGAAGACGTCCCCTCAAGGCATCTCTGAGATACTGCATTCATGAGAGCGGGCCGTCATGAGGTCATAATGACCTTTGACCTTTGCACACTTTAACCAAATGTGAAGAAGTTCCCTCCAGGCGATCTTGAGATATTCATTCACATGAATTGGACGTACAGATGTACGAACTCACAGACGCATGGACAGACAACCTGACAACATAACGCCTCCGGACTCAGCTGGCAGAAAAACTATAACTTGTAAACATTCGGTACTTTTTTGAGAACATAACGAACTGATGTGGCTGAACACTGTGTTTGTAGGATTAGAGGAAACTTCATGAGGCAAGAAGAAAAACACAGTAAATGATTTATCCAGCAGAAACTTACACAGATTACAGCGACCACCTTTTTCATCCGACTGCCTCTCGCCAGCAAAAACAAATACATTTGCACCTGAAGAGAGAAAACAGAAAATCCATATCCATTCATCTCTATAATTTAGACTTAAAGGTAGAGCGGACAGACGAGGCCCGATCTTCTAATCCGGAGGGCAAACAAAACAGGAAATTGGTGCTGGAAAAGGTTTTTTAGAATTACATAAAAATGAGACGTCTTAATGAATTATTGGAGGACGGCGTGTTCCTAAACAAGAGCAGCATATTTTTGTGGCACGGAAATGAGAGTGAGAAAACAATCGGTTCGACCTGAAGGCGTACTCGCTTTGGATCTGCCGGAAAATAGTTAAATAAGAAAGCACACAAACTAAAAGCGTCTGTGGGAGAGTTTGACAAGAGAATTAATCTGTTCTCAGGCGTCTGGAGGACCGAACGTCTCCTCCCCACCAGAGAAAAGAGCGAGTCCATAAATGTGAAATAAAAGGTCCGTGTCCTGGCATCCCGCCGTCTCCAGCTAAAGAATGGACGTACGAGAGACTCGACAAATGTGAGCCTTCAACCCAAAGCTGCACTCAAAGTGAAACACATGACGGAGCTGAGAGACGGACAACACAATACAACAGCGTGAAGAAAGTTGAGCTTAAGAGACTTTCAGACTGGGACCCAATCAATCAGCTGGCAACGTGCAAACATTAGAGTCAGAGTCGCTTTACAATTTGTGCAAATGTTTAATCGTTTGTCTTGGCATGAGGCAATATTCAGTACAAACAGGATTCATTATTCTTATTCAACGGGCGTGAGAGTAATGTGAGGACTTTAAGCACAGCATACAGATGATGTCAAGCTCTCAGAGTAAACCAGAGTCACGTGAGCTGCAAGAGGACAGAGCTTTTTAACAGTTCCAACACTTGACAAGTGTCGTACAGTACAGGACAGGAAGGAGTGATGACAGTAATACAAATGAGTCAAAATTGCACATAAAACATTCCTGAGGGACATTTCATCTGACATGTTACACACGATGTTCAAACATGAGCCACAGCCGTTCTTAAAGCACTAATTGTTCTGCTTCTACTGTAAACACCTGATACAAACGTTAGAAACATAATTGACCATTTGCTAAACGATCGTAGCTTAACAACCTTTACTGCTGTCAGAACAGCAGGTGTGTCAGGTGCTGGATTCATACTGAGGCGTTGTGTGTAAGGAGCGATATTTGGCATATAAAGAGATGGAGGTGGTATCTTTCTGTCTAACTTTACCAAAACCAAAAACACAAAAGCGAAAGTGTAAGAACTTAATTGAATAAACATCTGAACTGCTTAAAACACAATAGTTAGTGAGTCTGTTTAGCGACTGGTACAGTACATCCCCTCTGTGAGCATTATTTCCCCAACGTGCGGGATGATATTGGATTTTGGTGTCGACGTTAGCAGCTGCGTCCTGATTTTTTAAGTGGATTTGGAGAAGTTTTAACTGCATCAACCTCAGCCAACAGAATTAAATCAGCCAAACACATTGATGAGCTGCTCCCCTAAAAGTGAATACACGATGTTTAATAATCCAAACAAGTCCGTAAGTTAATATCCAAATGTAATTATGTCATTCGTACAGCAACAGTAAAACTTACCAGCTCTACAACACAATACAGGAGCGATGCTACGTCTTTATGCATCAGGTGTTTAGCATGAAATCCTGTGAGCGACAATCAAGCGTAAATGTACATAGTTCTCATTTTAAAGGTGCAATATGTGAGGATGAGTAATCACTCCCAACAAACAGGAGCAGATTGTAATCTTTAGCTGCTGTTAGATTGTTAGCTCAGTTAGCCGTGCAGCTAGCCGGACGACCAGCGGGAGCGTTGGTGTTTGCACCCTGAGCACAGGAGCTCTGGACAGCTGGCCTGTGGCTAACTGGTTAGCATGCTAACTTCAGTTGACGTCTTTAACATAACATCCACATTTGTTGTTGACATTTTTGAATGTTTTGAACTTAATTTCGTACATGTTGCACCTTTAAAAGAGTTTACTGAAATATTAAAAGTCCGCCTGAGACAGTGGAGCTTGATTAGCTTGCTCTACACGAGGCTGGCTGTCATTTGAGGAGGCTAAAGCAATGCTAGGCAGCTAGAAAGCATAACTACTACTATTCTGATTGTTAATTTCCTAGCGTATTATTGTAAACTCCATATCTGCAGATGTAGAACCTGACAGCATCAGTAACTGAAGGGAGTGGGGTTTAGCAAATGGTCAATTCAAAACTAAAAACTAAAAAATGCATAGTACATCATAGCTTACACATGTTAAACTGTGTGTTTCAAAGGCACATGGTGACAACGTGGATCCACTTTAATTGTTTGATAAAAGATAAATAAAATATAGATTTCACAAGGCAATGCATTAAAAAACACTCATCAAATATAAATCTGTTGTTCCTCATCTGTGATTCTTGAGAGAGCTGAGGTCGGTCGTCTCTCCTGCAGACCCAACGTGTCTGACAGCTGCATCGTCCTCACTGCAGCAACGCCGACGTCTTTCATTAAACACCGTCTGCAGCTGATTGGAGGCTCGCTCAGACAGTCCAAGTCAACACGTCTGACAGAGCTGCTATTATTAATTTCTCATCATCGGTGATCATTAAAGTGCCTGTCAGCGACTCGCAGTGTGTGACGACTGTGGAACTAAACGTGCTCGAACATCTCGTAGGATTTGTGTTGACAAAATATCCTGACGTGAGTCGCTCGGTGATATTCTTTAAAGTAAGTCAACATTTGACCTGATCGCACCCCGAGCTCTACATTTAAAAAACAAAACACAGGAACAACAGCAAATGTGAACAGATGTTAAATATAATGAAGTATCCTACATGTTTAGAGCTCTTCTGGGGATTTTTTGGTACTTTCACTCTCATGAGGTATAATGAGGCCAGCGAAGTGCTCTAATCAGAATCAAACTGTTGTTGTCTCGTTGTGATGAAGTCGTTTTTGTCTAATTTAGTCCTCAAAGTGTATTTTTCTCGGTGCAAGTGGAAACTGTGCGGTGCAGTGAGTGTTTCTCAAACGCAGAGTGATTCATTTTCTAACGTGCAGTTTAATTTTTCTTGATTGCGGTGCAGTCGCCCTCCTCGCTCCTTCTTCTATCCAGATGCTCGGTTCTAAAAATTACTTGAAACGAGCCGATTTCCACTGGAAACTATAGAAAAGTCTTGTTGTTTTAAAGAAATTTAAAGCTTTTTTACGATTTGATTACAGACAGAAATAAGTTAATGGAGTGTCGACATTTAGTGATTCAATCTGAAGTTTTAAACATAGTTTAACAGTTTAGATTAGTTCTGTTAGAGACTGAACAAGGACATTCAAAACATTTGGAGGTCCATCTGAGGAACAATCTGATGTTTAAAGCCACACACGGCGCTCTGCTCCGGTCCTGGACCCATTATTCCGGCAGTGTGTATAAATAACACTAATTTAAACCATGTTACACCATGTGGGCTCCTCTGGAGGTCTTCACAGCCTTCAGCGGCAGCTCGTCTGAGGTGTCCACCGGGTTGTCGTAGGCCTCACAGTCCTTGTCCTCGTGCTGCTCCCTCGCGAAGTTCACAAAGACCTGGAACACCAACGAGGAGAAGAAGGTACTTAAAGGCAAATGCAAGATATAGAAAAGAAACAAACCAACAGCACCAAAGGGCCTGTGGACATTTCTCCCCCCACCCTCCGCCTCTAAAACAAACAGACGGCGGGGTGCATGTGAATGAGTTGCCAGACGAGAGCTATGAAGCATCAAGTAAGCGTCTAGACTCACACAGTGAATGTCAGTTTGACATCTTTGACCAGCTGAGAAGGAGTATAAAACAATCATTCTTCTCTCTGTGATGCCCATTTAATGTCAGAAGAAATCAATCCTATGGCGTTCATAAAAAGCTGTGTGTACTTCATTGTGCTGTAAACATCGCCGCGGCCGGGCCTCTTTACTCCGCTCGCATTAGCTGCCTGTTGCGGTTAAAGCCACACAAAGACTTTTTTACTCGACTGGAGAAAAGCAACAAAGAGGATCATATAAAATGATAAGAGCATTGCTTTTTCATTAAAGCATCTCCGGCGGCTGTGTGAGCATGAAGGCACATGTGAATTACTGGATTGTATTTAAAAATCTTAATGGGGAAAAATAAAAAAATAAATAAAAAATCATCCAGACCAATTCCATCAGAAACCACTCAGCCTCCCTGTGAATTAAACCCGTCGTCTTCACGCTCTCCAGTAAATTAAACGGGGCGAACGCGGGACGGGACGTGAATGAAGAGGAATAAACAGTCGTGTCCTTTCAGGGCTTTTTGTTTTTGAGGAGCTCAGATAATGACGACGGGCTGATAAAGATATATCCTGTCAGCCTTTGAAGCAGCTGTTTTTAATTAGCCAATTCATATAATCAGCAGCCTTATAACTCAGCGCTAATGATAAAGAGAAAAACGTCTTATTAACATTAGTCACTTCCATTTTTTGAACAAAGGAAGAGCTTTTCCAATTACTCTGATGCGTTCACTGCTGTGTGATATCTCCCCTCTGTGGACGGGGAAATGTGGAGCGCAGGCATTTACATTACATTCATTTATACACAATCAAACCTTTAAAAATGTATTTTTTGTTTGTAGCATTCCTGCCGAGAGGTAGATGAGCAGACTAGTCCTGCTGCAATGATCATGAGCGCTGAGAAAAGTAGCTTAGCTTTGTCTTAAACCACTGATGAGTGTTTTCATATTTCTATTTGTTTAACAGAAACAAGATATAAAAAGATATTTGAACTCTGGACAGTATTTCCACCTGTTTCAATTCTTTATGCTAAGCTACGCTAATTCGCTCCAGCTCTAGCTCCACACTTAACACACACATATGAGAATAGAGTCCATGTTTCTTGTTTAATTCTCAGATAACCTCTCATCTCTTCTCATCAGCACAGCGGATGTTTCTTTTATTTATCCAGGAGAAGTTTTCTGAGCACAAAATAAATCTTTCCTGGAAGAACCTGCCTGAAAGTCTCTCCGGGAAGCAGCCCACTACAAACAAAGACTAACTCAATTTGTTGTCTTCAGAGCGGCTAAGCATCCGAAGCAAGTCAGGGGTGAAATGCCTTGCTCAAGGGCAGCTCAGCGGCAGTAACGAGCGGAGGCAGATTCCGAGTCAAACGGTTTGTACGAGGGGATGTCAAGGAATCAAACTGTTACGCTTCCAGTCAGAAATTGTAATTCTAGGAGAGGGGATTAGCCTCCTTTGTTCAGCTGAAGGTAAAACAGGCTTCTGCTGCTTCGTATACAGGATTTCACCAGAATAAGCAGCACTTCTTATTCACTTTCTGTGCAGCAAATCAGTTTAATTGGAGTTTGGGACCTACATATGCAAAGCTTCCTGACCTCACAGCTCGTGGAGCTGGTCGCAGAAAGAGCAGAACGGCAGACTGCCTCGTAACTGAAGAGCAAGCTGCGTCTGCAGAAAGCCTGAGGCTGAAGTGTGTGTGTGTGTGTGTGTGTGTGATGTCAGGCCATCAGCAGTGTGTATCAAGGTCACAGTTGTCAAGGCTTCTTATCGGGGCAGAAAGAATAAGAGAATAAGAATGACAGTAGCAACAAATCCACCCTCGCCCCTCTCTCCGGCCTCTGACCCTGCCACGGGCTCATCGGCTGACGAGCTGAGCCATGCAGCAGCTCTCATCCACAGTCAAGGCTGTGCGAGTCAGAGCTTCTTTAAAGTGCAGAGTGTTACTGACGCTTTGTTAGGATTGCTACTCGATCAGAGTCACACATCTCATCTGCTCCTTTATTTCAGAGACTTCAGATTGTATTTATGACATTAATATTTTTCAAACATGTGTTTTTCTTTCTAAGATACTCTCAAATGAAGGAAATATTCCAGAACAATTCAAGACTTATTTCAAAGAAATTTCAAAGGTTCATTCTTACTCAACACGCCAATCTGCAAATCTTCATCTCCCTAAACTCCTCACTACCTGAGGTCAATTTTCAATTAGATATAGAGGAACTAAGTTATGGAACAATTTCTCCCATTTAGCAAAAAATGTTCTTCTGTAAAATGTTTTAAAAAATGTTTAAAAGATCATTTAACTGCTGTTTTGTAATGTATTGTCTGTGTAGGCATTGTCTTACTGTTCATTGATAACTATACATTTTAACACTGATTATTGTATTATTCTCATTATTATTATTATTATTATAAGATTTTTTTCATGTTATTTTGTGATTTTGTACATTGAATTGCAAATATTAATATTATTATAAGGTGGAGGCTACAAATAAGCCCACTGTGGTTTTTCACTGTCTCATTATTACCTATCATGTTTTTTTTATGTGTATTTTTTTCCAAATTGTGCAAAAATAAAAACTCAACTCAAACTCAACTCAGAGTGCATTAACATTTCTGTAAGATTCTTAGTGTGATAACAAAGCGCTTCAACAACGATGACCACGGCGTCGTGTCATCGCTCTCCTCACTCTCTGTGTTTAGCCAGCCATCCATTCATGACCTGAGCGTCACGCACCGCCGCTGCTCTTAATGACAGATGGATACAGGCATTAATTACATTACACAGGCTGCATTTGGGTGTTTATTTGATGCCCGTTGAGGCAGAACAGAGAAGGGGAGGGACGCGAGTCGCCTTATTAACCTGGCCTGTGTTTCAGAGGAGCTACTTTTACATGTCCACTGACTCTGAAATGCTGTTTAGCACATCAAGATCTCGCTTTAGTCTGGACTCAAACAACTGGACTGAAGAAATACATGTTACAATAACCATTCTTTATATTTAAAGGAAGCATGTGGTTGCCATCTTTAGGCTTATTCAGAATAAAGATCATTATACAACAAGTAGTTCTGACCGAGCAATCTGATCGGTCAACAACACATTTTGACCGTGCTCAAATCAGCATTACAAGCACGCCTGACTCATTACTCAGAGTATTACTCCGCCAAGTCTGTGACATCATTGTATCTCCATGGCAACATCGTAACTGTTAGAGCTGGAGCAGGAAACGGCGGAAAAATAAGCTACAAAATGGATCGGTTTGTTGTTAATTTTGATTCAGTTTGGATGAATGGATGGAGGAAGATGAGAAGAACCAAATGACAAAAAAAGAAAGATTTGTGGTGAATAAAGTGATAAAACTGTAACTTCTCTGTTCTTTAGGCCTCTAATTAGATAATAAGATAAAAATGAAACAAGTCCGAGCTGAGAATTTTATTCTCATTATTATTATTTAGAAACGTTATTTATTAATCATGAAAATAAATCACAAACCTCCTGTCAGCTGCCAAAGTCACATTCATAGATTAAAGTGTCCCGTTTTACCGAGCGGGCCGAGCCTGTTCCCTTCGCTGTGAGAGACTCTATTGTTTTATAAAGAATATAAAAGAAAAAAATCAACACCTCTGTTATAACTTGGGCGATAAAAATAAGCACTTTCTGTTTATCTCTGCAGTATTGATTTAGTTCGGGAAATTCCGAGACATCGATGAAAGATTAACGTCAGCTCAGAGTTCACTCATCCGGGACTAGAAAATCCTTTCCGTTGCTAGTTTGTTACTATGGGTCGGACTACTTGCTGTAGTGGTAAACTACGTTCCATTACACATATGAGTCTACTGACGGGGCTGGTTTTGTTTCAGTTATTAGTCAGACCCCATGTGTTTCCATGGAAACCGCAAAAAACTTTAAAATTTGTGCTGCTTGCTTGCAGCATCACTGTCGTGCTCAAATGACGTTAAAGCACACCCTAGAGGGTAATATTCCTTAATTATCACATTTTTTGACATCTTTAAACATGTGAAGGGGAAGAAATGCTAGCAAACAGTTTTGCCTTTTTACAAAGCAAAGATATCATTTACTTGGAGCCATGTCCCAGGACACCCTGGAGAATGTGAGACAAATACAGAATCTCCTCTGACAGCTATTTGTTTCTGTCTCCACAAACTACTGGAGGGAAATGTTGGGCTCTTAGCGCTGACAGTAAACCAAACAACAGTCCAGTGGACCCAAAACAATTAGCCGAAAGGCCCTAAAGCGCTCCGTAGAGTCGGGAACACATGATAATCCTTCGTGGGTCTGTAACTACAAGAAACTCTGACGGCATTATGTCACTTTTTTACCTTAAAATAACAGAATCAGGATCATTTTGATGGTACAGTGTGAATGGGTGACTAACTAACACTTCACATTCCTGCCACACGATCTGCTTCTGGAAAGACGAAGTGTAGAAAGTCACATTTTCCTTTTTGAACGCTCCGTCTGCTCTGCACCGTCTCGGCCATCAGCGCTCACGCCGGAGCTCCGGGCTGAGCGGGGATCAATATTAATTGTAGTGCAAGTCTGGTGTGATGCTATAGGTCACGGCTCTTCTCTATAAATCACCAGCTGAAAGGTGACAGTCTGGGTCTCCACAGGTTCTCCCGTCCTCCCCTCTCTGTTTTAATACCGTGACCTCCTCCTGGTCCAGGTATTACTTATTTACTGCCTCTGATCTGGTAAATATTGACCAGCGCAGAATGTGGGGCATAAAAGTTAAAAGAGAAATGACGTGAGGTTAAAGGAAGACGCCAGTGATGGAAGGAGGAATCACTGAGTTAGAGGAATTCTCTTGTCATGAATTACTTTCCTGCCACAGTGGGAGGCTGATTGTCCCCTAAAGGGCACATTTCACTTAAATAATGCTGCTAAAGATGGTTTTCATCTTGAATTAGGAGGTTATCCACCAGGGGATCGTGTTGATAATGAAATGCTGAGCATCCCTGTAGTATTCTCTATACCACATAATTTGATTTAAGCACAAGAGTGCCAGAGTACAACAGACAGCTCTGTTAGTCTCTCACTTATTCATACATCTGTCTGGATGTGTTTTAAATCCGAGAGGATGCTTCTCTCCCCCACGGTGAGGTGGACAGGTGACCTTTGTGGAGGTCGTCCTCACCTCCCACCTGGTCATCTGCTGCTGAGCTAATGACGGGCTTGCAGGAGCAGACACACTTGCACCGGCCTCTGATTGCATCAGGTCCCCGGGGCCGTTTGGAAAACACAAGGTGAAGCCAGACGTAACATGCAGGGCGAACTTTATCTCACCAATCAGGGGTCTGCACCTCGGCTGGAATAAAAAAAAGGCACCGGCTGCCGGAGCCTTTTATACATCTGTACGGGGAAAAGAATCACAGTCCAGATTTCTGATCAATACTGGGACCTGGCAGCTGAACTGTCTTGGCTCCATGAACTTAGTCCTCATTGGTCAGTCCGACAGCCTAAACTGGAGATGACAATGCGTCGGTGATGATAGATGTTTACATCTGGTCCTGGACTGTGCAGACGAGCATTAACACAGAGCACTTAAAATGCTGAGTGCACTGACTGATGACCGAATAATCTCTTAAACTGAGCTGGCACCGCACAGAATAACAGCAGGACAACAGAACCTGGTGCTCTGCAGTCGTCCTGTCCAGGTCAGAAGTGAAATTTGGAGTCACACTGAGCTGCCGTTCGGCTGAAACTGATGTTCTGCCCTCGAGGATAAAATAATTGCACAACTCCACTCCGAATGCCAAACAAGTTTGACTAATTTTGGAAATTTGACTGGTACAAGTAGGATTTATCTGTTGTGTTGTTGTTGTTTTTTAAATCAAGTGAGAATATTACATGAGAAAAAAACACAATATTAAAGCAAAACTATGTAGAAATGATCATTTTGTTCAATTTGGTGACCCCCACAGTGTCTGAGTGCAACACCACTGTCCTAAAATACAAACGCCAGGTCTGTAATGTAGGCGCTGACTACAAACTAAACTTATGACATCATCGCGATGTCATGTGTTGAAGTAAAGGGGGCGGAGCTGCTGAGACAGAGACGCCATCCACCTTATTACAAGACACTGAACCATCAACGTGAAGATGTACACATACTGACATACATGTCTTGTTGTTGGCTCTTGTTTTATTTCTAAACATTCAAGTTTGGTTCAAGTTCAGACATCTTTATGAAAGTTTTATAAAACGTGCTCTCTCACCGTCTGACGGCGTGTCAATACATCGTTCTCAACACTCAGACAGCTGCTGCTGATTATCGAGCTGAACTCTGTAATTTTTCTCCAGGTCTGCGTTCTCTCTGCATCATGTGAGCTCGTGATATTCCTGGAGGTGAATATATCCTCCCTTTTGATCAATATACAACCGACGAAGGAACCGACTGACATCTCTTCATCTCCGTCTGTTGTCACTACGACTGAAAGCTGTGGCCGTACTCTCTCTCAGATCTCTACTTTCTCATCTCAACCATCGGAAATTGGAGCAGTACACAGGTTAATGCCAGTGTCGCTGTCGGCGACTGTCACTTCTAACCGTAACCATCTGTGAGATGAGTGGAAATCAGAGAATAAATAGAAAAAAATAAGACGGGGACGTCCACATCGAGTCACAGGCCAAATCATATTTGTTCAGCTGAAGGAATAAAATCCCTCAGGTGTCTGTTTGTCACATGTCTGGGGGTGAAACCTCTGCCTCCATGGAAACAAACTGACTCACAGTGTCTCGGGCACTGGGAGTCAAACAGGTTGACCTGAGCTTTCTCTGTGTAAATACAACTGAAATCAGATTAGGCACACCTCCTTCTCTGGGCCTTACCTGATCCAGCGTGGTCTGGGACACGGTGTAGTCTTCGATCTGCAGCCTCTGCTGATGGCTGGTGAACACGCTGAAGATGTTGGCCAGGGCGCCCTGCCTGTACGGGAGCTGATACTGCAGCGTGTTGTGGTGCTTCTCCTTCAGGACGCTGCCCGGGAAGTTCTGATGGACAAAGTCCTCCACCGGCTTCAGTGCAGGAGGAGAGCCGCCGACCCTCACGATGACTGTGTAGCCATCTCCAAACCTAGAAACAAGAGACCGAGCATTCAGTACAAAAACAAGCACACATTTCTCCTGCTGCCCATCTGAATATTCCCCCTTTCTTCTGTAGTCACAGCACAGCGTGATGGATGATAGGTTGGTGAACTGAGAGAAGGAGGCGAGGCAGGAAGCAAAAGAGATGGCGAGATATAATTGGACTCATATTTCCCACCAATTCGCTCCTCCTGGATGTGGTGAACCGGAGGGCAGGTGAGAGGAAAAAGCAGCTTCACTTCAACAACAGTAAAGTTGTTAGCTGCCAGATCAACTTTCTCAGGAAATAACAGGTTTCAACACAATCTTGTGCACCGAACGGCAAAGAAGGTATCAATTTGAGTCGAGCAAAAAAAGCCAAATCAGATGGAACAGAAATGCCTTTCAGAGAAGGGTGGACATGAGACAGGAAGCCTTTACATGTTGGAAACAACAAAAGAGTCAAAGATGGCCAGTTGACAGCCGAGACATGCTGTGCCTCTTGCAGCCATAATCGACTTAAACATAAAAAGCCTTGCTGTAAGCTGTAATTTAAAAGATTTTTATAGCATTAAAGGGTCAAATAATTATGTGTAATCTAAAAAATGAGTCAGCTAGTGGTGAGAAACAAGTCTGCAGCTCCCCTCAGCTGTAATCTACATTTCAGCTCACTGTTTTGGTTTTTACGAGCGTCTACGTAACTGTTTGTTCGTGACGATAAGGTGATAATATATCCATGTTGTGTTTGGAGCATGTTCTGCAGCCCTGGGTGGCAAACAGTTCATTTAGTGCTGCTTCAATAATCTGAACATAAAACTCATCCTGTCATCTTCATGCTACAGGACACATGATGCATATAAAGTGCTCGCTTCGTTGAACGACCAGGGTTTTGAATATATCCCAACACGCTCCAGCAGCACGACTTCTCATGAACAATATCCTGGACATTAAATACTCTCACAGATGAAAATGGCCCATAGCTAAGCTCTAAAGCTAATTAGCATTCTGCATCTTCCCGGTTGTACTCCACGTCTGGTGAGCACCAAATAAGACTCTGTGCCTTGTTATTCTGTCGTTAGCACTCTTATGACCCATTGTTTTCAGCCTAATTAATTCCCTAATGTTGGATTTACTCGTCGAAACGTCCATTGTGGGCTGGTGCAGCGCTACATGCAACGAGAGTCAGAGGCTCCCTTAGTGGCAATTAGAGATATGGTGAATAAACTGCAGGCCTACATGATCCCAACGGGGGCGAGAGAGGAAGTGGAGCTCGGCGCCGGTGCTGAAACGCACAATGGATGGACTCCACGGGCAGCAGAGTGCCTTTAGTTACAACACGGCTGCTTGACGCTGAAGAGCAGCAGGAACAGAAGACCTGTGCATAAATACTTTACACTGATTTACATTAGGATTGTGTGACAGCCATCCTCAGCTGGAGTCTTCTTGCATTATGATTGGACAAGCCAGAATACGTATTTTGATCTCCTTGATCTACTGCGACAAGATTAAATTCAGGACGTTGTGAAGTCACGGTGACGACAAAGTCCAAAACAAAAACAGCTACATATGAAAACCCACACATTTAAATCAGCTGCGGTGTTAGGGTCTATATAGGAGAAGAATCTGAACGATGGAGACATTTGAAGGCTGAGAGGAATTTGCGAACGGATGCCGAATCGGCGACTCTTCTCCTCGACAGGTAAGTTACGCTCGGCTAACTAAGTTAGCATCGTAGCTTGACGGGGATGGACATTTGGAATACTTTGAACTGTCGAGTAATAACGTTATTCATTTCGATCATAGAAACAAACGTTAGAAGCACAGCTAACGCTAGCAGCATTAGCACTGTCTTGGTACGGGCGTCCGGTCTCCAGCCTGCTGATGTCCAGCCGCCCGCTGTCGGCGTGTTTGACAGCAGCGGCTGGACAATACGAAATCTTACATCTGATAAACTCGAGTCCTCTTTAGGTCTTTGCATGTATATCGCCATAAACTACCGTATATAATGTTATAAAAGGGGAGGCAGTTCTGTCAAATATCATGCATAACGTTATTCCATCTGATATGTCCTTCCCTCGTCAACAGCTAACGTTACCACACATTATAATACATCTTGGTCTTTACTGAGAGAAAAGAAAAGAACTGTGTCTTTAAATTCAGGACGTTGTGAAGTCACGGTGACGACAAAGCTCAAAACAAAAACAGCTACGTATCAAAATCCACACATTTAAATCAGCTGCGGTGTTACAGGGACAGAAAGTGACACGTAAGAGTGCAGAAAATGTCCTGCAACTGCCGGACTATTTCCCATTTGATGATGCAAGAGGGTGGCATGCTGTCCTGCCACCAGCACATCTGCGTGGAGCCTGCTGCTGTATGGGGAGGATCTGAGAGCACTGTGATCTCCTCAGGGGCTGCACACGGCGGGCGATCAAACGCATCCCCGTGAAACTCCAAGACGTATTCTGTAGTGAGCATCATGTGGATACAACGATGCGTGCCCTGCGAGTATCAGCATGTTAGCGCTTAATTAACCGACTGGCCTTTAGACAGCCCTTCAACCATACTAAATTATACTCCGATTATACTGACCTGAGCCCTGATCAACCTCGCCGACGTGCAACACCGTTCCTTTCGCCGGGAGTTCATGGAGTGTGCCGGGCTTCATTAGCTCAAAGTGCAAAGGGAAGGCAGGATGATAATGATCATCAGAGGAACAGGGGCCTCAACAACGACTCTGGTATTATCTCACAAAACAAATTATAGCACAGACGCACTGCTCTGTCCTTCTTCATGTGGCTCCTCTCAGCTCGGATTCAAACTCTTTAATTACTTATTTTCACCACTACATTCCATTGTAATACGATTCACATCTGCGAGTGAAATTAGGCATAAAATGACTAATAATGAGCGATATTACACAGTAGGACTAAGACTTGTTAATGGGTACTTGTTAATGTAATTGGCTGTTTTCCGTATGAAAGGTATGAAAAGAGTCATGAATAAAATTGGGTGTTTAAAACCTAAAACCAGTGTGGAAACACAGCATTCATGGCCAGGAGCTCAGTCCTGAGAGGTGGAACATTTATGTCACATCATTACATCACGTTTAATGTTATCAACGAGGCTTTAAACTGGGTCACAACATGTAGCTGTGTGTAGGTTTGTTGCATGAAATGAAACTGAGCTTAACGGCAGCTACAGTTAATTCAACCGGTGGCCAGTTCTTACATATTGCACCTTTAATATTCTGTGAAAGTACCAATAGTTATTTCTACAATATTGTGGCAAAATATTTAGATTTTGTCACTTACTCCTGGCAGAACAAGTTAATCTGTTCACTCTCAGTAGCTTATTTAATGTCATATTGGTTAAAAAGAATACAAAGCAGCTACAAAGTGCTTTTACGTGTTTTTCAGAATGGAGATATACGTATATATTTCACAAATTAATCGCCGGGCTGCAAACAGCCGCCTGGTTCTTTTAAACGCCTGGGGTCAGCACCCTTTTTGCGTATTAAACGCCCACCTGAATAACCGCCGGGGCGATTATTTGCATTATTTTTGCAGAAGTAAACAGTCGGCACTTCCGTTTTCTGTCAAAATAAGAGAAGTAGCTAACGTTAGAAAAGGGTGCACCGTAATCTTAGATGACCGACTGACTCTTATTTTGACAGAAAACGGAAGTGCAGAGCGCGAGTTTAACGCCCCACCTTCACACAGCGGAGGACAGGTCAACACGGAGGAGAACGGACAGCAAATGGACATAAATGATAACGTAAGAAGGAAGAAAAATAAAAAGTATGACGCTACGTTTAAGCTTGGAGTTGTGAAATACAACTGTCATCACAATAATGGCCTGGTGCAGGTCTGTGTAGAAATAAATAAAGGCCTGCAGCGAATAGCCGCCTGGTTCTTTTAAACGCCTGGGGTCAAAGTTGATTTTGCGTATTAAACGCCCGGGCTATTAATTGGTGAAATACGGTAGTGTATTGTGATATAGCTGTATAACCCAGCCCTAGCATACATTCTATATGAAGTGTGGCCAGAACACTTTCATTAAAGGACAACAACAGAGCTCTTGATGGTTTTTATAAGGTGCACAGTCTGTAATCAGACAGCACCACCAACATCCCCGCACATAAAGCTCAATCCATCATCCAATCAGGACTATGACCATCATCTCCTTGTGTTTATTACAGCTCCTGGCTCGGGAGACGCGCCTCGTCTGAGGGCTGCCAAGCTCGGCCAAGATGCAAAAACATTTTTACAAAAATCCAATAAGGCCAGGAAGCAATGTGGCAAAAGGGTTCTGGCGAAGGGTTCGGGGCGTCTGTGGGTAATGAAACGCTGCCTGTCAGTGACAGTGAAAGGGCTTATCAATTAGCTTCCCCTCTTCTCTCCCCCTGCCTACCTTCCCTTTCATTCCCTTTCTCTCTGCAGCCACACAGGAGCTTCAGGCGGCACTTTGGGGAAAATATCTTCCTTTCATATTCATCATTCTTACTTTGCCTCTGTATTCATAACCAAACAAGTTCTTTCATCTCTGATCCAGTGTTGGTCTGCTCTGCTCAAATAAACTCCTCCTGGATGGGGATAGGTGGTTTGGATATGCTTGAACATACACTGCACGCTCAGAACAACGGCATGACACGCCTGAAACAATTCATTAGCTTTTAACCAGCGGCTGCTCTTAGAAAAGGTAAAAAAAAGAGAGATCTCTCCAATTTGGGGTTGAATATCGCCTTAGAGGAAATAATGACTGGATTACATTTGAACCACATTGTCACAACTAATCCTTTCATAATATTTTACATGAGAGATATGATAGAGCGGCTCGACACAGCGCGGCAGAGACGCTGGAACGTCTGCGCTGCTTCTTCATTTTCATTATTCTGCCTCGATCCTCTCCTCCACCGCGGTCCGCTGGAAAGCCGCTCTTCCATGTAATTTAAAACAAACAACAGCCAGACACAGATAAGGGCATGACAGGCGGAAAATAATTCTGCTGCCTTCCTTCATCTGAGGGAGTCTACAAAGGTCACCCTCACCACTGCCAAACCTCGCGTTCGTGTCCGCAGGGGGGCGGGCGGACGCGGGGCGAGAGGTCACCGAGTGGCTCGGGTGGTCTGCTGCTTTGATCAGGCAGGAAGTCATCCAAAAAAGTTTCTCAGCTCCTGGAGGGGGAGCTAACAAACTCTGTCTGCAGGCAGCGCCAGGACAGACACGGAGGAAACATGAATGAACAGAAGGATGTGTAAGTGATCTTTGTCCAATCAGGAAGCAACAGCTCTGCATCGTCAGGAGGCGTTCGACAATGAACTGATTAAAATATGTTGTTCACCACGATATGATATGAGTTGTTTGCTTACATTATAACAGATTTGTCCAATAATGTTCAACGTTTAACGATGAGGACAGAAACGCCCATGATCCGTTACCATTCAACGACGAAGTTTGTAGTTTATAAAGAAGGCAGCAGCTGCTCTGACAGATCAACTGGTCTGGTGTCTGTTCTGTTGTGTTTTCCCATGGACTGGTAATCTCTCAGCAGGAGACAAGAACAGGTTGCAAACTGATCCCATCGAGCTCACAGAGCTCCTTTTAGCGTCCTCTTCATCCTCTTTATTGGTAGCTCTAGTCCACCAAATGCCAAGTCTGATAGGGTGAATTATTATTGTATCTCTCAGGCCACCAAACTGTTAAATCCCCACGAAGACTCAGCTGAAGATGAGTTTCCTATTGTTGTGCAGTTTCTTGTATTGATATATGATTTTGTTTTTTTTGCTCTCTTCCCTTAGACCTAAACCCTCCAGATACCTGACGGTTTTTGAAGACCCCTAACCCAACACTGAAGTCCTCAGCATCTTACTTTCATACAACTCCTGTCTGAGCGTTAATTTATCTCGAATGAACACGTGAGAACTACCTAACGATGGTCATGTGCTTGCTAATTGGAAGAAAGTTAAAATGTTCGGTGTACGTTGAGTGTAAATCATTATGATTGGAGTGGAAAGTGCACGAAGCTGAGTGATAACCTTGGAAAATGCAGTGATTGGACCTTGAGTTAAGATTATTGTGTTCAAATAAAACAGATTAATCTGCCTTTAGTGATCGTTGTCAGTGATTAGTAGTGACAGCCTGCGTCTATGGGAGGACATATTTACAAGGTGATAGCGCGCAGAACTGCGCTTCAAAAGTAATCTAACATGAAGGCCATCATCGGGCTTGTAAAGGTTATTACTACGGGATGTTCAAACACGCACAGTTCAACAAGGACGCGGTAAAATATGGAGAGCCGTGCAGCTTTTTGCAGACCTTGAAGGATCAAATGTAGATGCTGCATGTTGGTACACAAAGTAAGCTATGATAAAAACTCCCACACAGATGAAGCTGCTCACTAAATACCAAGACAAGAGTGGAGATGTGGTGGCTCCTGAGTGCAGACAGCTCTCAGACACTACAGTACGTATACAGTACACCATCTGGGTCCGTCCATGCTCCTGTCGTCTTAATTACACCTACGTTGCTGATGCACTGTAAACTGTAAAGAGAATCATTTTGCCATCCATCTCCGGCGGTGACACGCACTTTAGAGCCGTAAACTCTTTAGTTAATGGCACACCTGCAGCGCTGACGCAGAGTGAGTGGGCAGGAGTTTATTGGACTCCTCCACGTCAACTTCAGGGGATTTGATCCAAACTTTTAGACGGCGCTCTTGTAAAAACTCTCCGGTGCCCACACTGCATTACCTTAATGCATTAAAGGCACTTTACCCCCCGCTTTTATATCCCGACGTGCTTTAAGCAAGGAGAAAATAAGACTCCAGGCTGCGGTGTGTGCTTACAGCAGGAGCTCTATGAAGAGGCGATATGAATGATATCAATCAGGGAAAAATCCTGCGTCGGCTAGTGGGTGTCCTTCCTAACTGACAAGATTATAGGGGAGCTTTGAAGCTGCTTTTATTGGTTCCTCCACTTCATTTGGGTTTACTCAACACCTGGGAGCGTTCACACCCGCACGCCGCTGTACTAAAGCACTGTTTACAGCCCCGCACGTTTTTTTTCTAACTTATTTATTTCCCCCTCCTCCCCCGTCAGCCTTTCATAAATCCCTAGAAGTGTGATTGATTTGAGGGACGAGTGAGGAGGGTGTTTTTTTAACCGCCGTGGAGGAAGATAATTAAGGGGGCTTCTTTTAAAATGGCCGCCCCACTGCTCAGAAACCACCGCCCGAATGAAATATTCAGCCCTTCTCACGCGCTGACCACCTCTCTGGCAGTTTAAATGGCCTATTTTGGCTCATTTGGGCCTTGATTGATACACAGAGGCGGGGCTGTTAAAGCAACAGAAGGGCATCTCGGTGATAAAGACAGGGTCGGCGCTGAACTAAAGGGGGCAGCACTAACAAGCACTTGGATGGCTGGATGGTTGGAAGCCCGGCCACCTGAGAGGAGCAGAGGGAGGAATAAATAAGGGTAATATGGCGAGAGGTTTCTGAAGGAGAGGAGTGGATGGAGGGAGGGCGAGCAGTGGGGGGTCAGAATGTGAGCGCTGCCTCCGCTGTGAGACTCTGCTCTGCGTTCAGGGGGCTCGCGATGAGAAAAAGATGGAGACGTTGGGGATGATGGGTGGAGTGGATGGTGGCGGCGGGGGGGAAGAAGCAGCCCCCAGCTTTGGAGGTCAGCCGCTCATGCCGTGCGACAATGGCGCCCACCTCCTCGCCCTCCACCCTCCACCCTCCACCCTCCACCTCGAACCCTGCTGTCTGATGGAAATCTTCCCATCTGCAAACTGGAAGCAGCTTGTGTGAGAATCAGCCGCTGCATTCCCACAGATATGGAGACGGACGACTGGATGCTAAGTGTTGCACCGTGCCAGGCTGGATTGATGAGGCTCACGGCAACTTAAACGACGCCGGCTCACACGCTAGACCGGCGGCGGGAGCAGCACAAACATGTGGCGGGATAGTGACGAGAAAAGAAAACAGAGAAGACAGTCCTTAATTGCCTTTTCAGTCATTAACGGGGTCCCACACCTCATGAAACATTAATTACAGCGAGCGCTGCGGAGATAGGGACGCTTAATTAGAAATTATTCACTGCGTGGTGAGAACTGAGCGATAGCATTTCAGCGGCATGTAAATTGTCCGTGTGAGATCTAAAATAAGCGCGGCGAAAATCGGTGTCGACATCGTGCTTATCTGGCTTCCTCTCACTTGACTGTCTTGTGAAGTGCGATTCCCTTTTACCTGATAGCATGTTGAGTGAAGTAGGACATGAGTTAACCCTCTCCCCTCCTCCCTCCCTCCCTCCCCTCCCCTGGCTGCTACCTATCCTATACCTCCTGTGCGGTTCATAAATTATTTACACCACCCTGCCGTCCCCCTACAGACAGGATGTAATTGACACAGAGGATCTGTCAATTACCCTAACATCTGGGAGGGACTGATTGGTACATCGCTCTCCCACTTCTGCCCTTCGCCTCTCAACTCTCCCTCGTTCTCACTCTTTTAAGCCCCATCGACAGTCTACCTCGTCCCCGTCCCCAGTCAGACGGCGGCCAATGACATGACATTAACGCTCTTGATGTGAAATACCCTTGACACCACTGCCCCCTCCTTGCCATTTCCCCTAATCCCCTGCATGACTTTAAAAATGGCGTGCTCCACCCCTCATCCCAGGTGTATTGATTTTTCCCTCCACCCACTGCATATTCCCGCCGTGTGTGCAGCTCTCGTGTCTGCGTGAAGTGTCCTTCCTCTTACAAGATGGCACAATAGAGTGGTAATAATGTCAGCAGACTGTACCTAACGTAACGGATGGGCTTCAGCGCTGCATGCAGGGCTCGGGGCAGAAGTGTCGGCCTTGGGAAATGTCAGAAGGATATCAGAGAGCGGACCAGAGCGCTAAGAGTTAAGGGCAGGGGATATCTGCCGCGGAGGGGGAACAAAACGCATTAAGAGACGTGTACAAAGCCCATTAAGGGTGTGCATACGGACGGGGAGAGAATTTATAGGTCTGCAGAGAAACAAATGGTGACACTAACCTGATGCTCTCAGACCAGACTGTCTGCACGTTTCCCCCATGTATGGATCCTTTCATGTAAAACCTCCACTGCAACAACCTCTGCAGCTTCGTGCACGAGGGATATATGAGGGTTTATTATGACAAGAAGCTCCCCGGTAAGCCAGACAAATGAATATGTTGTCGTTAAATAGCCTCTGAAACCTCAAAGCACGTAGAGGAGAGGTGACACTGACACTACTCTCTGTTTTTTCTCTCAAATGTGACTATTACATCCCGTTCATTCAATCAATGGAAGAACGTGCAGGGCTAGCTGTTCTCCTCTCCTTTTAGACTCAATGTTAAGCTAAGCTAAGCTAATTAGCCTCTGGGTGTTGCCTTGTACTTGGAGGACAGATGTGAGAGTGATAGCAGCTATTTCATCTCTTGGCAAAAGAGCAAATAAGTATATAAATCAGTATTTTGAAGTATTCCTCTGAGGATGACAACTCTGTGGAGTTTATATGTGGGTTTATTATGATGAGAAGCTCCTCGGTAAACCAGACAAATGAATATGTTGTCGCGAAATAGCCTCTGAAACCTCAAAGCATGCAGACAGGAGAGGTGCGCAGTAGATTAAAGGAGTAGCTTTACATTTTGGGAAATACACAGTTTGTTTTATTGTGCCGAGACCGACACTCTCAGGTTTATGTTTTTACTCTCAAATGTGACTATTATATCCCGTTCATTCAATCAATGGAAGACCAAAGTGGAAACACGTGCAGGGCTAGCTCTTCTCCTCTCCTTTGAGACTCAATGTTAAGCTAAGCTAAGCTAATTAGCATCTGGGTGTTGCCTTGTACTTGAAGGACATATGTGAGAGTGATACCAGCTGTTTCATCTCTTGGCAAAAGAGCAAATAAGTATATAAATCAGTATTTTGAAGTCTTCCTCTGAGGATGACGACTCTGTGGAGTTTATATGTGGGTTTATTATGATGAGAAGCTCCTCGGTAAACCAGACAAATGAATATGTTGTCGCTAAATAGCCTCTGAAACCTCAAAGCATGCAGACAGGAGAGGTGCACAGTAGATTAAAGGAGTAGCTTTACATTTTGGGAAATACACACTTTGTTTTATTGTGTCGAGACCGACACTCTCAGGTTTATGTTTTTACTCTCAAATGTGACTATTATATCCCGTTCATTCAATCAATGGAAGACCAAAGTGGAAAAACGTGCAGGGCTAGCTGTTCTCCTCTCCTTTTAGACTCAATGTTAAGCTAAGCTAAGCTAATTAGCTTCTAGGTGTTGCCTTGTACTTGAAGGACAGATGTGAGAGTGACTCCAGCTGTTTTATCGCTTGGCAAAAGAGCAAATAAGTATATAAATCAGTATTTTGAAGTCTTCCTCTGAGGATGACGATGACTTTCTGATAGATCACGTCCTCCTTTGTGTGTCTCATGCAGTCCTTCATGGCTAGCATGGATAAAAGAAGAATGTGCATTCTTTCCTTTACTTCTCCCGAAAAACTTGAAGACTTTTCTTTTATTACCATGATACACTTCATTGTCCCGTGTTATTTATATATACAGTATAAATAACAGAGCAGCTCGGTGGGAGAGTGGGATTTCTTTCATCTCATTTCAAGGAGCTTCAAAGATTTTTTTTTTTTTATTCTACTCTTGGTCTAACACACTTGGCAGTAGAAAAAGAAAGAAGGTGGTTCCTTACCTGCTCTTCAGATGCTGGATGCTCCCCAGACACTTGAAACGACCGTTCACCATGATGGCCATGCGGGTGCACAGCGCCTCGCACTCCTCCATACTGTGGAAGAAGAGCAGCGGACAGATGTTCGCAGGGTAAATGAAAAGCAGCAATAATACCAGATGTGTGAGTGGCTTTAAATGGGTCTCTTTGGTATAACGGGGGTGTTGGAGGGTGTTTTTGTCTTTTCTCTGCTAAAATGTGCTGTAGTCAAGGCTAAAGCATCGATCACAGGTGGGTTTTCATTATTAACCTTATCAGCTCTCATTTCTGCCAAACCTTTTCTTCAAAATGACATTCCTGCATGTCCACTCTGACACGTTAAACGGACGACAGATTTGGGAATTAGCGCGAGAGGAAGAGGCCATCTGTAGCTCTTATCATCTCATTTTTCCTCTTTCGGCGCCGGGCTGGAGCGGGAGTCGTTTGTAGTTGAGGCAAAACCTGTGAAGCCTTTCTGAGGAATGGCGCAATTAGGATTATGACTTTGTAAAACCTGGTGAATCTGCCACTTAACAAAACACAACCACCTGGTCACGCCACGGACGATTGGATGCGGCTCAGCCACATTGCCTGCGACGACAACAAACGCTTTTTATTTCCCCGTGAAGGCAACAAGTGTAATGAGGATAATATATTCCAGAGGAAACAGCAGCGCAGATTATTCACCTGCAGTGCCAGGAGCAGGGACGATTCAAAAACCCCGGCAATTTGGGAAACGGTGAGATGAATAGACGTGTGCATTGTTAAATGTTCCACATCGACTCCATCAAGATTTAAGTTTCCATCTAAACCGTGACCAAAGCTGGCCAACGCCACAGAAGAAGAGGCAGCTGACTTTGCTCCAGGAAGTCTTGGATAATGAAAAGACTCCAGCGCTGATATTGACAGTTTTCTTTTCATGGCAGAGAAAAAAAAAAAAGGCAGCAGTCAGTCAATATGGCCTCGCGCTTCACCAAGGCTTTATCGCAGCCAGCGTGCTGCTGGCAGTCGCGCTGGAAACAATACCTTTCAACTTAAGTCCAGCTCCAATCAATTATAATTACAATATTTACGGCTCCCGTTTGTTTTATGGACAAATACGGTTGATCTGCTGTCCCCGGGGACCAGTCACAATATTTGGACGCCGTCTTAGCGGGCGAATCCCTCAAATCAATAGATAAAGAGTGATTGTGCACCTGTGTGATGTGAGGATGACTGAGCGTCCCTCTCTGATGATGCTCAGGATGCAGTCCCACAGGAAGCGCCGGGCTTTGGGGTCCATCCCAGTGGTGGGCTCGTCCTGAAACAAACAGTTACACAGATGTAAAAGACGTGTGTGAGACGGGTGACGAATAAAACCTGAAGTAACGAGTGGAAACATGTCATACGCAACATAAAGCAGCTCTCACATCTCAACCCAATTAAATAACTATGAATTTTTGGACTAACATGCGAGTGCGCTCGCCAACATCGTCATCAAAACATCGAGAGCGGCGACATTTCTTGGACGGACGGTGTGTCCGTGCAGGCCAAGAGAACCGTCCAGAGCTGTTCATGGTGATTTGTCATCCATTTTTGTACATAAACACGTAACTAAAAGGGAAAAAGAGGCGTTTTGGGTGATGGACACGGGAAAGGTCTGGGTGAACTCTGAGTGTACCCATTTACACATAATGGAGACACACACCGAAGCCTTGGCCAGCATTCACACACAGTACAACACACACACACACACACACACACACACACACACACACACACACACACACACACACACACACACACACACACACACACACACACAGGACCTCGGCGACTCGCTGTGTCTTCTCTCCTCGGGGCCAGTCTGCCCATGCATGATTAGAGAGTGACAGTACTCAGTCCATTGGCTGGTTTTCGTTCCAGGCCTCACTAGCAGAGTCCTACAAATCCCGAGGGGTGTTTCCATCACCGTGCCCAATGTGTCCCTGTGCAAACCCGACGTGGCGCTGCCTCGAGGCCCGCCTGGACTCCCCGGGCTCGCACACAATACTGAACCTGACACAGACTCTGACAACACATTATCCCACCGCCTCAGTGAAGTGAAGGCGAGCCGGGCTCGGGCGAGTAAATAAGCAGCTCGATGGGACGAGCAGCGCCGAGCCAGAAACACAGGAACGGTTGGAGAGATTATTCTCTAAATGTAATTTATTATGGATTACTCATTACCTGAGTGATTACTCATTAAATTGTTATTAGCAGCATAATCTGATGGATTGCTTTAAATCATGCAAAGTAATGCGTTTATTACAGTTTACAGGCAGCAAATTAAACAGCATGAGCAGTGAAATGTATTCATGTAATGTAATATTCTGCGTTATTACATCACGTGACTCTGTGTGTGGGACACAAACTAACAGCTAACAGGTAGAAACGGCAATAATCTTAATGAAAATGTTGACTTTGGTGAGCCGCCTTAAGAAGCCCCCAGTGTGATTTAAGGTCTTTAAAGTTCGTCCTTAATAAAGCACATTAAAGCCACTTAACTGCAGCGTGTGATGTGTTCGCAGTCAGGCGATCGCTAATTCCTCCATCAGTGAGGAAATGCTTTTGTGCTCAGTTTTAAGCACTCGTGAATGAGAATCTTTGTGCTGTAAGTCGGGTTCTGTGTGTGTTTTTTAAAGGGATTGGTCTTTGAAAATGAAAAAGAATAATTAGGAAGTGACCAGTGAGCGAGCCCTCTCATGCACGAGTAATGTACTCGTGATCCTTTGGGATATTCAGATTGATCTAAACCTGTTGGGTCTCTGTGTGCTAAAATAACTGATGTGTTGTAATCCAAACATGTGCACAGCGTCAATATTGATCTAAAGTATTACACCCTTCAGTCTTAATCATCAATCACCGTGTACAACATGTCGAGAGCAGCGTATCTCACCAGGAAAACCACCGGAGGGCAGCCGATCAGGGCTATGGCTGTGGAGAGCTTGCGTTTGTTCCCGCCGCTGTAGGTTCCTGCTGACTTGTTGGAATATTTGACCAGCCCCAACTTCTGGATCCCCCACTCGGCCACCTTTTGAAGAGAGAAATCAAAGTGACCAAACCCATTACGGTGTCAAGAGGAGCGTTTGCATCATCAGACGCTTCGTGATGGATGATATTTCGGCTTGGATCTCGGATGAATTTGTGCTCCGAGGCTTTCAAGGACACGGCGTGACAGCTGGCTTCACTGTTAGACCTTAATCACAGCCTGCTGAGGTGCTTTGCTGTTCTCCTCGCTATTTAAACAACATCTCGTCAAACGCCGGCAATTGGGATCGTCTCCGAAGTGCACGGCGTCAGAAGGAGATGTTGAAGAGCCACGTTTCTCTTCCAGTGCCTTTCCAGAACGTACATGAAGACATTTTGTTTACCCAGTATGCAAATGTGGCTGCACAAGGGCTCAATCTGGACCCAGAGTTGACACCTATCACAATGGGCTGCAGTAAAATGAGTTAGAGTTATGCTAGCAGCGCAGAACTGGGTCCCTCCGTGCTGCAGCTACCAGATCAAAGCCTGGCGCCGGGTCTGAGGCCTACGGTCGCCGCCAGCCTCTTCCTCTTTTGATCTCGCTGTTGTAGAGGCGGGCGGTGTGAGAAGGAGTGCAGGGAGGCCGCACAGGGCCGGCCACACCACCGGGCATGGTGAATAATGGAGAGCCATAACCCACAGCTGCTGCTTTTCCACCACCGGCCATTCTTCATTATGTATGGCTTTCCCCATTGAGGTTATCTATCATGTACCTTCAGCTTGCCCTACATGCATTCTGCCTGAGAAGTATTTTGATGGTGAGAATAAAATATAAACAATCTGGAAGGAAACAGACGCGTCTTGAAGTAGCAGAACATTTGCAAAAAGCTCAACAATGGATCTACTTTGAGTGAAACAATTAGCTGACACATCTTTTACACGTGCAAGGACAAGCAGTAAGTGATGCGGTGGTTACCATGGTGACCTCCTTCTCCGGTACCCCTCGCAACCTCGCGTAGAACTCCAGATGTTCTTTCCCAGTCAGCAGCTCATCGATGGCGTCGAACTGCGGACAGTAGCCCAAGTTCTGGTGCACGTTCCTCATCTCTGTTCGTATGCTGCGAGAAGAGGACACATCGGAGAGATCACAGATCTAAACATGAGATTAAATGCCTTGGCAACACAGAGCAGATGATATCAAACTCATTGATGTTGGCTAATGTGTTTCAAGGAGAAGAAAGAGAGAATCAGAGCTGAGCCAGTCGAGGCCGTCGATTCATTTCAGAGTGGTTCATTTCAAGAAAGAAAGTTGTTGAATCTTATGAGGAATTTCACACTATTATAGAGACATTATCTGGATGTAGATATAATATGTGCACAAACTATGATATAAATACTTTGACTACCTGCAGGCAACGAATGTTACAGCTGATGTTCTTCCTTCTTTGTACAGCTGCTTTGTTTGGGTTGTATCAGGATAATATTGGATCCATTTTTTCCCCTCAAATGTTATTTTCCAGGTGCGACTGTCCACCTGAGGGAGGCTAAATGTGATCTAACTGATCTGATATTGCGGTTGTTTTTATTTTAGCTTTGTTAAAGGCTCGTGATAGCAGCTGGTTTAACAGCCTTTGGATAGTTCATGTGCCACCACAGCTTTTTAAGTAGCTTCACCTTTTTAAGCTTGCTGGAAACATCATACAAGACCAAGAATTACACTTTAATATTGCTGCTGAACATAAACATTCATATTGTACAGAAATCTTTATGGAAACAGTGAACGGATCCAAACAAAAACATCTTGATTTCAGCTACATACAGGCTACATTTGCCGGAACATTATTTTGTTCAGAAAGCTTTTATTTTGTGAGTCGTGTCGCTTTCTTGCCAAGAGAAAGAAGCTTAGCTGAGCATGGTAATGCTAAGTTAGCGGGCTAGCTTCTGCCAGCTCTTCCTTGTGAGCGTTGAGAGGAAACAACAGTAGATAAGAGAAATGGTTTTGAGGAGAGGACTTCCATTCAAGCGACGCCATCTCTCCTTTATGATGCTCATTTTTCTTGCCGATGCAGAGAAAGCGTAATGAGCTGAGTGTGGGCGTACTTACAGCTGTTTCTCTCTCTCTTCACTTTTTGTTTCCCCTTAAGGTCTCTGGGACTTTTCTTTGAGCTCCGTTACCCACATTAATCAGGATTAACGCTGCTGTGTTAGTCGTGCTCCATTCAGCTCTCCTTCTTTGTTCAACACAATCACCGGATGTATAAATGAACACCTATAGCAACCGCTGTGATGCCAAACCAGCCGCTGCTCACCCTCGACGACGCTCAGCTTGTTGTTTGTTCCTAAAAATAAGGAAGAGCAAGCTTTCCTTCGCTCAACTGCTTGAGTCTCATATTGCTGGTGTCAAGGTGCTTTTTTGGCATGTACAAAGATTCCTCCTGACTGATTCTGCACGGCGGAGACAGAAAAACAGAGCGAGGCACAGGCTGATGATGTGAAAAGGAATGAAATATGTGCAAGAGGCAGGAGGAGAAAGCGAGAGCAGAGTGTTCAGCCTCTCTGAGAATATCGCAGCGAGGAGACATGAGAGAGAGCCGCAGTTGAAAAGGCAGAGACGGCAGAATATATAAGAGATATCGAAACTACCTCGCCAACAAAAAACAAAAGACTGAAGGTAAGAGAGGTAGAGGAATAGAAAGCTGTGTTACACAGAACAAGAGGAGCCGGCTGTGAGCTATATAAAAAACAACCCACTCCGGCTCGATCCCCTCTGAGCAGCCATCTTGGGTGGCTAATTATGATGAGTTACTTGGTGCACTAGTGGGAGTTGCTGCCTCACCTGTATCCATTTAGGAAGGCCTCTCCGCTGGAGACTGGGATGTCTCCTGTCAGCATCTTGAACGTGGTGGTTTTTCCAGCCCCGTTGATTCCCAGCAACCCGAAACACTGACGGACACAACGGGGAGCGAGGGTCCGTTAGGAAAACAGTGTTGTGTAGATACAAGCCTCATCGGAAAACAGACGTACTGGATTTCAAACACTCTGTACGTCGACGAGTTTTCCTCTGAACAAATACACATTAACCACTTTAATGAAGTTTATCTAGAGCACTGTGTCAGTATTTGTTCTCTACATACATTTGGAGCTGCGGTCTATAGAGTGTGCACGGCTGCTTCAGTGTTTAGCAAAATAACAAATTGATATTTTTCTGTGCACAAACAAAACAGCAAACGCTGAATCAACACGGCAGACAAATACTGTAAGAGCTGCACTGTTCCCACCAGCGTTTCTTCTTCATGACAACAAACACTAGTCTCTCCTCCCCGATGCTGCTGATGCTCCGTCCCTCTGGAGGGCAGGTGGCAGGAAGTCGTCTCCGCGGAGCCCCGGCGGTCACGTGACCCCGCCTCAGGTGCTCCGGCATAAATATCTGATTCCTGTCGTTCATTGATCCCCGCTTGTTTGTGACCTGTGCTTGTGAATGCATGGAGGAGGGCTAAGCTTGATGTAAATAATGCATGGAAATGCAGTGTGTGATCAGCAGAGCCCTGTGAGTGACAACACTCTGCTGGCATTTACTCTGGGCTCTGGGTAAACAGTGGTAGGGTGGACGGATCCGGCCTGAAAGCTACCTCGTCCCAGCGCCTGTCAGCGTTTGAGATTATGTTTAAATCCGGCTGCCAGCGGTACAGTGTGATAGCGAGTGTGTGTGTGTGTGAGTGTGTGGGAATGTTTATTGCATAACGAGGACGCTTTACTTCAATTTCACACATAAGTTTCTTTCAACAAAACTGTGTAAAAGTTCAATTTGTTGCATTTGGTTGATTTAGCTTCCCACCGCTCTGAACACCTCCACGCGATGCTCCTCCACCAGCCTGCCTGTGTGTTTTCACACACACATGCTTGGCAGCGGCATAATGGCAGGAAACACGCCTGATAAGGAGATTAGTGTTCCTCCTAACGCCTTCTCTGAGCAGCGCTTGGAAGATGTTTTGATTCGACGGAGCCAACTCGAATCTTCAAGAAAGAGAAACTGAAGATGGAAGCCCAGAGAGAGAATCGCTGCTCCTTGCTCTCGTGTGTGTCAATATTTTGTAAATATTATCATAAACAGTGAAATTTTGGTTGAACGTGTTTCATTTAGTCGGAGAGATGATGGGACGCTGGCAGCTCCTCTGATGTGGACAGAAGCAAAGTGACTATAGGCTTGAAGAGGTGCTGGTGTTATTTAGCAGCGTTTGGCTCACCTCTGCAGCAGGTACGCCCACACAGAGCCGGTCCACAGCGGGAGCGCTCTTCCGAGGGTATACCTGTGGAGAGCAGACAATAAAATGAATCAGCCAGCCAGCCAGAGAAGGAGAGAGAGAGAGGGGGAGGAGGGGGAGCAGACAGTGAGAAGGATAGCATGAGAAAATATGGAGCGATAGACCAGAGCAGCAGGGAAGAGGAGAGATGATGGAGGCAGGTGGAGAAAAGGAGGAGGGAGAGAGAGACACATTTTAACAGGAAGGCTAATTTGCAACATTTAGAGCGAGCCAGATGGGAAAAAGGTACTAAAAAAAAAAGAAAAGTTAGACACTTGCACAGAGGGGGAGGAGAGGAGGACACCAGCATTAATATCTGTGACAGTATTCATGAGGAAGTCTGTCTCCACTGTGAGAGCCACTTCAGCTCCCTCAGTAACCTTCAACACCACACAGGTCCTCCGCCACTTCATGTCTGGACTCGGCTGCATCTAGAGCATCTCACGGCATGCGTCTCCTTCTCTTTAACACATCTGATACACATGCTGAGGGAACTTAAATCAGTTTGTTGTATTTGGATTGAAAAAACTGCAAACTACAGTGCTAATGTGACGTTAGCAAGTCTATGGTTAGCATGTTAAAACTGCACGCTGCCACAGTTTTGTCAAAGCGCTGGTGAGTCGTTACGCTGAACATGTTTTGCAATTATTATCAGATAAACAGCGACACATCGAGCAGACACAGAGCGAGGTAACATTTAAAACCAACGCTAACTCTCCTTTTAGCTCTGTTATGGTCTCCACCAACTCCTGAAGGGCTCATCAGCTACTAAATACACCACTATATCCAGATACTTTCAGCTGAAAACAGCAGTGCTGCACGACATACAAAATGTGACTCAAAACACCAAAACAATGAGCTGAAAGAAGCTAAAATGCTACATGAGAAGTGTAGATTCTCGTGAAGATTTGGCGCCTGATCACTGATAATTCACTGGTGTTCAAATGACAGACCCCTTAAAGCTCGGGCCATGGTTCGAACAGAGAACCAGACCCCATGAGACCCAGAATCCCCTCTCTCAGAACAAAGAAGAGAATGAAACTGGAAATGTTTTTTAAATCTCGCTTGAAAATAATTTCCATGCTGCACCCACATCCTCCCCCACTGACCAGCCTCAAACAGGCGGAGGAGGTAAAGAAACCTCCCACTTCACAAGAACAAACTTAAAAAATTTAGTGTAAAAGAAACATGCATGAGGTGCTTTCTGCACATCCAAGACGATGTGAGGGTTTGATATGTTTTCAAAGTGGCTTGAACACGGAGTTGTCTTGCTTCAGCACGCAGAGACAAGACGAGGCCTTTGTTGTTGTTGCTGAGTGTGACAGTAAAGACATTTAGCATTCAGAATCAAGGACACACTGTGCCCCTCTGAGCGGCACACTGACGACTGCTGGCTTCCCTTTTTTAAAAGTTTTTACTCGTATGTTTACGTGTTTTCCGGAGTCAGATCCCGAAAAACAACGAACATTCATTAAACCAGAGGAGTGACAGCGTAACGCTTCCCTTATAGGATCTCTACACCAGATATTCACCGTCGTGAGCAGTCGCCTCTCCCGGCTGCATCCAGAACGCCACCAGCCAAATATAAATTTAGAACTGCCACTTCAAGCCTGACAAACAATGACATTGCATTTATTTCACAGTTGGCACATCAAAAGCGTCTGATAAAAGCGGGAGTTGCAGAGATCCGCCGTTCTTCCAGTGCCATCTGGCAGCTGCACTCACTACTTATCAACCTGGATTACACGTACTACTTTTTAGTGATAGTTTGCAGCGCTAAAGCTACATCAAAGCAGCAGATACATGTAAGGAGGAAGGCAATTAAAGGATAATTCCCCTCTGACTCGAGCACCACGGCAGCTGTCATGATAAGCAGGCAGACGTCTAATCAGATGAGACAGTTGAGAGAAAGTGATGGCGGCAGTTGTGCCGACCTGAAATAAGGATTTAGGCTGGAAAATCACAAGCTTCAAAAGCCAAATGCTACAGCTCAGGTGGTGAACCAAGACCCCGACGCTGCTTTATTAAAAGAGACTCTCCAATATATGATCCACATATGGACAGAAGTTTATCTCGAGGTCTCTTTATCTTCATGTTTTCATCTTAACTTGTTAAAGTGGACCTTATTTAACACTGGTGATGGCATAAAAGTGAATATTGTACTTAAACTGTCGAGTTTTCTTTCTTGTTCTTTCAATAACTTTGGTCGAGTTCAGCAGGATCTAAAGTTTAAAGGTCACCAGTTTTGTTATTACCTCCTGTGTTTTCACACGTGTCCATTTGTTGCTTGGTTTGTCCGGATATCCACGAAACTTGGATGGACGATGGGTCTCGACCCAGGACAGACCCCATAACACTGTTTTTGTTTATCTATCTCAGAGGGCGGTTTTGACATTTTATGTTTTCTCAGGATCTTGATGAAAAATAAAAGCAAATCTGGTGTATTTATGTGGCTGTTATCTATGAGTGAGTACGACTGCTGGGCCTCTGCTGAGGTACGTGCTCGACTGAGTGCCTTTCTAGTTGTCTACGTAAGTGAGCAAGCTAGCAAGCTAACAAGCTAACAAGCTAGCTCCTGGCCGTCCTGCCTCCTAATAGCACTTTGTACTTCAACAGGTGTGAGTCAGATATTTGAGTTCAGGCCTCTGGAGGTGGGCTGCACAGTTTACTGAGCTGATCAGCAGCTACAGTTAGTAGGTCACTCTGGTGATGGATGCGACAGGTGGCCGATTCTTACGGATTGTTGGTTATTATGGGAATAAATACAGCAGACAGATCACCTTGTGTATCCTATTCGTGTGCTTATTTTCCTCCTGCATACAAATATTTTTAAATTTTCCTTTTTCACCAAATCATGTTATTTCTACTGTCACTCCACAAGCTTTCCAGGAACCCCGCTGCGACTGCAGAAGAACCTCTTGTTGGGAAACACTGCCCACAGGGATTTATAACATTTTGAAAAGGGCGTGAAATGAAAAAATACAATGGAAAATAAATTACATCGTGTGAGCAAGAAAGAAAAAATCCAAATGAAAGAAAGGAATCACTAAAAAAAACAACTTTTCAAGACCATTCGTAACAAAATTCCTAAAAAACAAAATACTTGGTGGATGAATCAGCCTGTCTGTAATCACACACACAGACCTTTTGTCTCATCCGAACCTCTCGTACGCCCAACGTGCCGCTCGTCTCTCATTAGTCTGCTGAATCCAAACAGCTGTCACGAGGTTCTTCAAAACTTTCTCTGTCAGCTTAGTGAGCGAGTGGAAGGTTGAAGTGACAGCGCTGGGCCTCGCAGACGGACACACTTCCATTACAGTCCCCATCGATTACGCTGCAGATGCTAATGCAGCAGCTAAGTGGAGGCTAGCAGGTGGAGCGCTCCTGTTCGAGGCAGCGGGAGAAGGAAGGGGAGGAGCGGGAGTTTGACACATGATTGATGAGCTGTCGATCGCTTCAGAGGCATGCTCAGATTTATGACGGGGCTCAGCCTGTGGCGCGTGGCCACCGAAGCCACGCGCTCATTGATCAATTTGTTATCTACACCCCCAAATGGATGGGGCACAGCTGTGGTGGGAGTCAACGAGGGCACTGCAGGAAGAGTCCTGATGCCTGCTGCTGTTTCCGAGCGGTGATGGGCCGCTGTGTCTCATCTCGGAGAAACATCGTCAACCATGAAGGTGCGTATGAACGATGGCTGCTTGTCAACAGCCGACAAGCTTAATCAGATCTCATCTAATATTCCTAGATTAGTGTTTGCCGTTGTTTTTAAAATGTATTTACAGTCGAGCTGAAGTGATTTCACAAGTTTCTGCTTTTGTGAAGTTTTTGGAGGTAGCACTTCTCTCCACGCCGTTTCACCTTGTAATACATTACCCACCCAACTGTTCCACCCAGCACTTGTTCGGTAATTACCCCGGGGAGTGTGGCGCACGTCTGTGTCCGTGAGCAATGAGCGAAAGATTAAGTACAGTGAGACCGAGAGGAGCGAGGGAGTGAAGGCGTGAGGTGGCTCGGTAAGGAGCGAAATGCTGTTAGATGGTCCAGCTGTTGGCGTCGGAGCAGCAGAGCCGGCTGCTTTGGCGACACTTCCTGCTGCCGCGCCGCCCGCGGGGAGGGAACATCTGCCGCCGAAGAAGTGTTAATCTCGGCGGTGTCGAGGCACGCGCCGTCGCAGCACGCTCAACTTCACCTGCTGCAGAAGGAGGGAACGTCCGGGGCCGGAAGGGAGCGCGGACCTTTAAGGCAGCGTTACACTTCTGCAACTGCGTAATGCGCTATCCAACTGCGTAACCACGGAGACCCCTCGAGCCCTCATAGTTCTCCGTCGTGGTGCCGGATACGCAATGCAATTTCCCGCCCGATCAGTAGGCGCGTCCAGTGTTTACGTTGTGATAGTAGTCAAACCGGAAAAGTAATTCCGGAAATGGTGTTTTTAGAGGACCAATCGTAGCCCTTGCCGTCTCCGTTGTCGCTTGACGGAGTGACGGACACTTAAAAAATATTTCGTAGGCTCTCCGACAGGCTCTCCGACTACGTAGAGGGCTCTCCGCGACCTACGTACAGCACTTTACACAGTAGTAAAAATTAGGCATTACATCCCCTAAAACGCAGGCTTGTTTGGTTCATGGCCACTTGTGACGTTTGTGAGCGTTCACAGCTGCAGGGAAGTAATCCGTCAAGTGAAGAACGCAGATACAAGTTGAGGAAACAAACTTGTCTACGTTTAAATCGTGTAGATTATTAATGTGTAATGTTGGAAAATCAGACCGGAGAAGTTAAAGGTGCACTATGTAGTGTTGGGAAAGACATTTTACTCTTTTGGTTTGTATTATTACCTCATTAATATTGTAAATATTACAATTCTAAGCTTAATTACTTCTTCAAAACTATATATTTAATTTAAATGCAGGACAAAAAACGTTGTTGTGGTCTCTTTTTGTCTTCTCTACTACATAATAATAAAGAACTGGAATAAGATTAAAAATACATATATAAAGAACAGAATGTAAGATAAAATTGAAATGCTGGCGTGCACGTTGACCTGATGTGTAGGTCAAGGCCGAGGGTACACAAAGGTCAGAGGTCAGAGGTCAGCGTCCTGATGGCCTGAGGGAAGAGACTCTCTGTGTCGGACGTGTTGCCACGAACAATTAAAACAATATCCCACATGATGCACGAGATAAAGAGCATAAAAACAAATCCAGCAATCAATCGACGTCCGACCGAAACACAGGAAAGAATCGACTGAATAACAAAGTGTGAAAAGTGTCTCATTATCAGAGCAGCGCTTCAGCAGGAGCTAAGATAAAATACCCACAATACCTTGGTGAGGTCGCAGACCTTCAGAAGGTCATCCTCGGCCCCGCCTTCGTGCAGCCGCCGGCGTTCCCGAGCAACGTCGATATCCTCCTCTCCCTCGGCAGGTAATGACTTGGCTGAAATAAGCCTGGCGGAGAGAAGTAGACCACAGTCGGCACAACACCCTTCATTAAAATTAACATGAACTCGCACTGACACATTATCTCGGTCAAAGTTTGAGCTCGCTGAAACAATCTCTGCAATTTTCATCAGTAGGAGGAGAGGGGGAGCCACAGGCGTCAGTTTCCATGGCAGCACAAAAACACAAAGTAGGCAGTGTTTTCAAAAAGTGCATTATTGATTTAGAAAGAGGGAGAAGAGGAGGGATGGTTTGTCTGAATGAAACAGATACTGGATAAAAAACAACTGTATGAAAGTAAGAAACTCGACTTGAGCGAGTCACTTCCCTCTGACAGAACAGCTGCTTTTACCTGGGCTTGCAGAAGAACTTGTACTGGATGAGGATGGTGAGGGCGAACATGACGGCTCCCTCGATGGCCATGGCACACAGGTTCTTCCCCACCATGTCCCAGCTGAGGGGGTCCTCGAAGCGGTTCTCCCCTGATGGGAGAAAGGTGGGAGGGAACATTAATAAACAGGTGGATAAAGAGGGACAGGTGAGCGACGACATGCATTCTCACCTGTGTGTTAATCCTCAGCTCTTATCTACGAGCTCAGGGGAGGATTTCTGCAGAAACATCGTCAAAACAAAAAGGAATTACCAGTTTTTTCTGTTTGTTGGCAGACAAATGTGATCTCTTTGTCAAAAGTTAGTGCAGAGCAGGAAGCTGTCAGCTCTCTGAAGTGTTCTGGAGACACGTTCGCTGGTGAAAGCCAGCGGTTTTAAAACGCCACTTAGCCTTAAAAAAAATAAAAACGGCTGTCACCTACAGCGTGTCATGTGAGGAAATCACTGATATCCTGCACTTTTCATGCTGAAGCCTCTTTGGCTAATGAACATGTAAGTAAACCTCTGACAGCCCCCCACTCTAATCATTGTCACTTCTCCCTCTCCTCGCCTCTCCACCCTCTCTCAGCGTCTCCGACTCTCGAGCCCGAGGGGGCAGAGCAGCGAGACAAGAAAAACGAAAGCGCTTTCAGTCTCATTCTCTCGTAAATAGCCCCTCTCCACGCCAGCCCTTTTAGGTTGTGATTGCTTTTCTCTTCCTGCTCTCCACAAATGATTCCTCAAACCACTATTTCCTGCTCCGTCTCTCTGCAGCGAAGACTCCTCTTCCTCTTTCATGCGCCTCCTCGCCTCTCGATGGCCCCCTCAACCTCGCCGCTCCACCTCTTCAACCCTCGTTCCCCTCGTCTCCCTTCCTCCAATCTAAATTTAACCCATGTAGAGTGTGGAGCTCAGGAGGAGGCTCGGGTGGACGGATTACAGGTCAAACACTGGTGGGATGAAGAACGAGCATTCTGAATGAAGTAGTAGAGAGGGAGTCTAAAGGAAGGGCGTGTTGTTTAAGAGTTATCTCAGCAATGAGCCTCCAGAGTGAGTTAAAGTGTATGTGCATTTGGCTTTTTGCAACTTAGCTTTGCATCATTTTGGATTTTGCCGTGACTCAACATGCCAATAGATTCCAAATAATTAGGGCTGATGATGACACCAATATATGCATTTCTTTCCACCTAGCTGCAGGGAAGATCAAGTGTCTCCTGTGGTGGAATTAACATATTATTACGCCAAATCTTATTGGGACGGTCCACTGGAAGATCCTATTCAAGAGGTACAGGTTAACAGAGCACCACTACTAGTCAACCACGGCAGAACTGAGGTTTTACACTGGTAAAATATAAAACAACCGCTGAAAATGTGCTTGTTGGGAGGAGGGAATGGTCATTTATACAAATGGACCTAATTTATCCTTGTATACTGACTTCACAGTACAATAACCATCTCAGAAAACATCTCGGTTATTACCCTTAAAGGATGAAAACAGAAGAGTTTGTCTATCGTGAACATTAGCTTTATGATGTCCTATAATCGGACACATGATGAGAGAGACTCCCAGAAGATGCAGTATTGATGCACATTCCCTGATGGTGATGTGCGACAGGTACCATCAGATACAAACAGGAACTATTGTTTGTTTACAAGAGAACTTCACGGGGAACCTTCAAGTACAGACCTTCACACTCAAACTCTGTTAACATCACACTGAAAGCTCTACTTCACAATCAGTTTACTGTCAGAGAGTCTGTGTGAAAACGTTTCAGCGTCCTTCAGTATCTTAAAACGAGTCAAAGGATCAACATGTTCATTTGTAGCGTATTACTGAAGATGCTATAATCCCTCTCTGCCCACGTGGCAGATGTTTCCTCTCGTTTGAGGACAGTGTTGTCTCAGTGCTCAGTATTAAACAATGGATGTGTGTTCTGATGGATTATGAGTTATTCCTCTTACCGAACCCACTGAAGAGGGTGCCCATCGCCTGGTTCTTGGCCATGTCGATCAGCCCTCGGCCCAGACAGAAGTGCGGGAATATGAGCAGCACCTGCTTCACGATGTCGTTGATGCGGATGACATTCTGTCGAGGAAGACGCACACAAACACACATCAGATACAAACTGGTGGCGCGTTAAAGATACTCGCCACCTTGAATCAGCAGGCCCCGCCGTGTGTGGGAGGTTTAGGAGGCGCCCCCGATGTAAGCCGGGATAATTAACACACATCCTGCTTTCCGTTTGCACGCTGCGCTCTGCGGTGGCGCGGGGCTCCACGGGGCCCGCAGAGGGAGCGGGGCCATCTCAGTTCATCTACCGCACTGTTATCCAAGCTCGGCGATAGACACAAGTGTGTGTAACACAAAGTGATGAGGCGGTGCACGCAGGAGAAGCACACAGCTAAAGAAAAACACAAAATGTGAAAACATCTGCGGGCTCTCTGTGTGTCGGCCTCTGTTCTTTCTTTTGATACTGTATACAAGAGCGAGCAGACACGCGAACACAGAACCAAAGCGTATTGTTTCACTGTTTCACAAGGCATACATAAAAGAGCAGTCTTATCTCGACAGGCCATTTCCTCGCTACAACTCGTCTTTCTCCCTAGAATTGGACTGCCCTTTTCCTCCCTCTCACCAGAGCTGCAATTCAACGCTGGACCAGTAAAGCACAAAAGAAATAATGAATTAAATGGAGACACAATGGACGGCGCTGTAACAAACTGTCTCAGACAAGAAAAGGAGTACAGTGAGTCAGGAAGGAAGGGCTGAGTGAGGAGGAGGCAGAGAGGAGGGGGACAAAATATTACTACGTTTGGCGTTCAAAAGAGGCTTCATGCATAATGCATACTGCTTCATTGCAGCATAGTCTTCAAAGCTCGTGCATACATGGAGGGAGACTATAAATTCATCATTTCCGTTTTTTTTCTTTCTGTTTTTGGGGGCGAGCCCGAGCAGAGAGGAGGCGGGGCGGGGGCGGCGGTGCAGTTTGTGCAGGATTTCCAGATGATGGCCGTTTTTTGCCGCAGGATTTATTCACGGCTGTTTGTGTAACTGCTCTGTGATTTATTAGTTTCACTGAATAAGCGCTCAGTCGGCACTTGAGGATGAGCGCTCGAAGCCTTATGAGTCCGTCAGACTTAAAAAACGATTCAAATGCCAGATTGAAAGATATCTTTGTGGAGTAAGTTTAACAGATGTCTGTCTACTGTTCAGCTGGAAGAGTTGGACGTGTTGGGAGATACGCTTAATAGCTTTCTCTCAGAGTTAGATAAGAAGATTGATCCCACGATCAAGTTTGTACAGTAAATATATAGTCAAAGCCAGCAGACAGTTAGCTTCCACGCGTCCACATGACAGTTTTCTCTGAGCTCCAGTGTTTTTTCAGTTGTGTCTAATGAGGAGCTGCGGCCCGGAGGAAAGTTGGAAATCTCTCAGCTTTTCAGAAAGGTGCCGGGGGCATCACCGTTGCTCTTTTCCAGGCAACCAATCGCACATTAGCCTGGTTGGGACTCGTCACCTGTCACCCCGGTAATCCAGAAAAATCAAGGAAAAGCTTGTTTTGTCTGTGTTCGTCTATCCTGAGCGTCATCGGACAGAAGCTCTAATAACAGAGACAGAGAGAGGAGCAGATCGTCTGGACACTGAATGCTGCTGGTGAGCGTTGAGCTTTTATCAGCGCTACGCATCGTTAGCTCGTTATTAGCTGTGTGGTCGGCCCTCTGTTGCCATGGCGTTAGCAGACGTCAATCGCACACCGCTCTGTGGACGCGGGCCCTCAGTATGAAGACCGGAGTCCAAAGGCGACAAAATCCAACAGCCAACACCTCAAAAACACGCTAATTAACACGTTTTATCTCGAGTTAGTAACTTTCTAGAGCCTCGGCTGGTTCCCCAGACACTGGTCCCACAAAACCAAAAAAAAAACAGAAAAGCTAATTGCTGTTTTCTCACCTCAAAAAGCAATGTATGCAGTGTCAACGAGTGAGCTTTAGAGGCTGATATTGTTACATCTGGGCGAGTCTCATCCACCAGATGCAGACTGGCAGCAGTCTCCTCCCGTCTGCTGTTTGTGTGTTGATGCTTTCAGAGTCCCTGTGATTACAGGAAACAACATGCGTACTGTCGCTACACCTGAACACCTGAGCCTCAGCACCGTCACAGCCAACTGTGTTCAGTCAGAATGAAAGTTAGAAAGAAATACAAATGATATTTCCTAAATTACTGAGTGAAATCTGCTGCAGTCAGACCTTCCTCCAGCGCTGGAGACCACCAGGTTAGCTGTTTTGGCTCTTCATGCTATGCTAAGCTAACTGCCTGCTGACTCTGTATCTAACCACACAGACAGACTGGTACTGACCCTGTGTCAGATAGTCGAAAGTCAACAATTATGCAGCGAAACAATTTCAAAGAGTAACTTCTTCATGTGAAAGAGTCCCGTCTTTCTTAACATTTCCATCTCACTGTTCATAAAAGTTTATCCAGGTCAAAAAGAAGAAAGCAATCTCACTTAATCTTTTCCCCCCGGGGCAAAACACACAGTAATGTTCAAGATCCAAGAGTGGGCACCTGCATATGTGAGCTGATTTCTTTTTTCTTTTTTAGCTTGAGTAGGTGGTCACTGGCCTAGTTTCTCTCAGGAAAGATATGAGAGTGTGATGAAAACGGCATCATTGATCACGATGTCAGAGCAAAACCTTCAGATGTCCGGCGACGTGTTCAACAATAAATCATCAAACCTTTTATCTACATTTACGCCTTTGCTCCAAGACGAAAGGGTACGAAGAACTTGGAGGGTAAAATCCACTGTGAATGTGGATGAGACAGTATCCCCCTGATCAATAAATAAGTCTGTAACATGCAGAATATGTTACAGATCATTTCAATTAGCACGAGTTCAGTGCAGCGGAGGAATGATGACATTAACACTGTTTGCTCACATAAATGTCAAACATGTTTTTATCCCCAAGCCTGCGAACGGAAATGTAAATGTTCCTCTTTACATTCGCCGCTGCAGACATAAAGAAAGTCAAATAAATAAAGAGCAGCTGTGACCTTGGCTCAGCCCGACCCGTCTGTCTGGCGTAGAAGACCTAATTTGAGATCAATACATGAAATAACACATCTCTTCTCGACTGGGTGTTCATGGAGGAGATCTGAGAGGCTCTTAGTCGGGGATGATGAAACGCCGGACAATTTTCCTCCTTACGTTTCAGCTATACGCCCATAAATCACTCTCAAACGGTTCTGAAGGTGGTATAGTCCGCGAGGCGCTTATCTGACCCATATCGCTGCTTGTGCTTATTCCCACAGCGTGGCTTCATTCATAATGCCGCGAATCACAATGAGAGCAGACAGACAATATATGACTCAAGCAGTCCAGGTGGATATTTTCTCAAGATGATATTCACCCTTTTTTTTTTTTTTCTTTGCACCAGTGTAGTTCTCGTGTGAAGGCGAGGGCGCGACCCGTCAGCTAATTCAAGACTTTATTTAAACTTTAAGGAATTTTAGGGAAAATGTCTCAGTCGATCATTTTCGCTGACCTCTATGTTCCCCTCTGTGTTTGGGTTCGCTGTGTTAACAGAGCCAGAGAGTTTCATTAGATGTTTGTTTTATTCATTCAGGATATTTAGATATCTATTTCAGATTATCCAACATCTGGATAATCCTGAGCACTGGAGGTTTATCGCTCTTTGAAAGGGTGCGCATGCATCTGTATGCTGTTGTGTTTCCACCATCAATCAACATTAATATTGTTCATCTCGATTATGTATCATCCTACGGAGCCCCAGACATGACATGGTCAAAAAAAAATTTAATTGTGGCCACAATATAGCTATAACGTGGCCACAAAATACTAATTTGTAGCCACGAAATAAGTATAATGTGCGCACGAAATACTAATTAATAATATTAATATAATTCCTGGACAGCTGGGTAAGCAAATCGAGCGCACCTTCTCTAGAAACTGCAATAGCCTACGTGATGTCCTGGAGGTGAGCGTCTTTTCTTATTCTGTTCTAGTCAATATCTTGTTATTCCCCATTTAGACAGTTATTTAATCAGGCTATTAGAATGTCTCTGTAGCTCATTCCCAGCCTAAAATAAAATTCAATCATACTCTCCCCGTCCATCGTGTAGCTTTAGCCCCTCTACTGCCTCTACCTTAGACCTTAGAGAAGGTGCGCTCGATTTGCTTACCCAGCTGTCCAGGAATGATATTAATATTATTAATTAGTATTTCGTGCGCACATTATACCTACTTCGTGGCCACAAATTAGTATTTTGTGGCCACGAATTAGTATTTCGTGCGCACGTTATAGCTATATTGTGGCCACAATTTAATTTTTTTTTTGACCATGTCATGTCTGGGGCTCCGTATCATCCAACAAAAGCAGTACAGAAAAGAAGAAGGATAAACTGCATAAAACTTCTGCCTCTCTGCTGTACTTCCTGTCAGTAAAAGCTGCCGGCTCCACACAGTGCTCTCAGATTACACTACGATGTGGACGCCAGTACCTGTCCACACTGCCGCACCTTTACGTTTATCCTGGAAAATCTATGTGTGCCTGTGGTTATCACCGAGCGGCACGTGGTGGAGGTATTGACTCAGACACCGCTCCGAGCACACGAGGCAGGCTGGGATTGATGCGATCCACAGGGAGCTGGCCGGTCCTGAGGGGAAGAAAATCTCCCATTGGTCTCGAGACAAAACTGGGGCAGCGAGTCTGCAACACGGCAGCTCTGCTTTCACACTTTTTCTCTTGGTAAAAATGGTGCCGTGCCCAAAAGGGATCTAGATACACCCGGTGCTTGAAAACAGGGAGCAGATTGAAGCCTGTAGCTTCACTTTTGAGCGACAATGTTTAACTAAAGCCACCGCTGAGGAGCCTAAAAAAGATAAGACGTCGCTTTGAAACAGCAGAAATCTCTATAAGAGGAGACTGGATTGAGCTGTCATGTCTAGGATCTACCTTTTCTGCCTAACTGGGGCACACCGGGGCACAGCCTACGCTAGCGACATAGTGAAGAGTCTGTTCTGTTGAGATATCTGCTCCGAACGGAAACCCGGAGAGTTTTAACATTTGTTGATTGATGTCGACCCGTCAGCTTCTGTTATCAGCTGTGAAATCAGGTGAGATTAGCAGAATTACCACGGACCCCTGTCCCTGCCGAGGCTCAGAGAAACACTATCTCTGTCCCTAATGCCTTGGACAAGAGAATAGTGCTATAAATCCGGCCCTTTACACTGCCAGTGGGCCACATGCTGTCCATTAAATTACCAGCGATGGCACCCTTTATGAGTAATACGCTCCACCAGCACTGCATCAATAAATAAAGTGGACGCAGAGGCAACAAAATGGCAACGGCGCTTCTCTTTGAGGAGCCATGCACCGGCTGAAAAATACAAATTGATAATGAATGCTGGCGATAATGAAATCACGATGCAAATAAGGCAGCCTCGTTAGGAGACAGGAAGCATCCCGTGCCGTCGCCGAGCGGCGCCAGAGGAGGCGTCGAGTCAGAGGCAGGCGTGTCGGAGGACCAAACTGTGCAGCGGCAAAGACTTTCAGACAACATACGTTGTGTCTGAAGTGGCGGCTCCGAGCTGTGGGAGACATCCTGATGAAGCATCAGATGTATAAGCAGCTTGTCAGCGAGCGGAGCGGCGTTGTGTCTGTTGACGAGGAGCGACTGATCAGTGCCGGGCTAAAAATGTGACGTGAGAAAGTCCAAGTGTGGGCGTTGTGTGCTAATCACGCAAATAACAATTAAGTCCACAAATCAAATTAGACATATTTAGTTCAGGGCAGAAAAAGACATCTAGAAAATCAGATAATTGTCTCGATCATCTCCACCTGTAACGAGCTGAGGTCCTGCTGCTGCTGAGAGATCTGGCTGCTGTGGAGTCGGCGTCGGCCAATTTCTCTCTTTTTTAAGTAGAATGTGATTCAAATTCTAATCAGAAGTGAAATGAGTGACAGTCAGCACTCTCCCCTCTCTCTCTCTCTTTAAGCTCTCCATTCCTCACTCGGTTTTTTGGTGTCTTTGTCTTTTGATTCCCCCGAGACCGAAGCAGCTTGCAGTTAAAATGAACACTTACTGAAAGATGGATGAGGAAAGTTCTCCGAAGACCCAATTCTCACCAAACGATTAAACATTAAAGAGAATAGGGAAAATAACTCCTTTGAAAAATCCTTGAGAGGATAAAGGAAATATATTAAAAGTTATACCAGGTGGGTACACACTCCACCCACATGCGTGCGGAGGCCTTTGCTTCGGAAAACACAGCGCGTTTATCTATGATTCATATCAATTAGCCATCCGGTGCTGTAGCTGCAGAATAGATCTTGTATGCAGCTGTGGGAGCGTCCGCGGCTGCGCCTGCTGTTTTCAATGCTGTTGGAATTCTGCATATATGTATGTGAGTCTCTGCAGGATGCACTGTACTGTGTGTGTGTGTGTGTGTGTGTGCACTCACTTCATCATCAAAGAGCTCCATCACAAAGGTGGCCACGCTGCCGTTAATGCCGATGAAGAGGTTGATGCAGGTCAGCACCACGTAGGCCGTGCTGGGCACGCTGAAGATGAAGGAGGCGGGGTACATCATGGGGGTGATGGACCACCTGCAGACACAAGGACGCCGTCACTTCTATCCCCTGACCTGATTTAGCAGTCCTATGTTAAAGTCTGCAAAGAGAAGCACTTAACACAGGATGAGGATCCACTTTATTTGCAGATCATCACCAGTGAGCGACCCGTAAAGACGCAGCTGAACAGCAGATGCTTCCCACGCTCGGCCCGCAGCAGCTCACGGTCAGTGTCAGAGGCAGCGCCAGAGAGGTGCCGCTCAAAGTTAGCACTTAAGTAGCGAAATAAGACTTCAATAACTCACATTTATCTTTTTATTATTGAGGTCAGCATGAATATTGTGCATGCGGGCGAGCTAACAAATTCTGGACCTCAGAGTTTTAATGCTAATCAAAGTTCATGTGCAGGCCGGCAGAATCTAAAGGTCAGTCTGCACATCGCTTTAACTTTTCACATTCTTGGGATATGTTGTGACCAGCGCTCATCATGCTGCCTGTTAAATAACTCCTCATTAGCATACTGGTTTCCATCAGCTTTCACTGACTGACTCTGACTGACAATGATGCAACAGCCAGCACACGTTGCACCCAAGCTCGGATCACTTAGTGTGAATCAACTTAAATTAATGTGGCGCACATTTGAGCTGATGTAGCTCATGATAGCAGGTCGTTCTGGATGTTAGGATAGTGGGCGAGTATCTCCAGGCTGTGGTTCAGGTTGCATCAGCCTGTACTTTCTGAAAGTGTCGTGATTTCTTGCTGTCATGTATTTGACTGGCGGTGACCACCTTCATACTGAGAGCTAAAGAGACTCAACTAATGAAATCATGGAGCTGTCCGTCATTTGACAAATGTGGGCATCAATCAAAGAGACAGCTTCGGTTATGTCACCTACAATAGAAGTGAGAAAATAATGTCTTGAATTTGATTATAAGTATGATCGCACTGTAGCTCCAACCAGACGATGCAGAAGAAGACAGAGTGTGTGTGTTGTTGTTCATACATCATCTAATGAGGAACAAACAAGACATTTAAAAAAGAAAGTTACACAATGCACCTTCAAGATGATCCTTTTGAAAGTATCGTGTACTTACCCGTACAAAACGAGCAGCAGAATCAGAGCCGGCAGGTTAGCGGGCGAAACGTAGGCTTCTTGTTGGAAGCAGAGGAAGATGACGATCACAATCAGGCACGGGATGACGTAGTTACACTGTTGGAGCAGACAGACAATAAGCAGCTGACACCATCGGAAGAAGAGGTTGGAGCAGCTGTAGCTCAGGAGGTGGAGCAGGTTGCTGGTTCTATTCCCGGCTCCCCCTCCTTAACGCGTAATTATGAAATCTGTGAATTACTTCCTTGATCAACACTCAAATATTTCCATCCTTATCTGTCTGATTAATTCATTAAACAGCAGACCTGCTCTGCTGGAGGCAAGTGGCTGCTCACTGACACATTTAACTGAACGAGTACGCCAAAAATCCTCCAACTAAAACTACTATTTATTTAAATGCTGCTAAAACTCAGTCAATATCACAAGATGAGTGAATATAAAATAAAAAAAAGCTTCCACTTTGATGTTTAATATTCCTTTTGGCTGCAGAGCTCTTTAATAAAACACATCTACAATTTCCCACTGGTGAATAAATGATGTACTACAGATAAAATAAACAGAATGCATCAAGATACACCGACACGTGTTTATTTACAGTTCACAAAAAAGCTTTTCACGGATATATCGAGGAGCTCCCAACCTGGATCCCCTCTAATATCCCTATTGTTGATGGAGCACGCATGCTAATGCAGACAGCTTCAGGCTAGGATCATTACAGCGACTCCTTAGGTGCATTTGTCTTCCACTCCGACAGCGTTTATCCACCATAATGATGAGCGTCCTGATGCCATTTCTTTACCAAAGGTACCTGATAAAATGTTTACTTCAATTATGCCGGAGGGAAAGTGCCGGTGAGCCTGTCGAGCGTAACCAGCGGGGGCAGCCGCTGTCGATAATTACGCCTCAGCCAATAACTGTTGCTGCGCTGAAGCTTCTCCCAGAGGTCAGCCGTGTCAAAGCTACATTATCAATTACAGTAGCTGGAATGTTTTTTTTACATATAGCCTGAGGTGGAAAACATCTCAGGATAGTAGACGAGTGTCTGAAAATGAGGCCTGTGGCGCAGAAACCTGAGAGAATCTCACATTTTTCACCTGGATTTCATTAAAAATGTATAAAACAGGCGATGCCTAAGTAGCACCTGAAGACGCTGCGATCAATTAAGAGGCGATACATCAGCGTGATGGAGCGGGTACTCACCATGTCCCAGGCAAAGTTGGCCAACCAGTAGATGGCTGGGTTCACTCCACTGACAAACTGCAGATGCTTGGCTTTGTTCACCCTCTCTTGGATGAGGAAGAGGACAAAGCTGGCAGGGATGAAGGACATGGCAAAGATAACGCAGATGGACACAACCACGTCGGTGGAGGTCGTGGCCCTGTGAGTGAATGGAGCACAGCAAACAGGAGGTTGAGTGGAGAGAGAAGATACACTCGTTCAAAAAGTAAACCCTCTGTGGGCTCTTTGGATTAAACTCATGATGAAGTACGATATGAGTGTTTTTATGAAATACAAAACTGAAATAGTCCATTGAAACGAAGCAAAAAGGCCTCAAATGAATTGAAGGCTAAGTGCAGATTCACTGAGTTTAAAGGGACAGTAAACTCTCAGAAATACCTACTTTCCCTTCCTCGAAACTGTTGTTGTGTAAGTTTATCAGTTTTGGAGATATAGGAATTAAATTGTACACATTTTAAAAAGTAAAACAAAACACATTCTATACGGATAAACAGCATTATGTATTTGTAATTGTAGGGTGAAGTGTCCCTTTAATGTTCTCTTATTTCATTAGAGCTGGCTGTAGCTCCAACAGTCTCGAGGACAGACATATTACTAATCGCCACACTGACGTCAATGAGAATAACAGAAAAGGTTAAAGATGACGGACTCAGCTGTCTGTGGAACAAGTGTACGTAACGTACAACTAAAGAAAAGTCCGGGAGATTCAGAGAAGAGAGAACAGGTGTGCGGTTACGAGTCAGATGACACTTAAACACTGTTAAAGCAGCGTTTGTCTCGTTTCCTGTAATGCAATAAACACATTACTTTCATTACTCTGCATTGTTTGGATGCATTTTGTCACGCCTGCAGAAACGCTTCAGGCGTGCGCTCGTTAGTGTCGATGACTTAATCAGACAAGCACCGACAACGCTGCTCGTACGTAATAAAAAAGCTTTTAAAGATCATTAGCCCTCCGGATCCATGATAGGCTTTAATCCCAGCTTCTTCTTCGTCTTCGATTCACAGCTCCTGGTGGTCTCTTGGCAACCGTCCACAGCTTAAAATCCTGACTTCGTCCAGACAAATTGTCCCTTTGTCCTCCAGATTGTTGACCTTCCCTCGCCTGGTGTATGTTTTCATTTACGCTTTGAAATCGTCCTTCGCCGAGTCCTGCTCAATTAGGATGAGATGAGATCTTGATGTCCCCCACCGTCGTCCTCACCCTCGGCCGGCCATAATCTCTCACCAGACTTCCTGTTGTGTAATTAGCATATTAAAGAAGCTACCCCGTGTGGGCACGTGGCTGCATTTATCACCGCCGACCAGACGCAATTAGAGCACATAAATACAATAATATAGAGCAGCGGGTGCCGGTCCACATTCCAACAGGTCTGAAGGGCCGTTTGCTCCGGTCGGGTGGGGAGATAATGTAGGGGACGAAGCTGTGAGTGATCTCACCCCGCACGCTTGAAGCTGGCTAATTGCTGTGAAGAGCAGGACAAGCAATCTGCTAATTAAGTAATAATGGAAGAGCAGGAAAGATGAGCGGTGGGAGTAAAGTGTTACAGGATGTATTGGTTTTCTTTTTAATGACGAGGGCTGCGGGCCACAGCCTTAAATGTTCGAGTGTAGGGGGGCTGATAGCAGGAGATGATTATCACATCTGAAGCTCCGGGCGCGACATTAAGGCCGTTATTTGTATTATGTAGACAATGTAGAGAGCCATTCCAGTTCTGTTAGGAGGGAATTACAATTCATCTGGCAGCTCGGCCGGACGTGATTTCTTCAACGGGACGCTCACGAATCAGAAACAATATTAATTTGCAGTCATCAGACTCGACAGAAGTCAGCTGCCAAATTGCTGGTCGTCAGCAATAAAGACATGATACAGTTTGTCTTTATAATGGAAATGTGCCGAAAGGTGACGCTTCCTTAAAAGTCCCTGTTATCGTGCAGATGGACCAGAGCGTGAGTGAAGTGTCATTTGGATGGTGTAAGCACCACCTTTCCTTCCACATGCACACTTTGACAGTTTTGGGCCTCGTGACATCACCTGTATTGAAACTGTCTCTGAAGTGAACCAGAGAGGCGTCTCACTTTAAATTAGATGGTGTGGCGTAAACACCTGGCGCAGGAACAACTTCCATTAGTGGTGAATTATTATTGACAGAGCAGCTCGAGCGTTTGTCTCTCCGTGACATTAAGGAGGCGTCAGTGAGACATCTCAATCCCTTTTTAAGGCTGACGGCCCCTTAAATTTCAAATTGTTTTTACAGGCCAGAGAGACACTTTTCATTATCGCTGGTTTTTCTCTGTAATTCAGAGACTTTACTCGAGCTGGTGACTAATAAATCACAGAAGCCTTCGACAGCACACTGACAGCTACCTGCAGCACACTGACCTTTGGACCAAAATAAACATGTGGGCATTTAACTACTCATCACATTTCTTTATATATATTATATATTTTTATACAAGTCCAAACATCCTTCCTCCATGCTCACCAGGCAGCGTCATTCCCTTTCTAACAACAAATACAGAATTATGCACACTGACATTGAAGTACATTTACAAGTCTTGGGAGTACGACTACATATCATCCAATAACTTGTGTTACTGCCGCACAACATCAGGACCAAACACATCCAGTGATGTCACTGCTGCACACTAACAAAGTCAGTACACCAGAATCAGAGATATCACGTCTTTTATTCTGCGCATTAATCCTCCTTTTTCAAAACAAAGTGGTGCCTACACTACCCACAGTGCAACACTGAGTGACATCACTAGAGGAATTTGCAGAACAACATCGGCATTTTAGGTTATTTTACAGTTCTGTCTCCGGCTACACGATGAATCGAGTCGATGATTACTGTCCTCTGAGCTTTGTTTGGTTCTCTGACAGTTTGATGTCTTCACTCGCTCGCTCGCTGTCTGTTTCTTAATCTGTTGACATCTTCGTGTTTGGCAGGTAGAAAAGAGACATTTCTCTACCTGTCATTCAGACATTTATCACCAAAAGAACATAAACGTCTGACACTGCCAAAAATGGTGTTGAAGGGCATATTATGTGCAGAATAATAATGAGCTGAAAAAGGCTAAGAAATAACTGCAGTAGTTTGATATTTCTTTGTGGTTTTCATTTTTTATGTAGTGTAGAAAACACACAACTTTCCTCTGCAGCGCTTCGTCGACCCTTTCTCTCTGTTTCCCCGTTATTGTCTGCACGCTCTGTTCAACAATGAAGGAGTGTCCGAGCTAATCTGGAAATCATAGTTCATAAATTCACACTGAGAGGAGAAAAGGCTCATCCTGAACCTCCCGTCGTAATTATCTCCTAACCTGGGCGCAGCCTCCCTCTCTAACTCAGGGCTGTCGTCGGCACCTGATCACTACATAAATACCTGGCTGAGGATCGGGCTCGAGCAGCAGCGGAGGACGGAATAAAACTGCTGCTAAGTGGTGATTGGTAGCGACCACTGAACTGCCTGTATAATGTCAGGAGTTGTGGTTATGGCGCTGCACGGTAATTTGCTGCAGCAGAGCAACTCCTTTCCATTACAAGAGGAAAATATCCGACGATAGATGTTATTAAGGATCACACAGAAGCTCACAATCGCTGGACATGATCAGAGAACTAAACAGTGCACAGAGCACAGTGAGCGGGTAGATCCATATGTTGGGACTTAGCACGTCATTAATCTCTCGCTCTCATGGGGAGCTGCTCTCGTGCTAGCCCTGGGATCAGGCATTAGAAAAAATATGGTATATCCTCGTGCGGGGCTCCCATGGGCCTCCAAATCTGTGCATACTCAAACAAATCCCTCATCCATCTATCTGTCTCACGCTTCCTATTGTACTGTCTCTTACTCATCTGTTCTCCCTTTGTCTCCGCCGTCTCCTCTCGTCTTCCCCCCTCTCCACCGCTCTGTCCCGCTCGCTCGCTCGGCTTTATCTCTCTCAGCTCTCCCTGCTGCATCTGATGATGCATTGTCAGAAAATAAAAAATCGTGTTTTCCAGCAAGAAGCAAAATGCAATGCAGCAGCTCCACATGCTGAAACTGTTTCGGGGGGAAACTGCAGACGAGGTTTGCAGATGGAGCTTTCTGAGATAATTGCAGACGACACTGTAAAGACTAAAGAAGTGTTCAAAGATACTGTGCACGTGTCCGCACAGCTGGATTGCATTTCTAATCAACACTATATTTCACATTCTACACTTTGCCTTTGTTTTCTCTCAGCTGGACCTCTACGAGGCACATGGGAAGTCATAACGAATAAAAACAAGGATTTCTCAAGCTGCACCTTTGCTCCATTAATCTAAAACTGGCTTCTGGGTCTGAGGACTCACATGGCAGCGTAGGAGAGCTGCTCCTTGGTGAGGTTGAGGGGGTGATTGGACACAGAGATGCCGTACTGTCGGGGGTCCCGTCCTGCCGGCAGATTTCCTCTCAGGATGGCGTTGTTGGCCACGCCGAGGAAGGACACCATGCCGTGCCATGCCTGGTTGTAGAACCACACCTGCGGAGGAAGAGGCGAGCATTAGCTCAGAGAACAGCATGCGGAGGCTTTGCAGTCGGTTCAGATGTCTCCTAGCAACTACATCCGACACGTCGATACATTCGGTGGTGGAGAAACGATGGAGAAAGATTTAAAATGCAGGCTAAGAAAGAATAAGTCATACAGCTGCAGATGAAATAGTCTCATTGTGGGACGGATTTTATTTCTGTTTATGAATGAAAATGTTTCTCCGTCTTTATTTTGGCTTTGTCAGTGCACCAACCAGCCAGAAAGTGGCAAAGAAAGGCACATAAATATGTTGTGAAACCAGCAGCGAGTGTTCAGCACAGCACTTTGCTGCTGTTGGGCTTTCTATGTATCTCTGCGTGCTTATATATATATCTCGTCTGAACATGGCGAGAATACAGTGAGAGATGAAACAGATTTCTGTCCACTTAGCGCACAAAAGGAGCTCTGAGGAGAAGGGTCAAATGATCTCTCAAACACTTTCCACAGCAACACACTGTTCTATAAGAACAAGCAACACAACTGTCAAATGTTACTTTTTCCTTTAATAGAAGATAAAGGCTGCGCCGATGACTGCCAAATCCCGATATGGCGCCGCACGCCAGCTGCAGAGACAGAGCGAGAAGCGGGTTTTTCTTTTTTTTTTGCACACTTTCTTTCTTTTTAATAAGTGATTCTGTGAGTCGGTGGCTGCCGGGGTGTAGAGGAGAAAGAATGGATGAAAGCAAGTGGGAGTGAGAGAGGACACCCCGCTGATAGTGCAGCGCTAATTAAGAGTGGATGGTGTTTGAGTGTCAGCCTGACATAACAGAGGAGGATATGGAGACACACACACACACACACACACACACACACACACACACACACAGATGTGCACACACACACACACACACACACACACTCACACACACACACACTCTTCTCTCTCTGTCTGTTTGTGATTCTCTTTCTCTTTGTTCTCGCCGTATCTCGACACACACACACACAAACACATCGACCGAAATTGATATTATTTTTACTACCATTTTCTCCTCTGAAAGATCCACATCTTAAAGATTATTTGATGTATCTAAGATGGTAATCTGCGTCTGCTAAACACACGAGGGTGGCATGGAGGGAGCGACAAACACGAGAGGAGACGCGATGGCGACTCACATTTGCATTTCTGACACGACTTCAAACCTCGAGCTGTGTTTGAGGAGGAGCACAACTGTAGTCTCAGCGTGAGACGTACGAGCGTGAGATATCTGTGAGAGGCTTCAGCTTCAACATCAGACAGAAGTACAGTCCAGTAGTGGAACGCACAACACATGAACTCTACTTTTAATTATAATTTTCAGTCTTTATCGCAGTATTTCCACTTTCTGCTACTTTGTGCCGTTACTCCACTACAGTTATCAGACGGCAATAGTTGCTAGATAAAGATTTTTTACAAAAAAATTCTAATTATGTGATAAGTTTATAAGATCAACCCACTGCTCTCCAACCTATTAACTACATGACCCCTTAGAAAACAAGTCTAGCTGAGGCCCTTTGCCACATGTCAGACGTGTAGGAGTTGTTTTTTTGTATTTAGTTGTTTTTACATCTTTCCTACCACATGAGTCATGTCACAACCTCTCCAATTTATACTGTGACCCTTTAGGTTTGGACTAAACTGTGTACACTTGTGTATAAAGCAGTTTAAACTAGCTCCATCTACACAGATACACAAATAAATGCTGCTGACACATAAATAGATATTTGTTATGTTTTTTTCATTTATTGTTGGTGGATAACTGCTACAGCTCTCACACATCTGAGCCAAGTTCTCGCATCTCGCTTGCAACCTGCTAATTAAAATGAAAGTGGTTAGTCACGGAGACGGCGACAACTTCGACCCCTGCTCACGTAAGGTGGACTGACATTTAAGGTGGACCAGCTGTTCTCATTAAAAGAAAAAGTGCAAGAATTAATGTTTGCTGCTGTTGTTTTCACCTGTGGTTCAGAAAGATGGAATCAGATATCTTTATTTGTCGAGGTATTGTTTCAGAGTTATAAATTCAGTGTTTTATATAACTTGATAAATGTGGGAGCTTTCAGTAAATTGCTTGAGTAAAAAAAGGTGACTCCACCAGTTCTAGAAATCTGAAACTGCACCGGCCTCGTTTCCCCTCAGAGATCGTTAAACTTTCATCAGATGGGGTCAAATCAGACTGCAGAGTGAAGGGTAATACCTTTACGTTGTCCCGGGTTCCCAGCTTCTTCAGCAGCGTCTCAGCCTTGGGGAGGAGCTGATCAGTCAAATTATCCTAATGAAGATGAGGAAAACAACAGTAAAGAGGGAGAAAAAAAGAAAAAAATGAGTTGGAGACTTAATTGGATACACTTGGAAAACCACTACTGCTCTTTGAAATGCAAAACATGAGGCAGAGGGAGACAAGAATTAAGACTTCCGGAGAGCGTTTCGGGTGTGCTGAGCCACTTATTTCCCACAGACTCGGGGAGAAATGTGTCCCCTGTTATTCTGGCCCGTTCTCTTCTGACGTTTCTGTTTTATTAAATTGTGCGAAATAATTAAAATCATGAGAGGAGGGAGAGAACATGAAACAAAGACTCACAAGTAACAGAAATTGCCTCATTATCCAACGCACCAATCAGATTCAGCTGGTGCGACTGGACTGGAAGAGTCCAAAACAACCCAAAAAAAAACTATTTTCTGGAGTGTCTGCTGGGTTTTGTGGTGAGGCGAGGAGATGAAATGGCAGAGAGAGGGCAGACCGGACAGGTTGCATTAAAAATCTGCTCTATTCCTCTCATGTTTCATGTGAAATGAGCCTTGGGATGAGGGCTTGAGATGACAGGCATGCCATTTCCAAAGTGTCATGTTGATACCATGCTGTTCAGCCCAGCCATAAGAGCACTGAGCACATTACATGTGTGATATAAATGCAAATGGACCTCCTGTTGGACTCTGCCTTCATCATGGGGCTATAGCTGAGGTGAGAAGAGGGAAAAAAAATGGGAGGGAGGTGGATGTGGCGAGGAGGTCTGTGGAGGGAAAGTGCAGGTGACAACTGGGGAGGCAGGAAAAACAAGAGGAGAAAAATCAAGAAAGACGTCCAGAGAATGCAGGAGGGAGCTCAGGTGCAGGCGTCTGCTCCGAGCCAAGTGTGGACGAGTGGACACGAGACGTCTGAGGAGATCACACCGCTCCTCTTCTTCCCACATTCCTCCACTTAGCCTCCGCCACACTGGGACATCCTCAGACATTTGGACAAATTTCAGGAATGTATTCAGAGCGTTGTTTGTGCCCCGCCGTCGATCACGTCTGCTCCTTTGGCATAACAAAATGTTTACGCATCAAATCAGCGACGCAGCACGCGCTCTTCATCTCTTTTCATATCACAGTGTGAAAGGGGAGGGGAGGAAAAATAAAAAAAAAACACCCCCGTCTACGCTGACAAGAGTATTTGTGTTAAATAACATCCGCGCTGTTCCAAGTCATTACCTATTCATGCACCGGGCAGAGAACAAGACTCCTGCTCTTGTCCGTAATGCTTCCTTCAGCAAAAAAAAAAAAAACAGGGCGATGGAATCTGAGCAGTATTTTGTGTTTTTTTCCTCACTGTGGTTTGCATCATGCCAGGCAGCGACAGGCGGCGCCAGTAGGTGGGGCCTTCCTGAGGATTAGCGCTGGCTGAGACCAGATGAGAAGTGGGCCAGCCGCTGCCCGGGTCTAATCCTCCACAGAACAGAACTCCTCCCCGCTCAAGGACAATGACAAGGCTGGTTTGGCCAGCGGACCCGCCGGTGCCACGGCTAACGACACAGCAATAAAGCCACTCGAGTGTGTGGCCACTTTCTCTGGCCAATGTGGCCTCCACAGCTCAGTGGTCAAATGGTGTGTGTGACAGCGTGGTCCGTGTGTGTGTGTGTGTGTGTGTGAGTGCGTGCGTGTTGAGGACTTGCCAGGAAGGGTGATTCATGATTTGTTAAATTACAGGCTCTTTTCTCTGACTAATGAAGAATAAATACAAATAAATGTTGTTGGAGAAGGTTAAATAAACATTTCATGGACGAGCAGCGACATTAACGCACTATTCTATCTATTTTTTTGGGCCTAATTAAACAACTTCCAGCACACGGCCCTTCTTGTTCTCATCGTTCCCGTCGCTTCTTGCAACACAGAAGCCTATTTCTACCTGGTAGACACGGGGAATGCAATTAAACAGCCATTTGAGAGCCCACTTCCCGAGCTGCGCAGGTGGCACAGAGTGCAAAAACACGCTACTTCCCGTTAACGTCTCGCATCACAATGGCTGCCGAGCAGAAGAGAGCCAGACATTTCCCAAGGACAGCGTAGCACTTTAATAACAAGGAAAGCAGAGCTGGGATGGCTAATGCCCAGCCATTAGGTTACATCATCGCTGCCGCACGAATTAAAGTCACATTAGCGCTGAGATCCGGGAGACAGAGAAAGGAGCCCGGGTAGGGATAAGACCGGAGACGCCTGAGGGCGAAGCAATGTGCTGATCTCAGAGCAGTTTGAACGTCCAAAATTTGAAATGTTAATGAGAGACTGTGAGAATGCAGGGCTGAGAGAGAGATGAGGAGAGAGATGTGGAGAGAGATGAGGAGAGAGATGCAGGATGGGACGTGAGTCGGTACAAAGTTCACAAAACAAAGCTCGAGTAAAAGCGCCTGAATTTATATACGTGTACGAATTGAATTGAGGTAGTTAAGTAGTTAAAGTTAAATAAACCGGGGAGTGAAAAGGTTTGCAGGATGGTGAGTGAATGCGAGTGTTGTCGTGTGGTGAAAAAGACCCAGATACCTTTATTCAAGGCAGCGCGCAGACAATCACAGCCTGTTGCCATGGACACTCAACAAAATAGATTTGAAGAATCTAAACCTCCTCTTCTTTTTCTTCATTCTTCTCTCTCAATCGCTGGAGAATTGAGCGGGGTCCAAAAGTCCACGACAGAAAACATCACCTGCACCTGAGATACAAAGCTAACCGAACAAAGGACGCCGCGCTCCAATTAGGAGCCGCTCGCTCAAAAGAAAACCTGGCAAACTGCAGCCTTGACAGGAGAAAATCAGTTTCTGAATCACCTCTTCGCTCACAAAACTTGTGTGCTGAAAGAAGAGCTGCAGCACCAAAACCACCGACCAAAATGTGATTCTGTACGACTCGTATGTAAGTAAACGTTTGACAGCAGATCGGTTTACATCAGCAGGAAGAAGACGGAGCTCTGCCCGGTGTGGATTCCCCCTCAGCATCAACACATCACAATGTCTCAGACATGGTAATAACAGTAATAAAGATAATATTGATTGAAAATAAAAACTAGAAACGCACTGTAACATCGTAGAACTATGTCTTGGGAACTCTAAAATACTGCTAATAATGTGGAACGACTGGATTTCGTGCAGAGAGGCTCAGAGGAGAAGATCTAAAAGAAGCTTGTTGCTGGGTGAGTTAAACTGTGGAGGAGATGTTTTATATGTAAAAGTAATATAGTAATATACTGAGTAACCTCACTGATATCAAGTAAACACTGGGCTCAGCTAACACACCTCAGTTTAATAAGTTAAAATGCTAATATTTCTAAATGATAGGAAACATTAACTACAGCTCAGGATGATGATTATGTGATTAGTTTTGCAGTTATTTGGTTATAAAGTTAATAAGATATTTTGCTCATTAAGAGATAAAAGGGTCATTAAAAACTAATTACAGTTGATCCTGACAAGATCATGAATGGTTCTACAGAACTTCAAGGCAATCCATCTAATAGTTGTTAAGACATTTCACTCAAGATGTGGACTTTGTTTGGACACATCAAACTCAAGGTTCCAGACAATAGGACCCATCTGATCGTATTTCACAAAGCCCACATCTTCAGTGTTTCTGTCCTTGGTTGTATTAACACATTCTGTGGTTGTGAGGATCCTTGTGGATGCCTCTGGGCTATTCAGGTAATTCAGTGGAATCAACAGGTCTGGCTCCCTGAAACATCTAATATATACAGTACCTGGGATGAACTGAAAAGGTTTTTTAGATCCATGAATGCATCTTCGATTGCCGACTCGTTCACAGAGACTTGGGAGTTGACCCCTCCGACAGAGATCCCTCCGTACCTGGAGTGGCAGAAATAATGCAGAAAGAGATGGAGGTTCAGGTCGAGGTAAGATTATACGAGCGAAGCCAAGGATTTACACATTTTTACACCTGCTCTGTAGACTAACGTACAGTAAAAGCAGTGGAAATACGTACAATTTATTCTGGACACATGACCAAACATTCACAGGGTGAAGCAAACACATCAGCATAATGCTCCCAATGAATCACTTCTGTCGGTGTGAGTGCGCTCTAAACGTCTGCAAACACACCAGATGACGGGGTGAGGGAAGCGTATCAAAGAGCGGGCCAGCAGGACTTGTCAAAGCATGACAAGTGCATAACATGTAGAGAAGGAAATGGCAGCACGCTCTGCAGGATTCTGTCCTTTCATTCATATTACACTCAAGTGACCTTCTGAGAGTGAATGCATCAACACCACAACAGCAACACAGGTAGTAATTTGGCTCTTTTTGGTGTCAGAAAATGTGTGACTGAAGCCAAAAGCACTGGAGGAGACTCGCTCGTCTGTGAAGTGCTACCAGAGACATGAATGCACCCGCAGCACCTCCAGTCCAAAACACTGACATGCGTTACCTTTTTTTACCCTGGCGCTCAAAAGTCTTGATCAGGAAGTCCGTCATGTTCCGGCCAGTTAAGTCCAACAATGTGTCTGTCGTGTTCTGGACCCTCTGTGAAGAAGAGGAAAAGCCCCAGAAGTGTTAGTGCTCGTAAAATAAATACACTCAGCTGGCTTCTCATTTGTGATCGTGAACTCGAGCTTAGACTTGCAAAAAGACTCTTTCAGCCAATCGTGGGACAGATTATCACCTATAACGTGAATATGTTAGCAAACAGTTGCTAATTTAGCATGCACACCAAACTGCAGATACAAAACAGTCACATCCATGTTTTATGTTGGAGAGATATCTACTGAAGTTAGCATGCTAACCACACTGAAAAAAGTGAATATAAGAATATGTATTTGTAACATAATTAAGCCTGTGATAATAACAATAAAAAACAAAGTTTGTCTCTTGACATTAATATATCAAGTTGTGAATTAGTCTACATTTGTTCAAAACACAAGTCATTTTGATTTTTTCCCTAACAAGCTGTATGTAAGTGGCTCAACACATTTTCTTATGCAGATCCACACAACACACTATTTGCTTGTTGTATTTACTCTGCTCCAACTACGCCCCGCCCCGTGTGGTGCATTCTGGGTACTTCTGGGTATTATGCCTTATTATAACCTTTCCTCTAGTGCAACTCTCACACAATCTGCTGAGTGTACTTATGGTTTCCAGAGAATTCACCCTCTTAATTTTGTTGTTGTCATTTTTTTTCATGTAATTTTTATATTGGACAGATTGACCAACACGTAGATCACATACTTGATTTAAGTGGCTCACCGTGACAAAAATATAATGTGTTTTGTCTACTGAGAAAAAGTAAGGCAACTTTTTGCATCATTTTATCATGTAGATCAAACAAGAGTTGTCTTTGTATGTACAACATTAATCTTGCAAGTCATGTTAACTTACTTTTGCAAGTAAAGTCAACTTAACACAACCGAGTTTACTTTGTTTGTAAAAGTAAGTTGACTTTACTTGCAAAATTAATGTTGTACAAACAAAGACTACTCTTGTTTGATCTACGGGATAAAATGATGCAAAAAGTTGCCTTACTTTTTTTAAGTAGATCAAGCCCTGTATTTTTATCAGTGCAGCTAGCCCGGATCATCTCGGTCAAAAGCTCCCGTGCTAGCGGTGTAAGCACCAACACTCCCCCAGCGCTCCAAGCTCACAGTCTGGACTGCTAGCTGCACGGCTAACTGAGCTAATTAGCTAATGGCAGAAACAGTTAGCAACAGGTAGCGGCAAATTAGTGGTTATTTTGCTCATGTGCTGTCACCTATTTCTTCTGAGAATGGATTCAACAGGTGGACAGCACTTAAATATTGCACCTTTAATGACATTCATGCAAAAAGAGGTACGGCGCCTTTTCTTTTACTTCTTGAAAGATCCCAAACTTCTGCAAACAGCCCTGTGCTGCGCCCGTGTGTGGTGGAGCGCCGTGAGCAGAGAGGCTGACCACAGACAGACTGCAGCCGGCGCAGCTGCTCAGCCAGCCGGAAAAACTCATCCGCCAGACGCAAAAATCAACAAAAGTTAAGAGCGAGAGCGTTTCGCAGGTGATATCTGTTCACAGCAGCGTGGAACACATTCTCTCAGCCCTTATCATAATAGTCAATTAAGCCTGGCTATGGGAAGCCTGGCTGATATCTAGACCCCCGCCAGAGCTACAAGGCTGTGTCTAATGTCAAAGGACCCTAATTAGATGCCCTTCTGTGGATAAATGGGTACATTCCAACATCCAATTAAGGAAGGGTGCGACACACAGCCATGAATACACTCCACCATGTGTAGGCTGATTCCCCCCAGTACACACACACACTTTAGCCCTGCTTATTTAGAGAGGTAGCAGTATGCTAATTAGCAGAGTGATCCTTGATAAAGCGCAGTAGAGACCCCTGACTGCAGCGCAATTTACCAACGTGCCCACTAGCTACGCTGGTTATCTACTCGCCTGTACAAACAGCTTGATGTTTAATCGGTTACCCCTGTGTGTCAATTACCTTTGTGTGTACACCCACTCTCCATCACTTAGGACAGACAGTACACAAGAAGATGATGTCTAGGAATCAGCTGGAAGGATGTTTTTAGGGCAAGTCTTTCCTTCCTGAGTCCAAAACTCCCTTTAAAGATAAATCACGGTTTCTCTGGCTTTTACACAACATGCTGGTGCTTTTCTATGGGCTACAGAGAGAGCAGATCAAGGAAGAGGAGATGAGGATGAGTTGAGGTAAAACAAGCAGGAGGAGACGAGTAAAGGGATATTAGACGGATCAGAAAGTCGCTCCAAAAAACAAATTGTAGAGGAAAAACAGAGCGAGAGTGGATGGAGGGTGGAAACATAAGTTAAAGGAGCAGAGGAGAAGACGAGGAGGAGAACTGGAGGCACGAGGCGAAGAACAAACAGAAGGAGAAAGCAGAGGAAGACGAGGGCCCATCTGGCTTATGAATCAGAGATAAGGAGGACGAGCGGCACGGCAACCTTGGCTTATCTCTCAACAAACATACTTCTCTTTGGAACAGACCACGGGAACTCGGAAACAAACAAAACCAAAAATAAGAGCTTTTACACTCCGCTGTGTGTACAATGAGTTTACGCAGTCAGTGTGGGTCTAATTATTTTGGCCTCGCTCCATATCCCCCATCAGAAAGACTGAAATCGGTGGAATACGTGGCGGTGCAGTACCTGGGCCTGCATCCCTCGTTCATTACCTGTGAACGGCGTCGGTTTGTTTGGCATTCTGTGCGTAGCGGCGTCTCTCCACCGCACAGTGGTGGCTTGATAGCCGGGGAAGCAAACAGGGGTGAGGGAAATGTAAACTAAGGAGTAATCAAATCTGTTGAATGAGCTGGCATACTCGAGCGCGGGGGAGATAAGAGGCCGCGCTGTGTTCATATTAATCCTGGCACTGTTTGTATCGCACCGTACCTCCAAGGTAAAATTCAAGCGTTATCTAGCGCGAGCGAAGGAAAAGCAATCTCAGGAAAGCAGAATTCTTCTCTAATTAAACATGTTGTGTGAAGGTGCGGGGTCGCTCGTCCTCTGACTTCAAGTTTTTGCGAGTGATGATCAGGTTAATTATGTTTTCAGCACAACAGTCTGTTTCTGCGAGTGTGACGTTGTTCTGAAATCATTTAACTCGTTATAACGTGGCGAGCAGGGCAGGAAGTGTGAAGCGTCGATGTTTCATTGTGTTGTGTGATTATGTCCGATTTGGATCTCATCACAACAGTCAGTTCAAACACGACCATCAGGTGAGAGCTGGAGCGCTCTGTGAAGCCTTTGTTGGGTGACAAACACTCACAAGCTGCTCTGCCTTTTCTGTCCCGGATCATGAGAGACTGAGTCGCCTCCATCCTCGCTCGGGGACAGATTTTCATCCGGGCGCCTACTGTTCTGTTTAGCCACAACAAAAGCAGAACCGCTGCCCCGTCTGACACCCGGCTCCACTCACAATCAGTGACCTTTCTGCTCCTGTGTTGGAGCACCTCTTGCCTTCTGCTGAGAGGGCGGCTCAGGACAGGTCGCTCTACACTAAAGTGGATCTGCGGGTGTCGGGAGTCAAAGTGACAAATCAACAGGGCCCGGCAGAGAGAGGATGTGCCAGCCGGTGTGTCTGCCAGGCTGTGTGTGGAGCTGGCGGGGTTCTGGAGCTGATCCGTGGTTACTGGGTTTGTTCTTTGCCAATAGGCTGTTGTTGGAGGGGGGTGAAAAAGCTGCTTATAGATGTGAAGTTAACAGATTCATTATGTTTTCACTGAACCGCTCAATCTGTGTTCTGAGTTAAAGTGAATACGCAGAAGCCTTTAAAAATGCAACCAACAGACTCTTTAATTGGTAGCTGTATTTCTCTCGCACAACTTTTTTTAAAAAAAACACACAAATGGTAAGCCAATGCCGAACTTCAATAACCCAACAGACGAGGCCGAGGAGAGTAGTTTTCTAGTGAGCGGTTGTTAGGCCGCTCTCCGATGATAAAGACATCAATTGTAATTTGGTGAACGTGGCGGCTTTATCAATTCCGCTGCATGCATGACGGCCTATTCATCGAGGCCGACTGTTGCCTGCCATTTCCATGGAAACAAAGATTTCGCACCGCCTCCCGCGGTGATGTGTCCGTGTTTTCTTTTTTCCTCTCCCGTCTTTTTCTGTAGTTTCTCAAGGGCGTGTTCGGAGGACGGGCAGGATAAAAGATAAAAAAGAAAACTGGCGTAGGGCTGGTGCACTTTGTCATGATTTATTCAGCGGGGGAAGCGTTCAGGTCAAAGGGAATACATCCCCACGATGTGCTCGGCTGCTGTGGGTGGTCTCTGGACCGCCGTCTGCAGGTGAGCACTGATGATAAATGCATATGTTTCCAGAGCACATAAGTGCATATGTGTGTTCAGCAGCATGTCGCGACGCTCAGCAACAATTCTGCCAGCTTCAAGAAGTCATGCAGTATATTTGAGTCATCATATGTTTCTATCACACGATCTCATGCATCACACTGCTTATCAAACAGTAAATTACAGGTTACGGCCAGCTTGTGGATTGTAGTGAACAGCAGAGAGGTGAAGAGGGTCGGAGAGGTTTCAGGCTCCATATTTTCATTCACCGTCATTTATAAAGACGCTGGATATGTACGCGGACAAACAGGAGTCTTTTTACTTGCATTAAAACGTTACTGATCAATCATTTTACCTCAGTATCTCTCTACCACATGAGCTCAGACTGTCACAGTGGCATAAATCTTTCAAGCCTTCAGATGATGAAATAAAAGGCTGCACAGCTTGCCGGCTTACTGAGTTACCAAAAACTGACCCCTGCCAAATAAACATAGTGTTGCGTTATGTGAAGAAAAAAAAAAAGGTGATGAGCAGAGAAAGCAGACTGTTTACAGCAGCATATGTGTTGCATATAAATGTTCTCCTCTTCTCGCAGAGTCTTAATGCTAAATTTAAACTTCCTTCAGCCACAGTGGGAGACGGACGACTGGCAATAATCTTGTTGCATGATAATAACACAATGTCCTCAAGGTTGTTTCCATGCAGACAAACAGAAAAAGAAAAGAATCCAGGAGTCCATTTTAATATCCTTTTACAGGATCTGGATTGGAACGAAATGAGATGTGGTAAATAAAGAAATGATGCAAGTGAATGTAACAAGATGTAGATACAGACGTGTCTTTCTGCTGAGGCTAAATGTACCAAAGTACAGCAACTTACAGCACGACAGAGAAGAAATCCAGTGAAGTTACAAAGTGGCAGCAATTCATAACATAAAGGGAAAAGATTGGGACTGTTTCAGATGGAGGTTAGAGAGGGAGACCTTGACGTCCTCAGCGTACCTTGAAGACACAAGCAGCAAGTCAACAAATGGGCGACTGTGTGACAGCGCTGTCAGAAGCCAGGACTGAACGTCAGGGAGAGGAAAAGGTTACACAAAGGGCACATCTCGTGTTTGACTGTCTCAACAATCATCCTATAACATGATACCTGGACAGTCGCTCCATTAATGTGGCTCCGGATGGCCTTGTCACAGGAGGGAGCTCACAGAGAGACTCGCACGAGTTCAACGAGGCATTACAGCTCTGCCGAGGGTTTGAAATGGCACATTACATCGCATGGAGTATTGTATAGGGGAGGTATAAGGGACGACTGGCAGGCCTGCTGTTTCAGACTGTGTCATTTCATGTCCTTGCCAGAGTTTCTCTTTTTTTTATAGGTGTCTCATTTGTCCTTCCAAGATCACATCTCCCAGGAGTGTCAGATTCAGAAGGGGGGAAATGCCACGGCAATTAAGAGACACAATCATTTTAGATATATCTGAATGTGGCTGTGTGAGTCTGGTCTCTTTCAACACTGCCGAGACCAAACAGAGCTTTTTTCTACTTCTGTGCAAACTGAACTTACAAGGACACTTTTAAAAACTTGTAAGGCGTTTTTAACCTCAGTAAAGCAGAAGATTACAGCCGTCTGTTGTGTAATCTGATCCCTCCGCTCCCACTAAGTTCCTTTCTTCCCTGAGAGGCACCTTAATTATAGAAAATGTTGTGTGGATCAGCCATTTTTTATTTTTTTTTCTCCACAAACTGGCAACTACTAAAACTATTCATGCTGACAAAACACAATTACCACGCCATAGCAAAGGTCTGATCCTGTTGGCTTCATTGTGCACCTTTCTACAAGCTCTGTAGCTGTACGGCTTTGAAAATGTGATTTGTCCACATAAAAACTTTATCAATATCACCTTAAAAACTATATTCACTCAAAATGCTCAAGGACACATTTTTCCAATGCCGACTTTGACTGCAGGGAACTAAAAACATGCAGTTTTCTCTCAGTGTGCCAGTGGACAGTCATCACGTTTCATCATGTTACTATAAAGCATTTTTATTACTGTTCAAGGGAAACTTAAAGGCTTCATTTATACTTCTCTCGTATGTATTCCACTGCTTTGTAGCTGTGTAGCTCAAGCCAAGGAAAACAGGTTGTGATTCACAGTTTAGCTTCTATTTAAGGAATGCAGATGAGCAGAATGAGCTTTACGTCATATTACAGATGAACTGTGTTTTTATCGTATCATTATTATGGTTTATTTGTAAAGCAGTGGGATTATCTGCAGGTTACCTGTGAGGGTCATTCCTACGACTTTCTGCCGGTGATCTTCAGTTGACAGATTAATGTTGAACGCTATAAACAGAAGTGTGGCAGATGACTTCTGCGAGGCTGAATAACAGTCATCAGGCTGCGTGAATGCACGGTTTCAAAGTGAAGGACACTACTGTGACGGCTGAATGTTGAATGAGTTTGTGGAAGTGGAAGAATAAAAGACATTCAGAAGCTGATGAACACAAATCGAGGACGTGCTGTACAGGTACGTGAGAAACACGAGCAGGAGCGTTCTGCTGCGTTCTGCTCACTTCAGTCCAATCTACAGCTGCTAAAATATCTTTTCAGGCTCATATAAATAATAACGTGCAGACATGCATGTTTTAGTACGACAGACATCCTTTAAGACTTACAAAGTGTTGCCAGATGGCAGTTTTTCTGGCACGCTACTGCATGTGAAGAGAAAGCTACCCAACATGCAAAGCCAAAGCACACAGACAAAGCCCTTGCTGATAAAATGACATTGAAGTGGAGGTGGCGGCTGCTCAATCTATTACTCTCTCAAGCTTAGATGTCTCATTATCGTTGGGAGACAGCAGTGCAAACCAGTTAGCCCCAAATGAGACACTACTTTAGTCCCTTTATTGTGATTGGTTCAGTCAGCAGGTGGTCGCTGGTAGCGGAGAGCCTCTAACTCGTCCTTCGATCCCAACCTGGATGATCCTCTTCAGGTCAGATGTGCAACATTTGCCCCGGAGCATTTGGCCGTGTGTATAAAGTAATGGCCAATAAAGGAGAGGTATGGACTCGTGATGGTGTGTGGGGAGGAAAGGTGATGTCTGGTGTAAGGTCTATGCTGGCAGAAATGCAAAAATAGAAAGGTTGGCACACACCTGGAAGAGCAAAAGGACACACGATGGGTCTATTCAGGGCCTTTTCAGCAGGTGTGGAACCAGCTGAATCATTCTCAGTGGCAAATTCAGTGTATTTTCAGTGGAATCAATTCTGGTCCTGCTTTCATGCGTGCACGCTGGTTCACAAAAGGGACACCGCACAAAAGGCTGATTTACATTTTGCAATGCAATGCAAATTCCTTGTTAGTAAGTACCTTTACATTTTCAAATCAAAATGATGCTGACTGGGACTTTCAGCCTGCGAGCTGAAAGCTTCCACCAGAGGCAGTTTTTATTGTGCTGCTGTGTCACTCCTGGCATTGATTAAACCTCTAAAAGCCCATCTGTCTTCGTCACAATTACATCTCTATTATATTAGGTTATAGATAAGGTTTGTTCCTGAATAGAAATCCCTTCACATGTAACGCCTGTGCCTTCACTTGGTATGTACAGATCTGTGGACATGCAAACAGTCCGAGCCTGTATTCAAATCTCATAAAACACCTTTTTCTCATGCTGTCCATAACAGGAGCACCTCTGTGTGAACGCTCCAGTTCAGTGCCCGTCTCTTTAGTGTCCCCATCCACAAAAAGCCCAGTCTGCTGTGCTTGGTCAGCTCTTACAGGCCTGAGCAGGCACCACCACATCAGATGTATAACCTGTACGACGTCCAATAATGGTGACGACCACAACGACCACACTCCCCCCTCCCAGCGAGAAACACGAGCTCCGGTGTGAGACACTGACCTGAGGTGGCGGGAGCCCTCCTGCTCCGGGTGGACAGTCAGGTAACATGAACGACCGTTCAGGTGTGCTGCACTCACAGGGGGGGGAGGGGTTCGACATGCTCCAGTTCCCATTGAGGAAGATGTCAGCGACGGACTGATCCACGGGCGGAGTGAACCACTCGGAGCCGCTGGGCGAGCACGGTAACTTCCTGAGAGAGAACGATGGAAGAACAGTGAGTATTTAATTGGTAATAATTGAGACATATAAACACACTGTTCTCTTATCTTCACCACATTTGTAACAGCTGTGTGGCATAAAGCGTGATGAGAGGTGAGGAGAGTGAGAGGGATTGGATCGAGATATTGGAGGTAGGATATGGTACGCCATCTGAGAGGTTTCTGTTTACCACCGAGTACAAACAACAAGTTAAATATCTTTTAAAGGCAGCTGATAATAACTCTGAATTACAAGACGTGTGTGTGAAGAGCTGAAGCACAGTATGGAGCTCACAGCGTTTGCGATGCACACGCACTCGTGAACTGTTCGGGCTCCAAGCTCAGTAATAATTCCATTTCATTCTGAAGTTTAAAGCGGTGTTCATTATTCAAATTATTCTGATCAAGATGGTCGTTTGGTTTCCAAACATGCGCGTGCAGAGCTTCCACGACGCTCTGGTTTACTTGGCCGTCTTTCAGGGTTGTTTGATTTCTGCAGCAGGGTTTCGTGAAGGAGGCGCAGGCAGATGCTCAGGAAGGCACCAGTCCATGTGTGGGTATGTGCACACACAGGTGTCCAGCTACCAGCCACACACAAACAGCATGCAGAGCTTTACGTCTCACACATACCGTCTGTGCACACACTGTTGTTCTGTCTTCTTGTGTACTCACGGTATCGGGTCTCCAATCATGCAGCGGGTCCCGAAGCCAGGATTGTTCACCAAGGTTTCCACCACCTGAGACACCTCCACGTTATCTGGCCCGTCGTTGCTGTAAACATTGGGAATATGATCAATAGAAATAAAACACATCCCAACATTAGAGTTTCTACTTAATCCATGAGCATCAAAACTACTGACACAAAGACACAAAACTAAACTAAAATGTTGGAATACGGCCTCTTTGTCAGAAGCCTGATTTGTTGGAGGAACATCTGGTTACTATGAAGACAACCGAAAGCTTTTGCTGAAGTATGAATTGAAAACTCTTTAATTTCTGCAGAGCCAAACCCATCAGAAGTGTCACATCGAACACTTGCTCGCAGCAGCATCGACTGGACTGATTTATATAAGAATGACTCATCCAGATGTTCGAGATGGAAATATTAATCAGAGTCTTGTTAGTCTTGACCGATGATCGACTGGGATCTATTGTCAGCCCACTGGACATTGACAGAGCACCAAGATGGAGTCTATCTTAAACAGCTGAATCAATCCACAGAATGACCCGTGCAGCCTTAATAATACTGGAAGCAGACATCCCATCTGAAAAGAAAAGACGGCCGACGCTCAATAAGAGCTGAGTTTACTGTGAGACTGACTATTAACCTCTATTGACGGTTTGACTGGTGTCACACAGATGTTTTGATGTTAGCGGCCCTGAAATCACTTTAGTCAGTGATGCTGTCTGAAGTAAAAAGTGAACGTAACAGTGGTGCTATCTGTCATTATGTTTGGAACACACAGCCGTCACAGCTGGTTAGGATTTGACAAGTCTTCTAATCCTTCCTTCATCACAACTGGTTAGCGTTTACCTCATCTTATAATCCGTCTCCTGTCACAGTCCATCATCTGATCTGTCTTCTACAAAGCACAGGAGTTTAGACGATCGTTAATCTTAAACAAATCTCGACATCCACGGAGGCCTGAAGGAGAACCAGCATGCACATGAGGTGATCAGACGTGGTGCATTGTGATGCCGCCGGGGTTTTGTTGTACAAGAAGTGCGAGAGAGTTTAGCATCTTTTTCAAAACCAGAATTCCCACACCAACAGCGATCCATACTCTGAGCCTATAGCTTGAGTCTGTCACGTAGCTAGTAGAGGACGTGGAGGAAGGACCCAGATGCACAGACGGGAGATCAAGGTTGCGAGGGTTCAAAAAAGGATTTAATTCTCTCAAAAGGGGCAAAAACATGGACATGGCATGACGAAGACTAGCAATGACAAACAATGACGAGAGACAGACTGAACAAAAACCAGGACTTAAATACATGACAAATGAGGGAACGAGAAACAGGTGAGACACGAGAGGGCAGGTGCACATAATCAAAACAGAACAGGGAAGACGAGACATGACACGAGACCTACAAAATAAAACAGGAAGTGACCAGAACTAAAAACATGAAACTTGACAAGACAACACAACACATAATCGTGACAGAGTCCAGCTCGGTTCTGATGTGTACTCGTGGGCGAGCGCGAGCCTGATCAGGATGCTGTGTACAGTATAAGCTCTTCGCAGCCTTTCATTATCATCCGAGTGTCCTGAACATATCTGAGCCCCGTGTCTCGGTTAAACAATCTTCCCATTCCAATTTCATTCTCATTACGAAGCGCACACACTCTGCCCTTTATCTTAAGGGTACCGGAGGGAGTTAAAACAGTGTTACAGAAGGACCGTGGTGATGGCTCTGTGCCAGCGGCGGGCCACAGCCCGGCCCACCGTTCGGATTAATACTGTGTTCATTGTCTCATTTAGAGGCGTCTCCATGAAGGTCACACGGTCGTTCCCTTGACCACCAGCGAGCGCAACTGAAGTGGTCGGCTTGTAAAAAAAAAAAAAAAAAGGATTGTGTGCAGCCATCTGTTTTGCAATTAACAATGGCTGGGTTAGCACGTTATTCAAAGTAATAAAACTATTGGACAGTTCCAAAGACTCGAGCACACACACAGAACGAGTGGAACTAATGAACAGTTCATCAAGTCAGAATGAAACATCACAGAACTAAGAACTGAGACAATATTAGAAGAAAGTCAAGCGAAGGCTACGTTATATTACTGCGATATGAAAACTGAAGAAGAAGAAGAAGAAGCAAACATTACCTTTAATATTCTGATCTCTAAACCTAAAACTAAAACTACAGAGGTTAACTAACTCACATTATGTTCACTGTTAGACATTAAACAGCAGCGAGCAGGTGAGGAGCCTCCTGGACTGCTAAACCAGATCAATCATTATCTTCAATCACTCGAAACTAAAACGGATCATTGGCGTTTATGATGCAAGCAGAGCGGCGGTGCTCCTCCGAATGAACTTTTAGGATGAAAAGGCACACTACTTTTAATTACACAGGCAGGATGTTTTAAAGTCACTCAAGAGAAAAGACAATATTTAATAATTGGCCAGGGGGAATGTCAGAGAAATGAAGAACGCTCCAGTTTTAAAGACGAGAACGGTCCCCAGGAAATCCAGAGCGAGGTGAACGGGAGGTCCGGAGACTTTGTGAACCTCGTGCTTGTGAGCTACGACTCACCTTCACCTTCACCTTCACCTTCACCTTCACCTTCTATGCTCGTGCTAGATGATATTTTAGTGTGTAGGTAGTTTTCTAAGGCTGGTAGCAGTTGCCGCCTGGGTTTTCGGCTGCTGTACTTTTAGCTGGTTGTTTCTAAGTGCACATGATGACACCATGAGCTCCATGAGATGTTCACAGAGGACGTAACAATGGCAGAAGCAGTGACAGCGAGCAGACTGAAAGTTTCAGCACCATGGAGAGAGGCAGGATTCATCTGTATGCTTCAGCACGGTGAAGAGTGACAGAGAACTGGATTTAAACCTGCTAATACCTGCTATTAAACTACTTGAAAAGCCTGAAGTCATTTTTCAAGACCAAGTGCTTGAAAGCTTCTTTGCACAAAGCATTTCAAATATTAAATTGTTCCTGGTTTGGTCATGAGGGAGGTGACTGAGGAAACAATTATGGTTATTACTCTCGGTGCTCAGCAGAATGAGCAAGTAACAAAGTAATACAACACCAACACAGAGTCAATAATGATAGTGTTTGTTGCTTTCACTGGATAAAGTGGCTAATCCTGATCTTCGTGTTTGGAAGTTAGGCCACACACAGAAGGAAGAAGGTGGATGTGTGATGCCAAACCTTTGACAGTGCTGGTCCAGAGACAGACGCAGCAGAAGAATAAAATAATGTCAGATAACAGCAGGAGTGAGCTGTTACTACAAATCTTTGCTTAGATTTAACTTAAGGATTTAAAAATATCATCAGCCATGTCAAAGGCAACCAAAAAAAACAAATACAAAGATTGATTAAAGCTTTTTGTCGGGACTGGAATGTGAGCAAAGAGTATAAATAAGTCACCAGATACAAAAGGAGCTCAGCTGCATCTTACATAAACCAGTTCCTCGTTACGTTTAATTGTGTTTTGACATCTTCAGAGTGAATTGAAGCGCCGCCAGCGAGAATGAAATACCTGCAGGGTGGATAAGCAACGCCGGCTCCGTGTCACGAGAACAGATTACGAATGCAGTGTCGAGATTAGTCTGATGCTCGAGACAGATGCTGTGACCGCTGACGCCTATCAGGATTCAATTGGCATTTTTACAGTACGTTCGTTGTCACAGAGGAGGATGGGTCCTGAGGGAGAAATCTGGGGCTTACTGGTGTGAATATGGAGATTTTACCTGTGAACGGTTAAATTCCATGTACACATGAAAGTAAGGACATGTCTCAGGTCAGATTCTTTCTTTACATCTGGGTGTTCTTATGTGTCCACATCCTCCACAATAAGTCAAGTCTGTCCTCAGCGGGTGCTGACGTCCACCAAGGCCGTGTCCTGTCACCAAGCGTGATTCTCAGTGACAGAATGGCAGGCGGCCGCCAAGACGGGGACGGCGTCCAGATTGATGACCTCAGCAATGCAAAAATCTCTTGGCAATCAAACAGCGTGAGCAGTACAGTGTCATGTGCTTCCTTTGATTTTCTGCCTTTGAAATGTAAAGTTTCTCACATCTTCTCGGTCACATTTGCTCTTTGTGCTCTCGCTACTCTAACTATCCACTTCTTACCTGGTGAGAAAATCACCTGAGTCAGGTAAAACAGCCATAATAAGAAACCATTTCTCCACGATGTGCTTACCTGTAGAAGGTGGTTTGAGGCAGGCCGTACATCCACGGCTGCAGCTCCAGACTCGGGTATTCGGTGAACGGCGGCACGATGAGCGAGAAGATCAAAGACAGACACACAAAAACAGCAGGCAGGACCACCTAAGGAGGATGGTGACAAATTTGAAATCAGATTATCTCATTAAAGCGTCGCTGCTCTGCTTGAGACATTTATCCTGCTACATCTGAAGGTAAAATGTTACAGAAATGCTACAAATGTGTGCGACTGGAATGAAGTGGTGGGTATTTGTCTGACTGCCAAATGAGCTGAATTTGACTCGTTGTGCATCCATCGCAAAATTCACCGAATCGCAAGTAACAGAATCAGATTCGAGGCTTTCCATCGACCACTAGAGCTTCAACAAGCACTCGAGGACCTCAAAGCTTCATAGTCAACAGTCATAGAGCACACAAGTGATGAAACACCACATATATTACATAACCATGAGTAGCTGGGCTTCCTCGACACAAAACAACACACATGTGTGTAAGCATGACGGCACAAGATTCAAAGTCAGATTCATCTCACCCGTCCCCCTCGCTGTTATTACGTGCCGCAAAATGACTGATGCAATCAACAGCGGCTTGAGAGCGTCGCGGTCACGCGTGCACATTAATATGCTCCCACAAACTTGTTGGGGCTCTTCGGCACGCTTTACGAGTTTGATTAAACACTTCCACGGCTGCCGCCATCATCTGGCCTCTCAGATATAATTAGTTTCTCGCTCTGCTCTTGTCTTTTGTGTTGTTATTTTTAAAGACTAGACGGCGCCAAGCCTCCACCCCCTCCGTCATCCTCGCCACCGGCCCCCCTCATTCAATCGCCTTTTTCCCCGTCATGTAATTCTCTTTTCATTTCATTGTCAGAGCTGACAAAAAGGTCAGCGGGAAAAAAGCAGGATATCTTTAATGTTTAATCACTGGCAGGTTGGGGTGCAGCTCGGCGGCAGAAGGGGGAGGTTTGCGTACACTTGATTAATTGCGGGGCGCGCGATTCGCCAGGCCAATTCAAGATGCCACAATTGAAAATCCTGAATTGAACTGCGCGGAGCTCCGGCCGTGGAAATGTGCTTGAAAGCAAGATAAAGAGCAGCAATGGGACTGAAAAGCTTAATGGCAGAACTATTCTTTTCCTGTTGCTCTCTCTCTCTCTCTCTCAGCAGTAATTGCAGGTGGCAGCTGGTACTTCCTCCATTGAGAGAGATCTGCAGAAAACAGGGGGAAGTCATTATGCTCACAAAGCCAAAGCGCCGCCATGAACAATGCATGAGTTTATCGCGTTCTCAAGTTTGGTGGGGATTTAAAGAAGAGGACAGGATTATATGCAAACAGGGTATAAACACCAAAACACGATTAAGATGTGTTATATTTCGCGGCAAAGTCGAATGGCCCGTTTAATCGAGTTTGTTTCCTCAGCGAGACGTTCACGTCTACCCAATTTCATCTGTGAATAACAGCCTCCGTGCTTCACCTCGTGTTAAAGTGGATAGCAGCATCGCCTTGGATATTTCTGACTGGTGTGTTAATGTTTTCTTTTCACAGCATTCAGACAAAAGATGACAAATAGTGAGGCCAGCTGATGTTATTACCAGCGAGAACATCCCGTCAGCGACAATAAAACATAATTCAGACAGCGGAGCGGGTGTGAGCATCATCTGCTGCTTCAAGGTGACGAAAAGGCTGTGTTGTCATCAGGTTGAGCTCCAAACAACCAGACACCTTCAACACGACCAGTAACTGCTTCTCCCGGCTCCTGACACTGCCAACACTCGCCCGTGCCCAACTTTCATTCCCATAAATCACTCCTTTTGTGCTGCACGCCATAATCTCCTTTATATTCCCCCAACCACTTGTATTCCAGGAGATTACCTCAGCACACAATCATATCAGCTGACAATGGTAGCTGTTGACATGACGGGGGACAAAAAAAAGAACACCTTTAGCCAAATGAATAAAGAGCAGCAGGTAGGAGGGGCGCCCTTGCAGACAATGTGCGCCCTCGTACGTACACACTCGCACACTCATCCCTCCATCCTGCTCTAAAGAGGGACGTCCAGCACTGACAGTGACTAATGGGGATCGCTACTGCAGCAAATTACAAGAAGAACCTGCACACCTCACAAAGGTGAAACATTGTTCTCTCTCTCTCACACACACACACACACACACACACACACACACACACACACACACACACACACCTGCAGACAGACCCTGAGCAGACCTGAGCAGACCTGAGCGAACGAGCTCCACTTCAGTCACTTTCACTTACGATTATTTCAGCATCATGTCGGCCGTCATAACTGATGGCATCACCTGAATATTCACATGCTATGAATGGGGTTGGGTGTGTGTGTGTGTGTGTGTGTGCGGCAACACAATTTAAGTCACAACCCACATTTTAGAAGAAAAAAAAACCAAACACACGGGAAATTGCTACTTACCGAAATTGATTCTGACTCGTTTAAATTACGTCTGTTTATTGGTTTTGACTTTTGAAATTATGTTTATGAGGAACAAAATAATATAGACGTTCACTTAATAGGCTAATAGCGGTCTGTCATCGCCGTAATTGTTACGCGATCACATTTAATCCGCGGCTAAACGAAAACACATGATTAGCGCTCAGTAAAGTGAAGGGAAAACAAATCACGGGTGTCACTTTGCCTTTCTGGTGCCAATCATCGTCATCAGGTGAAACTGATGGGACTCTGAGGTGAGCCAGCACACCTTAGATTCACTCTCTCCACACATTAACAGTTTCCTGGCCAAGCTAGGCATAAATCCACAAAGTAAACTCACTATAAGACTATTTTCCCTCATGCTACATGTGAAGAGTGAACCTGTGTTGAAGTCAGGTACTTTGAAGGCTCAAACTTTTGAGAAGAACCTGCTTTAAGATGATTATAAAATAAAGAATCAACATTTTGATTTTAGCAGGAGCTCACTATCAGAGATGCACCAATTTTTTCACTTATGCAAGAAAGTGAACAATAAATCTGTGTTGAAGTTGGAAGGACGAGTGCTAGTTAGCTGTTAGCTGTTAGCAGTTAGCCTGCAGAGCTACTAGTTTAGAGGTAAAAGTACAAAACAATTAGCTTATAGATGATGCTAACAAAATAGAGAAACAACATCTTGATCTTGACAGGACGCAGTAAACTCAGTATCAGAGATGCACCCTATTTTCTCCCTCGTGCTATGAAGTGAGAAGTAAATCTATGTAGTCCGTCTGCTATTCTTTGGTAGAACATGTGACTTCTTCCCAGAGATAAATATGATTATTGTACGGTCAGTTCACTGACATCGATGTTTCAACTTCTTTTCATTCTGTGTTGATTTTCTCTCCCCACAACTTAAATTTCACGACTATTGACCCCATCGAGATGGATGACTTTTCCCTGCAGATTTTAAACGAGCTTTCTCTATCATATGTGTCGTTAACTGATTCTGAAAGCCAACATGTAATCCCACCCTGATCCTCCCATGCAGCCCTCCTAGTATAACCCTTCCATCCATCAGTATGACAGACTGTGGCCATTACCTGGGCGATGAGTCCCTTGCGGCTCCTTCGGGCGTAGTGGAAGCGCTTGATAAAGAGCGCCAGGAACTGCCTCCTGATCAGCTTCCATCCGGTGATGACTGTGGATCCCTTCCCATTGACACTGGCGTTCGTCTTTGAGTCTGCAGTGGACATTAACCCGCCCTGTTATTTATCATGTGTGCATATGTAAAAGCACGCTCTCCAGCTCGGCTAATGGGCTGATCAAATATGACTTAAGTGTTCAGCCTGCCAGCTGGATTAGCTCATTCCTCACGGCAGCTGCAACCTTTTTTTCAATACAACAGGAATTTAGAAATGTTTTTTTGGGTGAAATTCTGTAGGGAAAAGGTCTGATTGGTGACACCTTGGTTTTTTGTCTCGCTACGATAATAAGATACTTCAGATAATGAACCGTTTTCTGATTGAAAGTTATTTTTATGATGGAAAAAACTCTGAATGAAAGTGAATTTCTTTGAGGAGGGCAAATAGGTGACGAGAAAGCCTCGGCAGGGTTGGAAGAAAGTTCTGTGTGAAAATGACTCATTCTGAAAGAGCGAGCACTTGTTTATACCCTCTTTTCAAAAAGGCCACTGAGGTGAAACAGACAAATTGAAGCCAAACTACACGACGGTAATGAGAAGGAGAGAAGAAAAGGTGCATGGAAAAAAAGTACAGTACTTACCTTCAACTTTACTTGTGAACTTTTCTTTCAATTCTTCATTTGAAACAGAGAAAAGAAACAAGGCTCAGGCATTTATTAAAGTTAATTTGACTGAAAATCTGTTCAAAATAACATCACCATGAATATGACTTATCAAAAACAACTTTGAGTAAACTCACAAATCGTAAATTGAGCTGTAATTCAGTAAAGTGTTCGGTGTGTGTGATGGATTAGCAGGGACTTGCCTCTTCTTGCAGAGGCGTGCTGAGGGTTGCTGTGGGCGCTGGCGATGCTGTTCCTCTTGGATGTGCGCGAGCTTCTTTTGCAGTCTCTCACCAGCGGCTCCTTTGTTGCTGTGGGAATACAAATAAGATATGTTGTTTTGGCCTGACCCAATTTAGGGTTATAAATAACAATAAGAATAGCTACCTGCCCTGCATGACGCCATATTATTCCCTGCAAAAGCACAAAAACCCAGGTGCTTTAGGAATGTGAGGAAGGACGATTATACTGAACGGGGAGGTTGTTTGACGATAAATACGAACATAAAGATTGTTGTGTTTCAGTGTGGACACGGATGGAGGCAGGGTTAGTTTTTATCGACTATGATATGAAGCATGATGCAACATGATGCAGCAACATCATGGCTAAATGTTGAAGGCCACACTGAAGAGCTGCTGCCAGATTCTGGCTCCAAACAAACACCAGCTGCATCAGTAAATTGTAGATTCAGGAGGTTAACTGCCTTTCAAAATAAAAGAAGGAAGAAATGGCCCAATTAATAAATCAATATGTAATTTAATGCACCGAAAATACATAAAATGTTACATAAACTGATATTTCTGTATCAATTTGCTTCTGTTTTTAATTACACGTGTATTAATTCCCCTATTTATTTATATTTGTAGTCATTCTTTGTATTCACATATTACGTATTTATGTCTGTATTGATTTCTCTTTGCATCCCAAACCATATCTACCTACGTTGCTCTCTCGTATTTCTTCATGCCTGCTTTATTTTTCTTTATTTGTTTTCTACTTTGACTGTTTCAGCTCGATGCACATCGTCTCCTCACCTGGTATTTCTGCATCCACTCCAGTATCTTCTGCCACTTTAAGGAAAATCTGTGAAATAAACATAGTGAGTTATAAGAGCTGCAGTTTGTGTCCTGATGCACATGAGCACAGATGAGTGTTAACCAGTGTGAACAAGTTCCTGCGTGGAGTCGGATCACGGTCGTGCATCCACAGAGATCCTAACCTTTCCTCGAGCACCTCTCCCAGAGAAGTGACTTCTATTATCAACTCAGGCCGTACGTCAAAAAGAAATAAATCTCCATATTTGTGCAAAATGTCCGAGTGACCTTCGTTTATTTCACTCTGTTGTGGGGTTTTAAGTGGTGTTTCAACATCTGCCCTCTTAAAAGTGTCTGCACGCTTCAGGGCAGGCCTGAAAAATACATCAATTGTACCGAGTATGATTTTATTTGGTGAATTGTATAAAAAAAACACATGAAATAAGACTACTGGCTTCGTAAAAACACTCAAGAAGCAGCTCAGAAGTTATTCGGTTATCACAGTAACTTCTGCGTAACTTCTACCATCCCTTGATTATAAGTACCGTATATATAAAATCACAGCATATTTCAGCAGCAGTGTGGTCGGACTTCAAAAGAAAACATGGACGGATGAAATAACCTTGTTGTGTCGAAATTTGGGGAAATTCAAAAGGAATTATTTACACGGCCTGCAGGCCACGAGTGTCTGAATCATGTCTGAGTTACACGAGGGGCATCAACCAACAGTCGCTCAACTTCATCATCCGAGACAAACTGTGAGTCATTAATGTGGGAGGATAAGAGCGTGCACCATACGTCTGATGATAACAGAGACGATACTTTTCTTTTTACAGCTTAACAATGAAGATAGAGTTAATTAAAGTCCTTCAACTGCAAGTAAAATGGTACTTTTACATTGATGACGTTTTCAAGCGTACGTCACGATGCTGCTGAGTGTGTCAGACTAAATGTGGTCGAACACATTCTTCACACAAAGGTCATTTATGTAAGTTTGAATCTTCTATCTTCTAAACGTTGCTGTTCTGTGAAATCTACGTATCTGTTTAAGCTTTGTGACAGTGTGTGTTTGGCTTTTTCATAATGTTTTAAATAATTTATTTAGCTCAAGAAGTCAGAGAAGTTTTCCACTTTATTCCTTCAGTTTCAAGGGCAGATTTAAGCAAGAACAAGGAATCTATCACATAAACAAGACGCAGAACAACTGACATATGTATTGTGTCAAATGTGGTAAAAGTTAAAGACAGTTTGTAGAAGAAATGCAGTTAATACAAGGTTGTTCTGGTTGTAAAAGTATTTAAAAATGATTCGACATTTCTGTCTCAATTTGCTGTTCATCTAAAATTCATTGTTTGCTCTACAACCGAGCTCAGCTCTTAATATGAGTATTGCACAATTGCCAAGAAACAGACGAAGCCCAGAGATCCTGAGTGTGACGTTCATCTGAAAGTGAAACAACTCTGAAGGAAAAACAGCAACACACCAACACAAGGGGCTGCATATATTTCAAATTAGCCTGCTGTGAAAAACAATACCTGGCACTGAGAGCGAGTCTGAGGGAAGAAATGTGATGTAATAAATGTAATAAAAAAGACCAAAAGAGTCGAGGAAGGAGGAGGAAACAAAGACAGAACAGTAAGTGTTTCTGCAGCGTTCTGTGTCAGATCAGATTAACGGTTTATGTTTTAGACAACAGACACAAATTACTGGCCACTGAAAATAAACATGCAGTGCTTAAAGAGGCGGTGCTGTCCTCATTCACAGATCTGTGAGTGCTTCACAAACAGCAGCGACAGTATTTCTGATACATCACCGCCGTCCTTTCGTGCCAGATCGCTCGCAGCACACGAAGAAAATGGAACAGATGTCGAAATGATCGGCGCCGACCGCGATCAGGCTGCTGAGCTCTGCGCTCTGTCTCAACAGCCCAATTGGTCAAGATGGGCGCTGAAAGGAAGTGGGCACCGCTTCAGGGCTCTTCACCTCCTGTGTGTCCACGGCAGAATACGAAGAAGGCAGAAAAGAAGTGCATCAGCAGCTTGTGACGAGGAGCGAGGAAGCATAAGTCACAATAAGCCAGAGAGTAAAATGTAAAGGTGGAGGCTCTGAGTCTGATCTACAGAGACACGAGCCGTTCATTTTTAAACATGATCTAAAACCACAAACCTCCGACTTGACACTGAATGACCCCAAAAGAAAAAGAAGAACAGTTAAATAATAAACTCAGGGCAACTTGATCTGCATGTGTACTTTCTGTTCTGTTCCACACTGCATCTCCGGCTAGGTTTTCAATCCCACGCTCAACGTACCTCTTCCAGCGTCGTGTCAGAGATGCCGTAGCTGGTCAGGCCGAGGTCAGCCATGGCCAGGTCGAGCTCTTGGAAGAGCAGAGCAAAGGTCCCATTTCTGGCTCCGCTGTAAGGCAGTATGTAGGTGATCTCCTGACCGATGCTCTCCAGGAAGACCGCCTCAGGGACGTGGCGCCGCACAAGTTTACCCACGGCCGTCAAATCTGCCGGATGGACATCCGCGAGATTACTCATGAAACAAACTGCACGTATACAAACCACAGTGTGTGAAATACTTAAATACAAGCGCATTTTTAAGTTTCCAAACCCAGTGTTGATATAATACGACCAGCAAACGTTAGTTAAATATCTTTTGCAGTAAAACACTCAAAAAAGCAGCGTGTGATGAATTGAGATCTCAACATACCTGATGATGTGACCTTTAAACATAGTGAAACAGATCAGTGGACATAATTCTCCTGCCTCATCCATCCTGAAGCCCGGTCTTAGTGAGAATCAATCAGGACAGTGTTGCAGAACGCACCGCATCCATTATTGATCCCGAACCTCTCATACATAATTACTGCAGCTTAACAACCACCGGCCTGGTGCTTTATGAAGAAGTAAAGGGATCTTCTTCACACATCAGACTAAATTATTTGTGAAAATGTGTGTGTGTTTCCGTCTGTGTGGTAATAAAGAGAAATGTGCTGTCACTTGTGGAAATGTGATTACTTTTATGGCGTCTTATATTTACCCATCGTGTGTATAATCACTCTGAAGACCGACTGACTTTCCGTGCATAATAAACTGGAGCCCACCGGAGATTCTCCGTCTGATCACACCTCGCACCGGCACTTCTGTTTACATGATCAAGGCTAAGAATGATCAAAACAAATCAAATGAGCAGCGTCGCATGTTGTAGTGTGGCAGTGTGTGTTCAGACTGAGCTGCCTCTCTTTGTTCTGTTCTGAAACGTGGACTTGAACATGCAGAAATCCGTGCAGCCCAGGACGGATCTGCTTTGTACAACAGTGATGTTGGGGATGAAACTCGCCGCAGAGTGAACGGATTCCCACTGTTTAAGTTAAAGTTTCTCGAATACAGTTGAAAAATACTATCAAGGGAATGCTTTTGCCACTTGGGGGCAGCGTGAACAAGTTGTAAACACCACAAATTGACATATCACCTGTTAAGTGTTAACACGAAGCAATATAAGTTCTGTTTCTGTTCACTTGATGAATGTAATATTATATAACTGGAAAATATCTCTGCTCTTTAGCTGCTGAATGCTCCCCATGCTACACACCAGCTAGCTAAACCGTATCTGTCTTCCATCTGGTGCTGAGCAGGCGGCGTACAGTGGGTTTTTACATTTATATGAACATTTCTGTTTGATATTTCGGTTTTGTGTATATGGATTAAGCTAAAGAGGTTGTGTTCTTTGTGTTGGTATCTTTGTGGTCGCTGTCGCTAAGTTCTTGTGTTTCTGTTTGTTGGATACGAGAAGCGAATGTGATGTGATGCTGATAGCCACTAGAGATGGTACCACTCACCTGGATCAGTTTAGAATCAGCAGTGCTAAAGCTCAACTAATAACATAAAAAGATAAAACCTTTTAATACGTCTTCTCCAAGATCATCGTCCATTTGCAGGGAATTTGTCATGATACACTTTCTATATTGCCTGCTGGTTTTTCTGCACTCATAAAGCTCTCGTAGTTCTTTCTCCATCACCAAAAACCCAACGTTCCCATTTGTACCTCACATTTGAGTGCACTCTACCATTAGCTCGAACACTTCAGCAGCGTCTAAAGGCAGCAACGCTCACCGCTCCTGCAGGGTTTGTTGGTTCGGCAATGAAAGGGTGAAAAGAAGGCTTAGACGGTGCCAACCTTGGAGAGTCTTATGCTAACTTATAGATTTTACTGGAGGTTCAGGGTTGAATGAATAATGACAAAATTAATACAAAATCATACAAAAGTAGTTGTTGTTCAGATGCATTCTGCACCAACTCTAAACCGTTTCCACACAGCGTAGTAGGTCTGGCAGAGCGGAGATAAAGTTTCTACCTGAGGGATCGGAGTTGCTCCAGTTTGTGCTGCCGATGCCGTCATCGACGCTGCTGCTCCTCGAAGGACAGCCCTTCTCCTGTTAATCAGAATTGGATTAGAAGGGCCTTATCATGCCTCGCCACTTAGAACAACTCCTGTCTCACGTTAATGGAATAATGGAGGCCGTCCAAAAGTTTCTACTTAATTGCTTTGAATAAAACAGACAGCAGGAGACAGACGACAGGTAATGCATTCAACCTGCTGTGTAACTTAAAGTCTTTTTTAGGGGAAGACAAGACACACAACTGAGGACATTTCTGAGATTGAGGAGGCCTCGCTGCATTTCAAATGAACTTGATGACATGTATTAAATGGAGTTTAATCACACTGAATGAGATCGGGATGATCAAACTTCGCCCAGCTCGATTTCAGAGTTATATTAGCTGTGTAATTGCAAAATCTTCCACTGAATTGCAAAGTCGTCATCTTGGAGAGGGGGTTTCTCTTCTACCTCGCCCACAAAGGTGTTTGCATGCTTATTTATTTATTTCAAACAAACGACTCTGCTCACCTCAAAGAGCGCGCAGACTAATGGTAATTGCTGCAGCCCTGCTGGCATCGGTGCATCTTGTTCATTTGCTCCTATTGATTAAAACTAAGTGTGTGAGGCACTGTTGGCGAGCGAGAGCGAGAATCACCCCTCTCCCCGGTGACAATTAGTATCATCCAGCACGTAGGCGTTTGCCAATTCTCATGCTGGGAGAGACTAAACACAGATCATTATAGGGGGAGAAGGAGAGCACTCGGGAAAGTCAGGAGGGGCCATGTTCAATAATAGACCAGAAGGAGGTTACTGTGGTGTCAAAGGGGCTCGCAACTCCAGTTATTTTCTTCATACATGAAGTCAAAAACCCCGATTCCCTTCCAATTACAACAGTTTTATGTTAAGTTATTCTAATAAGGAGAATAAAGGATGGTAATTGCACAGTCCGGCCAGGGTCCTTATCATCGACTGTGTGTATATCTGAGGATAATGAGATCACACAGCCAGTGTTGTGCCTCTCAACACAGAGACAACACTGTGAGATACACAAAATGACCGTTTCTGATGTCTCACTCTGAGGAATAATGTCGTTCTTCAGTCAAACTCCTCCACTGTTAAATATTCACACAAGAATAAAACTGTACCAAAGTAAAGAAAGCTGCTCGTGCCACGACTCTGAAGGGAGTCTTGTGAAGGCCCCGTGCTTCAGAACTATTCAGAACTGGCTTAAGGCTCATGAAGGTATAAAAAAACATTACCCAGACCAACTCTGATCTCTGCCCGAGGCTGTATGTTCTCAGTGATCCACAAATCACATCCCACTGTGGAGCCGAGGACTTTATTCCGACCAGTATAATGGTGGGAAAGCAAATTATTACCCAGGTGAGTCATCTTTCAGGGAATGGTTTACAGAGTTTGCAAAAGTGGTGTCGTACAAACACAATTTCTTTCAGCTCTAATGGTCGGGCTGAGAAATGTGCGGTGAGGTGGAGAGACCACGAGGAATAGGTTGTTAATGTGGACTTATATTCACATTCTCTACAAGTCTGAGAATCTGTTGCTTGTGAATTAGATTATGGTCCATAATAATGTAGGAAAGTCAATTTGATTTGTGTCTTATAACAACGTTTTTTTTTTACAGGCCTTTAAACAGACTTTGCAAGAGCTAACATGAGTTTTAGATGTACTTAAAGGTGCAATATGTAAGAATTGGCCAACTGTTGAATTCATACGCAAAACAAAAAGGGGGCAGCCTGTCCCCAGAGTAACCGCTAACTGCTGCCAACTGTAGCTGCTGTTGGCTAGTTAGCTCAGTTAGCCATGCAGCAAGCGGAGCTGCTAGGGTCAGTGCTAGCTGGTTAGCACGCTAAACATGGTTTTAAACACAATGCACAGAAGTCGTTCTTCCCTCACGTTCTGTTCATCATTTTATTTCAGTTAAAGGGATATTCCGGTGTAAGTTTAATCCATGGTCTAACACACCGTGACACCGAGTAAGACTCCCCCTCGAGAGGTCAAGTTAGCTGACCGCTAGCTTAGCTAGTTTTAGCAACCTCAGAAAAGACCGCACGAAAACAATTAATGGTGAGAACAGCAGCAAACTTCAGCAACAGTACATGTACAGTCCCAGCACAGGTTGCTAAAACTAGCTAAGCTAGCGGTCAGCTAACTTGACCTCTCGAGGGGGAGTCTTACTCGGTGTCAAGGTGTGTTAGACCATGGATTAAACTTACACCGGAATATCCCTTTAAGTTTTGAATGTCTTCAACCAAAAGTCTTACGTACTGCACCTTTAAAGGGCCGCCTGTTTACATTTTGTAAATATGAGCACAAAGCAGGCTTTTGTCTTGAGAGCTGTGGTGGGCGGAGAACAAAACAGATGTCCTACTGTTCAAGAACACAGGACCGTCACACTGATGCTACAGAAAGTTACATAGTGCACCTTTAAAACTTTAAACGTAGATGTTCTCCTGTCCGTACCTCTTTGGCCTGACCGTGTATGATGCCATTCCGCTGAGCCGTCATCTTTTCAGTCCCGTCCCGGACCAGAGTGAGGTAGTAGCCGCTGCCAAAGTACTTCTTGAGGAAGATGGAGGAGCCGCAGCATCGCAGCTGGCCGTGGGAGATGATGGCGATGCGATCGCCTAAGATGTCGGCCTCGTCCATGTGGTGTGTGGACAAAATGATGGTGCGATCTGAGGGGAGACGGAGGGAGAGGCTCGATCGGTGTCACCTGAACAGCAGGAACAGGAGCGTGTGCTCGTCTGAAGTTGTGTTTTCTCGAGTCGAGAGTGTGTCTGAAGTTAAAGAACAAAAACCCTGGATGGCAACTATAAAAAAAAGATGAGGCACAGACTGGAGATTGTAAAATAAATCGCACTTCTGAAGCGCTCTTCTCGTTGGACCTTGTTTGTTTTGACAACTCTCGGCAGGAAGAAGAAGAAGCCTGACAAGAAAAGATGCCACAGATCAAAAGTGTTCGAATCAAGCCAATAACACAATCTGTCTCTACACTTATCTCCTTATTGCCGACTCCGCTGTGTTTCTTAGCCACGCTTATCCGCATGGCAACAAAGCACAGTGTAGAGGAGCGCGTGGGTGTGAATCTGGGACAAAATTAAAATCATGATAAAGGCCACCCTAAGCCTGCTTTCCAGCGTTTATACGAGGCCACATTTGATTCCAGCTCTCGCTTTTGTGCTGCAGGTCCTTTGATTTGAAAGACATCACACAGAGCACAATTGCAATGACAACTTACAGCATGCATCGCAAGGTTATTCACAGGTGTGCTAATCCTCTCAGATCACGCTGCATCTGATAACACACATTAATTATCACATACCCCAGAAATCAGAGAAAAGGACTGGATGTGTAATGGAGTCGCAGCGTGGTCACGGCTCTGCAGTCGGCATGAAAGCAGCATCACAAAGCACAGGGTCACTTCTGATCCGGTCACGTTTTAAAGCAGAACACATTTAACCTGGTGCCTTCATCATTAAGTGACAAAGACATAAACCTGCTTAGAAGTCAGTGTCTTTAAAAAGAGTCTGTCCGGCTCAATAGAATAAGATTCTTTACAGTTAGCAAGGTCAGAAGAGCCACAAGAGCCGATGAACGGTGATTAAAGCTGTATGTTTTTTAGAAACGTTAGTATGGCTCAATGGATGGCAGCGCAAACACTAAAATACTATGAAATGTCATGTGTAATTTAATTAAAACTGCTATAAAACATTATATTTCTATTAGAATAAGAGATAAAGTGATTGGTCAGTAACTCATGTCTCTCCTGCTCATGTGGTAAAAGACAGAAGAAACTTTTTGTTATCCCTGTTCACGTCGTGTCTGAAGAGAGGAGGGAGGGGACTGCTAACTGCAACGCAGACAGGAAGTTAGCTAAAACAACAACAACTTTTTTTTAATAACTGTTATAATTTTCCCATCCTCAACTTTTTCTCCAGTTTCATTATCAGGTCAGATTTCTGGTTTGTCCAACAGTTTCCTCACAAACCATCAGCCTCTGTCGCCTTTGGGGTTAGTGCGAATGTACTTAGCAAATGTTAAAATGCCAAATTAAGGTTAGGAGGATCCATCAGCAGAAATTGAATACCATATTCATAATTATAATCATAATTAAAAGGTCTGTTTGTAATTTGCTCTCAGTGTAGGTACTGACAGAGTAGAGCTACAGCTGTTGTTCTCTGCAGAAGTATATTCAAAATTGGAGTAAAAAAAAATGAATGAGGCTTTTACATCAGCATGTTAGCATTGTGAGCGTTAGCATTTAGCTCCAAACAGTGGCAGTAGCAGGGCAGCAGACTCTCAGCCTTGTTAAGACATGAGTTTTGAAAAAGCAAGTTTCAGATCCCATCAGCTCCCCACGGAGGCCGTGTGCCACATCAAGCATATTAATCTCCGAACATGGCAGGCAGATGCTGCACGCTCGCTGAGAAGCTGACTGGATTGAGTTTTCACCCGCTCTTCACTGAATTCGCTGGTTTATTACAAAAAGGTCAGGTGTGCTGCTGAGCCTGGCGGCTTTCCTCGCACTGAGCTAGTTTTATCTGTATCCTCGCAGGTCACATTATCCCCGGGACAAGGACACACTCGGAGGTCATTAACTGCAGCCCCGTGCAGCCATTTTGCTCGGCCAACTCTTTCCGCTCCGTCTCCCCTCCTCCCGCCCCCACACTTTCTGTGCCCTGCCACCAGCTGAGCTGCTAAATCCATCCCTCCTCAGTTAAGTATCGCTGCCTTATGCTATAGCAAACAAGTGTGGATCCACTCTATACACAAACGAGTTGAATGAACGCCCACAACCCAGGCAATTTAACATACGGATGCAAAAAGCTAAGCTCATGAAGGGGGCGGGTTGATGTTTGGTGTGACGGAGCTGGCTCATTCTGTATGGGATGCTCAGACTCACAGATGATTTTCCTCGGGATCTGTTGTGGTTTACAAGGAAGAAAAACGTGGAATCGCACTGCATCATCCGTGAGTTGGGAGGGAAATGAATGTGTTTGGACTGCAGATGGCCCACAAAGGTATTCTGATTTATAGTGTGTTGTGGTGCATTACAGCACAAAGTGATATATCAAATTGAGCCGGGTGTGTTCAGGTAATTTGGTAGTCGCGCTACGTACAGCAAAGTGAGGCTGAAAATCTGGTTTCTGTTATTCAGCCTCCTTCCCCCTAAATCAACTTGATAGAAATGAGTTTCACAGCGGTTGAGTAAAGCTGGACAGATATTATGTACATCGGCAGGAAGATGAATTATTGGACAGAGCTGTATTAACTGCTGTTTGTGGCAATCAATTCATCCATTACCTATATCCTGTGAAGCCGATCCCAGCTGACAACCGTTCACCAGCAGACAAACATTCACACCTACGGCCAATTAGAGTCGCCAATTAAGCGAACCTGCATGTCTTCGGACTGTGGGAGGAAACCGGAGCACCCGGACAAACACCTGAGCAGAACATGCACAGTCCACACAGGAAAGCTGGAGACAGATGGCAGGGTCAAACCTAAAACCTTCTTACCACTGCACCACCAGTAATCAGCTCGTATTAGTACATTTTAACGCCTGTTAGCGGAGTTAAACGAGGCAGATGGGCTCATCAAACGTTGTAAAGACAGACTGGGGGAAAACACACATGTTCCACGTTCAGGTTTTGTTAATTGCTCACACCTGAATGTTGTCTTTGTGTCACCACAAGTGAAAAACAAGACACCGCGCGAGGAATCTGTAACTATTTGCCGAAGGTTGCACAGGTTGAAAGAATATTTCTGTCTGTGAGCGTCGTGTTAAATGTTATATGATGCTGCAGCTAATCTAGCTGGAAGTTTACAGGCTGCTCCTGTCTGCCTGTCCTCACTCTGCAGCCTGTTTTATTAAAGAGCTTACGTAAGATCATATACAAGGAAAAAGTAAGGCGGCTGCGTTTTTATGTCATTTGCACCGCAACATTGGCTTCAACTCTACATTAATTTGTTTTCCCGGGGAAAATGCATTATGTATGGTGGTTCTGCCAGAGGAAGTGCAGAAATGAATGCAATCAGAGTCGACGATGAATGGAGCCGTTCCAAACGTTCAACATCAGTCCTGTCGCTGTTTCACGGTGAGTCTGGGACGGACGGCTGAGTTATACACATTTCAACATGCTACTGATGTCATTCTTTATTAATAAAATAAACAACGAATGTTAAGCCCTCCCACACTTTGTCTGCACTTCTTGATTCTCACAAACTGAGCCCACATTTATACATAGCAGGGTATTTAGAGAAACGAATATTTCCCCCCTCCGTTTTCAAAAATAACATCGTGCACACAACATCGTTTTCAAAAAAGTTGTCATTTCCATCAACCCGCATAAATACGCCGTCGAGCGCCATTATAACTCTGCCAAACCTCTGGGCGGCAGTGTAGGGAGAAGGATAAAGCCATGCAAGCCAATCAGAATCCTCAGAATCAACAACAACGAATAACACAAGCAACTTCCTGTTCCTTTCAAAACAACGCTCACATGACGTTAAGCATTTTCTGGCGCATAGCCTAATGAGCGTGAGAAGCTAAAACCCCGTTTCTCCCAGCTGACACGACAACACATAACCGGAGTTTTCCAAATTCTCCACTTTGCCCGGAGTTTTTAGAAATAATCGTTTTCTGTGATAAAAACGGGGTTTTCGTGTAAATGAGAGGCCAAACCGCCTGGAAATATCTGCGTTTTCCCTTCGTGTAAACGGGGGCTGAATCACCTGCCTGCATGTGACGAGTCTCATCTCAGCCTAAATGAAGTTTGTTCGTGGTTTCAGTGTTCAGCGTGGGATTTTAAAAACATCCAGTATGGTAACACGCTGCTTTTATATGATGTTTATGGCATTTCTGAGGAGCTGGTTTATATAATTTAACTGTTTAACGACTAATTAAGTCAGAAGAACGAACCTGAGGGACGCTAATGTTTGCACTTACGATCGTTGCACGGCTGCTGATACGAGCTGTGAGATACAATCTGTAATATATCAGTTAAAACACGTTGTGCATACAGGGAAAATAAAAAGCATGTTTATGTGGCAGAGGACGGAGCACCAAGCATTTCAAGGCACTTAAAAAATTCCTTGCACATTGTTAAAGTTATCAATTAGGATCAATAAATCAGGCGATATAAAATGATGCTGTTGCAGCAAAAACACGCAACGCTGGAGGCACAAAGCTGAACGTATAAAAATCCATTCTGTGAATCGTCCTCAAGGCCCGTTTTATAGCATAATGAGTGGGGTAATTTAATAGTAATCAACTTCCAGTAATGGATAATAATTAAAAATTCATAATTTGCTAATTTTCCACGTTAAATCTTCACCTTCCGCAGTAATTTTCTAATGACACATGACAAGAGAGAAATTAAAAGGCACCTTAAAAGCAAAGATCTGAGGAGAAATCAGGAATTTGATGAACAATCCCTGTTAATTACAAGATATATTGAGCATCTGGAATGTACACCGAGGGCTTAAATGAACCTATTAACACGTGTACGCTACGTTCTTTGTACCTCGAGCAACTTTGAGCCCAAACAAGCCCCGAATGAATTCAATCAAACGATCCCCACTTAAGGCTTCTGGTCACCGTGAACAATTAGCTGTGCAGAACCTCGACATTAAGTCCAATTTCAGCCTTCGGTTTGTCCACACAAACAGGCGGCCTGTAGCCTTTTCCTGCTTAATGACAAACCTTAGTAACACTGAGGCGCAAATAAGACTGGAGAGGCAGGAAAACATGAGTCATTCAACCAGCCAGAATGTGGGTGTTCTCATTATAACGGAGTTATCTCCGCCTCCCAATCGGAGTGAAAGGACTTGATTAGAGAGAGAGAAGCTAATGACACGGCGAGGGCGGAATGTCACTCAATGCACATTAAACATTTAGACATCTGTTGAGAGAATGTGTTACTATAATGTCCGTGTCCTGCTTACAGCCAGCAGCAACCACACAGTATAGAAGGCCGGGGGAAGTGACAGGCTGACTGATGGCGCCGCACAATTAGGGACTCTGTTAAATAGCAATGTCAATTAAAGCTTCTTGGATTCACTCGTCTTCACTTCCATTTCAATCTGTTCCAGCGCAAATTAAAATTTCTCTCCACCCACAATTGAGTGTCACAGAGACCGAGGCTAAAGAAAAAAAAAAAAGAGAGAGAGAAGAAGGAAAAAAGTGGTCTGGATGGTTCATTACCTTAACGGCTCTCATATTGGATACATTTGAGCAACGTCACTTAAAAGTTTAAAATGAGTTCAGCTCAGTTTTGGAAAGTTTCTCAGTTCGAGCCGAATCACAGAAGCGCCAGTCGATTCTCGCCTCAAAGTCTTCAGCAGAGTCTTAGTTCTTACCACCGGTCCCATACACTACCTTGTTTGTACTTGAGAAGCAGCTCCCAGATCCCCCTGCGGGCGTAGGGGTCCACTCCGGCTGTCGGTTCATCCAGGATGACGATTTTTGAGCCGCCGACAAACGCTATGGCCACAGACAGCTTCCTCTGCATCCCACCTGGAAGACACAACAACCCACATCAGCTCCACTGGTACAGTTTCTCTTGGACATCTTTGTTCTGTGTAGCAGACACTCTGGATGCAATCGGTGAGAATCCTACACAACCATCTGTCAGCATTAGATGTAAAATGGACACAACACCGGGAACTGATTATGGAACAAATGTGTCGGGTTGTCTCCGGCTTTTATTGTCTTCTGCGCCGTGTGAAGTGATTGATGGCAGGCAGGTGCACACACACACACACACACACACACACACACACACACACAACTCCAGTCCAGATTTTCATAGCGAGCTTTTCAAAATGCACCCAATGTAGTGCTAATGTAGTGGAAATGTCAGCATAGATCAACCTTGAAAGTCATATTTCAGTGATTTTGCTCACAAGCAATCCGTGACTGGGGACAATTCATCAGGCAGGACTTGCTCGTGCCCCCCCAGACAATGAATTACAACCTGTGACACACAGGTACGCTGCATGTGAACGCTGAGACAGCTGCACACACGTGGAACAGGGCAGCTTCATCCTGAAAAGAAGGGATAATCTACGGATGATATTCCTTCCCACGGGAGACGAAGACGCCGAGCTCACACATCAAAAAGTACATTTACATCCCTGCATAATTTCAGCGAGGCGCCGTCAGCGTGCACACATACAGACGCACCTGACAGGTTCTTTGCGAGCTCCTTCCGCTTATGTGGCAAGCCAACGTCCTTAATCATCTGGTCCATCTCAATTTTCACTTCTTCGCGGCTGCATCCTTTCAGCCGCGCGTAGAAGTAGATGTGCTCCTCCACCGTCAGCCTGCAGAGGAGGACATGATACCATGAGGCCTGTGTGAGTGACACGTGAAGGCATCACCTGCCACTTATTCACAAGTGCTTCTTGTGGATAAGTGGCCCAAAATGCCAGATTAATGCATCTCCTCTCCATTCTGGGTGACGTAAAGATTTCATCACAACATAACAGGTGGTAATGCCTACCTTTACGTTTGCATTAATATCATAACCTTACTTAATACAGATGCTTTGACTGTCTGGGATTAATATTAATGAAAGTAATTTGCGGGCGCTCGGCCGTAATTATGATGTAAGACTTGTGTCGAGTTGCAGGTAATCAGTTTGAGGAGAGGGAGAAATAGAGGGGAATCTAAAGGTGAAGTAAAAAAAGTGGAATAATGACTGGGAATGGTGCCATTAGAGGGAATTTAGTGGATGGATGTGAGCAAAGTTCACTTCATCTCTTAACAGAAGAAGGGGAAGGGATAATGATGTGTTGATGTGAAACATAAGCCCAGACCGAGCCCTCATTATGCATGTGATTAAACTGCACTGTAATGATCTGTTTCTTCTTCTTCTTCTTCTTTTTTTAAACACACCAGAGGCAGAACATGATTATACCAATGACCAGCTGACAACAGAGGCGGACCGGCTGAATTCGCTCACTCATTGAACAGGACGTTGTGCTGCGGGCACATTCCCAGGTACTTTCGGATGCAGTCCATGTCGGAGAGGATGTCGTATCCGTTGATGAGAGCTGTTCCGGATGTAGGCGGGAAGAGTCCTGTCAGAATTGACCTACAGAGAGAGGAAGACGTAAACAAGACGCGAGGCTTCGTCATCCATTCTGGCTGCTGATTTTTTGTCTCGTGGTAAATAATCTCAAAAAGGAGAGAAGCAGCTGGTTGAACATAATGGTGACTCAGATTTATCCCCCTGCTCTGATCTTCTAATTTAGGCTCAGAAAGCAAAGAAGAAGATGTTTTAATCTCAAGTCCTGACAAAAGAAAGCAGGACTGCAGCGCTGTGCCAGAAGATCCGGAGCGATGACTATTCATATCATCTGTAATAACTTGTATTCAGTCCCAGGTCATAAATTATGTATTAATTATTGACTAGACTGAGCAGAGAAAGAGCAAACTCCCGTACAAAAGATTGTACAACAGAACAGACAAAACAAACAGCAGTTATTTTTAAGTTTGTGCCCAAACTCAGTCGTAACGCTGCATGTCGCAGACAGACAGACAGACAGACAGACAGACAGACAGACAGACAGACAGACAGACAGACAGACAGACAGACAGACAGACAGACAGACAAACAGACAGGCAGACAGACAGACAGACAGACAGACAGACAGACAGACAGACGGACAGACAGAGAGACAGACAGACAGGCAAACAGACAGACAGACAGACAGACAGACAGGCAGACGGACAGACAGACAGACAGACAGGCAGAGACAGACAGACAGACAGACAGACAGACAGACAGACAGACAGACAGACAGACAGACACTGTGCTGTGAGCCTCAGTGTGTCACAGAGTCCTTCCTCCGTCCTCTCTGCTGTTGTGCTCTGTTATGTTTGGTTACAGTTGCTCAGAGCGGATGTCTTCCCTCTCAGCCCTTAGTCTTGCATCACTTGCTCTCTCTCTCTCTCTCTCTCTCTCTCTCTCTCTGGCTCATTCTTTCTGGGCCACCGGGTTTCAGTTATATCCTGTCATCCTAAACCCCTTCCAACCTTTTCCACTACTTTATTTTTAAAAACAGCAATTAGACGAGTCCCACTTTTAACGTCACAGCTGACTCCGTGCGATAAACGTGCTCTCAGAAGATGCCACTCTCTGACAGCGGTGACCGCTGAATTAACGGCGCGACAGTACAGTCGTCGGCATTGTGTACAAGTTAGATTAGTTGCACCCTGTGAAATCACATGAACACTGAGCCAAGCGGCGGAGCGTGGGGGAAACAGATAATGCAACTCACATCGTGGTGGTTTTGCCGGCTCCATTGTGGCCAAGGAAAGATGTGATCTGATTCTCGTAGAAGTCGAGGCTCAGTCCGTCCACGGCCAGCTTCTTCCCAGTCTTGTAGATTTTGACAAGGTTGCGGATTGAGACCCCCGCCTTCAGATTCGGTGGTGGTTTCTCCAGATACTCTTCAGGAAAACACAAACACACTCGTACATGAGCAGAGAAACAAGCGTAACAGCAGATCTGTTAAAGACAGAGATGTACACCACGATGCATGTGTCACAAAACGTGAACTAATACAAGACAAAACTGAGCTGTGTGATTTCTGCTGGTGCTAAAACACCTTTTCAAAATAATATGGTTGAAACACCAAATCCTGTGTTTCCTCTCGAACTGTTTAATTATGCACAGTATGTGATTATTCCTTTAATTTATATTGTCAAAACACTGATTGGACCTTTGAAAAAAAAGTGAAAAGAAAACACTGCTGAGCACCAAAAGATAAAAAATAACGAGCTTGTGCACTCTGCATGCTAATTGGATATGTTTTCTTTCTTTTTCCTTTTTTTTGGGCGAGAGCCTCACATGAAACTCACCTTTTTTCTCACAAGGCGTCGAGCTCGACTATCACCCAACGTGACAGAAGAGGTGCTAATGTTTGTTTGCGACTCATCCCAATTAACTTAAGAATCTGACACATACATAATAACGGGGTGTGTCAGACTCCGGTCACACGCCACGAGGGAAAGTTTTACGGATGCTTACCGCTGTACACTGTGGAGTCCTTCAGCAGGTCGGGGTCAGCTTGAGTCTTCGACGCCGTTCCACACCAATAAGATGAGGTGAAAGGGAAGTACCATGGCTTTGGGATTCCATACTGGCCTGGGATCAAGTGTGGAAAGAATTTATTTAGAATTTTCTTCTTTTATAAATGGCAGTAGCACAAATAACAAACACTTATCCATCGTTGTTTAAAATGAATACCTGGAAAGACATTCTCGATGTACCAGGTGAGCACCCAGTAGACAGCAGCATCGACGAGCATCATGATGATGGACACGATGAAGGTGTACTGGTTCCCCTCCTCTGGACTCACGTTGATGTTGTGCCACTGGATGCCGACGCCTTGCTGCTCGTACTTGGCAAAGATCTCGCAGCCGTAGCCGAAGGCAACGCAGGACAGTAAACTCTGGTGAAAAACATCCAGGGTTAAAGGAGTAGTTAGGAAAAGAGAGTACAAGACCAGGAGCTGAATGAGAGGAATGTCTGTATGCTGAATGCACAGCTGTTAGATTAGCATAGAGACTGGAAACAAAGGGAAACATATAGCTATTTATATTTCATGAAAACAATAATGCTGGATGTGCGATAGCTTCTGGTTACTAAACACAGATGATGATTTAATCCGGTGAAATATACTGTTACCGCCCAAGGTCACACCTGTAACTGATCAATAAACCACCGCTGCAGACAGAGAAACAATATCTGCACAGACATCAGGATTGGATGTTGAGTTCAGAGCGGAGACGGAGGCTAAAATGTGTGCGCTGAAAGCTAAGATATGTCTTTCATACAGTAGGAAATTGCAAATGATGCTTTGCCCGTGAGACATCATCTGCCATAGCCTATCACTCTGCAATGCCATGTTGCCCGCCAGCTGTTTTATCACGCCTCATTTGCTCGCAGCATTTCCAGCCCGGCGGAAGCATTCGCTGAGGCTTCAGAGACGATCCACCATGGATACCGTCTACCCCGACGCTACATTACCAGGCAGAGAGTCTGAAGAGCTCTGCAGCGACGCCAAACCTCTCGCCCCGGCCGCTAACGCTGCTGGCGACTTCCTGTGTGGTCCCCCATCGCCCATCTACTGCCAAGCAATCAGCAGCGAGTCAGTAGATGAGGGGTGACAGCAGGGCTAGTGGGCAGCCATCCTTGACCTCTGCATGAACAGCTGACAGCATGACAGTAACCACTCCTCTGGCTTGAGAGAAAAGGGCAAGAGTTGGGCGGCAGACGACAGAAAGCCCCCCCTACTGAACACATGTCAACACTGCACGTTCAGCCGCCGCTCAGCTGGCTGCAGACTGAGAGGACTGCTGAAAGAAGAGTAATCAGGGTTCCCCGTTCTGTGTCAGAAGTCACTTTCAAGGGCATTTGTGATAAATAGAGCTGGAATGATGGACAGGATCACAACAGAGACAAACCTCTGTCTGACAAGCGGAAAATGAATTGGATTTTTGAAAAGCAAAGAAAAGTCTGGAGCTGAGATAATCTGTCCAGTAATCAGTTATTAGATTGATGGGAAACTGGCAGCTATTTTGGTGCTGTGCACTCGATAAAGTCATTAAAATATCAAAGACTCAGCTTCTTCTGATCCCTGGATTCATCTGGAGAAATCAGAAATCATCTTTTTTTAGGACATTTTAGTCATCTCACCTCTCTCGCCCTTCATCTCCTGTCTGCTTCTGTCACATTCGATATTGGACAAATCCCAAATCTAAATTTGACCTTGAATCATTATACCGAGAAGAGTTAGTCTGAACAGAAAACACATGTCTGGTGCCAGATGTTGCAAAAAGCAAAGAGCAATTAATTGATTTTAGATCTGAGAAGAAAACCTGAGAAGTTCTGCAGAACTTTTGCAGGAAATCTTGTTTCGGCCAGCTAGTTGCTTACTGTTTCCTCTGCTGTTTGGTGCAACTCAACCCAAACCGTGAAGGTCGCATGAATGCAAATGAAGAGCTGAAAGATGCTAAAAGGCTCTGCAGGGCTAAAGGGAGGGTTCATCACCATCACTAACCACTTTCAAATGCACACAGACATATGATCTGTGGTTGACATTAAACATACATTTTTAGATCTGAGAAGAAAGCCTGAGAAGTTCTGCAGAACTTTTGCAGGACATCTTGTTTCGGCCTGATTTCAGACTGGAGGTAAAGGAGGGCGATGCCAGTCAGAGTACAGTAGACAGGTAGCTGGATGGTACCTGTGTCCTGTCGTACAGTGGCCCTTTGATGCTCTGCCGTTAGCTCTCAAAGCCTGTTCGTATAAACTCAGGTGATCTTTTGAAAATTCTGTTCCGATTAAAGACTTCATTATCAAGGACAATGTGGGGGAGAATCTGTATGCCTTGGCACGATGTAGTTCCGCCGGAGCTGGGAGAGAGAGAAACCTCTGCACACACACACACACACACACACACACACACACCTCTGATAAAGTGTGAGGATGAACTGGATAGCGGTTTGGTCGGAGGAACATTGCTCATGCTAATTAGAGGGCTAGAGGGCTATCCATCTCGTCGGAGCAGGGGAGAAAAATCACGGCGCCAGGGGAGGACCGAGCAACAGCACTTTGTGTAGAGATTAAATAAGGTTTGCAGTGCTTTATATGTAAAATGCCTGGCCGACCTGCATGCGGCCTGTAAAAAGGAAAACGGGCTGAAAAGTTTCCCGAATGAAAAGAATGACATCACTTTAAAGGACTTAGTCAAAGACGAGCGTTTCAGCAGGAACGCTGCCTGGCACTGCCACAGAGTCGTCCGAGGATGAGAGACGACGGCAGAAGTGACTTCTGTCAGGTGCCAATGGAAGATATTATTGACTGCCGCTATTTCAATTTGATAAAACACGAGGCTGGTTACCTCGCCACCCGCACCTGATACCGCAGCGTTGGAACTGACAAACAAGAAAGCATGACCTGATTGAAATTCTGGGGAGACGCACTCGCCCGCCCGCACAGCAATGAAGATTCAAGATTTTGTGCGTCTCCGTCGGCAGAAAGGACAGCTCGAGGACAAATGATTCTGGCACCGTCCTTAAAGGTCACGCAGAAAGGCTACACTGAGAGTTGAGCAATGGTGTGCTATTTATCTTTATCCCTCAGAGGATGAGGGAAAAAAGCTCAACTTCCTCGCTGTGCGTCTGTCTAGTGTCTCCTTTTATGTAAATGTTTCATGTTCCTGTCACTTGGGTATGTCCGGGTTTGACACCATTCTCCAGGTTTGTGCCAAAATGTGTCCGAGCAAATGGAAACCGACACACAGTTTCACTGGAAGTTCATCTTCACACCTCCGTATCAGGACAGTTGTGCAGGAACGATAAAGGAAAGTCTCGCACAGACATCATTGAATTCACTTCCTTTCATAACACACGAGCACCGATCAAATCGGACCCGCGCCTGTTTGGATTTAAAGGGAAAAGGAACAAACGATTGTCAAAGTGTGATTATAGTGGCAAAAACATAACCGAGGAACACAACTCAAAACACAGTCAGCCCTCCCGAGTGGTAACAGCGGGGGGAGATATTAAAAATCATGCCAGAGCTAAAGACGGACTTACCACGGCGACCTTGGCCCCAAAACTCATGACGTCGCTCCAGGCGAAGGTAAGGACGTGCGGCAGGTAGAGGACAAAGTAGATGAGGCCACCGCACGCCGCTGCTAAGTTGGCCTTAGAGAAGAAGACGCTAATGAAGAAGCACTGAGTGATGGTGGCCAGGCAGAAGACCAGCAGGAAGACAAAGATTACAGACGGGTCGCTGTACTGCAGCACTTCGCCATACTGTGGAGGAAGCACAGAGACTTAGAGGTTTGGAGGAAGAGGCAGATTATTTATCACGGTAACAGGAAGATTCAGAGTTTGTGATTGTTACAGTCGATTTCCACGACACAGCAGACAGAGTAAAAGAGTTTTCAAAGGAATAAAACATCTAGTGCATCAATATTTCTGACACACCTGAACACTTTTCCAGTTGACTGATATTCTTTTGTCCTAAAGTCATTTAACATGTCACTCTTGTGCTCTGCCTGTGTGATGGAGGACCCCTCACTAATCTGAGCGAGCTGCTTGTGAAGCCATGAATGTTCATTACAGGAAGTCTTCCAGTACGACTGCGTGAAGCGATCTAATATCTCAGGCTTCTCTTTGAATTAATATCGTCATTATTTGAGACCTGATGGCCACGAACTCTTCAAACGTAGTGTTGGGTCCTCCTTGGATCATTGTTGAATCATTGTTGAAATCACCTTCAGTATCAGAGCGAGCAGGAGAGAGCTGACGGCCAGCGGCAGGGAGCTCGACACGGCCCAGCTCAGCCAATAGATGGCACTCCTCAGGCCCATGATCCTCACTGTCTCCTTAAGCCTGGCCTCTTTCTCTGCCACGATACTTTTAACGATCACGGCCACTGAGTAGATCCAGGCTAAGGTCATGTATAAGGGGAGCGAGCGTGCCAGACTCCGGAGGAACCTGAGGGGTGGAGGAGCCAGACCAGACAGGACAGTGACTCCCATTCACATCTGGTACTAACATGTAGCCTGTATCAGGAAACGCCCCACAAATAATGATCAAATCAATCACACATTACTAACCCAGTCCCTAACTGCTCACCGCTTCCTCTGCTGTTTGGTGCAACTCAACCCAAACCGTGAAGGTCACATGAATGCAAAAGAAGAGCTGAAAGATGCTAAAAGGCTCTGCAGGGCTGAAGGGAGGGTTCATCTCCATCACCAACCACTTTCAAATGCACACGGTCATTTGAGCTGTGGTCGACATTAAACATACATTTTTTACTGCATGAAGAATGAAGTCAAACTGTGCAGTCTGCATGTATAACCATCATCCATGTGCAGTCACACATGGCATTAACGCGCCATATTCCAGGAGCACCAGGGGTAAACGGTGGTAAGTGTCTCAGCAGCTGACACTTGAGATCGGTGTTGAACCTGTTAAACATTCTCACCGTGTGAGTTTATTGCAGGTGTGCTACATTTTGAGTGGTGGAACTGGCAGAAAGAGCAGCAGTTCCACTGTGACTCCGTTTAACATGCAGATACACGTCACACACAGCAAACAGCACGTCCACAATTTAGGTTTTTCCGATTAAGACACGTGAGATGAGCCAATATTATTCTTGAGACAGTGCATTTGGAATTGTGCGTCACAACTAGTGTTTTCATTACGCTTTGTGACAGTTAGCTTCTTGTCTATTTCCCGTCAGCTCTGTGTGTTGCCAAGGCAACAACCTGTAGAGATGAAGGCACCAAAAACAAACGTACTCTTAAACGAGACTTGGATATGAACAGGGGTTTTTCTGATATTAACAAATACTGGAGAATAAAAGAGGGAGGCTGGGTTTGTTTACTGGTCCGTGTGGGAATGCCTGCGATGTTCCTTCTTATTAGCCATTCAGACAACTTAGCTGGAATATTATCTTCTGTCAGAATGAGGGCAAAGTCTGGAATATTTGACCCTTTACAAGTAAAAGTCCTGCTTTTAACATTTCACTATTTTGAGAGTACGTAAGTATTGTCCGCACAATGACCTGGTGGTAGTTAAAAGAAAAAAAAAGCTCATTAAACAGGTAGTTTAATACATAAAAATGAATCATATTTTATACTACAGGTGTCCAATAAATATGATGAATGGAAATAAAAAGTGGCATGACATAGAAGTTTTGAATTACAGTACAGTTACTTCAAAACGGGACTTCAGAACTAAGGTAAGAGTAATAATGTCTCGACAGCGTCTCATTCATTATGAATGTTTTAGTCCTGTTTGTGTGGCTGATTGATGAGACGTCAGCAGCTGTCTTCCAGCTGTGAAGGTGGTCTCTGACGCCGTCACTCGCATCCTCTGCTCGGTGCTCGCTGTTGCTTTTCACAACAAATTAATCACATTTTAATGACCGCGCACAAACATGACAAAACATCTGAAAGGTGGTTTCACGTTGTCAAAACAAGGACGGGGAGAGGAAACGGGTATTGATCATCACCGATCAGTGTTGGTTTTCACGGAGGAGATGTTGTAAACAGTCTGCGGCTCAACGCATGCATCTAGCTTCTCCATAATGGAAGACGAAACAGGTGTAAAGTGACAGAGGACTCAGGTGCAGGTGACAAAAGTGGTTGTTGTCACACCTAATCCAGATACAGCCTTGTGATAATTACCATTTGATTTGCTATTATTATTAATGTGCTGAAAATGGCTGTGAAATTATCATTTAGAACGGGCCTGTGATCTGAATACACAGCGCGCTCGCACTCGCTCCTCCAAGGCACTCAACTAACTCAATTTATTGTTATTAATGTTTACAAATTGTTGGTGGCTTGCAAACACATTAGGCTGATGGGAAATTACATTTCACCCAGCTGTTCAAATATCGGTTTTTATTTACCAGCCGCATTTTCCAATTAAACTGCAAAAATTGATTAGGGGGATCTAAAATAACCATCCTTTTTGATTTCATTAACGCCTACAAAGCATGAAGTGGGTGAAAGATGTGCGCTATATAAAGGAGGCCGGCAATAACGCTGCTGCAGCGTATGTCACCGGCGGCACAGGCGGCTCCGTGCATCTTTCCCAATCAATCCGTGAGCAGAGGATCTTTCCAGCGGATAAGGAAGTCCATTATTTCCTACTAAACTACTGATTCAGCAGAGGATCACTGGATGGAGAACAAACTCAAATAAATACATTTACAAGCTAAAAGATATTTCCAGAGTAAAGTCTATACTATTCTGCACATAACTAATGTTTTTCTGGGAGGAACACCAAATGAAATTTACATTTTGTTCCAGAAGTTTTCCTCAGTGATGAATGGTGTGAGGGCCATTAGATGATTGTGCTCGCAGTGCGTTATACATCACGAGGGTGATGATGCAGATACGCTGTGGTTGTCTCAGGTGTTGTTCTTGCATACTGTTCCGACCTGCGTACATTATGCATGAGTTCCAGGGCTGGCCAACTCTTCCATACGCCGAATCTAAACACGTTGTTCTGACGAGCCATCGGAGTTTATTTCAGTTCTGATTTATAAAACGAGCCGAATATTAATCTTGTTTGTTCATATCGTGTAATTCATCTTATTTGTCAGACAAATAAGAGCAGTGCATATTAAAAAGTGTGAACCTCAGGGCTGCACGTGGTGTTCGGTCCACACTCCAGAGCTTCCCTCTGAACTTCAGCGCAGCACATTTCCTCCCACTCACGGTTATTACCTTGCAAATTCAATAATGTAAAAGACTGCAATAGTCCCCGCAATAAAGGAAATGTACAGTTCCGATCATTCACTTCTCATATTACATAACAGGAGGCTCTCTTTATGCAGAAGGCGCAGACGGAGAGGTGACGCAATCACAGGAAATACAGGACAAACAGCACTGGCATGATTTTAATTTGACTAAATTGCAGTTGTGGTCTCATGCTCGATTAGTGAGCCGGCGGAGGCCGACTGAAGGATCACGGATAATGATTTGATTCAGTTCTGATGAATGTGTTATGATTAATAACAGGAGGAATACCAAAACACAAAGCATGAACAGTTCTCTGACCTGAATGACCCGTGACATTATGTGGCTGGATGCATTTGGTCAGATGTTTGCAGAGTCACACTGCCGTTTGTCTTCTGTGTGTCAATTATCATTTCTTTTGTGAAGAAAATTCCCACATGGGGAAAACAGCGAGTGAAAACAGGTGCATTGTTTCCACGCTGCATGCTTTGTGTTTTGCTACTTTCCATTAAGCGACTCTTTTCCACTGACCTTAACCATGACACTTATGAGCGCGCAGGGGACTGCGAGCAGAACAATGTTTTCTGTGAACCTCGCACCCCAAAGGGCGATGTTTTGAATGCCAACGGCGCGCAGCACCTCCTTGAGCCGGCGTTCCTTCTCCAGCACCAGGTCTTTGATGCTCATGCACACGGTGTACATGAAGGCCAGCACCAGGAACATGGGGAGCATGCCTCCGATGCCCGCGATGAAGCTGGTTGTAGAAGAAAGCGGTCAGAAAAGGTCAGGACTGCACACGGACAAAGGCAACACTGCCAGATGGGTGTTTTTAATCTGCTGCATACGCCCCATTTGTCCATAGATAAATGCTGAGTACACACATGCACAGGAAATACACACCGTGACAACTGGGAGAAACTGCTAGTGTCCTTTACTGAATATCTAACATCCTTTGGTTTTTGGATTGTGGGTTAAACAACAGAGACACTGTCCTACTTTACATTCTTACTGGAGAGAGATTTTTGGATCTTTGTCGAAGGTGACTCGCAAATTGTTAGAACCAAATGCAATGATTGCATTGTTTGGTGCATCTCCTCCTACGGTATCACTCTCCTCCTCAGAAGCTTCTTTTGTAGCCTTTGTCACTTTATTAGCGAGACGTCTGATTTTGCTTAAGTGGAAATCTCCAACTCCTCCTTCACATACATTATGGGATAAGAGAAGTTCTTAATTTTGTCAGGCTAGAAAGAATCAGGTGCGTTTTGAAGGGCTCCCTTAGAAAATTTCAAAAGATATGGGACCCCTTTTTTGTGTATATTCGCGATTTGAACCTCCCATCCATTCCCGAGGAATCTATTAAATACTACATTTCAGTGGCGTTGAGGTGTGACTTGACAGATTCTGGACTGACCAGTGACTATTATTTTATATTTTATACCTTAGTATTATTGTATTATTATGGTAGTGGTGATGATAATGATAATAATAATAATTGTTGTTGTTATTGTTATTATTATTTACTCATTCTATTTCTCGTTGATTTTTATTATCTTTTTATCCTTTTTTCCTTTCTCTTTTTTGTCTTTTTGACCTACTGTTTCTTATCTTGCTTAGTATTTGCAGCTTTGCTTTGTTACTACTCTATTCACCAGTAGTACTGTGTATTGTGTGTTTGTCTGTTCGTATCTGTTGTATTACTTTTGAAATATTAATAAACAGATTGTGGAAAAAAAAAAAAAAACAACAGAGGCACACTGCTGCTGACACACGTTGGGCTTCAAGAGAGCACGGTGAGTGTTTTTCACTTTTTAAATAACATTTTAGAGAAATCAAGATAATTATAATAATAAAAAACAGTGATCTGCAGCCTCAGTGATATCTGAAAAAAATGCCTTAAGAAAAGAAGAAGAAAAGGAAACTATGCAGATGAGTAAAGTGTTCTCATCGTGAGGAACAATCAGAGTCGTGTTTATGGATTCGATGCCATTAATGCCTCTTTGTTTTTACACCGAGCTAACCTTCATAAATCTGGTGCATCAGCTCAATCAACTCATTCCGCGCTGCACCTTGTGCCAGACGTGATGTATGATCCGATGCTGTTACAGCACAATAAGGTGATATTAAACTGGCTTCATAATGCCACCAAAATGCCATGTCAATATCTCCTGCGCCGCCAATATAACAAAGTGCTTCCTCTGCTTTATTAGACAGTGAAGGAGGGATATCAAATAGATTTTGACAAAGTATAGATTTCATATATCACTTATGCTTGCATTCCATAAATACCGAGGATATAATAAGCGAGGCCGTGCTCAGCAGACGTACAGATGAAGCACAAAGAGAATACGCAGTAATTGGCAGAGTGACGCTTTTCTTTTCCAGCGATTCAACACAAACAGCTGATCAAAGTACACCTCCAGCACATTTTCATGGAATGAATTCCCCCTGTAATTCTGGCTAAGTTATTTTTTAAAGGCCTTATTGAATCCCAGCCAAGTGAGAGCAGTTCACGCAAACATCTACTTACCATAATTGCCAGGTAGCCCTGCGTAAGTGCTTTTTTTCAAACGGTGATTGTGAATCAGTCATTTTTTTATTTCTTTTCTCTTATTCTTTATTTCTTTTGAAACAGCTATAAACTACTGTACGATAATGGTCTTAATCAGGAAGCATGTTCTTGCCGACAGCTTTCACGTCAGTGGATAATCTGACATTGCACCAAATGAGCAGAGCAGCTACAGGTGCGTTCATTTGAAGCTTCAGTCTACGTAAGATATAGTTTAGTACAGACAGTTTTGTCAGTGAATCAACGACGAAGGCCTCGCAAACACAACAAAGAGATTAAGTTAGCTCCACTGAGACCTCGGAGGGGAAGTTCAGTTACATGAGAAGTTGAAGGAGAGTGAGACGGACTTGTTTGCGAGGACACTTGCCCCGCCTCGTGGGACGGATCGCTAACAAACTGGGCCTCGAAAGCAGCGAAACAGGATTGGATGACACAGAGTTTCGGAAAGTTCAGACCTCTCCAGACCAAATCTGTGACTGAAGATTGCATAAATAAAATTGCCTCTTTGAACCTGGAAATCCAAACTTGAAGAGTTTGAGATCGATGCACTTCAACAAATAAAAGCTCGCTCGCTCGCACGCTCGCACCTTTTCTAGGGAGGCGAGCCGCCTCGAGCGGCACACGCAGCAGGTTGAATACTAATTCCGGCATTATCTGCTCCCGATTCTACCCTAACGTCTCTGTAACAGCTGACAGCCTGTGTGAGTTAACTCCTTCTGTGACTTCTAGCACCGGAGGGGGAGAGATCAGTCATGCACACCGTGTCTGACACTGACAACCTTGCCACCAGATGCTCTTGAATTATACATTCGCTGATCGATCAAAGGTGCTTAAGTAATAGAACTCCAGGCGGGTCTGTGTTACGGGGCTCCACTTACATTGGCAGCCTGACCTAAATTTAGGGAAGCTGGAAGACTGATTTCTCAGTAAATCGAGAGATAGTAGAGCAGAGCCTCCCCAGAGGTCGGCGTACCATGCTAGAGAAAAAAAAAAAGAGCTTCCTGTCTCATTTTGAGCAAATATACCGTTGGGTTCCTTGGCTGGATGGAAATGAGCAATTCATTGAAGGGAACAGACTTTATTCAATGTGGATTATCTTGTCGCTGGTACAAATTACTGCTTGAGGAAAAATGTGCATGTGGTTATGGCATAAAGAGCACCTCGGCACGCGTGTGTCATCTGTTTGGTCTATTTTCTTTCCTGTTTTTGTGGATCACATCTATAAAACGGAGAATGATTTCTTTATCCGACGGTGAAGCAAAGTTTTGAGAAAGAGCCAGAGTTTAAAGCTTATTATACGATCTTAAAATCCATATCTCCACCACACTTCTGTTGATGGTGATGCAGTGCTTTCATTCAACCTCGCTGAACACTTTGTGAATAATTCTATAAATATTAATAACTGGGGATGAAGAAGCTGAGAGAAAAGGCAAGAAGCAGCATTTCATCGATGTTTTTTTCTCCCAGTACTGGCCTATTGTAAGAAAACCTTTAAATACATTCTTTAACAGCGCTGATGATGAGGTGGGTCAATTATCCAATGTTCCTGAGGTATGTGGAGACGTCTGACTCTCTGCAGAAGTTCAGTACCTTATATTTAAGTGGGATCGAGATCTGTGAGAGACAGAAGGAAGGACGTTCTGTCTTTTTTATTGTCTTTGTACCTTGAGCAGGCTGCAACCACTTTCTGTATATGTATTAAATTTGTCACTGATGTCAACTGATCTGACTGACATGTTGTGTCTAATCTGCTGAGGAGTCTCAGGAGTGAACGAGCTGACACCTTGTTCTGGGAGACGCCCAGCTCTGTGGTGATGCACTGTTGTGTCATTCCTGTCATGGATCTCGTCAATAGTCTCCCGTGTGGGGACAGTGACCAACCCTCCACGACGGGGTTATCCTCCTCTCTCTGCCATGTTTGAATTCATCAGCCCACCTCCTCACTATGCTGCAGGAAGGGGCTCCCTGCTCCATGTGGACCTCTCTGGGTGATTAAGACCTTGATGGCCAAGGTCGATGTTGTCGTTTTTTACTGGCGATGCCGACGTACGAAACAGAAATATCCCTCCAAACTTTCTGCATAATCACTCACAGAGTTGAACTGCACTTGAACGAGAGCTGCACAACTCGTCTCCTTCTACCTGAGGCCATGAACTTGTAAAAGCATATATATATACACACACACACATTAGTCAGAGCAATTTTTCCATCAGGCATACAATCTAATTTTTTAGAAGTGCTTGAAACAAATTGCTTCAACTATTCATGGTGCTGCTCTGGAAGCCTCTCAACAAACCTTTCTGAGATCTGCCCTTTTATTTAACTTAGTGCTGATTACTTCTGGATGGATGCTTTTTATGTGAGGTATAAAATAAATAAAAAATGTAGAGTCATGTTGCATTTAAATCATAGCTTCCTCACAATTGGAAAAATTCAATAAATGCAGTGAGATTAAATTAAAGGTCAGACAGGAGTAACATTTAGTCTGGTTGCTTTTGAAAATCTGAGTCTTTCTTAACTCTTCTGAAGAATGAACTTTCTTTAATATTTTACAAAAATATAGTTTTTTAACATATATGTTCCTGCAGCTTTGGATTTGTTGAAGCAAACATAATATCAGCTTTTGATGTGAGTCCAGCTTTTGGAAAGCAAACAGATCATTTTCTTTATATCTTCCTCCAAATCCAATGATTCTGAAATGCCATACTGAAAAAAAACAACTATTTTTATAATCTAAAAACAAATGCAACAGACTTGTCTGTGCTTGGACTGTGTGTTTACTGCAGGATCTGCCGTCGGCCTCCATCTGAAGCCGTTAAATGCCAGGTCTTGAAAAGCGTCACGCAGGATCAAACGAGTGACTAAACAAACTCATTAAAGCTCGGCTCTCGCTGCGCTCTCCGCCTCGGCTCTCTTCAGCGTGTCGACTGGCTGAACACTCGTGCATTGTGACGATTTAGCATCGGTTTAGCGTATACGAAATATTGCATCTGGACATCAGAATGGGTATCCAAACTGTTTACAAGAGCCTCAGTAAAATAAATCCTACTGTAAACTGAAGATGTCTTCGCTCCCCAGCGATCTCTTATGTAAGAAAACAGAAAACAGCGAGCGGAAAGTCAGAATTACATGTGAGGGAATAATACAGGTGAATATTTCCTGCTGGTAATAATACAGAATGTCACTTCTGCACATCGCAGAAGCACTAAAACGTGAAACGAAGCATCAACAGCTGATTTTCCCTCGTTACAAGCCTTTTCGCCCACTCTCAGCCCTCACAGTGCACACATTACTGTAGGTTAATTAGCTGCTGCAGACGGGCAGCGTGTTCCTCTGCAGCCCCTGATCTGAATATGCCTCACGTCGGCTGCAGGCCTTCACTGTATGTAATGTAATGTATGGCCGACAGCAGCCTTACAACTCACATTAAAACCAATTGAAAGAGCTATTGATGGCGAGCGTAGCCTCGGGATCCAAACAAGAGATGCCTCTGATCCAGGGGCGCGTGGGGGTGCAGAGGCCGCTGATAAAGGAACGCTTTACATGCTATCAGGCCCCGCAAGGGTCAAGCTTTATCCTGCACCATCACAATCTGCGCACAGAGGGAACGTGAAGACAGTGGGGAGCTAATACAGTTTGGTTATCTCAGCTTGGAAATGCCAGCAGGGTCAGCCGTGGATCCAGAGGCCCAGACCAGGGAGCACAGAAACACCACCACCACGTCTGATGTTGGATGTGGCACCGAGTGGTAGGGCCAGGCCCGTAGAATACGGTGGGGACGCGTACCTATCAGTTTTCGTCATGAGTCATTTTGTACCCACCACTTTTTTTGAAAACCTCGAGCTCAATTTAGTATAAAAAAAATAAAAATAAAGTTCATAACACATATAATTCTTGAGCGACAGATGCCAACAGATCCACAAAAATCTCTATCCGCACAGCTGCAGCTGCTGCTGCTGTGAGGTGATGAGGTCTTTCTCTCAGTCGTAAGCCGGCTTCGTGTATCGAGGGCGTGTCGGTCTGACAGTCTGTTAACTACACAGGTCCTTCACTCAACTTAATACAGAGAAATGTCCCACAAAGCAACGTTACAGGACCAAACAACAGTAACGTAGTAACTGTAACTGTCTTTGGCAACTTATATGAGGAAAAAAATACTGCAGATATACGTGGAGAAGCGTCTGTCCTCCCGCTCTGTCTGTCCTCCCGCCTGTCCCACCTTCTCTTCTCGCATTTCTGCCCGAAAAACAGCGTCTCTCACCGACAAAAAACTTTCACTGACCGTTTGTGTCGAAAAAAATCACTGCGACAGTCAGCCCTCCCGACCGAGACTTCAGTGAACTTTCCCCCAGAAAACAGTCTCCGTCCCCGCAAGTGACAGAGTCAGACAGCGTCCAGATTACTGATGGCGATTATTTATGTAATTTAGAGCGAAAAACTTTGACACTTTCCAGGATGTTTGATGGGTCAGGATCTCAACCAATACACATTATAACAGCATCCATATGATTATAAACTGCCCGCGGGTTTAGATTGACGGGGAAACACTTTGAAAACACACCGACGTCATCATCATGACGTGTAGCCTACCGTCATTTGTAAAAATATGACTCATTTTGTGAGTCTCAATCTGTAATTTTTTTTTTTTTTTTCAAATCTCACCAGTAGTCACTATTTAAAAGGGTTATTTATCAAAATGTTCTTCTGGGAGAGGGTATGCTCCCGGACCCCCCAAGCGTTGCTAGGTTACCGACTCAGAGCACCGCTGCTACAAAAAATCTCGGGGAAACACCGGATCATATCACCTACTCTTAACTTTATCTGATGCAATGAGCCATGTCACATGAAGCAGAAGATAGTGGGTCAAATGTCTAATGCTTTTTGAAAACTTAGGCTTGCCTTTCTTCTTTATAAAACGTGTCGGACATCATCACATTTTTGTAGCCTATACATTTTTATTAATTAACATGACCTGCGCGAAAGGGGGAAAATGAATGCGCGTCATTGTACCCAGCACTTCTGAAAATGCACTTCCGAATGCGTCTCTGTCCCTAGAACATTTCAAACCAAACCTACGCCCATGGGTAGGGCCTCGTTAGAAGACTGTTGTGAGATTAAAAGATGATGTCCACATCTCCATTTCAACTCTATTTGGCTGAAAGTCATTATTTTTCGCACTGCTCCTGCGATCACATTTAATTGTCTCTCCATTGATTCTACACATATAATTGCATATTATTCATCTGGTATTTTCCAGGTGGACGGCATCACAATGTGTATACACGCTGAGGGTTTTTAATGACTTCTCGATGTTGGACCGGACCCTCCTCTAATCTGAGAAACAGTAACAGCAGGCAGCAAACATGTTCGCCTGACTGCACGATGTTCCCTCCTTCCTGTTGGCGGGCGAGGCGACGCGGCTCGAGATGAAAATAATTACCACCAAGTTTCTTCCACCATCATGCCTCACCGTGTTGTAGCGCATCTTCCCTTTGTGTGATTTCACTCTCAATTATTTATGAATGAAATAGCAGTTTTCAAGTGTTAATAATTCATAGAAATGCCCAAATGGCTCGGCAGGCGAAAGAGTAAATGGTGGTGGGACCGAGGGTGGAGCGGCGCTTTGTGGCTCCCATTTATCTTCTGTAATTATTAATCCTTTGTTTCAGGAAGATGAAACCGAGGCTATGGGGCCGGCATTAGCAAATAAGCTGAAGCACGGCTGTCTAATTTCATATCATTATCACAACAATCAGCTGTAAATGAAGACATGAGGAAATTGGTGCTCTTTATGTGAAAAGCACTTTCAGAGGCGGCCTGCTGAAGGTGATGTGCAAGATTACAAAATGGAGGAATTTGGTGCTACGTTTTGGTTGTTATTGTGCTGGAAAATGCAGAAAAAGGACCCAGTGGGGATGTCAGACGTCTTCTGTCTGCAGTGTTTGTGTACAGAGGGAACAGGCCCGGCAGCAGACATCTGCAGATGGTTATATTTGGACTAAATCAGGACCATCATGGTCATCATTTAGCCTCCACGTAGCTCCATATGGGCTCCGTCCTTTCTTACACTGGGTGCAAAATTAAATACAGCTTTCCTCCAATTAGTCCTCCTGAAACAAACCTATTCCCCGGCTTCCCAAACCAACTGCACCCACTTAAGGAATTAAAAGCAAATATGAAAAATATGTGTGTTAAACCAGGTTCACTCACACAGCTGTGAGATAAAGTGCAAAGCAGTGAAGCTGCGTTTAATCCTGAATCCACAATGTGAATATAAATCAGGAGGAGATAAGCACTTCGTACAAAACCTGATACATAATTAAACACTATATTAGAGAAGCCAACAGGTTGTGTATGGTTCCTTTGCATTGACAAACATGTGGTACAGAACTGGTACTTTCACGTGGATCCAAAAACCCTCTGACGGTTGTCTAACTGTAAATTCAGTGAACATCCAAAGCAGATGATGTTTTTAAATTAGATCCCTAATCTCTGGAACTGCGTTTTTTCCCAAAGGGTGCAAATGTTGTGTGTCTGCTGAAAGGGGCGTATTGTGTTGTTGGACTTAAATCTCCCTGGTAATTATCTTTTCTCTTGATGGCATCGCTGGGCCTTTCTTTATTAATGGAGATCATAATGCTGCATGGATGCGAGTAATTTCCAGGACTCTGAGGAAATCTTGCCTGCGGAAGATCAAGAGTGATATCCCATCATGTCTGTCCCCAGGTGGACGGTCTAACACGATGGAAGCCGGAGCTATCAGCGAAGACACGCACAGCACAGATGGAGCCCTGATGTCAGTCTTTGCACATGACGGAGGTATGTGATACGCACTCTGTTGCCAATGAAATGCCTCAGAAACACGAGGGGAGGAAGGGACTCGTGGCGGTTGCTTTAATAATTCAGCATCCATCAACTATTCAGGAATTTCCTGTGGTTTGACTCAGATCAATAGTGTTGACCCACTCTCTCCCTCCTGTTGTCTTCATTCATTTCTCTCCGCCTGCTGACCATCAATGCACGGTTAAATTAATCCTCGAGGATCCGGTTTTATTATTGACTTTCAAGCGTGACACTACGACAAGAGTCCCTTCAACTGTGATCAGTGAGACACCAGCAGAAAAGCAACATGGGTATTAAAGAAAGGGTAAGTTAGACAAATACGAGGGAGCGTCTCGAGCTTCCACGGGGAAATCTGGAGGGCCGAAGCGACTGATAAGACTATAACTCAACTACGGTGGCAGTGAGTGGCAACTCCCCGGAGTGAGCAGAATTTTATTGCTGTAATACCTCCTTCCTCTTCCACTAATCACACGGCTGACAGATAAAAGCCTTTGTACTCACCCGTCATCCACGAAGCAAGGGTATGGCATTTGCTGGACAAAAACACCAAGGGGTTGGGTCTTCGACGTGTGTGATCGTATAATGCCGTGGTCCATCATGTCCTGCAGGTAGGCGAAGCCTCCCCATATATAGCGCAGGTCGTTAAAGGAGTTGTCTCGGGCCCCGGGAAACCATAACCTTATTAAAAAGCAGACACACCATGATCTGTCTTAGCAAAGGGCAAGTACACTACAACCAGGATGGTCAGAAATATAGTCAGCGTGTAACGACTGTTTTTAGAGGTCTTATTGTTTGACAGTAAACTTTTAAAGACACAAAGGATCTGATCTTTCTGTCAACAGACAGGACGATAAAACCCAGGATCTCTGGGCTTAAAGGGACACTTTGACATTTCAGAATATCAGCTCTCTTGCTGGGAGTTTGAAAGGAAGATTGATACGACTCTCAGGTCTCCACTTTAAATATGAAATTGGAGCCAGCAGGCAATTAGCTTAACTTAGCATGAAGACCTGAAAACTGGGAGAAGGAGGAACCAAAGGCAAAGCTAGCACTGTAGAGCTAGAGCAAGGAGCCAGTTAGCTTAACTTAGCATAAAGACTGAGGGACACAGCTAGCTCACTGTCCGAAGATTGTTATACTAAGCTAACCACCTCTTGGCCTTTAGCATCATATGTATGGTGCTCTGGTGAACTGGAGGGATCAGAACTTTTGAGTTTCAAGTCAGAAATTTTAACTGGAACCTTTTAAAGTCGGATATCCGACTCTGACAAATACGAATCTGGCAAGAACTGGTATTGCTGATGGTGTCATCTTCAGAACATTTTCCCAAATGTCATCTTATTCCTTTGAATAAATTATATGAAATGTAATGTCCTCTCATGTAAAGCTGAGCTCTTCCACTTACCTTTCCATCAGCTTGTTGGTGAGCTCTACCTCTTCGATGTCCATGCGGATCTTGTATTTGACATAAGGAGGAGGCTGGCTGGCGTCTGGCTGCAGGTTTTCAAAGACAACGCCAGCCCAGAAGGTGTCGTTCTCCAGAAGCTCCAGTGCTTTGGTCACCATATGGCCTTCAGTTGGGAATGCCTCAAACTTATTCAGGTCCAAACACTGTCAAGAAAAACAGAGGTATCACAAAAAAACCTTACTTTTTAAATGCTTACAGCCATTTCTTCCCATTCTATATACATCTTTAGCCTCCACAACAGAGGGAATCTAACAGGCATACATGAACTCACTAACAGAACAGCAGATGGATATTTAGCAAAAAGTATCACTCAGCTATTGACTAGACCACGCAGAGTCTAGTTCCAAATTATCTGGCAGTGCCAGGGGGTGGGAAATGTTTTGGGCTTCAGACAAGCAAATGAGATACAGGCTCACTAGCACTCCCTGCTCTGTAGCCCTGTCCCCCGTTTCATGAGACGATAATGAGCTAACCATCCTGGGAGGCAGTCACACCTGACAGCTGTCCACACATCTCAGTGCTGCAATAGTTTTATCATTTCCCCCCCAGGATCCTCTGGTCTGTATTCTATATCAAGCCCCGGTGGGAAACAAAACATCAGAGCGGCGGCATTAGTTCAGCACATAGCAGTGAGGATATCGCAGCAGTGGGACGGTGACTTTGGCCCAAAGTTTGGACAAGTGCTGACCGGAATATATGGAAGAAAATTCTCTTCATAAACTCAGTGTGCTAACAGCCACATAATGATAATACTGCATCATCATCTGAACCAACTATCAGCACAGATTCTGTTCTCACACTAACATTTAAAGTAGCTGAGCATCAGTCTAATTTCTCTCTAAATGGCCTTCTGAGCCTCTCGTGTCTGTGTTTAATCTTTAAATATCAGCACCATCCTCTGTCTCTGCACAGCTTTTCCACCAAGATGCTTCCAGAAAAGATGAAGTCAGACGCTTCATGCATTTTGGGTGGTATTTCTGTTTTTTGTTTTTCTGTCACCAGTGGGCCAGCTAAGCTGTCGGATCTCCACCATCTGACTCCGGCTGTGGCCTGAGGAACTCGCCCGACTGAAGGCTTGCCAACCCCAGCTTGGCTTAATTCAGAGGGAACATCCAGGCCAACACATTAAGTTGCTCTGGTCACGACAGTGTCATGCTTGTGTGGATGCTACAGACTTTTAGCGAAGTGATTAACGCAGCGACATTTCCAAAATCTGATTGGGTTACTGGACGATGTGCCTGTTGGGTGGCTGTGCGGGTGCATACTATGAAAGCTACCTCCTAGATGAGTCTTAAATCTTATATATTTTGACCAAATGTAAGTCAAAGATACTTCATACATTGTGTTTTTTACAGTGCAAGCAAAATATTACGATATTGCAATGCAGCATTCCCAATAATGAACTGATCAGCGTCATCTTACGCTCATGATGAAGTATTATTCTACAGTTTTGAACTCCTTCATAATGACTCGTTATGCAGTTTACATGACTATCGAACCTCACATCCATTTTTCATAAACCCACGATCGTATGAAAGTGTGGGGCAGTTCATAGATGCTCTAATTTGGGCCGGTGCTATCAGAGGGACGCAGCCTGGTTCTGCAGTGTTGCTGCCGGTGGTGGCACCGTGCAGAGAAGCCATGCCAATTATAAAATCACCACAGATTGTTGGGCATTGATCTGGAGTTGTTAATTTGCTCACACAGATTATTATTTCAGAGCTACAAATGAGTCATTTCTGAACACACACACATTATCGAGGCGTTTACTTTTTCTGCTCGTTGTATCTGCATCTAAGCGTTGGAGGCTTAATGGCTTGTTTTGTGTTTCAGCGTGCTGTATGGTAAAGAAGTGTGCTCGTCACTTATAATGCAGAGGGTGAAGACACACAAGTATGGTTTTCATTAGGTGGACAAGATGCTTGTTATTAAGCTCAGCCGTGAAAAAGGCAAACTTTCCTAATTTTCATTTGCTTTCCAGCAGTAAAGCAGATTATATAGAGTATCATGCTGAGCCCAATTTCCATAACTATATTGCATTATTTGCCTTTTCTCTACTGTAGCTGCACCCGGACGAGAGGACAGGTTGTCTAATAACGCTCCGTCTCCTGGAATCCACTCTGAGCAGTTTCTATTAGACAACAGATTGTATTATGTTGGAGTTTCACCGGACACGTATGGCTAACCCCAAGAGCCCCACCTGCCAGTTCACCTGCCTGTGGATTGATATCATGTGTGTGTGTGTGTTCGTGTGTGTGTTCTGCACGTGTCAGGGGGCGTGTGTGGGCTTTGTAGATGTGTTTGATCACACGACGCAGGGATAGAAGGGTTTTGCTGCAAACTGTGCCACAGATCAATATATCAATGTCAACAGTGTGTGTGTTCCTACTTAGAGCCGGCGCTCCGTTTGATGCCTCCACAGATTCTCTGCAGTCGGGCTCATAACAAGGGTTTTCATGATTATCACGGAAACAATGTCGTGACAGATCTTCCTGTGTGTTTGACAGTCTGCTAAGTCGAGGATATTAAAGTTTAATGAATAAAAGATCGAAGCCTTTTTTTGCTCAACACACACACAATGATAGAAAAAAACCTACATGTCAACTGGAAGAGTCTTGATTTTGGTTTGAGCAGCGGCAGAGCACAGACACGGCAACAAAAAGAGGCGAGAAACAAAATGTACTGCGCTCAACATGGACGCGTCGTGTCTCAGATACAAAGCACCGCGGACGATCTGCCAGAGTCGTGTCACAGCTGGAAACAGTACGACGCAGGAAATTATGTCAAGGATCCAGGACTGTCACCAGATCACTGCCTTAAAGGCCCCACACTGTATCTGCTCATTTTCAGGGCTCATACTTAAATAAAAAAACAAAAACTGATTATTATCCTCATACTGTCTGTTGCTGCAGCACCTATATTCATCCTCTGTTTGAACCCAAAAGGCAGGCGGCGACCGTCACAACCCAGGCGGCTCGTTTGAAGCCACAGATTCTGAATAAGGTCAGCTCTCAGTATTTATACAGCACCTAGACCTGCTTTATACTCAAATAAAAACCGTGGAAGTCTCACTTTATACAATAAGGGACCTTTAAGTCTGTAAGTGAAAACATAAAAATGGGAAAATAATAGACGCTATGAATAAATTGTAATCTAATGTATATTAAATGTGGAGGATGATGCTGCGCTGGTTCTGCACGGCTAATGTTAAATCATCCGAATCGTGTTTTTGGCAAACTAACAACCCGGAAAAACAGGCTGAAACATTAGAATTTCACAACTTGTTTTTACAGAGAGATGCTTTAAAAAGGTCACACAGCGCTTGTTTTAATGCCACAGATATCACATGGGTAATATCAGGTAAATCAAATAAATCACATGGGAGGGAAGGCAGAGAAAATACGCTTCTTTAATCAAACTCTCACTTTACTGGAGAGGTCACATGAGTGTGCTGGTTCACCAGGTGCTACGTGTTTCATAAAAGAACAGACGAAAGAATTACATACGCCAAGGAAGTTGGAGAGGAGCTTCATGATCTGGGTGGTGGTGTTGTAGACGTTTCTCCAGTCGTAGGGCTGCATGCCGGGCGGACGGTCCTCTGGAGGTCCGCTGTACAGGAAGTTGGCCAGCCGCTCGGCTGTCCACTCCATGCTGCCCAGACGCTGGTTGAGGACGGCAGCAAACAAGGGATTCGCCAGCAGAGTCTGATTGAAAAAGGCAAGAATATGGGTTTAATTATAGTCGTTCTGGTTACTAGTGAGAGGGTGAGCATGGAGGCGACAGGGACGCAGTGTCGTCTGAAGAGGAAAGTACGGGAGGTCAGCTGTGTTCATCGGTGGCACTGACATTCATTCTTCTGCAGAATTAATTAGGAGCGCTAAGATAGATGGCACTGTTGTACTTCCGCCTCTGGGAATCAGCTGTTCTCCAGGCCGAGGAGTGCTCATGTACAGCATCCATTATGAATGTACAGCACACACACACACATGCACACACACACACACGCAGCATATTTGCATGAACATACATTAAGTAGAGTGAAAATGAATGCAAATCAAATCTGCCTGTATGCAAACACGCAAACACACAAGAGCACAAAACAGACAGAGGCAAACGCTAATCGCCCTCCTCTGGATCCCCTCCGCTGACATGATGACAGACATGTGTGTGAAGCCTCATTCAGTCGACTCGGGTCGCGTATCAAACTGCAATCGCTCTAATTATGTGATGAATTAATAAAGGTGACGTGTCGATCTGGGAGCAAATATATCTGCCGCCGCACTTAAGCCCTGCGTTCACACAGGACATGAATATGCATCGGTGTTGTTGTTGTCAGGAATAAATGGTTCTGAACTTGCATTATAAGACAATTTCACTCCCACCCGTTGGTTTAAATGCATCGCCCTCGAGTTAGTAGCCCCAACGATTAGCCCCTCGCTCCCACCCAGCACGAACGCTGCTGTGGAATTATAGCGTAAATATGAATACAGCGCTGTTCCTGTAATGACAGTGTTGCTACATAAACTACAATAATTAACAGAAAATGAAAGTAAACCCACTGACATAATGAGTAAATCAAAATATACGTTCAACACAATAATCTAATTCAAAGTGGACCGGAGAGGAGAAGAGAGGAGCGTCTGTAAAGAACTGGGCCTCTGAAGTGTGAACGCTGAGATTCAGATGTATTCTGGCCAGCGCAGTGGCATTTCAGTGTCAACACTTCTGATGATATTCTGCTTAACCTTAAGACACAGTGTCAAATTAAGCAATCTCTATGCTGCATGTGACCTTTGGATGAGAAAAAAGAAAAGGAAAATCAGCACATCCATCTTTGTGTGTGCAACATTCAGGACATGACCCTCAAAAATGTGTGAATTTTCAAAAGTCTCTGAGTCATTTAGGAATCGCAGCGGCAGAGTCGCGCCGAGCAAATTGACCAGAACTGTTAAACCGGCTCAGTATCATCATTTTCAGTGGCATTTGGGCCGGAGAGAGATGCAAGCTTGGTCATGGGGAGTGAAATGTATTGGCTTCATCTACAGGGTCAACGTCTGAGAACAGAAGAGACACGAACAGAAGCAAAACAAGAGTTAACTCTGATGTTGCTGTCGACCACTACAGACAGGCGTGAAGTTAACAAGCGCTAATATTGGCTATGAGCTCGTAGGTCAACACCCAAACTGTCTTCAAATCTTACATGAAGCACTTTTTAACATATTGAGCTCAAATTATAATCCTTTTTTTATTTTAATAAAATCAAAACCCCCATTTTCAACACTTTTTCTGTCCAGACAGTTAAAGTGTCTGCCAGTCCAGCGCCGGATTAAAGCTGGCTAAAAACACACATGGAGGCGGCTGTGGCTCAGGGGTAGAGCCAGCGTCTTGTTATCAGAAGGTTGCTGGTTCGATTCCCCTGGCCTGCATGTCCAAGTGTCCATGGGCAAGATACTGGACCCCAAACTGTTCCTGATGTGCTGGCTGGCACCTTGCATGGCAGCCACCACCATCAGTGTATGAATGAATAAATAACTGTAAATCGCTTTGGACAAAAAGTCTCTGCTAAATGGTGTAAAAATGTAAAAAATGCATGTGTGTAACTGTGTCTTACTCATAACAGCCCGACTGTTTACTGAGCATCCTGCTGCTTCACTTTAAGAAAGCAACATTAATCAATTCTCATCACAAATGAACAGAACATTTTCACCACTGTTGGACACCGGATGACTGTTCAGCATTACATGGAAGAAGACGGACCCGCCATAGCGAGCCGTTAGATGAAGAGTTAAACCGGAACGTCACCTCCGACCTCCCGGAAGGGTTATTAATTGTACCGTGTCCCACTGCCGTGTGGAGACTTCTACTGCATGAACTACTTCCAGGTGCAGCGTGGAATCAGACGGCGGTTACTCACGGGGTGATGGAGAAGGCAGATTATTGACCGGCTTCTTCATCAGAACAAAGTGAGACTGACTGCACTGTAAACGCTCTGCTCCAAAGGACCCGCAGCATTAAACTGCACTTGTTATCACCATGGTAACCGCGGGCATCACCAAATTAGCCCGGGCTGAAACCTTAACGCCGTGTAAACAGCGTGTACGGCGTGTGTTGTTATGTGGCTGTGGATGGTGAGCTGTGTCTGCGCAGTGTGCTCTCCTATCCAGCTCTGCACCCTAAATCTTCTACCTCAGATGTAGCTGTGCTGGTGATGGTAATTGGTCCATCAACGTAAAACGAGTCTGCGACCTTGAAGGACCTCCGAAGATGACAAACCTCCGAAGCCACGAGCTCCGTAGCGAGGGGTGCAGAGCGAGGGAGCCGGGCTGGGAGAAAATGAAGACAAAGGAGGATTGCCGGCCCATTTGTGTAAAGGTTAGGGCTAGGGTAATGAATACCCTGGCTATATGGAGCTCCCGATGTCTGCTTCCCTGCAGCTGCCTATAAGCTCATTTGGAGTGACACTGGAGTAATGTCAGTGTCAAGGAAATACGGCGAGAGGCGAGGAGAGAGAGGGAAGGAGAGCGAGGAGGGAGGGAGGGAGAGGGAGAAGTGGTGGAGAAGAGTCCATGTCCTCTACTTCTATAGATAATCCTTTCTGCCCGGATGAAAATTATCCTGCACTTATCCATAATTACTTTCCTCCCTCCGTTTTCCATATCTAACAGAAGGAGCAACAAATTGATGTACACGACATGTACGTTCTCACCTGCAATATACATGAGGCTCGCAGGTTTTTCACTAAAAATACCAGGACTTCTGGGAGAAGCTCGAGGATGTTGTGTTGCTTTACATATTCAAATGCTGTTGCTTTTTTTGTGGGCTGCAAAAAAAATAGCCCATCATCCTCTGTAAATTACATATCGTTGTTTTAAAGACCTTAAAATAAAAGACACAGCTCAATTAGTACGTTTTTAGGGGAGCTAGTAGGCAGATGTTTACCTTTGAGTAGCACAATACTAAATGTTTCCCCCCGTTGTAAGTTTAATGTTAAGCTATGAGACATTGGTGTTGGACAAGAAAGCAAATAAGTCTATTTCCAATCATTTTGTAGTATTTCTTTAAATTCTGTACAGGTAAATGTGAAGGAGCACTGTACAAAACATGTGTAACTTTCCCTGTTTTACGCTCTTATTCAGGTTCGTACCTCTGTTTTGTTGTCTACTTGAAAATGTTTACATGCTTTAATGTTCAACAAACAAATTACTTTTATATTATTTCTATTTAGTGCACAGAGCAGGCCCCGCCCACTGTTTTTCTATATCAGCTGTGACATCACGACTCACCGGGTTCTGATGGCTGAGCTCAAGACCTGCTTTAATGGACCAAGAGACATAAACACAAATCTCACGTTCTGTAATAAGAGAACTTCAAGATTTCTGCCCAAACAGAACCATTTCTCACCCGAACTGCTTCGACTCGAGGGTTATTCTGGAGGAAGTCATAGACACGTGGCCCGAGTTCTTCCCACGAATCGGCGAGCTCTTTGAGCATGGCCAAGGCGGTGAATGTGCTGTTCGCCTGAAACAAAAGGAGAAAAACAATATTCAACAATCCAGTTATCTCACCTCACCCTGACTGAAAGCATACCCACTGAGCCTCTTCCTCGCGCTCTGAGCCGATCCCGACATGAAAGTGCTCCACATCTGAACATTTCAGCTAATCCCCAGAGGAACTCATCACGCCGTAACACTGCCACCCCCCACGGTGACAAATGTAAATGGGGTTATTTACCCCTGAACATTGACTTGTAAACAATCTATGTCTGGTGTGAAAGGGCCTCCTGCGCCAGCACCGGGCCGCTCGCTGCGAGCTCATTATGTATTCGTAATGCAAAACCCCTCACTGCCTGCCTGTTGTTTGTTTTGCTTATGCAGCTATCAAAATGATGCTAATATCTCGGAGAAATGTCATGTCATGAAAATGCATTACATTCAGCACGTTCGGCGAACAGGCCCCCTGACTAACTTGTGCATTATTTTTATTTTCTGTCCCAGGTGGTGACTGTGTGTTCATCCCCCCACAGGAAGGCTTGATCCTGTGTACACAGAATATTCAAATATCCCCAGAAAACAAATAAAAAAAGGTGTTTCAGCTTTCATTAAGCCCGTACACATCACAAACCAATATGAGCGAGATACCCAGCTAGCTTTCCAGCGCATGAAATGTCTGTGTGCGTTTAAACACGGTACATTTTTCTCTCCAGACTCACCTCTTTCACGATGAGGCGAGCAGCAGGTGTATCAGGTGCGTAGAGGACTTTCCCTTGCAATAACGGCTTGAAGGTGCTCCAAATGTAGCGCAGACCAGGTGTGCCCTCCAGGGTGGCGACAAGGGTCTGACAAAAAGCATCTACAGTGAAGAAGAAAGAGAGCGGAGGAGACAGGGAAAGTCAAGCCGAGACCGAGAAAATACCTGTAAGTTCCCCGATGCTCTACACGAGGACAGGAGAGGAGAAACACGGCGCGAGAGCCACACGATATCAGAGAAGCAAATACATACTGAACATGAGCTGGAATTCATATGTGGGCCAAAAGGAACATGATATATTTGCATGTTTTTCCTGTGTTGAGAAGATAACATTTAAACATGTAGGAATAATACGATGAAATTCACATTTTCCTCAGCTGACAAATATAAAAAACATCCCATATATATAACCTAATACATTAAAGTTTGTTGGCAGCTGTGATGCACCAGTAAAACTCAAGGACAGACTAAATAAACCTGCAGGTGTACCTGTAGGGACAGTATTGATGCAATCACTGCACTTCAGATGATAGCTATTACTCCTCACGCCTACTGATGACTCCTTTTTCAAGAGTCTTGATTAAGAAGATTCTTCAATTTTTTTCTGACGCCATCACAAGTCATAAGCGTAACGATGTTTGTGTAATGATCACGACGAGTACTCTGAGCCGACAGCAGCTCCTGGCGCTTTATGAGGCCGTTTAGTAGGAGGATGGTTGGAAGAGTTGATTTGGTTTATTGTGGCGTATTGTTAGGAGAGCCGTGTAATTGCCAGTTTTAAATGAGTCATGTTAGAGGACTGACAAACCGACAATGACTTTAAACAGAACGCAACATCTTATCTTTTCTGTTTCCTGTCTGAAAACATCACTCATAAGGAAGCCTTTGTGAGTGTTTAATGCCCGTTCTGGTTTCACTGCTGCACTCTTTTTATATTTTCTTTTACTTCTGTAAGTTACTTCTGTCCTCTATCATGATACTGCCACTCAACAAATGAGAAAAGCTCTAAAATCAACCAAAGAGAATCACAAGAAAAATACAGCAGGAGGGATGTTTTGTGATACAACTTGTAACCGCCAGCCAACATTCAGCTTTTTTGGCATTTCCTGATTGTAATTTTAGGAAGTCTTGACAGTGTCCGACACTCCAGCTGCTCATATCGTGTTTTTTGCGTCACTTGCAACGTGACACACGACGATGACGTCAAACCCAGAGTCATGGATGCGGAAGATGACAAGGACAGTAGTACTAAAGGAAATTGTGATTGTTTGAAAGTGGCATGATGGATCTCTATTTCCCATGTTTCTGTGTTGGAAAGCCACGTCATGTAGTGACTGACGCCTACGCTGTGACCACAGCAATCTCTACAGATGTCTGAACCCCAAAATCTGATTATTTGCAAATGATCGTGCAGATAGTCTGTCTAAAAGATGGGATTTGAGTAACAAATCTGATTGGCTTGCAGCCTCAACATAGTCTTAGATTTGGAAAGAGGGTTTACAAAGTCAGAACAGCATTAATTCAAAACTGCAACCTGAGTGTATATATTTTAAAGCTAACAATATAATTGTTGAGGAGGTTGGATCATTCATTAATTGCCTTGCCATCAATTTAACGGGTGCAATATGTTAGAATTTTACTTTGAAACACTCAAGCGTTAACTCAAAGTATCAACACAATGTGAAGAAAAAACAGTTTTGACGTGTTGCAGGAATATTTACTGAAGTTAGCACGCTTACCAGCTAGCTCCTAGCCACAATGTGGTGGTCAGAAATCACGGCAACAATCCAGCGGTGCTCCGAGCTCACAGTCCAGACAGAGTCAGCTGATACGACTGCGAGCTGTGCAGTTAAATTAGCTTAACCGCTAACCACAGTTAGCAGCAGTTAGCAATAGTGTTCCTTTCGTCAACGAAAATTATGACTAAATATCGTCGTCAACGAACCTGTATCACCTGAGGAAAACGAGACTAAATGACTAAATGTGGTTTACAGAATAAAAACTATGCTAAAATGTGTCTTCATTTTCGTTGACCAAAACGAGACGAGACGAAATGTTATAACACAAATCCTTAACCCTCTGGGGTCGACGGAGGCGCCGGCGCGTCCAAATCACATGACCGTTTTAAGACGACGGAGCAGCGAGATGCAGCCTCGCTGATTCTCCGTTTCAACTTGTGGCGAAAGTGCGGACTTCAAACTACATACCAGTTTTTAAATTGTGTTGATAGGACGAGTAAAACCGGACTTGTGTTAAATAATGTACGCGGGGCTTTCTCGCGAATTTTGCCACTACATTTACCCCCTTTCCTATTGGTGGAAAAAGCCACCACATCAACCAATCACAAAATGATATGGCAAATCACGTGATTTGGTTGCTGGGGGACAGGGGGAAGTTTTGGGGAGGGACGGCGGCGAAGAGTGACAGCGATACTGACAGAGACAGAGAGAGTGAGTTCTGAGAGTGGAGAGATTTGTGACATTTAGCGTGTTTTGAGTGTATAGATAGTGTGTTGTGTAGTGTGTTTAGTGTGTAGTGTAGTCGTTTTTTGTTTTGTGTGTCAAAACAATGAGTAGACTGTTGAACGTGGAGCAGGCAGTGCAGCTCCTCATTGAGCTGTGAGGACCTGAGGGAGGCCTGAGCCTGAGGCATTGCCTGCATTAAAATGTAAATAGTTACATATTGTAAATTTCAAAAACTTATGTACAAAATAAGCAAACAACAAATTAAATTTGCATTCTAAGTAATAAAAATGGTTCGTTAAACATATTTGTGGTTTTCACAGTAAAAAAAACTTTTTCCTACTTGGATTTTATGATTTTTGTGTGATTTTAGGTCCACTGTATTAATACAGTATGTCAAAATTAAAAAATAACTGTACAGTCACATAAGTCAGGTCGTGCTGAGAAAAAATACACCAAACAAGGCAAGGTAAACAGTTTGTTAGAGAGAAAGAGTGTAAAGTGGGTTCTTAGTTAAAATAAATATGTTGTAAATTCAAATCAGAGCGTCTTCTGTGTCTGGAATGGATGTATTCTTGAGTCTATAAGGTAGCAATAATATAATAATAGGATAACCTTGTTTGAATTGTAAAATGGGTGTGGCTAAATACAATCTTTGACTAAAACTAGACTAAAATAGTCATGGACAATTCTGACTAAAATAAGACTAAAATGCTCAGACTTTTAGTCGACTGAAACTTGACACGACTAAAAGGAGTCTGAACGTGACTAAAACTAATAAAAACTAAAATGATAGCTTGACACAAAGACTAGACTAAAACTAAAAGTAAAACAGGCCGCCAACAACAACACTAGTAAGCAAGTACACTGGTGATATGCTGCCCACTATTTCTTTGGGATTTGACTTCAACTGGTGGCTAAATCTTACACACTGCACCTTTAAGGTAGTTTTGACAGCACAGCTAGAATTTACAACTCCGGCAATCAGATATATGGATAAAGTTTGTTTTTGATATAGTTGTTGTTGCTATCTAATTCCACCTGCTTATTTCATACGTGTGTGCCTGGGAAAGCCCTGCCGGGGCTTCTAAAAGCTCTCCTGAAGTGGAATCAGGGTCAGTTACTGGTGCAGATCTTTATTATGCATCAGCGCCCAGAGAGCTGCAAAGTGGATGTATTTACAAAAAGTTATCAAAAGTTAGGATTACTTTAGAGCACAGGTAGAGGAAAATACAAGTCAAGAGTTCAGAGCTGAGTACAGGAGGAGAGGCTTCTGTGCAGCAGTAATATGCTCAACAGCCGCACGATCATTACTAATTTAACTTCTCTGCCAACGTGAATATTGCCAGGTAGGTAGAGTGCTGAGCAGGTTACATGAGTTCCTGCACTGCAGGAGTCTGAGGCAGAAGGAGGCTGGTGCTTCATGGTGTCGGCCTCGCTCTGACTGCACTGTGCTGGATAATCAGACAATTGATCAATTCAGTGTGTCGACAGTCAATTTGACCGCCTGCCTTTTCTGATCGTTCGCCGAGTGTACCTTTTGTTCAGACACCTGTCATAGCGTCGGCCCTGTCTCCGTCCTTTTTCATTTATCCCCTGTCAAGACGGCAACAAAACCTCAGTCCTGCACTTCTTGTCTCACCGGGGCAACCGTTCTGACCCATCAGGGAGATTTTACCAGCCTTTTTCAGCGCAATTAAATGTTAGCCTTTCTGCCTCTCGGCCATCTTTCCCAGGTGCTCCTGGGAGGTCTGTGCAAGGGCAGCTAATGGCCAGCCCTTAGTCTGAGTCTGGCCAGCTGTTCCCGCCGCAGACGGCACAGATGCCACTTCCTGCGATCATAACACTTGAAAGACAGGAACTGTGTTTCACACGCAGCTCACCAGCTCTCTGCTGGCAGAGACGCCACATTATAAGATTCTTTTGTTATCTAAGAACTGGGTAGACTTTATATCATGCTAAGATTTTAGATCGAAAAAGAAGGACTAGAAGGCTTGAACCTAAGAGAGCAGAGCAGACTGATCACCTTCAGACAGAGATTCACAATCTGGAGGTCTGGACATAGATACTGTAAATATGACGGGTCACAAAATGATTACAGAAAGGATAACTTCTGTGACACAAAATAATCTTCTACACTGTCCACTAAGTTGTTGAAGTAATGAAATATAATTATAAGCCTCCAGCTCAGTTTAACAGGTGCCAGGAGGAGCATTTTTGACCACTAGACAAAGTCGGCCAGTGGTTTTAGTTTGTATCGTGCACGTTCATGCGCAGGCAACGCAAAACACATTCCTGATGTCAGTTCAATGCCATTACACTGACTGACAGCTGGTGGTAGTAACACACAGACAACAAGGCAATGCAGAAATAAGGAAGTGAAGACGATGACTGCAAGCACCCAGCGACGGATGCAAAAGTGTGGAAGGAAATCGGCTTTGCAAGATCTCCGAAATACACAACGTGTGTTGTTGAGAGATACTGAACGTATTATTGACTTGACTCAAAACTCCACAGGTGGGACCTTAAAGTTGGGATACAAGCTTTATTCTAATGGCTCACAGGTCAAAGAGTTTGGGAGATATTATCATTAAGAGGTTGAGGAAATCTAGAATGTGCCATCGAGCACACTGCAGAATAAATTCCTGCCTGTTTTCTATCTTCAACTGTGAACCTGATGAATTAATGTGTTCAAACATTCCTCGTGTTTTTAAGCTCTACAAATACTGTTCAAAATATCTACAGCATATGAATATTCTTTCATTTAGTCTCTCTATACCTCTGAACACGTCCTCCTGTGTGTACAGGTTGATAGCTCCTTTCATAGAAATGCTCGGATTATGAGCGTTATAATGAGAACAGACAGCGGTGCTAATGGACCTTGACCAGCGAGCTCAGGCCAACAGCCTGACACAGAGACCGAAGCAGCTCCAGTCAACGATGGAGCGTGAATGCAGTCAGCAGTCTCTGTATCGAGGGGAGGATATATCCATTTTTGATATTGTGTGTACTGAAGGGAGCATCAGATTACAGAGGTCACACAGCCTCAAAAGTGGCGAGCTGTGGTTCGTTCCTGACAACAGACGTGCACTTTATTACCAAACGGCAGAGCGAGAGAACAAGAGGATCTGTTCTTTACACCGAGGTTTAGCCACAGTCAAATAATTGCTTGGAGCCTCGAGTCAGCCCCTCAACTTACCTGGCAAATTTAATCAATTTGAGTTGCACCCTGGAGATGGGCTCGATCCGGCACTACAGCGAGACAGCGCCGCCGACACACACACACACACACACACACAATCCTGGTGCAACACACGTGCAATCGCGCCACACAAGGAAAATTATATTACTCTGGGTTCACTCGTATTTCAGGCATTTCATACAATGCACAATCAGAGTGAACACACACACACACACACACAGCTTGAACGTACACCTAATACGACACGCCAGTCTAAAGTGAGCTAAGCCGTGCATCAATACAGCAGTACTTATTCCCTACAAGCAGTACAATTCATGTGCTGTCTTGCAGCATCCAACGGGAAGTCAAATAAGCGTGAATAAATGTCATTGAAGTCGAGAGAGAGAGGCAGCTCTGACATTCTCTCTCTCTCTGCCTTCACCGGCTCCAGTGTATATTAAAGGGATGTGCTTAAAACGTAGGAATAAAGGGTACCAATTACTAAATATTCAATGAGACACCCATAGGCGAACACTCAGAGGATGACAGTGTGAGTCTGGAGATAATTAGGAAATGTGCTGAGCAGTGTCAGGGAGAATCACTCCAGTGAAAACAGGCGAACTCTAAGTGACTGACTGAAAGTTATTTTGACAGATCAACAGAAGAGGCATTAAAGTGAAAGGCTGACGTCTGCCGTGGGTACAAAATACTCACGTTTGGAACAAGACATCTGCAGCAAGTACTGTTAAAATGTCACGTTGATTAACAGTATGAGGTCGAGTCAAAGCACCAGTCTAAGGGACGAGCCAGTCAAATATTCCACCAAACAACATGCAAATGTTCACCAGCAGGGAAAACAGCCTCTAAAGTAAGTCATGTACTTATGTAAGAGCCTCCGAATGCAGATGCAAAACATCTTTTCACAAATGTATGAATGTAATGTAATCACTGCTAATCTGCCGGGCAAGTTCTGGAAATGGAAACAACTTAAAACTATTGTTTACTGTCACAGAAGAACAGTTCAACTCTTCTGTGTCGTGACTCAGAAGTTTTCCTTCGCTGTCAACCATTAATTAGGAGCGGACCATTACTGGGCCCCGGCGCTGGCCTTTATTATTGCTATTCCACTATTCCTTTGAGTGTACTTTTACACTTACAAAGCAGTTGTAATTGGCCATTATGCAGACACAGTGCACACTCCAGATTCATTTAGCTGTACATAGAGCAACACAATGAAATGCCACGGCGAATCCAAAACAGCCATTAGCATGCTAACAGAGACGTTAGTGCTTATTTTGTACGGATGATACAATGTTTTTGCTAATTTGCGCTGGCACTAGCACGCAATTGCACTTTACAGTTGTGCTTTATTCCCAGGGAATAAAGGCGTCTTATTAAAATCTAATTTTGTGCAGTTTCCTCCAAAGAACAGCGGCTTAATGAAACAGGAGTGCGTGGTCCCTAATGAGCGCCAGGCTGCACCGAGTCACTCTGAAGATCTCATTCCCAAGGGATTTTATGGAACAAAACGTATTCAGTGGGCTTTCAAAGCTGTCCCCGACACCACCAGCAACTATCTGATGGATTATAATAGTACAGAAGAGCCTTCACACACAATCCTTCTATCTGTTTTCAAAAGGTTTGTATTAAACTATTTATCTTTATATGTTTGTTTCATTAGGTTTTAATCCTCATTGTTCTCCTCTCAGTAACATTAAGCAGGTGTGAGGAGAAATAATATTAAAATAAATGTGGTAAAAAACAAGCTTTTATTTTCACAACAAGATATAATGTCTGCAGAATCAGAGCAGAGAGAAGATGAATGCTCATCCCCGTGTGGACGCTACCATTCTTTAAATGACTAAAAATAGACTCAGGTGCGATTAATAAGTAGGTGCAAATGATAAAGAAGTTTGTTAGTCTGCCCATTCATCAGGATCAGACAAGGAAACTTTTATTTCAGACGCAACAACAAAACCTTGTTCTGGCTGAACTGGAACTATGAATGCAAAAAGCGAAATCTAAGCGAGATGAAATATCTTAAATCAATCATTGTCAGACAAGACATTCTTCTTCTGGTTTTTAAGAGAACATTTCACTTGTTTCAAGCTGGTCTGAACTTAATTATCTTAATAAGATATTGTAGTTACTGAGGTTTTATAACGGCTTCTGAGTCAACTTGATGCCTGACAATAGAATTAGCAGAGTTATAAAAGCTGTTTGATCAAAACTGATGGGTATAAAAATTGGAAGTCATAATCTATTTGAGCATCTTATCTTTTTCATCTCCTGGAAAAAAAAAAAAACATCATCAAGTGTTCTGTTTGGCAGATCATTTTGCCTAATTTAAGAAGGCTAACACTTCCCTCATGTTGTGACTGTGTGTAATGTGCATGCTGGACCATCAGCCTTCATCATTTGTGAAGCATCATACAGTAGTTTGTGGATGTCGTTTTGCCTCAACAGGCCTCAGGCCACAGTTTTTTTGGCTCATTGAATGAAACATGTCATAGTGACATAGTTTCTGTACCTGACTTTACTTTAAGTTTACACTACGAGCAACATGGTCAACCAGCAACCTCTCATCTGGTACAGAAGTGAGTCACACGGAATCACAAACATCTTTTATGCATGCCTATTTTACTTTGATATCAAGTCCTCCACCACCAGACAAATTTGCGCATCAGAAACACACTTTGATGCCGTAATGCCAGCAAAGCAGAGTGTGTACTGGCTCAGATCAAAGCAGGGGATTCGTATCAGCGCTCGACTCTCCGCTCGGTCCTCCAAAAATGCTCGTAGAATCTATCGTGCCCCTTTTATTAATTAAACACTTGCAGCCAGGAGAGCTCTCGTTCACCTACGTCACAACCGTACTGAAGGCTGGTGCTGCAGCCCAGACTTTCAAAGTAAACAAACCAGTTTTACCAATGTGGCTAGCTAGAATACATAATTCATAAGCAGCGCCGAGCTGCTGCGATGGAAAACGCGTGAGAACTTCCCGTGCCTCTGGGATGAAAGGGAGTTTTGGTGCGACCAAAATAGCAAAACAGGAAAACAGACATGAGCACCAACTGCAGCACAGTGCTTCTCCTGGTGCTGTAACTACTGGTGCTGCTCAGCGCTGGGACCAATGGAAACTGGTTATAAAGTTAAAGAGGACTTTGGACATGGGACACACCCCATTGTTTCCCCTGATGCTACAAAGCTGTGCTGAGATCAGAAGGAGAGCTGGTTAGCTGATAGCTGTTAGCTGATAGCTGTTAGCAGCGGGTGAGCGACGGAGTTACGGCTAAACACACAGCAGGACTGAGAGATTCTGTTCAGAGGAACACAACAGTGAACTGCAGCTTAATGTGACAACACAAGACGAGGCTGCAATAAATGAATAGTACTTCAGCTGAGTACAGTTTGAAAGTAAAAGTATATCAATGCTAATACTTTTAACTAACGACTGTGGGATGGTTTACATTCATTCCAAATTGTGACAAAATCAGCGAAATGAGGAATGACGATGAGGAAGTTTGTTTAGATCATCAGAAGTCGGCTCAAGATCAGCAGTAGGCGGCGTTTACTCTCCAGTTCACGACTGCCACGTCCCCAAAATCTTTACAAACTGATCCAGGTTCAGTGTAATCAATACAACACCTGGGGAATATGGGTAAAAGCGCTGACAATATGGCTGTCAAGGTTGTTGTTTATTGCGTTACAGAACATCACAAAATACCAGTTTATAACACAAAAGAAGTCTTCCAGCGGCGCCATCTGTCCTCTGTGGGAAGTTTGGGCTGCCATATGTTCATGTTCAGGACGTTATATATTCTCGCCCTGCGAATCTGCTCCACCCAGACAACAACATTAGTTTCCGCTTGGAATGAGTTGCTCTGGACTTCCCTCTCCATTAAGAAAACATCATTATGTCAGGGTTGGGAGTGCAGCGCGTATAAATAGAAAGAGATGAGCCTGATTTGATTGGCTGCGATTGATGCCAGCACCTGACACAGCCGCCGATAATGTATTCCTAATCAAACCCAGTTTCCAGCTCCGGCACAGGTGCCAACTGTGCCACAGGTGGCGGGTTTCTGCATGAGCACGAGCGCTCGCATCCTGTGCAGGCTGCACGCTCGACTGCACTGCGTACCGTGCACCACTAACTCAAGAAAATAGGAATCATTTGGGTTTTTCTCTCTCATGCATGCATATTTTGATAAAAGGTAGGTTGAATTATCTTTGAATTTATAGTAAAGTGGAGTCTATCTCATGTTATTTCTTGCAGTCTTTGTGCATCAACAACATAACTGTCAGACCAAAGTTGCCTTGCTGGAACTGTGACGTGAAGCACCACTGTTTTTTACACAACAGCACAATACTAACGTGCTTTAAAAGGAAGGAAAAGCTTGATTTGATGAGTTAAGATTCAAGACTTCCTCTGTTCTATCCACTGATCAAGCTTTATTACCAGTCCTTCCTCTTTTTCCAAATACAACACAGATGCTGCCTGAGACCTCTGGCTGCATAATGACTGAAAATCAGTTGCCGTTTCCTGCGTGCTCGATGGTTTCTAAAAGAAATAGGAGCATTTTTGTCCATTTCCTGGCTACACTACTGTAGAGCTACAATGCAGACACACGATTAAGACACAAGAACAGTGTCACATCTGTGTATACAGCTGTTTGCTGCAGCACTTACCAGAACCGTTGCCCATGGAGTTTGCCATGTTGTCCAGCATCGATCTAGACGAGCGTAAATTGATGGGCATCTTGGTGGAATTAGAGTCAGTCTGCATGTTACACAGCAGCGTACCGATACTTTCAAACATGTCCTCTTGGAAATTCAACGCATCTGCAGCCTTAAGGATCGCCGAGTTCTGCAACCTGGTCAGCTGGATACAAGAAAAAGTACATTTTGAAAATGCACTTCAGCCGTATCATCACAGATAGTGCAGTATACAGCGTGCATGACACCAACCTCCTCAATCAGTGGAACCGCATCCTGACCGATTTTCGTCACCAACGCCGCTGAGTCTGCTGCGTTCAGGTCCAGAGCTGAGGGAAGCTACAGGAGGGTACAAACAGTTAGCTTCAATCTAAAGCGTGAATTGTGCTCACATGAAAGTTATCTTGCATTTAAACTACACCCTGAAATAAACAGTGCTGTTCTTGTGTTGTGTAGCTGCAGTTACAGCTCCACATTCATTCATACTGCTGGATGAGCACTTTCCATTCAAGACACTCCATGATGGCAGAACACACACCAATGTGTGCGTCTTGACCTGTAAATTGTATGCCGGCGTCATCATCCCTGACACTGGTTAATAAAAGTTGCATTAAAATGACAAGTGTTGCTGTGTGACATTCTGACGGCGCGCAGTATGTGTCCAATTAGAACGAGTTAATGGCGTGCCCTTTAAACCGCTGTCATCTTCATGCATCGAGCGTCAAGTAGAGGCTGTGTTAGGAGCGCCTGTATTGTCTTTCAGCAGTTAAAATTACAAAGCTTATTAATGTGTGAAAGACACAGGTCCAGAAAGACCCGGGGCGGAAAGATTAGAGGGCAGGCGGAGGTGTAAAGGAGGGTGAGACGCTGCATTAGTGTTTTTAGATAAAACTCTATTCACAAACAGAAGCCCACTCGAGCATGGCTCGGACAATAGGGTGGCTTATTGATTGAACCTCGAGCACATTCATTTGGGATCACTTTTACTCTCAGACACGAGGAGGAGAGTGTGTGTGCAGAAATCGCAGGAGTCTCAGGCAATTTAGAGCTGTGTACCTGCGAGTAACAATGGAGGGAGAGATTTCAGCGATGGCACATTAGGAGGCAGCCAAAGTGAAGCACGGTGCAGAAATAAGATTTCTCAAGCTTGTTTGTAAAACTCAGTTTCCACCACACTTTCTTACTGAGGACGCCAACGGTGTGTGTGTGTGTGTGTGTGTGTGTGTGTGTGTGTGTGTGTGTGTGTGTGTGTGTGTGCACGCCAGGTAAGCTGATGTGACCACACACATTTTGAATGGTGCAAGAAAGTTGGGATTTGTGGAGCTAATGAAGTGCAGAGCAGATTATCAAGGACACACTCGGGTGACCTTTGCCGAGCGCCACATACATTCCCATCCCTTCCTTTTTGTTTACCTCGCTCCCAATGTATTGTGCTCCGAAATGATTTCCACAAACTCGTGGAACCAATGTCTAAATCTACCTGTGTGATAAACCCTGACTTCTTCCCTTGTCCTTTTCTTTATGCTGTTGTTGTTATCACAATCATTCAGCGGCGTGGAGCTTTAAGTGTGAAGGGCTTGATGTTCTTTTCCATCCATTTGCTTGCGGCGCTGAAGAGCTTTTTTCGCCATATCTTGTCTGGCCTTTCTTTTTTTTTTTTTTTTCGCTGTGTCTGAAAATGCCTGTGGGCTTAAATTGTTCAAATGCTCTCTCCTACGAACTTCCTGCCTTATCACTTATTTATTGGATTTGCTGTCCCATATATTTTCTCTCAAAGATAAACTCAAAGAAAAGTGCTGGCTTTCATCATCCCAAAGGAGACTCGGAGATTTAAAAGAACTCAAGAAAACATTGGTTCTAATAAATAATTCCCACGTGATTGCATGCATTCTAGTAAAATCACTTGAAGACACAGAGGTGCACACGGCAGTGACATTTTTAAAAGCCTGGACTCGATGGTGCAGAAAAGCATCCCTCAATCAGAATGGAAGAAATGAAAATGCATTAAGATAATGGTGCAGTAATACCAGATAGGTGTTGAGTTGTGGCTGGTAGGTCCGTTCTTAAAGCGGTTACATCACCGGGTTTTGGTTGGCAGAGAACATCATTGTCTTTTAATTCAATTTATTGCGAGAATTAAATAATAGATAAAGAGATCAATGATCGGGGGCTGCACAGGGACACGCTCCTGTCAGGAGCACAGCGTGGAGGTTGACAGTGCATCTCCTAGCAACGCCAGCTCTCAAATTCCCATCATGCGAAATGCCAAACAAGAGGCCTTGAATCAAATGCTGTTTGCACAGAAATGTCCAAAAACAGTTTGATTCTCTTTTGAAAAAGTGGGGGGAGAAGAAGAAGACACACACAACAGCTGCAGCAGGGAGGGTTTAACAGCATCCTTAAAGTAATTCCTCACCAGCGCTCGCTAAGACATCACAAGAGTTTCAGATTAACATTTTTAATACCACCTTCATTAGCCCAGACAGTGTAATTTGCAGGAATGCAAGATGTGGGTGACCTTGCCGAGAAGGAATGAGGGTTTTCTCAAACGTAGACATTATGGCCTGTATTACAACTGCAGTGTCCCCATCAGGGCAATTAGTGTAAACACGGTTCCCTAATGCATTCACCCTCTAACTGCTGTCAGAATCAGACTAATTGTGTCCGGGTTACAATGCAGAATTCATTCTCATAAAACTCAAATTAGACAAGTTTGGAGATTTGCTCGCTGTGTGTGGGCGCCTGATAGAAAGGCTCACCTCGGAGAGCACTCTCGTCGCATCCAGGTTTTGCAGGAGTACTTGCTGGGTGTTAATCAGCTGCTGCGGACTGAGGGAGCAGCTGACATTTTGAAAAGCCTGCTTTTCAGCCTGGCTGCTAAATTGGACATACTGATCCAGATCTGTCCCCTCGCACAGGATGCTCCTCAGGTCGCCGGGCCTCGGGGTGCCCGTCATCTGAAAAACAAACACCGAGGTTGGTGGAAGGTGACACACGAGACAACTTTGCATCTAAACATATTTTATTTATTCATGTGCAGGCAGATGGTATGCAAAGTCACATTTCAAAATCAAATGTAGAGTTGGTTTGTCATTGTAGCTGCTGCAAGCCTCATCTTTCTTAGATCAGCTGCTAATAAAGACGGACAGTCAGTAGTGTACATGTGCACAAACAGTGACACCTGACACAGCATGAACAACCACACATAGATGCATATGCACAGATAATATGCATCATATCAGACAGTAAGCATGGGCAGAAGACAGACAGTGGCTCGTCGTGCCTCACACACACAGCAGGGATCTGTTAATCACTGCACACTGTGTTTTTTGTCAATGTCACTGAAACATAATTACCGTCTTGCAGCTTATCTGATATTACTTGGGACATAGCACAGAAGCATTTGGGGAGTATTTAGAGGGAAGATGTACTTATTGCCGTTGCAAGTTCATTTCATCCCAAATTACCTAATGTAGGCGGCTTCAAACGGCTTTTTTTGTCGAGCAAATACCAGAGTTTGCTTTGATTATGGCTGTCAAGACAAGGAGTCCCAGAGGCAGCTCCTGGCCGGGACATTTTATTCTTAAATGTTCAAGCACAACACTCTTGGCACTTGTGGTCTTTTGAAGTTTTCCGTAACACTTAAATTACTTTATGTACAGAGGGAGGTGAGAAATCCGCTTTCAAAGCAGATGGGATCCTTACTGGAGAGTTTCTGCTTTTTTTTTCGGGGGGAGGTTTCAACATGAAAGCAGAGCAGCAAAGTGATACTCACTGAACTGAGTTTAATCTGAGCATCCATGAGGCTTTGGACCACGGTGGGTGGCACGTCCAAATTCTCCTTCAGATGAGTGGAGAAAGTCTCGCCGTCTCGCAGAATACTTCTGAGGATCACCGGTTGACCTTAAACAAAACAGATGGAGAGTCATTACCTGTGCAGAGCACTCACACAGGACAGGAAATGCAGTGTATTTGATGTTTACACATGTGCTTTTTTTTACTTTTAGCTATAAACCCTCCTTACTCGCCATCTGCACTGCAGATATTTTGCACCCAGCCCTGCAGCCTCTCTGTCTCTGCCTCCATTCTTTGTCCTCACCCCTGCATCTGATTTCTACGCATTCAGGGTGCATGCAAAAAACACGCGTGTCATCTGCCCTCATGGACACCTATGGCAGCCGTGCAGGACAGCCTGCCGTGTAACGAAGCCCTTCCACTGCAATGGAAGGTTGATCTCATCAAAGCACTGGAGGATTTATTGTGTTGTTGAAAGGACAAGGTTAAAGCTAAAGTCCTCTGTCTTCAGACTCACTGCAGTGCAGCTGCCGGGTATAATCTCATCCCAGCTGAGAGAAACTGTGGAGGAGAAATCATTTAAGTTTCACGTGTGCGTGAGTCTTTAAAGAAACATTCTGATCTGGTTCTGTCTTGTCTTTACAGCGTGATTTTAAATGATGCTTTTTAGACGACTGTCACTATTAAATTCTTAATCGGTGCACATGGAGGTCGAGCACTCGAGCTACATGAGAGGAGATAATTTGTTGCTAAACAAGAAGCAGATTGTTAATAAGCCATTTTCTCCTTATTAGCTGCCCACAGGTAATCAGCTTCAAAACTGTCTACTGATGCTCCCTCACAATGGCTTAGCACAGGAGGGATCCTAATAACAATCATTATTAAAAGGTGAATTTATGGTTTATTACACTTAAGATAGTAGTTATTACAATGTTAACAAACAATACAATGCTTTTTAAACTATTTAGTAATCTACTAATCTGTAAACATTATTTGGATAGCCATTATAAAGTTGTTTACAAACCTTAATAATTGCTTTTTTAACGTTTCACTGTTTGTTGACAGTGAAATGACTATTAACAAAAGTTTAATTAACTATAAATGTGTGAATGATGGTTATTACAAAGTGTTATCGAGCCCACTACAGGAGACTCACTACAGTATGTGGCATGTGTCTTCGCTCTTTCTGGGACTCCTGCATGTGCTGCTGAGATGATGAAGAGGAAACGTAATCTAATTAGATGAGCCCGTTTGCAAGTGTAATGCACGCAAGTCGGTCAGTTATAAGGATGAGGGGAGGGAGGGAGTTGCTCTGGGTTATCTAAGGTCCATTTAAATCAAATGTTTGGTAAAACATTACACGAACAACACCTTCCGGTTCCTAAACATGTGTTTTCTGCCCCTGGAGGCTCAGGAGACGGGCGGGGTTAGATTTTGGGGAAGGGGAACATGCTCTCGGCTCTTCCTGAACACTGTCGCCGTTCTGATTGAAGTGACCACCTGAGTCTTTTAATCAACCAAAAGCAGGGACAACACAATCCCCTCTGCCATCGCCGTCTTTTCATAGAACTCCATTCCCTTTTTCTTGTTAATGACCTTTTGTGCTCCCTCGTCAGACAGCGAATGCCATTAATTATGCTCCGGCTTAGATCTTTGATGGATTTAATCTTGTATATTACAAGCCAGCGACCCCAAAATGCAAATGGCCCAGGAGCCGTTTGTTGAACAGCAACACCCCTCTCCCCCCCTTTGTCTTTTTGCAAATTAGGTGCCGTATGAAAATCTGAATATCATCAGGCTAAATGAGCCTAATGCAAAGCAGCAACTTATCAAGACAAACGATCTGTCAGTCTGCACAGCAAATTGCATCATAAATAATCGGCCCATTGTTTTTGAGGGATAAAGGGGAATAACAAATCCTCCAACTTGTCATCCACATGAGGGGGATACTTTCCTTGATGGAGAGTACTTAATAAAGACACAGCAGAGTGATTGTTGCTGAGGCCCAGTGTTTTCTATACCAATTATTTTTTCCACCATTACTCAACGGCAGTAAAACGTTTACAGTAAGACAGACCAATCTGAACTTTCACCCTGGTGTTTTTCACCAGTTTCACCAGAGTGTTATAGTTCTTTAATTACTTTCAAGGTCATTGCATCGAGGATTTGGCCTTGACATTTTCTTACCGTTCCCCGGGTCGGACTGTGACATGACTGAATTCCACTGGTCAATGTCATCGGCGAGCACCTGTGCCTTGCTGAGGACGGATCGGTTCACCAGGAGCGTTTGCAGCTCGACCAGCATCCCAGAGATTCTGGTTTGCCAGAGAGACAAAAACAAAGATGAGATATGGAATAAAAACCTGGAAGTCTTAAAAGATGGATCGAAGAAATATCCCAGCCGTACGTACATGGAGTTGTTGAAGTTGTTGACTTGGCCTGGCGTCTCCCCCGGCGTCGGATAGCTCAAACAGGGATTGTCGACATTACACACCATACCTTGAAGCCAGGGCAGCACGCCGGCCGACGGCATGGCTTTATTTGGGTAGTGGCCTGAAGGAACAGAGGGGAAGACTTAGTTTATTTATCTACCCAGCTTCATGGCTCACAGAACTGTGGTGTGGATATATAGATGTAATGATGGCATCACTGAGGTGTTGTGTATGTGACGATATCCTGTGTTATAATGATATTATCCACACAGGAACTCATCAGGAATCAATACGATAATTTGAGTTGTTATGGAAACACTTGTTAAAGCCTGAGCAGCTGTTCTGTAGGCGTAGATGGAGTCTAACATTAAACCAGGTGTGTACTTACATTGGCCTTTGTAGAATGGTTTATTGGTTGAGCGAACCAACACCAGTATGAAGAAGAGAAACAGAGGCCATATCAGCTCCACAACCAGCCGCACCTGCACAAAGGACAGAGTTGTTTTATTTTCATAACTGTGTTTATGAAATACATCGTTTGTGGCTCATGTAATTTGTTATGAAAGATGTTATGTGACTTGTGGGTCAAAGGGAAACTCTGGATGACGCGAGGAGGGTGTGCAGATGGAAGACTGCTGCTGTTTTTATGTGATTTTACAGCCGAGGTATCGTGAATGATTGACTAAAAAGACTTCATGAGGGTGTTTGTGTCCGCACACGTCCAGTTGTCCACATATTGTCCTGTTGACTCGTGTGAATTTGCTTTGATCCTGCCTTATCATGTCCTATATAATCCTTTCCTGGAAGAAGACTACCAACGGCTTCCTTGCTTTAGTACAACCTGACACGTGACGCGCCAAGCTTTTATTTCAACCTCAGGGAGTGGGTGAAAAGTCAAGAAAGAACAAATGGATGACCTGAAGGCTGTACTTGTTCACGAGGTCGTTCCTCAGGTCTTTGCCTTGAGGGCGATTCTCGAGACAGAGTAGCGGACCTTAAGGTCGGAGGTTTTACATATATTTCTGAACAACCTCGGGGTAGTACAGGTCCGCACATCTACCCAACACTCCTGAATGCTTATTTTTACCATAGCTGTCACAGTCGTAGAGCCAAAGCACTGCAGTTTATTAAAACATAAGTCAAGGTAACGTGCCCCTCTGAAAGCTGAAGGCCGAGGAACATTTGTGCAACAGCAGATTTCACTTCATACGGGCGATTCATCTCTGCAGTGTTTCCGCAGTCACATCCACCACAGATGACTTCCAGTGAGATATTACAATGCTGCGGCTCATCCTTCCTTGACTCTTCAACCCCACACCCTCCACCATCTAGGCTTTTACGCGTCCCTCGGCACACCATCGCTCAACAACCCCACCCGCCAACTTGTGCGCTCACCCACCGAGCCCTCTCCGCTAACCTCGGCTGACCTGGTCCGCCTGCACGCTCATCCCTTCCCACATCTCTGGGAAAAATAAAAAAGATCCAGCCAGCAGATTTCCTTGCTCCTGCTTCGGTGGCGTGTTCATCTGCTGACGCACATTCGCACGAATAATAAGAGAAGACATCTACACCGATGCTGTTGCCTTCACAATTAGACTGCAGGGCATGCCGAGGTGAGGGGAACACAAAGACGTGTTGTTTGTTCTGCCGCGGCGCTGTGGGAACCCTGTGAACGTACGTAACGTTTCTGCGGTAGAATAGGGACGAGGGGTGGGAGCTGAACACATCCCATTTAGCTCTGTTATGTATATATATATTTATAGGCACACAGTGAATATGCACTTCTACGATTTTGTCAATGAATTACAAACGGGAGAATTGTCACAGTGCACATATTTCAAAGAAACCAGATGGAATATCTAATTCTGTCCTTTAATTCCCTCCAGTGCGTGTCAGAGAGGATGTGGCTCTGCGGAGAGGCTGAATTATCATAATGTATTCCAAAGAAAAGGCACGGAGAGGGAACACAGAGATCATGGGGACTCTCTCAATGTCTGGCTCCCCAGGCATTCGCCATCGGACACCAGCGTCTTTGTGAATAGATAATCTCCTCCTATGAAATTATGTGAAATACTGGACCATAAAATCAGTTTCATGCCTGTTGTAAAATCTTAAAATGCTTGGTGAGGCATTCATATAATTGGTCATTAACCTCCACGAGCCCTCCAGAAGCACCATTGTCCTTGCTAACTCCCACTGGTTTTGTCTAATAACAATATTTCATGTTGACGTTGGCCAAATATCCCACATTCCAGGCACAAAACCACCACTGTCCCCGCACATATTTCTGGGGAAATGTAAGGGCATATTTCTTCCTGATGCAAGAGACACCACCCTTTTCTTTTCTGCTGCCGGAGAAAATTAACAAGGGAAGGGGGGGGAAGCTTCCCAGATACAAAGTTGTGAAATTGCAAATGACTTTGCCTTGAGTTATTCCAAGAAAGCAAGAACTTTGATGAAAGCCGATTCTCTTCTTTCTTTTTTTTGGTGAAGATGTCTTTTGTTCTGCTCCGGCAACAGACGCACTGCTGCGACTGAACCCCTAACAAAACAAGTGGGTGGATGTGACTCCTATCATCACTGCAAGGGTGTAAATCAAAGAACACACTGCGGCTCTTTGTAACAGCTATATCTGCCTCACATATGACTCAGAAGACTGACTGGATTCCATGACAACTCGCCCTGACCCTCCAGATGCGGTTGCGACACACGGTGCGACTGTTATCTGCAGCACGTGACCTCGAGGCCAACGTGAGATGACATCAGAGGCAATAACATCCACCGTATATCATAAACGCATCATGTAAGCTGCAGGACTGTCTGCTGTGGGAATGAGGAAGTAATGACTCGGGTTCCTGGAACAGGCCTGGAAAAAGAGACAAAGCCTGAAACAAGTGATTAGTTCAAAAATTGACAATCAATTGATCGTTTCAGTCTTTTTTCAAGCAAAACTGGGCAAACATTTGCTGATTCCAGCTTCTAAAACCAAATAATCTGCTGCTTTTTTGTTATTTATGATGTTAAATTAAGAGTTTTAAGACTGTTGGTTTGGACAAACAAGTTAGCATTTAGAGGACATCTCAGATATTGTAAAATAATCATAGGTGTCATCGATAATGAAGATAAAGCCCTACAAATTAAAAGAGCAATCCGGAGAAAACTTCAATGTGCTCGCTTGATGATTTAAATGTGAAGCATGGGGGTTTGGTGTTTCAGTTAAAGCACTTAAGGCAGTTTAAGTGTCAGTTATCATGTTTTTTTTTACTGGAACAGGCCTGGAAAAAGAGACGATGCCTGAAACAAGTGATTAGTTCATAAACTGACAATCAATTGATCGTTTCAGTCTTTTTTCAAGCTAAAACTGGGCAAACATTTGCTGATTCCAGCTTCTAAAACCAAATAATCTGCCGCTTTTTTTTGTTATTTATGATGTTAAATCAAGAGTTTTAAGACTGTTGGTTTAGAGGACATCATTTTGGCCTCTCAGATATTGTAAAATAATCATAGGTGTCATCGATAATGAAGATAAAGCGCTACAAATTAAAAGAGCAATCCGGAGAAAACTTCAATGTGCTCGCTTGATGGTTTAAATGTGAAGCGTGGGGGTTTGGTGTTTCAGTCAAAGCACTTAAGGCAGTTGAAGTGAAAGTTTGGAGCGTGTTTTTTAAGTGTAATCGCTGAAAGCATTTGAACTGAAGCTTAATCCCTGCACGCGGTTGACTTGTGAGCACTTAAAGCAGGTGAACTAAACGTAGAAGCGGTGAAAGCAGTTGAACTGTCAGCGGAAGTGTGAAATATGAAAGCAGTTAGAGTTTCAGCTGAAGTGAAGGAGCAGGGTCAGTTTATGTGCTTCGTAAAACAATTTTTTAAAATGTCAGTCAGTGTAAGAGTAAAAATTAATGACCTCTAATTGCCTGGTGACACTTTTTGTAAACTGCAGCGACACTAAACTTTTGGATAACACTGCTGAGGACAGCGAGTGTGTGAGAAAAGCCAGAAAAGAACATTTGCCCTTCAAACAGAGCGTTTAACATTCGTCACTCCCTATCCCATTCCATTAGGCCGGAGACTGGCTTTGTTAGAACTAAAAAAGGCAATGTGACATAACGTGCACAAGAGATAGATCTCCCAAAATTGAAGGTGACACCTGAAATTGGTCGGCATTAAGGTAAGATTGTTCTTGTTCTCCTGCGGCAGAGTTAAAGGCAGCTTACTTCTATAGGAGACAATTTTGGTAGTAAATCCCTTCTATTACCCGTCCCTCCCATGAATAACTTAGTCGCCCTTGATGACACAACCCTGGGACCATATTCTCACTTTCCCTCCGTCGCTGACCACTTTTAGCAGATATACCTTAATTTGCAGAGGGGGGCTGGCGAGCACAAGTGTACCTTTTGTCTCTTCCGGAGAGTGAAGTTCTTCCACAGGAGCAGAGTGAACTGCGTCAGGAGACCCATTATGGCTTATCCTGGCAATATCCTGCCAAAGCGTCGCTATGGCAACTGGCCCACTTAATAAACCCTGGAGGGAATAAAAGGCAGAGTTTGGTTTTAATACAGAGGAGCAATGCATCTTGGGGGAGTGCCACTAATCATTCTCTTCCCCAGGCCTCGGGGCTTATGGTGCAGCACCTGTTCTAAGAATTATTATCACCTACACTCAGCAAATCTCAGGATGGGGCAATGCCTCAGCACTCGGATCTCCAGCGCGAGAACCTTTATTAAAGACCACGTGGTTATTTTGCTTAATGTACTGCACATAAAGCTGTTAGGTCAAAACCAAAATCTCTCTCTCACTCTCTTTCCAGCTCTTCATGGCGGAGGAGGCAATGTAAACTGTGCTCTCTGTCTCATTAACCACCGCTGTGCTACAAATCTTGTCAATTAATCAGCCTTTTTCTTGGTGATCAGAGGAAAATAAAAGACAGAAAGCTACATGGGCAGCTGCCTCACGTTTCATGTGGACCAAAGATTGCTGTTAAATCTTTACGGCCGGTTTTACTGGCAACTGAGAACTGATTACACAGATAATAAACAAATAGATCTGCCGTGGCGTTTTTACACTGTTACATCAAGTATGACCTTTATTAAAAACTCTACGACTGACGGTCCGTCCTGTGACTACAGTCTGTACACCGGCCTGCTGCGAGCTCCTCATCATTACCTATTTATTTTACCTACCACTCAGAATGGACTTTTGTGATATCATAGTCTACCTGCACAGTGTAGTGGGACATACATACATTCAACCTCATTGACCCCGCTGCTTCTTCATCCTTAAGTTAGTTACATCACATTTCACAATCAGCTCTGTACACATTGTTCACTTAACCCTGTAAGACCCAAATATAGAAAAACCTTTCAGATGTTGTTGTAGGAGGCCTCTGAAGCAGAAATTAAAGAGTTTTTTCAAAATAAATGTTTATGTAAGTTTTTAGAGAAAAAAATATATATATAAAAGACATTTTTCTTACGTGAATCTGATGAATCCAGTCCAATGAAATAAAGAGATGTTGTTCGAAGGAAACCTTGAGAGACTGTGTGAGTTCATGGCCATAAGGGCGGGACTTATAAACAAATTTACTATCCAATAGCATTGTGAGACTGAACAATAAAACCCAATGACTATGTAAATGTGGTAAAAAATAAGGTAAAATATAACAGATTGTTTTTTAGGATGGCTAAAGGTAACGTTGGAATTTTACAACAGTGGGTCTTACAGAGTTAATATACCGTTTGTTTTTGTATATAGAGCTTTTAGCATTTTGATCATTCTGATAATCAGCTCAACAGCACGGTTAGCAAAGGTAGGCAGCCTAGCTGGCTACTAAAATGAAGAAGAAGCTGTAAAAGTGACTGACAAGCTAATGTGACTATCAAAATGACAAGCCAACTGTGAATTACATTGATTACATCTGATTACATTGTGCAGGTTGAACATTAAATCAGCTAGTCGGGTGTATTTGGGTCTAATCCCTTGGAAAACCCACATTCTGAAATACATTAAACATAATATATACAGATACACAGTACATTTCTCACACATGATTGACAGACGTCTTCTTGTTCAAGAACATGCAAAAAAATGTAATAACTGAAACAACTTATGCATCCTGCACTTTTTCCTTATTACAGAATTAACGTTTTTCTTCATTGCGTGTTGTGGACTAACAGACAGTTACAGCCTGAAAAGATTCATTTCTAATATACACATAGATAAAACTATGCTTGATCTGACTGTTATATGTTAAAAGTCTGATTGCAAACTATTATAAACACAAGGAGGGATAGTGAACGTTCCAAAGCATTCGAGGAATAAAGTTATTAGCTGCTGAGGCTGGCTGTGTTTACCGCTGCAGAGCACTTCCACCGAGGCTCTGCGGACACTCTAAAGATTAGAGCATGTGTTTAAGGTGGTGCAGGTGGGGATGGGGATGGGCTTTTTAGCCCGAGGGTAGCCCTGACAAATGTGCCACCTTTTAACGCTCCATTTCCCTCTTCCTGCGCCGCCCGCCCCTCTGTGTGTTTACATTATTTACTGCTCCTTCATGGATGTTTTATTTACCGTCATGGGAAACGTCCAAATGGCCGAATAAGAGCTCTGATGGGCTGAAGAATTAGAGCGCCATTCGATAATCTGCTGGAGAACACTGGTGAGGAGGTGACTGGCTAAGCACAGACTCTCCTGACAATCATTTTGTTTTGTTGGCGGTGTCCATTTGTTCTGTTGTAGAGGCCGGTACAGCTCCATGTTTCTGACATTTACAGGAGATGTCGGATGAAAACGCTGCACTCACATCTGCTCCTCCATGGTAGTTTTCCTTGCGGGTTCCTAATCATTATTTGCTTTCTCTACATGGCTAACTTCGTATATCTGAGGAAGGACATGGTGGTTATGGAACTGAACAAGGGTAAAATGGCCCTGGTCTTCACAGAGAGGTGCACGCATGACCACTCGACTCCATCAGTGCTTGTATAATTGAGTATGTGCCGCATTCGCCTGCACAGCTTTCAAGCCTTGTCTTTTGAAACATGTAATGCGCCAGAGAAGGACAGCCTGGTACCACCTCCACTCTGAAATCACGTCAAGCATGAAGGGTGAAAAACATCTCTAAGAATATACTCAGCCCATACGTCAAAAATGTGCGTGCGTGAGTTGTGTTGGGATCTGAGGAAGGAGACGCGCCTGGAAAAGACGGTGTGTGTTGTGTGGGGGAGTGCTGCAGAAAAGCCCGGCTCAAGGACTCTTTTTCAATTCCACATCTAAAGAACAGATAACAAGTAACAAGAGAGGGTATGATTGCGATTTGCATTGCAGTGGCGGTGTAGCAAAACACAATGAAGACGGTCCTCTGGAGAACAAAACCCATACAGTGTGAAGAGCGTTTCCCAGATCATCATTTTAATCTACGACTGGGAGAGCTGAGAATAATTGGAATAAGTTCTTTTTGCCACTTCTTGGACTCGTTTTTCACAGCGACTATGGCCATCAGGCACTGGCATCAGCTTTTCACACTATCATTAGTTCCAAAGAAAGGACCAAGGAGGGGAGGAAGGGAGAGAATGGAGCGATACATAAAAAAAGGAAAAAGTATTGAGAGGGTATAAGTGCTGATGCGTGCCCGGCGTTTGGGGACCGGGGACAGCAAAGTGCATTATTTCAGCCCAGAGGATGATCGAAAGAGTAAACAGATATTTGTCATACAGCATGAGAGCAGAGGACGGCAGGGAATGTCTGCGACATCCGTTACAAGGGGGCCGCTACAGCCCTCTGAAGGGCATAATGGTCCCAGTGCTGCTTCATCCAATCTGTCTTTTTCCTCTCTCCATCATGAGCTCCCCTACAATCCCACGACAGCACCACTACGTACTGTACAACGTGAGGAGGTTCTCTCATAAGGAACAGATATAGTCAACAAAAAAACGGACAGAAAATGTAGCGCAAGGTGCAAACTTTGAAATATTCATCAGAAGATGATATGAAAAATGTAAAAAAAAAATTCTTTTTCAAGGATGGCTTTGAAAAGTTTATAGCACCCTGTTCTCCGGAATCATAAAGATATCTAAAACAACTATGGTATTTTCAAATCAGCCCATAATCCACTTTATTACCAAACTCTTTTTATTTCTATGTGCAGAGGTCACGCCTCGTGTGCGTCACATAACTCCACGACCTCAAGGTTGCTTATATCACCTGTTCAAGGCTGGTGATATAAGTCTGCAGTATGTTAGCATTAACTGTTACCAGAAAAAGCACCAGGGTCATTCCATGAAATCGGTGCCTTTTGTGTCCCCAAGAAATTATCAGTCATAAAATTACAGTAACAACAAACAAAGATGTAATTTGAAAATATAACATTACCATGTCTTCTCTCCTCAATAAAACATCAAATTAAAATCAATCAAATATTATTTTAAATAATAAAAATGATTTTTAAGCTGATGAGGGTGAGGTTTTTGGCCTGTCCCTCACTATTGTTGTTGTACGTCAGCAGGACTTTTAATTTGTAAAATGTTGGCAAAATGTTAAAATGTTCACATGTACATATTGTTTTAAGTATGATCTTATTGTGAAACAGTGTTTTTGGTAAAAATATATATTAATTGTAATAAATATTTACCAATTTATCGGTGTCCCCTAATTTTATGTCAACCCTGTTACCCTAACCAAAAAACCCTATCAAAATAATGGTACATTCTAGATTTGACATGATTTACAGGAGGTTGCATCATCTCTGAACCAGGATGCTAACAGCTCAGTGACAAGTAAGTTTTGCTCATCTCTGATGTGCTATTTTTGATGTTTTTTCAAGGTTGAACCAGGAGGGACAAGCATACAACGTCAACCCTGTTACCATTTTTTAACATATAAATCCAAACAATTATTTATTTCTCATAATATAATCAATATGTACATGTAATTTCCTTTCAAAGTACATAGCATGTGTTTGAGCTAACCTTTGTTTTAGCTAGCAATGGGCAAATTAGCTTGAAATGGTCAACCCTGTTACTGTCAACCCTGTTACCTTTCCAGCAACAGGACTTGACTAAAACAGTTATAAAATATGAAATTCCATAGCTGAGATGGCACAATATAATTTCTTGTCATTTTAAACTGTCTTTAATTCCTGGCTACTGAAAAAATAGCAATTAAATATAATTTAAATTTTAACTTTTCAAAGTTGAAAAGGCACTGATTTCATGGAATGACCCACCAGCTTCCTTTTCTTCTTGATTCAGTTTTAGATTTTTTTCAGCCTCAGTCTCAGCTAGTGGAGCCGGTTAGCCCAGGTCCATGGAGCCTCTACAGTATGTAACAGCCAATGGTAGCTTAAATCTTCCTTTACTGTATCCTGGCTGTTGGCACCCTTTCCTCCCCGGGGCGCCTCTCTTGCTCGCCCCTGTGCCAGCAGCCAAGCTGATAGGGAAGAGAGTTTATTGACCCGAAGATGGACCTTGATTATCTCGCAGACCCTCACACCGAATTCTGAGCAACGGGAGCGCGGAGCTGAGTTCACTAATTGGTTTTTTGGCGGAAGTTCATCTCATATCTCGGCCTCATCTGCTGCCCACATGCCCCCGCAGAGCAGCGACGCAAGCTTTTTTAAAAAGGCAACACGGCCGGTCTGCTTACACAAAACACATTAGATACTATGAATGATCCAGTGACCTGACTTCAGACCTAAATTATAAGTAATTCCAGCCTCCTGCTTTATTTACCTCTTAAATACATTAAATATTTCTCTAAAATGTGCCTCGCTTAAACAGATGTCTTAATCCTGGAGGCACAGTCGGATTATTCTACGCTAAGTTAAAGTCTACCGATTCCTGTTCCTGTTTCCTTCTCAACGTAAAACTCAGCTCTTCTTTGTCATGTGTGGCCGTGAGTCAGTGGACTGTCCTCCCCACAGAATTTATTATATGTACAAATCCCCACATATTCTCACGCTCGTCAAAGCGCTGGTTATTGAGTAAGCAAGTTTGCACACATTGTTGAGACACATGTGCGTGTGTGTGTGTATATGTGTATGAGTGTGGGGATTATCGGGATAGTTGGACTGTTATCTGTGTTTGTGTTTGAATGTGTGATGAGAGTAAAAGCGAGTATGTGTTGTGTTGTTGATCCCTATTGTGCACTTCATGACTTGACGGTCTTGTTCCCTGTTTATACTAGTGTATTCTGTCTATTTTAAAAAAATATTATGGTCATCATGTCATTTTTATCTGTCAGATTTCAATGATTATAATACTGTATCTGTTTTCACTTTACCTGCCCAGGGACTACAGGCGGAAATTAGCATTCTTGCTATAACCTGGCTCAAAGCTACGACGGAGTATTAGGGCCAGACTAAGAGACAAAAAAAATATTTTGGAGGGCAAATTACGAGAATAAAGTCATAATATTACGAGAATAAAGTCATAATATTACGAGAAAAAAGTCATAATATTACGAGAATAAAGTCAAAATATTACGAGAAAAAAGTCAAAATATTACGAGATTAAAGTCAAAATATTACGAGAAAAAGTCATAATATTACGAGAATAAAGTCATAATATTACGAGAATAAAGTCGTAACATTACGAGAATAAAGTCAAAATATTACGAGAATAAAGTCATAATATTACGAGATTAAAGTCAAAATATTACGAGAATAAAGTAGTAATTTTAATGAGAACTCTTCCCGCTGCGTTAGAATGAGGAATGTTGAGCATCACTTGAAGAGTTGCGGCTGCTGGGCTCAGGCTAAGGCGACTGTTTGGTTGAGCTGGTCACGTCAGATCTGAACTCTATCGAAGCTTTTTTCTCATTAAAACAACTTTTTCCCCTTGTATTATTATTACATTATTCTCGTATTATTACGACTTTATTCTCGTAACATTACGACTTTATTCTCGTAATTTCCCCCCAATTTTTTTTTATTTTTATTTTTTTTTCCTCTTAGTATGGCCCTAATACTCCGTCGTACAAAGCATCTCTTCTTGTCTTACAAGATTAATGTTTTTTTTGTTCATTGTCCCTGTTTAAATAAATAAGTTCACATTCAAAAAATTCTGTCACTAACTCAACCTTTTCTCTCCAAACAGTCCCTTTAATCGCACAGACTTTAAGCTGTGATGCTGGCGTCTGTCAAAATGATATCACAGATATTAAGTCAGTCATTACAGGTAATTAGTTTTGGAGAGGCAATATTTCTGAGCTCCGGTAGCTGAGCTTCCTGGGGCAACCTGTCAATCACTTTTAGCAGCTAATTACTCATTCATTAGAAACAAATGAAAATGATAAATAAAAAAGAGAAGGATAAATGTTAGCACTTAATGAACCATTAAGACGTGTCATTCAAGAAGCCTTTCTTCTGCGCATACAGTAAACAGTACAGAAGATAAGGCTGTCTGCGGCGCCTCTTTACCGCTCGTCACGTCAGTTACAGGCTCAGTGTAAATCATTAGCATTCGGGTAGCGTTGCTCAGCCCGGGCTGAAGTTCACCGGCTTTCCCCTTTGACTCAGCAAACAAACCCACAATATTAGCACGTTCAGATTCCCAACCCCTCAACAATGAGTGCTTAATTTCCTTCTGTTATTGTCTGACACAAAAAGGGATCCACTGAAATCCTTTAATTCCTCCTCAGCCACTGTATTTCCATTTTAAAAAGCAGCCTGCCAGGAGGGGCAGTTTATTAAATGCCTTCAAATAAGATAAGCAGCTTCTCAGGGCATCTCCATTTGATCGGCTGCAGACAAGACAGACGGAGTGAAACAGAGACGAGTGTGAGGATGGCGAGGCCGGAGCCCGAGCTCGCCCCGGGAGGAGAGAGCGAGCTACAATAACAACAACAGCAGCAGCAGAAGAAAAGACAGCATCACAGGAGGCCCGGCTACAAAACATGTGTCCTGTTAGAGAGAACAAACTGTCAGAGAAAACAACCTACCTCTGAGCTGTTTGCTCCTCAGCCATCAGCACGTCTCACGGCCTGGAGATGGGTTTGACCAGGTTGAACTGTCTGTCCTTATAACTTACGCAAAAAGCAATGTTTATACAATCCCTCTCTCTCTCACACACACACACACACACACACACGTTCCCTGCCTACCTCTACCTCCAGCCATCCCCTTTTACCCAGAGTCATAAAGTATGCAAATGACCTCCGCTGGGCCTGTGGTGGCGACCGTAGCCACAGTAATAGCACAGCCAGGCAGCACACAGGTGGTGTGCATTACACAGCATGTTCCCTGAAGCTAAGCCCCGCAGCACAACACATATGTCCACTTCTTGTAGCCTTGTCTGAGTCACCTGATGAGGCGAGGAGGGCGAGCAGGGAGCGCTGCCCTACATTTCTCTGGCCTTGTTTTTTGTACGGTGGGTTTGTCTCGCGGGGTGTCTCGTATAGGAAACTTTGAAATTTAGTCACCTGTTGACTTAGCACAAATTATTCATGAGCTAATTAGTCCTAAAGCTCATGTTTTTTTTTCTTCTTCTTCTTCTTCTTAAATAACTGAAGCGTCAATTAGAGATGTTAGAGACCAGATGGGATCATGGGATGCACATTTATTTACTGTGAGACAGCGCCGGCCTAAAAAATGTTGATGATGTTGTTGATGATCAACTAAACATGTCACGAGAGGGGAGCAGCTAAGTGCGGCGACTGTAGGGTTTTATAGCATCTATATAATTTGGTAACAAGGGGGCTAGGAGTTTATTATGCTAGGTGATAAAGAATAATACCAGAGGTGCAGTGGGAGCATATAATTATGTAGATGAGATGGGTGTTTAGACAGGAAATAAACAGGGACGCCTCACGCTGGATGTTATTCTCGTGTTCATCAAGACACGTGCCAGCGGAAAGTTAAAGCAGTGCTCTTACATAAAGCTCTGCACACGACATCCGATCAACACGTCTGTGAGAAAAGTGGTTGCAAACAAGCATTAACTATTTTTTTTCTGTCTTTCATGACGGTAAATGAAGTCTACAGGTTTTCGACTGCTGTTTGGACACAGAAGCAACATCCGAACACATTTTCACAAACCTTTTCTTACCTTTTATAAATGATTCAGTCATTAAATCAGGAAAATAATTGGCGGATTAAACAATAATGAGGATAATTGTTGGTTGCAGTCTTATTATAACCTACTTAATAAGATTTGAAAATACCAGCTTGACTTTTTTAATCACGAGTACAGTGGGCCAATAAAGAACTCTAAAAGCTGACTAATTGAGTTAATTCCTCCGTGATGGTGATCAGACTCTCCTGCTCCGGCGCTCCTGCAAACTACAAGAGGAAACTTTTCTGTCCCTCACAATCCCCGAGTAAGGTCACTGTGACTCGGTCGTGAGGTGCCGGTCCACACTCTCAATCCGTTACAGCCGCTCACACTCATGGAACGCAGGTGAAACCTCCACTGCCCAAAAGTAATTGCTTCGACTAATGAAGTGCTGCCGCTCAAAGGTGCCAACGCGCTGGAGCACACCTGCTGTTCCCGGGTCAGAAAACCCTGTATCAGTCCAGCCATACTAATGAAAAACAAAGTGAACATTTGCAAAAGCACTGCCTCGTGATTTATTTCTCGCACACCTTAAGGAACAAATGATAATGGGAAGGCAGCCCTGAACCTGACAGGGAGAGAGGTGCGGCATGCTGAGGAGCTGGAGGAGGATACAGTGGGAGAGCTGTAATGAAAGCAAATATTCAGAGCAACAAATAGTTAATTTAACAGTTTCCATCTCCGAGGGGCTCAACGTCACTACATTATTTACTGTATTTGGGATATGATTTCTTATTCTAAAGAGGAGAGCAGAAAACTGCAATAATTTACAAGCTGAAACTGTGAAGGATCAAGTGTTGCGGCAGAGGAGGCGCATCAAACATCGTATTCTCCATCCGCTCAAAAGAATGTGAGATTAATCAAATAAATCAGCTTATTTTACACTGCACTATACTTACATAATCAAACACAGCTACCCAGAATGCCCGCTGGCATTAGGGGTAATGCCCTCATTGCCATCTCACCAGTCGAATCATCATTACAGAGCACTAATATCTGCTGTGATCTGGGGAAGTAAAAATATTCCCCAACACTCCAACGAGAGGAAGGAGCTTCTTTGCAATCTTTGCTGATTTTACTGCCTGCTCAGGGGAACTCAAGTACAGCGAAGTTTGCTGACTTATTTATGTGCATCAAAGTTCAAGCTGGCACTATTACTTGGTTGGACCCTTTGCGTGCTTGCATTTCAATCAAATTTTAAAAAAAGCAACGTTAAAGAAATGATCACGGATGAATACCCAAGCAGAAACAGTCGATATCTGAGGCTGCTCACTGAGGCCAGATCCAACCCTGCTAGCTAGCTAGCTGATTTCCTCCTGCCCATATTCTCAACAGCCTCTCTCCTCCTGCTGATGAGGTGAGGAGTAAACACGCAGGTGCTTGTTAACCGCGTCCATCCGGACAAACGAGACAGCTGACGGACACCGGGCAGGGACGAGCGTTAGACAGCCCTATAGGGTCACAGCTGGCATCCCGGCTTTCCATTCTGTGTTATGTCTTCCTCTTAGCAGGAGGAGAGTTGTCCTGGGGAAACAGAAAACCAGAGAAGTTGAGGAAAACAAATAACAGCCTCCGTCGACAGATGCTGCTGCCTCTTCCTGACTGCCGGCCACGGGTACAATGGTGTTTGTTTTGACTTCAGCCAGCACAGCCCACACAGATTGAGCCGAGGAAGAACAACACTTAAAAATAAAAACTGCAGTCTATACTGACATCACCGCTGTATGGACTGCAGCGGGAACACGGTGTGAGAAAAACAACACCTTGAGATGTGAGCTCATAAGGCCAGGAGATTGAAGCAGGAGAAGTGTTCCAGCACTTCTTATAAGACTCCAAAGACACACTCGGTAAATGTCTCTTTGTTATTCGACAGAAAATACTGCAAACGCCTGATTAAAGGTTGATCAAGACTGAGCGACTGCCAGAGAAAGCTGCCTTCAGTCCCTTGTCGTGCTGCATTTAGCCCAGTTCTGCAAATAACAAGGTGTGAGCTGACACCTCCACCTCATCCACCACAACAGGTAGCTGATATGCACAGGTGGAACGAGAGGGAAACAGAAATATATCTTCAACAACAGAACCAATGCTAAGCTATTTTTTGTTGCTTATCCTTTAGGTACATTTTCAATTCTGTCCTGTGACGGTGCTGTCCAGGTTTTGACGCCGTGGATGGAAATCACTAACCTGACTCTCGCCAGATGAATTGGAGATGTGTTTCAGAAGGCTGGGCCTTATCAAAAATCCTTGCATATGATTGGATAAACCACTTGTCTGTCATCTTTATTGACGTGCTACTTCAACCACTCACATCGAAACCAACCTGTGACGTTGATGAGAGCGACGTTCTTTTAACGAACAAATATTGGGTAGATTGGACAACACGGATGAAATAGCAGCATCAATGTTGACGCTTGCTTCCTCGATGCGAGCCGCCATTGTTGTCTGAATCAAAACAGTCGCTTCTCCGCTACGTCACATCTGTGAAACTCCCGCCCGGCGGTCCTGATTGGCTCGACCTGAAAATCTGGTGCCGAAATCCCTCCCAACGGGAACGATCCCAGATGTATGTGAGTGGAGCTACAGTAGGCGGAACGAAATGCATCTGGCGAGAGTCAGGTTAGGAAATCGCACCTAGTCTCAATAAAAGCATCAGAAATGTTCACACACAGACATGAACTGTGGTCCCTGGCTTCAAAAGGTGGTTCAGCTGTACAATCCAGACTTATTTCAATGCAGCGTTTGTCAGTCTGATAAACATCATGACGACTTCAAAAGGACATTCTAGTTTTTCATGTTTTACTAACATCCGTGTTGGGAAGCCAGTGAGGGATCACATCTTTGTCCCTGCACCGATGGCTCCTGCCGATTGGTCTGTAGATCTGCAGGGGTCGAGTTAACTTCAGCGCTCATCATGCTGTCCAGATGAAGCTGCTTGCCGAGTCGATAGCGTCTGTTTAACAGCAGAAGCAGAAGTGTGACTAAACTCCGCCTCTGCTAACTGTGGGTGCTAATGCTGTGTTTGGGGAACTGGCCATAACAAATTACAGAGGCAAAGAAATTATGATTTTTCTCCTCTGTGCATATGGACAGCCTATGATAAATGGGCTAATAGTGGGCCAGGCCACAGCCAGGTGTGACACCTGCTGCCACACTGGCATGGAGAACCGCAGAAACAACGGCGCCAGCCCAGCGACCTGCCAGCATATTGATGGGGCCAAAGTCAGCAATGGTATCACCTGCAGTGGTTGGTGCTGCTCCACCGGGTTGGCTCGGCGGGCCAATCACTTGTATCGGTGAAGACTTCTATCAGACTAAAATGTGTTAACAAGTCTTTTGGGATCCTGGGTGCTGAGCGTTTCACCAGGAGCTGGGTTTAGATGTTATTGACGTTCGGACAGGTGGCCTTGATTCGCAGTGCTGTATACTGTAGCTCACATGTTACACTGATGAGGCTCAGTCCTGTTTCTCTTCATTGGCCTAAGTTCTAACAAAATGTTGAGTTGCCCTAAAACGTTTTGGTAAATCCGAATGTGTTTTATCCTTTTCAAAGATTACTGATTTACAAGTCATCAGGGACGGCCTGCGTGTAAACACAGGGTTACTGACCTCTGAGTCAGAGAACACTTTTAAAGACGGCGTATTCGTGCTATCGTCTGTGATGCTGCTCCGAACATTTAGCTCTGAGAAGCATTTCCCAGACGTGACACAGCACGCTGTTTCACAGTCTTCAGTTTCAAAGCAGGGAAGAGACAGTCCGACATTTGCAGCAAAGATAAAAGAAGCACTAATGAGAATTTTTGCTTTTTTATCTGTGTCCCTAATGGAGATATAAGCTTTTCTTCAGTGGTGAACTGCGTGCCTGTGTTATCTGTAAATACCTCATTTTCAGTCTATAAAAGCGAAATTTAAAACCAACAGGTAACTGGAGAAGAAGCACAATAAACAAGGTGATATTTTCATTTAAATCCAAATGAGACGCCGTCTAGACAATCAGGTTTCAAGGAATGACTGAGAACGTTTGACAGGGGCACGCCGAGCTCTCATTTCACAGGAATCAAACTGTTTGTGGATGCTAATCTCTTTTCCCCGTTCGTTCACCTGACAGTCAGTCTCAAGAATGCTAATATTAAGATGTACAAGTTATGTATATTGATGTTATATGTGCCGACATACCTCCTCTGTTCTTTCTGTAAATGCTTCAGGTATACAAACAGCTTGCATACTTGGAAATAATATCATCACTGCACTTATCCTTGAACATTATCTCAGTACAGACCGACAGATGCTCGAGTGTCTATAACTTCTCCATCTCCCAGGCTCAGTTTACAGGATGCTGACATACAGAGCCAGCTTTAATAAGCTGTGCACGCTCGCGGCAGGTGAGATCTCAGGCCTATAAGATTGGCCCCACATATAAGCTCCCTTCCCATTTCGAGGCCCAGCTTGACCATTCCACGAGTCATTATCTGGGAGAGTTGCACAGATTTTGGGCATCGCCCAGCCCGATGGATGGCCCCGGAAATCTCTTACTGTGAAATGGTTTAAGACTTAATCGGCTGGAGTGTAGCTGCAGAGAAGTCAAGGTTCAGACGTGCAATGCCAAACAAACGAGTGAATGAATAAGTAAAAAAACATCTGCCAACTGGGTGGAATCGAGGGACGTGTGCACAAAATGTTTTGATAGTTTCCGTCTTTCTCTCAAGTGGGAAAACAAATTGATCAATTTGCAACTTTCTTTGTAAAAAAACGAGGTACACTGTACACTCACATTTTAAGGAATAAAAGGCCTGGCATTCACATTCAACACAAGTTATTTGGTGGTTGGGGACTCAGCCTCCTTCACTTCTGCAGCTGCTCTAACAGTAGCACTTCAGGTTCACGCCGTGCTCTGAATGCTCCGGCTTTGTGACTGCATTAGAAAAGGTGCAGCTTCAGTATGTGCCTTAAATTCATTTGATTTGTCAAGGCAGAGGGGATCGACCTTCATTATCAACTCGCAATACACAACATGAGGCCTCAGGAAAGACCACAGAGGTGATTCAACAGCTCCCTGACACGCTGCTAAATATATATTATAAGCCTCACAGAGGTGGCGTTTATCGACGGGCCGCTGTATTGGACTGCTTTCTTCTGCGCTGAATGCTTCAGTTACGTTCCTCTGCTGTGTGTCCACCTCCAGTGACATTGCCAACAATGTGGATGTGCTCGCAGATCATTTCTTTCCAAGGCGAAATAAAAATAACAACTGATTGCGTATTGATTACTGCCAGCTGAAACAATTACAGGCAGAGCATCTCGTCGCTGATCTGGCTCCTCTGCGCGTGGAACTCATTGTGACTCGTGGAGATAACGGGACTTTTTGAGCGTTTCCAAAGGACCCTATAAATTTGGAGGGATGAAGTCACTGGGCGTTTTGCACTCCAGACCCTTATTAAAAGTATAAATGGTGTTAGGCATGCATCCAAGCATGTCTGAACAGAGGAAACTGTCAAAAGTTTTCCACCAGCACACAAAGGCGCTCTTGGTCTGGAGAAGTAATTATTTGCCCCTGACGGCCACGTATCTGAAGCCTCCATAAAGAGCTGCCTGAGTGATGCTTATACCTGCTGTCTCACAGAGATCAACCAGCGTTTGGCTCAAATAAACCTCACAGGGAGATGAAAAACACTCTTTGACATATTGTCAGCTGTGACTGTATGTCAATGAGGAGAGCCACACTGTTGCTCAGAGACAAAAACCAAAAGGAAAGCTCTGTAATATTGCAAATATCAAGGGTGCACACAGGAAAAGAGGAAAGTAATGGAATTTCAGTCGTCTATCGGTTAGGGACACCTCACAAATCGACGCGTTTGTGGCTTCTATTCCTTTTTCCTCCAGTTTATTCTCATCTATTGTGTGAGGGCCTTGGTTCAATATCTAATTATGTTACCAAACCTGATAAAAAAATAGGCATCCTGGTCTGAGGGGTGAAAAATGGACAGTCTGATAACTGACACCAGTAGACAACTCTGATTATACTGAACCTGAATCTATTTCAAAGGGTAGAATCTACTGAGGGCCTTATTTTGTAAACACAACATTATTTATCATACTGTAAAGCCTTCAGAGTGAATTAGTGTTTTAATTTGGTGAGTAGTGTGCTCGGCCCACTGTTTATGGTTCCCCGTCAGAGCAAATGGCAGGGTGCTAATGGTAGGCCACGCTCCCGGAGTCAGCACTCCACCAGCTCAGACACAAACGGACACGTATTAATGTCAATTAGTACAGCAGTCAAATCAGCTGTTAACTTGCTTCTTCACATTTTCTTTTTTAGAAGTGAGGCGTAGAGACAAGATAAGCAAATTATATTATACTTTAGGGTTAGGGCTTTCATGGACCGCTGCATCAGCTTACAGAAAAAAGTCTTTGAAATATTCATCTTCAGTCAAGACCTTTACTGAAAAACACAGAAAGAGTGGAGAGAAGTCAACTGGATGTTAACATTTAACCGTCCCTCTCTTTATCAACACTTTCCTGTCCAGATAAAAGCCTAAAAAAATAAAGAAATGATGTGTCACGTTGCAGAGTTTGCCTTAGTCTTTAACGCTGTACATCAGTTTTGACAGACAGGGTCACAAAAATTATGTCACAATCTATTATCACCTGTCATATCTGATGATGATCAGCTCTGTAGCTCCTCCTGGTTATTGAACATGATCAATCACTCACTTGTCCATCATCCACAATATCAACTCCTCTTCTGTTTACCTCATTATTTCACCAAAGGTTAAGAATGCTGCTAGATATCAAATACATGACAAGACGACAGCTGTCCAATGTGCTCACTCACCACCAACTGGACAGGAGGGTGTACTGCAGGTGGTCACTGACAGTGTTGTGTGTGAACTACACTCTTAGAAATAAGGGTTCCAAAAGGGTTCTTCTACAAGGGCTGAGGTTCTACCTGGAACCATTTGCTTCTGAAAAACCCTTTCCTGAATAAAGGGTTTTAAAAGGGTTCTTGGTAACACTAACGGTTCCAGTAAGAACCATTTTGATCCAGAGAACCCTTTAAAAACCCTTTCCTGAATAAAGGGTTTTAAAAGGGTTCTTGGTAACACTAACGGTTCCAGTAAGAACCATTTTGATCCAGAGAACCCTTTAAAAACCCTTTCCTGAAGAAACAGTTTTTCAAGGGTTCTTGGTAACACTAACGGTTCCAGTAAGAACCATTTTGATCCAGAGAACCCTTTAAAAACCCTTTCCTGAATAAAGGGTTTTAAAAGGGTTCTTGGTAACACTAATGGTTCCAGTAAGAACCGTTTTTATCCAGAGAACCCTTTAAAAACCCTTTCCTGAATAAAGGGTTTTAAAAAGGTTCTTGGTAACACTAACGGTTCCAGTAAGAACTACTCTGATCCAGAGAACCCTTTAAAAACCCTTTCCTGAAGAAAGGGTTTTAAAAGGGTTCTTGGTAACACTAGCGGTTCCAGTAAGAACCATTTTTATCCAGAGAACCCTTTAAAAACCCTTTCCTGAATAAAGGGTTTTAAAAGGGTTCTTGGTAACACTAACGGTTCCAGTAAGAACCATTTTTATCCAGAGAACCCTTTAAAAACCCTTTCCTGAATAAAGGGTTTTAAAAGGGTTCTGGTAACACTAACGGTTCCAGTGAGAACCATTTTGATCCAGAGAACCCTTTAAAAACCCTTTCCTGAATAAAGGGTTTTAAAAGGGTTCTCGGTAACACTAACGGTTCCGGTAAGAACCATTTTGATCCAGAGAACCCTTTAAAAACCCTTTCCTGAATAAAGGGTTTTAAAAGGGTTCTCGGTAACACTAACGGTTCCGGTAAGAACCATTTTGATCCAGAGAACCCTTTAAAAACCCTTTCCTGAATAAAGGGTTTTAAAAAGGTTCTTGGTAACACTAACGGTTCCAGTAAGAACCATTTTGATCCAGAGGACCCTTTAAAAACCCTTTCCTGAATAAAGGGTTTTAAAAAGGTTCTTGGTAACACTAACGGTTCCAGTAAGAACTACTCTGATCCAGAGAACCCTTTAAAAACCCTTTCCTGAATAAAGGGTTTTTCAAGGGTTCTTGGTAACACTAATGGTTCCAGTAAGAACCATTTTGATCCACAGAACCCTTTAAAAACCCTTTCCTGAATAAAGGGTTTTAAAGGGGTTCTCTGTAACACTAACGGTTCCAGTAAGAACTATTTTGATCCAGAGAACCCTTTTTTGGAGAAAGAGTTCTTCAGGGATTGTTGAAAGCATGGGTATAAGATCCTGTGTGGTTTCTTTGTAGAACCTCTCATGGGGGCTTCTGGGTGGAACCTTACACACACAGTTCTAGTGTATAACCCTTTATGTTGGGTTCTAGGTAGAACCCTCCACCTTTATAAAAGGTTCCACCTGGAGCCAAAAAGGTTCTCCTATGAGGACAAGCCGAAGAACCTTATATGGTTCTACTTAGAACTTTTATTTCTAAGAGTGTACCTAACGTTACGTTGGTAAATGTCCATGTTTTATGAGTGCTTGGCTGTAAAGAATAAATAAATCCATACATCTTTCTCTGCATGGTTGGATGATGCACTCCACAGGACCTTCTGATAATGAATACAATTATCTTCTCTATGCTCACCCCGTGTATTATAGAAGGCATCTTGCGCCACATTCACAAGACAGCAGTGTATTAATCTAAAAAAAGATATGGCTCTCAATTATAATTTCTTGTGCATAAGGAAATGAAATGTGCCCCGCAGACGAATTAAGTAACACATAATGTGGATCAATTTTAAACTGTAGCACAGCGAATAATATTCAGTGTTTTCTTTCCACACAGCTTCAGTTGCTGTTGTTGTGCTTGTGATTTGCCTGGAGGGTGTGTGAGCGCTTCAGTTTAGCCTTGATAAAAGGTTATATGATTAAGATATCAAAAGTGAGAACTGGGTGATGAGCACATCACACAGCAGCACAGCAACATGTTTTAATTTCATCCTTTGCCCCGGCGTGAACTGCACCACGCAGCAGCCAACGAAGCTCAACAAAAGGGTTAAAAAATTCAATTTCTGTTCAGAGCAAGGCCATTTTATGAATTCATTTCATTTTCAAGCCTTTTTGAATGTTAGATTTTACAGCGATATCATCCCTGTTTTTGTTTTTGAGGTATACAGGGGAGATTTCTTCATAAATGAGCGCGTGAGATAATCAACATACAGGCTCGCTACCAAAAAATCTCACGTATTTTATTGTAAGATTATTTTAAACTTTTAACACAGTATGTAATTTTTGAATACAAAAGATGTACTCTGAGGATGTTATGAGGGAGCAAGGGATCATGGGAGTTGTTTTATTCACTGTTAAACATGTCTTATTTGACTCAGGCAGAAATGTATCCACGTTTTGTTTCCTCTGTGTTTACTCTGGATCGTCAGCGTCCTTCCTCACTCTCTGACGTACGACCTCAAGTTTCTCCTGGTGCGACAAACACAACGCACCGCTGCCTTGAATAAAACGTTATTAGAAATATTAGCTTTCAGTAAGCACACAACTCAAATAAATACATGACGAAGGTCCCGTCTGTTTTAGACATTTGAATGTGGAGATGATTCATAATGTACCTTTAAATTCATTTTACAGGATTAAAACAAACCGTATCTAAAACAGGTGCAGCATGTGAGTAGAACAGGAAATATATGATGTCTAACACTTAATATTTAATGCCTTGGCTACAGGATGGGAAATTAACATTTTAAGATATAAACATTTGACAAATACATTTTCGAATTTGCGCTTTTGTGGCCAGAATCGTCAATGTGCTTCACTCTGGTGCTGAAAAGAAACGAGCTCTAATACTCTGCTCAGACATGTGAACGAAGATGTGCTCAGGTTGGGTTTTTTAAAAGAAAGACTGGAGGAGAGCTGGACTGCAGATAGGCTGTTAACTCATCACAAAATGCAACACAATCCCTTTGTCCCCCGACATATTCTTTACACAACCGGGCCGGGGCAACACAAACACAGATGTTAGAAACCGATCCCAGCGTGGCGTTGCAGCCTTGAGCTCGTGGTGGAAAATACAGGAAATTGACTTGTATCTCTTCATGCTGTATTTGAGAACAAGAGGTAGGTCGGATTCACCCGGCTGCATGAGGGGAGAGAGTCGATAAAAGGTGGATAAACTGGCTGGAGGAGGGCTGCACGAGCAGCACCGGGCTGCTAATAAAGACCAGCACAGGAACACGCTGGATGGAGCAGCATCTGCATGCACGGCCTCTTCCTTACACCTCACAGAGCAGCACACCTGACTTCAAAAGCACCAGGTAAGTCATTCCCTGTCATGTAAATATACTTTTTTATTTTATTTTTTTTATTTGGTGAAAAAAAAGGAAAATAACACACCGCAAGAAGATCAGCCCGCAACAGCATAACGGCATTTATGTAGGCGACTTTACAGCCTCATGTTAAGCTATAAAGAAATCTTTGGGAGGTTGGTAAACTGCCGTGAAAGCGTGAAGCAAAAGGTCAACACAATATATTTTTATCTTCCATTAGGCACTCTTCTGTGTCTCTGCTGACATATTTTTATCTACTCTTCCAAACTGCATGGCTCTGGGTGACAATGGATTTCTAAAAGGTTTGACCTTGGATCCACACCTTCCAGTGCAGACGGCTCAGGCGGATCCAAATTGCTCTCTGTTCAAAGCCTGATTGGCATTTCAAAAAACAGTCCATCGATTTGCTCAGGTTATTTCCTCCACTGTGACACGCTCCCCGGGCTGTTATCCCAGCAGGAAGCTGACTCGCTCGGTGTGAAGAGCAGGCAGCGAGAGCCGGCCAACACCGCCGAACCAGCAAAGCTTGAACTAAAACAGCAGTCGTGACCACGTGCTGACAACGAAACAAACACAGGCTGAACTGCACCTACGCATCCGTGCACCTGACAATTAAGAAGCTTTTCAGAGAAAAAAAAGAAAACCAGGACTACCCAAAATATCAGTCATATAATGTCCATAAAGGGACGGCACGGTGCTGAAAGTCTTTAGATATCAGTGATGTAAGCCTCTAAATCTTTAGGACCCTGAGTGATAAAATAGCCTCGCTGTTTCCAGCTATGAGTAACGATCCTGTCCCACCTCCAGCACGATATGCACTTCATTTATGAAGCCTGGAATACGTCAAAGGTTCTATTGGTAGATCGTTTTCCAGTATGCACCAAATTGAAAACTAATATATAAAATATATATTAGTAATTTAGAATAACAAAATTCCTCGTAAAGTCTTTTTAAGGCCATTTGCATTAGCCTTAAAAGTTGAGTCAGGCTCTAGAACTTGGTTACAGGTTGTTGCTTTACTGTTGCCAGGTAGCAATGTTTTCATAAGAGGCTCCTTGTTTTATTAGTGTAATACATGCACACATCGATGCACATGCCTTTAAAATGACAACTTTATCTAAATTATTGAAAATACTGGCTTTGTAAATGTTAATACGAGGACGGAAATGCTTTCAGCTTGTTCATAAGATCTCAAGGACACAAACGAAGCCTTTAAATGAGAAATGTTAAATGTGAACATATTTAAATTTCAGGCACCATTCAGTGTAATGGCATTAATTCAAACTTCAAAAGACATCTTGTTAAGATGGACTGACGTAAAGGAATTGACTTTGCTTCCTCTTCAGCTGCTCAGTGTGAGGCTTAAACCCTCGCACGTTCGTCCTCCTGTGCCAGGTGATTGCCTGCAACAAGGGTAGACCAAAGAGAAGCATTTACCTGGAGTCTCAGGTTCCAGAAGGCTGTGTTCAAATCCAGATCCAAATGAACCCTTCATCCACATCTCTTCACAGTAAAGCCGCCGGCCTGACAAAAATATTTAGCCCTGCCACTCTCTCGATATTGGATATGTCACCCTCCATTGCCTGTACCATGGACCAATGTCAAACTCATTTTGCCTGTGGTGATTTTCTGTACCACAAGCAGCACAATAGCTTTCTAGGAGATGATGCTGTCTGCGAGGAGAATCTCGAAAAAGGTGAATACGCCGCTCAGCTGGGAGGGTGAGATCCCTGAAAGTGTGATGACTGTAATGTGTAGCTGTAAAGTGACTTTAATAAAATATGTATGATTGTTTTACATACACCCAGATTCATGCAGGTGTCTTCACTCATTTATTCAGGACTGCAGAGACCAGGCTTGACTGACACCTCCTTCATTTTCTGCCGAGGCTGCAAAGATCGGACGATTTAAAACGTTTTTATTGGTATATTGAGTTTGGTGGCCTCACATAATTCCCAGCACAACAAAGGCTAATCAGCCAGAATAACTGAAAACACCTGTGTGGGTGTGCAGGGCTTTTCATTAAAAAGGGAAAAAAGGGCTATTTAACATGTACTGAAACATTTTTCCATCTTTACACCAATTATCAGTCTCTTGAGTATTTAGCCAAAAGTGTTTTCCAATTACCCGTTTTCTGTTTGCCTACACTATTATCCTTTTAGCATCGCCAATGAAAAAAGAAGAGGAAGAAAAGGAAAAAAGAAATCAAGGTCCTTTTTAGCCGAGCTGGCACGATACGAGGCCTGACAGGCAGGAAGAGTGAGGAGGGGGCGAGGAGGGCATTATACCGCCAACACACTGACAACCAATTTGGCAAAACAACCGCTGCCTGGCCGCCGCGGTATGATATTTCACCAGGGGAAGAGAACTTTACATGAAATGTCAGGGCAAACATTGACCGTGACAGGCTGACCATCGAGGTAATCCATTACTGTGCTCTGATAATGGCGCCACTCGTGGAGCTCCAGAACTCTCTGTGCGCCTCCCTCACCACCCCTGGGGTTCGGGGGGCTGGTGGGATGACTGTGACTGATGTGAGTGATGACTGTGAAGATGAATGACCGTTAGCGGAGCCAAGCCGAAGCCGCAGGGAGCGGGCTGAGACTTAATACACCACCTTCGTATACGTCTTCCGACTCTAAGAGCCGAGATCAACCCGTCTGCCTCCGTCACGGCGCCATCGGCTGCAGCATTGTTACGAGGCTCCTGCAGAGGATGTGTTAATTGACTGTAGTGTTACTGTGTTAATACCCGGCTATATAAAGATATATGAAGAGATGCTTCCTAGCAACACTGTCATAAGAAATTCATAAAGCAACGATCATTAAAGTTCAACCAATGCATTCAAATAAAGTGGAGTAAAGTGGGACAGTGGGTTTAAACAAGATCTACTAACTACGGCGCCAGAAGTGTTGCATCTCTCGCCATCGCCGTCATTTCAACAGATGAAACAAATCAAGAACGGATTAAGCTTTAAAGCCACCAGTTACATTACTGCAAGACCTGCAGCTCCAGAGGTTGCCAAGCAATCTATTCCGATGGCTCTGGCCCACGCCGGCTTAATTACACATATCCAATCCAGCTCCCGAGTGCGTTCAGTTAAAAATTAAATGTCCATTAACATTCTCGTGCTCAAGTTTGTGAGGATGCGTCGCCTTCAGTCCACACGAGCGTTAACCTGTCATCCAAACATCAACACAAGACCAACGCAGGAACTGTGCTGCTGTCTGACACAACGGAGGTCAAACCACGGAGAATAATTTACGGGCATGCCGCAAGTCAAAATAAAATGACAATTACAGCCGCAGGTAGCTCTGTGGGCGATCAAGAGGAACACGGATACGGTGGGTAATTGATTATTTAACTGAGGCTGAATTCTGCGTCTGTGGGAGGAACTGTGAACACGTGTTTCAACTCGTAACACACAGCTTTGCCTTTCAGCCAGAAGCACATCTGTTTTGTTTTGTTTACTAGCAAACGATTCAATACTGTGTTAAAAACCTGCACCTTCAACTAGAACGTTTATCGATACTACAGTATCTACGCTACACCGTGTTTTTACTCATTTACACATTTTGATCTTGTATATCAGAGTTTCACTGGTAACAAAGGAGGTTAAAGTTGTAATATTGTACTTGTAGCATTAAATATTTCTTCCACCGCTGGGTTTCAGTAATTTTTAATTTTCTCCATCTCAAACATAAGTAGTGATCATTTATCAAACATTAATCACACAGCGATTCAATAACAAAACAATAAGAGCATCAACGTAATGAGCATCGAACAAATTATCAAGGAAGGAAAACATTATAATAAATCCAAGTGGGGCAATCAACTCCAGAAACTATTGCAGTCCATTAGTTACAGACGACACGAGCCGCCTGGTTGGTTGGCTGGTTGGTGACTCCGTCCCACAGAAGGAAACAAAAGACATTACACCCAATAATCTCTGATGCTGCCTTGGGCTCACACATAATGGGTGAAATATGCATTTCATCTTCATGCAGAATCGCTAAAAGAGGCCTCACAAATCTATTCACAACAAGTTTCTGGGCAGAGAGGCGTCAAACATGGCTGAGCTCATCTGTGGTCTGGAAGCATCCGCAATTTATTGACTCCCCAGAGCTCTTCTATATGAACGCTTAGCAATTATGTCCTCCCATCATTACTTAAGTTCAGACAAAATGGCTAGCAGAGTGCTATTTATTCTGCATATCTACATGTTTCCTGTAAAAACTGCCATCTGGGGACAGATATTAATTGCAGTTTATGCACTGAATATGCCCCCAAACGTGACGAGGGGAGGATGGTACTGAGCATGGTGGAGATGTACTGTACTGTTCCCCCGCCTCTGTGGCTGCAACAGGCTATTTTATAATAAAAGAAAATACGGACATGCTCTCTTTAGCTTTCTCATAAACACAACAGAACGCCAGTCTTCTCTAAGTGGGCCGCCATAGCAGCCATGATGATCATTTTGTTGTTTTGAAATGATTTGCCCACATATGTCGCTGCTGGATGCACAAAAGTTTACCTTCACTCTTGTGTCCCTGTTTGTACGTTCAGATGTTTGCTTTGTTTCACTTACTTGGACTAAAACTTCATTTTACTTTATGGTGTTCACTTTCAGTTACTGCTGGTGAAAACCCAACGTTTCCTGATTTTGCTCTTTCATTACAGAAAGCTTTTCAACAGCAAAGAAATTGTAGGACATTAAATGTGTTTATCACCGATTGAGCTGAGCTTTATCAAGGCCGCTTTTGACTACAGGGAGGAACAGTGCTTCTAACTGCTCCTGTTAAGAGCCACAGCCATGGATCAGCTTGTTGCTTTTAAATGTCTCGGACTAAAGGCGTGTGAGTCCTCAGTTACAAGACACCTTGAAACAGGTCGCCCAGTTCAGCTTCTGGGGCTGAGCCAAAGTAAAGTGAAAAAGTAGGACCCTTAACTAGCAAACAGCAGGTAGATAACAACTCAAGCTAAAGCTATCAACGCTAGCTAACAATTAAAGCTATCTGTGTATCAAGAAACTCCATAAATCACCTCAGTAATGCATTATTCCTGGTCAGGCCATGATCACTGGGCAGTCACAGTGAAAACCATAACAAATTTGTGATCCAGTTCCTCCAAAATCAGTGAATAAAGTTTTAAAAGATGTATCTGCAGATAATCCATGAGGTCTGCCCCCAGAAAGAACACTCCGCTCCGGCATTGTCCTCTTTACAGGTTCACCATCGCGTCCTAAAACTTCAGAAAGCTTTTCATTGGAAGCAAACTTAGTGTACTCCAGTATGGGGGAGCACCTAAACCTACATGGAATACAAATCTACGTGACTTTTTCCTTCACACAGGTGGACAAGACAAGCATACGCTCAGAACCTCTCGGAGGCCTACAGGCAGCCAGATGAGTTGCAACCCATCAGCCTATTAGCTCCCAGAGTATAAACAAGTTAATTTCCTTCTCCGCGGAGCTGAGTCGAGCTGTCGGATGCTCCTGAGGCAAATCATCTACACGCCTGCACTATGGGAGGGCAACACACACATGCAGACGCTCCTCCCTCTCCTTTTAACAAGCCTCATTCAGTCTGTGGATCATATCTCTGAATATTTTAGCACGTTCGAGTAAGCAGGCTGCAAGTGCCTTGACTGACAATAAAGAGGACGGAGGCAGAGAGAAAGAGGAGGACGTGCTGAAATGCAAAGTTGCCCGCCACTGTGGTTCCTGTCATCTGTATTCTGGGTCACTCTGAGATACTAATTTATTTATTTTATTCCGTCTCTCACTTCCCATTCACAAGGTCTGGGGCTTTTCATATCACTCTGTCTGTGTGATGGAATGTACCCATTGTTCCCCTCTGGAGATTAAACTCCATAAAATGTCAATTTGAAATAAACTGTGGAAAAAGTCCAACCCTAAGCTCCTGGGGAGGGGAAGGCAGAGCGGTGGCAGTGAGTCAGACAGGGGGGAGGGAGTTGGGGGAAACTGGGAGGATGAGATGAGGGGAAAAGAAAGAGGGGAGGGTTCCAAGATGTCCTCTGATGTGTCTCGGGCAGGAGAAGAAGCAGCCGACGTGAAAGTGTCGTCAAAGTGTCTGAACAGTTTTGAGACCGAGCCGCCGAGCAAATCCTTTTTTTAATTCCCCGAGCAAAACAGCCATCTTGGAAAAGAAAAGCGCTTCGTTCCTGCACATTTTCCTCCACGGGCGGCTGCAGGAAGCATCCAGCAGCACACTGTAACATGCCACAGGAAGCCTGGCTGAGGAGGGAGGTTAATGAACCCACCTTCTCCATCATCCCAGTGGGCGTTTTTATGGGTGAGAAATTAATTACTTGTGACAAATACGCCGGTGCTTGGACCAGCCGCCATTTCTGCCAGGCGGCCTGTGAACAAAAACATTTTTCCAATGCGGTTATATTATCCGTGGACTCGCCCAATCAGTGCAGGAGCTCGTGTCCACACACACAGAAGACACAGCCGAGGCGGCGTCCCCAGGCTCGCTCACAAAACATGACAGACCATGAAAAAATGCAAAGTTCCCAAGCTCTGACACTCCAGAGTACAAACACTGTATACTTGCTGCCATTTTGTCTCTCCTCTCTCAGGGAGCAGCCATGTGACAGGACAGACGCTGGTCCTCCCGAGCCGTCGCTGTCCCCAGCATCCTCGCAGAGGGAGAGCTGCAGGGCTCAAACATCTTCCCTCTTTTATGCATTGCAGCAAGACGCTGGAAAATGGTAATGAAATAATTTGCTCCCATCTCCCCCACAAGCATTCCCATGATTAAAATGACATGTTTTAGTGTCCCCCGTTAGCAGCATATTGACCCCATTAATCACGTCGCTAAACGCCGTTTCCTTTTCCGGATCGGTCAGTTTGATGAACTGTTCATTGGCGCCGTGCGTCGGAGAGTGCCGGGGTCTGAACCGGAATTATTAAGCTAATAAAGAATATGGGGTTTTAATAATTAATATCATGCTGGCTCATGATTGCGTTCATTGTTCCTAGCAGACCACCATGGAGACATGATATTGCATACAAATGAAGAATTAACGGTATGACTAAATAAATATAAAATGTTTAAAGAGCGGCTGACACCAAAGAACACAGCTATAAACTATGTGAAGTGCTGCCTAGAAAATTAGACCAACTGTCCCCGTTCTCTTTGTCGATGACTATTAATACACACTCGGTGTACGAACCGGCTCGGCTCACCTGAAATCCTTTGAGCTGGCCGAAGAGAAGCGTCCCTGAAGAAGACTATTAATCCTCGCGTAGGATTCATACCTGAGAGAGGAGAACAGAAAGAGGAGGGAGAGGGAAAAAATAAACTGTTTCATGTGGATCTCAAATAAAAAAAGCAGAGGAGGTAATTCAACAAGGCTATAGACACAACTGTCATTGAAAGCGCTGAAGTATAGCCACAGCAGGACAATTAAATAGCTATCCATTTGCTCTAATGGCCGCATTTGGCGGAGGAATGACAAATTAGAATCCAATGAAGTTGTACTTATTATAGCTGGATGCTTGCCTTTTAATGTGTGCACGGTGCCACCCTGAACTCACAGACAAATTACCCAGAACGCCACAGCAATGAAATATTAATTATGTGATATTGGATATCAACGGACACCTTCGCTTAAAAACTTCCACAAGAAAAACTTGAAAACGAGGAAACGTCAGCTGCCACAAAAGACCCGATTATTTTTGTTTCAAGTGAAGACAGAAACACAGATTCAGGCATTGATAGCACAACAGATCACCTGTCTGCTGTATCATCAAACTGTGGGCCTGTCTGACTGGACAAGAGTGTGCTAAATGTCACTATAGAAGACAATATTTAAATAAACATTGATACTTTCCAATCTCTTGAAAGCATCCAGCTGCCAGCAGAGGTGTCAGAGGATTAAATTAGCCTATAATTTCATTGCTAGCACATCAAACAAACAATCAGAAAGTGCATTCAAATGTACAATTCAATCAATCCACTTACCGTCGAGCCGGCCTGTTGGGAAGCCGACCTAATTGACAGTATTTGTGCAGGAATACTAAATAAGCTATGGCATAGATTGCCTTTAAAGCTCTCTTAGTGGGACATGCATAATTATGGAAACAGAGACACAGATGCTCTGGGTGATGTGATGGCATCAGAAGGCTCACTTAATTTAATGCAGCCACATCATTTGTCCTATGGGAGCCTTCTCCTAATACACCAGCTTATTGCAGATTTAGTTAGATACTAATTTCAGTCACATAAAGGACACGGCCAGAATTGCCACTGCATGAAATGTATAGGACGTTTATGAAGGTTTTATATTAAATTTGTTCCCGATAGGATGGAGGACATGACCTGCCTGAGAGGATAGAGAACGCCACGTTCTTCCTCCACAGTACAAAGCTGCCTTTCATTTCTGACTGGGAAACTTTTTAAACTGTGTCAGTAAAGACACTTTAACATTCAATTAATATAAAGTTTAACCCTCCTGTATAAAAAGCAGTCAGTGGCCATTACTTTACTACTTTTATCTGTTTTTTCCAGCCTGTCTTCATCAGTTATTGTCTATAAATTGATTGTAAAAGCAGCTTATCACAACCTGTATTTGCGTATATTGTGCAGTGTCGACCTCTAGCAGCTGTAGTCATCATTATGGTACAGTAGCAAAGGAGGAAGTCAGGCAACACGGTATAAAGAAAACAAGAAGTCAACGTACATCACATAACATAAGCTACATGTGTAATGTATGTTCCTATTTGAACCCAAACCACAATATTTTCCTAAACCTAACCAAGACGTTTTTGGTCGTGTACGCTTGTACGCTGATGTCATTCAGGCCTGAGGATGTGTTGGTGTTTCCTCCACCTTAAACTTTGTATATTCTATTTAGGGGCGAACCTACTTCTTTAGAAATGAGGTGCCAGACATTCGGCTGTATCCTCCTCTGTGATATGGTAATGTCTGCAAAGGCTGAGGTAGACTTTTTACCCAGGAGGTCATTTGTTGCTTTAAATTGCTCCCAGGACAAGGCCATTTGGTTCACTCGTGTATGATCGACTGGAAACGGTGCAGCGTCAAAGGCTGGAGAGACTTGTCTTGGTTAGCCTCTCCGGGGGAGGAGAATACCACGACTGTCCATGATATCAGATCTAAATGAATGGCTGCACTTCTCGATTGAAATAGGTCTCGCTAAGCTCCGGGGTCATTACTTCAGGTTAGATGGAAGATTTTGACTGAAACTCATATCTCAGGAGACAATGTAAGGCTGCAGCAGGTGCTCGGACGTGGCGGTAACATGGGGAATAGAGAGCATGGATCATGTGCTGCAGCAGCGCTGATGGATTTACAACACTGCTGTATGTTGTGATGACAGAGTCGGCTGCCGGGTGGCCTGAGAGGAAAGGTCACGCTTTAAAGTGGAGAGAATGTAATACAGAAAGAGGAGGTTTGTCAGCGAGACACATAACAGACAATAGAAACTGGAGTCTGCCGAGTTTGATATCTTCTGACAACATATCGAGGGACCACGGTGTCTACTCAGGAAAATAAAGAAGACCGCTGACAACACAGGACGGGCAGGGATCCCAAAAGTTCACCTGCCAGCCTCCAAATATTAAGAGAGCATCAAAGGAAGCTGGAGCTGCTTTGTGAGGAAGACATCATGTCCAACATGTCTGGTAAGCAGCCGCCACTATTATCATCATACCTCAGCAATATTTCAGGGGTGTGTGTGATTTGTTTGGCAACCTGCTGTTTATTTGAATCAGTCGTTCCCAAACTTGACAAGTGAGTTGAGCCTTTGATTTCAACGCGTGAAAATACAAACAAGGCGTGAAACAAGTGTCGGCGCCGGCGTGCTCGCTCGCTTTTTGAACATACTTTATTGGCACCGTCAAACGGGAGAGGTGTGACCTGACGAGATGACAAACCAGGAAAGCAGGAGAGCTGCGGGTGTGATGAAACAGGGCACGCCTGTTCTGTTCGACGGTCTGAACGGATACGCAGGGAGACTAAAAAGAAAAAGACACCTCAGACTTTGTCCCGGCTTAAAACATACTGCAACACAAATATTCCTTAAGCAGCAGAATCCTGAGTTTCTACAAGCTTGAGGATCGTTGCTTTATTGCACTGAAGGCACATTTTCTGCGATCAATTCTATCACTTTAATCAGCAACGAGCCGGCTCTTATCATAGACTGCCAAATCCATTCCAGCGGACGGCACTACATTATTTTCTACAGGCAGAAAACTACAGTTGCAATGAGACTTTAGATTACAACCAGGGGCCGTTTTCACAAAGAACCATCAGGAGTTCTCCTTAATGTTAAAGTTAAAGTTCAGGGCGAAGGTTTTCCTCTGAAGAGCTGCTGTATTAACCACGACACCGAGCAGTGCTGACGGAGGAGGAGCTGACTTCACCCCGCTGCTAGTTAGGTCACATCAACGTTTCTACATCAGTTGATCACTGATAAAATAACCATCAATACATGGTGTGTGAAAAGGAACTACACTGGATCAGAATGGATAAAAGTGATATTAAAATTAGATTAAAATCAATTAAATTTAGATTAATAAAAATATAAAAAATACATTAAAATGTCTGTTAAAAATAGTGTAGTTAAATCAAACGACAAATTAACACACAATAAATCAATTAAATCAAATTTGATTTAAAAAAATGTACTTGTACAATGTACAAAATGTCAAAGTCAATTAAAACTGATTAAAATACCACTTACATTAAAATTTAATTTGGCTTGAATTAAATTTAAGGAAAAAATAGATGGTGTTACTGGATTGTTTTAATTTGTTGATGAGCTGATTTAATTGATTAAATCATTAACTTGTCCACAGTTAAAACATTCTTAGACTTACTTAAATATTGTTTTTCACAACACTGACACAGTAAGTAAAGTACCTGCAGCATTACACTGATTGTGAGCAGACGAAAGACCTGATTTTAGTTTTAAAATTACAGCACCAGACCAAAAAGTCAGGAGTCCTGACAAGAGAAGTGACAAACAAATGATTTTTATGAACGTCTTCTAAGACACTTACTGTGAATATAGTGTATCGGCCATCCGTGTTTTGGCAGCGTGCAGAATAAAATCACTGCAGCTCTGCAAATAAAACAGAAGAAAATAGATTCAAAGCGTTCGATTACGCTCGCGGTTGCAGCTACGTGCATTTTGCAAGAGTGAAACAAGTTTAACGTCAGATGAACGACTTTAAGTCTTTAAGCAAAGTGTGCATCATTGTATACACACACACACACACACACGCACACACACACACACACACACACACACACACACACAACCTAGAATGTGAAGGTGTTAAATAAATACAGACCATAATCACACAGATCCTGTTGTCCCTCTCCCTCTGCTGCACTTCCACCACATATTCTCAATAATTTATTATTCAAATCAGCATTCAGTGGCTGTACTCTTGACTTATCTTTGTAATGTAAATATCTGATGTATAAACAGAAGCCGACGGCGCCTCCCACCTTGATAACAGCACGCCAGGTACAGAAATGTCCAGCCCTCCTTTCAAGTACAGTATTTCATGCAGAATAACTGCCATTAAGTCTGACATTTGCGCAAGCAGACCCTCTGCATAAAAATCAGCTCTATTACAAACTGGCTTTTCCTCCCTCTCCATCTGCCTGACAGTTCAATTTCCTGTGCAAAGCTTTAATTTGGAGCATCCTCTCTATACTCTATCTGGAATTTTGATCTCGCAAGGTCATCCAGACACACAGAAGAAGAAAAGGGGCCATTGTGCAGATATTCATCTGCAGCGTGATTTCTTATTTTACCCCTGTGCCACTGCAGACCCTAAGCAGAACAGAGCTGATTTGCAGGAGGTGGGGGGGGTCACTTTTATCTGGATTCTCTTAAAACAGCTCGTGGGCATTTAGTTCTGACAGCTGCTGCTGACAGATACACAGAACACTTACAGGAAACATATTAAATAACTACAGGCCAGGAGCCCGATGTCTGAACGCCGTCAGTCCTGTTGGACCTTCTTATCCAGCAGGAAGTCGGCCGTGTGCTCTGACAGCTACACATCGACCTTATCACATGAGATATTCCACAGTATTTAGATGCTAAACATGGAGGTCGAGTGTTGCAACACATCCAACACAGCACATCTGTTGAGCTGGAGAACACATGGCTATACATCTCACCTGTGCACACACACACACACACACACACACACACAGACAGAAAAACAGAAGTAGTGTTTTATTGATTGAGGAATGCGCTTAAAGTAATTGCCTAAGGTCAGTCTCGCCAGATAAACTGTTTTCTGGCTTCATTAAAGGAAACCACAACTTCTCTCCCAGTCATTAAATGTGAGTTATTGACTCCTGGCCTCGTGACATTTTGATACAAAAGCAAAGTCCCGCAGATTTTAGATAAACCGATTGTTTGCTGCCCTTTGTCTTGTGAAAAATGTCTTTATCGGACTCACTCCCGTTCTGTTCTGCCACCGAGCGTATATAAATGCGGTTATTTTCACAGAGGATGGATGGACGTGACTCACGGCTTGATATATATCCTTTAGATCTGTGATGAGCAGCAACAGTGTTTGTTTCTGTTTCATCAGGTTACTGTTACTTATGAGAGACTAAATAACCATTTCATCCTTTAATTATTCATTTAAATTCATCCCGACCTTTTTGAAAAGTATCACCGGCAACAATTGGTTCGCTAATAATTGAATACAAATCATTTCACCCGACCTGTTGCTGGAGCTGGATGGATCACAGTGGACATTTCATCGAGCTGCTCAGTGCAGATCGGTGGGAGAAAGAGCAGCGCGGCATCACAGCTACACAATAACACAATTTTAAAAACAATACCATCAGGCACAGCGTTCGGCGCTGTGAGTTACACCTCATGGGCCGCAGGAATGAATGAAAATCAATGGCTGCCCTGCGGGTAAGAGAAACACGCTCAATTATTCAAGCCGCCGTTGGTTACGTCATGGGAAATGTTCAGCAGCAGTGATATCATGGATATGTGATGTTAAACTGGTTGCAATCGTGGGGACTGGTGGGTGGTGCAGGCCTGCCAAAAACGTAACTGAGTAAATTAAACAAGTTTCCCTCTAACAAAGTTGTGTTCCTACATCGTCCACGTGTGCCACAATGTAGGACAAACCACTGAACTATCACCCCGATCACTGTAAGACCCTCTATAGTGCATGAAACGATGACACAACAGTCCAGCTAAAGCTAAAGCTAACACTGATGTCATTCTTACGATGGATTCAGCTGCTACAATCTCTCAGGCTAAAACTATCGTGTCAGTGCCAAGCTGAAAGCACAAAGCAGCAGCTCTGAAAATAAAACAGGAAGCAGGAAATGATGGTACAAAAAACACAACAACCTTTTACTGCACTGGAATATTTGTACCTGAATCTGATCACAGATCAGTTCAGCTCTGTTGGCTCCCATTAGAAGCTGCATGGCTTCAAAGGCAGAGCTAAATATGTATTACTGACCCTGACATCAGCGTGATGTTGGCTCCAAAATGCCGGTGCAACTCTTTTAAGTCTAAAAATCAGAAACTAATACACGTCTTTGCATTTTCTCAGAGGACGCTGCAGCTTCCAGCCTGACAAACAGAGCACAGCGAAGACATTCTCACTTTCTTTAACTCCTTAACACTGTACCCTCAAATAAATCCACACGATAAAACACCTACATCCAACCTCCGACTCACCGTGTTGTTTCAGAGAGCAATTGATTGAATTTAAGCCAATTAAGAAAGTACAAGCAGAGCCAATTAGCGATTTGAATGCTTAGTTCAAAGCCTGAAATCAAGCTGCTTAATCGTTGCACAAATCCTCAGACTCTCATACACGGCCTCCTAATGCGCCGCAGCCAGTCGGAGGACTTAGACTGAAGCGCCGGCTCGTGTGGACGCACTGGAACGTGAGCCTGCTGCTGTTCCAACCAAATAAAACACAATCTGAGTTCAATGCAATTCTGAGGATGCGAAAACTAATAATCCTTCATAGATTCAAACCTCGGCTGGTTTGAATCTAGCAGGACGTTCAAGGTGACTGTTTCAGGAGGGTTTATGCAACTTGAGCCTGGAGCTCCCAGAAGGCATCTCTTCTTCTCCGGGAGGAATCCAGGCCGCTGGCTCGGCCACCGATTAGAAAACATGGCGCTTTACGACCACATCGTTTATATCTGACTGTGTGCTAGCATCCATGTTGGTATTAGCATCCAGCCACATCAGCCCCTGTGATGAAAGCAGATGTGTACACATTAGTAAGAGTATCCCTTTAGGACATCTCATTAAATTGCTGGATCGCAGCAGCGTCCAATCACCAGCATCCACAGAGAATCCAGAGGATTATATTTTTATTATCTTGGCGGGGGCTGCGTGTACAGTCGAGCTCTAAACGCTCTGAATGCTTCCACGTCGGCGTTTAGCAGGTTGAAACACAGGAGAAAGCCTTATCTCGGTTCTCCATAGCATATTTTTTGAACGAACACTGATTATAATCAAGCAAGGTCAAGAGATTAATGGATCAGTGAGCTCATTAGAGCCACACACTGTGTTCCCGCGCACTTCTTCCTCTGCAGCCTCGGAGGAAGACGTGTGCCGTCGTGGACATGTGAAGGAACAGACGCAGCCTGGATGTTTGGGGAGATTTTAAGATGCTGGTGGTGCGTCCGGGAGCGGCGCACCTACCCTGCCGTGACACTATCGCCACAGTCAATCTACAATATGCTGATTCTATCATAATAAAGAAAATTGGCTCAATCCCCGAGGAGAGGGGCCCTAATAGAAAATAATTCTGCCCTTGAAACACTCCGGGCCTGGCTTTGATTAGATGATGCTATCTTTGTTTAGACTTGAGCATCTGGGGCAGGACCATGTGTTCATATATTTAATTAAAATACCATTGCCTGCCTCTGACAAAGGGTACTTATCTCATCAAAGTGTTCACCCTGGATTTTTTCTCTTAATTCAAAAGATTATCTCTGTTGATTGGCCGTAGAAGGTGGGCTGGATGGAGGCGACGCTGAGTATGGAATCTATTGGCTTGTCAGAGAACTGGCGCGTCGGCCGTCCACCTTGACTGCGAGCCAGATATCATCACGGCACGCCATCTGGCTCCGGGACAGAACTATTTTACCTCTATCGCCACATTTTTTATCGTTCATCGAGAGGTGTGTGAGAGCATAATTACAGTGTCATTATGGCTGTCGCAACCTTGCTACGACAACATTTGTATCACTGACCCTCTAAATGACCTTTGTGCGCCGCTACAACGAGCTTTGTCTACTGCTGATACACTACGAGAGCAACACAATCTGTGGTACACGGGCCAAAAATACAGTGCCGTCGTGTTTATTTCACATTTTATTTTTTTACTGTTTTATTTTTCCAATAAATCTGCCAATTATTTCCTTAAAATAAAAGCAAATGTGAAAACCACAGCTCGTTTTTGATTCATGGGAAGGCCAAATGTCAGAAAATGCCTATTAAATTATTATTTTATTTAACCAACAAAGAGAAGAACCAGATATCCGTAGAATATTTGTCATTTCTTGCTTGAATAGATTGATCATTAAAATAACTGTCACTTAATTAAGAACCAGGAAATGTTACATATTGAAAACAACTGACTGATTATCAAAATAGGTGCCAATTATCTTTTCTTTAAATCCATTAATCAAGTGGCCATCGTATCTTTATTCAAGGACCTTTTGTGTTTGCCATGTTTTTAGCCGCCACTGTCTGGGAGAACCAGGCGAGGGGTAATCAGTTGGTTAAATCCTTCACACTGGACCTTTGAAAGCAAATCCAAAACAAGTACTTCAGCATTCAGTGAAGTGCTTTTTACAGTATTTATGTTATTGCACAACGTCGAGTACGTTCGCTCTGAGAAATAAAGGAAAGTAAAAGAAATCCTGCAGCGTTTGATCACAACTCAGAAAATGTGTTATCCAATCACAATGCATTATGGAAAACCGCTGTGATCCAGTCCAGCGTTTCAAGGTGAACACGCTGCAACATCTCAACTCACGGCCAGACCGACTGTAAACAAGCCTGCGGCTCAATCCACCTCAGAGCTTTCAGACCGCCGAGACCGAGAGCCAAGTAACAGGTGAGCTACATCATGCTGCCGCGGTCGGCCTGGTTATGGACTGTATAACAAACTCCTTCCTGTGACCCGCAGTAACACACAGGAAATTCCCTGGACAGCCATTACCGCTTTCCCCGACTCGCGTGCTCCTTCTCTCGTGGCCTGTGCACTGAAAATTATCCTCCAAATTAACTCACAGAGGGCCTCTGTGAATGTCACGTAACCTGTTTGCCCGTGGCGTGAGGGGCCTGCTGGCGTCTCCCGGGTGAGTAAGTGTTGTGATACTGTCAGGCATTAAAGGGGTACGAGGGGTTTTACTGCTTATCCCTTCTGTCATAAAACAAGGCCGTGATGGGACGCGATGAAGTGTATTTATGAGTGACCAAAAGTGACAAGGGCAACTGGGAATGAGCCTGAGATACAGAGCGATGTGTAAGGGCCATGTAGGAGAATCTGTAGGGCTGGTGTTCATGGGATTTATGGGGAAGCAAAAGTAAATAGAAGAAAAATAACCAAATTACTCTTCTTGAAACAGACTTTTATGTGACAAAATCAATGACTAAACTCACTTCACTCCAGCTTTTTGTTTAGCCTTGACAGTTTTTACACTCAAAGACGTCAACGTGGGCATCTGAAGAATTCTGATGGGCAATTTTTCACTATTTTCCGACATATGAGAGACTAAATTTACCAATTAAAAACATTTATCTTTTTTAAAATAACTGCCTCTGCGGCACAAATAATTTCAAATGAGCGTCATCTTGCTGCTCGTTTCGCTTTTTTCACAGCGGTCTCTGTTTTCCTTCTGCCGTTTTCTTTGTTTCCTTTGGTGGCATAAAAAAAATAAAAATCATTTTACAGTTGTTTTGACAGATGCATCAGCAATTTGGCCCCAGATGATTTGGTCCTTTTAGACCCCTGTCAGCTATCTCATGTTGTTTTTAAAACTCAACGCCAAATTTCCTGATAAACAGCTGCCAAAACTTAAATGTCATTCAGCCAAACTCAGCAGCAATATTCATCGAGTTAATGAGAATGCCACAGGATCTCATTTATTCTTCCCTCCCTGCTGGATAATTGAACTTGAAATCGTAAAAGCAATAGTAAAAAATATTTCGAATAAGTAAGCAAACTTATCACAATTAAATGCAATGCAAAATTACTATAATATAATCTAAATTGAAATATGGGCAACTGCAATATCCAAATTGCAAAAGCTGCAATAAAGTTGAAGGTTACTAAATGTAAAACTAGTGACAAAACAGCGTGATGGCCAATAAAGCAGAGCTGCAGAGATGGACTGGCCTACAAATCTTGTATGTTTGGTAGAGACGCAGACAAATGTCTCATAATTACAATTTTAATACACAAAAAAAGACAAAAGTGACCCCAGCAAGCTGATTTCTGTTAACCGTATCGTAAGGCCTTAATATTTTGAATGTGCTGTCATATCTAAATAAAAGTGACATTTATACAACTATAAGTTAAGCTAAAACAAAACCTTATCTTTAAATTAGGGCATTTATAGGGAAAGAAAAAACACGAACCTGAAACCTTAAAAACTATAAAGATAGCCTAGCTTAGCTCAAATATACCAGCTGAATAACTAGTGCAGTTAGCATGTTAGCATAAATTTGCTGTGTGTTAGCAGCTAATGCTACCACACAGACACAAACAAACCGTTAGCATGTGGCTACAGCCAGCTGCTAACGTCACCTCCCTGATAACAGGTTGGGCTTTCGGTCCCATATATAAAGGGACATATTTCTAACTATTCGGTTTCAGACTAAAGGACCGTGGAAAATGTGCAGTCTGTAACTATTCAGTGTTACACAGCGGTGGGCTAATGTTAGCATGTTAGCAGCTAACGCTACTTAACACATTAGGTCACTCCGAGTCCTCGGTGATCTCATATGATTTTCAAATCAAGCTCTAAACATGAACTGTCATGTTTTCTTACCTGGTCACTAGGAAATGAGCCATGTCAGCATCTGTTTTCAGTCCCAGTTCAAGTTGAAGCTGCCTCCATGAGTCGAACCGTATCCGATGTTTATCCTGGTTCCGGTCCGGTTTTGGTTGTCTCACTTGCTGCTGATAAAACCTTCGTTTTCTTCTTAGTATGACTTTTTAGTGGACTTTGTGTGATGGTGGGTCGTTTTCTGGCCGTAGCAGAATCCATTACTACACAAACGCTAGTTTGGGTCCACCGCATTTGTTTCCAAGCCGTCGAGGACGCGCATTCAGCGTCATCTGATGTCACGTCCGCAGGACTCCGCGGGAAATTCAGGCCCTGAATTGCAGCACATGATGCAGCACACAGCCTGTTCAAGGCAACAGAGAGATACGTGGGTGGGCTCATTCTGTTTGTTTATGAACGCTTCATCACCCATTAGCATTAAAAACTTAAAATGCATGTTTATTTTTTCACAAATCCTGCCTCAAGTCCCTTTAAGAACCACTGTAACTCACCTTTGTGTGTCTTTTCCAGAGTTGTTTTGTAGTAGCTTGTATTCCTTCATTGTGTTATTCAGTGGCAGTCTACCTTTTCCAGCTAGCTTGGGACGTAGCGTTGTGTTGCACATTTCCATTATTTCTGGACAAACGGCACTCTTCCATCCTTCATTCCCACATCCAGTTAACAAAAATAACATTTTACATCACTCACCACTCTTTTCTTGGTTAAACTCAGTCTACCTGCCACTTTTAGAGATTACAACCCAGATTGTAACACCAAAAAGGTGTAGGTACAGTGGCCGACAGCATTAATACACATTAAGTCAGCTAATGCTCAGTTTTTCAGAGAAGAATAAATATTTATGTGTATAATTTGTGTCTGTATCCGTTCTGAAGACGTGCACAGCCACACAGGTGCAGCCAGTTATTGTGGCTGATTAGATCTCTGCTGCTGAAAAATATGTAAAACCACCAAAGTCCAAACATGACCAATGTGTAATTTGTCCCACAGGTGCAGCGAAGAAGTCTGACAGTCTGCAAGCACCAATACAGTCCTGAAAAAATGATTAAAATCATCCAGAATATTTATTTTCTCTGTACCTGACATTAAACATTAGTAATTAAAAGGTGCACACAATCAACAACCTGAGGTGACCTGAGGATGATTTACTAAGAATGATGGTAACTTTCACCAAGTTCAGGGAACTTTCCATCATCAGAAGTGTTAAGTAGCAGCCCTGGACAGGCTTTAATATCTCAAGTCCAAAAGTCTTCAACACGTCGGGCCCCCAAAGTGGCAAACATTGACAAACCCCACCTTCTATCTTAAATCAATGTTATCTTGACTAAAAAAGCCAGAGAGGTATTTTCTGTTATGTGCTAAGGCTGTCAAGTTGTCCCAATACACAAAGCTGTAGATGACATTGATTCACCTTTCATTTGGAATTCTGCCAGGCATTCAGCCATTGATTTTTCACGAGGTGTGTGTGTGTGTGTGTGTGTGGGGGGTGGGGATATGAAATGTGCCATTTTATGTATCACATCTGAGCTGCTCGTACACCGTTGTTCACATGGCGTGGGGCAGGTGGAGAGCCACTTCCTCTAATTTACTCACAAATACAACACGTGCACCACACATGAACACACATGTTCCTTCCAATACCGTCTCCTCAATCAGTCAGCTTACAAATGGACGCTGGTCCTGGTCCGATCTCTCCTGCATGGAAGCACAGTCGTCACACGAGGCAGGAAAACAGGGTTAAACTTACAGAAGATAACATCACAGTGCAGTACAACCAAACTAAAGGTGCCATATGTAAGAATTGGTCACCTGTCAAATTCAAACTGGGGGGCTAGCACAGTAGCTTTGGAGCAGGTTGGGCCTGGGCTAGCTGGTTAGCATGCTAATATCAGCAGATATCTTTGCAACACAATACACAGACGCCATGATGTCATCACTCTTATTTCTGTACACATTAAGGTCCCACAAAATGTGAATGAAAACCTGAAAACAGACAGAATGTTGCTGTTACACACATGATAGATTTTACAAAGAAAGGCACATTGGATGAGTTAAATATTCGCTTCTATCAAATGGAAAATGATAGAAAATCAGTGGTGCATTCAGAGACGGCAGAAGTGCAGATTGGTGAAGTGTTGAAGGAGGAAACTGACATCGCCCTTAGCTGTCAGCACCAAGGATGTCTCCAGTGACTCGCTTCCTCCGGGCTGAAGGTGTGTCGCTCTTCCTATCAAAAGCATCTGCTCCATTGTCTGTTAAAAGTGTAATGTGTAAAAATAAGTGTTAATAAATGTATATTTGTCATGTGTTTAACATGTCATACTGAAGGTGGCTGTGTGCTCCTACAGTACGATATTATCACATCACCAACACAACGTCTTACAAACGCTGTATATCGACCGTGAGCATCTTCAAAGTGCTCTACTTTGAGAGCATTGAGCACATGTCAACACTTACTTTGTGGTTGGAAAGGTAAGCAGAAAACCTTTAGCAATTAAGGTTTTCAGTCTAAAGTCTGATGGCCCTGGCCAGGAAAATCAATACACACTGTGCTAGTCAGAAAATATTCTCACTCGGGTGAATAAAGGATCCAGGTCGACTTCAGAATATCATACACCGCCTGCAAATCTGTATGCTTTTATGTGCCAGTAAACATCTGAATGGCATTAGGGGAGCGAGCTGCAGTACTGCTTATTCACCGTGGCATTTTGTGCCACGCAAGCATGTTCCCGGGCAGCGTCAGGCGCCCGGCTGCCTTATGAGCTTGCGTAACAACTCATTAATAAAGTGGATAGGGACCAGAGTCACATCTTCAGCACATTTCATGAACTCGCCCGGGTCTGCAAATGCCAGTCAAAGTGATGCAGTGGTGACGGCCGGAGCTCTTTCTGTCCACCCAAGTCATATCTCTAAGTGAGGATCCACGCTGAAGCATATGGGGGCCGAGAAAAAGCCCTGGAGCTCGGACCCCTCCTCCTCCTCCTCCTCCTCCTCCTCCTCTGACTTTTGACGCAAGATCCAGACTGTAATAAGAGAAGCCGAGCATCTCTGGCAATTTTTCACAATGACTCAGCCATCAATCACAGGACCAGCTTTGTGAAAATGGGCTCAATTCTTCCTTTTCTTCCTACAAAACTTAACACGGAGGATATAGTGAAAATGAAAGAAGTTCACTCGTGACTCACCATCACACAGTCATCAAATGAATCTACTGGGCCGCTGGGAAAGTGTACAGCACTCAGATTGTCAGTTTAGTTCTTTATCTGTGTGTGGCTGAAATGTTGGATTACCTGGTCATCATTTACTGGTATAACAAACACTGGACAAACTTTAGGAAGCTATCGACCCTGATAGTTTTCTCAGGAGTTGGTCGGGGAGGAGCAGCTCCGGTGGGATGTTCAGGTGGCTCCCTCTCTGCTGACAGTATCTGTAGGAAGGTTTGCGAACATGCCACCTTTATAAAATCGGTACCTTGTTCTGTCCATCGTGGTCAATAATCGCTCACCACAATCATCTGATTCACCGCTCCAGTTTTCAAGCAGCAAGCCAAAATCTTTTGGGTTTACAACAACTTGAATTAGCAAAGCGACACTGAAAGGGAACATGAAGAAGTGAGCTTTGCTGTAAGCGTGCGCTACACTCGTGTTCATTTTGTTTTCTGACATCTGGACTCATGTTTCTGCTCAATTATTCACGTTCCTTTCAGCTCTGTTTTTGGTCTCCACCAACACCTTGAGAAAAAAAAGACAAATATCAGACTCGATTATGTCGACGAGCTCGCTGCTAACTTTGTCAGCGTGTCAACTGGAGCTGGGAAACGGTTGCAAACAATTAATCACAATGACAGCGGTGGGACTGAAGCTAAACATGAAGCCAAAGAACAGGTGAAAGGTGCTAAAACGCTCCGAGCAACAACACTTTTCACATACCACAGTCATTTAATCCATTATTGATATAAGAATATTGATGTGTGCAGCTTTAAAGTCAAACAATTTACGTCATTTAGTTCCTGAAGAAGATGTTGATCACACTGTCATCACAACCATCAGCACTTAGACTGAACAACACTGAACAGCTGACTCACCTTGTTCTTCATGTCTTCTGCCAGGACGGATGAGTCCAGGTGACTTTCACGTCTCCCGCTTAGCTTATCAAACCCATGTAAAACATTCAGTATCTGTAAAGAATTCATTGGTTACACCAGCAGTGATATTGAAATATTTATTACAGCTTATGAAATCACTGCTTCTATTGTAAAGCAGACCGGAGCATACAGAGCACATCCACTGTTGCTGGGCCAAGATTTATTTGGCACTGAAATGGACAGAGGGCTAATGAGGGATATTAACTCATAATTAAAAAAGAAAAAGATCGTTCCATCATTCGGAGGTCCTTCCCTTCACTGTGAGCCGTATAAAAAGTGTTCCAAGACCCAGACAAAACACCAGAACTTTTGTCATAGCTAAGTGATGAATCTTAATCAGTAATTTATTTGTTGGCAAACAAGTTTCACTGTTACAACAAATATTAGTTATGAGGTCATTCAACTTGGAAACCATTACAAAAAGGAATAAATAAGAAGCCATAATCATAGCCAATAATAAAAACTTATCTGTGCCACTAAACTCACTTCCGTCCTCCTCCCGTTTTATCACCGTTTATTTCAACAAATAAATAAATAGACTTTTCTCCTCGGGGAAGAAAAAAGAAAAACACTTCCAGTTTTTCTCACGCCAAAAGCTCTTTCTTTAATAAGTAACACAACCATCGTTCTTTTGCATACAAGCAGCGCCGAGTGCTCGTCAGTGTTCACTCTGTTCTCTCTCTGAGGAGCACAGGCCTTTCTGAGTGTCAGTAAAGAGGCAGAATGCACCATGAACCTTTCTGAGGGACATCTCCTGATCGGTCTCCTCGACGATCTGCGAATCAGAGCTCAGCCATCTACACATTTTTATATTTTTTTTTAAAAGGGAAAAGAAATCAAACTGAAACAGAAGAAAAAGACCTGAAAACAAAGGTGATTATGTTGCACGAAAATGCCTGTACGACAAGTGTTCTGCTGTGATGCTCTTCTGTGTTATTTTGCTTCTGTTGAGATGGTAATTTCTCGGAAAGTGATTAAAGAGGAAAACAAAAAACAGACTGGTACCAGAAACCCATAAAGGCCAGCACAACAGAACAGAATTGCTCCTAACCACTACATTTACAGAGACAAAGGGTTTGCTCGGAACAAAAAAAAGCATACTATTATGTGCAATGCTAGTTATCTGTACAATTACATAGAAATATCTCATAATTCTCTTATTAGTTTTTTTTCTCCCTCTTTTCAACAACTGTTATTACAGTAAAATGAAAGAAAAAAAGAACAGCTATGCTTGAAAGCATACGATCAATAATTCCTTCATGGTAATTGTTCAAAATGTGTTGTTGTCGCTTGTTTTTTTGTTTTTTTTTTGTCTTTTTTTTCATTGAAGGGACACTTCAGCAAACAAAATGTGCTGCAACTCACCAAAGAGGAAGAAAATCTTTCAAAAAGTCAATATAGATACAGAAGTATAATAAAATAGTCCTTCTTTTAAATTTCCCATTTACTCTGGTGAAGTCTACGGTTTAGACTCGTGTAGCGCGGGGCGACGCCGCTCCTCTCCACCGTCAGACTGTGTCTCTGAGACCGAGAAGTCCTGTGTGGGTAACTGTCTCTTTTCACACCGAGACAAAACACGCCAAACCACACAGGGTTTGGGAGGAGGGGGGAGGAAGGGGGGAGGGGACACACAACATCAACAGATTCCTGCAATGTCTAACCGGATATAGTCGCGTTTTAGCCCCCATACGTAGTAATTATCATCCTGTTTGTGTTCAGCAACAGCGAGAGAACAGTTAATTGCTCCGCGTCAGTCCTCGGGACACGATAAAAAGAAAGGCTACCACTGCCAACGACTGATGGAACGAGGGAACACGGGGGAGAGAGGAGGACTACAGTAACAGGGGGACACTGGAGGAGTGGGGGGTGTTGGGCCTATAGGCTGGTGACCAGGTGCGAGGGCTCCTGGTGGGCCTCTTCTGGAGATAGATCCTCTTTGTTTGGGGGCACGATGAAGCCATCGCTGCTGCCCCGCCCTAGCTGGTAGTAGGAGTGCAGCTGATGGAGGTGGTTACGTGAGCCCAAGTTGGGCATGCTCTTGTAGTAAACGTCGTCCAAGCTGGCCTCCGGGCTCTTGGCGTCGCCGCCGTCCTTGGAGCCGTCGGCAGACTCCGCGGACGCGTCGGGCAGGCCGGACAGCATGGGCATGCTGGTGTAAAGGGAGTCTCTCTGGTGGCTGTGGCTGGGGGACGAGCCCTCGTCCTCGGTGTGCTCGTTTGTGAGTAAGGGGAAGAAGCTTTCGCTGTTCTCCTGGGGGATCCTCCTCCGGGACGAGGAGGAGGTGGTGGCGGACGAGAAGGGATGGTGGGGCAGTGGGAGGGGTGGGGGCACTGACTGGTGGAGGTGATTGTGAAGGTTGTCCACCGCCTGCAGCGTCGGCGGTGGTCTTTGAGGCAGCAGCGGGGCGTTGGACTCCTCGCGGATTAGCTCTAGGCCCAGGCCTTCGTCGTGGTGCGGACCAAAGGTGGAATGGTCGTCCAGGCTCAGCGCAACATTCATGCCCATCCCCACCCCCAAGCCCATCCCGTAGCCGCTGTCCTTGCCACCGTTGCTCACATTATTGACCAGCTTATTCATTAGGTTCCGGTTCTGCTCGGTGGAGCGCTCGTGGGAATTGTTGAGGTAGGAGGGGATATAATTGGAGGTGAGCTCTTTCAGGATCTTCTTCTCCAGGGTGGTCTCCTTGTGGTTGTAGCCCCGGTCAATGATCTGGACGCAGTCACTCATGTAGTCGGCGCTGGCGATGCTGTAGCTGTTGCCATGGTTACCATTCAGTGGTAGAGTATCCATGACACTTGTATCCCGGGCATTGTTCAGGATTCCCTCTGGAATGACAGACATGGGTTGGGTTGGGGGGTAGAGTGGGCGAATGAGTAGGGTGAAGTCTGATGGGATGTAATTGCCACAGCTAAATGTCAGCCATTTTTACAAACACAAATTACTACAATACTGCAGCGCTTTTATTCTGAAATCTGTCCTGACCCTCAAGCACTCTCAGCATGTCAACTCTAATAAGTGCACTTTGTGGGACCCTCAGTGTTTGTAGACACACAGCACAATATTTACAATTCAATCTACATTAACATCCTGTGTAATGCAAATTATGAACATTATACACACTTACCTTGTTTTAAAAGAATATTTTCTAAGACCCAATTTCACTTTTCATGTCATCTTATAGATTATTCTATGGCGGTGATGAAAACACTGATATATGTGTGACACGAGCACAACACAGAGCTCAAGCACAGCACAAACACACGACGCTTAAAGCACTCAAATCAAGCACAGACAGAAATCACAGCCATGCATTTACACTTAGAGTGAACACACAATCTATAGCACCAGCTGTAAATTTGGACCCCCGCCATATTGTCCCGTATGAGCACTGCATCGTGTCATCTAAAGATAATTTAGTGATGTCTGCTTTGTCCGAGAGAACACAGCCAGACGTCTCATGAGACATGAATTAGCTGAAATATCTCAGAATCAGCCCACACTGAAGGAGGGAGCCTCTCTGTTCTCTCTGCTGCGTGAACATGTAGATTTCAGATTTTATCAGTCGGGCCGTGTCCACGCCATCAACATCAAAGCAAACGTTTGACGATAATTCAAACCAGCCCGGACAAGGCCGTCCACGCGCTCCGACCTTTTTGAAAATTTGACATGACGCATTTTCTGAGACCTTCGAGAAGTGTATTAGCCTGATCAAAGTGAGGGGTGAAAAAAACACAAGTGCGTGCACAAAGGCGCGGATGTTCAATATTCGCTGGAAAGAATACAGATCAATTCCTATTGATGTGCCTCATGAAATGTTGAGGTGAGTCTGGATGTCGACTGTAATTGGATTGGTTTCTTCGAGAGTGTGGTGGCAGACGGGCCGGTGGATATCTGCCTGCACGGAGCAGCAGACGCCTGAAGTCTAGCTCGAGTCGTGCACACTACAGCGAGCAGAGGAACTCAGAATGTCATTTCAACTGATTTTCAGCAGCAGCTCGATTTAAACTGGTGAGGGCCTTTGTCATAAAAGAATGCTATTACTTCCAAAGGGAATGACTTCTTTTTTTCATTAGCCCTTTGTCAGCACTGAGTGAAAAGAAAGTAAAGCCAAAGTCAATTACATTTGATAAGCAATGTTTAGTTTGACTCCCATACTTGTCTCTCTGTAGGGCTCTTTTAGGGACAGCATGAGGGGAAGGAAAGAAGAAAAGAAAACACAATAAGCATAACAGTGACAGGTAGAAGAGAAATGTGCACAAACAGTATGCTGATGACGCATCAAGAAAATGTTCTCTGGGATGCAACTGATGTCTGTCACCATGCAAATCTTTGCACAGAGGAAAACCACAAGATATCTGCTAACAAATACAGAAGAGAGGACTTTGCGCTAGATCATCGTGCTAAAACATGGCACCGGTGCTTGTGCGTCAAATGCACCAGTAAATCTTTTGACGCATTAGCATTTTCATCCTTTCAGATATTTCTTTTACATCTACGGCAGTGTAAGTGAGTTATAGCCCTCTGTCACCAGCTCCCATGCAGCACTTGTATTGCATACATAAATTATCAGCTGATCAAAGCTCGGTTTTTACACCAGTTTCTCCGTTTTACAGACTCGCAAAGTTACAGCAGCCTCACATTGACTGCCGGGAGTTGGAATGAAATCGTGCACGGGGGGAAAATAGCATCCCGATAGTCGGACTGATCCCAGAGTAAAGTGAGTTTCTTGCTGCCGGATTAGAGATGGGTGCTAATACTCTGAACTAATATCTAAAAACAAATACAAAATAATGTGTAGATGGAGCCAAATCTTGAGTTTATGAATGATCAATTATAAACGTTTCAAAATAGGGAATTATATTTGTGAATCCATTAAAAACACAAAGAGCATCAAATTAAAGGCCATCCTCATGTTTGTTCTTCAGATTATTCTTTTTTTTTGCATTTTGAACTTGTGATATCAGATTGGATGACATTTATCGCGTACAACGATGTTTAACATACAAACGGCAGCGTAAAAACTAAAAATAGAGACACAGAAGAAACGGCACACAAGCTGCACTGACAACATTAGAGCACATTTAAAGTAATGACTGGGAATGTATCCGGCTCGCTGAGGGCAACCACTCTCCATCATTTTTGCAACATTTATGTCGGCCAAGCGGCCGTGTCTGAGTGGGACTTATGTAACCCAATTGCATGCCCCGACCCGAAGCCAAGATACACCTCCAATGAAAAACCCCACAGCAAAACAAACCTGCGGGGTTTTTGTGATAAAGCTACAGTTTGTTCAATGCTAACACAGAACATCTAGAGCAGTGTTTTTGTAATCAAAGCCCTGTAAAAACCCTCGAGGGGGAAACTGGCATCTCAGCTTAGTGCAAGTCCATTACTTTTAACTCTCCAATCCTGAAGTTACTCACTGTTCCCGGGTAGGAACAAACATGTGCAGCCTCGCAGCTTCTCCAGGACCAGACATTAGAAAAACACTGCCCCAGCCACAATGTAAAAGAATGAAAAGAAGCTAGCACACCTTGTGTGTTGTACATGCCCAGAGGGTTGTTATAGACTGCCGATTCCCCAAGCAATGTATTATAGGGATTGTTAGTGCCATGAGGACGTAGGAGTGCATTAGGTATAAGATGGTTAGCCATAGCCCCTGGAGCAGCCAGAAAGAGACAGAGTGAGACAGAAGAGAAGGAGAGCGTCGACAGAGGAAAGGTAGGTGGGCAGATAAATTGAGATATAGACACAGAGAGAGAGAGAGAGAGAGAGAGAGAGAGAACATACATATCAGTTGGGCAGATGCAGCTGAGCAGTGACAGCCATTAACATCCAAATGATCACATGATCATTAATGTGAGAGGTTTTGCTACATGAAAAGTGGCAGAGCTGAACTGACATGGCTAATGGGACCGATGGAAAGTGTGTTAATTGTGTTGTTAATGCCGGCCATTAGTGTTAAGCCTGTTTTTGTGCTCCACATACAGGCAGCGGACTCGTGTTAACAGACATAAATTACAGAGCAGCACCGACAGGGCCAACACAACACACGCACTGCTACATTCCTACTCAAACAGGACACAGTACAATAATGGGATCGCTTTTTCAGGCCGAGGAAATGAATAAAACAGATGCTCTAAATGCAATGATTAGCAAAAGGTAACTTAGAGGGGTTAGTCCTGTCAAGATATGATGGGCTGGAGTTTAAGTGATAGTCTCCTGAAGAATTTATGGGTTTATTATCTTTTAACCTTTCACAGACTAACAACCAAAGTGAAAATCGATGTAAAGAGAGGATTAAACTACGTCTACGTTGGCTCTAGTGAAAGATGCAGTTCTTAGCATGTCTGGCTAACTAGCTTGCATCCACAGCTGTAACCCGTGGACTGTATATAAAGATGGACGCCATGAAGAATCCCCAAAAGTGAAGCCAAAACATCTCAAATGCCCTCTGGTAGCATGTGCTATCAGAGTTTAGGCTAACGTTAGCTAACTAACAAAAGAATGAGATAGTAAGTATTTAAGCTCAGCAGCCAGGTGGGATTATCTCAGAAGAGAAATAAGAGTCGGACTTTCTGTATCAAACCTTTGAATGAAGCTAACGTCAGGCAGTCACCTCGCTGACCGTCATGATTTCAGCCTACAAAATCACCTGTTTAGAAATGAAAGGCCTGCTTCTGTCTTCCTCCTCCTGAAACCACGGGGGGTAAATCTGCCACCAGTCTCATTTTAAACTGCAGACTGTATGTGCAGCGTGAGAACAGATAGCTTGAGAATCATGCAGACGTGGTAACAGCCTTGCGAACGGTCACATACTGCACTATTACCATTACTTTTCTTGCCATTGCCAATCTTGTGGGCTGAAGTGGTATAATATTTCCTTTTTTTTCCCACAAAGAGCAAAGTTCACATTCTGTCTGATTCTCTTATGTGCCATCGCTGAAATAACCTCTGAATGAAGTGTCACGTCCTCTCTTTCCTCAAGATGGTCATTACTCTGCTCCGGCCTCGCCTCCTTCGCACAGACAGAACGGAGGCTCATTTTCTCCTCATGCGTCGCTCGTCCTCAGATACTTGCTGCCAGGATGTTGCCCGGGTGACTCATCAGTTTCCCCAACCACACACAAGCCGCACCAAAGCAACCTTCACAGACTGAGCCCCGTGATTAGCTCCAGATTTGAAGGCTGCAATCTTAAACATGAATGGCGCAGATTCCCTGATGTTTGTTTTTCTTAGCTGTTGATAAAAAATAATTTATTTCCGAGCTTGAATGCATCGTGTGGAATATCAAGTGTGCCGAAAATATTTGGGACTCGCGCTCATTTCCTGTTTACACGATGTTTCTTCCCCCCTGTCAACGTGAGATGATGCTATTATTTTTAAAGCAGTCAGACTGAAGATTTATGAGGGCGGAACATGCATGTGGCTTCCTCCAGCGCAGGTAAACACCTTTTATCTGAGCTACGAGTACACAGCAATTAGATCCTCTGGCAGAGTGTGCTGTTATTTCCTAATGCTCTGAATCTGTCACACCGATAGAGAAAGGTTTTTTTATTGCCTTGTGATCACCCCGATCTTTTGAAAAGTTCTTCTTCTCCTTTTTTACTTTTTGACAACATCACTATTTTCCGCCCTGAAAGAGCCTCCTTAATAAAATGTTAAAAAGAAGCTGTAATCTCTCAGCGTTCTTCACAATTCTTCGCTCGAGTTTAGTATTAATTAGGCATATTATCATTTTGCTGGGAAATCGATGTTGTTTTGATTTTAAAAAGCAGTAATTTGTTGTCGCTGCTGCTGCTGCTGCTTTCCCTAATTACAGAGCCTTCCATAAGCAGTCTTGCGACGACTCTTCCCCTACTTATTGTGTCTGCGTTTGATAAATTGGACAATTTCCAAAACCGCACTGATTGTGTGGTGCAATAATCCCGAATGCTGGGATAAACTGAACATGCAAACGCTATCAAGATGATTGCATGACTCTGCTCTCGAGGAGAGCGCAGCCAGAGTGTCAGCTGCGAGCTCGCTCTCAGGTGCGAGGCGGTGGCGGTGGTGGTGGCGTCGGAGGGTTTTTTTCCAGCAAGAAAAAGTCTCTCTTGAACACATAATTCCTTAATAACAACACAGGAGCAGCCAGTTCTATTTGCATCTGCTCCTGATGACACTTGTGATGGGGAGACACTCTTGAGCTCTTGAGAGTGTTGTCTCTATCAGATCCAGCCTGGAGAGAAGCCAGGGGGTGTAAAATTAATAATTTCTATCTCCGCCTTTTGCCTTTATGGAAGATCCGTGTACGCTTCTCCTCCAGCAGCCGACCCAGCGCTCCCACCTCCCGGCCCGACTCAGCCTCTGTGCCACTGAGAAAGGCTGTGTCTGTTGATGGTGCTGAGCTGAGTGCCTAATTATTGAGATCCTGACACTTCCTCCCTGTGTCGAACATTAATCCATCATTGTAACTATGCATTAGTGTCTATGCAGGCAGGCGCCCAGAGCAAATTTAGAGAGTGAGCAGTGTGGAACTCGAGCCCTCCATCAAGAGAGGCGATGAGCGGGGAGAGTGTTGGGGAGGGAAGCCAGCCAGGACCGTCTCTGCTGCTGCTGCTGCTGCTCGATGCTGGATGCAGCCTGGAATCCATTTTCTGTGTAACCTGAGAGACTCTGAAGTTAACTCTATTCACTGCGCTGCTGTCAAATGCATTATGGTAAAATACTTTTTATTAACGTGTTCCTGCGAGGGAATTCCACTGAATTGATTTTTTAGGTTAGATTTTTTATTCAGCACTTTCCCTCGGAGCATGCCCAGTTTCAGACTCAAGGTTTCTGCAGCCAGCTAACATGATGCTGCGTTGCTTCTTGACACGGGGGGAAGACAGAGTGAACGTTATCCATCTTATGGCTGCGCCGAAACTACAATCTTCATAAACAGGCTGATGAAATGCACGATGCATCAAAAATAACATTTACTCTCTCTGGTTTGTTTTTTTTATTGTCTGGAATGAGATCCTGTCTGTATCGTCCTTTAAATTACCAGACGGGGGAAATGTCTTTTTGATGCCTCAAAATAACAACATAATAAACAATTTTCCTGAGCAGCATGACACCAAAGGAGGATTTTATCCTTTCAATCAATGCCTTGTATTCACAATCACGCTCTCTTTCAACCAGGCAGACGTGGAGACAAACACACCCAGCGATGTGAGCGTGACATGGCTATTGACAGCAGTTATGATGCATCTCGTTACTCATATTTAAGAACTGGCTTCAGCATTTGGTGATAATTGACAGTTGTGAGGAAGAGTGCCTCTTTTACTTCTAATTTTCACTATTTGCAGCAAACCTTTTGGAAAAACGATTTATTTTGGCTCGACTTGAGATGTCGTGTCCCACCTTTGAGGATGAAAGCTTGTCAAAAAAAGGGGATTTTTAAACTCTAAAGCTCTGGTGACATTAAGTGGAAAATGACAATTCAAGAAAAAGCTTTTATGAAGAAAATGTGGTTGGCATCAGTTACGTAGTCTAAGGTTCAGGCCAGTGCAGGAGGAGTTCGTACCTCTGTTGAGTGAGGCGGAGCTGTTGATGTCGCCGGTCATGAAAGAGGACTCGGACTGTTTCCTGACCGTGTCATTCCACATTCGACGGATGCGGCTCTGCGGGGACAAACAACATGTCAAAACACATCAGACTCTCCCTCTGAAAGCTCTCAGTAATACAGCTCAACAGTCTGCATGTGGAGGTATTTCTCCTCAAAGGTACATGCACTACTTTTTAAACACAGTAAAGGCGAAGCTGTGATGCTAAAAAAGGGCCTGTCAGCTTTCTAACCCCGTATTTAAAGCATGAAACTCGTCAGCTGTGGGGATAAGTAACTCCAATTAAAGATGAGCATTAGTACTGGGATAGGTGAAGTCAATAATAAAGTCATCAGTCAAGCTCTCCGAGTCAGTGTCTCGGGTTGCAAAGGCTCAATCCAAGAGGGTTCATCCTGGTTAATTATGATCGAGTCCCGCGGGCTGCAGCAGAAGCTAAGGGTCTGATATCCAACCACAGAGCGACTGCTTCCTGTCCTGTGCCAGCCGGGTTTGGCAGAAGATGTCAGATTATTGTAGAACAGGTTTGGTGACAGTGGAAAGAAGATGCAAAATGCAGAAAATGCTGTGCAAAATGGATCCTCAGGTCTTTTATTTTATGTGTAATAACAACACTCTATTAAAGGATCATCTTTATACTGACAGAATCACAATTCATTACGGCCGGAGCTTAAAAAAGGACGAGTTTGAGGCAACACTCCTCAGAATGTTTTTTTTCCTGCGATTGCTTCCGACACCTCAGACAGATTTCAGCCTAATTAAGTCTTTGCCGCCACCATTAACTGAACCTGAAGCGCCTCACCTCGCCGCTCCCTCACATTCTCCCTGAAAGTGTGACATTCAGGCCGGGAACATGTTCTTTACTCACAAAAGCTTTAATCCTCACAGACGATGTAAAAATGCAGAGCGGGCATGTTGTTTCAGTCTCTGTCACATATTCTAACAGCAACATACACTGACACAGCTGATCTCATTAACATATTGTACATCATGCTGTCCCCTCGCTCTGGAGCACAGATGGGTTGAAAATGACACTGCTGTTTTTTTTCCTTCGTGTTTTTTGGACAGATAGAACGCGTTCACAGCCAGCGGCTTCGAATGTACTTCGCTGATTACACATTCATTTAGAAGCCTCGGCGTTAGCAATAAACAAGCACATCTTTCTGAGTGTTTCCATTCCTGTCTCGCTCATATGGAGCGACGGAGGTTAGAGCCATCTCGTCAAAGCACTGTGTATAATTAAACACTTTGATCTGTCGGCAGAATCCAGCTTGTATCGTGGGCTGCCACTGCATGCTTGACTCCGAGGACTATTTATAATTGAACACTGGAAGGAAATCACTCTCTTTAGAATATGGATATGATGTTCAATTATAGTGTATCATGGCAATACATCTTCTACTTCATGTCAGCGTGGGAGGAATGCATTGACAGCTGACTTTACAGGGAGACTCGCCACAGACACACAGAATCCACAGATTCTGGCAGAGACAAATAAATCTGCATTCGTGAACAATCCCTCACAAAAAGCTGGAAATGAACTGCAGACTGACTTCCAAGCGGCACATTTCCCCGCTATCGCTCCCAAACAAGGACATATGTTGCGCTTCCCTGAAATCTATCACACGTACCTACACAGCCACCTTTAAAATCTGCTCTCATCTGTTCTATAAGGAGGCGCACATCTGTGTAATGTCACAGATTATCATCTACGAATAAGTAACCTACACTTCTGATAACGCTCAGTGGTGTTCCAGTAACGTATTGAAAGAAAAGAAAGGGCTGTTAAAGTGCCACGCCACCTGTGACCCTGTGGAATAGCGTCCCGGAGCACGAGAGGCGGTGCCTTTTCCAGAGCCGATGGAGCTGTCCACACTCTTGCCGCTGCAGCAGTGAGTGCGCAGGCACTTCCCATACTCCTTACGCACCTGTATGAATCAGAAGCACAAGTACGAGCTGAACATTAGACCAAATCCAAGGCTAATAACCCCATTTCATACTTTTGGAGATGCTCCTCTGGCACACTCACTGAAGCATGAAATGAAGGTAATGATATGTGCAGTCAACTGGTGTCACGTCGCACAGTTTCAGGAACGAGTCGGTACCTTTTTCTGCAGCACACAGTGGAAGATGAAGATGAACATGCCCTGCAGGGAGTTGAAGATGGTGAACAGGTAGGCCATGACCACCGTGCTCTCGTTGACGTACATCAGGCCGAAGGCCCAGGTGAGGCCCAGCAGGCACAGCAGGGCGATCGCCCCGATCACCCACGATCTGCAACACAAACAAGCAGCCATCTTACAAACCTGGAGGCAGATTCAATCTTCAGAATGTTAAAACCCATTTTGATGGCGGATTTAAAAGCAGCTACTTTATTTGTAGCGTGCACGAAATAAAAAATATCCAAAATAAATCAGTTCAAGGTCATGTGGTCAGCAGATAAGAGTCTAGTTTACCAGCGAGAGGGGAGAGGAGGCACCAGACACATGAGGAGGAACAGAGACTGATGAGAGATGACACTGGCTTTAATCTTCATTTTCAGTTTCTGACGATACCGTCCCTTCCTCATTCGCCCTCTCTCCGAGCGACGCCGCTGACTGTTTGAGAAGCCACGGATGATAATAAAACTGCTGATTCATATATACGATAATGGAGGTCTGTATAAATGGGAGGGTAACAAATATGGCATTTTCATTAGAAGACTATTTACATGAGTCCATCACATGTTGGATTGTATTGCCTGAGGGTTGGGGATAAGTGTCTTGTAAATTCTTACTCAAGCTGAAAGGCTGAGCTGAGATAAACGCCCTTGAGAACGGCGAGTCTATTAAGAATAAAGGGCTCTATCTCGGAGCGGCGCACTGCGCACAGAAGTGGCATTTTTTCTTCACCTGCACCCTTTTGGCATTTTGGTGACTCCGTGTGCGGCGCAGTGGGCGAGGCGGAGTTAAGATTAATATCTGATTCTTGTCAGCATCTGTCATCCACAACAGCCTGCACGTATGGAGATCTTCACTCCGGCTTGATTAAATCCTTCTGATCTGAAGGAGGCTTTTCATGTTGTCCTTTTGTGTGGCACGCTTTGTCAAAGCACAATTACACACAGCAGAGTAATCAGGTGACCTTGATGAAGTATTACACGAATAATACCTGTTAAATACCGTCTGAAATAACAGTAAACTTCTCTGCTCTCGTGCGTATGAGTTGACTATCTAGCTTTTAGGTTAATTCAATCAGAATTATAGTATAAGTTTAATACTGCAAAGGCAGAGGCATTCTGAGGATGTGACAGAGGTCAACCTGCAGCGGCTACGAACAACACGATGTAGCTGAGCAGAATCAGGATGTGCAGAGAACTGATGTGGACAAATCTCACAGTAATATGAGTAGAATAACTCCAGCATGCTGTCCTGCTTACTGCTAATATATGTCAAGCATTTACCCATGACACTGAGCTAACTTCTTCAACCATATGTGGGTCATTCCATGAAATCGGTGCCTTTTGTGTCCCCAAGAAATTATCAGTCATAAAATTACAGTAACAACAAACAAAGATGTAATTTGAAAATATAACATTACCATGTCTTCTCTCCTCAATAAAACATCAAATTAAAATCAATTAAATATTATTTTAAATAATAAAAATGATTTTTAAGCTGATGAGGGTGAGGTTTTTGGCCTGTCCCTCACTGTTGTTGTGGTACGTCAGCAGGACTTTTAATTTGTAAAATGTTGGCAAAATGTTAAAATGTTCACATGTACATATTGTTTTAAGTATGATCTTATTGTGAAACGGTGTTTTTGGTAAAAATATATATTAATTGTAATAAATATTTACCAATTTATCGGTGTCCCCTAATTTTACGTCAACCCTGTTACCCTAACCAAAAAACCCTATCAAAATAACGGTACATTCTAGATTTGACATGATTTACAGGAGGTTGCATCATCTCTGAACCAGGATGCTAACAGCTCAGTGACAAGTAAGTTTTGCTCATCTCTGATGTGCTATTTTTGATGTTTTTCAAGGTTGAACCAGGGGGACAAGCATACAACGTCAACCCTGTTACCATTTTTTAACATATAAATCCAAACAATTATTTATTTCTCATAATATAATCAATATGTACATGTAATTTCCTGTCAAAGTACATAGCATGTGCTTTAGCTAACATTTGTTTTAGCTAGCAATGGGCAAATTAGCTTGAAATGGTCCTGTCAACTGTCAACCCTGTTACCTTTCCAGTAACAGGACTTGACTAAAACAGTTATAAAATATGAAATTCCATAGCTGAGATGGCTCAATATAATTTCTTGTCATTTTAAACTGTCTTTAATTCCTGGCTACTGAAAAAATAGCAATTAAATATAATTTAAATTTTAACTTTTCAAAGTTGAAAAGGCACAGATTTCATGGAATGACCCATGTACAGTACATTACTTAGTGCAAACTATACTAAAAATGATATTTTAGCTTCAAACTGGATAAACCGTAAGCTTTTAAGTCGTACTTTTAGCAAACTATGTAACATTAGTTTGAACCTCGTCAACCATTTATTCACGTTAACTGTTTCCACTGCTCTATATATTCAAAGTACCAGTTTGTCTATCTTCAGACAAAAGTCCCCGTTACGAGAGGAGGCCTTTCACTTTTCATTCATGAAATAAGCCCTTACAGTCTGTGTGTATACGGACAGAGCGACAGACGATATGTGACTTGCAGATGTGAGTGCTGCGTGGACATTATAGTGCTAATATATCTACAGAGTGTGTGTGAAAGACACAGGTGTCATTTAAAACTAATCTAGCTGTCACATCGTTGGGCTATGTATATCTAAGACGGGAGCGCTGTGTTCACACTAATGCGGCCTTCAACATGACAGAGCACTGCACAATAAATCATGGTAATGATTCAGAGAGGCAGCGAGATGGATTCGGGAGCGGATTTGTTAATATGGAGGAGTAAATGAAAGATGGCATTGTGGGAAAAAAAAGGGCCCCTTCCAATTTTGTCTTACTTGATCTCAGGTTCATAATCCTGATAGCTGAGCAATGCGACAAGAGCACAAAATCAGAAAATGAAAACAGGCAGAGATAAATCAAATCACAGAACAAGAGACGGAGAGGTGGAATCACACAACGGACACATTTAGACATTAAGAGGGAAACAATACGAGGAGAAGGAGGATGGAGCAGATTACAGCTACATTCACAGCGTCCAAACATCAAGGCCAGACATTCAGACGGTTCTGGAAGGGATCTCTTAGTGATTTACAAGTGATAGCCAGAATTATCTCGCCTTACAGAAATATCCAGCTCGCCTCACAAATGCTGGCAGACCTTCGCTTTTAAGCTGTTATAAATGGGCCAGGTGTGCGGCAAAATAAATGATTTATGAATTCACCAGGGCAACCATTAAACATAATTTTCCCAGGGCTGTCTTAATGACCTGGTGGGAGAGGTACTTCATCAAGGCGATTGCCCCCGGAATGGACACAGAAACACAAGCGGTGGGCACAAAGAGAACAAGATATTGTCCTCTAACTAGCGGCGGCTCTGTTCGATGATAGAGACATAAGAGGTCACGTGAAATGCGTCCGCGAGGACAGGATATGAAGAGGCTAGGACTCGTATCGCACACGGCTTATCTGCTTCTGGAGTTATCAGATAAATATGGGGATGAATCTGTGAGCCGCGTGGAAGGAGCCTCGAGGCCAAACTTTCTGAGGCCGCATAACAGTCCCTGAAAAGCAGAACGGCTCACTTATAAATGAAGAGGGAACATTTCAGTTCAGCTTTAGAGCCCTGTCAGTTCATCTCCCCAGTGTCGACGAGTCCAAAATGGTTCGCAGTATCAAGTTATTTAGGAATTATTCTAATTAAATGTGTAGTTTAATCTGATTTTAATGAATGTTAAATATAGCATGTAGGTAATATAAGCTCTATAGATCCAGCAGTATATATAGGACTTCTAGGCTTTTCGCTTTATTGTGCTAATCGTCGAGAACAAACTCCAAAAATGAGCAATTTGGAGCAGAGAACTACTTCAGACTGTGGCATCAAATCACCGTCAATTTCCTTCCAAATGACTTAATGTGAAGAGGTGCCATTCATCGCTCTGTCAGAGATCATTTATGTATGAGACTGAAATTGGTCAATTCAAATTTGTATGAAGTCATTTTATAGGCTGGTTGGAGGAGGAGAAGAGGAATAGCTGTGATCAGCCCGACAGGGTGTTAATTATTGAAGCAAAGGTATGCTTAAAATGCTAATCACCTCGGAGTGTTTAAGACATCAATAGTGCAACGTTTTTGATGTTGGCAGAGACGTTTTTATCTTTGACATCATCCTCGTTAGCATATTTCATTTGAAGTTTCTTATCTGTGCAGGGAGGAGAGTTATGCACAGCGCAGGCCTTCTCTAGAAAGGTTCAGTCCACCACGTTTGGTATTTAAAGTCACGATGGTGCTTATTGTAATCAATGAATCACGGGGGCAGCGGCAGCCGCTGTCTCCAGCACGCCGTGATGAGGGGAGAAACACATCACACACAATACCAATTCTATTCTACACCCTCTACTGAGAAACGTTGCGTCTTACCAGTGCCATTCTACAATAACACATCCATCATAATAACGGTAGCTACAACGAAGAGGGAGAAAAGAAAAAGAACGGAGGATGAAAAAACAGAAAGATGTTAAAGATAAACACAGCATAACATAAAAAAAGGCAGGATGTGAGTGCTAATCAAAAGCAGAGAAAGAGATAGAGAGTGAAAGAGAGATGAAACATTCACATTAAAACAAGGCAGCATGATGAAATCTGAACATAAAACGTGACATCAAACCATAAAGAGGAACCGAATGGGGGAAAGATGAGACAAAGGAAGACACACCTCATTAAACTAAGCTAAATTGACTTAATTAACCTGCGGTATCATCATCATCAAACCAGTTCACCTTGATGAAAAGCTCATGTGAGAAGGAAGGCGACGCTGGATCTGAAAACATTCACTGTGATGTGTGACGGCCGTTCTGTTTGAATCAGCTGTGATAGTAAAGCTGACAACACACTGGTTAAACACATATCTAGATTTCAGAGCTGGCAGTGTTGAGACGCACGCAGGGATCAGATGAGTTGTGTTCGGTGCATGTTAGAGACTGATACTTACCACTGGTGTGTGATGAAATACCAGTTAATGACTCGTGTGGTGGAGCCAGCGAGACTGAAGCCGGTCCTCTGATCGTGCAGTCGAGTACTGAGTAATGGGTCTCGACATAAAAACCGTGTCAGATGAATGAGGGCTGACAAAAGCAGCGCGGCTTCATCCCATTTTCCCAACGCACGTCTGAAGCGCTGCACACTGTTTGGAAGCCACTAAGACTCGGGGTCAGGCGGTCAGTTGTTTGTTACATTATGGGAGGCCGGTGTAATAAATCATGTGACACTGAGAACTCCTGCGGTCAATATTCTGCTGCAAAACAAACTATGTATCTCGCGGTACCAAGGATGGGTAGCGTCTATAAATGGACCTGGAAAACGCTGACCCAACACGGAGCAGTCTGCCACAGCAAAGACGTGACTTTAACATAACTAAATGGGTTTAATTTAAATGCCAGAACAAGGTGTTTGAATTTGTCCCGATTACGGTACTTTGGATCAGTGTTTTGCTCGATATACCTGCTGTTCCCGTCCAGTTTGGAGCTCTAACAAAGTGCTCTTCTAAGCAACACCGGGCCGACGAGTATATGAGCTACAGAGCAAATCAGGTGGCTGCAGGTGGCCTGCCTGTAGTTGTGCCAGTGTTTGAACCGTTACTGAGATCTGGGCTGTCTGTGCTTATAGAACGTATGTCTGAGAGCCGTGTTTCTAAAATAAGATCTGCTTAGAAACATAATCCACCCTGAGTCCTGACAGTGTTTTCATAGCACAGGTACAGCATGTTTAAAAATGATCCAGACCCACATTTAGATCACTTAAAAGTCAAGTCGTCGCTGGGCGAAACCTCGACGGCTGCGTCAACCCAGCTGCTCAGCAATCCTCAAGCAATAACCCGTCTCAGTTCTGTCACTGCTGCAAAGTGCACGCCACTGAGTCAGAATGGAAAGAAAGGGCCGAATGACACGAAAGGATGTAGCCACTGTAAGGTGGAGGCGTCAAGTTTGGATAACCATATTATTATTAATATTGTAAGACAGTATAAGACCTCATTATAGCATAAACAAAGGGAGCACATCAGAAATGGACAAGATTGGCTTGCAGCAGCTTTTAGCAATATTTGTAAGTCTCAATTCTGCAACTACTCGCTCAGATCACTGATTTAATATTGAATTTAATATACTTGGTTGCCCATTAAAATCACTCATGTTAACAGGAGGTCAACGCTGCAAGGGGGGGCGACAATATGTCAGATTGATCTGCCTGTCCTTTGGAACTGTTTTACTTACATAAATGGAAAATTGAGAGTTACCTCCATAGTTTGGGACGAGTGTCATGCTAACCTAGCTTGTTTGGTCTTTAGTCTGACGTAGTGTTTTGTAATCGAGCCGGTCCGCTGAGTTTTTATTCAGTAATGCATAAACCCTTATCGTCATAACCAAGTGTACTTGAGAGCTGATGCAACCAGCAAGTTCACAGGAGGACGACAACGAGAACGTCTGTGTTTCTCGGATGTGACAAATCTAGTTAAAGCTAAACATCCCGTCTGTCTCCGACGACACGTCACCTGGAGGTGGCTGCCGTGTGAGTACAGGTCACACTCTGGCCTCGCTCAAAAGCAGCACTTAAAACCCGTGGCTGTGCTCAGGAGCGTCCTGCAGTGAATCTGTGATGGAAAAACACAGTGGCGCAGTACAGTGTGGCCCGGCGCAGCTGAAGCAGCCGATGTCACGCTCGCAGAAGATTGTTTTTTTATGTGTGTATCACTGTGCTGAGAGGAGCGGGGCAGACGGGGCCACTGTGCTGAGACACAAGCAGCCATGTGATGCCACAAAGAAACAGCCGGAACGTCGGCCATAAACTAGACTAATGTGTCCAGAGTGGCTTCAGAAAAAACAAGGCAGACTGCAAAAACAGAACAGGGGCCCTTATCCATCATCGCAAACAGGCAGCAAAACAACTTTCCACCGGCGCTAGAACGAGCCTGCCCTGACACCAGGTCGCCGCGGCTTACGTCAAAGACAATGACCGAAAAATGCTGTGTCATTCTCCGGGTAGAGGGACCTTTGAAACAACTTTCTAAAGCTCGTTTCATCTTTAGTCAGACGCCTTCAGGATGAAACTTTTACAACTCTAACTGTACCACTTATATGTGTCATATAAAAAGGTAGACTAGTCGTGTCAACTCAAATGTGAATGGGGTCACGAAGAGCAGGGACAAACCCAACAGCCCGCCCACCTCAGCTCCTCACAGCATTTTACTGTCTTTTAGTTCATTGTTTCTGCTTTGTTATAAGTTACTCAACAACAAACATAGGTAAACAACTAGCTTGTGACAGCAGTAAGTCTTTAGCTGCTAAAGAGCGAGATATTTCCATCAGGAGCTGGTGGAGACCAAAACAGAGGTAACAGAGAGTGAACACTGGCTGTGTGTTAACAAGCTCAACAGATCAGAGTCGGGGTTCATAATATGTCGGTGTTTGGTTCACTGCGTCTTCAATTGGCCCCAATGTGGCCAAAAATGTATTAATGTTTAATATTCTGCTGTGAACCATTGTTTAATCCATCACAGTGATGTCAGGACTCCGTTCTCTCTTCTGTTATCTTACCGCTCTTAACGATGCTGAGTAACCGCGGCGGATTACAACACTGACGCAAGTTTTACACAAACACATCGCTCCTCCAAATATCTTTGCCTCAAGCACAGCTATTTCATCTGGAACTATAAAGGACAAGTTCACACAAAAACTGAAAATGCAATCATTAGTTACTCACCCTCATGCCAGTTGGAAAGTCTAGTGAAGTTTCGTAGAACACATTATTTTTTCGGAGCTTCACATCAAAATATCGTCCTGCAGCGTTCTCCTAACCAGCTGCAGAAGATGGGGACCGGTGGAAACCACTTGGATCAAGCAGGACGAGATGTTTGTCCAGTGAATTTATTGTTGTTTTTCTTCAGGTGTTTTGGAGAATGCTGCTTTTTCTGTGAAGCTCCAGAAATGTTTTGTGGACTATAAAACCTGCCTCTCCATCGGCATGACGGTGAGTAGATCACTTGACAGAATTTTCATTTTTAGGTGCTGAAATTATGTGACGTTATGTGTAAATCACGAGGGAGTTTAACTTACCAGCAAGGAAACTTTACATCTGACTTTTCATGGTTTATTATTGTCACTTTAGCTTTCACATTATCTGGGAGCAGCCAGGCGTAGGCAGATAAACAGACACACACACACACACGATATGAATATTCATCTGTGGCATGTTGACACCCAGATAACACCGGGTCAGGTCTTCCAGATTGTCTCCTGGCCTTTTCTCTCCCGTGCAGACAACAGTGTTCTTCTGATAATGATGGAGACGCACCCGAGTACCTGTTTGATTTTCACCCCGCCTGACACCACCTTTCAGCGTAATGGGAGGTGCTTACCTTGCAGGCTCAGACTCCCGGACCCTCGGGTTGAGTGTTCACAACCTTAAGTGCTTTTAATGAGGTTTCAAAATATCAAAAGGGGGAAGGCGAGATAAAGTGAATTGCTCGGCTTGCATACAGAGTACCATCCGAAACGTCTTCAACATCTTTAACCAGGCGCTCATTAAGCTGAGGGAAACAGGAGGGAACATCAGCCCAAACCGAGTCTTCCTGCATGAAATTCAGCTGTTGGCTGTAGAGAGCGAAGTCCGCCACTCTCATGCTAGAACATTTCTTCCTTCTGTAACAAAACGCCACCAGGAGAGCTATTTCTAGACGCCTTTAATGGATATCTGAGTGATCTGAGTGCTCTTACTTGATGTTGTCCAGGCAACCGGAGTCTGGTTTCAAGATGGCCGTGTGATGGAACATCTTGTAGAGCGCGATGCCCAGGAAGATCACGTTGAGCTGAGAGACAGACAGAGATTCACAGAGGCGGAGACAGAAAAGGAAAAAAAGAAAGAGAGAGAGAGAGAGAGAGGGGGGAATGAAGCCGGGATGTTTCCTGTTACAGTTCCATTCATTTTAAATCAGAGCACTTTGTAGCACAAAGCTGGGACGCGGCAGACGGACTCGGTTTCCCACTTTGCCAAACAGAGCGCAAAATCCTATGAAACCTCCATGATGGTACAACAGACTAAACAGGGAACGGTGAGACAAGACAGCTGCATAGTTGTATGAGGGAGCCTTTCCATCTGACTTATTCACACTTGTCTCATCATATTCACACTTAGAGGCAGCCACAGGGAATAACTGCCACTGCTGCAGCGCTCGCTCGCTTTCACAGTTTCTGCCACATCTGGGAGGAAGCACAAAATTTGGCTTTGGTTGAAATATTTGTCAAACACTTGAAGAACTTCCAGCATTTATAACAGCGAGCTGCCTGCTGTATCACAAGCGATGACAGAATGGGTGGAATGTAAATCTATTTGTCGATGCGCCTTATTTGCCATAAAAATAGGAGGCGCATTAATTCACCTGAGCTCCTGGAGTTTTCTCTACACGCCTGATTTCTTATAAAAGAAAAGCAGACTGTGGAATAAAGCTGAATAACAAGCACAGTTTAGTGTCAAACTCTTCTCAAGGAGCCGAACTTTTGCACTTAACGTTTGACAAACAAATTGTAATTAGTCAGAAAAATGAAAAACGGTTGCATGTTTGTTTACTGGATATTAAAAAAAAATATTAAATTCAACAGACTCATTTTGGTGTCAAATAAGAAAGAAGAAGAAAGAGAATGAGTCAGATGTGGTGGCGGCGCGGGGGCCGATTCAAAACAGCAATTATCAAGCCTTGACTTGCTCGACTGCTGTTTACAGGTGACAGTCAGCCAACAGGAGGTGAGCAGACGAGCTGCAGACATTTTTAACTGCCTCTGTACGAACCCTCAGCAAACTCCCGGAGGCAGCGTTGGATCGGAGCTCTCGCACTTCTTCCCAACACAGATATTCTTGTTTGTAAATCTAAGAAAGCCGGTGGTGAGTCATGAGACGCACAGAGACGCATTGTGAAGGATTACACCAAACTGGAGCGTGACGCTGCTTTATGCATGTTTGCATTTAGCTCCCAGAGTCGTCATTAAGATTTGCTGCTATTCCATATTTTGGGTTCTGCGTGACAAGAATATATATTATTTTTTTAGCTATTACGGATATTCAACAACAGCGAAGTTGATTTACTGACTGGCACGGTATTTATTATGATGGCTGATTGGTGTCCTGGAGAATCAGGAGCACATCTCCTGAGCCAGAGCGATATTTACAGCTTGGCATTAGCTTAAATACTCAGACGAACACACCAGCCTGACACCAGATTTAAAGCGGTTGGATCAATAAAATTAGCTGCTCTTTTTTTTGAGGGAAAATTAGGGCTGTCCTAGTTGGGAAAGAGACAGAAAGTGTGTGCGTCCTCCTTGTGTATCTGCCCCCGGAGCTGTGTGAGAGCCCGGGAGGACGAGAGGGAAAAAACGGTGGTGGAGTACGAGTTGGAACGGGAACAAAATCAATCATAATCGCAGTGCGGATTACTCCAACACTGCATACTGAGCAGAGTTCACTCTCTTCCTCTCTGTCTCCCTCCACCCTCCAGCCTCCTCCTCCTCCATCCCCCCAAAATTGTCTCAGCCGGTGACTGCAGCGAGGTGACAAACTGCAATATATTCTCTACACCCCTCATTCGTTTTTCTGGACGGCTCCGTGCCCGGCGGTGGCATATATGCTCAACAGGGCAGAGAAAAGAGGGAGGATAGGAGCTGGAAAAAGGGATCTCGGTGGACCATTTAAGCGACGACCCGCAGGCTAAGTAGGGTTAATGAGCAAAAGGGGGGAAAGTAGGGGGTGTCACGCTTACCATAATTATCAAGGTTGCTGGTCCTATGAAACTCCAAATGAAGTAGGTGTCCAGGCGAAGCCAGCAACTGCAACGAGAGAGAGAGAGTGAGATGAAAAGGGGGATAAGGAGCAGAGGAGAGGACGGTGAATGTGAAGGGTGGGGGAGAGGGAAGGAGTCGAGGTTATGGCTTCACACTTCTGCTCAGAGGATATACATCAAGTGGGAGGCTGGAGTGACAGAGAGGAATAGGCACTTCAAAACACAGATCGCCGTGAGGGGCTCGAGAATTATGACCATCGGGAGGAATTTGGAGGAAAGGCGGCTTTTAGTGTCAATGACAGGCTCTCATAAGCAAAACAGGTGTAGCATCAAACGGTACGGATGAAACAGGGGAGAGGACGCAGCTAAAGAGTGCGGGCGAGCGACCAGACAGCTCAGCTCTGGTTCAATCCGTCGTGCTGCGGCGGCAGAATCACCATTACAGATGATAATTTATGGATGATTCAATTAGCTCTCGATTCAATCCTCACTGTATCACTTCAAAGGAGTTGGACTGACCTTGACCCCGACACACGCAGTCCTTAAGCACTCAGCACTGTCTTACATGTCCGTGTTAGCCGCCATGACACCGCAGACTGTTATAATTATGTCAATAATTAAATAGCACGCTCCTCCTGACCTCGCACTTCATATCCAAACATTACAGATAGTCTGTTCTTCTCCATTGAGGCGGACTAAACACAGAAGAGAAGTAACGGGGTGGAAGGTGACAGTGCTCCTTTGAAATAGCCTGAAAAAAAAAAAGAAAACTTTGATTCATGACCTGTGGTTGAATTATTAATCTTTTAATCTCCGCCGCTGCGGCAGATAGACGCCTCCATTTTTGGCCACTGGAAAATTATAGTTCATGCAGCCGTGTTGTCATTCAGGCTGACGGAGAGGGGAAATGGAAGTGGCAGAGAATTAGCTGTAATTCGGGAGCATTTTAAGACAAACTGAAGTGTGTGGGGCACTTTAGAGGAGCTGCAGATAATCACCGCCGTACGAAGCGCTGACATACACAAACGCATGCATCAAAAAAAATAGCCGTACGCTGCTGTAAAATGTGATTTCAGATAAAATGTGAAGATCTTCAAAACCTATTGTTATACTGCACAGACACAATGGGGTGGCAAAACAAAGCCAGATACAATGATCCATGATATGATGGATGCTATTCTGGTCCCATTCTCTTGGAGGCAACTCAAAATAAGGCATCTCCGGTATTTACGGCAAACAGAGCCGACAAATGGAAAACTCAGTCTGAACAACCTCAACCGCCACGGACAACTTTGTGCATGTTTCACGAAGCCGCTGACAAACGAGAGATAATACAGTAGGAGACGTGACGGGACAAAAAGTGACTGCTCCTTTGTTGTTCCGGGACTCGATACGTCTCCCCCTCACTCATATCAACGCGGGAAAACACATATGGCTGCGTAAAGATGTGAACAGGCGCAAACAAAAGATGCAAAACATGCACAGAACTCTGGCAGCTCATCAAAGCGAGCGCTCCGAACGTCGCCGTTATAAATTATGCTGAAGGTTCTATTGTTTGTTTTTGCCGTCTTGTTCTTCAGATCATAGAGAGATTTACAGACGTGGTAGGCGGTGGGAGCTGCAGGCGCTCATCTCTTCCTGCCTCCTCTACCTTCCCCTTCTCCACTTGGTGCACGGTGCATCTAGTTTTATCTCCCCTCCCGGTGCTCTGAGCACTGTTCCTTTAGCAACCGAGCAGTAAAAAACGCACACGTGTGCCAGTCAAAACACAAGCCGTGCTCGCGCCAACAGCTTGTGCTGAATTTTCTGGCGTTCGTGGCACCAATCTGCAGCGATCTGACACAGGCTGTCCTTTGAGCCAAGGCGGCTTAATCTGCAAAGACATCTTTGCAGCAGAGATAGTCATTTCGCTGGCGTGATGGCGAGCTGATGACCAAGCAAGTCGCTGAGGCAATGTCAAATATTTGGATCGAGGAGATCACTTGGGGCTCTTTCATTTAATCTGAAGCATTAAAGTATGATCGTCAGGACGTGCATGGCGTTTGATAGCACAAATTAAAGGTAAGCTGTCAGGTTTTTGACCACTAGTGGTGCCGTAGAGCAATATTTCAGCTCCCTGTTCTGTCCGAATCTTTTCTTCCTCTAGTGATGAGAATTCCTGCAATATGTTGGAAAAAGGCAGGAAAGAAGACAAAGAAAAATGCTAGCGAATGACTCAAGACGACACGTGAAAGACAGCTAAGTGCGTCGGTAGGCTACTTTTTGGTGGACAGTGAGACGCTAACCAGTGAAGAGGTGCAAAACACACCTATAGCTTGTTCTTTGAGATTTCAGTAGTTAAACATTACGATTATTAGCAAAATTCTGATTAAACCTTACTTTAGTCATTTAAAAATCACCACAGGGGACCTTAGACAATCCCCCCTCTGTTATTCTGCAGGCTCAGTGAGCAGACTGGACTGCTACAACAGCAACTACTGTAGGAAAAAAAAAAAGGCAATAGTATGTCCTGAGTTTACAGGTGGGTTGATGTATTGCTTTCATTAAACCGGAGAAATTACCCAGGATCACACCCTTGTTTTGCTGACCTCAAAGCACCGTCACTGGACCCGAGCAGAGTGAAGCGCCGAGCTCAGGGGGACAATTAGTGTAATCACCGAGACATAATGATTGGAAATCCCACTTTCCTTTGCGAGGACCAGAGATTCCTATTTGATCCCAGACTTTGAACAGGTGACTTCACACGCTCGCCGACCTTCAGGCTGCCGCCGCCCTTTTCATGTGCTCGATTATCACGAGTCACTGGGACATCTACCAAACCTGGGTCACTTTTGACAACTGCCGGCTGGACATCTTCTGCTCAAAGCGAGAACACCCATGATAGCGCTGCTTTCGGTCCCCAAATCAATTTGCGCCTTCTGCTATTCACCACGTGTCACGCCTCGTCCCTTCCCTCATCCTTCAAGGGCTGCGTATAATTGTTCCAGCGGTGGCAGGCTTTAATTATTCACATGATGCCATGGCTCAGGCGGTGGCAGCTATCACCTCATCCATCACCAAGAACTATGGCTCTGCCAATCTACAAATGCACTGTCTTACCAGTTGCGCTGTGTGTGCCATATTTGATAAACATCTCGGAAGCAAACTGCTGATGCTGGCCTTCATTATTTCCAGATGAGTCTGAGATCAACGGAGGGGTGGAGGGGTGGAGGGGTGGAGGGATCCTCTGCTCAGGCGTTACACTGGTTCATAGACAACTTTGTGTCTCAGAGAAAAAAGGATAGGAACTTACAGCCAGTCTCTGTCACTGCCCATCTTTTTGTTAATCTCCTGTCTCGTTCTTTCTCCTTCACTCTCCATCATCCAGTTCGTACTCTCTCCATCCCTCTGCTGCATTTTGCACATCCTCAGATGCTTAAGGCGTTACCCACCTTTGCATGACATCCATCCAGCAGTACAATCTCCTGAAGTTAGCATTTTTCACCGTCAAAACACTGTCAATTCAGCAGCGGGGGGAATGCACGCAGCCTGAGTAACCGTTGTGCTTCATTAAAAGTTGATGATGAGCAGTAGCTACTGGAGCGTCAGCTGCATGGCTGTTAAAGCCCCTCAAACTACCACCACCAGTTGTCAAGGTGTTTCTGTATAAGCGAGGAAAGCATATGTCTGTTTGGCCTCCAGGGATCCTCACTGAACGCCACCTGATCAAGGTGCGGCGATGTTGAAGTATTATTTTCTTGTCTTGAGGTGAAATATCTACATTAAGTTGCTTTCTGTGGTACACGAGTCGAGTCAAAGGTCATACTTTAAATAATATAATACATCTACAGAGATTTTAGAAAGCTGCTTTATGAATATCTATTTTCCTTAAAACATTATTCTGATTGTGAATCAATCATTTAAAATGTCTTAAATGATAGTTGATCGTGTATCTCTGAGTCAGACGGAGGCATTGATAATGCTTATAGTCTACGTCAGCCCACACCAGCTCTCTTCCCAAATTCTTCAACCCGTGAAAAGGACAAATAAGTGTTGGCGCTTTCGTACGTAGTTCCTTTAGTTTGGTCTTCGTATCCAAATACCTGATGCAACAGTTCCCTCCACTTTCAAACAGTTGAGGGACTCGCAGGAGACAAATTAAAAAACGAAACCGTCAAACTAAATAGAGAGGAGGTCAGGATATCTCCGCCTTCGGTCATTAATATGGCTCAAGCACCAAAACCCCTCTGACACAGTGTGGCTGCCTGGAAAACAAACAGCAGCTCTCTGGTGTAAGAAAACTGACAAACTCAAGGCTTATTTTCTTGGGTTTCACAAGGGTTTTTTTACAGTTCTCATCCACAGCAACACAAGACATTTACAGCTGTTTTTGCAGGCTGAGTGAGTCGTACTCTGAGGGCCAGTAAATGGATGGTGGTGTAAATTCACGATGTAGTGAAAGGATCTGTTGGTTAAGTGGACAAATGCACTTTTCAGAGCCGTCCGTGTACTCGTCCAGTTATTTATAAAGAATGAATGTCAAGGCAATTATTTCTCAAATCTCAGTAGGTACAGGTTCAAGTATTGCATGCAAAAACAGCTTCTGCAGCATTCACACAGTTTGTGAAGAGGACAGGCGTCACACTCACACTCGGTCGGTGCCGTAGCTGCGGTAGTCCACCGCAGCCGACACGGCCACGATCAGCGCGGGAACGCCGTAGCCCACCAGGTAGAAGTAGCGTCGGCGCGAGTGCTCGCTCTCAAACACCTCCACCAGCATGATGTAGAGCTGCACGCCCTCCAGGAACATCCACGTGAACGCCGCCAGGAAGAAGAAATGGAGCAGGGCGGCAAAGACGGCACAAGCAATCTGTGAAGGGTTTAGAGTGGAAGGAATAAAGAGGGAGGAGAGAAAAAGGAGGCAGAATTGAGCATTCAAAACATATTTTAACCAGACACTTTGGTGCATTTCACTGATTTCCTGCAGAGCTGTAATGCCTTGCTGAGGGGCATAATACGACTAAGATAATGGCAGAAACCGTCATCCGAGCGGCATTTTTCTGACCTCTGCGTGTTTGTATCTCCCCGACAATTAGCATTGCTAAGCTATGTTTGGCCGCGGCGGCTGGATGTTTGCCTGCAGTGACTGGCAGCAGAGCGCTGCAGCTTCTGCGCCCATGTGGTCCTGTTTGCTGTAGCTGGCATGGATGAAAGAGAGATATGAAGAAGTGAAGTCAACAGTCCAAGAGCCATTTGGAGCTCATTGCGTTTTATACCCCGGGCCAGGTGCGAGCACATAATGTAGCTCTACGCTTCCTGAGCCGATAGAGATACCTGCAGGCAGACTGTGATTAGCATGTAGGCCCGCACACTTTCTAACAATAATAAGATACAGTACTTACATGGATTGATCTAATTATTGGCACAGTTGAACATAACTGGTGTATTTTGTCACTGAAATGGATTCAATTAAATAACTAAAAGGTTGAGTGGACATTAATTGCAGTCCAGGAGAGTGATCTTAGAGCCGGGCTGTGAATCACACCCATAAAATGTTATGGAAGGGAAAGGTGTAGGCCAAAGCATTATCTTTTAACTTCACCGGGAAGCAGCTCTGCGGATAAACTACGATGTGTGAGCTCTGCTTCTGAAAGTTAAGGAGATATTTGGAGAACAAAATAAAGACGTGTTCATTTATTTCTCTGCGATTTTAGTATTTACCTGCAGTTGTGACCTGAAGGTGTGTGTGGGATAATGTGATCAAATAAAGAGGATGAAGTAACAATCATCAACAGGAGCATTAGGAATGGGATAGACTCCAGCGTCTGATCCTGTTATGAATGTATAGACACAGAGATCAGTTCATACGGTGCTCAGACATCACTCCAGCTAAGAGAGCAAACCTCACTCGGCCTCATTAGTAAGCAGAAACGGCGTGATTGCGAGAAGCTGTAGGTGGGGACACAAAAAAAAAGAAAAGCCCTCCGCCATCCCGTATACATGTAACGACTCACATTTGTCTGCTCGAGCGCTGCACACTTGAAGACGACGACTGCGCGCTGACAGCACGCCTCCTCCACCTGCTATCACAGCTGAGCTCACGCAGGAAGGAGATGCCCTCCAAACTACCGTTATTACACCAGGAGATGGATTAGTGTATTGAACAGCTTAATCCAGATGAAACTCCAAGTGTTTACAAATTGGAAAAGTGCACCAGGAGGAGGCTGGAGGGGGGGAGGGGGGGTTAACGGATGAATTCATGATGGTTTGTACAGTGTAACAATGATCTGAGGACGTAACAGTGTGTGAGGACGTGGGAGCTCTTTCAAGTGTGTGTTTGCGTCTGTGTAACCAAGGGAGCGAGCGTCTGATGAATGAGGAACATCCAATCCTTTTCTATCACTGTTTCTTCTCAGTGAAACAGGCAGACTGAATAAAAAACAAAATTTAAAAAAAGAAAGAGTTCAGGGCCCTCGGCGCTCGCTGCTATTGACCACTCACAGCACAGCGGGACACCCAAGGTTACATTTTCTTACAAATTTTAGGCTCTTCAATCGAGAGACGGGACGGTGAAGCCTCTTCAGCCGAGGTGAATACAAAAGACTTCAGGGAGACGGTCGAGGAGCCACAAGGGACCCAGTTTTAGAATAAAAGATTGCGTTCAAGTTTTTGTGCGAGGGGCAATGAAAGAGACCTTCATTCATTTCCACTCCTTTTTTGTCTGCTTTTTTTTTATAGACACACTTGTAATGCATCTGGCTTATATGGTAAAACCGCTGAGTTCCTTCACCTATATCGGCAAATTCTTTCAGTCAACGCGTGAGACTCCAGATAACCTTCAGTGTTTTTACCCTAAACTTTAAGGAACAGTTTGACAAGTTGGGTAAATTACTCTCAATCGCTTTGTTGGATGAAAACCTCGATTGCACTCTCATATCTGTACTGTGAAGACTGTATGTAGCTGGAGCTAGCAGCCAGTTAGCTTAACTTAGCATAGACAAGCTAAGTGTAATAGCAGTATAGGCTGACTCTGTTTGCAGACATGAGAGAGCATCGTCAGTGGATGCAGTGGTGCTAATAAACCCGATCTGAAGTCTCCAGCAGCAGCAGCAGTCTCACCGGCTGGTCCCCCCGGTTGATCCCCACCAGGAACAGGGACTCGGCGATGAACAGGCTGATGCAGAGGTTCTTGTGGATGGTGTTCCGATCGCTCTGGAGGCCGCGGAAGAAGCAGAAGGTGAAGAGGCTGATGAGCAGGCAGACCAGCGACAGCAGGATGCCGACCCACGTGATGACGTCGAGAAGCATGTCGTGGACGGGGTCTGTGTTCTGTCAGAGAGGGGGGAGAGAAAGTGGTCAACAACACCGGTCTCGTACAGGGATTCATTTGTAAAGCAAAAGGCAAAGCACTGACAAAAGTGAGAGAAATGGCCGACATTAAATTACCATTTTAGCCCAGCAACAGCCCAAAAGCTTTTATTTCCATTGTTAGTATTTTTGGGGGGTATAGTGCTTTCACTCAACCCTTCAATACAGCAGAACCCAGCGAGCCACAGGTGGCAGATATGAATCATGAATTAGTCGTCATGAATCAATCTGAAATGCCCCCCTATTGGTTTTATTTTGGACAGGCAGCAAAGTGAAACAAAGTGAGCGGTGCGCGAGGCCGCAGGTGTCGAAGACCGGCGCAACAGGAACGCAATCAAACCACAACACGCTCACAACATGCTCCATAACTTTCACCGTTGCTTTTAGATAATTTTCTCTTTTCAAATAGTAATTTGCCACCACAGCCAGTTTTGGCCACTAAAAAGCCTTTCGCTGACAGTAAATCCGGGGGCTTTACGGGCGAGATAAGGATCAACGGCGATTCCACCACAGCCATGAAAGAGAATTTACATCAGTCCATAAAAAGCCAAGTGCACATCGGGATTCTGGGAGAGCTGCAGGAAAAAGGCGACGCGCGCTAAAACAGCAGAGTCTGCACAATGACTGACTTCTGTGGCCCAAAGCGAAATAAAACAAACACATTAGGAGCAGCCTCCTGCCAAGAAGCTGCCATGGGTAAAAATTGGAGCCTGTTTGAATCCCAGCCTAATTAGGAATGTGTAATAGGTGACATCTTGTCAATAAGTTCAGCACAAAATTTTTGTACGACGGCTTCTTTCCTGCTCGAGCAGCAAACTTCAAGGTGGCTCCCAACATGGGGCTCTCGTGCCCCACAGGGTGTGTGCAACGACTTACAGGGAGCTCAACAAATACGATAAAATAGAGATTATTCTTTGATTCAAACAGATATTAAGTCTTAAGCTCCACATGACACTGGTTAGCATGTGAGCTGAGGCTGAAACAGTTAGCTAAAAGCATGAGCGGATCCATGTTCCCAGGCCCAAAGGTCCTAATGCTCTCTGGGCCTGTGTCTTCAGTGTTTTAAGTCCTCAATGTCCTATGTTCCCAATCTCAATATTATGTCACACACACATTCACCCTCCTTATTATTATCAGGTCAAATAACCAGAACATTGGAGCCTGAGAACATAGAACTGGGGAATATTGGAACCAGCTGAAACAGCTAAAAGTAATGTTAAATATTGGTGGAAATAGCTGAAAATAATGAACTGTGAGCATGATAATGATTAAATGGGAACGACAGATAATAATAATAATGGAGAAACAACATATATTGTTCAGATTATCATCATAAAGGTAATAGATAAATGTTTATATTGTCCATCTCCTGCTGCTAATATCCACTTTTAAAGCTTAGTGTATCCAGTTTAAGATCAAACCCAATGAACACATTTGGAAGATGACAGGTGGAGGCGATGAAGGTTCCTGGAGTTCATCTGACGCGGCTGTGCGGGCACATCTGACAGAAAGGGTTGGAAACCACCGCGCTGAAAGATTTAACAGGCACACGTCACTGAAGCAGATGCCCAGATTCCCTGTAATATCTCACATCTGGTGTAAGGAACTGCTCTGTCATCTGACAAATTCTGCATCATGCCACCAGCGGGGAGGAAGAAAACTCGCCGAGGCGGACGCCAAAGCATGACACGGCCGTTAGAAATGTGTCTCCTATATGTAAAACACGGGGGGAGGCATCAGAGAGCGACATCTTGATTTATTAACTAAACATAATTACTGCATCCAAACATTTTGGTCAGCTTCTGAGGCTTCCTAATTTCCCAGCGGAGCAGCCTTCTCTTTCAGCCTGCTGGGCATTGATTTAAAAACAGGGAGGTTAGAAAGTGGAAGTGGGGGAGGTGAGTAATTCTTAAAGAAACCTGCCAACGTCCTCATCGGCTGTCATCCCTACCGGGACTGGAGGACTACCTGGGTGGAACTTTCCAGTTTTCACCTGACAACTCCGTCTGAATGCTGATGAAGATTAAACAGGCGTTATTTTATCACAGAATAATGTTACACATGCTCCCCTTCACTGGAGACACATCAAGCACTGACTTGATGTACAGCTTGGCATTGAAACACAGTTAAAAATGAGCACAAAGCCCGAAACCTAAAGCTAAGCTGCTCTCCCGTTACCTGTGTGCACATGAAGCCCTGACACTGGATATTAACTACCCACCTTCAAGTACACTTTGGTTGCCTGATATCAGAGGCTGTGCACGCAGTCGTAGCCTCCAGGAAGTAATGTATGACTCAGAGCTATAGTTCAGGAGAAAATATTTGCTTACGTTGAGAAATAGCTCCGCAAAAGCATACTATATGTCTAATATGTCTCTCAAACAGGCAGCTCTTTAAATCATATTTCGACCACAGTCAGCAGGATTTTCCACAGGGGGCAGCGAGAGAGGGACCATCAACATCCACGGGGGTTCTTTCTTGCTTCCCCTCTCTTTATTTTCCCCTTCCTCCCCCCTAAGTCAAGTTAAAGTGAGAAAACTTGGGGGATGAAGTATCACACAAAAGCCTTGTTTAGTGGCAGCGCGGCTAACGCTAGCAGAGAGGGGAACAGATGCTGATCATTAAGGGGCTCTGGTACAATAACAGCCGCAGTGCTCCTTGAGTCTGGGGAGAGCGCTCTTTTGATTTTCCTGCCTGATGAGCCGTTGTGTATACGTCGGACGAGCGGGGTGGGGAGGCTGGCAAGATGTTGCACCGAGCCGACATCTGTATGTGTAGGTGTGTCAGTCTGTGTGGTTTCAGCCTCCTAACTTTAGCGGGGAGCCTACGGCGTGGGTGGCGACAGATGTTGATGTTTGTGCCTGCATGCTCTTGTAGGTGTGTGGCGCTTGTGACACAGGAGTCTGTTTTCAGTCGGCTGCATTACGGGGGTACTGATGCGGCGGGCGGCGCCGGCTGCGGCGCATTGTGAGGGGACCCTCAGGTCTCTCGGGCTGAGCGAGATGCGCAGTGGCTGCAGGCTCTATCCATCACAATCTCACCTTCAATTGGAGAGGGGGGGCCGGGTCAGAGAGAAAGAGACGGTAACAGAGGAAGAGAGAAAAAGAGACGAAGCTGTAGAAATGGAGAGAGAAGGGCATGGAGTGTATCTACACCTGGGTGATGGATTTACTGTGGAGTGATTTCTTTGTTCTGGGAGGTGGATGATGGCTGAGACGTCGCCAGCCACAATGTCTCTGCTGAAAAGTTTCCTTTTACCGGGGGCTCTGTCCGGGCAGGATGGCAAATGATGTGATCTGCAGAGCCTCTGCACCGAACCTCACACCGACAAGCCTCCATGATGGGAATCGGTATAGGGGACTCGAAAGTGGGCAGACGTAATTTGCTCTGAAATTCACTCGCCGTGTCGCAAGGGCGGCCGAGTCACACGGCATCCGTGTTACTTAGCGGGGCGAGGCACATTTGTGCACATTCGATTTGTCTTCCAATCTTTCTCTCCTACATTTTTCTCTTATTTCTTAAACACACATATTTTTCATTCCAGACGGATGCCTTAGGAGATTGGCTCTGCCCCTGATCTGCTCCCACGTAGCGCAAAATAAGGTTTCTGGGCACTCGAGCAGTCTGACAGGGAGGAGCAGACGTGGCAACCAACCTTTTTGCATCGCGCGCTGGCCATCACAGCCGAGCCATCTGAACCTGACATCGCATCATACGCACTTAATCACCATAACATCCAGAGCCAAAATCTCCTGAACCAGTTCTCTGAAATGCTGAGGAGGGTGGAGTGGTGAGGAGGACAGAGCGTCAATCCTTTATACCTCAAAGAACCGCTCTGAGTACAGGGCCATGAAGCCAATCCAATTAAAATGCATAAATCTCCCTATATGCCTCTGGAGCCGGGCTTTGACTCATGAAATACGGTCAGGCAGGGCAGACAGTTGCGCTAAGGGCTAGTGGCCCACTGCAGGGAGTCATGTGACAAGTTCACCTACGGTATGACCAAGGATTTATGATCTGCACAGGGATGAGGAACAGTTGCAGCGAGGGCACATGAATCAGGGGTCCTGGCAAATTCGTCACATTTAAAAGAGCTGGGAGAGAGGTCCCAGCGTGCGTGGCAGGGGTTGACATTCAGCACATGCACCTAATGTCACACTGTGTTCTAAGCTACAATAACCATGATATAACGGCCAAGTCCGCCGCTCGGTTGCTATGGCAGTTAACGTCGTCTCCATCTCCCTTGTCTGTGCCCTTAACCGTATAAATAGATTTGTTTTGAGCCCCCTCTCGCGCTGTGTGTACACGCACCACGCTTATGTGTAGCATCATAAAATACACAACTAACCTTGACCGTCCTTTCTCATCATAGTCACTGTCTGATGGTGCCAGCGTGGAGATGTTCTATGAGGACAGTGATGAATGGTACCCAAATATCACCCTCTCCATCATCCAGTGGGATGCGCCATTGATTTATACTTACTGGTCTGTCGGGAATAGTGCCACTTACCAGTAGCTGAATGCCTCCCTGGGGCCGAGCTCAGCACGCACAGCTACTGCGTAAATAATGGCCTGTAGGTGGAACCAGAGCAGGTCTATATTTCTTGAGCGCATATTCAAAAAGATTGTTTTTTTGTTGGTTTTTAACTCAGTGCCCAGGAGCTATCTTACACTTAAACTCAAAGGCAGACTCAGGAGCTTGAACGGGCATGAACCATGAGGATATCTTGACCCTGATGACAAAGTGGTCTTTCCACTGACCCCGAAAGCTTCATGCAACAAAGAGGCTCATCTGTAAACGATCAAATGATTTAAATGTGAAATGTTTATGTCCAAGTTCAACGCAGTGAATCCAGTCCCCAGACATCTCAAGCATCTTTATTTGCAGCAACTGTCTGAGGGTTCAGTAACAGGACATCTCGAGTTAAAATCATTAGCGTTCTCAGCAAAGTCACATGAAAGTAAAACCCCCCTCACATCACTTGCTGCTCGCAATCATTCGGAAAAGATACAAAAGAGAAATAATCTCTCACACGCAGCTGCCATCTGTGAGTACAGTTTTAATTTGTTTATGCGGCCAACGGCACTTCTCAGCTCGGATCGCAGGATCAGTCAAAGGCATCAGCTCTCTGGCTAGATAGCTCAAAATTTGCAAACAAAGGGCTGGAGTGGCGACAGATGACAGCTTATTGAGCCGAACATAAAGATCTCTGCGTGTCGCGCCGTCATTATTCCAAACTAGCGTGCACACGATCCATCGGCCCAAAAAAAAACCAGACAACAAGATGAAAGATGATGGTGTTACTGTAGCCAGCCTCCATCCTCCGAAGCAAAATTGTAATTACAGCATGCCTATCTGTTTTTTTTCTCCTCTTTCAGAGATGCCACTGAGAAATAAACAAGGTTAGAATATAATCTGTTGCTCTGAGGGTAATGAGTAATAACAATGCAGAGATCAGCAGTGGTATGTGCTGTTGCCATGGATACAAAAACAGATCTTCAATTTATGACGTTTTTTTTCTCTCTCTCTCTACACACACACACACACACACACACACACACACACACACACACTCCCACTTTCCCTCCATTCACTGTGTTCTCAGCTACAACACGGTGACAGTTTGTCAAATAAAAAGCCTCCGTATCTCCCATTCAGTGGCACCTTCCAACAAGCTGCCTTTTATAACATCCAAGTGGAAAAGATAAAGAATAAGGGAAGGTGAGGGAGAAGAAAATAAAATAAAAAAGCACTATCAGTCAGAACTGGGGCGTAAGTACTGTCCACTTCTTCTCTGGTGAGGAATGTTTGGGATTGACTTGACTGAAAGCGCTCCTTTCACTCTCCTCCTTATTTTTTTTCTTCTTCTTCTTCTTTTTGCTGCTTTGCTTTCATCGCGTGAAGGCTCCCATTCTTCGTGACTGCCTCTCTATTCCAGACTCGGCTTCGGCTCTGCAGAGAGCTTAGCGGGTCCAAAAGTCATGCTGCTCGGTGACAATCAGGGGCTCTCTCTTGCTCGAAGGAAAACCACACAATCCCTGACCCCCCAGGAGTCGTCTCACTCTAAAAGTCTGCTTTTTCATATTGAATTTTAGATTTCTGTGTGTGATTATTGGGTTAGGTGCATACTGTCTGTGTGTGAAAGATAGAGTGGGACTGGGCATGAGAGGGAGGTGAAAGAAAGTCTAGTGGCTTCATGGACGAGAGCCAACTGGGACGGAGCTCAGAGAGTTATTTCTTTTTTTTGATTCAGAAGAGAGACTCTGGAGAGACAGATGCCATACCCGATACCAAGAACCAGTCTGCTCTGTCAGCAGCCAGCTCCTCAAAACTTCTGGTGACAGAAATAATAAAGCTGTCCGTCAGCATCAAAACTACGACGCAACTTCTTCCCTGACTGGCAATATTCTCCGACCTTTCCCTCCTTCAGCTCTCCTGATTCTTCTGTTTACCCACCTCCTCTCCCTGTCTTTGTTTGGTTTAGTTTTTCCAGTTTTATAAGTGCTGTCTACAATCATCGCTCCACACAATCCTCACAGCCAACTAAACATTTCTTTAACAGGTTTTCTGCACGAGAACTTCCATTAGCACCTCCCAATTATGCTCTCCAGCACTCCCCATCACACTTACTGTGATGCTGAGTTTCACTTTGTTTTTCTCTGACTCACCTGAAGGCAACATGGGGAGAGTTTTCTTTGTTTTTCCCTTCTGTCTTTACAAAAATAAATTCATAAATCAATAAACACGAACCGCTACATAAACAAAATAAACAGACCGAAAAGTCCGTAACACAGAAAAGCGGTCTGGCATTCTGTTTCACTGCTTCCCGTCCTTCTCACACAAACGCAAGAGTGCTAATGATGTTTTCACCAAACTCTTGGCAACAGAACAAACACACACATATCTGAAAACATCCCTTAAAGAATGCATTTAGAGAGCTTCAAGTCAAATCCTGTCAGAGACTTTTAAATGTGCCTCCGGACTAAACACCAACAGTAATTATTAAAATAAAGAAGAGAAATAAGATTCTCTGAAAGCTAAGAGACAAGATTTGTTTGACAAATGTGTTTATTCTACTGACTTGGAATCAGATCTAAAAAATAAAACACCAAAAGGATCCATCTACATCTCCAGGGCACGGCTGTTAGCTGAGCACACAAATTAGGGTATTTATATTTTGTGTTAGTGTAAGAATGAAATAAGAGTCTTCACTACGTCATAGTTTCTTCACAGTACAATCTCTCTAATCTCTTCCAAATTGACAACTGATAACTTCTTATCTGGGATTAAATATTTAGTATTTAGCTAAATAATTTTGCACATTAGTTTTAGTTAAGGACAAAGTAAGATAAGGTAAGATATTGATATTTTGGATTCAAACATGTCTGGTTATTATAGAATCTTGCAAAGATCCAATATTGAACTCCCAAACGAACCCTTCAGCTGTGTCAACAACATTCCCACATTGGCTCGGACACGCGAGGCCAGGCAGTAAAGATAAAGAGACATCGCTATGGTAGCATTAACAAAGGCCTGTTCTGATGTTGTATATCGACTTCAAAGGCCAAAACATTTTTTTTTTCCATAAAAGCAATGTATAAAATGTGTTTTCAACACGCATTGTATTGCACACAAAACACCAATCGTATATTCTTGCTCCACGTTGGAGGTTTAAAATGGCTGCAATCAATACACACTTCACACTGACGGCTCTGACACTATATGAATAGGGTGTGTACGCTGGCACTTTAAATGCTCGCCTACAAAGTGCTGTGAAGGTCAGAAAACTGCTCCGTCAATTTCTGCCTCTGAACTAAAAAGCACGGGAAATATAAAACATACATTTAGAAAACAGCGACCGATGGGATGGTTTCTGCTTCACGATGCTGCCGTCCACCGTCTGGACCTTTACTTTGCTTGTCAACCAATCATCTGGGAATGGACTGGCAAAGTAAGCCGTGATGGATTAATGCGTTTTCATTTCTCTCAACTGCATTTGGTGAGGACAGGAGCTCACCTTGACGTCCACGTGGGCCATGAGCACTGCAAAGTTGGTCAGATGGGTGCAGGAGCATGTGGTGTGCGTCCTGTTGGTGCCGAGCAGGCGGCAGTCCTGCGTCGACCAGTAACCGGTCATGGTCCTCTTGGAGTAGCTCCAGAACGAGCAGTTGGGGTTGAAGTTCTCCTCAGATTGCTGTTAAAGGAGGGAAAATACAACATGAATAAATCAGTACAGTCGAGTTAATCACACATTAGCTTTGTCTACTCTGCGTTCCTTCGTGTGCTGCGATCTCTATCCGTTCTAAAGTGAATAGCAGGTGGTTTTACTGTCATACAGCATCAAGTGGCCCCATGCCTGCTCTTCATTGTGTTCTCTGACCTTTCTCTTTAACTTTCCCTGCATGAGAATGGACTGCCCCACTGTTTAATGGGCACCGCCGCTGCCTGCGCCGGGCTAACGACAAGCACGCCTCCCCGCTATCTCGCCTGCCATTTCATAAAAAAGAAATCGGTGACGTTGGGTAACACACAGGCACAGCAGAACATAACGGCTGATGAATAGACGCCTCTCCCTCTCGAGCGCACTTTCTTTTGTAGCTCCGGAAACAAAGCGGAGTACGCTCACACCGATCCTTCCCTTTATGACTCACAGCGTCCAAGGTTAAACATATCTGCTTTCTTAACCATAAACACAGCGAGGAGCCGTGGGTTTTTAAGAGTTTCACACTCGCTGTCGGGTAATTAGTCTAATAAGGTTTATCCTCTGTGAATGTAAATTTGCCGCTGATTGAGTTTACCCTTCACACGAGCGGGCGCTGTGTAAAATATTCCACAGCAAAGAGATAAGATGACCCTCTGTCCCATTAATGGCTTTAATTGGTCCCATTAAGTGGTGAGGCAAGGAAGCAAAACAATAACTGGAGGACACATCATCGGCCTAGAAGACCGGTGATCCAAAACCTCACGGCTGAGAGCGGTGCATAAATGTGGGAAGCCATAAAAATAGAGATATTTGGGCTTTATTTTCAAGGGTACAGCTGAAGCCGACCACACACACTGAGATAAACAGGTCTGCAGGTACAATACATATAATACCTATTCATATTCATGCTCAGTTCATCTTGGGCTGCGTCATTTTTCTTTTACTTCTCACTAATATCACGATTATCGCAATTATTCCACTTTGTCCAAATCCACACGCGACACCACAGCAGCGTGCACCGAAATGAAAAGGATTCACAGCCACAGAAGAGAGCAGGGAAGGTTCTAGCTCGTAGCCACGACTATTCCTGAGAGGCAGAGCGTTCTCTTAATAACGCCTCCGACTGCTGCACCAGTTTACCAGAGAACAGGGAGCTCTTGAGATGATGCGCCGGAGTAAAGCGCTCTACATGCAAAACATCAATATTGCATCCAATGAAGTTGAATTAATTGCAGAAGCCGTAATTGCAATCATGATTATTATGTGATTAATTGCACAGCCCTCTGTGTGTACGAATGCACTCGGCAGTGTACGGAGCTGCCTGTATGTTTATGGCAACTTCAGATCCAGAATCAGCTCTCGTGGTGCAATCACAGTGTTATGAGCGAAGGAAGCTGCTGCACAGAAAACACACTCTTTCCAAAAGGGCACCGTTTTATTGAAATGACTCGATGGGAGCAAGAAAAGGGTATAAAAGCGCCGGTGCCCCAGCATTAGACCAACAGTAAAATTACTGAATGTACAGTCCAAATTACAAATTACACTTAAGGCAGGTGAGTCCCAGCAATAACTGCGCTGACACTGCCCCCTGACATTTTCCCACCATTTCATTTTGACATCCGTGAGCTATCGTCCTTTTACTCTCCATCCCTCCGCGCTCGCTCTGTGCGTCTTTAAAATTCTGCCGTTGCTGCTTCCTCCCAGGTCCCTCCTACACATGAGACCCGCTGCAATTCTCTTATGGATGTTCAGCCGCCCTGATAATCGCTGAAGGCGCCGTCGGTAGACAAAACAGGGATATTTCGAGGGTAGCAGAGTGTGGAGAAGATAATGTAGTCAGGAGGGAGAAGTCGCGACTCCCCACAATGACTAAGCAGCCTCCGCTGAGCCTCGATATGACTGATATTTGTTCTGCAGCTCTGGCAGGTATTTGTTCAAGCTAATAAACAACAACATGCATCACCTTGTGAGCAATTCTGTTTTCACACCCCTCTCCGAATAAAACTTCTTAACATTAACTTTGTTTTCTTGGTTGGAGATTGGATTTGCACAGTTTTGTTGCACTTCAGGGATAAAAAAAAAAAAAGAAAATATGATGAAAGACTTCTATCAAGACAGTGTGAGTGCCAGTGTGATTGTGTGTGTACGTACGGAAGAAATAGATAAAAAGCACATTAAATGCAGAGACATCAAAGTAAAAACAAAACACGCCTCGACACAGACTCACATAAAGAGACAGGAAATTACCTGTAGATGTCTGATGGTGAAGATGACGGGGTCAGACAGGTAGACTTTGTTGGAGTCCTTGTTGATGGCAGCCGTGATAACCGGCGAGTTGACGATGACAGAGTAATTGGTGGACATGGCTTCGCTGCCCAGCTTCATGCTGGCGTTCTCCGTCGAAAGGTAGACGCCGATGTGTTTGTACAGGACGAACGCTATCCGGATCTCACCTGCAGGAGGACAGTCGGGGGAAATCGTTCACTCTTCCACAAGTGACATTTGAGTAAAGAATATGTCACACTGCCAGAAGTATGTGGACGGACACCACAACGTCGTGTGAGTGTTCCGACTCGTCCCAAAGGTGTTAACCACTCCGCGCTTTCCAAAACAACATTTAAACAGCAAGCTGCAGCTGCCGACAAAGATAACTATGCATCAATGCTACATGTTGCTAACCGCTATATCAAACCTATTCAAGGTAGACAGCAGCAGCCAGGGGTGCTGGGTTCAGGTAGCTGATACAGAACACGTAGTTCTGATGGTTCTGATGAACCACATCTAGAAAACCATTTTGGTAACACGCTCAATGACGGCCATGTCTACACCTTCATACATATCATAATTCAGTTATAAGCTATAACGTATCATAACAGTATAAATCATCAGATCCTTAAATGGAATAATGTTTTATAAACATCAGTAACTGCTGTATAGGTTATTAGCAATTGCATGACACTATAACACAATGAATGACTCATACATTTAAGTTTAGTGTGAGACCAAAAAAAACTTGCATTGCCATGCATGATTATAAACATTAAAAAGTTTATAATGCCTTATAAATGCATTATGACGCCTGACGTCCACACAGTTGTCCACTGTATCACTGTATGCGGCAGGATTTCCCTTAAGTGGAACCAACAATTTAACCTAAACTAGAAACAAATAGGCCTAAATTAAAAAGACAAAATCAACAGTATGAGCACGGTGTCCACACACTTTTGGCCACACAGTCTTGACTAAAGTAATGTGGCGAGAATGTGTAAGATGGTCAGTTTGGGTCTGTTCCTCCCATGAATAAGTCCAGCTGTTATGCTGGTTAAATGGCTAATAAATACTCTGAGTTTTAGAAATGCTGGCGAAAATAACAAAAGCAATGCTTGAAATATTTTCACTCTTGAATCAGTAACTGTGAATAGTAAACCTGTCCAGTGTCAAGTCTGCAGAAATAGTTCCACAGCAGAAAAAGGAAAAGAAAAGGAGAAATCTTTTCTAAGTCGACAAACGGTAATTTTAATTCAGCACTCCATATAATGTGGTTAGCACTCTGCTATTGGGACGGACAAAGACCAGCATTTTTCCTGTTAATAATGTCCTCCTCTCCTTCTCTCTCATGCACATTTCTTTCCCCTCCTGCCGTCTCACTTTTGAGCACTGATATGAAAGAAAGTTCCCTCCCGCCGCGACGGAGATCACTCACTCAGATGAAAGGAAAACAATTTGGGTGCTATAGCGCTGGATGACGGGAAAATATCCGCCACCCTGCTATAATGATCCGCCGGGGCGCGGCTGGACATTGACTCAGTCATCCAGCTGAGAGGCACCGGGCGCAGCTTGAGTCGATTCTGATTTGCATGAGCTGATAATAAAGTCTAAAAACGGGACCGCATTGCTCCTGAAGATAGCTGTGTATTGTGTCTAACTGCCTCATTTACAGTTTAGAGGCAGTGCTGGAGTGTAACTAATTCTACAGCCAGGGTCCTATTTGAAGACTGCAGAACGGTCCCTGTGCTTTTTATGCAGCCCAACAAAGGACTCGAGAAGCAAATTGAAAGTTATTCAAAGGCATCTGTAATGAAATTCCTACAAAACCCCTGCAGTCCCAATGCAACGCCACATCCAGATGTGAAAAAAAATGGAATTTTTGATTAATTACAGTGCGTGCCAGAGAGATTTTCAAGTCATACACCAGTTTTTCTATTTTAGCCGAGTCACATTTAGTCTATTTTATCACAAGCCTGAATACCACACCGACTGGGGCTGTGCATGAAACATGATTACACTTCAAACCGACAATAGGGGCTCATAAAAGCACGTTCAAAGGTTCGACTACTCACCGTTTCTTCCGTGCTGCTTCAGCGTGTTAGCTGAGAGGTGGATGGAGTTGCCCTGTCCTCCAGTTTGTGGAAACTTCAGATCAGGCAAATTCCCATCCGTGCTCATCCTCGCCACCTCCAGCTCTGCACAGACAGAGCAAACCCAGGCAAAACAGCATTAAGGAAACAATAAGGTGCTTTTTTTATGATACACAGGCTCATAGACATTAAAAAGAGCTGCATACTTATTATTCAAGGAACTGAAGGGGCACAACAGGGTGCAATATTCCAACTGAGGCCTTAAAAGAAACATTCAACAGCATGAACAATACGGTTATTAAATTTCATGCTAAGACTCGAGAACACTGAAAGCACTCGTGTGTCTGTGCAGTGAATATATAGCCAGGGCCTGGTGGCCATTAGCTTAGCTTAGCATAAAGATTAGAAGCAGGGGGAAACAGCTAGCCTGGCTCTGTTCAAAGCTAAAAACAATATTTAATAAAACACAATGTGTTAATAACATTAGCGGTCCTGGTATACACATTTCTAACTGTTTCCTTAAGCTGTGTCATCAAAACTAGTTTCCAACGAGGCTCAGTCCACATTTACACAGGTGTTTCCTAAAGAAGTAGTGTTTGGTCCTTCTTTACACACGTACACGGAACTTTAGGCCACTGACAATTAGGTAGATATTCAGAAACTCTGTTTTCAGTGTTTATGTCTCGTCGGGCAGAGCCGGAGATTTTTGGAATCGATGATGCGTACAACCACATTAGCTTAATTAGAGTATTTGAGTTTGTGGACGGACGAAATTGATGTCTGTACTCAGAAAGACACAAACGGACATTGATGATACAATCATGGGAAAGAGAGACAAAAACCGCCTCTCGACAGTGTTTTATTAAAAATCTCACTATCCAGGAGGATTCTGTTGAGAGCAGTCATTTCCCTGCCTGTTCGTTGTATTTTCTGTAACCAAGTATACAATCTGCATCCTCTTTACACACACACACACACACACACACGCCCAGGTGTACATAAATGGACATGTGACATGCGTTTTCAGGTGTGTGTTAGTCTGGATTGTATACGTGCGGTGCTAAAATGCCCTTTTGGACGAAGATCATTTTGCTTTGAGAGCAAACTTTCAAACAGCGTATATGTGGACGTCTATGCTCTTCTCGTCAACATCGCCCATCGATGCACAGCACAGTGAAAATATTCCATCTTTGACTCTTTGGCCTCGTCCACACATATGCAGATATTTTTAAAAACACATTTTTTTCCTCCTCCGGTTGTAAAAAACACCAACAGTATGAAACGCCAAAGCAGCAGGTGGTGATATAACCTCGACCGTAAGGCCACGGTGGCCGAATCTGAATCGTGCCAAACAAAGGAGACGAGCTCAGACTGTGTGCACATACACTCTGAAAACAGCGTTTATGAATCTTTTCACTCTGGCAGAAGTTAAACTCTGTCCTCAGTGACCTGAAACTCCGTTGATGTATGCGCGGGAGGCTGGAACACGTAGAAAAAGCTTTGTGTACATGCTTTCAGTGTGCACCATTGTCATGATGCTCTTGACCTTTCTGTGACTTATTCGTTATCATTGCCATTAGGTAAAGACCTGACGAGTGCAGCACCCGGCAGCCGTACGTAAACCTTGAAACGCATCTCCAATCACTTCACTGATTCTCTGCAGCAGCTGATTTCATTAATCAATGCATCTCCAACGAGCACTAAACGCAACACACCCTTTCTTGATTCACGCAGCTTTGAAGCACTGCCTCCCTCTCAGCTCTGCGTGTGCCGTCGAGGTTAGCGTCTCGCTACGGGCCTCTTAATCAAGAGACTATCGAGTGTTCAGGTGACATTGTTTCCTCTTAAGCTCTAAAAACAAAGGGTGCCTTTGCCCTCTGAAATAAACAGGATGCCTTCATTTCAAGGAATCTTTCTGCGGTGAAGAGCGGAGCGAGCGAGAGATACAAGGAGGAGATAAAGACCAGCTAGGGAAGACGGGCTTGCTTCTGCGGCAGCTCAACAGCTGTTGTGTCTGAAGCGAGCTCCTAATTTATGGTTCAAAGACTCCGGAGCCATACAGCAGAGGAAAATGAGCTGCTGATAGGAGCCGAGCTGGAATAAAAAGCTCATTCCATCAAAGTTATTACAGTGGGATACAATTCAGTTTAATAAAGCAGTCGAGTGTGCTCTCGTGTGGAGTACGGGCGACCTGTGTGAAGTCGAGGAATTCCTAAATGTCACATGGACTCCCAGAGCACGGAGACGAGTCCGCTGAATCACTGCTCCGTAGACGCTGCACAAATGTCAGCTTCTAAAAGAAGAGGTGAGCAGCGCAGACTCATCCAGGTGGTGGACGGAAGGAAACGGTGTAGTTTATGGGCGGGGTGACACAATTCAACCACAACTGTACAGTCTCTGTGGATACATGTGTGTGCCGTATACGTTAGAATGCAGTAAAGCTATCGAAACAACAGTTCCACATTTCGTGTGAACTGATTTCCAGCCGTGATCAGTCCAAACATTCACACCTGCACGGTCGACGGCGCTCCGTCCACCTCTGCTGCGCCTCCGTACCGACGGCAGTCACTGCCAGTCCAACACATATTAGTCTGCAGCGGACGGCCTTCAACTTGAAACACAATTTCGTCAAGTGTGAGAAACAGAAACTTCATTAAGCCCGCTAAGGTATTCAGCTGATGATCTGGTGTCAGTGGACTATGACACCTCTGTCTTTGATAAAGGTTAGTGCCCACGAAAAGATACAACGAGGCCACATCTAATCCCCCCTTTGTGTCTGTTCTCATACCAAAGCTTCCCATACTTTCTCGTATCAGAAAAAAAAAAAAACCTTTGTATTAACATTCTCTTGTGCTTTTGCAAAGGCCAGGGGGTTTTGGTGATACATTCCTATTCAACTTAGCTAAGACAATACCCCAGATAGCTCCCCATTCCCCGGATTCCAAGCCTGCCTTCGGAATAAAGGAAGCATTTTTCTTCTCCCTCGCTCACTCTCACTCTCGTTTCCCTGTGTGGTTGTGTAAAAGGGCTTACGACGGGCTTCAGGGAATTTCTTTGATGCCGTAGTGGTAGTCAGACCCAAAGGCTACACCTTCAAAGCCCGTTTAAATAACATGCTAATCGGCAGAAATCTGCTCATAAGATTACCATGCAGAGAGTGAGGCAGACAAAGCTCTGGACGAGCACATGCACTGCGAGGTGTAAACACAAACACAGACACAATGGGCGAGGAAATATCCTTCGTCTTTGAGAGCGGAGAAAATAGATCTCATTATCGGCTCGAGCCTAAAGTTGGAACGAGGCCCTCTCAGCGCTCGAGATTTTTCTTTAAAGCGAGAAGAAGCGGCTCGCCCTGACATGGAGACGGCGTCACCAGGTGCATTGTGTGCGAGCTACAGTACACCTGCACACACAAAACCCTTCACTTCAGATGTAAGTCAGAGAGAGGGATCAATAATTAGCTGCTGCAGTGATTACCAATGTTCGAATGGGCCTCCTTGTCCTCATTTAACTACCCTGCATGGCATGAGGGATTGCAGCAGCCAACTGGCTGCAAGAAATAAGCCTTGCAAACAGAGAGATAAGGCCTAGTAAACATGTCACCAGCACATAATTAACCAGGCTACCACTATGAGCTATAAAATCTCACTCGAGTTGAGCAGGCATCGTCTCATTCCCCTCTCCAAACGAGCCCAGAATCTCCTTAATACCCAGATGAATTGTGTGCCAGATACAATAAAATCCTTTTTATTAATTCTCCTTACGCTCGCTTCCTTTTAAGTCAGTAGACCTATATTTTTAGGTTGCCATGGCAGCAGGAGCTTGGGAAAAAAAAACCCCACTTGTTCAGAGAAGAGGGCGATACATCATCACATTATTATTTTTCTCTTAATTCCCCTTGCCCTACTCAACACCATGTGCAAAATAGGTTATTCTAATCAATTTTTATTTTATGCTTTGTAAATGCTTCTCAGTGAAATAAATTCTGCTTTTTTTTTTCTACTAGCAGTTTGGAAAAGCACGACAGGGAGAAAATGTCTGACGACAGAACTTCCATTATCTGTGCTCACTTGGTATTTATACAGCGAATAATCAGCGCTGCTCCCTGATCTGCACGACTAGTAGTTAATTCCGACTATTAATTGACATTAATGTGAACACAATCATTTGAGATAATTGTCAATTTACAGCTGACTGCCATCAGCCATAAGCAGCCCCGCCAAACTTAACCTCCTGTGAGAGAGAACGCATTAATCCAGTGACCTTCACACTTGTTCCACAGTCTCAAGAGCTCTGCTGTCAATATGAGAGCACCCTGGATCAATAGCAGCATGGTGAACTCTGTAACCCCTGAACAACCGGCAGGACCAGTGAAGGATGAAACACTTGAGAAACACCACCAGAAAACATTATGAAGACCCAACCAAACGTTCAGACGCCGCTCTAAATGCCACTATTGCATCTAATTTTCTCAATATCGTAATTGACAATGGCGAGTCTTCCCCAGCTGAGGTAATAATCTGTTTCCCAGCAGCTTGAGGAGAAATTAACTTAATTCTGTCCAAGACGGTTTGCTCATGCAGACAAAGACGACCAAATTAAAGTGCAACTCGCTCGCTGGCAAACAATTTTCATAGAATAAACACATGAATCTGGACTCCACTCAGCAAGTGTTGTGCTTCATTAACGATGTATGTGCAGAGTTTGGACATTTAAGTGTTGGTATCTTTAGTAAAGGAGAATAATATGTATATCATCCGGATCCAAACCGAACCACTCAAAACACCAAAGTCCCACATTAACACAAACAAGCCGACTGACTGAGGCGGCAGCAGAACAGAAACTTCTGTGCCCTGCGAGGTTAGATTACTGTTGTTGTCACCAGAGTCTGGTGGCTTTGAATAGACCGGCTGTGTTCTAGATAAACAAAACAAGGATCTTACTCTTTAACAAAGACGTCTATCTCTGTAGGGGTCCTCTCCATAATGGTGTCGGACACTTCGAATAACAATCTGAGCCTATCAGTGGCAAAAACAAGCACTTTCAGTGGACCGACTTTGACGAGTGCATTCGTCCTCAAGGATTAAGCTGCAGCCTGATTGTCTTCTGATGGCTGCAGTGCCGTTTGTAGGAACACTTCAGTGCTTTTAGTACCTATTTACACACCAAAACAAGTCCCAGGTTTAGCTGAATTACTTAAGTAATTGGGTAACCTAACTTCAACACAGTGGACACACTTGGTAACGCAGTATCACATAATGTAGAAGAGCCACATCATTCCATCACTCTACGTCACGTATGGGTACAGAGGGCCAACAGGGAAGTCAACTCCACTTGGATAGAGGAAAGCTAACATGTTTTCAGCTAGCTTGAGTCTGGAGAAGGATTTCACACATGCCCAACATCTAGAAACCTGTGAATGGGTTGCCATCTTGGAACTTAGTATCTTCTGAATGCATCCACGTATGAAAACACACAATAAGGCACAAGCAGAGTATATACTCACGGATGTTTTCAGTGTTCTCCTGCACGATGTCCGTCTTGAGCAGGTTATCCGCCAGGACGAAGGCTCCCTGCTCCACCGTGTCCAGCAGCATGGTGGCGGCCCGCAGCTGCTCGCCGGTGCTCAGCTCCTTCCACGCTCCCTGGGCCAGCGGCTGCAGCAGATTGTTGACCGTCTCCACCATGGCCTGAGGAGCCCAAATCATCGATTTAGTGAAAAGAAGCTTAGCTGGCCCGGACTGCTTTTCTTTGACATGGTGATTTGGTAAATGGTATGATATGAGTGAGAGCAACATCAAAGTGGGCTCGTGTCGGAAAAACAAATCACACAATCCTGTGGGATTGGGCGAAGACGGAGCGTGAAGCGTTCCCCGTTTTTCATTTGAACTGGAAATTTCATAATCATCATTCTGCCGAGCAATTTCATGAGCCTATTTCCAATTCAGTTACAAGTTCTGCTTTTGGACATGGATGGCGGCAGCAACACCTGAATGTGTAATGACACTGGATATGGTCTTTGGCTGCTTTTGTTTCCTTTTTATCTAGTAGAAGAATTAATTATGCAAATGAACGGGAGCCAGTTATTACACGACTAGAGGCCACTTCTTACATGACTTGAGGCTAGAGTCCTTAATTGGAGTGATTAATGTTCCTCCATGCAGACGATCCCAATACACCAAAGAAGTACAAAAAACACTGCAACGCTGAGACATTCCAATGGATGAACAAGGTGTTCGCTGGTAGCAACGATCACGCCTGCATATTAATAGCAGAGAACAACTATTATGCCTTCCTTAATCCCCGACACAACAATGCTGAGGCTAGTCTGCGAGGAAACAAGAGCATTCACAAGACAAGATGAAAAATTAAGAGCCATTAAAGATTTAAAAATGCCAATGGCAAGATTTATAAGTGGAATACTAATTGGTCAAGCAAAGCGATCCTTTCCTGGTGCCACTGCTCTGAGGCACAAAACGACTGCCCGTGGTGAAAGAAATAAAATAAAAAGGCCGTTACAGTGTCGTACTGTAGGTGGTCAGACACATAATTATTAAAGGCTCCTTCACTGCTAAAAATAGTGACGTTCCCCAGAGGAAACCACACATCTGACGAGGAACCGCTCAGAATTTTGAGAGTCCTTTCGCACTTCTTCAAAAGCCGGTCGACACACTTGTAATCCTGAAGATGGAGGCTATGATGTATGTTAAAGACGGGGTGCGTCACGGCACAGAACTTCTCTCTGAGCTTCGCTTAGATCCCCTTTTTTGATCAGTGGATTATGAAAGGGAATAAGAGTTTTAGCATGACTCCAAAACAGCACGGGGATAAAGCCAAAGGCGATAAGAGAAATCATGTGCTCCAGTGCTTCAAATGAATTCCTATAAAAAAAAAAAAGGAAAGAAAGGGGCTTTACAGTCACAAGTGTGATGAACGGCCCAATTACCTTATAATGTTAAGTTGTATGTTTGTTTCAAATCACTGTGATAGCAGGAGAAGACGGAGGACTGATTGTGTTCAACTCACTGGCGCTGGCAGAGAATTTCAAACAGCACCAGCTGGCTTTTCCTCATTCAAAACATACCCTGCACACATTAAGCCGCCCACACACACACACACACACACACACACACACACACACACTGTGAAAGACTGACGCAAGAGTGAACACACACCTCTGCACCTGCTCGTATACGGAACACAGACAAACTCCTGTGCACAGAACCTGTCCACGTACGCGCGCAGGCAGCCAGCATCTTTGATGTAATTATTCATTATCTGCAGCCAATCTCCAATCACACCTTTTGACATTCAGCTCGAGGCAGAGGTTGATTCACTCTCAATTAAGGAGCTCTTTTTCTTCAGGCGCTGACATTTCTCTTTTCCTTTGTTCGCCACCACTACATTTTTTTTTTTCCAGCAGTTCTTAAAACACCCCGGAATAACGGTTATTTCAGGGGATGGATTGATGGACTCACACGGGCGGCCGTCTCGCTTTTTCTTTTTTCTGTTGACGTGCAGAAGAGACAAAGAATAGCCCACCCCAAAGCCACGGGGAGGGGTCAGAAACTCGATGGAGAGGGAATATACAATGGATAATTGATAAACAAGAGTGAATAAAACAACCGAGGGCAGATACAGTATGCATCAAAAATTCATATTGGAATGAAGATCGGTTTTCTTACTGGCCCCTCAGGCATTTATACGATCATCCGAAGAATGCAATAAAGCTGAGACTCACTCACGGTGCAGCACTCGGACATGCAATAGATTTCTGTGTTGCAAGTTATTCATTACTGTTATTAATATGCGTACAGCGTGCCAGCTTCCCCTCATTCAAACCGGAGAATGAGATTATGATATAAAGACTGGAGAGCATCGGCTCCATGTTGGGAGGCAGGTGACTCACTGATACAGGCACTACACATCGAGTGTGAGCAAGAGAACGGCTCATTTAGAGTTTTAATCATCAACTACTTGTTGCCAACAATGGATACTACTGCTACCAACAATTTAAAGAAGTAAATAACTTAAAAAGGTTATACTGAATGAAGGATGGCCTTTCTGTTTTATCACTGTGTGTCGTTTGTCTTTCGTATCTTTTTTTCACAAAACAATTGAGTGTGACGAGCTCCAAAGAGTCAAATTGTGAGGAAGGAGTGACATGTTGTGAAAAATTTCTGCTTGATTTGCAGGTGATTAAATAAGAAAATTGATACCATCATCAACACCAGCATCCAGTTAGCTTAGCTTAGCACTATTTATCCGAGTACAGTTTAAACAAACAACCTATTAAGAGTTAATTAGTGAGACACAGAAAAGCAGCTGTTTTCCTCTGTTTCTAGATTTGTGCTAAGCTAACTGGCTGTCAGATGCTAGCTTCTTATTTACTGCAAGGACATGAGAGTGGTTTAAATCGTCTTCCTTAACTTTCAGCAAAAACAAGTGGTCTATTTTTAAAAATAGTCAAACTACTTCTTTGAGGATTCTTCATTTTGTTGTTTTGAAATGTTCTTTTGAGCTAAATTCATCTGCGAATTCTCCAAAACCCCCAAACAGAAGCCCAGTCCTGACTTTATCAAAAACAGTGCAGTGATTACATGGTGAGGTTTTATTTTAGCCTGATACAAATATTTTTCAAATCTCAATATTTTTAAAATCCCACCTCTGGCTCTGATGCCAAATACATGTCAGATCTGCATATTTACATGTGTTTATACCAAAGCCTCCACTTCCTCTATTTATTAGGCGTCAAATGATTTCCCCTGACAGATTTCTCACCCGGGGGAATATGCAGAGAGCCTCTCCAATAAAATATCATCGTAGATTTTGGATTGGTCGAGCCAGCCCCTCAATTCCACATCAAACCTCTGGGTAAATGTTTATCTCTGAACCCATGAGCAGTAGGAAGTGTGTCAAAGATGGGTTGTTTTTTTTTTTTTTTTTTGGGCAACAGCATTGCCAAAATAGCTGGAGCTGTCAAGTGAAGCACGGTCTGCCATTCAGGAGAAAAACACATCACTTCTCTCCAGCTTTGTCCATGTGGGAAGTGACAACCACAAATCCTGCCCCAACCGGAGATTTAAAGGGGCTCTGTGTAAATTATTCGTAGCATTCTACATGTATAATTCACTTTGTTTACGGGCACATGTGTGTGGCCGGTCAGAACAGCCAGCGGATTATACCATGATGGGAGAAATGAGACCGTCCCCGTCTCGCTCGCTCGCCTTTATGAGCCCGAGATAGTTTAGAAATGGAGTCAGCCAACGTAAACGAACAACTAGCACACCAGTCCAGTTCCACAGAGCCCCGTTAATGGATAAAACAGAAAAAAAAAAAAAAGATCTAAGAGCCATTTTATGGGACGTTAAGGGTAATGGATGGGTTTAGTTTAATCCAAGTGGCGACATACAAATCCAAAAAGCCCTTTTATGTCCGTGCTGGACCAGGTGAATTCTGGAGCGTACTATTAAAACATAAACACCACATGACGGCTCGTGTTTACAGTGTTTCAGCTTAGTTCCAAAGGGGCTTACTCACTCTCTTGGTGAAAGACGGATAGAAAGATTGATACTACTGCCATCGGCTTGGCTTAAGAAAAGGCCTGGGAACACTGGGAGCCTAGTAATGCTCACTGATAAGCATGTTGTACCTCTGTCTGACCTATATAGGCAAACGAGGCCATCAGCAGGAAGATATTTCTATATGACTGTTGTAGTTATTTTTAATGCCTGTCCCTGGATTGGACTCTCCGCAAAATAATAAGTCGTAAAATCACAACTATTAGCTCAACAAAACTGCTAATACTGAGCAACCAAATCTGTTAGCTGTAGCGTCACATGCACATTTTATCCTATTAGACATTTCAGCGGGAGGGAGAGACAGACGGACAACCAGAAAACCTGATTCCTCCGGCCACGTCATGTTGAAGATGGTGGAAACAATACCGCTTTTGTCCACAGGGGGCGCCAGAATCAACCAAAATTAAAATCGATGCAAAAAACGTTAGCTTGGCTGGACACTGATCTCTTGAGGTAATGGTAAGGTCATGGATAGCAGGTGACTTAAGGTAATGGCTGGCTGGTTGAATAAATAACTTGAGCTGAAAGTGTAATTTTTAAAGTTAAACACTTTGATTTTAGACTGAATATTTACATCAAGCAGACAACCATCGCCATGATGCAATTTCACTGCCAGAACACTGCCTGTTTCTATTTGTGTTTCCTCCGTGTAATCCGCCGCCATATGGGGAATCGTGTTTCTCTCAGTCTTCACGCACGGAGCAGGATAATTGCATTTTGAAATCGTTGGGCTCATTCTACAAAATTTCATGAGATCTGTGTGAGAAATGCATCATTTCCAGCCTCAGTGGGAAAACGCAGATAGAGGGGAGGGGGATGTACCCAGGCAGCACACCGCCGCCATCATCATAGTCTGTGCGGTTGAGTCGTGGCGACGTGATGGTGCCTCGCTGCTATTTTACTGCTATTAGCACACTGCCACTCCATCTGTCAAGTGCAGCAGCTCGCTCTGCTGCTGCAAACTCCCAACCGTTTCCTAGCCACTTTATTTTCCTGCACTGAAAGAACGTAAGCCAGCAGTAAAAAGATTATATACATATATATATATATATATATATATATATATTATTCTGCTTCCTGGTACATCAGGAAATGCTAATCGTTAACTGGACTCACTGCTGGAATGTTCCACTTGGAACAAGGATGATGACTGGGCGTGAAAAGCTGCAGTGCACGGGCCATTTGTACCGATGCAGAAGGAAGGAAGGGAGAGGCGGACGGACATTAGCGTGTGCTTGGCAGGAGTCCAAGCCGACCCGTGGTGTGTGTGCTTCTATCTGTGTGCTGATTGATGAAATGAACTCTGGGTCTGGGAAATTGATTCTGGCCGAGGCTGATCTCCCCCTCATCCCTTTGCTTGCTGGTTTTCTCCCCGTGTCCCCTCGCTTCTCCTCACTCCTCCCTTCCCGTTTCCCGGCTTGGCTCTTCCCACTTGTTTCCTCTCACTGCAGTTGAAGGCTGATCTCAGAATGTGTGTGGGGGGGACAACACAAACAAGGTGGGATATCTTGTTCTTGCTGTCCTCCTCGATCTGACTCGATGTCTCTTGGCACAGGTGAAGCCGTTGCATCATTTTCTGTATTTCATTCACGGTGTTTTATTGTACCTGCTAGCCAAATCATCTGTCTTCTTTGAGAATCCCTACAAAACCTTCTTGTTTAATATTTCATGAAACCTCTTCTCTGTCGTAAGCGGGTGCATGTGAGTTCCTGAGGGATTACCTTTGTGCTCTTTGTCTTATGTCTTCGGTTTAATCTCACTATTGTACAACTCCCAAACAGCGGCCCTTTATTTAACTGAACGGCAGAGAGGGGCAGACTTTCATTTGAAATTAGAGACGTGCCTTTATTGCAATGTTTCCCTGTTTCATGAGTACATCTTATTTGATTTTAGAAGAAAGCCTCTCCACGACAGTCATGTTAAACATCAACGGAACCTGACATTTCCTGCAAAGACGTTTCACATTAAAAGCCTTTCACTGCCAAAGGGCATCTCTCTGGTTTCTACAAGACTTTTTCTGTGAAAAATGACTTTGGAAAGGAGTTAATGACTGCAGCTCACTGTGTGTGCAGCTCACTGTGTGTGCAGCTCACCTCACTGTGTGTGCAGCTCACTGTGTGTGTACCTCACTGTGTGTGCACCTCACTGTGTGTGTGCACGCTCACCTCAGTGTGTGTGCAGCTCACTGTGTGTGCAGCTCACCTCAGTGTGTGTGCAGCTCACTGTGTGTGTACCTCACTGTGTGTGTACCTCACTGTGTGTGTACCTCACTGTGTGTGTACCTCACTGTGTGTGCAGCTCACTGTGTGTGCACCTCACTGTGTGTGCAGCTCACTGTGTGTGCAGCTCACTGTGTGTGTACCTCAGCTCACTGTGTGTGTACCTCACTGTGTGTGCAGCTCACCTCACTGTGTGTGCAGCTCACTGTGTGTGTTACTCACTGTGTGTGTACCTCACTGTGTGTGCCTCACGTGTGTGTACCTCACTGTGTGTGCAGTGTGTGTACCTCACTGTGTGTGCAGCTCACATCACTGTGTGTGCTCACTGTGTGTGTACCTCACTGTGTGTGCCAGTGTGTGTACCTCACTGTGTGTGCCTCACTGTGTGTGTACCTCACTGTGTGTGCAGCTCACATCACTGTGTGTGCTCACTGTGTGTGTACCTCACCTGTGTGTGCAGCTCACATCACTGTGTGTGTACCTCACTGTGTGTGTACCTCACTGTGTGTGTACCTCAGTGTGTGTGTACCTCACTGTGTGTGCAGCTCACTGTGTGTGCAGCTCACTGTGTGTGCAGCTCACATCACTGTGTGTGCAGCTCACATCACTGTGTGTGCAGCTCACATCAGTGTGTGTGCAGCTCACATCAGTGTGTGTGCAGCTCACATCACTGTGTGTGCAGCTCACTGTGTGTGCAGCTCACTGTGTGTGCAGCTCACTGTGTGTGCAGCTCACATCAGTGTGTGTGCACCTTTAAGTTGAAACATGTGCAGGATTTGTTGAGTTAATAACGCTGCTCAATAAAACAGCCTCTTCGAGGCGAGTGGATTAATGAGTGAAAGATAATTTTCCTGCACACCAGCAGCAGATTGGATCAGAGTATCTCATGTCTCTGTAGCACTGCTCAATATTGTCAACCAGCCAATCACTGTCTACTTGTTTTTACTGGCTGTTTGACTTTTATTGAAGACGACCATTAATTGAATATTGGCTTTTATTTAGGAATTTACAATATCTATATATGTGCTGTATGAAGACGAACAGATAATTCAAATATAATCTAAGATTATGTGAAATGAATGAACACAAAGGTACATTTCTGAGAGATCTTCCCACTCTCTCCACTCCGGCACACAACGGCTCACCTGGATTATTCAAGCAGAACTCTGCTCTGCAGGCGAGATGAGGAGGTCTCTGTTTATGAGGATGTGGTTATCTTCATCTTCCGACAAATTGACTACCAGGGAAATTTTATCATCTCGTTACATTCCCGAACGAGGAGCCTCCCTCCGTTTCGCCTGCTCTAAGGTCATCCCGCGCTGTGACACTCCCCCTAGTCTTCTTTGCATGCAAAGGTGTCATTTTAATGAGGGGTCGGAGCTCAATATCCTCCCTGTATCCTGCAAATTCACTCTCACTTGGCTCCTGCTAAAGCACAAGATATCGTCTGATCCTTTTATGTGTTGAAAGAGTGGTATTCATGGGATCGTTTGCTGTAAATCCTACAATCTTTCACTCCCCTAAAAACAAAATAAAAGCCAGAGGAGGAAGCCATTTGTAGCTAGCGTGTTTGACATTAGCTTTGGTAAAATATAGATGGACATAATCACAGTAATTGGACGACCATAATGTCACTGCCTATGAAAACGCCGCCATTAATACAACCAAAAGGCACACGAGGCAGGCCGCTATTTTTATCATGTTTGTTCGAAAATCAAAGGGCACAACAGAGAAACATTCCTGCAGGGGAAATGTTGAACACTGGGAGTTGATCATTATACGCTTTGTAGCTTCATCAGGGCCGGATCCTGCTCGCTGGGGATAAACCGGCTATGACACGCTGTTTGTGAACAACCGAGAAGGATTCCGAAGTAGTTAGACGTGATGATTGTTTCATCCGCACAGGATCAACAGAGGCAGGCAGCTTGTGAATATGTAACTGAAACAGCATTTAAATTCCCTAACGAGGTGAAGACCTCAGCACAAGGTGAACTCGAGTGTCATCTACGTGCTAGTTCACCACTTAGGCAAGCTAAAAGCCCTCAATCTCATTAGACACGAATCTCAAGTGTTGTGTTCTGTTTTGCAGTACTTCACCACAACCACACCTGCGCTAACACAATCTGCCTTTTCCCAAAGTGCCGTCAAAGTCTTTTTTCGGCGCCGTGCGTGGTCTCCGAGCAGAGGGACGGCAGAGGCAGGTGCACCTCTCATTTGCTTTGTATTCCTCTGATAATCCCACTTATGTCAACCACCAGGGCCCAGTTGGAGAAAACACTGCCAAATTTCCCTAATCAATGAAAGTCCCTGAAAGGCAGGCAGCGTGCAGTCGATGCCTGTGTTTACCTAAGGCCACAGATGTTGCTCCATTATTCCGGTTCGTCAAGTGAAAGCTCTTCACTGTTGTTTGAATTTGTCGACCCGGCGAGGGAATGGAACAGAGGAGAGGTGCACAGCTGAGCGGTGTGTACAGTCATGAATGGAAGTGTACGAAACACAGATGCAAACAGAAGCATGTACTGCGAGGAGAGCAGAGATCTGCAGGTTATTTCTCTTTGTTTTTGCCTAAAACAGTGACTTTAGGTATTCTTACTGCATGTAAATGTTACATCTACTCATGAGTTACATGACCGCCACTGTCAATAACCTCCTCGCTGCACAAATGTTGTCAATATATAAATCCTGCATGCTATACCTAATATTTTCATTCTTTGCTTTTCTTGTTTAGTTTATGTTTATGCCTCGTTTCTTGCTGTATTACCTATATCTGGTCAGGGTTAGTCAATGAAAGCCATTCTGATATTCGTATTGCTGTTATGAGCATGTTCATTTTTAGCTAGCCCTGATTAATTTGGGTAGGAAATGTAGTTTATGATTTGCACCTTTCAGTAGTTTTTCTATATTTTTATTGCCAAAATATCCCTTGAAATGACTGAAACATGTATGTAATGACTGATTAAACCTGTAAAATGGGTCACAATTATATCTAAATACTTAATCTTTAAGAAAAGACCTGTTTATTCCTTCAGCTAAAACAGGAGTAAATACTGAAACATGTGTGGAGGATTTCCAGCTGCCCTGTTTGTTGTATTGCAGCAACATGTCAGCCATTTCAACATCGCAGCTCAGAAACATGCTTTTTCATTCCTTTGGTCTACAATGAAGGTGTAAGGCACAGAAGAATGAGCTATTTCAGGCTTCGGCTCTAAAGATCGTCGACAGGTGTTGGTTCATTGTTGGTCCTTCTATTGAACTCGCTGACAATAAGAAGAATATAGAATACCAGCAGCCTTATCCTTTAAGCATCTCACACGTGCAGCACGCTCAGCCGTATACAGACGTACGTTTCATTTGCCTTCTGACACGCCTGAGGGAATCGAGGCAAATGCATGTTGCCCAACACGAGCGCTGCGGAGCATACATATAAAACAACATCTGGCTCTAATGTGCCGCTTTATTGGAGCCATCTGTGTGGAAGACAGGGATGTCAACTTCTTGCACAGTTCTCTCGTCAAGGTGGAAATGATTCTGATGACAGCCAGAATGTCACCCCGGGGATGACAAAATCACTCAGTAGCCCGAGAAATAGCTGAGTGGGGACGATAGAGACCCCCCTAAATTAGGACACGTATGTATTATGCATCAGGGGGAATCATAACACGCCGTGACTTTGGCTGACTTCGTAGTTAGAAGTTGACTTGTGAGCATAATGAGGTCACTTCTTTTGGCTCTTAAGCATTTGCTGAGAAATGTAGGAGTGTGTTACACGCCTGAGAGCTCAATTTTTTGACTGATGTTATCCACTTATGTGGGTTATTTCACTGGAAAGCAGTGCTGATGTGATAGTTCTGGGGCATTTTTAACAAAACTGAGAAACTAGAGAACTTCACATTTGAAAAGTATAGAAATTCTCAGCCTCGTGCTCCGGCCAAACGTTTCAGTGAAGGAAGGGGAACATCACAACATCTCCATGCAGGGGAAGTGGGTGACATGTGACACACACACACATTTAGGTGTAAGGACATGATGTTATTTACACCGACGCAAATGTAAATATTAAATTTGACCCTTTGATTGAACATTTGATTGAGCATTACTAGAAATACTTACACCGACTCCACGGCTTTATAATTCAATACTTCTATTCTTTTTTTCCACTTCAAAAGGTCAAACTTATGACAAATTACTTCACAAATGATGCGGTGAAGGTGAAAATGACGGCACAGTCGCCACAGTGAGGGAGAAAAGGGTAGAAGGGAAAATCTGGTCCAAATACCTGAACATAAAAGCGGCATGAGCGCTCTCTTTTCTGTAGCTGCAACCGAAAGAAAATGCAAAAGTTAGCAAAAGGTCAGCAACTCAAACAATTCCAAATACATGTCTGCTGTGGAAAAACCCAACAGAACAGATTCTTGAGTTTATAGACACAAGACATGTGGGAGTGCACCTAAAACACTTCAAGGTTATCACTTCATTTCATTTGGATTTTTCACCGCCGCTGAAGGAGAGTCAGAGCCGACAACATTTCAGCACACCTGAAAAATGTGAGGTAGCCCGGCTCAAAGGACGGCTGTCGGCTCTGCACGGAGAGCGAATCACTTTAATTGAGTTCTGATAGAAGCAGCGGGGCCGACAGAGCTACTGTGCGGCCGAACAGCGAGGTTCTGGTACCACGCTCAATCCCATGCAGATTAGCTCCAAAGAGTACCGTTTCCCCCCATACAGGAGCCTCCTGCTCGACATCACAGCCCACTCCTCTGGAAACAGGCCCGTCCGTACCGTAAGCCAGCAGCCCTTTGATCATGAAAACGACACTGATCTCACCGTTTGCCAACTCAATCCTTTCATTGTCAGCTGGCAGAGAGCATTGTGCTTCGCTATGAGAAAAAAAAAATCTTTAATTCGCTTAGCTCTCTGCAGATTGTGTCAAAAAGATTGAACTGGGGAGGTAAACATCAGCCACTGTCGGAGCTCCGTGGGCTCCGGGGTTTTCCTCGGGGAGGGCTCTCATTAGCAGAGGAAGTCGAACACAAGACAAAGCTGTGGGGCCATTTTTCTCCTTCGATGCACCATACGGCAAGAATGGAGCGTGTATACGGGGACAAAGAATTATAAATCATAGGTAAGCTGCTGACCTCTTGAATAAATTATCTGGGTTTTAAAAGCTTTTTTTTCATTTCCCTCAACCGCACTGCTTTTATTCTTCATCTTTACAAGAGAAACTTAAGACTACAACGGCAATCTCAGCCGCAGCAGCCGCCTCTACCTTGAATGCCTCATTTTATGAGAAAAACCCTATTTTTTTTTATTTTTTCAAGAGGTATTATAAACTCTAGTTGCTCCTCAATGTGAATTTACTTGCCACATTCCCTTCTGAGGCCCTTTTGGCCATCTTTACTGCCTCTCCTCTCCATTGGAGAAAACTGGCACTAAAATCTCAATGGGGACATCTGTGTCTGTTGCGGCAATGAAATAAAAACCCGTCCGGAAAAAAAAAGCTATCTGAGAACAGGTGTTCGTGTTCCTCTACAAGTGAAGCCGCTCCAGCAAATTAACGGCTGACATTTTGAATTTCACTGATGTTTGCTTTTCTGCTGGCTGCTCAGCAGACAGAAAGTATTATTTTAGCTCGCTTTGCCTGAGTGCCCCTCACCGTGCTCTGCTGTGAGTCGGGGAATAAATGCATTAGCTTCAGGTTCAGCAAAAAATGAAAAACTCTGCACTCCCGCAGCTCAGATCCAACCCTACCAGAAATCTTTACCCTGTCCCATTACTAAAAATCAAGTAGTGCAAGTGTAGTGCTTTTGACAAGCATGACATATGGATAGCATCCTTTAAACTAAATCAAAGTAAAATTGATGGCATAATACATGATACCAGAGGAAGAGATGTGCCTGAGCTATCCTCTGGAAATCGAAGGTGTGCTTCAGTACGCGTCGGACCACGGGGGAAACGCTGGATATCATTTTATCTGACAGCACCGGGCCAAATACTGCATCATTAAAAGAATACCTACTGTTCAGGTCTGACTGCATTGAAGTCTTGAGCTAGGTAGGTCTCCATTTTGGAAATTCAGAGAGGTTTAGAAGTCAGAATGGAAATGTTGACTTACAAATTGGCACTACTGAGGGAAAGAGTTCACCTTAAATCCACTACATTTTCCCTTTGTGAGGCTGAGCTGAGCAGAGTGGACAAGCAGGGGCAGAGGTCACCGGTCCTGCGGGTCATGTTTATCCAGCCGGTTGGCTAGCTGGGATATTCTTTTAAAGCGAAGGAGAAGTGAATGAAGGACAGTCTTGGGTTTTTCTTGTCATACCTTATTGAGGCTCCGTGCTGCGCTGTCTTTGCCGCCTGGCGTGAGGTTCCTCAGCTGCACGTCGAGAAGATCCACCAGCTGAACCATGGCCTTCACCGTGTAGGTGATGTCCCCGGCCTGAAGGTTACGCTTAGTCTGCTCCGCCAGTTCCCTTGCAATGACTGCAGCTGTCTCTCCGGCTTTTAGCTGTAAAAGAATGACGGAAACAAGAAAAACACGGGTGAACAAACATAATAGATCTGAACGAGGGATTTATTTCTGTACAGCTGAAGGAAAACAAGCCTGGCAAACTTATTACCAGCAACCTGCACACTGGAAACATGGGGACAACATGACAAATTGCCACATACAAATGTGCAGACCCTTAAAATGAATGCCGTTTAGCCTATATACATTTTCACCAACTGCTGCTACGTTGCACACAATTAATGCGGCGAGATGGTACTCAGCTGAGTGTACACCAGGGCAAATATTGTATCTGGAAGCAATTATGAAATCAACTATTGAGGGAATTTCCCCAGGTAGCATTACAACTTTATGAAACTAATGGGGAGCACTGCAGCATGAGGGAGGCAGTGTGTGTATATGCTGCACGCAGAGGAAACATCCTGTTGGATATTTGTTACGTCTGAAAGCTTATGTGATTTCTGTCTCCGAGGAATTGTTAAAAAAATGAAAGTATATGCCTTTATTGGTATAAAGACCTAAAATAAGGTTTGCTGATTATATTACAACATTAATTTCTGGGGTTTAAAAGTTAAGAAGAAAAAAACAAAAATGTTCAAGACGTATCTATTCCCAGTGCAGTGGAGCTGAAAACCATCTGGGTTGAGGCTAACTTTAGCATCCCTATCCTGTCCTTTATTTGGACTGGGAGATGTTTCACACTCCAGCAACCCCATCCAAACACATCCATTAGTCCCAATTCTAAAAGCCTTACAATCATAAAGTGCTGAGGGTGATGACTTATTCCTGTTTTCTTGGAGCCTGTTAGCTCAATTCTTCAGGATGTTAGCATCATATGTAGCCATCACGTTAGGGTTACATTGTTCTTGCTTTCTTTTTTACATTGTTCTCATTCAGACTGCATTTTAAAACCACTTCATGGAGCTAAGGCTAGCTTCAGTAGCTGATACAGTCTGCCAGCTACGTCTGTCTGAACTGAAGGTAAATGATCATTTTAAAAAGGTGCAATATGGAAGAACTAGCCACTTGCTGAATCCATTCTCAAAACCAACAGGGGGCAGTGTGTCACCAGAGTTAGCACAAACTGCTGCTAACTATTGTTGTCATTAGCTAGTTAGCTCATTTAGCCGTACAGCTAAGGAGCTTTGCACTGGGACAGGTCGGGCTAGCTGGTTAGCATGCTAACTTCAGCAGACATCTCTTAATAACAGACGTCATAACGTTAACACGGTTTGTTTGTCACACTCTGTTAATTGTTTCTGTTAGTTTTTGAATGTTTTCAACTAAAATTCTTACATATTGCACCTTTAAACTGCCAATATAAATGTGCCTCTTACATTTCTCCCACAGGGGAAAGAATATTATCTTCACTTGTGAGCTTTGGAGGAATCTGTTTATTGGCTAATGAGACTTCCCATTAACCAAATTACACTGTACATTTCAACCTCTTATCTAGCTAGCTAATTATATAAAGAGGTGCCCCTGGATGTCAACCTTTTCACACTTTTAATTTGTTAGTCTCTACTTCCCACATGTTGAAATAAATGCTCCTTATGCAACAACTCGGGAACAAAATGAACTTTTAACTTTTCAGTGAGATTTTTCATATATTTTTGTATATTTTCCATGTTGAAAACTTATCAATATGTACAATAATGACATGAAATATTTAATAATTGGTTAAGAGAGAATCTTGACCAGCAGTCAGCTTGACTAAACGCAGAACAGCCTTTTGGTCTGATGCAGGTCACAGGTCAGTTAGCGCCAAGGTTTTAACTAATAGACCAGGCACAGCGAGACGAGCCTCAAAACCGCAGTGACACCAACTAAAACAGGCCAATCCTGATTTACTCTGGCATCACCTGCCATCATCGTCTGTGAGTGTATTAGTCAAGCCAATTACGCTGCTTAAATTGGTGTTCACAGAGGTGCATGCAGGGGAATGTGTCTTTGGGAGATGTTTTTCTCTTTTCCCTCCCTGCTCTTGTCTCTTAATGAGGGGAGCCGAGGATGCAACATAAATAGCTCTGGTTTTTTTTTCTCTCCCTCTCTTTCTGCTTATCTTGTGTCATTTCTTTCTCTTTTTTTTATCCTCTATATCTTCCTTTCTCATTTTCGTCCATCGAACCATCTGGTAATGAGCAGTGCCACATACAGGAGGACGGCTCTGGATCTAAAATAATGAAGTGCCAGATGGAGATTTCCAGATCCCTGACACGTTGATCTTCATTAGTCTTCCTCGCTGCTGAAGTGTGATTTGCTTTTAAAAAAAAAACAAAAACTAATAACACTTTTTGTTCAGAATACACACTCTACTTTTTTTGTCAAGTACATCTTAACAGGTAATATTCTGTCAGAGTCGCACTGTTACTGCTGAGTCCCCCAACAACACGGCCACAGCGAAACAGCCCCAGAAGCTAGTTAAAAAAACAACTTTGCTTTAGTTAATTCCTCCGCAGCCTGTAGTGGAGCTTTATTGCGCCGCTCAAATGGTGCTGCACCGCACAGAAATGCACCTGATCATTTCTCTCCCTTCTATTCAGCCGTTCTCCATCCATATCTGCAAGCTGCCGTTTGTTTAATGGGCCGAGCATCGTGCCGCTGAGTAGATCATAAGTGTTCTAACATGCACGCCTTAGGCTCCTATGAGTTTAAGGGAGAACATTTTCAACATTGCCAGCAATTCATAACCTGGAACCTCCGATCCTCACTCGCAGTTACCTTCTCCTCTTTTGATTTGATTCTATTACAGATTTAAACATAGAAAGGTTTATATGGGGCTTTGCATAATAACCTGCCCGTGGAGGAGGAGGAGATAGAAATCGTCTGTGCCGGAAAAAGGATGGAACGCACCTGACTGCTGGATCATATCGTGGACAGAAAGTGGTCTATATTAGCAGTCCATTAGACGATGGTGTTGTGGTGTTGGTTTTCACTCTGCCCACCATCCAGCCACCCACCAGAAATAAAGCATAACCCTACTATTGGATAAAACTTGCAGCTATCCATGACTTCAACTGACAAGTTAAGGAGAGACAAATAAAAGAGTAAACACACGATAGTTAAAGCCCTACGAGCGATATGTAAACCTCTGATTTGCATCGTGAGCTGTGGCAAATGTTAAGAAAAACTATTTTACATCAAAATAACATTTAAACTCAGTGCCAAATCCTCCAAATGCGTAATGATTCCTGATCGGAAAAAGAACAGAAAGCACTTTACAAACAGCCTGGCTGTGATGTTAGTTTAAATATCACAACTTCTGCTCAGTATATCGGCGGCTCGGTACCTTCTGGCTGATGAGGTTGACCCAGGGGGACGTGCAGTTGCTAAAGTCGGGTCCTTGGGGGTCCCAGTATCCCTCTGGACCCACGCACATGTATGAGGCCACACCTAGAGAGAGAAGAAAGACAGCAGGTCAGTGAGAACGATGCTATGAAATGTATGTCAGCACAGACACAAAAGCTGAGCCACATTTCCTCTTCCGCCTGTTTTCCATTATAGAGTGATGAAGCACACAACGCTATCAGTCTGGTCAACTAATGCCCAAATCTTCTGCGTCCCTGACTGTTTCTTATTTGCAAAACTCGTCCAAATACAACCGCGACATTCCTAAGACACACACTTCTTACATGATTAAATTGATGGATGTAGCGAAATGTAATTGGATGGGTTTATCTTATAGCGAACGAAATGAAGTTGCTTCACTCGAGGCCCGGCAGAGCTCGCCCAGACAGCGTCTGTATTTAAATCATTAAAAGTCAGACAGCGTCTGCATGCGTGTGACAGTTCAACTCCTGCATGAGAATGAAAATACACCAAAATAGGTGCCAATTAAGTCTGCCATAGCTGAATTCATCACGAAAGGTCAATTAAGCTCGCTGGAGAAGGCTGTCTCTGCGCTGACAGAGATGTGGTTCATGGACTCACTGTCTTACAATTTTCCATCTTGGGTTAAGTGCGAATACACTTCTAGGTAGAGTGAAAGTTAACGGTGTGGCCACATATCATGCTCAGGTTCATACTTTTATGTTTAACAGAAAATGCTCATGTGCTTTAATTGCTTCTATTCACCCTCTCTATGCTCAGTTTTAGCGCCTGTCGCTTTAAGGCTCCCCCTCCTGAAAACAGGCCAGCCTGCTCTGATTGGTCAGCTCTTGCAGGCCTGAGCAGGAACCGCCCACCACGTTAATACATCAGCTCTGTCTGTCTGTATAAGGACCTTTAAGGCTGTCTGACCTTGCTAAATCTACCTTCAATCTTATTAATCATAATTAATAAATGAAATACTTGTAATCCAGAGACATGCAGCATGAACCCACACTTTTTGTGGACACCTGATATTTGCAGTGAATTCAATACGTCCACAAACAGAGTGTCTTTCACTTGTTCTTCAAATAACTTGCATCTATATTTCCACGGCTGACATCAGCAGGGCTACACGCTGACATTAAATCGCCCTTGCTTGTGCTTAGCGGGAGGGTGCGTTAGAGGGCGAGACGAGCAGCATTAACAGATATAAATTTTGATTGACATATAATTTCCTTCCCCGGTCCACCTCGGACAGCCGTATGTTTGATGGGTTTATAAGATAAGGGGCTCTGCGTTTCCTCCTATACCGAGCGGCAGGAGAAGGAGCATGAAAGAGAGGAGCGAGAGAGGGAGTCGCAGGGGGGAGACGCAGTGACAGCGAGCCAAGCGAGGTAGATGGAAGGGGGGAGCTCGAGGAACTTTCAAAGAGTGGCAGAGGAAGCTCACACAGTCGTGTTCTGCTTGGCAGTGTCGTCTGAAGAGCAGCGGCTTTGAAGAGCACGCTGAGGGGAGATGGGGTACGTGTTCCTCTTATCTTGCCATATGATGGCTGTTAGTGAGGTCTCGACGGGTGCTGGTGGTGCCCATTAATGAACCCTGTATGTACTGTATGTGTGTGTGTGTGTGTGTGTGTGTGTGTGCTGATTGATGGAATGATTTTTTGGGCTTCGAGCCAGATTTGATTCTATGATGTCACTCCCCGTCCTAGGCTGACTTGCTCAATAAGAAAATCACGATGGCGAAGTTTCAGCCATTGGATTTGCACGCTCTCTTCTTCTGGGTTAGTAATAATGCATCATCGCCGCTTATTTTATTTATGCAGAGATACTATCTAACAAAAGAGAGCCTCCACATCAAGGTTTCCAGGTTAGCTTTTGGTTTAAGTTCAAGCATCATTTCTTCTCTCATTATTCATCATTTTAGGAACGTAGTGTTAACTCAAACCTTATAACATCAGAGCATAACATCAGGGATCATACTTATTATCATCATATTATTCATTTTACAGCAGACAGCCTGCCGCGGCCTCAGCACGACCCTGGTGGGCGGTGCCTGCTCAGGCTGCTCTGGCCTTAGGGAAGAGGGTGAATAGAGGTGTTGCAGCAATGGAGAGTGTAAGAAAAACAATGTGTTTACTGAACATTTAAGCGTGTTTAAGACACACAGAATGTAAATATCAGCCTGTAAATGAGCACATTACGTGACCTTTAAAAAGTGTAGACTGAGTGGCCAGGCCTCGTTACAATACGAGCCGCTGTGAGATCAGCACTGTGCTTTCAGGGGAAACGCGTCTTCATCTAAAGCAGCCAACATTTTATCTTAATGCACACTTGACTTCATTCTCTTAGTATTGATACAAAGTCAGAACTGGAACAACATATATTAAAACAAATGGCCCGATGCCTGGTAAACAACGCTCAACAAGCCCTTTCAAAACGCTGCACACAAACGTGTTTAGCCAGTAATTAATTACACCAACTGTGTCCTGAGAGACAGGAAATAAATATGGCCGCGTGTGGTGTATTAGTTAGCAGTTTACATACAGAGGCAATGCTAAGCTATCTGTTGGCTTGCATCCGTGAGTCAGGAGGGGGGGGGCAGCAGGAAGTGCTGCAGGGGGGAGTAAACATAAACAAAACACACACCGGCGACCAACATCAAGGAGGAGCCTCACAGTCGACTGTGTCTGCTAACGAGAGCACTGACATCCTCACAGAGCGACGGGAGAAAACACCAGAACATGTACACTTCAGTAGCAGACTGTTTCATTTGTGAACAGAGGACTGTCTGATGTTTATGGAAGATTAATCAGGTTAACTGCATACCATTATCTGAACTGACGTGTAATGACACACACTGTTCTGCTCTGTTGATGCTCCACACTCTGTAAAGTGGAAGAACCTCCCAACAAAGGAAACACTGGGCAAAGTATGTGACTGAAGCCTGCTGCCACCACAACCTCCAGATACAGTTTGGATAAAGTGCAGCAGCAGAAGAAGTAAAAGGCCTCAGCTGTATGTTTTTTTTTAATGCTGAAAGGAACTTGTAACTTTAAGTGTGAAGTAAATATTTGTCATGATACAAGGATGGAGCGTACCTATGGTTCCAGGTGGACACGGCATCTTGATCACCATGCCCTGCTTGGTCTTGGGCCAGGAGATGTCCATCATCACCAGGGGATTGCAGTACTCCACCCTGATGTTGGGAAGCTTGGAGGAAGGCGGCGCTCTGTTGTCGTCCTCTGGAACCAATCCCTCCACCAGCGTCTGGACAGGGGCCACCACGGTGGACGTGGTCCGAGGCCACTGGGCCATCGCGGTTGTCGTAGCGGGCATCTTGGTCGTCGTAGTCCTGGCTGTTGTGGATGTCATGGTAAGAGTGGTCGGTCGAGTGGTGGTCCTTGTCGTCATCGTCGTCGTGTCCATGTACACCATGACAGAGGACGATGTTTCTGTCAAAGCAGAGAGAAGACACAAGGTGAACTGATGTACTCACAGAAAAAAGTGGAGTTTGGAAAGTGAGTGTGAATGCCTTTCTTTTTTTTCAGTCACACTTCATTACTGTCTGAGAGTGAACTTATTTCGGCGCTGGGGGAAAATAAAAAGACAGAGCGCTGGCAGAGGGGTTTCTGTTCTACCCGCCTTTCCACGTGTCACTTTAAGAGAGGATGGTTCAAAGAGGATCAATTGGAAGTGGCAGGTGTGACTTGCATGGGCATGCATGGCGTCTACGACGGGACCCCCACCGGCTGAGCTAACACAAACACACACTATCCACACACACACTTACAGCTGTGCAGTCTAAATAGAGCTGTTGAAGAGGGCATATCTCTGCGAGTCAGACACTGGATGGTGTAGCTACATACTATTTCTGGGTCAGCCAGGATAAACTGAAATACCCATCTCCTCCCTGTGGATGCACTCCAGGGGGTGCTCGCTAATGACGCTGTTTACCTGAGCTGCTGGGGACGAGGGCTATCATAACACCAACACACAGGGAGGCTGATACTGGCACAGAGATCCTTTTTTCTCCCCGTCATCAATCATCCCATCGACTCATCCATCCTGTCCCCTTTATATTCCTTCCCCCACGTCCCTGATTGGAAAACAGGAGCCCCAAATTAATTTAGCGACAGGCTTTTTATGAATGTGTGGACTGTGTTAACCCACTCAGGGTCAGAGGACACACAGAGAGGTCGCACCTCGTTATGTATCTGCAGAAAGTGGGAAGAAGCTGTTCTCTGTGGAAGATCTTTATTTAGAAAGATCGCTCTGTGTCACTCATTACACATTTGCATCGCATTGTTATTTCTGTACGATATTCTTCAATATGCTATGCTGACATTTCTATATGTCGTGATCTTATTACTCTGTGTGGTTTGGAAGAAGGCAGCTTACTCTAGGCCCTCTAAATAAGTTCCCATGAGGGAGCACTTTCTCTCACACTCGCACACAAACACTCGTACCCAATCTGGGCCTTTGCAAAAATGCAATTTGGGATAGGCGTCGTCTCCGCCTAATGCAGAGATACAATCAGAATGACAGAAGTGACAAATGGTCCCAATCTCTGTATGAAGGGGGCGCAAAACAAAATTTAATGAGGGTCGATTTGAGGTTGGCAGGTGTAATGGACGTCACACATCCAGAGAGCTTAGATAACAGACGTGACTGCAGAAATCCTGTTCAGTGAGCTTCAAATTGCAATCGGACGATTTCTCTGTATGGGGAATTTGAAAAGCGGCGAAATAAGATGGCATAAATTAGTGCCACGGTTTGGGAATCGCAGAGACGCCCGGAGGCTGTAATGACACAAACCAGACCGCTATCAGCAGTCAATGCGTTCGACGCTAAGCAGCCTCAACGACAGCCGGGCTTGATTAAATAGGTTGCAGCCGCAGCGAGAGTTCCAGGCTGATTGAGTATTTGTTCTTCAGAAAAACAAAAAGGTTTGTTGTGTTCCTAAGATCCACAGGTATCGTGGACACTGCTGTGGAGGCAGTCCATCAGTAAAGTGGTACTAGAACAAGAATCTAATTGAATTGCAGTGTGAACTAAACACATGCAGAGCCTTTTTTTACTCCCAGCTACCTGGTAATGTCTGCCGTATAACTTCCAAATTTCTCTAACAGACAGAAAAAAAGAACAAATCAGCAAAATATGGAGCCGTAAATGTTAAGTGGATAATACAAGAGGCTGGAAAAGACGCTATCACACTGGTGTGTCTGGATGCAAACATTTGAATAAGCGAGCATAAATGCGCAGTCACGTGCTCACACACACCGGCAGCCACACACTCAGTCACAAACCCTCATCAGCCAACACAAACTGACACCACCACCCATCAACAGGGCTTTAAAAAAATCACATGAATGCTCAAATAGGTATTTAACATTTCCAGCAGCCACCAAGACATCACCATTTACATTCTATAACCACGATTAGACATCATCATCAATCTGCGCCGCAGCAGCAGCCCAGTGGCTGCAATGATCGTGTTAATACGAGGGAGAAATATCTTCAAGGACACCAGCCCATTTATTTGATTATTTATGAGAGAACTTATTTACGCATGTGTATTTGAAGAAAAGTGATGATAACCTCAAATATGTCAGCCGCACTCTCGGAAAAGGGAAGTAGCATCAATTTAAGCATAATTGAAATCAGCTGGCGGTGCTTAAACAGCATATAGTAAAAGGAGACCATTAGAGCAGCTCATGGAAATCTGATCATGGAAATTCACTGCCCATATTGAGGCCAGCAGAGGTCACAGTGCACCGGCGCAGATAAGCTAGTGGCTAAAAAGGTGTGCAGACGGGCCCGTTAGGATAAGCGAGTTATTGTGCCGGTCAGGCCGGCTGATACAGGAGCGATTTGGACTGTGACAAATTTTTGCTGAGAGAGTGTGCTGCTTTGGCGGCCAGGAATGCAGAGTCAGAAATAAACTGCACAGAGACATGAGATTCATATAAAAACATAATAGCAATAAATACATGATATATTAGGTTCAATATCAGTGGCATCCATTCCGTCTAAATCAGTAAGGACAATTATGTTTGTATTCTTCTTAACTTATTCAGATTGAAAGTTACATTTATTTGTAAGCAAGCTTGACTTAGCTTAGCTTGTGGCGGCTACTGTTAGCATAACATATCAAAAAATACTTTCAGCATTTTACTCATAAAACATGTCTTGTGGAGTTCTACTGCATATGTGGGGGGAAAGAAATGTTGCCTACATTACCCACGATGCAACTTAGCCACTGAGTGACATCACTGGAGGCAATTTATCAGATTGAATGCTTTACAATGCTTCTTCTTACTGCTTCTCCAAGACCCATAAACACACTTTAATGTGTAAAATTGGTGGATTTACCCTTTAATCACCCTTCTTGTGCTTCTGTCTTCTGTCACAGATATCAGCAGAAACTAAGAAGTAAACACAACAAGCCCTACCAAGAGGCTGCTTCTCAAACATTTTCAGCGCTGAGAGCCACAGAAACTTCTGCACACCTGTGGACCGACAGGTGCACAGGAGAAGACAAGAGGTCGACAGAATCACGAGATAAAAACACACTGTCCTCTCCACTTGTATTCAGGAAAACTTTTTTGGACTGCACAGAGCCAGACAAAAACAGAATGATCCAAAATGATTTATAGTGAGGTGCTCTGAGGTGAGACCGCTCATTACCTTCACATCACTCACATCACGTCAGTCAGATCGAGATTAGCAGCGGCTGACTTCCGGTACATTACGCCGCAAAAGTAGCTAATTTAGTTGATTTTAAATGACGTGACGACGAGACGAACAGCAGGGGCGACCATCTTGAAAATAATACTCCTAAGACAGAACAGAAGCTTTTCCTGTTCTGCTGACACTGAACGCGACATGCCAGCACCAAACATGTTCCTGGTGTCATACGATGTGTTTACTCGTCAGTCATGCAGCGTTATCCATCTTTCTAGGTTTGCCACCATAAGATATGATGTGCTACGACGAGCCATGTTGTGTTTTATTGCCTATGAAGTTCTTCTAGAGGAAGACTGTGCTGTCGATTTGAAGTTAATGATTAAACTAGTCAAATATCCAGCTATACTTCAAAGAAAATGACATTAATTTAGTTGACAGATCCTTTTAAAATAATAAAGACAAAGGTTATCATATCACCTTCTTTAATACTGGAGGTGGTATGACAGTACAGCAGAATATAGCTGCAGGAAATCGCCATCGCAGCATGAGGTTAATTCAAAGTCACCAGGAACCATGTCTAGAATGTAATTCCATACTTCCGGATGATCCCGTTGAGCCCACTGTTGAATTATTTTTCACCACGCAGCATGTTAAATACGCCTGCAAAGGCTCACACAAGAGACAGAGAGCAGGAGTGGAAAAAGAAGAAAGTGTCCTTGAGCAAACTTGTATATCTTTGCCATGAGATGAGCACGAAAAAAAAAAAAAAAGAAAAAGGGAAGCCAGCAGCACACAGCAGCCACAGTCTGCAGGCACTATCGCCTTGGAGACAACACAAGGACATTTTGTTTTGCTTTGCCAGCTTTCCCATTCTATCCAAAGGGATGAAGAGAGGAAAAAAACTTTGCTCAAGAGCACCAACGAGGTGAACGAGACTTTGGTATGCTCCGAGGGACTCGCGAGCGACCTCCGAGGAAGATTTCAATGAGAAAGAAATACAACTAAACCGAGGTCCTAAAAGAAGGCAAGGAAATATGAATATAGATGGTTGAACTCTTCTTCTACTCTTGTGAATCTCATATTTCAAAATCCACTTAACAAGCACTTCCTCGTTGCAGTGTTGTTAATTAGAATTGCGTCTCGGATGCATTCAGGTATTCCACAATGAAACAAGGCAAAGTTTAGGAACATAATTCAAAAAATGGCCCCAAACCTCAAAGTAATTTATCTTCTGTGTATTAAAGACTCAATGCTTTCTCAAAGGCATTACAAAGTCGATTAAAAATGAATAATGCTAACAGCCGGCTATCGGATATTCATGATTTTTAAGCCGAGGGTTGCTACACCTAAACAGGCGACCTTTACATTAATAAGACAGGACAGACGTCTGTGGGCGCTCCGACTTCCTCTCATCGAGACTCGCTCATCATTTACGCTCAGCTTCTGTTGCACAAAAGTCCGCCTCAACAAAACGCGTGACGTCTGTTTCCAGCGCACACAGAGCTTTGTGCTTCATTTCAAAGCATTAATTTCTAACTAATTAGCCTCCCTCTCTGTATCCCAGGGCTCGTGGCTTCCACAATTAGATAAGCCCACTCTACTTCGCTCCAGGAAAAAAACCTGCTATGCTATTATGAAATGAATCCGGTTCATATGACTTGCCATTTCCGCACCGAGAGCGGGCTCGCCGGCTCTGGGAAACTTCTGCAGACGCCAGATCAAAGGAGGTGGAGAGGGCTTTCGGGGGGGAAAAATGAAATGAGCCTCAGACGGTAAAGTGACTCTACCACCCTCGTGCTGAACCCAATTACCTCCTAATTTTAGAAGTTGAACCTTTATGCATGGTTACATCTTCAGTAGGGACTTTCGAAAATATCTGACAGTCTTTGTGTGATGTCACCCATTAACTTTCCACACAACGGTTTAAAGCCTGAAAAATGGGATTTCTGGGTGCTGGGACATGTATTTTTAGAAAGAAATGTACTTGAAGGCCAAATCCGTGATCACACCCATTAAGGGATGAAAAAAAGTTCTAGCCCTGTTCTTGTGGCACTTGGTTGTTTGGTCTGAGGGTGGCGAGCTCAGTCTACTACACTACACCACACTACCTTCACTGGAACTGGAACTACACGGCAATGTTGATGTTCCTTATCGTCACGATCGTACGTTTTGACAGTTATAATACCATTAATGACTCATGGCTGTTTAGCTTTCCCTCTAGTATTCAAACTGAGAGGCTTTCCTGGGTGCTGACAGTGTTCCTGCTCTACTTGCATTATATTAGGGGTTGGATTATGTTTGAGAACTAAAAATGTATACTATTGTATGAATTTTCAATTTTTACATTGTAACAATGCTGCGCTGCACAAAAAGACACTTAGGTTAGGGTTAGGAATAGACCATGTTTTAGTTAAAAATACCTGCTTTGGTCACAACAAACATGGCTGGAACGTCTCTTTAATCTTGGGACTGGGCTGCAAGTTTCTTCACCAAGCCGTCACCATGAAATCCCTGAACCACCATCCGAGAGCTCATGAAGTCGCTGCTCCTTGACATGAAGTAGTTTGGATTTTTGTATGGATTTAACAAATGAGATTTAACTCACTTTACTAGGCATCTTTAGAAGTGGGGGTAGGCAGATTTTGTCACCGCTGGGCAGAGTCAGGGCAGCCATTTCCAATTATTTAAAGTCCTTATGTTCAAGCTAAGCTAATTTGCAGCTCTATATTCATCATACAAATGTAAAAGCGGTATCGATCTTCTCTTCGAGCCTCAAGCAAATGTCCCGAGGAAGTGTTTTTCCAAATCTTTGCTGTAGACATGGACTTGGGACCAAATAATCTGTCAAGTAGCTATTAATATTAATATATATATCTATGAAAGTAGTGTCAAAAAGACAGTCAATACAGTCATGTAAAAAAAATAAGATTAACATTAAAAGACCCTAATCTGACCCTGTCCCTACAAAATAAAAGCAGAGAAAACTGGAGAAAATGTAATTGAGGCTTTTACATGTTATATCTCGGCCATCAGCTAATTAAGCATTAATTCATAAGACACGATGTCAAATGTTATCTATGATGAGAAATACGTACATACATGTACAGAAGAGAACATCTATTTTAAGCTATCTCACACAATCAGCAGCCTCTTCACGATGGCATGAGCTCCCCAGCTTATCAACTCCCTGATGTTTGTGTCATACGATCCCACTGAGCGCTACACATGTCGGAGTTGGCTGGGGAGACTGCTGGGAAAATAGAATGACGATAAAAGTCCCGTCATCTAATGGAGCCTTTTGTGGCAAGGCCCACAAATCCATCAGAGAGTGCAACTGGGATGTGGGCAGTGGAAGGGAGGTGGCGGCGGCGGCGGCGGCTGTGGAGGGGTGCGGTAAATTATGCAGCCAGACATCCGGTAATGCTTCGATATCATCTGACATGATGAGAACCGTAATGGATGGGAGCTATGCATTGTTTGGCAATTAATTTCTCATTCCCTGGCTCTCTTGCCGGGACTTGAGAGGGCATCTATGGAGGTCACACAGCTCTGGGAGAAGCGTACGCGCCGGGGCTGATATATATGCACACGTGGAAACAGGCCCGCAGAGACACTCGCAGTGTTTGAGTTAAATGACAGAGGAGACGTGAGCAAAGCCTGTTCGCATATGCACCGCCGTTAAGTACTGCAGGTATGAATTCACGACAGGGAGATACATGCAAAGACACAAAAACACAAGCGCTTTTTGACTAATGTGCATAAATATTCGCTCATCTGCATTCAGAAAAAGAGGATTACACTAATTTGAGTTTTATTTATTTATTTTATATACTCTCAACAGCCTCAAAACCTCCAAACCAAAGTACATCATGCAAATTCATCATGCACCTACATACTATATATACGCAGTTCCTACATTAGCGTACTGGTACTGAAAAACATATTTAGCAGCATCTCTTTGAAGCAAAACTGAGGAATGTTGGATTCCGTTCCGATCTAATGAGCCAAAACTCAAGTCTCTCAGGCTACTGACGAGGCCAATCATCGACAAACATACCAAGAGAAGCAAAAGGAGAAGAGAGGAGTGTGAGGACATGAGCACGGGGGATTTCAGACTCACAAAGAGGAAAGGCACTCTCCTCCAAGGTCTCACCATTTGCCAGGAGAAAAAAAACGAGAGCGAGGCTTTTCAAAAGACTGTCAACCACCAGTAGAATGGGCCAAATGGAAAGGGCGAAGCTGAGCAGAGGAACTATGACACTGGTGATAAAGAGAGTTAAAGATGCTTCAGAGGCCTCCAATCAGATTTAGTCGGCTGATTGGCCAAAAGAAATCACTTCGAGCTTGTGTGTCGCCGAGCTTAACAGGCTTGGCGACGCAGAGGCACACCCATCTAATGTGGCAATTTCGAGGGGCTCTAGAGAAACTGGTAGCCATATATTCACACACACACACACTTCAGGAGAGTGGAGGAGAAGACCCACACACTTTAGTGTGACAACCAACTGAAAACTGTGACGAAGCACAATTGTATTTCTTGGCTCTACACTCTCGAAGGAGTTGGAAAAGCACAATGACATACACACAGAGGTGGGGAAAACTGCACCTGGGTGCACCTAACAATCCCCACGAGTTTCACATTACACAAAAGTCTTTGATTTTGCACTACAAGTATGTTTTTTTTCCCATTTCTGCACATGTCAGGAGAGATGGATAGGGTGTTGGCCTTAACTGAGGGATTGCCTGCCACCGTTCTCACTACACAGGTGATCTGTGTATGATTTCTGGATCAAGGTAGAGCCGCCAAGGCCCATGATGGATGGCCAGTCAGGAGGAGGGACGGCAGGCAAAATCATGTGATATATATATACATATAATGGGGTATCACACAGAGCGAAAGAACACGGCACACTCTGAACCACTCGAAACGAGCTCGCTCAAATCGACAAAGGGTTCATTCAGATTCAACACCAGAAATAAAACAGAGGTGTACTAAGATCAGCAAAACACACACATGCACTAATAGGGCAGGAATGATTATGTTTTACAATATACTTCAGATGATTCTTACATGAGGAAGGTTCAAAAAAGGCTCTGACGCACCAACAAAGTGCTCCCTGTTTCCATGCAAAAGAATCTAAAGCTGCATTACTAACAGAGCCCCATTGTGTCGCAGCATTAAAGGGTTTGCAAGAAGAGCGTGCGTTTGTGCACGTGTGTGTGTGCGCGCGCAAGTGCTTTAGGAAAATCATTCTGAACTATAATCCTAAACCTTGCACTTTCCCTCGAAGGAAATTGCCCTATGCAAGAGGTGCAGCAGGCATGTGAGGAGTGCGTAGTCTGCAAATAAGCATGTAGCCTACATTTCTAAGCCGCGACATCAAAAGGGCTTCGTGCAGCATGCAAAAGACAGTTTTTTTGTGGAAGAGGAGCATTTAGTTTGAATTACTCAGAAAGATTCTCCTTAAAGCTTTGCAATCAAGACAGAAAAGGTTCTGTGACGACACAGGTCACGAGAAAGTCAAAGTGTATCAATCAAAAGCAACGGTAAGCACTGGAAACCCAAAGGTTCAAACAGATTCCGCCTTTAAGAGCCGACTGAGTCACACTCTGATCATCTCCACTAAATTCTGCCAGCCTGCATATACTGTTTAGACAGTCTTAATCAATTTAGCATGTGTCAGCCACTTCCAAGCAGAGCCAAGAAAAGCCTGAGAGTCCAAAACAGCGGCTGTTTCTGCACGAAGGTTAGGGCGCCACGACTGCGGACTCCCTCCGAGCCATCAGGGCTGGCACCGTGCCCCGGCCAGATGGCAACATGTGGCAAAATTACAGGGCTGCCAAGCAGTGAATGTATCTATGACACCAACTGTGCTGCATCATACGCACCAATCGAGCCAACAAAAGAAGCTCTTCCAAAGTGGCGCATTCGGAAATCAGAGGTTGCCTGACTGAAATGTGCGACGAGGGGAACACCCCGCAGATACTTAAGTATCAACACACTAATAGACACTGATTGCTGTATTCTGTAAACAGTACTCAACACACAGTCCTCAGATCACACTTGGATCTGAATATGTTGATCCGATTGATAGAAATCACTGAAAATCTGATAGTGAATTACTGTACACAGACAGCAAACCCGTCACTGTAAAGTCCATGAGAAGACTGCAGAATAATGTGGGGATGAACCTGGAGAATGCATCCGAGTTATCGCAGATACATCGTCAGATACGCAGCATGGATTTTATCCCATAGCAGCACATTAGTGCTGCAGCAGCAGGTGTGTGAGACTGAGGCTAATATTCTCATGTGGCTGCCCTCGTCTTTGCAGTCCTGTGGAGTCGATGCAGCTAGTGACTCATGCTCACTGTGGCAGACAGCTCAGAGGATATTCTGGTAAAGGTGAGGCCAGGGGTAACGTCTTCACTCGAGTTTAAGGAAACAACACTCACTGCCAGCACAGGAAGCTTATTTGGTTTGAAGTTAGATATTAATACTATCATTTTGTGAGTGAATTGGCAATCAGCACGCAGACGACAATCTCAATCTGACAGGGCGACAAAACAGAGCGTCTATATAAACATCATGATATGAAACATAAAACAATTCCTTTGGTCGAGTCAACAGAGGGACTTAGTTTTGAGTGCCCAAAGACAGGGGAATAAAAAGTGAATAACCCAGGCAGTGAAGTTTTAGAGATGAGAATAAACAGAAATGCCTGGGTTATTTGAACAGTGCATGTTTGGCAGCTCTTTGTGGCAAAGTGGTGCTTAGCTAAATGCTAACGTCAGCATGCTAAAACACAGTGGTGGTGTTTTGCAGGTGCAGCTGAGGCTATATGGTCAATAAAACGATTGACCTGATGGTGGTGCTAGATGGAAAGAGAAGAGGTAAACAAAGCTGTTACCGTTAATCCTCTGAAGACCATGAATATCTGTTCAGTCTGGACTAAAATAGAGGACTGATGGACTAATAAACTGACACTGCTATCTAACGTAGAATATTTGATCACATTTTAATTGTGATAAGCGGAGGATCTAAATTCTGGGCTGGTTCGGGTGGTTTATATTGTGCCCTGACTGGCTCGTTGATCCGTGACACCTGACAGGATAAGCGTTTAGGAAAACGGATGGATGGTTTGTTGAGCAGTAAGAAATGTGCTCAGTTGTTGTGATGTACTGGTTCTGACGGGGCAGCAGCGTTCTCCCAGGGGTGATTGCCGGGCCATAAGCAATTATACTACACATTATCTTGACACTGGCTCCATGCAGCTTATCCACTCGGAGCTGTTTTGCGAGCCTCTGCATCCTGCTAACAATTCACTACAATTTGTCCTCAGTGGAGGGGACGGTGGAGCTGAACCACACAGTGATGGAGGAGGTGGGAGCGCTCTAAACAGCGGATCTGGAGAACTGGGTCACGGACAGTTGGAAGACAATGAATTTCTACAACCGGGTAGATCAACGACCTCTAGAGAGAGGTCACCGTGGCCTTTGTGAATGAGTTTGCATAATTTACTGATAGGACACATGTCACATTCTCTGTGTTCCTGTATTCACTCAGGCATTATATGTGCAGCATGTAGCGCTTTGTATCAACCTTAGGTTATATTTTATTTTATGTTTTTAAGAAAAGATCACAGAGCAATTTATTTCCCAGTTGTCCTTGCATATTCAGCAATGAATCTGGCCGTGTGGAGGGGGACTAATGGTAGGAGAGCTTTTATATCTGCCTGCTATTAGCAGTCTGTGCAGCATATTTTTTATCACCAATTCACAGAATTTAATTATCAATGGAGTTGTCATGGAAGCACTCTTGGGCATAGATCATCTGTCCTTGAAAAAACATCCTGTTTGGGGGAAAAATATTGCTCTGTCTGCTGAAGACACTTCAGCATCTGCACGGATCAGCTCCGGATTATTGCGGGGAGGATTCAAAACGCAGGAGAGTCGTTTCTTTTTCATGAATATCATAAAAAGCGAGTCACTTTTTTTGTGTTGATGAGATAAAGAAACAACTCACTCAGCTCTATCATCACCCTGCCTCTGCCCTGTAGCATGTGCAGCGTCGCGGCGTCTGTGGCTCAGCATACGGCACCGGGCCCCAGCTGTGGACCCGGGCACGTCGCTCCTGCTCCGCTGCCCATGCAGCATGCTCCAGTGGCGTGGCAGGTCATGCATGCTCACGGTGGTGGAGGCACAAGTGGAAATGAGCTCGTGTCAGAGCAATCACAGAATGACACCTTCTCAGGAAGTGTTAACAGGCACTGAGATCGTGACACCGGATCACATTTCAAAAGCTCACGTTTGCAGCAGAAGGAGAGCACGACGTTGGCTTTGGGCTCGACAGAGGAGGCAGAAGCAAAGCGCCACTGGTCGTTTTTCAGAGCAGCTATTGTTGTTGTAAGTTTCTGCGACTGCTATTTCCACTTTTTCCTTAATCGCATTGAGCTATTTGATTTATCTCGTCCTCACTGGAGCAGTATGTCACCGTTTGAGACGACAGTATCCAGCAGCAAATACAGACTTATTTGTGTGTGATGAAGTGGTCTGCAGTGATGCTATTCTGAACAATCGTGTGCTACAACAATTACACAATTGTGCCATCTCAAAATGAGGCGCCTTATAAAACAGCTGCGTGGAAAATGTGCACAGCTAAAAATACTCAACCAGAATCAGTGTGCTTCCTCTGTATCGGGTCTGGGAGTTGATCAAATAAAATGGTTTATCACTCCACAGTCCATTCAATCACTCTTTCATCTCTTATCCGTCTGTTTATCTGACATTTATATCTGTTCTTTGACTCCATCCATCCGCTTAATGCAACATTTTATTATCTATATTCATGCAGCAGCCTCTTTGGAGGGCAGCCTGCTCCGCACAACAGCAGCCAAACGCCAAGTCAACATCTCACCGAAGTCGAGTGCGAAGAATTTGCATTTGCGTGTGCATGTGTGTGTGTGTGTGTGTGTGTGAGCCATAATCATTGTGTATCACTGTTAAAAAAGAGATGGATAATCATTTAATGCAGAAAGCACAGAACAACACCATTTCACTTTCCTTAACTACAACAAATTACCCCACGGGTTGTCGGGTATTATCAGAACCAAAGGCTGTGAGCACGGCCAGTGAATGAGTGAATATATTACAGGGAGTGTTGAAGCAGGACTCGGTGTATGAAAAAGATTTGGGCTCGAGCAGCAGCCAACTGAGGAAAATAAATTAAACTGGCAAGCGGCAGGTAGAGAAAGCTCCCGAGGAGAAAGCAGAGGTAAAGACTTCACAGTCAAATAACTTGTGACATTTTTGACTAGAGCTGTTGATGAGATAGAGCAAAGAATTACCTTGGTGTGTCAAAACAGGTTCTTTTTTCTCGTTTCATGCTTCCCAACAAGCTCCAATTTATAAAAAGAACAATGGAGTGGATAAATTAGACTTTTCAAAAGAGTTTCGGGGAAGTTTAATCCGAGCGGTCGCTTGTTCTTTTGTTACAGCAGCGGCTGGAGTCGGTAAAAGATTCAGCTCGTGGCTGAAACACACAGTATGAAATATTTAGTGTGAGACGCCCACTGTGTCGTAGACTTCCAGACAATTTAGCTTCTCCTTTTTTGTGCCTGACAAATGTTTTCTCAAGTGAGCATTGATAAAGGTCATTACACACATGATAGCAATGGTTGTTTGCTAGCTGTGTTTTTTGGGCCAATCAGAGCGGCTGCAGCTTTATGCTACTCATTATTTGTTTTCATCTATCAGAGAGTTTAACTTTATTACACTTTCATTTCGGAGACTAATTAAAATACAGAAATAACACATCGAGCTGCATAACATACAGGCAATTAACACCAGCCCACACTCCTTTCATAGCATGTCACTCCACTTGATCTAAATCTGATCCATATTAAAATATGGGGCGAAGAAACAACATGTTGGGAATATCTCTGTTCTTAGAGCCTTTCACGTGCCGATGATGAAAATGTAAAAATGTTAATTTATTCTGAAGGTATCAGTAGATCAAATGGTTCATTATAGGCACACGGATTTATTCTTTTGGAGGCATGAATGTGTCAAGCAAATTTTATGTAAATCTATGCATTAGATTATGAAGATACTCGAGTGCAGAGGGATTTCTGCTGGAGCAAGTGAAAAGCTTCTGGAGGGGACCAGGTGCATCCTCAGGGGAGCAGGAGTTTGCAAAGTAATCTGCTAATCTAACAAATACATTTTGATTGTATTTGCTGTGGCCAAATGGAAAGATGGCTTTTTCAAAATTATGAGGAATTATCCTCTCGGATCTGTAATTTGCGTCCTCTGAATTACAGTTTAGGGCGGCTGGATGGACCAGTGTCATTATCCTGTTGCAGAAATGTGAGCTCAGTTCCAAAATGAACGGGTAAAAATGAAATGTCTGGGATTTCCACGTCTTCGTGCTCAATTGCCTTCTCACCTGCTTCTCTTTTTCACGTTATCCAACAACATTTCAGTTCACTGCACCCCCCGAAACACTAACCTGCACTGAGCACTGAGACCAACATCTGAACATGTAACATGCATAAAAAAAAAATGTGGTCTTACCGAGCCTGTTGTCCAACGCCCCGAAGTCCAGAGAGTACTTGACGACATGGTAATTGTTCCACACATACAGCAGGTTGTCCCTGGGATTGTAATCCACTGCAGCGATGTACTGATAGGAGTTTGGGAAAGGGATGTCCAGAAACCCATCTTTACTCAGCTCGGTGTTGTAGATGTAGTCGATCTTGTTTCCCGTCGCCTCATTGTCATCGTCCTCGTACACCGACTTCACTACATAGAGGATTCCACAGATCATGAAGGCGTTGGATGCCGAGCGCTTGTCGTAGGCCGTGTCCCAGGTCCCCTCGACGCGCAACGTGTAGGGATTGAGCTGGCTGATGACAATCCGCCCGTTGTTCTGCTCGGTCGCATAAATCACCCAGAGGCCGTTTTCGTCGACCGCCAAGTCAATGTCTGATTTCCCTCCCCAGCGGTACGGAGAGGTGTCGTGGTAGTTGGCGTTCGCGATGATGGCCTCGCCGCTCTTGATACGAGTCCGAAGGTCAAACTTGACGATGTTGCGTGTGCGCTCCTTGTTGAAGAAGAGCGCCCCGTCGTACACCACGAAGCCCGTTCCGTCGACACGGTGTGGCAGTTTGTAGGTCGTCGTCGGTCTTCCGGCGATGAAGTCTTCTTTGGAGGAATATTCAGTCAATGTGTCAGTGCGATAAGGTGTCCAGGGCATGTAGTAGATCTTATCGGAGGCTTGGAGAGGGTCTTTGCACCAGGCTCCTGACTGGTGGTCCGACTCAAAGAGGTGCTCGCTCTGGTACACCCTGCGCAGAAGCCCTGGGCACAGGAATACTGAGGAGCCAAAATAGGGGAAAGACAAGTACAGAGTTACATTGGCAGGTATTACACATCAATAAACACAGAACAGCAACTGGATGCGACTAGAGTGAAGTTTAAGTCTGCAGCTGAATCTTCTCCACCGTGAAGGACCTACATACTGAATGAGGCCCTCTTCATCAGCGTCAGGATGATCAGATTTAGATTAAGTGCAGAAAAGATGACTGATTGTCAGACAAAGAATGTAATTAGTAATGTGATTGGATTACGCCAACAAGTTTGGGATTGTACAATGCATGTGAATTAAACAGAGAATAGCAGATGTGCACACACAGCCACCATTATTATTATTAGTTCAAATTCAATCAGTGCTACTTTTGGTTCAGTTACTGTTTTCGCATTAGATACTTCTACTCCGAGCCTGAAGGCAATTATCTTACGAATAGACTTTGCAGGGCTGAACAGATGAAATGAAGGTTATCTCTTTGACTTAATGTTGAGCAGAAACAAGTCAGAAGAAGTTGTTCGAACTTACCACAGGCCGACTCGCCCACGTGCACTTACAAGCACGTTTTCCCATTTTAGTGAGTCTCCCTTCATGAAATGTCTTCTCTGCAAATATCTTCCAAATTAAATATAACTGCACCCGAGAAAAAAAGGCTTTGCTTTGATTTTAACAGCGTGGTGGCAGTTTTTAATGCAACTTAATAACCACACGAATCCAAAGCTAAAAGAGTTTGACAAATAGCTGCGCTGTAATTATTGGCTGAGGCAGCAGCCCTTCAGGAGACAGAAAACAAAAAGAGAAGAAATACAGTAATGACACTGTCCATATAATGATTGCCTGTCCATTATTTCATCCACATGACATTTTTAGTCTGCAGCATGATTTACAGCGCCGCACGCAGTAAACTAATTATATGTGAACTGGTTTGTACTCAAATCTGATAAAGCCAGGCCAAGGCAATGCAGCCAGAGCAGGTCAATAGTGGGCACCGTTTGCAAAAGCTCATTTGAGTTCATTATGGATTATCTCGGACTGAGGCTATTATGATGTTCTGTCTTTCTAAAAAGATGACGTCTGAGTGCAGGGTTATAAAGACATCAAAATCAGAGCGGGTTAAACATTTACATGACAATTTGAGTCGATAAAGAACAAAAATGACATGTGTTTTTACTATATAGACCAAAAATATCATCAAGGTCATTAAAATAGCAAGTAGATTGGAGAAGAAAAAGAAATACTGGTCAAGCCTGACACAAAGGAATGAGAAGGAATGCAGACGGAGCAGTTTCCCCTCTTTTTCCACAGGTTTGGGCCCACAGTCCATCACATATAAAAACAAAGAGTGCGTGAAGGCTCCCTTCCCGGTAATGGGCCGGCAGCCTGACGCGGCGCTGACAGTTTCTCGCCGCAGATCCGTCGAGAGGTAAAAGCTGCGGCGCTCCGAGGAGAAGGCAGAGGAAGAGACAGCAGAAACACGGGCTTGGTTCCCTTGTAATCTCCTAAGATTAAACATGTTGTCTACCTGCAGGTGAAAAATGTGGCGCGATGCGTCCCGTTGACACAGCGCCTCGGCACACGGCTCAGCGGCTGCTCTGCTAAATGCTAAGAGGGTTCTGTTCCTACAGTTGAAAGAGATGAGTTGTGCGAGGGTACGAGGTCAGGGTAGCGTAAGCTTTGTACTGACAGCCCACTGAGCTCTGAGGAGGTTGTAAAATATGCTTTTTAAGGATGTAAGCACAGCGATGGAGGAGTGAATGAAATCTATTAGAGAAGTGATACAAAAGCAATCATGGCTTTCATGGGGAATTTCACAAAAAACTGTAACTGCTGCAGCTCTGTAAAGTCATCTCTATAAAATGTCATCTCGTTGTTCATTCTCTTTGCCACAGATTTCTGCGATATGTCATTAATTAATTACAATGGAACTTAAAATGTATTGCACGGCTATTACAGCAGAATGCTCGACTCTTGTTTAACGATTCCATTTCCATATTTGACTCGAATCCAGCTTTATAGTTACCATCTGACATATTTCCAGCTCGTGTTAAAAAGGTAGCTCCGTGAACACGATCCTCCCGGGGCACCGGTGAAGATGTGGAAAGTGTTCTGCAGCATCACGCGGTGCTGATAAGGTAAGAATATGACTGCTATGATCTGTCTGCAGTATTGACTGGTGAGTCCCTGAAGGTTATGGCCATCATCGTGTTAGAGCCATAATCAAAAATGCTGACAGCTTATTGGACAAGCTATTGATCACCTCGTATAGGCCTCTGCTTTAATATTATGCAGCTGATAAAGCAGAGCTGGAATAATCTGCAGTTATAACAGGGAATAAAAACATCCCAGGGTCACAGGGTGTCAGGGGAGAGCAGGTCTTTAATGACCTCACCCCGAAAGAATTAGCGTAGATGTGGCAACGTCACAAGAGCTGTCTATCTGTAACACTGCTGATGGACGTGGATGACAGGCAAAAAATCCCCTAAATGAAGAGGAGTTTTGCTCATTATGTTAACACCGCGCCCCTGACTGATTTCATTTTCCCCATGAATGACATGTTCGACCTCAGCGATGAACCACACAATGAGCACGAGTCAGAAACCTGCTTCAGCAACCCGTCACCCAAAAAATGCAAGCGTACGCCCGAAATGAGAATGCAGATGACAAAGAAAAGTTGTTGGCATTTAGTTACCTTTTTGTTCCACTTCTATGATTAGGCATGAAGGGGAGAGAAAGACAGAAAACAAACAATAAAGAACAGATTATTATGATAACTGGGAAAAGTCTTTAATTTACGCAACAGTATAAGAGGAGCACGGGGTTAGTGGAACAGACACAGAACATTCAATCAATCATAAGCTTTTAGGACGGAGGAAACTGCGTCACACATGAGCCTGCAGGAAAAAGACAGATTAGTCAGGTTTTGTATTTTGCTAAATGTTTTTGGTGTGTTCAGAATGTGTAAAACAGATGCACCGTATATGACTTTCTCACAACCATCAGATCATTCAAACATGTGGCTGCTGACAGTCGAGCCGTTTGAGTTTAGTGAGAAAACAACAACAACATCACATTGGTTAGATTTCACACTGTACACAGCTGTAGGCTCAAACTGATAATCACTTATGACCTAAACAGATGGATGAAGCGAGCATGTTGTACAGTCACCAACCTAAATCAGATCACATTTTAAATTTCCTTGATATTGACTGAGATCTTTGTTTAAACCTGCATTAGCTTTCTGCACGTTTAAGCATCTAGAGAATGCTGAACACGACACGAAAGTCATTAAGCTTAATGTTCGATGTTTCAGCTCCGTTTTGGTCTCCACCAACGTCTACTGTAGAAAAATCTGACTCTTTAGCTGGTAAATGCTGGATTATGTTCACAAGCTAGCTGCTAACTTTGCTCGTGTGCTGTTTTGACTAAAAAAACATCCGTCTACTGCTGCTGGAGAAGAGATCTGACCAAAACTGTAATGCTGAAGGATATATACCCAAAACAATGAGCTAAAAGACTCTAAAATGCTGTACAGACCAAATACATTATCTCATGACGATTGTTAACCTGAATATATGGAATGATGTTCTTTCAAAATGCTGCATGCACTTGTATTTTAGAGAGAACAGCATTTTGTTTCATGTGTGACCGTTTCTATTGAACACGTCCGGCAGCAGGTGTAAGTGAAATGTTAAAGCTTTGATTCTCCAGCTCAACAAGTATCTTGAAAGCCCGCTGAAAACTACTGTGGCTATTACATCTCAACTCTCTCCACACCATACGTATTACTTCCTCTCGCAGACAAGCTTTTTATGTCAGTCATGGCATTTTGCTGGTCCTGTCCCTTCGCCTCCGGTAATCCCGGTTCTAATAAGAGAGGATTAACCTCTGTTACCAGGGCTTACAAGAGTCCTCTCCTCCAAATGGAGAGTGCAACGGAGTGAGGTATGGAGGTCAGCGGGCAGGGGCGGGCGGGGTAAAGTTTGAACGATGGGAAAGTTATTAGAGGAGAACAATATTAATGCGAGGCGGTGAGCCAACGGAAAAAAAAGCGAGCGAGGTGGACCACGTCAGGCGGGGGTAAAGAGCTGGAAGAGAGAGAAATAATGGGGAGGGGAGAGGCTTTTCAACAAGTCGTCCGTGTTTGTCAGATCATAAAATTGTACACTGGTACGGCGTGACACCTCATCAACAGCAAACACTCCAGCTGTCACTGAAACACGCCGAGACTGAGCTACAATAGCTTTGGGCTACATCTGAATCATCATTACTGGCCGCTCAAATTTGCCAATAACTCGGAACTGCACATGGACCCCATAGATCAAATCAAAGTAAACAGCCAAACGTCTCCAATCGAAGCCTCCTCGCCTCCCGTGAGCAACGGCCACACAAGGGGGACTTCAGGAGGCCGGCGTTTCTGATTGAGCGCTCACCAACAGTGGCGAGGGGAGAGGAGGGTAATGATCTATAGAAAAAGGCATTAGCGGTGGGGATGTGAGAAGTGGTATACAACGCAACCGCCGGGGGAGATGGTGTGAGAAGGGGAGTAAAGGATTCGGATGAAATCCCTGACAAGGAAATATGCCACTCCCAGGGCTACTGTACAGTAACGCGGCCCTGTGGCCTGACCAGAGGTTGCCGCTGGATGCAGCAAGGTCACCCCTCAGATCACTCAAACCAATTTGTTCCCGTGGCGTCGGCTCGTGTTTCACTGCACATACAGCAGAGGCTGAAGTGCACCTGCGATAGGAGCCTCGGAGAGCCTCGGAGAGCCTCGGAGAGCCTCGGAGAGCCTCGTTTACGACGTCACGGATCCGGGCAGAGGAGCGGGGGAAAGCAGAGTGAGACGGAGAATTGATTCATTTGAAAAGCTTCTTTACTCCACCCCACCACCCCCATTGTGACCTTAATACGATTTTGGTCACGGCTGTCATTGAGTCACTAAAAAGCACTTAGCTCTCTCATCCTCTCATCCAATCCCTTTCTCTGCTTTCTCCTTGTCTCTCTCTCCGCCCCCTCTCTGATGTCTGAGGAGAGCGAGACTATCACAAAACACGCACACAGAATAATACAAATTAAAAAACGAGGGTCCTCTCCGCAGCTACTCTTACCTCTGTGAAAGTGTGAACACCCTCTTCCATCACACAAAACAGACCTGAGTGCCTCGTTCACGGTGAAAAAAAAGGATCCTATGTCTTTAATTCTGCACCGAAGCACTTGACAGAGCCTCATCCTGATATTCAAGGACACCACGTTTATTGGGTTATTTACTGCACACTACACCACACTATACCATACATTATGTGTTTTCAGAACAGCCGAGGGCAAAAAACAACAGCCCATTTACTGACGATCTGCTCGTTCGGGGATCATTTGAAGGTATACGGAAAATACAATTAATGGAGACACTTCACTAAATGGCCCTAATGATGTTGTTAATGGTAATCACGCCGCTCTCCAACACATCGTGCGTCAATGATATCAACTTTTGAATGATGCAGTGAGCTAATTATATGAATAAGAGATGATGAGCAATGAGTGGCCATTAAACTCTAAAGATATGGGATCGAGCAAATGTGAAAAGATATGCTTATATTCGGCGATGGGTCCAGCTGGGTCGGATTTAAAGTTCTCGACATCTCAGGAACATAAGGGGCATGTGTGGCTTGGATTGCCACTTGCACTTATAATTTGATGATTTAACTGCACCGATTTTGATGGATAGAGCAGCACGGAAAAAAAAAAAAATAGCTCATCATTCTACTTTTGCAACGGACAGGACAGTTGGATGTTTCATCAAGAAACACAAGTGTCTGGCACATTTTGCTGGAGGAAAAAAAAAAAAAAATGACCAGCTGTAATCACCCTTCCCTCGGATGCCAAGGCAAACCAGACGGAGGAAATGCCACCATTGGCTAGGAGATAAAAAAAGACAAGAAAAAATAAAAACCCCTTAAAGTTAACAGATCTCCTCGGCTTGCCAGCTGACAAATGTTCTGTTATTGTACATCAGTTATCTGGGAGAGATTTGCTCTTTTTCACTAACACCCAGCTTCATAGAGCTGCACACCTGGAAGCAGCCCAGTGCGAGCACTCTTATCTTCTGCCCACTGAGAGAAAGTTTGCTTTGAGGCACTTCGATGCTGCTTACTTTCTTCTCAGGGTTAGACCGGGGATGGAAAACTGCTGCCCACACACATCGAGGATGCACTTATAAATTAGCACGTTTTTATTCTAAATCTATTTCCATCTATTGCGTCAGTTTGCCTTTATGACAATTACAGAAACATCCAATCAGATGAGGGTCGCTTGGCGAGGTCGAGGGCAACTTCTGGCAAACCGATAGCTCGCTGAACCGCGGGCATGTAGCGTGGAAGGGTTTGGCTGCTGTGTGGTCCGACCTGCCAAACACATAAAGCTGGAAAAACTCAACACGGCTCATTCTGCAGCACTCCTAATTGGCCAAGCTGTCGCACCAAATCCAATCAGCAGAACAGCCAACCTACATGTGTGGCCTCCCTTAAAGATAATGTATTTTTTTCATGGTCGTAGAATTCTGATCTAAATAAAAAAATTCAGCTCTGACTATGCTGAGGCCATCCCATATGCTATACAGTTCAATTATACTGCCGCTGCATAATGCAGTCCACACTGTGTTTGTTCAGGTAATGCATAATTTCAAAAAATAATTTGCACCTGAGAAGTTGCCCTGCATGCGTATCCGAGTGGACTTCCTGCTTCAGGCCCACGCTGGGCGCTAACAATGGGGACCTCTGGGCGACTGTGACCCTGTCGTGTGAGCGGCAGCTGTATGGATTTTCATTTGAATAATTAACGCTTCACGATTTCACACTAATGGTTGAGAGGTATCAGAATGGTATCATTAGCGGCTAATAGAGATTCATGGTGGAATGGCTGCAATATTTTTTGCAATATTTCCCCCCCTCCCTCCTCCTCTTTTCTTTTTCATTCCCTCTCTCTTTCTCTCTCTGTACCGAGGAGTTGCAGAGTGCAAACCCCTTAACTCCATCCCATCAGCTTTTTAATTAATGACACAAATTACGGGGCTTTGAATAGCATGTGCCTAAGGATGGGGGAGGACACGCCGGCTACCATCTCTCTTTCTCTCTATTCTCTCTTCATCTCCCTCATTTTTTTTTCTCCCCGTCATTTCCCTCGGTCGGCGCTCATGAGTCTGCCACGCGATCATTACAGGTTCCATTTCTCAACACCCCTCTTTTTCCTTCAACCACTTGTCTGCTCTTCCTTGTGCTCCCTTCTCGTACTTATTCAATCTCCTCCCCGGCGTCTCCTCTCCGTCTCCGTCGCTTTCTCTCTCCCTCCTACTGGGAGGCTGCTATGCTATCTTATAACCTTGACAGCGCAGGATGTGTGCGTCTGTGTGTGTGTGTGCTTGTTCGTCTGTCTGTGCGCGAGCGTGCGTGTGTGTGTTTGTCTCTCTTTGAGGGACAGGTGCAAGGGCTTGGCGCTGATCCAACCCGCTACCCATGTGGGACCGAGCAGCAGAGGGAGGAAAGACAATCGCAGCCCAGGAAAAACAAAATTAAATACATTTTTTTTGTGGAACAGAGCGGCAACTGGAGCAGAAATAACCTAATTGCACCTCCTAAAATATGTCTTGATTTTGAAGGACCTTGAAATTACGGAAGAGAACAGAAGGATCGGGGCAAAATGTGGGGGAAAAGGAAAAAAAATAGAATATAGTGTTTAGTCTGGCGTGTGGCTGGACCGGAACAAAGAAAGACAAGGAAATGGAGAAGGAGCTTTGATTAGTGGGGTGATCATTAAAAGGAGAGACCCCCTGAAGAGACCAATCTCTAATTAGTGCAGTATCCTCGACATTTGGCACCCCGATGAGCCTTTCAGACGTGTGTGTGTGTGTGTGTGTGTGTGTGTGGGTAGCAGTCGGAGGAAGCACTGAGATAAAAGCCTTGCTTGCGTTACATAAATGGAAGTGTTTATGAACATTACGGGAAGCTTGTTCGGCGTGCCAGAGCATTTCTTCCAATATGTTGGAGTGTGCACATTGTTGTCGCTCCATGAAAAACGGAGGATGATCCTGTATGTATGTATAATTGAGGAAAACAGGACGCGGAACAGAACAAGAGCCTGATAGATTACAGCAGCTTATTCAGCTATTAGTGGGGGGAAACAGTTTCCACATGTCCAGATTCACCCCTTTCACACCACCATTTATCCACATTGGTAATCACAGCGTCCTCCAGCAATTATCTCGCCACTCGGCTGGGGTTTTTCCTCTGCAGAAGGACCGTCGTTAATACTGTCCCCCAAGCTGCTCCTTATGTTTTATTTTTTTTACATGACTTATATTATGAAAATGTAATAGCAGATATTCAGCGTGTTTGTTTTATTAAATCAGGGAAACTGACCTTTTATTGTCCATGTGACGATGGTAAACAGTCAGTTATTAGAGCAGTTATTACCTCCAACCAACCATATAAAAACTACTGAGCGGATTTCCACAAAACGTGGGACACATCCATTATTTTTCTGCTTCGTTCTTTAACATTGCAAGCGTTTTTGACATTTCTGTATATTCCTCATGGATCTCGATGAAAGAAATTGTGAAAAGGCGTACTTTTGGCCGGTGTCTATGAGCGAGTACACTTTGATGCAGATCCAAATAAAAATCCCAACAGTCCCCCTTTAATTCATTCTGGTCTAATCCCATATCAAATAAAACATTTTTGAATCTGTCACATCTGGGTTTTTATAAGGTTCTGCATTAAATCTACTCGCTCACCAGCCACTTAAACACGCCTGATATTTTATCATCAACATCCATGCGTCTCAGACGTTTACTAAAATGTCAAAAAAAATACCAGAATCCTTCTGTTTATCCAGATCAGCATCAAAAGGTAGCGGGGTCTACTCAGGGCTGAGACCCGTCCTTTGTCCAAGTATCACTGACAACTAAATCAGTACCCAAAAGGGAGAGATTTATTTTTCATATTTCTGCTTTCATAACTGCAGCCAATCAAGTAATTCTATTTTAAAATCTGACATCTACCTGTCTGCTGCTCAGGACAACAGCAGCCCACTTTAGCATTCTAGCTAATGCATCCTGCAATCTACAATCAAAGACCTGCTTGTCCCTGCACCACAGCTTGTTGAGCGGTCTAGCAAACAAACATCCACCGCCGGAAAATGCACCGCTAATGTCTGTTTGTAGGCTAAATAGCTAATTAGCTAGTCAGGTGTAACAAAAGCACATTAAACTGTTAAATCCTCTGAAGATCGGCCAGTAGAGAAGCTGTGGTGCCTGTTTCTGCTCCCAGAATGCCGTCTGTCTGTCTGTCATTGGCTTAAAAGCTGCAGATAGCAGCACGCGCTGTTTACTCTCCTCTCCTGCAGCAAATGAGCCTTTTAACTAAACTGTCCATCAAGCGCCGACGAAGACACGCCCACTCAACGGCTTAAGGGAAAGGGAGCATTTCTATTATTTCTGGCAAGACCTTGTTTTGTTCATTCTTCAATAATATAAAAAAAATAAATTGCATTATTACTTCAATAAAGGATGCCTAATTGTGATTCTAGTTGCACTCTAACATATAAATCCTGGTAAAAACAGGACTTTTCTGCAAAGCACAGTGTTCAAACCAATGCACGGTGACATGATCAATTCAGGCCACGACACTGCTGCGAATCTGCTGCGTGAGATATGTGACAGAAAGCCAGAGTCGTCAGAGCTGGCTGTTTGGGTTAGGGAGTGGTCAGCTGTCACTGAGTGATGCTCTGGCATTACAGGCCCCCGTCACACATGGGGAAAAAGTGGAGCTGGTCGCTCAGGTGGGGAGAAGAAGAAGAGGAGGAGAGAAAAAGCTGTCTGAACAAGAAGGCTAATGCTCAGTGGCATTTCAGCGGGGAGCGAGGAGGGTGTGGTTGTGTGATGCATCTGCTGTCACGGTGTCGACTCCCACACTGGACCTGATGAGCGTGGATCGGAGAGCTCAAGGGCGAAAAAGCCACTGAACTTGCACACAATCTGCTTAGTAGATTTACCGATAGCATCAGACGGAGTGATCTACTCCTCAAGAAGCTTAAAAGTTGCCGCGAGATTATCAAGAGCAAAGAGAGCTGCCTCGGTGCTCGGAAGGTAGCCCGCCGACGATGTCTGAATACTGAGCAGATCTACAGATCGACACTTGAACATCAGCTAAAATAAACGTTCAGAGACAATAAAACAATGGGCTACCCTGATGAGACGCAGAACCGATCGCAGCTCCACATTACGGCCGAGCGGAGTGCCATCCTGTCACACAGGTGGTGTTTACCTTAGGCGTGACCACTGCATAATGGGCCCTGTAATCACACCACATTCTGCCCAAGCTGCATTGTAAGTGATAGCCATGTGTACAGCATCAATTTCACGGTCTCACCTGCCAACGCAGAAGGACAGAGATTGGTAGCAGGTGCTCTGTAAAACATGCCAAAACAATCTCCTCCATTATTCGTCGAGGGCCCCCTGAACCCGCTAGGTGTGTTATTATTAGCAAAATGAATTAAAAACCAATTAGGCGAGTTGGAAAACAATAGAACTCGACAAATTACATGGCAAGTTTCTATGAGGTGCGAGCTCAGGATTACGCCGATCCGTTCAAAATTGGCGAATTGATTGCGTGATTATATGTCCTGGCTTAGCTTCCGAAGTGTGAGAAATATCTGACAGGGCTGAGCCGGATCCCACTGTGCAAGACAGGATTTTACATTGCCCTTATTAGCTACAAACAGTGGGGGGAACTAGTGGCTTATGTATAGCAAAAGACTGCCAGCAGGTTTTCTTCCTTTGTTCTCTCACTCTCTTCTCGTCTGTCTCTCCCTCCAACCTCATCTGCCATACACACCGGAGTGTCAATTCTGAGAAGTGAACTGAACAAAAAGGACGTGTAATTATCCCCTACCTCATTCTTTTTAGGATTAGGGCTATGACAGCTCGCCTGGACCCAATCAGTCAATTTGCCATGGAAACGACACACCGAGGTACATCTATTAACTGCAGGGAGGTGGCCGATGCTCGAGACAAGGACGACAACAGGAAGAGTGGCTCGGCGGCGGAGCGGGTCCGAATGCTTTCTTGTGTGACGACTCTGAGAATTTGAGGGGCCACCGAGGGGATGTAAGTGCTTCATTACTGCCGAGGAAGAACACGGCGCGGGTAGTGGAGAGACACGCACTTGCGTTGACCTCTCATGAGCTCGACCTTTGGGAGGAGCTGTTAAAGTGAAAGCTACACGGAGAGGAAGACGGAGCGAGCGGGGGAGAGCGGTTTTAATAAGGCGCTAAGAGAATAGACGTGCGTCTCTCCGCTGAACCGTGGACAGTCAAGGTGAGAGGGCGGGGCGGAGACGGATGTCAGCCGGCGGAGCACAGTCATGTTTATGACTCATCATAAGGGGTCAGCGCATCGCTTCAGCCGGAGGGTGGCCTTACTAATCTGTAAAGTGCATGTGGGAGCATGCACAAACTGCACTCGCACAAAGAGGATAGCGTGCTCCGGCAGATGAAAAACTTGCCCCGATGTTCACAGGTCTCCTTATGATTTATAGGGTGTAAATACAAAATGAGTATTCAATTCAGCTTTATGAATCCACTATGTATTACTTTCTTTTTTTATTGTCTCACCTTCGATGCTGTATCCCAGAAGAAACACAGCTCATATCAAATAATTGTTCAGACGGCAGCTCAAATGAAAATATGATGGATCGCCTGGTGCTACGACGCCGCCACACTGTACAGGCAAACACTGGCACACTTAGGAGTAATTGTTGTAACATTCTTTTTTTTTTCATTACGATTGATGGAGCGGATCAAATCGCAAATTAATAAAATCAATATTGTATCTGCGGCATGTGTCCATCGATTTAGCACAGCCCTCCGCTGTTATTAACGGGCGGATCCGATCCTACAATCTCGCCCGGCTTATAAAGATATGGAGAAGAGAGCGGTAATTTATCCGAAAAGAAAAGAAGCTCCCCGAGCAGAATACAGATAAAAGCCGTCAGTGAAGGTGGTCGAGAAAGCAGGGAGGGGCAGCTGGGATTGCGAGGTGAGGGAACAGAGGGGGGAAATAAAGGGATGGGGGGGGCAGCGAGAGACTCTTAAGGACAAAATGTAAAAAGGAAAGTGAGGGAGACTTGGAAGAAGAAAAAGAGTGTTAGGACTGAGAGGGAGAACTCAAGACTTCACCACTGAAGAGAGCTGGAGTCATGGGTGGCTGCCTTTCTTATTAGACACTCAAATCCTTCAGTCTGTCCCAGGAACTTGGGAAGGAGACTTGTGTTAAAAGCCCATCCACAATCGAGCAGCCGTGTCTCAACGTCTACTCTGCTGCCGACGTAAACACCCAGTTACTAACTCTAACCCTGTTCAGCCGTCATCACAGAGCGTCGAATGATCTTCATGATTAAGAAACGTACCTAAATGTGTCTCATTCACACCGAAAGCATCTGACTGCTTCATTTGGGCGGTGATAACAAAGTCCACTGGGCTGTCACAGATGAATTGCATTCACACCCTGCAGTAAAAGTCCGTCTCCAGTGACCGTTTGTGATTTCACTTTGCGTCTCCCGCTCAATATACAAATAAACGCCTACGTGACTTCTGCAGTCTTTATGCATTGCCAGCAGGTTTTTCAATCCTACGACGTCTCTGGGCACGATCCATCGCTAACTGTACGCCGCACAAGGTGCCCCTGCCTCCCCTCCCTGGTGCACCCCTAATTGTGGCCCTCGTTACTGTTGCTGGAACAAAGCAGCCAGGAGCAGTTTTCCAACGGCTCAGCAGACTGTTTTGTGTTGCAACTTGGCGAATGTATTATTAAAAAAGAAGGCGGACGGCGTCGAGGCAGACGCCTGACTGTGAATGCCACGGGTCCTGTGAGTCTCATGACATTTCCGTCGGACTATTGGTTCTTACACTGTGGCTCGAGACAGAGCTGCTAAACCAAGCCTCTGCATTAGATGGGGGCCTTTACGGTGTCACAAGACTTCATAAAAATTCAACCTTGAGCCTTAAAGGTCCAATTTGCAGGACAGTTAATTGCGGAGTGTCAACCCAACTCGCCAACCCAACTTTGGGGGTCAAATACTGGCGTTGGGTTGGAGGCCGGGCCTATCATCAACCCAAAGTGTCGATGTTTAACAAGTTATGGATGGGAACTGTCTTACATTGAATAGGTGAATTCTCTACAAAGGTACTGGCTAAGGTCTGGAGCTGGTCCGCTCTGCTGGCCCACTGCTCCTCTAGGATGGGTTAAACTCAGAGAACCAGCTTTACTACATCACATGACTGTATGTGATGAAGATAAAGATTCTTCTCCTGCTTCTAAATCCTGCACACTGGACCTTTAATGGAACAACGTCAGGCCAAAAGTCCATAAATGGCACCGAAGCAAAACACACCTTATGTTTAAGCACCGACAGGAACTCAGAAGGGCACTAAAAAATGGAGGGTTAATTAAAGTTGTGTTTCTGCATTAGCTTCAGTCGGGTCACTAGAAAGACAGTGACACCGGGTGGCTGAGATAGCAAAATGTGCAAATTGCAAAGAGCGAGGTATAAAAGAGCCATCTGCCGGCTCTGGATCACAGGTAGGAATGGTTTTTACTCCACAGCATAAAAGCTCCCGTCAGGCGGAGCAGTGAGGGAGCCATGTAAGGACATCAAATGTTCAAGAGACGGTTTTGATTTGAATTATTAGAGTTCGCTTGAACCCAGCAGCTGCAGACCACACAGATAAAATGACCAAATATTTCCACTTTCATATCATGTTGGCAGACGTAATTATGGCGACTTTGGTGTTCCGATTCTAAAGGTCATTATAACACAATACATCGGGTCGTACAGCAATGCCCGAGCCACTTCCTCTGACCTCACCTGGACTTCCTCACTGGTGTGCTCATCCTGTCACCCCATGCTGATTCTTCCATTCCCAGCCCGAATGTCTCCGCTCAACTTATGTGCAGCCTGACCGTGTTTTTTCACCTGCTGCACTAATTAAATCTGTTTTTTATTTACTCCCTTCGGAGATGCCTCACTGGGCTCGACATTAACCGGCGTCCACTGAGCTGAACTGAACCGAAAACAACAAGTATGTTTTCATTTTGATTAAAGTCAAACGGCCCTTTTTCTTGCTGTTGTGCTAACAGCAGACATGACATGATCAGACATGATTCCTCAAAGATATTAAAGTGCTGTGAACTGGGGGAGCTGATGGGGAGGCAGCTGACAAGCACCGGCTAGAAATGAAAAGCAGCCAACACTTTCTCTGACTGATGACATTAACAGATACGCAGTTTCATACTGTTTCTACAGTATATACCTACAAAATTACAGCACCAGTATCCCTCAGAGGACTTTATTTGTCACAGCTGAGTGTAGCTGCACACACTGTTGACATAATTGCTGCTGTGCAAGATGAAGAAAATGTAGAAAAAAGCGTTAATATGCTCTTGTCAGTTACAACAAAGACTTTAACGTGTGATAAACAGCAGTATCGCAGCGATGGGTGAACATCCCTCCACACTGATGTACTGTATCATCCCTCACATGTGAACGACACTGTCAATGATGTTTCCTGTAGTCATGCGGGGCGTCGTGTTTGAATCATCCATCCGCTCGACAAAACTGGATGACACCTTTGGAGATATTTTTGAACACTTGGAACATTAAGAGCACGCATGTTGATCGACTTCCTGCATGAGTCACTGCTGTAAAAGAGGAAATGAGGCGGTTAGGAGTGTGAGAGAACGAAGGAGTACATACTGTAGGGTACACATTCATATTGGACCTCCAGGTACTTGTAGGTTCCCGGGCAGGGGTCGGGAAACACGTCTGGTCCAGCCACAACAGCACACTGGGTCCGGTTATTACATCTGAAAACAGAGGAAAGATCATCAGACAATCTTGTTCTTCTGAATGGCCACTTTACACAGCGCCACATTAGTCAGATGTTTAGTGTGAAGTTAATGAGGTTGAAAGTATTTAATTGTGTAGAGGAGATTATGACGATTATGAAGCTCCACTGGTGATGAATCATCGAGTCTCTCTCCTTAAAAAATATACGAAGTGGGTATTTTTACATCCGGACACTTTAAAGGGGCACTCTGTCATTTTTAAACATTAGATTAAGTTTAATTGCAGTCTGAAGTCTGAGTCATCTTATGAAAATAGATATGAAACGTTTTCTGAGTCGCTCCAGAAATAAAACTGATGTTGTCATTGGGCTTAAAGTCGACACATTTACAACAGGAAGCTTGTTTTATAAAATGGGATTGTGAGATTTGTCAGACACTGAGGCCAGGAGGGTCCACTGACAGCAGCTCTGACGCTGCGTTATGTAAAGTGAAGGATTCAGCGGATCATACCAGTGGAAAAAAAAAAAAAAAGCCCAGACACTTCGGAGTTTGCCGCTTTAATTTGGATCATATTTTAAACATAACTCTTGTGAATCCTGCAACTTCACTGGAAGACAAGATTCAAGGCCATTTTGAGTGTTTTTAAGAATAATATGAATTTCAGCTGAATGATATATAGTCATAGATTTACTTTTGGTCAGGGTTACACTATTTATTTATCTGACATTTCATATTGAAAAGTTGTGATTCAATCTGTCTGGTGAAGAGGAAGTGTTCCGTTTAAGTAATATAGCCTGAATGGTATCTATGAGCAGCTGTATTTTTCATGTGTTATCTTTCTATATTAGAGTAAATATTATATGTTTTATAAGCCGCTGCTTTAGATTGTAGACATTATAGTTATGGGGTCACATGGCTGAATAACTAATGACATAGCGTAAAGGATCAGGCAACAGTCTGACACACTACCTTGATTAAGTCAGGGGAGTTTAAACATTAAGGGAATAAAAAGATGATCTATTGGAGCACAGTTATGTAACGTTTCTAATCCTGAGGGACTGCGACGTTCACTCTTCTTTTCACGGTCATGAAGCTCCGTCGTGGCCAAATTCATTTCTGTTGAGGAGCGGAGTTGGACGTCATGGACCTTCAACCAGGCTTTAAAGCATGTGCAGGTTATATCGTCAGCACCACATGATGGATGGTGGCGGTGGTGGTGGAGAGGAGGCGGGGCAGACCCAATCAACTGAGTGCGAAATCATCTCCAACATGAAATGTAGGTCTTCATTAAAAAACACAATTATGGCTGCCGCTGGTGTTCTCATGTGTCATTCTGTTTTGGGCAGTCATCAATCAAAGCCCCACTTCATATGCACGGAGAGCCTCTCGCCACACATAATAGCAACACTTATCCCACAACATTAACTCTTAAGTGTTCTGACAGGTATTGATCTGTCCGTGCTCTGCATCCGCTCTGCAAAATGTAACGCGGGAAATGAAGGCCGGTCCGGTTTCTGTGTGAGCGCCCACCGTGTGTGTGATCCTCACGAGCCCTGCTGCTGCGAGCCAGCCACGCTGTGCGCCGGATCGCCGTCCGTCAAATCTATACTCATTTACGGTCTACCATTATCTGGCGATATATGGAAAGGTATTTATTCCCCAGCGTGGCCGTTCACAGTGTAAGTCCTGTGAAGGTCAAGGCGGGGTCTGACACAATGATTCATACGCCACAATTAAAGGATTCTCTACACCTTAATTAACATTGATTGGCTGCCGACTGATCAATCGAAACCGGTGAGGGACAAGCAAAAAGGAGCCCATCTCATTTCAAGCCAACCCAGTAATGAGATATGGTCTGCCGCGTCTCTCCCATGCGAGCTTTATGGGTTCATGAACCCGGCGGCCGCCCTCCCCCCATCACCCTCTGCCACTCTCTCACTCACTCAGCTGTCTGCCGCTGTCCCTGCGCATGAAGAGTTAATTCCCAGGCAGTAAATGCCAGTCAAATAAATAAGGGGTCAAGCCTGTGAAACTGAGAAACAATTATAGAGGCAGGCTCCTCATCTCTACACCCGTCCTCCTTACTACCAGTTCTGGTTCAGCTTCAGCACCCGGGGAGGGGTTGTAGCCTAATCAGCGAGTGAGAACACAAGTTAAGATTAAGTGTCACATGGAGTTAGGAGTGAGATGGATAGAAGAGATGTAACAAGCTGGAGGTCGGAGCAGAGACACACACTTGCATGAATGGACATGCACTTGTGCCCAACATACAGTTTTCTTTCTTAGCAACGTCAGATTAAATCGCTGGCTTGTTTCGTGGGCGGACGACGTGATGTTTTTGATTCAATAATGCTGCCCTGGAGGTCAAACAAGGACCAAATCTGGAAGTTTAATCACGGTTTGTAATAACTTCCTCTTGAGGGATTAACCATCATAATGTGTATTTAACGTGGATTGCAGACTTAATCCCAGCCTTAACATTTATCTTGGCCCATATACAAAAATCCCTTTTACCACTGCTGTGCTGTGCACTTCTTTGTCTTTACCTCCACAGACACAAATACCCCCGCCGGTCAGCATCCAGAAGAAGAACCCCCATCTCGAAAGGGGATAAAATAAGGTGGAGGAATAATTACAATTAAATGTATCAAGCACAAATCAATGGCAGAGTAGGAGGGCGATCGATGGCGGGAGAAGCAGACCACACCACGTGCCACAAAGACTTCACAATTACCAATTAGAGGGGTAATTAGGATTTCATCAGACACTTGGCTCTGATGGAGCCCTTTGAACTAACAGGGAGAGAGGGAAATGGATTCACTCTGAGTGATGTATTCAAATATGTATAGAAATATGTGCTCTGCATATTCACCAGCGAAGGTGGAAGACAGCAGGTGGTGGGAAGCAGCCTGAACGCTGTAATTGGTGCCTCGCTGGAGGCTCAGCTTCGACTGGTTAACGGTAAACAAAAGGTTGAAATGTCGTCTTTGAAGCACATACAGCAGTAACAGATCATGTTCTCGGTGTTATCAGCTGTCCACGGGACACATAACGACAGATAAGATCTGGATATAAACCTCTATCAGGCCAAAGACTCTAAAAGAGGACACAAAACTCAAGTCTGCAATTTGGCCACCAACCGCCCCTTTTTATCCACATTCCCGCTTTTCCTCCCTTATAGCTTTATTCCTCCTGTTCCCTCGTCTGCTGTTTGTTATAACTGGCAGATTAGAGCTCAGACTGCCAGCTGACGAGGGGAGATGTGGCACAAAGCACAAGAGCCCTATGTAAGCACAAACTGTAATGACTGTAATCGCCGGCTGATCCTGCTGCTGCCTCTGATGTAAGAGGGGCTGAGTCCCCTCCAGCCCGTTGACCACCGCCACAGGACCAAAATAAATAAGGAAATAAATAAATAAATAAAAGGGTGAACAAATTAATCAATGAAAGAAAAAGGAAGGATTAAAATGAAACTAACCAGTCGTCTAAGACAAGGACGATGCAGCTGCTGACAAATCCAGACAGATATTCTGTCCATATTGGAGAGTAATAAAGGAGGAGCGGTGTGCACCACTGTTCCCTCTCAGAGCTAAACTGATTTATATCCAATGGAAAATACCAACCAAGTGGAAGAGGTAGAGAAAGGTTTGGCAGCGTTTTAAAAGTTGAGGAGGAAAAGAAATAAATGATGCAATGCTTGCTGTGGAGTGATTTTCCATAGGACTCGTATCAAAGATGTTTGCTTGAGGTGCGTCAAATAAGAACGGAGACGGTTCAGCTGGCGTTCTGCATCGAGGGGCGGGCTCTCCGCGGAGTTCTTCCGCAGTCGGTGTATGTTTGATGAAAACGTTCCTGTCAGGGAGCGCAAACTCTCCCATTTGCTTTCAGTTAAAAAGAGCAAACACGTCCAAAGTGCCCCGCCTCCGAGAGATCCACACACACACACACACACACACACACACTGGTACTGGTTCATGTGTTAAGATGAGAAAAAGATGCACATGGTGCTTTAGGGACTTGGAGTGTGTGTGTGCAAAGACAAAGTGCATGTTGTCTGATTCATGTGTACACTGCAGTGTCTGTGTGTGTGTGTGTGTGTGTGTGTGTGTGTGGCAGGCTGTGTACACACTTGTGAGGGTTTGTGTTTGTAAGACCAGAAGGGAGGGGAGCGGGGGGGAGGAAAGTGACGGACGGGTCAATATCCCCGTCTCTCTGTTGGGACCCATTACGCTTTAGTGATGGTCTTCGCCACCCACGGTCGACTTCATTCATTATCTTTCCCAGCTGCACGCCGCAGCATCCATCTTTTCTCATTCGGCCTGTCTCCTGGCGCAGCACAAAAAAACCTTTAAAACTCCCATGAAAACCTAAAGGAAATGTTACGAGAGGGGCAGCGATGGCCTTGAGCCTGTGCGTTTAGCTCTCGAGTAAAACCAAGAAGTATTAAAAGGTAACTGTTGATTAGTGCAGCTCTTTTACAGGAGGAGGAATTATCAGTTTAAGTCCCTGTGGAGGCCCATTGTTCATATAGAGGAGCCTGTTAAAGAGCATAATGCATCAAGTGCTCTGTTGTGGAACTGCTACAGAATAATGCATCTTTCATACGTTCTGATTATTTGGGCTTAATTCAAAAATACCCCGAGCTGGGGATTATCAAACAAACTCTAACAACCATGCTAATGCTCTCTAATTGCTGCTTCCTACTTCTGCTCGGGAGGTTGGCTGTGTGTGATTGAACTCTTGAAGTCAAACTACATTGATTTGATTATCTCATCCGCTGGACCACTTCTTAACAGAGCGGTGTTTGAAGCCGGGGAATTATCGCAGAGATATTTCATGTTCTGTTGCTGGTCACGACAGGTGGAAAGCTGCAGGATCATTCATGTGGGTGAGGCGTAACATGCTTCTGGACTAACATGCTTCTGGCAAATGCTTTCCAACATTAAAGCATACAAACATTAATATATATACTTAATATATAAGTATGGACTTGGAGGTGAGCATGAAATGACACCTTTGAAACTGTCTGGAGTGAATCCGACAGTATCACAGAAGTGCAATACTGCACTGGTAGAGTACACTTTAAGGCATATGCGCTGTGTGAGTGCACACTTTAAATCTCTTAAGTGTTTTGCACAGAAATGTAAATGAAAGGAGAAACACAAAAACAGCCTTGGCGTTACAGCTGTTCCTCCGAGCACCTATAATCACTGTCCCTATTTGATTCATAAGGTAGCTGCTCACCATCCAGCCTTTGATGCATGAGCTGCCAGTCAGCCGCAGAGATTTAGAATCATTTTTAAAGATTATATGATCGTTTTCTTTTCCCTCAAACAACAACAACAACAAAATGATCTAAAGCCAGGCTGTGAGACGGCTGATTAGATCTAAAACACTGGTTTCTTTGTCTTTGGAGCATTTGATTTTATCATCACAACAACAGAGTCACTGTATATTAATTACACCAGAATACATTTTCATACGCCGCCTGTGAACGAGAGAAAGGCTCATTTATTTTGTTTCCTTATCTTTGTGCATATGTTTGTATTTTCCTTTCTTTACCGTCGATGTATATGACCTGTTTGCACTGAGAGCCCGCTGTGCTGCACAGTATACATACAGTGTCAGGGGTCAAAGGTCCAGCTTGGGAGTACACATCGACGTGCTCTGGTGTCGGGAAACAAAAGGATGTCCTCTTAAACCTTTGAAACCCAGGTTGCGTGTGAATCTGAATCAAGGATACATGCATACATATTCAAACACCTACACACAAATACACACTGCGTTCTATACATCCTGAGAAACGATCTATAATGGCCCCGCTGCTGTTATTACTGCTAAAAGCAACTAAGTTTTCAAAACACAGAGGGAGGCGCTCGACGTGCTTTACAAGCCGGGGAGGAAGATTGGGAGTGAATGTACACAACACAAACACAATGAGTGAGTGTGGGCGTGGAGTATTGAAAGGAGCTCGCTGTTCTCGAGTAGTTCGCGCAGCACGCCGCAAACACGGATAAACATCTGCACTCAAGCGCATGCAAGCACCTACATATTCAACAGATGTTTGTCGATGTGATTCGTCACATACGGAGGCGACTGAATGTCAGATTAACACGTCGCGGCGCGCGGCCCGCTTACTCGGTGGCATTAGTAACGTGCCGCACAGAAAAAAACATCAAGCTGCATCACACTGTTTGTACAAACACTACGGGTGACAGAACATCAGCCGTATTCATATATTTATAGGATTAACTGTGTGTAACTGAGCAGAAATGAATAAAGTGCCAAGTGGCTGTCCGGTATAGAGAAGATGGAGTGTTTATGTGCATGAGCTATATGAACGACCTTTATGCGGCTCTATTAACTATGGAATAAGAGTTTCATTAGGGGCGGTCCAACAAAGGTCAAGATTGATCAACTCTCATGAACTACTTCCACTGCTTACATAAATTCAATGCTACTTCTAAAAAAGGAGAAAAAAAAAAGAGGAAAGAGCATCTCCAGCTTGTTTTTTTCTCCTCCTGACAAGCATAATCCCTCTTAGCCATTCACACAGATTAGCAGCTTTCATAAGATTTTTACATCACACAGTCCCCCCACCCCCCCTCTAATATTGTATTTGGAAGATAAGCCGCACTTCATCCCGACGCAACAACAATCCCAGAAAAATACAGCGGCACTGAGGCGCTGCGGCTGGATGTGGAGTGACGATCAACCGCAATACACACTTTCTTGAGTATTTTTACAAGTTGCTGCTGAGAATTTATGGATGCAGGCTGTATGTGGCGGTCCTGTGTTTGGAAACAGTCCAAGAGCCTAAAGTGAGGCTTGATAAACACATGCTTCTGCTGTTTGGTCGTGTGCTCGGACAAGTGGGCACTTCCACTGAGGTGATGACTAAAACAATGCTCTGTAACCGAGAAGGCAGATTGGGCTTGTTTATAGCTCACGATGATGGATGAGACAAATATAAACACCGGTCAAAACATTTCTATCTCTGATTCGTCCAATTTGTACATTTCTGCACTTACTGCGGCTCAAAGCGAGAAGGAATCCTGCCTCGTAATGCATTTTTCTTCATCGTTCATGTGCTTTTTATCACCACTTAGTTTGGAGAGAAAATGTATACAGGGTTTGTTTTTGCTAACATATGTGGCTTTGTAGTAACTGTGGATTCTAACAGTGTTGACGATGTGGAAACAGTCTGTAGGGCGAAGACTAATTCTACGTCCGCCACTGCTGTCATGACAAGTTTAAGTTGTCCTCCAGCAGTATCGAGACCCAGACTTGTTTTTTTTTTTGTATGTTGGTGTGTATATTTTGCTTATTTAGAAATATTAAAGCACCCATTTACTCAAGTTTACCGCTCTTTTACTCGCTGATTTCAAACCTGAAATAAACATGAGACAGTAATTAACAGATCTGAAACCACAAAATAAATCATGTAAAACGTCAATTTACCCGTGTTTGGAATGGAATCCGTGCACATTTCTGTTTCAGTTGCAAGATAATTGTGTCTTTGGGGCCAAATAAAAAGAAAAGCAGGAGAAAAACTGAGACTCGGTTGCAAAGAGTTTTCCGGGCTGTTACTTTGTCAGGCAACACATGGATTTGAGGTCGAGCCAGACAAAGGTTATCACCTCGGGGTATGCACTCCTCCCATGATGAGTATTGCTTCCGAGGAGGAATTTATTTACCTCGGGTCGGCTGCTGTTGTCAGTGAGGCTTAAACCACGGGATGTTTGGAGAGAGCACAGAGATCTGTACTGACACCAAAGGCTAATCAGCTGTGGTAAACATTCTGCAGTCAGACGACTGTGGAAGAGGAATACGTCTCCTGCTTCTTTTTGCACTATTTCCTCGCACTCGTGACTAAATCTAAAATAACCCTTAAATCTCAGACATTTCAGACAAACCTTTGAGCTCCTCCGAAGATGTTTTCTTCACCTTTAAGTCACCCTAACAGCTTGCTCCAAACCACTCTGTGGGGGAGAGCTCAAACAAAGGGATGTGTGTTTGGCTGCGTGGTGAATGTGCATTAAAGCAGTTGTTGTAGTAAGAAATTAAGTCTGAAGCCACAGCTATTCATCTAAACCCTTGGACACATCCAACTCGAGAGCCACTGCGATTTCTTTGCAACAGTTTTGAATACGCCTCTTGTTATTTTGGAGGAGAGGTAATCCAGCTGCAGACGGATCAAACTTGCTCAGCTAGCCTCTTTGAAATTAATCCATCTATTTCAGTGCCACAACAGGTATTAGGTGATGCAATTTCTCTCTCCACCTGAAAGGTCAATCCGTGATTCTGCACATGCTGTAGACATCTATCTGGCTGTGCACACCGAAATTCCATTAAAGTTGGAATGTGGCGGGCGCTGGAGGAGCGCTGGGGGAGTTTGATGCTTCCAAATTCAACATTAGGGAAGACGAAGAAAAAGAATCCAAATAAATCCAGTGAAGCTGCTTTTATAGGAAGGGTGCAGCTGGAGTTTATACTGTGTATTGTTCAAATTATACAATGAAAGCTTGGCCCTGTATGGTAATTCATTTAAAATGGGCGACCTCATATTGCTGCAGTTCAATTGTTTTCCTTCACTCAGCGGGAATATGGAAGCATTATTTTAAGGACAATAGAGCTCGTGTACTGAATTCCCCTTTGACACCACCGCTAGGCCCATTTCATCCATGCGTTCACATGTACAGCTTATCTCTGCTTTCAAGGCAGCGACACAGCCAGTGGTAGTTTGGAGCACAGACACGAGTGTCTGGGTTCTATCTCGAAAGGGCAAAGATAAACTCAGCCGAATAATCCTCCTCAGCCGCTCTTCCTTGGATGTCAGGAGATACACATCTTGAAAATTGCGTGGAGCTCGAACGGAGAGCAAAGAACACTGTTTTGTTTAAACTTGATAGTGATTCCAAGTTCTGCCAATATTAGTTTAAATCTCAGATACACACACACATAGATTGAAGCGCAGCCTTGAAGCCGGAGCGGAGTGTCCGATAAATAATGCATCATCTGTGCTCTGTTTTCTTTGTTTTACTCGTCGAGCCAACTGGATCCACCGCTAACGTTCACGGAAATTATACATCTTCCATTTATCATTATTGCCCCTTTTTACACTGCGGCCACGCCTGAAGGAAGAGCAGAGCTGTATGCAAATTAAATCATCATGCATGCAGAGATATGATTTACATGATGCAGAAGCCACAGTGGTGGCTAATTAAAACACAATATGCTGTCAATGTTTCCCCCGACTGCTCTCACTTCAACAAGGCAACTGGGATTTCTTTGGAGGACTGACAACTCAACATACAATGTGTGACACTTCAGTATAATGTATGGGGCTGGCGTTTCACTACATGATCAGTAAGTAACATATCACTTGTCTGAGAGGCTTCCAGGTTGTCCCAGTTGGATGGTATTTATTCGAGCAAAACAAATAGTTCTGAGAAACCTTAATAAAAGACCTCAACCTGGAAACTGATATGAATTTAATTAGCATGCATGAAGTCATTAGAAGCAGCAGGCTTTATTATTTGGAGACTGGTTATTACTAAGTCAAATGGGCTAAAAAGAAAAGTTGCTTCCCCCTAGCTTGAGGAAAAGAGTTAATTAAGACGTGTTTTGAAATCTGTTGCTATGAGAAGAATAGGCATTGATTGGAAAAGCACTCGTACTCCACTTAGAGGCACCCACACTGTGACGACTAACCTGCTGACACTGATATTCCTTACACAAGCCTCAGAACACATTTTTTTGATGCATTTCTTCCATTACGAGTAAACAAATAAATAAAAAGCTGGGTGTGTGATTTGAATTTCTGTCACTCTGTCAAAAAACAAGAAGCGTCTAATCTGCGGGGGTGTAAATCACCGACGCCCACGGCCTCTCTCCAGGTGCCTGCAAGGAGGCAGAAGGGAGGATTGAAATGTGCAATAACTTCAAGAATCGATTTGTTTGGTGGGTGAGGCTTATTCACCGGGGCCTGCCTGTCTAATGATTTACGATTTCCGGGATGAATTTTTCTATTCTTGCCAACACATGATGCTGCTCCCTATCTTCCTGGTGATGCTTGATTTATCTGCCAGCAGCGGCCCCTGGGACTCTCAGCCCGTAGGCCCATTTGAGGCTAAGCCTCATTCCAGAGGGAACGTGTAAAAGTGAGGATTGGCTCATATTTTTTTTACAACCGCAGTCATATGAATATTAATGTGTCACATATTGAAGAAAAACGATCATTTGATGTGCGCGGTGCGAGGGGAGATTTCTGATGGGCGTGTGCACACGTATGTGCATCTGTGGCTAAATTGAAGCGGTGTATGTATGAGCATCTCTGCAGGCAGGCGGCACGCACACACTCGATATACTCTGCCTACAGCATAAAGGAATCCATCCTGAAGGATTCCAGTGACAGGCCCCATTGAATTGCTGACCAGGGTTAGCCTTTTGAGCCATTCCTGCTGAGATTCTAAGCCCATCTCAAGAGCATCTCTGCAAGCCTCAGATTCTTCGGCCAGATACCCAGGGGTGCCACTGCTGTGCTGGCCTTCTGACGGACGGACGGGGAATAAAAACAGAGAGACAGAGATGCCGCTTTGACTTTTCAAGGCATCGAGTCCTGTTTGTTACGCACAAAGAGCGACGTCTGCTGCTGGTTCCAGTCAAAGGAGGGCTTTGGAGGAGGCTTGTGTGGCTGCATGCACCGCGCGGCGACAACAAAACAGATTCTAATCCTTTGCTTGGACCATTATTCAATCTCTATTTTGGAAAATTGGAAGAAATTCTGAGGCTTGTCTGGATAAAGAACACAAACTCTACTCACACCGACACTCAAACCGAATTGCACTCCATTCCCTGTATTTATAATCTACACACGAATCAATAAGCACACTGTATCCCTGTTCTCTCTCTCTCTCTCTCTCTCTCTCTCTCTCTCCCTTCCCTACACACACATACATACAGACACACACACACACACACACACACACACACACACACACACACACCAAGGCCTGCCTTTAAGCACAGATTTTTCATTTCCAGTCGCTGTCACCATGGTAACTTCCAGTGTCCGACTTGGGCCAGTATGTGCTTCCAGCACTTTCCTTCTTCAAAGCCCTTTTTTCAAAGCCTAAAACCACATTGCTTCTCTAACGGTCACCCAGAGTGCTTAGCTTCTAGAAGGGGTGTTTGGCTGCTAATTACCTCGTGCGACAAAGGGACGCACAGGTGCCTTTAATAACAAACCACTCTATCTATACCAGCCACAAGGTTTAGCCACAAATAAACCTCCTCTACAGCTGCTGGTTCATAATCCTTAAAGTGAGAGAACGGAATTTAATAGGCCAAACATGACCTTGCAGGATTTCACCCAGCCATTTCAAACCTGTATGTTTGTGCTCACTTCAACCTTTTTCCACATTCAAAATGGCCACCTCTGTTGCCACAAAGAGGAGTGTCTTGGCAGAGCCGCCCGAGCGACAATCAAATATTCCTGTGTTGACCGATCGATGAACGCCACCCCTTGACCTTCCTCATTCACATCTCAATAATGAATGACGAGCAGGGGTTATGAGTAACCTCGGCGCTCTATACAGGAGGGGTCGGGCGTCGATCGCTCGGCAAGGGTCCAGGCGTGCATTGGCATGCAGGAAATGGCCGCGGGCCTTAAGGAATTGTCCTGAAAGAAGCACGGTTGGGATTAAAAGCTTGGGCTTGACTGAACTCTCCTGTCTCCTCTGTGTCAATATGCCCGAGGTACTGTCACTCACGACTTAAGTCTGAGAGGAAAGTAATTTACTTGCACAAGGGCGCTAATTCAGTACAAGGTGTATCAATTCTGTTGATGGCAGCAGAGGCAGAATACGACTGAGGTACATTACAATGTGTTGAATTTAGAAATACATTTTGAAAGGCTGACATTAATTAGAAACCTGCAGAGGATGATACAAATCACTGTTTACTGATGATTTCATTATTAATTATTTTTCATTTAATCAAATAACTGTTTCGTGCCAGAAGAAACTGAGAGAACTGCAAACTGACATTTCTGTCCTGTGATTTCTTCTTAGGTGTTTGGCTTTTATTTAAGTATTTACACTGTAGAAAATGATAACTTTGAGAAGTCTGAGTCGGTCTTGATCTGACAATATGTTTGTCGTGTCTGTCTGTTCACAGCTATGACTCAGAGAAAGACGGTGAATTTGGATGTGAATCGTGGCTCACGCCTCGTGTTTTTTTCTGACAAAATCTCCAAAACCGAAAGACATTTAATTAACAAAGACACACACAAGAACAGAACAAAGCAAATCTTCAAATCTGAGCTGGAAGCAGCAGAAGTAGTTGGCATTTCGGCTTGAAAACAACAACCTAATCGACTCATTAAATGAATCCCCTCATTGTTAATGCACACAGTTTCTGTTTTAAAGATGTGTGGAAACATTACAGGCTCTTTACCTTAGTACCATCTACTCCACAGCTTTAATCCAGAAGCCAGGCTTCAGGAACATGCTGTGACCGCGTCAGATTTATTCAGAGCTTGTTTTTGACAGACCAGGAGAGCAAGTGAGGTGAATAAGGAAGGAACAAGAAGTACAAAGACTGATATAGTTCTGGCCCCTTCCTGGACTGGTAGAGGTGACAAGGCGTTCCTTGTATTTCACCCACGCAGCACCGCTGTCCCATTGAATTTGTCAAGGGAGGCCAAGACATTTAGCTGTCTTTTAACTTCTCTTCCATACCAACAGGTCTCCTGAGATACAGCCCGGGGAGGAGAGGAGTCGCATTCTGCTGGAAAACAAAGTCTAGAGTGTGTCATCCTGTCTGTTTGTTTCTGCTCGGCTTGCTTCCCAACTACGGTATGTATTTGGTGTCGACGTCTGTCTGTAGCAGAAGATTTATTGCAAAACACTTTGAAAAATGACAGATTTTTGGAGCGCACTTTGTTGTGCTGTTGTACCGAACATAAAATGTGTTATCCTCACCTAATTCCATCATTTATGGTATCTGTTATGACAAGAGGCCCGTCTCAAAAAGCAGGATTAGTGGGGAGGCGAGCTAACCCTCACTGTTCCTGACAAAGACGCGTCAAGTTCAAACTGAGCTCTGTTGCCATGGTTTCTAATGCTCGCACACCAAACCTCCAAGTAGCTGCTTTTGTCCAGGCTGGTGGATAAATACGACCACCTCCCAGCCCACTGCGCCTCACTGCTACGGGTCTCCAGCAGGGACAAAAACACTGCAGTCACATGGAAGGACAAAGGAGCTGTGACGGACTTCCTGGTACTTGACATAAATGACACAATAATTGGATAATTCTTGTAGATTTTGTGTATATACTCATAAACTATACTTTTAAATTTGCCTCTTGACTTCTTAAGTAAAGAGCAGAGCTTCAGGTCACTGCATTAAATATTCCATCACCCTGCTTTTAATATTTAAACACTGTATTGTTTTCAACCTTTTTTATTGCTCGTATTCTATGTCTTAACTTCGCAGCATTTTATTATTTTATGCTGCAGCAGCAACCTAATTTCCCAACTGGAGTCAACACTTCCATCATATCTTTTATTAAATATACCGCTGTCAAGCGATTGGCTGTCTGCACAGCCCTCACTTCTTTCATGTGAACTTGCATCAGGAGAAAGCCCCCCGACGCCACAGAGAAGGAGGTAATTGGAGTACTTTCTTGAAATGCTTCGGAGAAATGTTACAAAATAATAAGACAACAGTGGAAGGTCAGAGGTGGACGAGACGCCGGCGAAACTTATAACGTCTAAATAAATAGACCATGACCGAGCCCAGAAGAGAGGATAGGAGACATCCTTGCAAAGGCAAATTCTGATCTTGCAACTAATCAAACACCATCAGATGTCCAAGCTGCGAGTCAACAGTGTTGTAAACAACAATTCAACTTTTCAAGGTGACGTGAGGAGCTTGATTGTGCGGTGACACTATCAGCAGGCGAACAAGGAGAGAGGGAGCAGCGGCGCCTCAGATGAGCCGTCTCTTTATCTCAGCTGCATCCCCCTCTGCCATTCTCCAACTTCTGAGAGCAGTCGCAGTTCCCCTCCCTCCGTCCCAAACTTTTCTGAGCGTGTCCTTGAACCTCTTTGCTCCTCTGACACAAATACAGATTAAAGCCACAGTTTTAGATTCTTTAACCGTTTTAAAGTTGTTTTAAAGTCAAGTCCTCTGAGTAAAAGAAGGCAGATAAAGGATTTTCTACTAGTGAATTGATGGACCAAAATTGCTTCCTTCCATCTATCATATATTAGAGACAAAAATCAAGTCATTTTATGACTGCCAGCCTGCCAGAAGGCAAAAATGGAGATACTTACCAGGCTGATTGGGAGCAGAGAGGGGTCTGTAAATGTTTTTCAGCCATTCATTTCTAAAATATAACTTGATTACTTTCCTTGGGGTTTGAAGAGTAGCCTCAAACTGCCTGAACGAATTGTAATTTGAAGAATTATATTATATGCATCAATTAGAATGCCTTGATTGAACGCAGGTCATATATATACGATTGAAAATAGCAGCTATAAACCTTTTGGTGCAGCTACTTTTCTGATCCAATTGGTTGAACTAAAGCCTTTTTTTGTTGCCGTGTTGATAAGGTACACACACGCCTCGATGAGCATGTACATGAAATGAATTAGGCCCACGTCAGCACCCACAAAAGCCCCTCTCTTGCTTTATAAGCACCACTTTTCAACATGCTCTCAGCAAACGGCGAGAGGGCGGGGCTCGCCGCCGCACTCCTTTATGGGGTAGCATTTCTCTGCGGCGGCGACAAGCACTTCACTCAAAAACAGACTATAGCGAGGAACAACCACGGTCCAGTGGCTGAGGAGGCCATTGATGGAATTAAGGCTCATGAATAAGAATGCAGCGCGGGGCGAGTGAGAGCTCTCCCACTGTGTAATATTGACATGCTCCCCAGTCGGAAAATAGCCCGGCATAATTAGCTTTCAAAAGAGGCCAAAAAAAGGAGAGGCCACTCTAGACACAGACGAAGCCCTCGACAGGAACGTGTGAGGACGCTGACGATGGGCGAGCGGCGGGGCGAGGCGGCCGAGGACAATCAAAGGCAGTTCTTTGCTGCAGAATTTATGGGGGTCAACTGATTTGCAAATGGGTTTGTGGAAGATTTTTGTGAAAATTACACTGGTAATAATTATGATACGAGACGTAATGACGCTTGAAATAGTTGAGTTTCATCAGAAAAAAAAAATCGAGATCAAGCGATGCGCTGGAAAGCTCGAGAACTGCTACTAAATGAACCTTGAGATGAGAATGTTTTGCCGTTAACAGCACGGATGAGAATCAGTCAGCGGAGAAAAAATGTAAATTTGATCTACATTTTCAGGACGACGAGGCAAAGTGCACCTGCTGATGAAGATCACGTGCTACAATCAAAACAGAAGAGCTAATAAATTGACCGTGACGTGAAATAATCTGTTGTTAAATGCCTGAAACATTTGAAAACATAAAAGAACAGCGCACTCAAATTCACATTACTGATTTAGAAAACCTTATTCGCCCGTGTCTCAGAATTTTGGAACACAAAAATAAGCCAACAGGCCAGAGAAGGTTGAGGGATGTTGGCTACGACAACAGATTTATTTTGAGACTGAACATATAAGATCGCTGCCAAACGCTGCGTTTAAATATTACTGAAAGTTACTGAAAGTTTTATTTTCATTTTACGCATCATTTTAGGGAACTGGGGAGAGTTCCAGACTCGACACTTGGTCTTGAGTCAGACTTAAGAAACAAAATCTGTGGATTTATTTATACACTTAGCTCACTGAAACTCGAGATTAGACAATAGTACTAAAAGGTTTCAATTTAAGTGAAACTTGCTTTGCCAAGACTTTAGACCCAGGACCTGACCCACAACATGTAGCTCTGGTGGGAGGTTGTGAGAGGCTCCAGTGCTTCTACAACAGTTTCAAAGACTAAAATAAGGAAAGGAAAGGTGAACAGTATCTCTGAATGCCTGATGGCGCTTATTAGAACCATTTAGACCACGTCAGTCACTTGAGGGCAAACCAAATGCATCTACTGTCATGAAATCTAAATGCACTGGAAGTCTCAGATAGCAAACAGTGTCCCTCCAGAAAATGCTAAGTCTTTCTATATGGATTACTGGATACGTATAGAGTTCAAGTGGTACAAACTCCATGAATATTCAGCTGCTGGGGCTTGATCAAAGTGAATTATGCAGCCGTGCTATGAAACATTGATTACCAGAGTGTCATCAGTTTTAAAGCTTAAAGATTGATGCATTATGTTTTCCGCTGCATATTAACGACGCAGGTGCGTCCAGCAGCTGAGGATCAAACGGAGGCATGATTGCACCATTTTAATTCATTAGGATTTAAAGTTTCAGGCTCAGCCAAAAGTGCCTCTTTCCATTTCGCAGAGATACACAAGCACCACTACTGCATTTATCACGAAGGCAACATTTTTCAAACCTACATCAAACATAATCCTGGATACATACTTTTGCTCAAGTGGAGAAATGGAGAGCAGTGACCGTGGGTGAATGAGACCAGGGTGGTGAAACAGGTCCTTTGTGAGGCGCTAACTGTGTGTGGCCATCGGAGATTCACGGAGGAAACAAGGTGAAACCGCTGCTTGTCTCGCTCTCTTGATTTCCAAGGTTAGAGGGCATGTGGCGTGAATGTAGATCCCACTCTCGCTGCCCTCGCGAGTCTCCCAGCGCACGGAGAATTTGGATTGTGGCGACTCATTCATGGCCAGCCTAAGCCCATTAGAAAAAAGGTTGATGTGACAAAGACACAAAGAAAAAGGGGAAACATTAAAGTGAAATGAATCAAACGGAGACACTGGGAGAGGAGCGCTGAGGAGGGCAAAAGGGATTAGGAGTCGAATGGTAATTGAGAGGACGGGGAAAGAGACAGAGAGAGGGGACGATAGCAGGATTAAGAGAGGTAGACAGTGGCCTGCGATGCCGGGCCGAGCAACGGCTGGAGGAGTTTGAGCCATCCGCCGTTTCAGGGGGAGTACAGCGCCTCTTCGCAAAAGATGAGTCGCTTTCAAGCAATGCTCAACGTCGACCGAGCCAGATGACACACATCACCCCGAACAACACGACGACAAACACAAAGAGCAACCGCACATTATCCACGACAAACCAACGCTGGGAATCGAGGATTGTTCTACAACAGCGACAATACTCGAAAGCCGTGGCCTCTTTTTGTGAGACTAAAGACTTTGACTCTTGAAAGCGTAACAAAAAGCTGCATGACTCAGGGCCCGAACATCAGTAGCAAAGACTGAAGATGAAGACTAATCAAAATGACAGAAAAACAAACACAATGAAAAGAAAGCATGACTCATCAAAATCGCTTCAGATGCCATGAATTACTGAAGGTCACTACGTAAGAAACAAGATCTAATTGATCACTTCATGCTGGAAATGCATGTTTGACACTGGTCCACTGAGGCCAGACTGGTTGGGGAGCCACTGAGACCAAAGCCCAGGTGTGTCTTACCTCAGGTTCATTGGTCGGGAACGGGGTTTTGAAGTGGCTCCCTGGAAAGCATGTTGGGAGGTTAAGAGTGGCAAGGTGCGACTCAACAACACCAAAGGCAGGTAATGTGCCTTTGTGTTCGCAGAGATACTTAAAGTTTAATTTGGCAACACAATCATCCCCAGCTGCACGCCGGCTCTGTCGTAAAATTAAATGAATTATGTATCACATTATTTTGATGTTTGCCTTTGTTTCACTTAAGTGATTAATAAGGTTGGATTCAATTAGATATGCTTACTTTTATACGCGACGATAACGCCACCGCTGCCAAAACCACAAGACTGCAGCAGTTTGTTTAAGCTGTTTATATGATCGCATAAACAGACAAGTCCGCACAATAATCCTGTTTACATGGCCATCCACAGAGAGCTGGTGTTGTTTTTTTCTCCTCAAAAAGATAAATTGTCTGCTCACCCCTATCATATTTCATCAAAACTGTTCCGTAGCTCCCCCTGCATGGCATTATACCGCCGTTTAAAATGCATTTCAGCAATTATAAATGCAAGGATAGTTTTGCCAGACAAGTTGAAAGGAAGGTGATGACTCACACAGCTGTGGCCCGTGGGTTTTTTGGATGAGAATACAGAGAGGAGACTGGTGGGAACAAACAGCCCCCAGATCATTCAGCAACGTGGAGGAAAGACAGGAACTTTTAAATTGACTTAAGAGTTTTCACTTTGAACTGTATGTCCACCGCTGCGTCCCTCAGGAAGTCGTCCTCTCCTGAAGCTGATCGTTTGTTATGCTTAAAATGTGCCGAGTTGGATAGGTGCACGGAATGATTAACGAGCGGTTATTCTGTAGCATTCTGACGTCTGTTGTATCCGACTGGATGTTGCTGTGCAGAATCTTTGCTAATGACGTAAAAGATGTGCTTTTAAAGGTCCAGTATTGTAGAAAGTGAGTATCAAACAGCTGTGGCGTCAGACAAGCTGTCAGGACTTCTCTAACACCGGCAGAGCTGGTGGGTGGTGCCTGCTCAGGCCTGTGGCTGCCGACCAATCAGAGCTAAGTGGGCTGTTAGGGGCCTTAAAGAGACAGGCACTAAAACAAAGCGTTCAGACAGAGGATGAATAGAGGTGCTGCAGCAATGGACGGTATGAGAAAACCAATATGTTTTAACAACATTAAAGCAGTCTGACATTTTCTTGTAGCAACCCCAATAAAACAAATATGAACCTGCTAATTAGCATAATATTGGACTTTGTTAATCTAATTGTGACTACATGTCTGAAAAAATGTCTGATTCATTAAATAAATGATTCAACCAAAATGTCAACACCTCACTATCTGCCAAGGAATATTCTTTTCATAAGTAGGTAACGTACACTGGATATGAATCACCGTAAAGATTTACTTCAGTTTGTTTACAGTCCTTCACGCTGGTGTTATTTCTTATGATAACTTTATGCTGTTGGATCCTCAATTAATACACTGTATCTCCACAATTGCAGATGTTAGGCTGCAGGAAAGCCATCAGAGGGAGTTTGTTTTTAATGGCAAATGTGGTCGGCTGAAGGGATGAAAGAGCCACGAGAAGTTTCGGAACTCATTCCAATAATGAGCCATGAATCAGCATGAAAGGATGTTGTTTTTATCTTGAAGGAGAGATGATGAATAGCCAGGAAAGTTATTAAAGGTCAGAGGAAGTTGCATGCCCTCTCTATGTTGGAGAGAGAGGAAAAAAAAAAAAGGATCCAGCGCTTCAGGGCAGAAGGAAGAGATAGAGCAGTAGACATCAAATGTGTATGTTGCCAACTCCCACCTGCCAATTAAAAAAAAAAGACGAAGAAGTAGAAAACTAGAAGAACAAGGATGAAAGACTATGGAGCGCAGAGAAGGGCAAATATCAGATAGGGGGAAGGAAAAAGCCTCGTTCGCTCCCTGCTCTCTGACTAACCACCTGCTCCTGTCTGAATTAGCCCTTTCTTTACTGTTTGCACTCATCCAAGTGAAACTCACTCCCCTAGCTGACAAATGGACTGATCCTAAACCCATGTTTAGTGAGCCACTACTGTGACGGCTATTAATCTGACGCCAGTGACCAGAGCGAGGCTTCCTGAGGGTAATATTAAAGACGGCACAGAATAACAGTTCTTGTGAGAACTCCCAAACTTCTGGATTCTTTGGCAAAGAGCTCAACTTATATGGCCATAACAAAGTCTATGGGGCATTCAGCTCAGGAATCCAAAAATGGACTGCGTTACGGTCGATTCAAACCACTGGCCTGGTTGGAGTCGATCCGTTCTTCTTTTATCTCTATTTCCTGAGAGGTCCCTTCCCATTTGTTCGGGGGGAGATGTCCTTAAACATTTTCCCATTTGCCAACTCAGGCTTCCTTTCTCGTCTAATCACCACAGAGGTTTGTATGGCCTCGTCTGGAGACCCGGGCTGACCGGATAGGCTGCCAGCTCGAAATTTACAGCGACTAATTGGCCAAAATTGAATGCGGCAGGTTCTTATCAAAGAGGATTGGAGTAGGGTTGGAGGCAGAACGGGCTGAAAAATGAGACAGGATAATGAATGTCAGGTGATGTCATCCAACGCAGGGACAGAATAGAACGAGGAGGAAATAAACCTCTTTGATTTAAAAAGTCTTTACGGAGAGAGGGTGACGTGAGGGCAGGAGGCAAACATGCAGAGGAGAGGCGGTTTAAAATCCAACGGTAATCCAGAGAACTTGGAAAATGTGTTGATTACTTTGCAAGTTTGCTTTATAGCGAGCGGAGGTCTTTATCTTCTCTTTCTGTCAGGGAGCTTTTATTAATACCCTTTTGCATATTAACGCTGGCTGCAAAACCACCCACCATTCTCTATTTGTTCATACTATTACAACAGGCAGTTGCCCCCCGCTGCGCTCATCGGTCATGTTTTTGTTCTGTAATTGTCAGGTGCTCAACACATAATTGTATCATGGAAAAACAGCCTCCAACCAAGAGTAAGCAAGACGAACCAATGACTCTCGCATAAACAGAGAAAGGCTGGTAGAAAAAAGACAACACTCTGCTGGGTGATTGATGGACAACATGCACACACTATAATCTGCTATGCTGTTAAACGAATGGTTCCAACAAATTGTTCATACATATGTTTAACCCTGCGTATTGTACTTCTCGATTGGGTGCCCAGTTGGAATCCATTTCCTCAGAGTAGAACCAGTGGTGGATCGTTCCATATGATAAAGTACTATAGAGTCCATTATTGCTATCTGCCTCATGGAGCCTTTAATTTAAAGCTGTCCCTGTGTGATATTTCCACTTCAAACATTAGAAAAGAGGAATTAATTGGTCTGAAATCTCTTTGTTTGCGGAGTTAAATGTTTATGCAAACCTTGACTTTAACAAGGGTCATGCATGAACAGAGATGGTGTTCCTCTCACATGTGCTCAGCAGGATAAGGTCTCTCTTAATGGCAGCTAGCTGTTTGCTTGTATTAAAGACTACGTAACATATTCAAGGCTACCCGGAGAATATGCATTGATGCCAGCTTTCTTTAATGCATTATGAACAGTTCCACTAATATATTTCTCTATATTAACAGGGTATGCACGTGTTTATTATAGCCGAGCGTAAAGCTTCTATAAAGTCTCTTTGTGACTGAAATGAGCTTAATGATGAAGCCTGGTCCTCTGAGTGCACTTGCACATGCTGATGTGCTCCTTGTTCTGTGGACTAAAATAACAGGGAAAGAAAAAGAGATTGTTGTCTTGTCATGTCATTACAGGCTGCGGTACAGGTCTGTTGTGTTTCATATGACTGAGCCTACAATCAGAGATATTCACTCCTTTTGCTTATTTAAAAAGATCTGGGCTATTACCTAAAAAGTAGTGTAATAAGTAGTGTATTACTTTACACAAACACAGTAATATTGTAACGTAATATATTATGAACCGCGGTCGCAGTTACATATCCAAACTTTTATTTGGGTCAACCTCAAAATACACTTGATCCTTCGTTTCCCATAATGCAACTTGATAGCATGTTTCATCAGATTTATGTTGCCTCGTTTTAATGCCCATTTCTCTCAAGATTAAACAAAAGAAAATTCAATCGCAGCCGAAACTATCATCACATTACATTATAAACTAAAATCGGTTGAGTGCACCTTTAAATTCTCAAACTCCGTTAATGACACGATGACATTTTTTTGTCTTTGATAATAAATAAAGCTCATCTTTAAGGGCAACCGGTGTTTTAAATGAGTACATGCGAACAGCTAAATTATTTTTATGGTGACCTTCTATGAAGTAATTATTCATTTCTGGTGAAACACTGTGATACCGTCTCTGCTCTTCCCCCAGCGAAGCAGCCATTTTGAAAATGCCAAGGTAAAATGATGTATTCTGGGCACATTTAAGCACTATATAACGCTACACGCCACAACCAGACCAGGGATATGTGAGAATGAAGCAGATGGTCACGCTCTACAACATGCCTAGCCTCCCTCAGAGCTGAGGGCACGTCAGGACATCATGTTTGCAACTGATATGTTTATTCATAGATCAAGACTGCTGACAATTTGCAGTATTTTTTCATTTGTTGTTTTAACAAGAATGCTTCTTGCTCAACTTTGATATCAAACCACACAATTAATTTTAAGTTAATAGGATTTCGTTAATATACATATATGTGGGTCTTAACCTCCCCATGACCGTCGAGCCGCAGTATTTTTGGCAGCAGGCAATGCACGGACGTCAGAATTTGTTTTCTTCGCCGGAAATACCCATGACATCCCGATGTTAGATGAGGGGATTTAAACGAAGATGGGCAAAAAGAAAAAAAAAACCTGAGGGGATTCTTCAGTTAATCCTCCTCTCCTGCTAAAACAAATATCTCATCAAATCCTTCAACTCTGAAATAAGGTCAAAAGCCAAGGATAATGAGAACTGGAACGTATGGGCAAGATCATCAGCAAAGGAGGAAGGATCCTCCCATCTGCTCCCCTCTTCTTATCCCTCAATCATTCTCGTCCCTCTGTCAGCACATGTTTTCATCCATCGGGAGAGCAGCCATTCGTCTCGTGCATTCCAGCCGGAGCGTTGTGAAGTAAATAATGGCCTGGAAGCATTTGTTTCCGGCGTAAACGTCATTAACAGGGGGTCTGTCAAATGTCAACTGTCACGAGGCCAGCAGGTTCAAATCACAGGTTGTGCTAATTTAGTTTTATCGTCCTCAAGAGACTCATCAAGCTGTGATATCTATTAACCTTCATCATTAGTGTCGCGCCCATTATCACAAAATGCTGCGATACAAAATTATGTTTTGTTCCTTGAAATGACAGGCGTGATGACACAGCAGTGGAAAGAATTTTTAGAAAGGAAATTAAAGTGATACAGAACAGCAGAGTCCGGGCCGACAGGGACGAGGATGTGTGTGTGTTTGTGTGTTGTGTTGGGTGGGAGGGGCTGGTCTGCTCCTTCCTGACCTGCTTTTCTCCTTCAGGGGTCATGCACAGGCCTGCCACAATGCTATCAGCTGTCCCTTAAGGTGTCTGCTGAGCTCTACCGAGATATAAGGTGATATATAGCTTTGATATAGCCTGTAATTACTGGCCATGAAGGCCACACCGCCTTGGGGAAAGGAAAAGGGGAACACAAAAAAGGGAGGAGAAAGACACTGAGGCTCTGATGAGAAAAGGGTCACTGTTGTTTGATAGCACAAGTGCCCGGTCTCTCCAGCGATTTCGCTCAATGGGAAATGGCACCAGATCTATACACGTTTTTTTGGAGAGAGGTAGATTCAAACAGACGCCTCGGCGACCAAACAATGAGCTCCAAAAATATCCCGCCAGGGAATAGCAGCGATTTGCAGAAATCACAGGCTGCAGCGTGCGTGCACAGGCGAATGCAAATGGCCTCAAATTGTGCTAAATTAATCCTCGGTAGCATGCTGCAATTACAGCATCATTAGCCTCCGTCGCGCTTGCAATGCGACACCACCTATAGGTGACATGTTTACCCAGAGGCTGGGGATTCGGCACTGCCGTGATGTTCACAGCACAAAGGGAGCAATAGCTAATGAAAGAGGGCCATTCATCCCATCCTGTCACAGCGTGGTGCGAGACAACCTTCATTTTGAGATGCATTACAGCACTCACAAGCTCAGCGGCGTGATATCACTCAGGTACAGGGTGCTATTAGCTCTCGCTTAGAAGACTGTAATGGGACCAAACACCTTGCCGGAGTAGCCCAGTATACAGCTTTATAAGGGTGCTAAACTGGAAAAGGTAGCACTTGGGTTTGATAGCTGAATACCAATGGAGAGCTCTTAGAGGCTGGGGGAGCAGAGGGATTGAGCCGCCTAAATGTATATTGACAGCTTGCGAGAGCTGGTGACATGGCCGGGCATTTGCCGGTGATGGATGTGAGCCTGGCACAGAGACTAAGCTGGCAGCAGTGTGGCTCATCTTCAGACGGGATGTGAATGCTAACTAGCGCGCTTGCCAGTCACCGCGACTTAACTGGTGCCAGCAGGAGAGGCAGGTGGTACACAGGCTAGGGGGGAAAGAAAGGGGGCCACAAGTCCCACAAGAGGAAATTACTATCAGGGAATTCACAAGCATGCTAATTCGATTTTAAGGTAATGCTCAGATTATTACACTTTAACCAGTTTGTCTTTGTTGAATTAAGATTGAAATTGGGGTAAACATAATCAGATTAGATAAATCGCCGGTGTGTTTGCCGACTCTGCTGTGTCCCCAGCTCAGCTTGTGTGCTTTTGGTTTTAGCAGTTAGAATACAAACATGCTCCAACATTTCAGACTGACAGGAAATGAACGTGCTGATTAAATGCCACAAAATAGAAGCAAGAAGATGAGGTTACATGTGTGTGTGTTGGCCCTGGCCGACAAATCCAGTGTCCTTAAATGTAAGAAAACGTGTTTGTCTGGTACGGACGCCAACAAATGTCACATTTTCATGATTCCAATACCGTTTGTGAGTTAAAAAAACATTTGTGATGCAAAAATGAAGATCCACCAATCGTGATTAATATCGCAATTGTAATCCGTCAAAATAATAGCAGTACGTTTTTTTTTTACTGTATCATGCAGCCCAAATTATTAGCAACCTATTTGTTGTTTTTATTACGTAAGAGCATCTTAATTACCTTGTTTTGACTTGACGTCATAGTAAACCAGATGCAAATCAGTGTGTCTGGGCTGATATGAACCGCAGATAACTAAGAACACAATGCTGATCTCGGATCTGCTTTTTAAACTCAAACATGTCATTGTGAGTGTTAATTTTTGCCCCAATCCTTTTAAAAAACAGATTTAACCTAAAGTGTCTGTACACACACACACACACACACACACACACACACACACACACACACAGTGGTGTAATTATGCAAATTCACCGCCACAAAGAACAAAACACATCAATGAATCTGTCCGTTTACTGTCTCCCGTTAGTTTTCTGCACATCCTTCCACACTGTAATCAAACATCTCGTGGAAACCACAGATTATTGGGGAAATCGGGTCACTGGGAAACCACGTAAATGCTTTAATCACACTATTACAATGTTCGGCTTGTTTCCAGTGATTGGGTGATAGCGCCAATGTAAACATACTGCATGATCAATAGACGAGGAGGGGAAGTATGAGACGAGGGGATAAAACTCAGCTCAAATATTAACGACAGACTGCTGATACTGACTCACAGACGGTTACGAAGTAGACAAGAAAAGGAAAAAACCTATTTTCTGTGGTGATAATTTCTTAAAGATTGTGCCGGTGGTGGCTTACAGGCTGCAAATCCGATCAAAGCAAGTTAATTGTAATTCAAAAAGGGAAAGCGACACTGTAAATCGAGCATGTGACGCTATTTGCGGTTCATTCAGGCGTCACATTATCCTCACTGAAATCATACAGTATACATCCAGAATCATATCCCGTCACCCCCCGGTGGCCCGTTGTCACCTGGGCCTTATCGCGAGCCTTTGAAGACGTTCTCTCTTCAGATTGCTTGTTTCTGTTTTGTTCTCGTTTTCTTTTTAACCCTAATGAGCTTAGCCGCAGGTTCCTAGCAACGGCGCTGACAGCTCAACAATGAAATAGTCGGGGGCGGCGTTCGTTTGTTGTGCTAACCCTCCGCATGCTAATGTGCGGCTGTGTCGCGGCAGCCACAAATATCATCGAATCCTCTCGCCCCGTCCCTACTTTGGCACCCTCCCTCCCCACCCATCCTCGATTCAAACCGCCCACACCTTTCATCCACTTAGCGACTTCCTCTCCCAAGACAAAGTGCTCTGGCTCTGAAATCGGGTTGTGGTTACCTTTTAGCATAGCTGAAACGCCCCCAGTAGCGACGAGATGCTAAAAAGACTCGCTTTTCCCCGGCACTTTATGGTAGTTTTGTGTTCTTGACAGTGGCAGGACCCGTTGATTCATTCCTGCGGGGATTTTTAGTCTGAGTGGGCGGCTGGAGAACAAGGGAGCCACAGGGTGCATCAATTATCTGACAACATGTTTCAAACTGCCTCTTTTTACCATCAGCTGCTTTTCACACAGCTGATTATCTGAACTCTATGGCACCAAACGGAAAAAAGCCAAGAGCAATTGTTTGATAAAGCCCCGAAGGTCCATTAGTATTCTCAAAGGGGTCCGTCTTCTGTGGAACCAAAGCTTCGGACATAAAAAGAGTTGGACAAACGTTAACGCAGGCTCGCAATTTAGATTGAGTCCATGCCTTCTAAGTGCTGCAATAAGTCAACAAAAGAGCTAAAACGGACTACACATACATTCAGTCCACACTTGTCTTCAAGCTTGCATTTTCTTGAATCCAGCCTACTTGGTTAAAACCCCCAGAAACTTGTGTATATATTACCTTAATGTTGGCAATCCATTACACCGCAAGAGCCACAGCGCAGTAAGACTATACTCTGTCTGCCCTGACAAATAGGTCTCCATGTCCCGGTTTCTGCACAACAGGGTCATAACTCTGAAAAGAAGACTCACGTACGGCAGCAAAGCTCATCGAGCACATTTTTATTTTGACAAATAGCTGATAATGTTATTCATACTAGTTCAAATGAACATGGATTTGTGTCTGAACGGATTTATGACTAATATAGATTGGGAGCCAGGCGTGGTGAGGTTACGTTTGAACGTGTTAATGGCTTACTGGGACTCTTGACCCAATTAATCAATAACAGGGATATGTTACTAAACCATACAGCAGCCCACAGGAGGGCTTTTGTATTAATCTTCCAAATCCACTGGAAACTTTAAACACGGCTCTCGTGTTTTCTGCGTTTTTACAAATCTCAAGGGCCGGACCTCATATTTATCACACACATAAATCACGGACATACCGAGTGTGATACTGGGCACCAGTTTCCCTGCAAAGCCACTAATTTCCATGTTCTGAGGCGAGATCAATAAAAACAGTTGTTTCATGAAGAAAAAAACCCGTCCCGAGGAGAGCAGCATGTAATTCCATTTGGGCTGACCTCAGGTGTGGATTACAGCGTCTCTCATTAACTGATAATTATGTTTTCCAGATTTTTCTAACACAAACACAGCTCCGTGAGTCAATAACTAAACAGCATGAAGCACAATTTGTTTGTGCGAGTGGCTGCATGTGTACATACGCATACATGCAAATATCCCTTGATTAAAAATGTGGAGAACGAGCCCTTTTCATCATCCGTAGAGCTTTAAATTACACACAAATACATGTGCAACACTTGGAGACGAACTGTTAATCACGTGTTTAGACCATAGATAAACTGTGATCAATGTTTTGTAGCCAAATTAAAATTTGAAAGTCCTCAACAATTAAAATCTTGTATCGCAAGTACATGCTGCAGACAGCTACATCACCTTAAATGACCAAATGATCATGATAAATGATCATTAATGCAGCTGATTTATTGAGCTTAGCCGTATTAATTTAGCACTCAGCACTTTATGTCAGGAGATGTTCATGTCACACATTTATCCATCTGTTAAACACTTTCCTTTAACCACACCACCAGTTTATGCAAAATCACTGATGGTTACAGCTAAAATATACACTTTCACGGAACCAAAGCACAGTCCAGGTGCAGATTGCAGAAATAATTACATCCAACAAACTTGACTGCATATCACACAGACTGAGACGTTCCACTAATTATCTCCTCTGAAACTGCCAACATATTGTTCATCACATTGAAAGGTCAGAAAATGTGGTCGCCCCATGTCAAAATATAAAGCTGATGGTCCCCACACATCACCTCTCCTTTGTCTCCCTCTCTCTCTCTGAATACGACTACAACTTCCCCGTCTCTTCTCGGCCTGTTTAGTAGAACCTCTTTGCACAGTCTTAGCAGTTCTGGACACATCTGATCCGCTCTTTCCTCCATCTTAAGAGCTTATCCAACTATGGAGTACACACCGGCTGAAGAGATCAACGATTGAGAAAGTCTGCTCCTCCCCTCCTCTCAGCTGATATGTCTCGTATACTGGCCATTGTCGACTCCATAATAAAAAGGACGATTATAGGTTGTACTAAACAAAGATAGAAAAGGACCACGCTTCTGCCCTGAAGTCCTCGACGGTTGTCTCGAGTAACAGGAAGGAAACATTTGAAGGATCCACAGATGCCCTGATAAACTATTTTTGGATTGGCCCATCTTTGTGGAAACTAAAAGATCTGCCATTGACTTCTGTAGCTGGAGCACCTCAATCAATATTCATTTTCAACAATAACATATAAAGCATATGTTATGTCCTTTCAGCCATTTAAACAGTCTGTCTTCACAACAGTCAACATCTGGGAGGACCCATTGTGCGGTAAAAGTGAAAGCTAGCAGGGTAGGCTAACTAGATTTTACATTTCCAACATGTTATATTAACATTCGCTGACTCACCTGCATCTCTTCACAGGTAAGTGCTGTATCTGACTGAGCCATCTCTTTTAACCACGCTGGGTCGCTGCCTTTGTGGATGTTGGAATTCAAAACTGAAATCATCTTGTTTTTGGTGATAATAATTTTTCCTCCACATCAGTGGGGAAGTCAAAACAAACACTCGTGATGCTGATTTCTTGGCAAAAATTAGACTCAATTTCAGCCCAATTAAGTCCAATGAAATTCACACTGTATTTAGCTAAATTCATGCAACAATGTCCAAATAATGAATGCAAACACGTCCCTACCTTTGAGACATGATCTTGTATGCATCCGGCAGGTAACACCGCGTGTTCTCCATCTGCGCCGGGTCGGCGTCACAGATCTTGTCATCGGTGCGGCCGTAGTTGGCGCTCTCAATCATGATGACGTCGGTGCCCGGGCAGCGCAGCTCGATGGGGTAGCTCTCGCAGGACAGCTCCCTCCTCACCACCGCCATGGGGATGGGCGCTCGACTGAAGGCTGCAGAGGAAAAGAAACAGAATGTGAGTGTGACTTATCCTGATTCCTTCCCTTTTGTTTCACTGTGGTTAAAGGCTTTTCTGCACCTTAGTGTGGATACAACTCCATCCTGGTGTCAGGGTTTGCAGAAAGAATAAACCTGAATATTCCTACAGGAAAATACAAGAACAGACGGGAGGACCCGCAATCAAAAGGTCTGACACTAAGACATATGAGGAGAGGTTGTCCACCCTGGTCTAGAGAGTGTGGGCGGACAGGACGCTGCCTGCTTGGAGTGGGTGGATGAGCAATACCGCAGGGGCCCTCGAGGAGCCAGGGGTTGTGGAAAGAGAGAGCGCGAGATTGACACGGATCAAACATAAGGAAATAGACGCGGTGTTTGCATTCGGCTGTGAGAAAATAAACATTCATTACATGAGCATTCAACTGAGAAATTAGAGGACAGACAGACACGCGGAGACAAAGAAAGCAGAGCGGAGTGCGTCTCATGTAAATTGGTACAATTTCCCCGAAGAGCAGAATCTATAAATCATAAGAGCCGCCTCATGCTTTGTCTTTTAAGGTGACACAATGCACTTCAGTTAAACTGCACGCCGGCAGGAGGCAGCGGGTCAAAAGGTGCTCGGTGCCTGAAGCCAGAGCCGAGAGTCTGTTTGGCAAAAAGAAAAAAATCTGCTGTTTACCGCAGAGCCAAAATGGCCAGGAGGACGAGAGGGACCGAGCGGCGGCAGTTCGGAGGTTGCTGTTTTTTTTTTTTTTTTGTCTCCCTCTCCTTGACACAGACGCACGCACGCTCGCCCACGCACGTCTGCGGAGGCTCACACTCGCGCACGAGCGGGCATGTGCACAGCAGACTGCAGGAGCTCTGTGTTTACAGCCAGAATAAAAAATGAGCGAGGAACGTAAACAGCGGCCTGAGTGACTGTAGGAGGACTGTGGCAGTTATAGATTTTTATAAACATCCCTTCAGACGAGTGTCTGAGCTGCGAGAGCCACCGCTGGGCGCACACATTCATCACGAGGACAGAAAGAGAGAAAAACAGCACCGTGAAAACAGAGCCAGGCAATATCACCTGAGAGCGATATCATGATTAATTGTCACGTTTGCCTCTGTAGCAATAAATGAAACAAACGTGTGCACATGATTTTAATTTCCATTAAGTCACGGGATTGGAAACTCCAAAACGCTTCAAAATGGACTTCGTGTCAAATTAAAACGAGGCTCGATTTCATTTTCCTGCAACAATCAAAATATTACAAATGCTGGCACACAGAACTTTGTTTTGTCCCTCAGGATCAGTTTGCTGAAATGATGTCAACTTTAGGTCCTCTTACCAGCCTCTGAGCTGTTTAACCACGTCCAAATGGAAACAACATTTGTGATTCTGCGTCTGATCTTTCAGTTAACAACACAAAGCTACCTTAACTGGAAATTATTCTGTCACACAGAATGGAATTTGAAAGACACGTTCATGGCATCAATCATCTCATTCTCTCCGTTTGTTGCGGTGTATAAAATGGCAAATGCAAAGTGACAGACTTCTCTGTCTGAAAATTGTCTCGTTAGCGTGACATTTTCAGGCCTTACTTCTTTCTCAGCAGCGCAATCATCGCATTATGTAATACTGTTGTGATTCAGGTGATGGAAAAATTGCTCATGTTTCACCTTGAAGCTGTGATAATGACTATTTTCTGACAGAAGAACTTTGTTCGTGTTGACTCACATGGCATTTTCCTTCTGCACCAGCTCATCCTGGTTGTCGTACCGGCCATCTCGAGGGTAATTACGCATCTTAAAGCAGCGTCAGTGGGCGCAATAATGTGGACACGACTTAATCTACCAGGAATAAAAGAGCATGAAGACTCCTACTTTGGACATGAAAGCACCAAAGACTTCTGGGTACTTTTTACAACATGACTTGAGTTTAAACCAAAACAGGTAATGTGGAAAGCATGCAGATCATTTTCCCTCAACTGCTGCAAAGCATTTAGCGTCTTTCAGCTAACTGTGTTTGGTTTTATAGCCTGCAGCCCCACCTTTAAACTCACCAGCATCGCTCCTATGAGCATTTACAAAAGACAGAGTGAATATTGGACTCGCTCGGTCATTTGCAAAAGTGAGTTTGGGAATGTTTCTACATATTTCTTAGCCCTTATTTAACCAAGGAAAAGTTTCACCAAGATAAAATGTTAGCATACTGCATTGCCAGACACAGGCAACTGTATGCTAAAAAAACAATCTAATATTAAGATATTATATATTGTGAAAATATCCATTCTGTTGGTTCCATTAAAAAAGCACAATGGTTCTCATTGGAAAATAAAAGACATAATATATGTCACACAGGCAGAGATGGTCAGCACACAGCATTTTCATAAGGCTATAAAATCATCTCTGCCATTTTCATGTTTCCAGGTGTCATGCAGGTACTCCCTCCCTGACAATCAACAAAAAAACATACCAAACAGAGAGGCGGTGGGGTGAGACAACAAAAGAAGTCCCTCATTATCGTGTCATTTCATTTGGTTTCTTAAAAATCATTCAAACCTCAACACGGTAACGCTCACTTGGCACAAACATCTCAGGTTGGAATAAATGTATTCATGCTGGTGATGAAAGCCATCAATTATCTCCCTCTTAATAGGAAGATTTATTCCGCCCCCCCTGAGGAGTTCTGGTCTGGATCACACCAAACTTCTCTGAAACTGACAACGGCAAAGAAAAAGGAGAACATACGTCGGTTGACTTAGACAGGTGCACTTAGATAAACGAACGAAAGAGACCAATATTGTGTTGATTATCGATCTTCATGCTGTCGTGTGTCCACAAAAAACCCCACAAAAGGCCTGAAACGGGTTCCTTAATATAACATCATGTGATGAATCTTGACTTATTTAACTTTAAAAGAAAACAGAAACACAATGATTCCTTTAAGCTTGCAGACGTGTAAAGGCTGCGGCTCGATTCAGGCCAGCGTCTCCGAAAGAAGCATTAAAAAAACATCAGAGAGGAGTGACGCCGTCAACGCGGCCACCAGCAATCCCCTAATGTAAGCAAGGGAACGCATGCCAGTGATGTCTCGGATTACCCGGCTAGTCAACAACTGTAGTGTAATTACATTTGTGCCCGGAGGCGGTGATTGATAGGGCTCATATTCCTCGGGTGCCAGAGCCAGCATCCTGCCCCGCTCGCACGTACCGCCGCCGTCTACCTGTACACATCATCCACGGAGCTATCGACAACCGAAATGCTCTCATTGAAGGTCTTATCTAAGTTCCCATGTTCTATTCAATTCATCTCTGTTCCCCCTCTCCAGTTTATACTTCAGACGAGTATTTATATGCACTTTTTCTTCCTCCACTGAAGATCCTCCCTGGATAATTCCTCTGAGTGCACAGCTGAATATGGGGGCTTGGGGAGGGCGAACTGGAGGGGTCACGCTGGATACTTCCCATTACTTTCACACTGCAGAGCAGTGTTTTCAATCACGATGCCTGCAAATGACATAACTCACAAATGAATATTTCAAAAACTGCAATTACTCGCCAAAAAGGGCAGCAGAAAGGTCAGGGAGGGAATGTTCATTTGGAAAATGTCGCACCCCCGCAGAGCTTTTAAAAACCACTGCGAGGGGGAAAAAGCTTTGGAGTTTTGATTGTGGGTTTAATAGTGAGGAGGGAGGAAGTTTGCTGTTTAAAATCAGAGCTCATTCGTAGGTCAGTGATACAGAGCGAAGACCCATTACCTTCTCTGAACCAGCGGGCACTGAAGTGCAGACGGAGCAGAGTAACAATGACATTTAAAAGTCATCATTAGTAACAAAACAGTGGCCTTGGGGAGCTTGTATTTCATTTCATCTCTCAAGGAAAAGTGTCAGGGAGAAGGAGTTAAGGTCAACCACCATGAACAATTACAATGAGGCTGACTAAATGAGCCACCTTCACTCGGATAAACACATGTCGGGAGCTTGTGACGGCTCACAACAGGAGGAACGCGGTTTCAGATCATTCTCAGGCTTCAGCTTAAGTGCGTGAGCTCAGACACAGCGGAAAATATCTCGATAAATAATAATGCTCTCTACAATTAGGCAGCCGGAAAGTCGGGCGAGGTGCCAAATACGTTCCGAGAAGAGGAGGAAAAAAAATGTTTAGGCTATTAGAATGTGAAGACACAATATTTTATTCTTTAAAAAGAGGCTCCGACTCTGCAGCGGATGATACAAACTGAAAACTTAATGTGTGCGTTCGAGAGGGGGGCTGCATTCAAATGAACTCTGACTTCATTGAATTAATGGAAGATAGATGGAAGAGGGAGGAGGAGACGGCAAGGGAGCTGATTCAACAGATCAAATGTCTCTTTTTCCACCGAGAATCGCTGGATGGGTTCGGCCCCCAGAGCTAGTGATTAATTAGCGCATGAATCTGGATACCGTTATTTGATTAGAACTGTCACACCCACTTCCTAGTTTGCAACAAATGACATTTTCTGCAGGGGGACAAAAAAATAAAACAAGACTAGTTTGGAACGAGGGCGAGATATCCTCGTGAACTGCGACTCGGGGTAAAAGTATCGCATTTTCAATAATGCATGAGGGATTATTTATCTTGAAGTGAGGAACAGTTCAGGCAAATTGTTCTCCCAAGTAAATTACGTTTACACATGGCCTAAGGCGAGCGAACTCTCAAAGGCTTTTTGCGGCGAGTGCAAAATTATCCAAGAACTTAACTGTCAAAGAACTCTGCAGATAGAGCGTTCAGGAGAACACCGTCATTAAACAATGTTCACGCTGCGTGAGACGAATTCGTGGCTTGGAACCGGTGCAATCGCTCTTGCCTGCGTCGCTAAAAGTGGTCAGGCAACCTCAGAAAAAGTTCGACTGAATAAGCCGTTTTATAGAGACGTGCAGCCGGATGACAGATAGTACCTCGGTAATGATGAATTCATGAGCCCACCACGGGAACCATCGTGACAAACTTCTCAAACCTACTTGATGGCTTTTGACACTTTGACCAACGATGCTGCTAAGCACAATTAGCATTACTCATCATGACAGGGCCCAGATATCCGTTCAGCACGGCGCATGATCGAGCCATTTGTTTTGCCTCTCCGTGCATCCTCTGACACACATTTGAACACATTAATTGGCAACACACCACGCACTTGCAAATTCCAGCCGAGGGGAAAGACTGATGGGGTGTTCTTTGCCGGGTGGCGACGTACAAACGCGAGTTTCAAACCGTCAGTCAAACTGCCCATGATGCCTGGGGGGAAATTAGCTCTTCAGTGTTGACAAATGAGCTCTGAGGGAGGAGCAGATACAGTGCAGTCATAATAAACTACTGCAACTTACTGGATCAACCTCCTCACGGGGTGAATATTTGATCCAATCCTTCCGAGAAGCTGCACCCAACATCCTCCCGATGAAATCAAAAAGACAGTCGTCACGGCAGGGCAGAGATGTACCGACACAGTGAGAGTTAATAACTGTGAAAGTTAATAAATTGGTTGCTGGACTGAGGGAAATCTGCAGAGCACAGCAGCTTCTCACCCTCTGTGACACTCCCAGGAGACGGTAACCTCGTGTTTGCATCCGCACCAGTAACAAACACGAGTAGCACGCCATCTCTCCATAAAGGCCTGATTCACATGCTCAGAACACAGGGGTGACGCGTCCTTCCATGCAGCAAGCACTTTCTTTTAATTAATCACCACTTCAATTCATTAAGTGCATAGCCGTGGCAAGAAGGGGAAAAAATGAGGAAATGGGAAGTAAGCCTCCCATCAAGGTCTTATGTTTAAAACCACTTCCCTGTGCAAATTGCAACATTAGTTTCTTAGGTCAAATCCTCTCGAGCTGAGGATGCGTCAGTGATTCCCCTCACCGCCGCTCAGAGTGTTTCAAACTGATCAGATTTAAATGGAACTTTTAGCGTAGTTTAAAAAGTATTCCTTTGGTTTCAGTGCTAAATCAGTGCAAATGTTGGTCATTTTCCAATTTTCCTTTCCTTAGTGCAAACAGAACAGAGACGCGTGTCCTGCTTCCTATCAGCCGAGTGGCGTTTTGTCAAGCCGGAGGTGAGTCTGCGGAGCTGGCAGCTGCCGCGGCGGTGGCGGCGGCGGCTCCTGACAGCGAGCTGGGCTTTGTTCAGCTCTCGTCATGTCTGACATCGTTTTGCTATTTCCTCTCCTCTCATTGCCTTCTCCCTCCTTCCTGTAACCCACCCACATGTGCCGACATCACTCAGGGGAGCATCTCAGCCAAGACTAATGCACCTTGGCCCCCACCTACTGTACGCTGCCTCCTAGGCTCAAGTGAACACAATCGCCGTCGCACATAGGAGACACACACACACACACACACACACACACGCACACACACACACGCACACACACACACACACACACACGGCTCCCAGAGCAGGCATGACTCAACATGCCCCTATAGTAACACGTGCCCTGACAGTAATTGAGGTCAAAGAAAAGAAACAACAGGCTGATTTCCGTCGTGCGTGAGGCGGGAAGAGGTCTGTTCCTCGCTCCTCCTTTTACCACACATTATCAGACGGAATTGCCTAACAGCCCACCGGAGGGGAGAGCTCGGCTAAGTTTAGCATTGTGAACTGAGACAAAATGCGGTGCAACCTCGCTAATCTGAACCTCTCAGGAAAAAGGAGGATATTCGGTGTGCAGAGCAGAAAAACACTGAAGTACAGAGGGCAAGGAAGAAAAGGAAAGCTTTGTGTGTCAGCAAATTAATGTTACTTGTTTTCGATTTGATACCTGGATATTGTCATGTAAGACATTTATTTTTATATACAAAGTATCTGTAACACTTTATAATATCATTAATAAATGGTAGCATAATTTTATCTTTAGGTAATTCAACTGTATTTAATGGATATCAGTGCTTTATAAACAATAGTAATGGTTTACAATCAGTTACAGCTGTTTAAAGATTAACTACACAGCATTTATTAACCACTTAAAAAGCATTATGAACATATTATAACTATCAGCAGTGAAATAATTAACTGATCTTTAAGTAACTTTAAATGTATCTTGATATAATGATGGTTATTATAAAGTACTCCAGTTGGAATACATCGGATTAGTCGCTGCCAAGTTGACCACTTCAGAAGAAGTACTGACATCCTTAATTTAAGTAAGAGTAGCAATATAAAAATACTTTGATTAAAAATAAAGTTCTGCATTTATACGTAGGTGGAAAAACAAAAATATTGCCATCATCCTCAAACGATACTTGAATAAATGTGGTTAAAAAAAACTTTTTCCAAAACTGGTAGCAGATGTTTTATTTTCCTCCGTTTACTGTGATAATCACGTTGTGATGAATCTGTTTTTTCGTAAGGCTGCTAAAATTAATATTTGACGAGCTTGTTTGTCACCACAGCCGACAAAAAAACACATCAAATAGACTCAAGTTACAGGCAGCGTGTCTTTAAAACCGCTGGGGATTCTAACTTGAGTTAATTTTGTTTTCAATGACACTGTTTTTTGTGAATATCTTTTGAAAATACTTCACATTGTTCCCATGTAGCGGGGGATTTCACTCTGTGTGAATAACCGACCGCACTTCCTTTATTGCACGAGCACGTCACAGTATTGTAAAGGCTCCAGAGCTTCTTCTACATGAGACTCAGGACAAACCGCTGAGAGAACACAGAAAATACCTTCTCCTGTAATGAATAGGAACCAGGCAATATCGCCGTCTGAATGGATCTCTAGGGCTCTACTCATCATTGTATTAATAGTGAGTGCATATTGAGCTGAACTCCAGCTCTAACGTCGGGCGAGCGCCACCAGCCTGGCAGCAGCGTTCTGCTCTGACAGAATAAGACGATAGTGATGATGGTGAAACAGCACTCAATCTGAGGTGACCCCGATCGGTCGACAACAGCAAAATAATGAACACAGCTCCACAGCTCATCAATCAAACAATAACGTGTTGAAGGCTGATACAAAAAAAAGATTTAAAATGTATTTTTCAAGTTGAAAAAGGCAGCTATTCAAGGAGAACATCCTGGTTGTTGATGAAATCTTCCTCGTCTGTTTGTCATGAAGGCTGTATAAAAAGTTTGGCCTTGTTTGGAATTTGGGATGATGCAAAGTACGGATGAGCATTTTTCCATTTCTCGTCATTTGATGATAAAAACAGGAATCTGGAGCTCGCTCTCAGAGCGTCCTTGTTTGAACTTGTTTGCGTTCTGTTTTATCAGAAGAAGTATCCTCACCGAGCGAACTCTCCAAATTACACCGTGGTGATTTGTTTTCCGTGGAAATAAACCTTGGCCAATTCTCTTTCCCATTCTCCTGCAAGTGTAATTCTTTTTTTTTCCCGCAGTGTAATATCCGAGGGCGAAAAGGCATGAATTAATACCAATTAAAGCTCGGTGCTGTAATGTTTACTTACATAATGAAGAACAAGAAATTATTTAAATGACAAAATTTAAATGTGATTTCATGCATATGCATCTGTTTTCTTTTTAGGTTAACAAAGACATTACTTCATGTTTCTCTAATTATTTGTGCCAGTGGAGCCACATTTATAATATCAGGCGCCGGCCAGAAAACACAACATTATCAGTCAGGCGTACAGGAAGAATGTAAAAACTCTCTGGCAACACTATTTGAGTGTTACTGCAAATATTCAAGATAAATCCCTGAAAGGTTTAATTCAAAGGTATAGAATGAGTATAGATAGGATGAGTGAGATGAAGTGGGGGTGGGGGTGGGGGTTTGCCCTATATACTGTAAAACCCAAAGGGTGGTGCAATCTGATGTGGTGGGTGGCATCAGCAGATTAAAGGCAGTCTGTATCTGTACTTAAATGCAACCCACTTCTTTTGTTCCCTCCCCTGTGGTTTGTTCGCTCTTCCATGTGTGTTTATGTGTGCCCACTCTAATACATTATGCATCGGGCGGGGGGTGCTCCTCCCTGGGGAGTCCTGCTATCTGCCGCGCACACCTACGCGCTCCGTACGTGACACCGTTCAAGGATGACAGTTTTTAAATCGGGCCCCCGCTTGCTCTGTTGTGCTGCCTCCTGCCTGAGCTACGACATCACCAGCAAGGTGTAGTGTCGATTCAATCTCATGGCGATCCTCTCCCGGCGCCGCAGCCTGTCCTGTGGGACGGTGCGAGCCGCCTCATAGGCCATTTAGTTTTTTCCCGTGCTGCACATCTCGAGAATATAGAGGGCTTTTTCAGTGGGGTTACAGTGGCTAAGGAGCTAGCTCGTAGCGAAGCTTAACGGTTACCATTGACACGCCGCCAGTCAATAAGTTGAAGCGGAGAAACAGGAGTGAGGAAAGGGAATGTGTGGGTGACACTGCTGTAAAGGTGGATCTGAGAAGAAAGATAAAACAACAAGGGAAAAGGGAGATAATAAAAAAAGGAGATTTGTTTGCCACAGAATCCGAGTGTTTGAAATGGAGGTAAAAAAGTGATTCCTGAAACCACCCACAGAGTTTGGAGTAATCTCATTCCACATGTATGCAATCAAGGCAGTGCTGCTGAAATTAGGCTGGGTGGCTACGCTGCGTCTGAGACACACGGCTATGATGATCTGCTTTGATCGTCTTTTCTGCTTGTATTCAAAATGACAGGTATCAGACACGGGGGTTATTGTGCGGAGATAATGAGCGCCGAATATGTATGAAGCAACGTGTACCAATCAAATTCATCTGGCCGCGACTCTTCACGTGTGGCAACGCTGGAATCCGACGACGAGCACGGGAGGCGCGAGATGGGAAGGAATGCGAGATTTTGGGCAAAACATGCCACACATGGTTTCACACAAGCAGGTGTAGAGCCGTAATGCGTGACACAGTATCACACCGAGGCGGGCTTGCACCTCAGAAAACAATTAATTTATCTGGCAAAGCTGCCACCAGAGAACTGAGGAGCTTCAGCGGCTGCATACATTAATCTGAGACTAAACTCTTCTTTAAACATGGATCTCAAGCAAACTTAGATGGGCTTGATAAAAAAGGGTGCGTAACACCTTTGGATCCCACAGTTTGCACCCACACTTCTTACAGGATTATGGAAGGTGGTATTACAAGAGCTAGCTGGTTAGCATGCTAACTTCTGTATATATCTCCGCAACACAAAACACTGATGGTTTTGGCATTGAGTCTTCGTCTTTGTGTTTTTCTTAACATTCTGTTGAGAATCAGGACATTTTTTTGAGTTGTAAGAAGCATTTTATAACTTTAGCATGATTTTTAAAGTTGCACTCCGTGTTTAATGTACTCGCATTCCATTTGACTCATTTACGACACAAGAAACGGGTCAAAAGGGCATTATGGGTGAAATCCAGACCTCTGAGTTAAAGCGTGGCCCCCGTGAACTTCACAGTGACCCCGGTGCAAAATACCCACCATTGTACGCACAGAGCGAACATGCAGCTGAGAAACATCTGCAGCCGGCCTATAAAAATGGCACGCCGTATTGTTTGATGCCGTCGCTCACTGTGGAATGACATCGCTCGCTCTGCCTCTCCGGTTTCAACCCTTTTCCTCAGTCCATCTCGTGGCAGAGAAAGGAGCGTATTATCAGGGTGAAAAAGGATCTCCCTCCAACCCCCTCCGCCTCCTCCCGCCGCCAAACGAGGGAGAATGTGTGTGCGCGCTCGCAAGTGTTAATACTGTATGTGTGTGGAGTGTGGGAGGCAGGAGGGAGTGCACCACTGGGGAATGTGCACCTGCAATTTCTCTCATTTGACACACTTGGTCTTTTGTAGGGTCTCGGGCACAGGGAGATGTCTGAGAAAGTTATGGCCCCTGCCCCCAACTCACCCCACAAAAGACATCTTCACTGTGGTATTCTCAGTTTGTGTCCAGACGCAGACACACACACACATCTCATCACTGGAGATGTAAACGAGTGTTGTAACGAAGCTGCAGGTCCGTATGGGAGAGGAGAAGAGCGAAAACGTAAAAACGAAACATATGGCTGGTTATAAAGAAAATAAATGAAGGTCATACTGAACGAGTACATTTAGTCATATAATTAATGGCTTTTGTATTTTTCTTTACACAAGATGTCGTTAGAACTTGGCAGATTCATTTATAATGAAGAAAAGAGAGTCATAGGGTAGAAATTACATTTGAATTAAAGAAAAATGGCCATATGTCCAATTTAATATTGTAGCTGGGTTGCTGGGGACTAATTTAATTTTAAGTTGTTCTGCCCCGAGTAAAGTGAAGAGAGCAGAAAGTCCACTTTATTAAAAAGGGGTATTATTTTTTGGTATTTCAGCCATGCTTTTTATCAGATACACTCACTCTCTACTCACCAAATTTAGAGATTCATCCATTAGTCGATCGAAAAGCAACTGCTGACTGCTCTGATAATTGATTTATTGTTTCAGCCGTTTTATCAAGCATGAATATAAAACTTTCGCTGCTTCTTAAATGTACGTTGCCGCTTTTCCTTTGTCGTTCATCATCGCAAATGAAGAGAGGGGTTTGTTTTGCAATCTGAAGACGTCACTTTGGGCTCAGTGGAATTTTATTGTGCATTTTATAGACTCAGAAATGGGATTAATGTGGAAAGTAATCAGCGGATTAATCAATAATCAAAATAAACTTTAATTGCAGTGCTTGGTGCTGTCCGATGGGGCAACAAACGGGAGAGGTGGGAGGATCGTACGGGTTTCAAACAGACTGTCAGGTGAGCAGAACTGCTGTAAACACACTGTCAACTTTGACTCTCTGTACACAGAGTTTGTTTTTTTTGCCCCATCAGACTTGTCACCCTGTTCCCAGATCTCATAAATGACTTCAGAGAGTACGGTGTCAGCTGAACTGATAAGACATGATGGCAAAAAGTACAAAAAAATTATCCTCTAAGCAGAGAGTTACAGGCTTCTTTAGGGAGTATATCTGGTGATCCATGGCCTAAACTGACGACTCCTCCCATGTCTGCTGTCAGCTGTGGTATGAGACTGAGGCCGGGATGAGCCCCCCAGAGTCCTGATAGTGTACATCTGTAGTGGATGCAGTCAGGCCCGGTGAGGAAGATTTGTGTTCTTGTGTGTAGGAGGGCCTGAGAGGATGAAGATAAAGGAAGGGATGTGCGCTCAAATCTGTGTGTACTGTACGTGCAGTACATAAAATACATAAACTACAGTGCATTTTCCGTCCAGTGTAAAGCACCAGAACTGTAAACTACTTGACCCTGGCATGTGTCCAAACAAGAAGGCCACGCTGAAGAGCTACCATTACTCTGGTGCTATCCATTCCCCTCTCCCCTTCCTTTTATTTTAATGAGAGCACAATTAATAAGGAAATGGAACGGCTTCCCAAAGGAGGCCGGTTCCTCCACAATGGAAGCCTTCTTTTGTCAATGGCTGTATTGAATTCCCCTACAAGGCCACTGGGCCATATTGAAGGCCATCTCCAGTATCGCCCCCCCACCACCACCTCCCTTTTGCTCGCTCCCTTTCTCTCTTATCCTCAAGGTCTCGAGGGCTAATCTGTGCCATGGTATCATTTGATCCCCCACCCCTCACCCCCACCCCTCCGCTCCAAATGCAGACTTTACAATACTTCATATTGATTTGCTGAGATGAAATCACCATTTACTGTGCATGCTTGGTTTGTTCAGTGACAGAGCTGAGGGAAGAGGGAGCCGGGTCGCACACCATCTTGCCGATAATTGGCCCGCTGTGGTGGACTTGAGTCTGAGGGAAATGGTATCAGATCTTTAGTATTCTTTGTTTGTGTTTGGACACATTCAAATTCAACCTGATAGCTCGAGTGATGCGTAGGACAAAGAAATCAAAAGGAACAATAACTAATTAATCCTTTGCCCCTTTTTGTTTCTCAATTATTCCTCTTCTTGGTAAAATAAAGGCGGTATCGCTTCACCCCGTCCTCTCAGTTGTACTTAAGAAGGCAGGTCTCTAATACCCTTGATTGCTCCAGGAACAGTGACAATCCTTCACTCAGCAAACAATACAAGACTATTTATTTCAAGATTAGCCAACAGTGTGCAAATGAAAGTAGAGAACTAGTTGTTTAGGTGCTCTGAACCAGCAACAGCACGTCACTGTTCGCTGTTGTGTTTGTGTGCAATTAAGCCACATTTGAAATAAGCTGCTGTCGGCATGCACAGGCTGTCAGAGCTTCCCTGGACATACGATCTGCCTGTCTCAGTGTCAATGGACAATGCCAAAAACACTACAATGACACCAATAGTCCTGCTGATGTGAAAGATGGATGGACACAGATAGAGCTAGCTAGCTAGATTGGTAGCTAGATATGTAGAGTAGGAGTGAAGATCAACCGAGTCTGAAAACCGATAAAAGAATCTGAGATTCAGCCCGCTGATACATATTCACAGCTCCGACCCACAGTCTGTGTGACATTCAGAGAAAGTGTTGATGAGGTTGTCAACAACCTTTCTAAGTAACTCTTCTCTGCACTCTCCTGCTCTCTCTGGCTACGTTCTCCAATCACATACCCAAACGCATCCACCATCATGTACAATCTTGATTTTCAATGGGGGAGGTGAGAAAAGTGGTGGAGTGCAACCACTAACGCCTTCTTTCAGTCCAAAAAACTGAATAAAGATTGCAGTGGCTCTGATAATCCTCTGGACAACCAGAGGGATGAAGGTTGCTCAGTGGACTACAGTGGATTATTTGTTTACACACCACAAAAGAGACAAGAATTGGCTAGCTAGAGTTGGGTAATTGGGAAATTTCTTGCGGCTAGCAAAGGAGCCGATACAGCAGACTGTGAGCTTTAGTTTCCCCAGTAAACACACCAACCTATTTGGCTGTTGCAGCTGGGCTAGTTAGCAGACCAAAAAAAAGGAAATAAGTTTATTCAAATTTTTAATGGTCAGAAAAGTAAAGCTATCACAGCTGTCTCAGATTGTATGAAATGGGCTTTGCATCGCAGTTCATCACAGCATTACAAACTCATCTGTGATCTTGGACCTGGATATGGATCTGAGAGGGAGAGACGCACATCATTAACAGACAGCCCGGCAACTACACTCCCACACAGAAAAGCTGCAAAACATACACAAAAGATCTAATCATTAGTGCATTTTATTAGCAACATGTGCTCTAAAAAGGCGGAGATTCTAATCTAAATAATTAGCAAACACGCATACAGTCGAGCCTCGAGGCAAACATCATATGCTGCTGCAGTAACAATTCATCATGTGGGTGGGCAAGAGGACTGACAGCCTCACTAACACACCCTCAGACTGTCGACCATGATTGTGAAAGCCTTATGGTGGGAACAGAGCTTAGGGGCGCCGATCCTACAAAGCTGATGCATTTGCATATACAGCGCTATAGTGTCTTATATTGCAACATGCAATCATCTGCCCAGTCTTTCAGCACCTACTGTGTCATCAGAATGCAAATATGTCACATATGCAAACAGCTACATGCATGTGTTGGATTTTATATGTTACAGGCGAGGAGGGATGAAAAAGCATATGTCGCTCGTATAGGTTTCACCGTGTGGCTCGGGAAGGGAAAAAGTAATTAATTTCACAAATTGAGTAAAGCGTCGGTCGCCGCATTGTCTCTCTGTGTGGTTTCTGTTTGCCCTTCCTGCTCCTCACATTCCGCCCACACCCCAAATTACTGCCTGACCCCTGCTGTTCTGCAGTGTGGGAAACCCTGTGGTATCGCACGCCCACCATTTTTGCCCTGTGAGCTGGTCTGTGGGGTTACTAAGCGATTCTCTCTCCTCCGCTGCGCCAGACACCGCAAACATATACATGCACTACGCACACGCGCCCATTATGCAGGCCTAATGTAAACCAGCATCCACTGCCACTTGACCTTGCTGTCAATATCTGTCCTCATTAAACACCATTCGGCCAGCTGCGAGTCCACTTTAAATGGCATCATTCAGCGCTTACCAAATTATGCCTGTGTAACTGGGCTGAATGAATGGGGAGTCGGGCTCATTTATTTGGAAGATATACACAGGTCCCACTGTGGACACCTATAAAACATGCAGAGGTATTTAACCCCACCCCGCCATTCTTAATGTTGCTGTCATTCATTCCTCTTCGGTTGCAAGTTCTGACAGCAATTTGGCAATGTCAAGCAGTCGCTACGGATGCCATGGGCAGCAAAGGCCATTCTTTTATTCCCCATATCAAGCAGGTATTGATTTTTCACTCATTACAGAAGAACATAAAAAGGGAAGGGGAGTTCTGAGCGCCATGCCAAATGCCACACAAAATGTTACTGGGGATAACGGCGAAGTGAGAACTGGAACGGAATACAAAAAAGTGGATTTTTAAAGAAGTTTATTCACTCTAAATAAAGTAATTATTCTCATATAACATCACTTGTCCTGACAACAAGAGAACCAGTAAAACCGCTATACAAAAAGCAGAAAAAAATAGCATTCAGAAAGAGGCTATGGAATAAGCTGGCATCCAAATGACAGCTGTGGAGGCCACCCTGAGGGTGGGTATAAAATCGAAGTAATTTTTTCCATAAGTGCAGCACTATTATCTATTTTCAGGAAGCCTTGTGTGGCTTACGGGAAAAAGCATAATCCATTTGCAGGAATAAAGAGAGGCAACAAAAAAAAAGGAGATCTGTTGAAGAATTAAACCCAAGGCATCTTTAAGAACAGCATCAAAACCATTTTCAGAGCGATCAAACTTTTATGTGGAAGTCAAATAACACAATTATTTAAGTGTACATGTTGCCGGGGATAAATGACTCTATCATTAGATTATATATCTGTGGATCTCGATGCAGAACACTCCTCCACTGCTCAATACAATAAATCAAGCTTTAGACTAAACTGAATTATGTTTATCATCATGTCAGGAGCTATAATTTCATGCCTGCACAGATCAAGTGCAGTGACCGTGCACCAGGGACACGCTAATGTCAACGGGTACAAGCGCTGTTCCTGCCTTTCGTCTGTTTAGTACTTTTGTGGCCTTGCCTTGACATTTATTGCACCAGTATGTGCAAAACACTCCACATTCCAAGCTCCGGTCTGAGGGATGTTGTACGCATTATCAAACCCTCATCTAGTTTGAATGAGGCGTGCTACCTTGCACAACTAGCACCCAGCTCTAACAAAATAAACACACAAACGAGGCTGGAAATAAGAGTTTTCAGCCAGAGTGGTGCGGCTCCAGGAACGGCCATGTCAAGCGGTCCACCACTTGGGTCCAGACGGAAATATCTCAAAAGCAATTGGCTGGATGTTCCACGAGATCTCGCACACACATCCAGGTCCCCCTCAGGATGGATGCTAGGAACTGAGTTATGTCCCAAACTTTGATTTATGTCTTAATAATTGCATAATTAATGACATTCCAAGTACAACTAGTTGGTGTTGGTGGCTGCAGATGCTTGCAGGCTTGTTAAATGATTTATACCAAAATGTCATGCACTGTATGCGTATGCCGGATGTACATGCACCATATGAGCACAATATCTGGACATAATAATGCAAAACAAAAGACAGACAGAGACTCGGTACGCTCATATGCAAAACAGATATGAACGGCACATAATAGGTAAGAGATCTAAAAGAACTGAGCACTGACCTGAAACACTTTAAAACCTGCTGTGGTAATGACAAAATAGGTTTGTTATGTGATTGTGCTTAAAATCGGAGCTCAGCCCGACGCCTGCCTACCACTAGGAACCATTATTTCACTAATTTGAGATTAAGTGCCTTGTTCAACTGCACCTCACCTGCAGTTACAGTGAGGCACGCACTCAACAAAAAGTTCTCTTGGCTCACTTCTGCAACTTTAAGCCTTCCACCTCCCACTCACTGTGCACCTCGAACTGTAACGCACAAAAAGGGCCTGTTTTCTTCTCATTCACAATTTGGCTGTACAAATCCTACAGTGGTTCAACTTGTTTTCTGTTTACTTCCACCAGAGAGAAAGAGTCATCAGACAGTAATCATCCCCTTTCCTCACCTTCATTCAACCCAGCCACTGTTCAAAGTTTCCTTAATCTTACGTCGCATGCAAATGCATACTTAATTTACAAGCGGCGCCGAGGTACTGCGTCTGCCCGTACATTATGCTGCTGCAAATAAATGATTGACATCCACCCACTCCAAAGCCCACTTATTTTCAATGCTTCAAGAGGCATCTCACAGTCACAACAAAACAGTACATGCCTCAGTGGGCTCTACAAAGAACTTTCTCCCGCTTTGAAATATGAGCTCAAATAAATCATTTGTTTAATTAATTAAGCAAATTAGGCAAATCCAGGGATGCCTTGGCGGATGGAGTCGGTGCCCTGGCACAAGGAGATTAATTAAGTGGATCGGGTACGGGAACACTGAGACTGACATTGGAGTTTAATGCTCTTGTTTGGTTAGATAAGGCTAACCTTAGCATATTGATGCGGACGGCTCTACGTGAGCAACACGAGGTGTTTGTGCGGTGCATGTTGGCATGGATTCAACTTTGTGCAAGCTACTGGATCCTTCTTCTTTTCTTTATTTCATACTTACTTTATATTTTTTTATCAGAATTCAGCCTCCCCCCTTGTATCTGTTCACTAATCCCATTGGAAAGCACATTTTCTTCATTTTCCTTAGACCCACAAATCATGATTTCTGTTACAAACTAGGGGTAACGCTGAGAAAATGAAAGGAAAACACAAGACGGACATTATATGTACCTTTTTCTTGCAGAACTGCCACTTACCTGTCATTGTTCAGAGAGCTAAAAAAAAAAGAAACTACAAACACACACACATGCTGAGCAGATGTGTCGGCACACATCTGCCTGGCCGTCTCGTCCATCCCTCATTACGTACCTATCCCACCCCGGCAGGACGTGATCTGCTTCCCGGCTTGATGTATGCACTAGTTTCTGACCATGAAAAATATGTGTCAGACTTCACGCTTTCGTCTCCTGGATTGGTCCACGAGCCGTCATCCATTATAGCCGCTATGTCTCAGATTCCATGGGGTAGTATTAAGTGGAATGAATATAAAATCCTTCCCGGAGCATTTTACGTGCACAGAAACCCATGATTAATGTGCTGCTCAGGCATGGCCTGAGTGTTCGGGACGCTGCCTCTCCATTGTTATTCACCGTTACCAAAACAATGACAAGGATGCGTTTTACTTATTTGTCAACCCACTGACTGCATCTGTGATAGAACTTTTTATTAATCTTGCAAGATTTATACTTCCACACACACACACACACACACACACACACACAGCACAAACAAAAGGAAACTTGAAGCCGATACACAAACAAAAACACACATACGTCCGCCCACACATCCCCCACCGCTCCTTAGGCTGCGCTCTATCACTGACTTTTTTCATGTCGCTGCTGTGTCACTTGTCCAGAAATATTCCTCATTTTTCCTCAGATGAGAGTAAAGTGTCGGACAGTTTGGTACGTGTTGACACACAAATAAAGACACGAAAGGACGGGATGCTGTGAAGCTCCAAATGCAGAGTCTCGGCCCAAACCGCATGTGTCTGCACACATGTGATTATTAAACAGGAATATTGGCATGCGTGTCAATAGAAAGAGTGCTATTCCCTGTGTTTGGATCCATTCATCCGTGCATGCCTGTGCCTGACTTGTGTTTAGACAAAAGGGGCTATAGATCCCAAAGTAGGCCAGCATCCCCTGGAGTCCACGTTTCCAACACTCTCAGGGAGAAACATGCACAATGACACCGCAGTGAATATTCCCACTGCAGCCTCCCCAGCTGCAGAACAATTCACTGGTAACATCTGGCCGAGTCCACTTATAGCATCGGGGTTGGGTTGGGTGTTAAATGATTGCATTTTATTAATAAAACTGCCATATTATTTACTCGGGATGTCACGTCCAAAACACTCAAATGCAAGTTCTTTCATTACTTACAGCACTAAAAGCCACCGCTACTCGATGGTTTGTCAGTTCGATGTCACCTATTCCTGCGGGATCGATGAGTGATTGATTGTTTAGGTTTGAGGAAAAAAAGCAGAATGATTGATTTAAAGGACAGTGAAGCTGTTTCTGCATGTTTCAGCCCATTTGTAACACATCACACATGCACTGCTGTATTGCTGACCATTTTCCAAAATTGATCGATGCCTTTTCATAGCTTTTCATACCACACTGACATGAGCTCAACGCGATGGCAGTCTGGAAGATGGGAAAATGGTACCATAAATCCAGAAAACTACGGCATGCATGGAAAAAGCAATACTGCACTGATGTGAAGTGTATTAGATTTGTTGTAAATGAGCTCAAACATGCTAAAACACATCTTAGGCCTTTAAATAAACCACAACGGGTACATGGTGTCTATGGTGGACACGTCTCAGCCGCGTTTCACAGACATATCTTCTTTAAACCACTTCACATCCATCCCCGGTGACACTTTCTAATTGGCTGAGGCTGGTTGTCCTCCAGTTAGAGTTTATCCAGCCAAATGGAGCATCGATATGCATCTCCCTAATCCAAAGACATGCTTGAGCGCTTCTGGATTCGATGGTGTTTGTGGACAATAGATTTTTTATTTAGAAGCAGCGTATACCTCTTCAAAAACATTATAAAAACCTGAGAATAATGTCCGAAAGTGCCGATTAAAATGCGCTGCAGACACACATGGATAGGTCAGGAGATTCTGTGTGACTGACACATCTGTTGTACACAGCACTTTAGAGTCGATGCTAATCAAATAGAAGGTCGAGAGGTTAAAACAATAAGGCTGTTTGCTATATGGTCCCTGCATGGATGTGCCCGTGTGTCGCTCCTAACGGAGGGCTGTGTGCCTTGAAACTGACAGAGGGTCACAGCAGCTACAAAATCAGGCTAATACAAGATCGAGGTTGTCCACAAGCCGATGTAGCATGTAAGTCCTTTCTATTAAACATTTAAAAGGATCCACTGTGCTGTTTATTTTGTTTTGTGTGAGCTACAAAGCTAGGCTAACTAGCCTCCGTGAGGAAAGAGGAAACTACTCAGCCTAGTTTGCCAACATTAGCACTGATTTCCAGAAGACTTTACTTCCACCACATTGTAGAGAGGAGGGGCTGTAGTTAGATTTAGCTATAGGGTCCAGTTGGCAAATAGCCCTGTGACCTCAGGCCTCCGTATGTTACTGCACGGTTTCAATCGAGACACCGAATTAACGCGCAGAGGCTCGTTGGCAGTGCACAGATGGGAGTGCGGCATAAAAACATCAGTCCCCAGCTGGTTAACGGCCTGTGTAGCCATTGGAACTGAAGCATTATTATGAACCAAAAAGATATTGAACCAATCAAATTACCAGTAACCACATCGTCAGTCAGATCCAAACGCTCACAGGTTGGAGGACACTAATGTCGGGTTGCTATCGCTGGTAATTACAAAGAAACCGAACAAGTCAGACAAACACCGAGGATATTTGGTGGTTTCATAGCAAAGAATATTTCTTTATTCCAGTCCTAGTTTCAAAATGCAACCCTTACTCCTTATAGTCCGTCCTTGTAGCTCTTTTGGCTGACTAATATGAAATTAGCTTCTCCATAATGTCTCAACCTCTGGTCAAAAGAGCTCCCTAAAGAAGATGTATGACATGTCGCCGTCCCCTGACCTCTTTGTGTCGAGCATTAAGGCAAAACTAACGAGGCAGGAAAGTAAGCGTTCATTAGCACTGGATGGTGAGCCTGGTAGTCAGCGTCCTGCGAAGATATCACAGCCCAAAAACTATTCAATTAGCTTCAAATCTCCCAGAATGATTTTACTCATATCAAATTAACACTTCTATGGGCTGTGTCCCACTCCCCACACTTCACATATTATTATAGCTTCATTGACTGTGACCAACCACCCCACCCGCGTGCGCACACACACTTCACACACACTTCTACAAACAAACCGTCCGACCTCCACTACTGACGTCTTTTAATCTGAATTTAAATGACTTCATTTAGTCTGTTTTTGAATCAATCCACCAAAGGCCAGAAGAGAAGCGGCGCAGAGCTACAGCGGTTTCCGCTTACAGAGACGAGGGAAAAGAAAGACTTTGCAACTTAATCTTAAGATCTTAATGCGTGAAATGATAAAACAATTTTTTTTTTCTCCTCCTGCAGTTCCCGCTATCCTAAACAAGGAAGCGCCACAAAGCCGAGGCAGTGTTAATGATTCCCTGAAAGTAATTTCGGTTCGTTTCCAATCGCCAGAAGAGCAAGAGACTGAGACAAGAGAAAGAGGGACAGATCTAAAAATAGGTAGTAAATCAGAGAAAGAAACAGACAGAGAGTGCAAATAAGAAAAGTGTAGAAAGTGTAGAAGTTTCAGGGGGTTTAGAGAGTAAAAAACTGCTAATTAGCGAGAGGAGCAAGATAGACGCCGAAGAGAAGACTGACAAAAAAGTCAGAGGCTCTTATCGCAGCTGTCTGACAGACTCTGGCGCTTAAATAGCAAAAGGAGGAAATATTGATACGGCCTCAAACTACGCAAGTCACAAAATACAAGAAGTGTGTTTTGGCGCCCACATCTGCACACGTGACACAAACACAGACACACAAACTCACCCAGAGCGGCTGGTGCGAAGAGGCTGGCGAGGACAAGCAGGCGTGCGGTCCACATGGCCTCCTCCTCTTACCGCCCCGCTGCTGAAGGTCCCAACTGAGGTCAGTCTTTTGCTGGCGAATGCCCGAATCGGGTGCTTCCTTTATGGCACGGTTCCCTCCACCGCGCCACTCTTCCCACAAGACCACAAGTACAGTTGCTGTTGCAGATGCTGTCGAAAAATCTGTGAGAAAAAACACAAAAAACAAAAAAACCATACGTGTTAGCTGCGCAGAAGTTTGAAGCAAATCAGTTCTTTGTTCATTTACAAGAACAATGGGCGTCTTTTCCAGTAAAGAAACACAACAGATGGATGCACCACAGCTTTATCATGCTCGTGCATGGTCCTTATGGCATCGTGGGCTTCAAGTTGTCATCAAGTGACTGGGTGCAAGTTGCTCAATCTCCAGTCATCTGAACTCATACCGGGTGCGATCAACCAAACACTAAGGCGGTGCGAACCACTGAATGTATTTTTGGATTTTCTGTGGTTGTTTGCTCATCAATGTGTTAACTCCCCCACCTTACCAACAAATCACTCCCACAGAGCGGCGAGGCGCACGCTGCTTTGGGCTTTTGAGAACTATGCATGTGTATGGCGTATACCTCGCGTACGTCCTCGCACGCGCATATGTGCTGCAGACCTGGTGTGTGTTACTGCGAGAGCTGATGGTAACTGACATAAGAATCTCTGCGGTGTTTTCCCCTTTCCTGCGGGCATGTGCCATAATTTCACAGTTTGAGTCTTTGCACCTGTGTACGTACGCGCGCGGGATAAGAAACGGCCGCTGTGCTCGCAGGCTTCGCTCCAAAGCTCCAGTCAACAAAATGGCTAAACAGCTACGCTCCGAGGAGCCGAACGAGCCGGAGCTGCCCTTGACCTCCTTTAAAGCTCGTGGGAGCGCCGTCAGCGGTGCACGCCTCACGCTGGATGAAGTCATCGCTGAGATCAAATTAATTGCAGACATCACATGTGATTTTTCATGGTGTCGGCTTGTGACTGCTGTGAGATTTACACTTCTGCTATTTTTTTCCAAGAAGAAATACAAACTCTGAATTTTACAGTATTAATGAGGCAACACACAAACAAACTAAACAAACAAACAAACTCAAAAATATCTATCTTTCTCTTCCGATTAAAATGTCTTCCCCAAAACTACACAGTGCCCCTTTAAAAAGAAAACACATCCACATGCGTGAGGGGTGACTCAAACAGAAAAACACTGTCAGATGAGGAGATCTATATTCTGATGAGATTATCCCCATCAAACCCGTATCATGATATTAAGGTTAAGTCTGCTTTAATGATTAGGCAATCCAAACCCCTCTATTATCCACTATCAACCATGATCTGCGGCAGAAATATAATCTCTGCAAAATGATACAAGCCAAAGAGCGCGCACACGACGCTTATCCCCGCACATTAGGCATTCCGCACTGAGTTTAATATTGCAGGCGGTTAATTCCATTGTGGGACGCCAGGAAATCTGGTTACAAAAGGTCAGAACGTGAGCACTGCATCAAAGGACAAGCCACTGGAGGAGGAGGGGAAGCTGACTGACATCAAGATCTCAAATCATACCAACACTACATTTTAAATACACCTCCATCCGTTCCAGCAGCATTTCTGCATGTGAAGTTACCAAACTGAATTCTTTGGTGGCATCTCAAACCTCCCGAGCTCTTAATGCCCTGTTTCAAAAAGGAAAAAATCCTACATTACAGTAATCAGATTTTTGCTCTCTTCTGAGCAGATATTAATGGATTTAAGAGAAGGGCAGCGAGCCGATCATGAGACTCTGCACAAACAGACCATTTGGGCAATATCAGGAGGTTAAGGTCGGGGTGCTCATCAGTGAAGGCTTGGCGGGAGGCCACGAGCGAACAAAACCAGAGGCTTAACAACTCGTCTGAACCGCATCGGATATACTGTTGACTTCAATCCTTGGATATATATATAAATATATATTCATACATATGGTGACAGGACTTTAAAGACACTGAAATAGCAGTGTACGAGTGTATTTGATCAAAGAAATATCCTTGTGAGTAAACAGTGCTGACAGCAGCAGGAGAGCCGAATTAAATACATTAAGACATCAAATAAGACACTTTGACTCCTGTGACAAAAAACTGTATCATCCCACATTCATACACATTGTCGAAGAGGCAAATTGGACCTGAAGTTTATATTGTAGGACAAGTTTGAACTAAGTGGCAGACAAACGGACTGAAAAGGAGGCACAACAGCATGTTGAAATATATATATCAAACAATCTATCATCCATCCGCCGAAGGATTGTTGGCATATGGGTTTTGTTTTGCAAGTTGGCACCCCGACTGTCACACACAAAAAAAAAGAAAAGATCAGGAAGTAGCGGGAGATGGAGGCTGTGAAGACAATGAGAATATATAGTCGGCAAGTGATGTGTATGTGCGAGAGTGAGACTCCGTGCGCCATATCTCGCAGCGCAGCCGATAAAGCAGCAGCCACTTGCACAGGTGTTGCTTAGAAATTATCACATAAAAAGAAAAACACTTCACTATCACAGTTGTTAATTTGTTCTCACGAAGAAAAAAAAAAAGACGTGTGGGCTTAGGTACAGGGACCAACAAAAAAAGAACATAAAATACATATTTATGAGAGGGGCTTGGACCCTGTTCAGTGCAGAGGAAGTTAAAAAAGAAAAAAAGACACAGCAGTAGTCCGGCATTGCCAACTCGTCTTGTATTCCAGAAGGAGCCTTATGATACATTATGGTGCTGACGTTTCAAGGGTACTTGTTCTGAGGGGGATTTAGTATAACTCCCTTAGATAAGCTGGCCAACATTTAGCGGGCCCAGCAGCAGCGACCGCCGCTTCTGTTCTCCGCCACATCAAGGAGACTTCTTCATTACTGCCGCGCTGTTTCCTGCAACCTTTATTTTAATCAGCGATGTTGTCTGTTTTTTTTTTTGTTATTTTAGGAATCCTGCGCGTGCCAACGGGGCCCACATGAAACCTGACAGATTTAATTAAGTGACTTTTCTGTCTAGTTAAAGCAAAACGGAGCCGGGTGATATAGAAGGTAACGGCAGTAGTTTAACGGGGGAGGGATGTTGTCTCGCAGCAATCATGTGACTCGGAGATAAAAACGTTGAGCATGATCCAAAATTAAGGCTGCATTCAAAGAGCTCGTGAGTAATTCAGACTAAAAATGCCAAATATATAGGATTTATTTTTCATACATGTGCTACAAGCTCAGATATAAATTCATTATTCACGTGCGGCGACGCTGGAGATGACAAAAACACCTTTCTGGAGAGGTGTTGAAGATGCCTGCATTAATCTGAGGAGAAGATGTTTGGCTCCGCTGATTTACTACTAAACACCTCCCGCTACAGTATGTTGACACCGATAACGCTGCTGTGCTCCTCGGATTGGGTGAGAGTCAAACGTGTTATGTTGCAATTAGGCAGCGATGTGTGACTGTGCTATGTCAATGACACAACACCTGAAATAAAAACCTCTGGAGGGGAGCTGGAAACCTAAATACATCCCGCCGAATAAAAGAAAAACATAATATTCATGGCATTTTTTCTCTCCGCACCGCCTGTCACGGCTACACTCTCATTTCTCTCATGTAAAATCGTTGGAGGCCATTTTATATATTTTACATCAGCCTGGCCAGCCTGTAAATAGGCTTTCTTTTCTTTCTTTCCTCCTACCGAGTGCTCGACTGAGAGTGTGCCAGGAGTGAAATACTGTACGCCGTTTGTTTTACATGATTTTTACATATGCTTTTCATACCTAAATACACAACTGGTAGTTTACATATGAGTCCCTGTCGCTCCACTGTGATTGCTGAGCCCTGATTCCTCTCTGAGAAGATGTGGAGATGTGTTTAGAAGAACGATATAGAAGCTGATATATCAACTGTAGTGCATGAAATCCTTAAATTCTTTGTGACTTCATATAACAGATGAAGAAGCTTTAGGTTTTGGACGGTCGGTTGGACGAACGAGTCAAGTCGTGATGAGCAGTTTTCAGTTTTTTTGAGGTTTTATAGACTAAAAGGTTGATCAATAATGAAAACAGTCATAGCTGCAGCCCGACCGTAAGCAGCCCTGCTTATTGATTTGTAACATCGCCCACAATACAACCACATTTATTAAACATTTAAAAAAACAGCCTGGTTTCTGCTGCCTCACACTGTGTTTAATTCTATTCCCTGATCACACCTGCAGCTATTTGCCAATAAGTTCTTTTAGTATTACATTTTTCTGACCAAATGTCCAAAATCCACAATTCTTTGATCTACAAAAAACCACCAGACAGAGAGCAGCAGCAGCACTGACAGCTGGGAGCTGGGACAAGGGAAGGTTTGGCATTTTTACTTAAAAAGTCACTGAATCAATTAACTGATTAGCAAAGATCTTGCCGAAGAAAGTCAATTGTGCTCCAGCTTCAGCCCTACTGATATGATTTTAATGAAGAGGGTTTCATTCCGAGCCTGTGTGCGTCCCTAATGCCCGCTGAAATGTATCTGAACACGTCTGAACATGTTTTTAATCAGCGCTCATCTTCTCGTACGAGGTCTGCTCCGACTATACATTTTCATATCGAGTCTTTTTAATGATGGAGATGGATTTCTCCACATGCAGCGCTCTCACTTCTGTAGCTCCGCCTCGGGGCACTTCTCCATCTGTCACTTCCTGACCTGAGGAAACCAAAGATGATTTTCATTAATCCAGACGCGTTCCATACAATGCCTGTGAAACTGAGTGAAACTTGATCCTCGGTGTTATCTGATGGGGGCACAGTAAGTATGATGTTACTAGTCACGCCTGCTTTAAGCCCTCCCACGTAACGCTATGCAATGAAGTGCGATCCTGTTTCCGGGTTAAGTACCATGTCTCAGATTTTCAACTGTTTCATGTCCAGATGCTTATCGCAGCAGCGGGGAGGACTTGGTAATTTTTATGAGACAGACAGTGTGTTCATGTAAATGAAGTGTCTCGTATAAAATGAATATTAATCAAGCACACTGTCTGCACACAGCTTGATTGACGAGCACTCACTCGGAAATCTTAGGAGATGAGCAGAGATGATTAAAAAGCGAGATGATCCTTCCCTCCTCGGAGGTGAGGATTATTTTTTTTCCGCTCGGTCGAGCTTCCGAACCTTACAATTGAGCGGTCAATTTTACGACGCTAAACAGCAGAAATGTCAAAATCACACTTTTCTAATGCGAGTTGAAAGGTGTGAAAACCTGAAGGTAAATGGAGAGCGCTGCTCTTTAAAGGCACTGCGCGCTTCCCTGGAGCTTGACAACGTGAGCTGCAAGGCATTCACTCATACAATTGGTTCTCCACGAGGGACCCCGACACAGCTAGCCACTGACAGGCAGATAATGGTGCTAACTTTAGCCACCACAGTCTCTGAATGGCCCTATATGATAGGCTTGTTGAGTGTGACTGATGGCCTGGGTTAAATAATGGGACCATCCCTCCTCCCTTCCATGAGCGCAAAGGCACTGCAACACCTCCTGACACACACAACACTTCCCAACTGCACAACAACACAAACACAATCCATTAGAGGAAATTACTAGCACAAACAATAAAAATAAAATTACACAGATCACCATTACAAATATTTAACAGTAGACCAAAGGAACGGGTTACATTCCCACAAGAGGGAGGAATAAAGGCAGGAAGTCCTGAGCGGACGCACAGCTGGGTGAATAAATGCAGATAGATGCGCCGTTTTAAAGCCTTGAGACAGTTCTCCATTATAATGCAAAGCTCAGACACTATCCATTCTCCACGTCTTCCTCCTCTCTATCCTCCCTCTCTCTTTCTCCCTCAGCATATCCTGCCTAATGCAGCACAAATAGGCCCCAGACAAAGGACGAAAGAGAGGAAGAGGCGGGGTAAACAGGGAGGACAGGAAAGAGAGAGGGATGGACGCTCAAGAATCGGGGAAAGGAGGAGGGGGGGGACGCAAGAGATTGAGGGATGGTAGATAAGAGAGGAGGAGGACAGAAAGAGAGAAAAGGGAAACCAGCGAGGTGAATACAAAAGACGGATGAAACGGACGCACAGACGGAGATGAAGATGTAAAGCAGAGGGGATATCAGCCGATACTTGAAGGTCATGAATTGCGGCGGGAGTGAAAAACGTCCAGCCTTCACTTCGCCGGCTGTTGCTATAGTGGCTCAGGTGGGCAGGTTACCATGACAACCTTACCTGTTGGCCATTAATCACCTACCTCGGAGCGATTGGAACGCCGTGCCCACAAACACCGCGAGTCGCTCCGCGGCCAGGCTTGAGTTTGGCGGCACATCGCGTGACTGCAGGCGACTAAACAGCATTGTGCATGTTGCAGAAGTAGATGCTGGACGTACATTAAAAACACTGTGACCTCAGAGGTAAATCCAGTGATCTGTATGGATTTCCTTCTCAGACAGCTGTATCGATATATAACCGATGTGTTATGCTGACGAGAACAATTGTTAACGAAACCAGCTGACAGTATTGGCAGGGTTATGTATGATGGATATGTGATGAAGCTCCAGTCTCAGCACAGTCCCGCAACTCTGGACCGGACCCGTGCCACGGATCGCCATGAATTCACCAAGTCTGCTGACTTCAGTGAAGGCCTGATAGTTGTGAAATATCTCCACAATTATTGGGTTGATTGTCATGAATGTGATCAATCAATGGTTTCTCACAATGACTGATAATGTGATCCAACTGCTTTTTATTGTAGCCACACAGCAGAGTGTCATGGTACCCCAACACCACCCTCATGACTGCTCCACTACAGCCACCAGGAGGGTCACCAAACCCACCCAGAGTGTCTTAAGAAGCTAATATAGTAGAACAAATGACATGCCACATTTTTGTTTGAACAACATAATGCAAACTTAACTATCAAAATAGCTGAACGATGAATTTCCTTTCGATTCATTCATCGATAAATCATTACAGCTTGTAATACTATTCAAGCCCTCCTCAGGATGATTGCTAACTAGCAGTATGATGACTACATGACAGTGAAGAAACTCTATTGAAGCTATAAATATATCTGATCGAGATGATAATTGCTTTCAGTGATTGGCTAGCAATTATATGGCCGTCCATCCAGTACAAACCGCTTCACCATTTACAGAATGGACGACATATGGCCAAAGGACGGTTGCAGACCACATGAAGCGCTGTAAACATGAGCTCTGCAGCATACAGAGAAACACAATACAGGCCGCACCCTTTCACACGTGAAACAAAGCCCGACCGAGCCATTTTTCTAATTACAGCTATCATTTTTCAGCACAGCCTGTACCGCACTGAGCCACGTATGGAGGGCATCTGCTCGAAAAACACCTCCATTTATTTTCTTTTTATTTGTATTGGACTCTTTCAGGTCTCAATTTCCCTCAAGTTTGTATTCCCACTCACTGCATTTGCATAATTTTCCAATAGACACTTCCCAATGCCCTGCCAGGTTTGAGAAGGGAGGGAAAACACACACACACACACACACACACACACACCATAGATGCAAACAACAACAGCAATTTCAGCTCAGCCGCTGAATCAGAGGTACAGCAAATTCCAATGTCAATAACACTGATCCCAATGGCGCATGCATTTCAATATCATTATCTGATGCTGAGCCAAGTGCACAGAATATAATGAAATCTTAAAACATGAATTGCACAGCACCCCTGGCTAGCCTAATGTGCAATACATTATGTATCATGCAGCATGCACTTTCTACAGAGTTGATTACAATGTTAATTCCGCCTTCCATCTGGTCCTGCATACCTGCGCTAGTGTTTCTGACCACAAATTGCTCCGGTGTGCCGAGGTGGCATAATGATTGTGGAATGAGTGTTACCGATGGCAAGAATATGTTGCAAATGGTCTGGAAATGAGAGGTACGACTGTGTCACAAGGAACCACAATGGTCACGACCAGAGGGAATTCAAATGGCTTCCACCTGGACTCCACTCACAGCTCAATTAGAGGGAGAGGAAGGAGGGTGGGGGGGCACAGAGAGATTCAGTGGTTTGAACAGAAGGCAGGTGTGTGTACATTTCTTATGTATCAATCAATGTCCACTAAATGTTCAATTCATACATATAAAATTAATAGCTGAAGGGAAGTGGCGCACATTAGCAAAGGCATTGACCAAAGAATAAGCAGCGAGAGAAGTCAAGAGCTGAGAAACCTGCAGAGGCAATTTAGATAATTCACTGCCATTTCAATCCGTGCTGCTCACCAGGAAGCCAACTCATTTACTGCATATAATTCTCACGCAACACGCTAAAACTTCTGCTGAACAGTGGCCACTGTGACAAATGACGGTACAATTACAGGATATTATTAAATGTGAACAGGTAAAGCACATGCAGGGAAGAGCCTATTATCCTGCAATTTCACTAGCTAGCTAACATGAGCCACCGGAAGCTACTGCACAAATACCTGAGATCGATTCAGTTCATGACAAATGAAATGTAAGATTTCTCTCTATAAATAATCTTCCTTTAGGTTTCAGAAAATGTCGATCTTTTGATCTGATGGAGAGAATATAAAAAGGTACTCCCTCTAAGGAACACGGTGACAATTTGATTTGTGAACGAGTGGGAAGAAGACTCACGGCTCCACTGCCGACACTTGAAGGGTCCTTTTATTGAGGCTTAACTGCTGACATTTCAGCCAAATACGTCTTTTGTTGGAACCTTCCCCGCACGTTATTGTGTGAAATGTCCCGGTCCTAGCAACCTTCCCAAATGTGCAAACATCAATATGAGAGTGTGAACAAATAATCGATGCTGCGATATATTGTGTTTTGTTGCAAGACATTATTGATTCAACGGCGGCAAAACTGAAATCCATTCTTTTGTGATCTCTTTCTTTGTCCTGCTTTTTACCTCTGGTGTGTCTGAAACTGAAAGCAGGTCAATATGAGAATTAATAAATACAACGCATGAATAATTCTGGCTTTTTATAAAAATGACTGTCGTGGTACATCCCTGTAGCTGCAGCGTGTTTATTTCAAACATGATGTATCAAGTCTTGTACTGTGAGGTAACATTTACTCCCAACCCAAACCTCGCTAGCAAGACCTTTACATTTAAAAATAATACCAGTGTTCTGCAACTCTGCAAAAGATTGGTCTACATTCACCGACTTTATTCTCCGCTGCTCTGACCTGGATGAGAGAAAATCAGCCGTAAATAACCTTTAAATGTACTCCATCTCTGTGAAATAGTCGGAGAACATGAAAAGGATGAAAAATGCAGAGAGAAAACAGAGTAAACACTCTTGACTCGGTCTTTGTGGTCACCAATAGTCCGTTTCCTTGTTGAATCACATGCTCGCATTCAACCACTGTTTAAAGGTAAGTAATCATCCAAAACATAGTTGACACAGAGGTCAAGGGTCATCGCGGTGAACTGCTTGAGTTGTCGAGCAGCTTTTTAGAGAACGCTGGCTGAAATGTGAGAGAGCTTCTTTTGTCAAGACCTCAGTGACCCGGCTTAAGAGTGATCGATCTGCGGGCAAGAATAAACTTGTGAACGCCTGGTCGAGCGCTCGAGGACGAACTTTTCAACTGAAAAGTATATGAAGAATGTTGCGGATACTAGAAGGTTTTCAGAGCAATAAAAGTTAAATTGTCTTCATTTTAAACTGTTTATCTTGGTGGTTTATACAGACGCAGACCGCTGTGAAGAGAAACAACCTGCAACCGGCACTGAGATCCCATGAACCATTTCGAATCATTACGGTTCATGTCATCCACTTCTTCCTCCTGTCTACCTCGGGTCCAACCTAACACAAAATGTTCAGCGTTAATGATCTATAATTAGGTATTTTGTTTTTTTTTCCAAGCCACAGGGAAGAGGTGCCTGCCCGGTTAAGTATGGAAGACGTGTGTGCAGCTCGCGGGCTGTGGGGTGCCTCAGTTCTCACTCAGACTTGTATAGAATGGAGTTTGATGAAAGTCTGATTGGTCTGGGCAAACATCCTCATGGGGTATGTCTCCGGACAAAGGGAGCAATACTCTCCTCTCTTGTCGAGGCAAATGCTCTCAGGTCTGACAAATGGCTGGTCTCGAGGTGCCTGCTCTTACCACGAGTTCTAAAACTTGATGAGATAGCTGGGGCCCCCGGGGTTATATCAACCTCAATCTAAATGTCTACTGAATTTCAAGTAAGCTTCTTCTTCTTCTCCTTCTGGAAGTACTATTTCCCCCTGCAGCTCTCCACCAACATTATATGTGCTGTAAGGAAAAGTGAGACATGAGATTTGCAGATGTATTGCATAAACCATGACTCCAACTAATATAGCATTCGTGTAATAGACTCAGCAGCGTGGACTTTCATGCTGAGCTGTCTGCAAAAAAAAAAAAGAAGCCATTTAGGATGTACCGGTTTAATTTCACTAGATGCTGATTCTAATTAAGTCATTAAAGACTTAGTTTGAAGAACAAATCTGCAAACACAAGGGATTTAACGAAGTGGATTGGGGACCACAAAGAGAGAATCACATTGACACCATGTTGATGCGATCAGCGCTCGTTCTGTCTGCGGGAGGCGACTTAGTGACATGTTTTACACGTCAAATCAAAATGAGAACGAGGAGTAGATGTAGTCCGGACGGGGGAGGGAGGGGGGAGGAGAGGACGCTGTGTGACCTGTGTGTGCCTTTGTGTTTTTATGCATTCAGACACACTTCAGGGGAGTGGCATGAAAACACACACACAAACACACACACAATTCAGTGACCTTGCCCTGTGTTCTCTTGGCTGAGCGGCAGAATGTGTTTGGGTTTGGACTCAGCAGGCAACCTTTCTAAATCTAAAAGCGGAGGTCTCCCGGGGTGAGGAAGCCACATAACAGTCGGGGATAGTTAGCGAATGTCAAAGTACAGGAACAGACTGTGAAAAAGGGCTATTACAGCGCTGTGATTGGAGCCTGCACACATGTACACCTGCAGACACACAGTGGATTGTTCCAGGCAGCGACACTGGACAGTTTGTCCAGGAATTAAAAATGCACAATATGGATTCAAATAAAGGGTTTGGATAGATGGACCTGGAAGGCCTGACAATTGTGGTATGATTGGACTGGAAAGCATAATAATAGGGTTTGCACCCAGATCCTCTGTAGAAAATGTAATAGTGTGTGTTTGTTGGCAGCTGCGATGGTGTGTTAAAGACACAGCGACACACACACACTGACTTATTCTACGAGCAATACTACACAGCTGCTGTGGTTTTCCTCGGCCTCTCTACAACACACTTTAACTGACATAGCGTAGAATCATCACGACTTGTGATCCAGGTCCAGGTCCTAATTGTACTCTGGTGTAATGTTACTCGTCCACTTACGCCGCAGCCACAAACACCATTCTGTGCCCTCCGTGGAGCGGATGAAGGCAAGGAAGTCAGTAATTGCTTTTGACTTTCCAGAGTACCGCACCCCAAATAAGTGGAAATTTCGCAGACCCACTCGAAGCGAAGTCTTTTTAATGAGATTGCCTCCTGTTTATGCAGACGGGATAACAGAAGACTCTCGGTTGATGGCATTGGCCTTTTCCCAATCAATATCAAGCGCATCAATGCTGGGAGGTCTCTGGGCGCAACCTGTATTTAATCTGGCCAAAAAAGATGGGCCCATGAGGTTCTTAAAGAGAAGTCGTCCAGCTGTTTTATTTGTGCCAAAGTCTTTTATTATTTAACCCAATTAACAATCTTTACAGCGTCTCGGCAGCCAAATTAGATTAATAGTTAAACTTCTCTTTCATGAACTAGCTGTCTGAATAACTTGGTCCACTCTGAAATGTCTCAACAACTCTCTGATGGACTATGATGACATTTTCTAAAGACATTCATGGTTCCAAGAAGATGAATCCCAAACACTTTCCCGCCGGTTTACAACCAAACACCTGCAGAGCTAGCCTCAGTATTTATGCTGGATGCTAATTAGCGAACGCTACCACGATACACTGAGAAACACCTGCTGAGCATTAGCATGTCAGCATCGTGAACAGGGGAATGTTAGCACGTTGATGTTAGCATTTAGCGTACTGTGGCTCTAGATCCGGCGTTGTCGTCATAATGGCCACCTGCGCTCCCATTTGCTTCAAATTTAGAAAATCTGAGGGCTGTGTACTGACAAATCATTTTAACACTGATGTCAGTCTCACAGTGGCTCCATCACCGATGATCCTCTTTGATCGGAAGCCTCACACCCTCTCAGAGATGGCTGACAGGACTCCTCAGAAATGAGTCAATATTGTTCTGTCTACTTACAGCGGGGGGCCCGAAGCTCAAAAGCTGCAGCGGACTTTCCATTCCAGCCATCCTCTCTCTTTTCATTCTCCTCATTTCATTTTTATACCAATCCAAGGCTGGATTGTTATTCAACTCGCACCACGGGGCGTCAGACGCATGTGGGGGACCACCTTTAAACCCTGAAACTCTATCCTACCCACTACATTTTGCAATCCACCTCCACCCTGAATCCCCAATGAGGCTGGGCGAGTCAAAGGGAAATTTTTGCTTTACTTTTATATCATGTGTGCAGCGGAGTCCATTTCAATGCCATTCTCTTTCTTTTGACTTGGACACAGACCAAAGATGGGTCTCTGGGACTCTCCACAAGTCTGGCATGCAATTCCTGGACCAGTTGGTTTCAGCGCAGAGGGGAGTCTTGAGTAGGGGGAGGGGAGGACTCTGTTCTGACAGACGTCCAATACACACAGCTGATGCCTCAGGCTGGCAAGTCTAATAACATCATCTGTACTGGTGGATCTCATATTTATTACCCAATATGTCCATCGGGAGGAGGGTGGAAATATTGCAACAGCAGCCAACACCACAATGCTCGTGTCAAGAATTTCATAATGGATATAGTTAGGCAACTCTTGGCAACGCTGGGCATACAAATTGAGAAATGAGGGAAAATGCCTCACAACTAGAATAATTATAGTTGTCTCTGATTAACAGATGACTAAGAACTCCCAGTGCAGGAGCTGCACTCCCTCTAAAAATCTGTTACCATCTTGAGTTTGAGAGGCTTCATCAAATTTGACGGATAATTCCAAACTGAGATTGAAAAATGAGTAATGGGACGCAGCCGACAGGGAGACTTAAAATGATGTGAATGGCAGACCCGACTCACATCCATTTAAAAAAATTCTAAATTGGTATCGCCTTGTCCTGGGACTGTACACATTGGGCCCATTTTACTTGGGAGGTTTTCCTCAGTGAAGTTTTGCGTAATTCACTGTAAAAATTCATATTAAGGGTCATTAAAACATTAAGAGCCAGGAGAAAAGAAACTCCCAACGCCAAGCTGAAGCGTCTCCGTATTATCAAAATGCATCTTCGCTTGATTACAGTCAGTTTATTTACTTTAAATTAAAGAATACGTCTGTTGATATTCCATATTTGTTCAACAGATTCCATGAAAAAGACAAAATCAACAGTGATTCGATTCTCCTAATAAACAGTAAGTGTTGCCGATGTACCCAAACCTTGATTCAGCTTCATCCTTTCTGCCACAGAGATCAAACAACCTCATCACATCACACCAGGTCTGTTTTGAGTCACAATACTCACTGCAGCACCAGATGTATATTCATCCACAGCTGAAAATAGTCCCAGACAAATGCACCGTCTGCCCCTGCTTGAGAACAAATATAATCTTTTGAATCCGTCAATTTACAAATTTGGGTAGTGAAGCCAGAAAGTATTTAAAAAACTGACACTGATGGTTTTGATTTCATTTCGAGGGTCACATAACCTGATTACGCTGCGTCTTTGTACCCGAAAAATGTAATTGGAGGTCTGACTGAATCGTCTGGAGTGACACTAAACTCAAATTGCAATTATTTATTAAAGTCAGACACAGTAATGAAAAAAACTGTCACTGTGCTTTCAGCTCAAATGCTGAAAAAGCAGCACCCTGTGAGGCGCCGGTAATGACTAATGTCACCATCGTTCACGGCAGAAGTTGGCCTGTTTCAGTTCAGATGGCACATGGTCATGGCTATATGAGAAGTGTGATTGCTGACCATGTGCATGTACACACAACTGTTAGAGCAATCATTACAGTAAATGTGTTTTTCTGATTTCCTGCCTCCATGCCTGATTTCCCTTAATAACCTGGATTCCTATGTGTATGTAAACACAGTCAGCGGGTCTGTGAGATGACATTCCCCACTGGTTCAGCTCGGATGGCATCACAGCACATCTCCAGCCTGAATTTTTAACAGCCCTATCATTGCGAATCATGCCTTTCATCCTTTTGACACATCACAGCGACTGAGTCTCTTTGGTGATTGATGATGGCGGCATGTACTGCTGCGCTCCTGTTTTCTGTTGTCTAAACAGCGCTGTAAAGAAAAAGCCCACGAGCGTGAATCGCAATCATTTCCGCTCCAATCGCCGCAGCCTTATCTGCATACTGTCGGCATCTGCTTTGACCTCGCTCATCGCCCAGAGCTGAATCAGGCATCAGCCAAAAAATCATTCCCACGATGTGTACTGCGAACATTACAAAGATTTTGCCTGTATCATCGTGAAAATAAGGTCACACAGACTAATGCGATTTTATGATAGAACTTTACTCCTTTAAATAAAAATAACAATAAAGTGGATCTAATAGCGGAGGACAATGTCAAAGAGTTTGCACAGCTGACTGTGAGAGCCTGATTCAGACCACAATAACACACGGCTTTATTCAAAAACTCAATTTCATTGCCCTTTCCCACTAATGTGTGAGAAAGCGGAGCCAGAGGCATTTCTTCTCCTATTCTTTTCATACTTTCACACAGCATTTTTCTACACTGCCTTTGAACGACACATATTTCTAATTTAGGTTCAGCGAGGACAACATCGCACGAGATATTTACACATATTTCCCAGCAGATCTCCTGTGGAAACGCAGGGACCTGTCACCGGGATGGAAAGGGCGCATGTTAAGTGGAGTGACACGGAGAAATGTCCCCGGTTCAGTCTGACTCCGCAAATCATTATTCAGATTGAAGCACACCTCAGCGATCCCGGCCTGTATCCATGCACTAATGCTCGCCGCAAATGGCACCGATAACTCAGCGCATTTGAGTGATTTCCTCCGCGCGAGCTGATGCTGACAGTTTCTTTGACGATCCCTTAAAAATTCAAATGACTTGCGCGAGACGAGGCGGGGTGTGGGAGTGCGGGAGTACGGCGAGCCGAAGACAGTCGGCAATGCACAATGTAAGCATTCATTCAGATCTAGTGGACTGAAGTGATTATGATTATATGACAGGTTTGATTAAGATTTGTTTTCATGCAATGTCCCCTCAGGCACCGTGACACAGGAACTGATGCTGCATTTGATATTTCTTGATTATGGTTTTATTCAAATGAAACATTTCTTATATGATCTCAGTGAGTCGCAATGCGGCCCACGCACGTCTGAAATCATGTCACCCTTCGCTAAACCCCTCCCCCAGACAGCAACCGTCCAATCACAGCTTTAGCAACTGGAACCAAGCATGGCAAATCTGTCGAGGTCTCTCATTGGCTGAACAAGACGGAAACCTAGCCTCTGAAATAAAGCGCTGTTTTTCTTTTTCTCCTCTTCTTCACGAGTGGCTCAGTTTACCTACGCTGGTATGTCAGAGCTGTGCAGCTGCAACCAAAACACACACGGTGTCAAAGTCTGTCTTCATTCACATGGAGCACATGCACATCGCACCACGCTGACAGCATGACCCGCACATTAAACACCAGAGCGCAGTTATTAAGCCGCGGTCCGAAGCTTGGCTCACGTTTCAGACTAAATTGAGTGTGAGAAGCATGAATGCACATCTGTGCTGGGACGGAGCTTGTGCATGACGGGAAACAAGTGTTAAGCACAAACCTCGACCCAGTTCGAACGCTCTGACTGATAACGTCTGCGCTGTGAGTCAGACTTGCATATGATATTTCCCACCAAATAAACACAGCAACACCCTGCAGGTCAAGAAAAAAACAAAAAGCACAGTCATTTAAATTTTAATAATGTGTCATATTTGAACGATTGGAAATGAAATTATTTAGCGCCTGCAGTCTTTCACAGCACTCCTTTATTATACTTCTGCAAAGCAATTTATCCGTTATTGCTTTCTAATAGGGCAACATATCCTGGGTCACATCTTCAAACAGCTAGGAAAAATTGAAAACGTTGTCGTGTATTAGCAGAGACGGAGCGTCGCAGTTTGTGGGTGTTAAATTGTTTAAATATGCATATAATGTCCCGTCTACCGTGTGAAGCTCGCCCTTCCGCTAAATGAATTATAAACACAACGGACCTCGTGCTAGTGTGAAAAATGAAGCACTTAGCACTTAGACGACTGCACTTCGAGGGGTTCAGAGGGCCATATGGCTTCACATCCACTTTCGGCAGTGTTGTCTGTAAACTGATGGACAAAAGGATCGACTGGAGCCGTCTCTGGTCGCTGACAGAAGACAGAAAAAGTATCTAGCTAAGTTCTTTTCTCCGAAAGGTCACAACAAACACTGGCCCCTGCGTGCTTTATACTCTGAAGCAATTATCATTGTTTATCTTGAAGCGAGACTCACTAAGAAATACAGTTTTAGTATTCAGCGTCCTCCATCACTGTCCCCACACGAGCTGTAATAAATGGTCAGGCTCAGACCTGACAACACAATAGATTGCACAGAGTAAGTGGGATATCCGACAAGTCCGCTCTTGACCCAATATTATTCTGTGTTAATATGTATGTATTCAAATTCCACAGCTCTGGAGGTCAGGTTATGAAGTGAGACGCAGCCGACATATTTGTCTGGCATCCTGAAATCTTGGCAAAACTCCTGGCTTTGGAGCTTCTTGTCACGGACGAGTAATGTATCCCGAGGGTCTCCTAACCAAGTGAAGCACATCGATCTGTTTTCCTTCAGAAAAAAAAAAAAAGAAGATAGAGAGAGAGAGAGAGAGAGATTGGGCAAGAACACATACTTCTAAGCAATTTTCACAATATTTCTGCACCGCTAAACTCGTTTTTTTTTTTTCTGCGCAGAGTCATTAAGCACAGTCAAAGTCACTGAATTCTGCTTTTATTTATTCTCCCTGAGCAGATCTTTCTGAAGGTCAAAGGGCAAAACCTCCATCTCCAGTCCTTCCTTAGCTGCACTTTTTCTGTCATCTCCGCAGCAGTTACCATGCAAATAACACACTCTGCTGGGTTATTGATCGGCTCCACAGATGCAAGCAGCAGGTTTTAAATGGAAATGCTAAGTCTGCATGGAGGGAAAGGCGATGCGATCGGATGAGCTCGGTCTGCATGGAAACGCAGCCCGTTTAATGTGTATTTAAATCTTTACTGAAATGACTACGGAGCAACAACATCTCATGAATCTTTAGTTTCTACAAATAAAAATTATTAGTGGGTAGGCACAAAGCGGCCAGCCAGCAGGAGTGATTCAATCTGTCAAATATGATGAGATGATCTCCAAATACAGCTTATGTAAGAATCTTTTTAAAAATAGATTTCAAAAGCTATCTCCAAAGATGTCCGTACTGGGAAATTATAACACCATAATCACATTTTTGGAGATTTGAGTAAGTACCTAGGAAATTCATGTAGCAGATTTAAGCAGAGAACAGAGAAACATACCGTTTAATGTTCCTTTTAATGCTCAAATCACCGGACTGAAAGAACAAGCAGAAGAGCCAAAAAGCTTATTATTCAATCTCGCAATTTACCTCCAGAATTCTGGATAATGGTTTCCTGTCCACTAAACATAGCCTATTTAGAAATTAAAGGACCAGTGCCAAATTTCCGTCTTCGCAGGACGTCAAACAAAAGAGCCGGAAAAACATCCTTTCCCTGGTCTGGCAATGCAGATGGATTACAACGTCCAAGCCGTGGACGGCTGAAATCGGAACCGGCGGACAATGCAGCGGAAAACATTTACAACCAGGATTAGGGAGAGAGGGATGGGAGAGGATGTATGGACAAGAGAAGAGGTAGAGGTTTACAATAACGGGGATTTATTTACATCACCTCAGTCTTCATTAAAATAAATATAGAGCGCTTTCTCTCGGGATGTGGAACAACAAAGTTTCTTTCTCTCCGAGGACCTCTTCCTGAGAGCGATACGCTGGAAATAACTCGAGTGTCCTCAGGTGAGAGCCCTCGGGGACACATCCAGAGGAAGTGGGCTGTACGTTATCATACCCGGCTCATCTCCGAATACTTTATCTGAGAAGCTGGCAGGGAAGATGCCTCGCAAAGTATTATTTTTAAATTTTTCATACACCGTAGTGGCGTTATCCCGATGGGAGCGAGCAGAGCAGGCTCAGGAGAACAAGTAAAATAAATTTCCTTTGAGCTGGACACAGCAAACCTAATATACTCTCTGAAGTCTGAATTGGTTCAAAGTTTAGGTAAAGATATAAATAAAGTTTTCTCTGTTCCGTGCGGTCGTTTTATGTCCAGGCTGAAGTGCATCTATTTAGTTAAAAGCACAAGAAAAGGCCGGGGCCATTTTTCAAAAATTGATGACGGCCTTGCATAAATTATGCAAACTTTTGTCCTTGTGCCAAACAGTGCATCTACTGAATAATAATTACGAGAGGGACTTGGGGATATGAGTATGCAGAATATGAAACACATGCCAGCGTCCCCTGTCATCTGTGGCCAGATCGAGGGACGGGGACGGGGCTGCAGAACAGAATGAAAGACAAAGACATGACAACAATGGACACGGCTTTTGACTCCTTTTCTCTTTTGTCTTCTCAAACATAAGCGAGTCCAGCTTAACTCTAACTGCTCTAGCTGTCATATAGTTAACATCATCTGCAGGATGTGCACCAGTGAAATCCTCAGCCCTGCATGTAAATTAACAATCCATTACTTTATTGTCATGTTTAGTGGCTTGGATCGCTGTTGGACATTTACAAGGATTCCATGTAAAATAGTTTTTGCCGGAGATGCCGCGGCTTGATAACTCAATGAATGAGGTCGTTAAATAGTCACGCTGGGGACAACAGAGTTCAGCCGGATTTTATAAGTAGCAGTGAACGGAAATGTTGGAAATTGAACTTTTCAGTAGCCAATAGCCATTTAATAAAAGTAATATTGGAATGTGTCCGTTTTTTATATGCACGAAAGAAGCCAAAAAACAGTATGTAGATGAATGCCTTTATGGTTCATTAATTATAATACTGATGATGTAAGACACTTTGATGGCTGGAAGGCTCTTCAATCAGACAGAGTATGAGCGGAGACTACAGCCAAATCAAACCCCTGGCAGGGACAACGCAGCAGCAGGATAGTTGTTGGTGATTTGATATGCAAATGCCATTACTTTATTTGTTAATCCGGTGTCCCCTCCTCGAGCTTTGGCAACACAAAGATGTCAGATTTCAGGTGAATCCAATCACTTCTTTGTAGCTGTGAGTAGAGAACAGGACACTGTAGCTTCGTTGAACAAACAGCTTCCAGATTTTGGCTTCTAGAAACACCATCTTGTGCTTGGATCTGAAGTTTTCCAGCTATATTGTTTATTTGGGAAAGGACATGTTCGTACATGTGTTGGGTTTTTATTTTGCAGGTAGATCGCCTCCATGCAGGTCTGCAGCAAACATGGAACCAGCTAGCCCGCTAACAAAATCCACCTATCACCGCTCCTAACGCCCACTATTTGACATGTCGTAGCTTATTCTGTTCAATCCAACATCGGTTTCTACTTTACAAAACATGACATTGGCAATCTGTAAGCTAAGAGAGTCAAGCTAGCTGTTTTCACCACACAAGTTAGCGCTGCTAGCTTCATATTTGGTGCAGAGGAACAGGAGTGGTAAGTGGTATAATCATCTCATCCAACTGTCAGATCAGAGCAAAACAGCTTCTTTGTTTATATATTTCTCAACCTTGAATTGAACAATAAGATATTTCCTGTGGGGTTTTTTGGTCAGTGCCTTTTTAATTCACATATTGACTGCACTTTTATTTTGAAAACATCCCCTCATCAGCCACCTCGTTGAATGCCGAATGGATTTACCGGATGAATTAGTATGCATGTTTTGTGTGGGGCTTTTTGTTGGTTTCCTTTGTTGAAGTGCTGACGATCCGTTTCATTGTGGAAGCGGCGGGGGGAAACGCTTGATTGATTTATGGAAATTCATTCTGCGCCTATGACATTTGTCAGGCTGTTTTATCAATAGCAGCACTGACAGCAACAATGACCACTCCAACTTCTCTGATAGATCCTAGAAATTAAAAAAAACACGGCAAGAAAGCAGCACACGTGGGGAGATTTAATCATGTCGGAAAATAACGCTAACAATGTGTATTTGCATTTGTCACTTTTCTGTAATTCGAGAGAGTAATCCTCGTCTTAATTTCCTTCTAAAAGAAATAAATAAAAAGACGTGATCACAAAGTAGATAGATTGACGTGCTTAAATACACACACACACACGCGCGAGCACACACACACTCCTGCACACATCTGCTCGTCAGTGAGCCTGTTGGAAACTGTCACATGCCTGGCAGGTTCTGTAACTTGGGCAGATGGTACAGCACAATTAGGCCCGCCGAATCTCTCAATCAATCTCCTGCATGCCATATGAAGAACGGGGTTCTCTGTGTCTGTTCAACCAACGTGCTTGTCCACTTTGTATTCCGGTGCCTAGTTTGCAAATTGCCTGCATTCTCACACACTACAAACCATTTCTGCTGCCTTGCTGTTCCTGAAAAGTGCTTTTTCCTCCCTGCTTTTGCAGTTGATATTTTCTTTGCTTCGCTCGTTTTCTGCAAGCTACAATACCTGAGACTTTCTTTGTCATTTTCCACACACACTGTTCTTTCTCTAACCATGTCCTCTCTTGATCCCTTTCACTTTGCAACAACCCCCCTCTCCTCCCACCCAGTTTTTCTCTACCCTTTTCTGCCTTCGCTCTTGGCTTGTTTAACCACTGGCCTGAATGCAAGACTATACTGGAGACAATAGGCGAGCGCAAGTGTTTCATTCACACCCAATTACTGTGAAAGGGATTTTTCTGGCCAGAAATTCGCTGAGGAGCACAATGAGAGTGTCACAGAGGAACAAGATATCCCTGGCGCTTCGGGTTCCGTCCCATGTTCGGCACACAACAGAGAAGAAAAGTGATCCCGTGTATTCAACGCCGGCGAGGGCCATTAGCCAGAGCCGGTTAAATACGGATAGCTCCGACCGAGGCGCTAAGAGAGACGGGGAACATCTGCTGCTCGCGCCGGGCCCTCGCTGGCCCTCAGGATTCTGCCTTTGATCAGCGGCCCTCGCAAACCACCTTCCTACAAGAGCTGGGATGAAACAGCCTCTCAAACACACCCGGCGAGTCTGAGAGAAGCACACCTACACTGCTGGAAGTGCAAACACACAAACAAACCAGCGGGTGACTAACATATATGCACACACGCAGCCTGATGCTGCACAGATCCTGAAATTAAACAATAATCCTGCTTAAAATCTTCAGTGGTTAATTCTTTCCGGGCAGAGAAAAATAGAAAACTTGCCTGACTACTTTCCCTCTCCTGCATGAAGAAATATGACATATCCACATTTCCAGCGGAAGCGAGCCAAACACCTCACTCAACAGCGAGCCAGACGCCACCTTTGGACTGCCAATCCCGCTGTTGTATTTCCCCCACCTGTGACGGGAAGATGATTCACTAGGCCTGCCAGACTGCATCTAGGGACCGTGTGTACTGGGGCGTACTCGCTGCCAGCACAGACAGAGGGGGGAAAAAAACACCACCTTCTGACTACACTGCACTGTGACCTGCAAATGCGGTTGATAAAATAATGTGGCCCGTGAGCAGATGTATCATACTCTACCTACTCCGGGTGCAACAATTCACCAATTCGAATCAAGGCATCGAGCCAAATGATTATGATATAGCAGACGGGAGCAAAACTGGGCCTTATACACGGGGAGAATGTTAAATCACGAACACACCAGCTGCGGGAGAAGCAATATGAGAATTATAGATGAAATTGGATTTTTTTTTTAACAGAGAGCATGTATATGTAATTTCTAGGGCTCTGTATTTTTGGAGCCCACGCTCCACCTGCGCTGCATTCCTCCCCGGCTACGCAAACGCCACCGACACAGTTTTTGTTTTGACGATACGAATGGAACACCAGATATAACCAGGCAACACACATTTCACCGGGAATTTATGCTCGAAACTCCCCAAACAGAAGGCTGGATGTCTGCAAAACACATTTTCTTTTCCTTTACTTGCATCATCTCCGGTCGTATTTTTCTCAAATTCTATTTTCACCGTGAATTTGTGTCTCACGCAGGCTGATATTTTGAATAAATGTGCGACGCAATGAATTGTGGCGACTGAGAAAAGGCACTACGTATATAGCTGTACGTATATAACTTGATCAGCTGCTTAATAAAATTAAGGAATGGTGCTTCCTGAAAGAATCATCAAATGATTAAATTATAGCCATTTAATTAATGTAAAGAGTGAAGCTGAATTGGTTTGTGAAGGATTTCATTGGCACTGGGCAGCATTGCATCTATTCTAATCTGTGCTTAATAAATGTCAGTGTATCTCTAACTGTGTTAAACCCTACATCACATGACAAATAGGACTGCGATTTCTCCAGCTGCAGAACGCTACCTTGTGTCTTTAAATCGTTCAAAATGAAGGAAAAAAACACTCGAAGCACTGCGAAGAAATGGAGGAAAAAAACGGTGTGTAATTATGAAGGCCAGAGGAGTTCAAAAGTCTTAATGGAATGACTTGTGCACGCGCCAGAGTGATTTTTTTTCTTCCCCGCTCTCGCTCCTCGCCATACTCAGGTGTTCATTATTCAAACCATGGAGAACATCCTGAGGGTCGTGCCATGTTCTAATTCCTAATTAACTGGCCAGAACAGAGATCGTGGTCGGCGGTGACCCTGCCCGGCGAGCAGGACTGGTTGGAGTCTCAGGGCATTACTCTTACTCAGGTTTGTACCTGCTCATTCCCAATAAACCCTCCGCCAACGTAGTTACAGCACCATGTGTCATGGAACTGCAAGAACTGGGTCATTCTTTAAGAAAGACAACCTGAGGCCCGCTGGAGGCTACGTGGTTTCAAGACACAGCACAGTCGGAGACACCTGTGGACTTGTGGGTAACCGCTGTTAAAGATCCCCGACGGATTCTGTTTGTGTATGTGCCACCTAGCTGTCACCCAGGATATAAAGAGGGGGCAAATCCAACATGTGAATAATTCCAGACTTGGTGGCTAATCTGGGCTAAAGCTGCGTACCCCTCACTGGCATGTTTCTCCACTGTCTCTGAGATTAGTCATGTGTACACTCGCAGCGCACATACATATCGGGGCATTACCGGCACTCGCAGGGAATACAAAAGCGGCAGCGGTGACTGAATGTCTATGTTTGCTTTGGAGAGATCAGGCGTGCCCTTCGTGTTACAACACGGGCCACCTGCAGTCTGGGAAATAGGTTTCTGGGGGGAATTAGAGGATTCTGATGAATGAACAAGACAGACATGAGTAACCCGGCCCAATATACCGCTTATCTACAAGCTTATGTTGCACAAAGGAGGCAGATAAGCTCAGACATGCCAGCAGAATGAAGGAATGGAGAAATGAGTGGAAATGAGGCCGAGGGGTGGGGAGGGGTGAAGAAAACGTACCCGGGTCAAGATCTACAGGAGTGCGGTCAGTTGCGACAGAGCCTGGATGCTTTGAATTGCTGAACAACAGTTAACCATTGACTAGAGGGACTAGTCAAGCTACGCAGCGCGGATCCATGTCCTCCATGGTTATTCTATTCCAGAGAAAACAAAGCATAAAGTCATTATTACGGCCTCTGCCTGCCCTGGGCAGTGAATGCAACACTAATCAATGAGAAAGAAAGGCATTGTGCTGGGTCTTAGAGGACAGGTGATATTATGTTGTGTGTGTTGGTCTGTGTGTGCACGGATGGATACGATTATCCTGTCTATTAGAGCTCTCTTTGAGGTAGGTGGTCTGGATTGCAGCAGCGAGCATCACGTTGCAGCTGTTAATATGTGACGGTGGAAATGTTTCATCACGGCCTTTGTTCCTTACAGTTTCAATTATTAACTCTATTAACTTTGACTTTAACCTGTACGATACGTTTACCCGCCGGGCGTCTGAAACTACCTCTACAAAAGAAACGGTTGGACTGATTTCTTATTCATTCCCCCGCTCCTTAAATTAAAGCCCCAGTGTATCATTTTCTTTACGTCGCTATTGTTTATTAAAAGGTTTTTTAATGGCCTTAGGTTTTGTGTGTATAAAAGGGAAATGATGCCTATGAAAACTGGTGCACAATGTGCTTTGTTTCAGCTAATTTATTCTTCTTATGGTGCCTTTTTTGGACACTACGACTCAAGAGTCAATAATCTTTCAAATCCAACCCATAGGAGCATTAAAATATTGTCATCACCATGAGAGAAAAATGTTTCTCTGTCTCACAAAGCGGAGGATTGTGTTGTCCAACACTCACACACCACAGAGAGCGTCCTCAGCTGTATCACTGTCTACTTTGGGAATTGCAGCATCGCGGACCAGAAATCTCTTCAGCTGAGAGTGAGGACAGCCGAGAAGATCACCATTCACTTAACGATATTACAGACAGCTGCACAGACGGTACCAGAGCACCCGGGCCGGGACCACCAGACTCTTACGGGCGGTCAGGTTCTGCTGTATCCTCCTTGACCCCGGTGCTGACCCGCCCCACACACAGCCTCTGGACCAACCACACACTTTTACATCTGTCACAATAATTACAAAAACAACCAAAAAACAAGAACAGTTTATATTCTCTTACACTACGACACAGTTAAACCGTCCTTGCACTATTTTCTTGTTAACAGTAACACTTTCCTGTCTCATAGTCTGTGGACATAGTTAATTTTGCACTGGTGCATTCAGCTGGTGGCTTCTGACCTTCCTGCCATCACTTTGTACGGCTACGTAAGTACTGAACAGTTCTTATCTGCGAGGCGGAGTCTGTAGAGCGGGCTGAAAAGCTTTTAGAAGTAGTAAAGAGAAAAAAATATTCATTCATAAAGTTTTCTATCATTTAATCTGTCCTCTAAAGATAGTGTGATAAAGGCCTGAATCATTATAATGCTGAACAATTCTTCATATTTCATAAAGGAAATGTGTTTGGGTTTTGGAAAACAAGCAATTTGCAGACATCACCTTGGGTTCTTGGGAATTTGTAGGCAATGTGCACCACTTTGTGATGTTTGACAGACTGAACAATCGATCAAACAATCCAACAAATAAGAGAAAGCCGTCGTACTGTAGCTCATTTCTCACATTAAAAAGAAACCCGCCCGGCACCAGACCATCACATCACACAATGTCTGTGCTGAAATCAGTTTGCGACAAAATGACATTTTTGGAGAATTGAAACGCTGTTCCCGTTTCTGATCAGTGTTTGCAATTGTCTGGTAAATGAAAAAGCCACATCCAGTTCCCCACAACCCTGTTTGAGCACTTCACAATAAGCCACAAGTGACAAAATTGAACTTCACTTGTCAAGTGCCATAATTCCATCCCCGGTGTATATTACGCAATCATCCACGGCGCCAGGAAACAAATCCCATTGACTTGATTCATATTTAATTATTCTACTTGAAAATCCTTTCTGCTCTCTCCTTTCTCTGAACCTGAGGAGAGAAAAAAGACAGAAATTGCTTTACCCATTAGAAAAAAAAGAAATCTCTACCTATTCGAGAATTGCATTTCTTCCAGCTTGTCAGATTTCATTGGCGAGAAGCCACCTTCAACACTTATTTTATTTAAACCTGAGCAAATATGGCACACAGCACAATGGGGGTTTGGCTGAGGTAAAATATAATTGCCTAAATACAGTGTGACAGGGGAGGTTGATTCATCCTGGAGAGAATGCTGCCTGTTGAGAGAAAGTGCTGAAAGAGTGGCGAGAGACAGTAAAATGGAAGGAGAAAGACTGAAGCGAGGCGCAGACGGGGCCGGCGTACAGTTTCCATCAGCAAACAAAACACTACATATTTCTCTGAAAGACAAAGTGTTAAGTTAGGCTACTCCGCACGCTGTCAATAGCAGCGTTCATCATAGGGCCAGCCGCAGTCTATATATTGATTAAACCATCCATCACTTAAACTCTACAAGACATTATTTCTAATTAAAAAGTAAGTCATAAATTTGAGGCTTTATTGCCAAGCTGCGGCTGTAAATAAAATTCAAGGGAGGGCGGAAACAGATTGCAGCCCCTGTCCACGGTTTAGAGCCACCGTAAAAAGGACAGACGGGCGCGATGGCACCTTTGGGATCCTCGCATCCAGACCGGCGGGCCTGACAGCAGGGAGGCGCTCGCAGATGCAAATCAATAATTTCTCCGGTTGTGTTTTTATAAGACAGGCGTTCCCCTCAGAGGGGGCCGTGCACATGGAGAACAAATATGTAAATTCCCTTTTTCATAAACCACTCGGGAATATGTGAACGGAACGGCGGTCGGTGTACTTGAAAATGATGTGTAATCATAAGAGGTCATCAAAGTGTATGAAAGCGTCCCTTCTCACGACTGGGTTGGCCGGGCCGGCAGGCAGTGACAACGAGCTCCTATTATCCATCTCTGTCTCCATTTTCCTCTGCTAAACAACAACTTTGCTGCCAAATATGCAGTCGCAGGACATTATTTAGTGATCCCTGTTGATAAAGAGGCTATTACTGCACCTGCACTGTAGCCAAGGCTCGGGTGTTGGAGAGGCAAACACACAGCGCACCCTCCGTCGTGGAAGAGGACACTTCACGTTTGACAACTTCTGATTACCTCAGCGTGCACGCCGGTTGTATGGCGGCGAACTCCCCTGACAGCCAGCTGCAGAGTGTTGGTTATTTTTTGACGGGCACAGAGGGACGTCTGATTTCACAGGTACTCGCCGAAGGGAGGGAGGAAATAGAGGGGAATTGGGGAGGGGAAGTAGAAAGGGTATGTCACGGGCTCCTCAGCCTGGACCGCCAACAAAAGACAGCATGTGCAATCATTATTCATCTGTCTCCCTTTTCCTCTCATGGGCCGATTCTTTTTTCCTCGTACCTGCCAGAACAGGAGCAGCACGGACCACACAAGCGCCTCCCGACTGTGACTCGATAATGACGGAAAAGGCCGGGGATTCATATTTGGTAAGCTGAGAGCCAGACAGGTTCCTCGCCGAAGTGAGGGAGGTGGCCGTGGTCTTGGTGAGAGACAGAAAGAGAGAATCGCCCTCCGGGGGGAAGCAAGAACTAATGAGTGAGCTAAAAAGGACAAGATGGAGTGATCCTCTATAAAAAGACCAGCAGTAATCTCTCCCTCTCCTCCCTCTCCTCTCCCCTTAATGTCCTAAGAGATCTTGGCTCCTCCGTAAAGTAAAGCCTGCTGCCTCCGCACATCAAACAGGGCTGATTAGAGCTGCACACCTTGCTGGTGCTGGAGCTTTGGACAGGGTGCAGACCAAGTTCAAGGGAGAGTGAGTGTTAGAAAAACCAAAGAGGAAAAACTCTTCAAGTTAGTGGACATCTCTCTGGACTCTACACATTTGAACAGCTTCCACTGAATCAGCACGACCGACTTCAGTATCCACTTACCATATCTCTAACCCAATGCCTCGGAGCTCAAATAACAGCAGTGTCTTTCAAATTAGGGCCAGTGTGCTGCTTTGGATTCTTCTGTCATGTCAGATGATATCAGCGTAGCCCCCAGAGGTGCAAGCGGCGCTTGAATCTAATCGTCATCAACAGATCGTCCTGTTCATTCACGTTAGTGTAAATGGTCACGGTGAGGAGGAGGAGGAATTGGGGGTGGGGGAGTTGGCAGAAGATGATGGAGAGAGACCACTGAGCTGCTGTGTGAGTCAGCTGTCAGACTGTTGTTTTATTAAGACACCCAAACTGTCAGGGCAGGTATCAGGAGAGCAGCCGGCCACATGACAAGACACTTGTGCTAACATCCCGGTAACCCCTCCTCGGACAGAAATAGCTCCATCCAAATTCACCGGCGTCTCTGTCCAGACGGTGGAGGTGGGTGGTGACAGGTAATACAAATGTGGGTTTGTGTGTGTGGGAGGCAGACTGGCAGAGGAAGAAACTACAAACTGTTATAAAAAGTACATTCTTCCAAAAATCACCCCATTAAGCCAATGTTGAAGACACAGCTAACCAGGAAAGTGACTTCTTAGGCCTGATCAATAAATCAATATATCAGGTCATGATATCAGAGTGTATATCGTCTTGTCTTAGTGTTTTGTGAAAGTACCAAGAGTCATTCCTACAATATTGTCACTATATCTATACCGAGGTATTTGGTCATTAATATGCATTTATGTGATGCTTTTGAGGAGCTCTCAAAATATGGAGACACATGTGGTGTGTGATGATACAGGTCAGACCGCAACTAATGATTATTTTCACTGTTGAGTCATCTATTGTCTCGATTAATCAATTTGTTTTTTGTTCTAGTCCATCAGTTTTTCTAAAAGCCCAAGGGGATGTCCTCACATGGCTTGACGGAGCTGTAAAGAAACCCTAAAATATTCACATTTGAGATGCTGAAATCAGAGCACCTCCTTAAAAAATGACGTAACCGATTAATCGATTATCAGAATTTAAGGCCAAATCGTTCAGGTCCTGGTACGCATTAAACAAACGCTAACGTTAAAGGTGAAGCTGCTAGGTGAGCAGATTTGGTTCCATTTGAACCAGGTATGCTTTTCACCGCTGTTTTCAGTCTTTATGCTAAGTTAAGCTAACAAGATGCTCGCTGCAGCTATATTCAGAATGGAAAGACAAGAGAATTGTTCCAATCTTCTCTTCAAACTCTTTGCCAGAAAAAAAGATTAATTTCCCAAAATGTCAACCTCTTCCTTCGACCTCTTGACTTTGAAATAACAGCAGCTGAACTGTTGATTTCTAACAGTTGTGTGAAAACCCCTCTGAGCACTGTGAGGTGTCTGAATGTTCCCTCGGCAGCTCGGAGGATTTAAACATGCATGGATGTATGCAGAAAATGAAAAGAACTTGTAGTGTGATAATGCAGTTCCTGAGAGCGATGTAGGGCCACTGAAGGCATGAATATTGTATTGGGAGAGGTGGAGGGGGCGGACACGCACAGTGTCTCAGCAAACACCACATTAAAGCGGCAAATGTGCATTATGTGCATGCACATTTCCTGCATGTAGACACACACACACCGGCTGACAAACACACACATGCTGATCAAGCATGACCACCACACACAGTTAAATATATCTCCTAAAGAAGAAGACAACACTGTGAATAATTAAGGTTACAGCTGCTTTAAGTTCAGAACATAAAAGGCAATAAATAAAGCGCACTGTGCTGTGAGCTGTACACACATGGCCTAAATACAACTACGCCTTAAAGAACACATAAAGGAATGGAGTTTGACGTTAAAGTCAACAACACATCCTTTTTTACAGTTTCATCTCTCAATCCCAGAATCTAAGTGACATTTTCAAGTGTTCTCACATGAACTCTGCACCTGTCGGGACAAAATGACCACAAACGTGTCTGAGCAAACACATTTCCAGGACGTTGCTGTTGTCAAGACAACACCAATCTGCACGGAGGGTCAACAAATTTGTCATTATCAGCCGTGCACCACATCGAGCAATGTGTGCCTTTTAAATAATTTGGTCGTTTAGAGGGTTTCGACGCTCTGCCCGGTATCCTTGAGCCGGGTTGCTCTGGTGCCGACCGTAGTTGCCCAAGTAACAGGACACAACAACAAAGACGTGCAAAGTCAACTATCTCTGGGCGGGATTCAAATTCAAGAACACTGCTGACATCGGCCAAAAGGATTTCGCTCCTTTTCCATTCAAATGACCTGTTTTGCATCATTTCAAGAAGTCCGGGCAGGATCGCACTATGAAAACAAACGGCGGGGCTTTAAGATAACAGAAGCAAAAACTTGGCAGGGCTAATGTCATCACAGGCCATTATGGTCAAACTAACTTGAATGGCCGATGCTATGGGCAACCGTGTTAGGTATGCAAAGCATTGTGGGAGGGTGCGGAGGTTCATCCTCTCCAACGAGGCTGAAAGGAGGTTTTGTAGTTGAACAGGTTTCTAGATTTTTGCTTTAAAGGATAAGTTCACCCAAAAATTAATGTTCAGTTATAATCCACTCACCCCACTAACGATGGGAAGCACGGTGAGGCTGCTCAGTCCACAGAACCTTTCTGGAGCTTCACAGCAGCTGAAGTGGACGGAGACATAACTCATGTCCCCGGAAGCTCAGAGATCCTGAAGTGATTTGAAAGGTGATATTTACACCCTCGACTCGCGTTCCAGCTCATGCGTCCACTTCAGACGGCGGTAGTGAAGGCTTTTAGCTTAGCGCCTACACTGAAAACTTTACAAAGGGGCAAATGGGTTTTAATGTTTTTAAAAAAAGCCCCCATCTACTTGTTGTTTAGGAGAATGCTGCCATGTTGTTTTGCTTTGAAGCTCCAGAAATGTTCTGTCTGCACGGAGGGCGAATAGATTACCACCAAATTTTTTAATTTACGGGTTGATTTAAATCCTAATTCTTAAAAAACACAAGTTATCTGTGAACTCAAGACGAAAACATCGAGCTGTAAATTTCACCTCTCTAAGCCCTAAGAGAAACATCCTCCCAAAGTCGATTAGCCATAATCCAAAGTGACCGCAAATTAGAAAAAAAAAGAAGGAAACGAAGGTGCATCAAATGAAGGTTGTAATTCCACGTCGGGGGGCATTAGGATATTCATCATCAAAGCGATCCCCAGCTTTTAATTCATTTGACATCTTTCAGCACTAATACAGTATCTGATTCCTGAAAAGCACCAGAACACGGTCACACAGCGTGACATCTGGAGGAAAAGCAGCGGGTTGCCGGACAAGTACACTGAAGTGTGTTCCTACACAGAACAGAGACCATTATGTCTGTACCAGACGTACGCTTCATATCTAAAAAGCACGAGCCAACACTGCGTTTAACTACCGCCTGCTGCTCTCAGTGTTATTCAACTGACAGCACAATTCTATTTTCACCTTGCGACTAATGTGACCGTTCCTCCGATGTCAGCAACATTTACTGTCCTCTCTTTTGTGCCGGATATGCAAGCGAAGTGGCAAATTAATTCTAAAAATGGGATTATCCTGGAATGTGCGCGGAGTCGCCGGGATTGAGCTCGAACGCGGTTTCCAATTACTCTCCTCTGAAATCTCCCATCCCATCAACTCTCGAACAGTCACATGGAGAGAGACGAGCCCCCGAGGCCTTATCAAAAAGGTGGTATGACATATTCTTTTCACACCGCGAGTTCTTGTGGCTTAATCTCGTTGAATGCGATGGCGTGAAATAACATAAAAACATCAACAGGGGCTCGAAAAGCAATGTCAACAATGTGCGCGCACGAAGAAAACATGCACTGCCGCAGGGAAGTTGTTAGGAAAAGAGAACAGGAGGGGCGGCGGCGTGGAGTTGGATGGAGGAGAATCGGGTTAGATGGATGTAGCAGGGTATGTTTGTGTGTGTAGGTGTGTGTGTGAGTGTGAGTGAAAGAGAGGAGGAGGGACGACAGCAAACCTATCATCCACGGAGCCCACCAGTAAACTCTGGAGGGCAAACAATCTCCCTAATTGAATTCAATCCAGGCTCACCACAGGAGGCACGGAGGCTGGTGGCTCCATTAAGTATGGAGAGGGTTGGTGGAGGCAGCGGCAGCGGCGGCGGCGGAGGGGAAGTGTGCGCGTATCGACGGGATGAGGGAGGGAGGAGGGGAGGGCTTTAGCTGGCATGACAAGTGAGCGAGGAAAAGGGGAAGGAGATAAGTAGGAGAAGCAGAGAGCAAACACGGGGTTGCAGAAGACAACAATGACAAACAGACAGGGAGAGGAGAAAGAGCTCGGTGCGTGGAGGTTCTGGGTGGTGGAGGGGTGGATGGGTGGAGGGTGTGTGTGCAAGGAGCAAGGGACTAGAGGCGAAGAGAAATGGAAGCCAGCTGCGCTTTTGCATGATTACAGCAAAAACATCATTTGCATCGGGGAATGAAATCCAAACACGCTCGGTAGATAGCGACCAAAAAAGCCCTCCTTGTCGCTGGCGGCAGAAATTAAAGGCTTGCCGGTGATGTCCCACAGATTTGCATATGAAGATGAGTACCTTTCCTGAATCATTTTCATAAACATCCTATTGCACACAAAGAACAAGTCCAATTGGCCCACATGAATGCTCTTCATTATTGGTGTGTTGCTGTCGGGGGGGATCAGGAATCTATTGCATACTCATGACATGTAAAGACACATTTTCAGTCCGGCGCCGTCGGAAACGGTGATGAAACTGTACAATACCTGAGCGTGAGAAGGAGCGTGATTCTTGAGTTTTCTCCTCACAAGTCCTGCGTATCACATTCCAGATAATAAAACCATGTCCTGCCCTGCGAGGAAGCAGAGAGAGGAAGCAGGTTAGGAGATGGAACAGGATAGTCTTGCGTCAGTAGAACAGTTTTTCTTTCAAAATATGGCGACAGGGGACATAATTAAAAAGTCCAGCAACTTTTAATGTCTGCCAACACGACTCTAGGTCACCGTTAACTGGTCTGTGCACATCCAGGACATTTACTTTGACCACTTTACTTTTCACCACTGAAAATAATTACTTCTCAATGCCAGAAGTGTGAGTTTGTCAGAGTTGCATCACACACAAACTCCATATTTCAGTCTCTTCTGGGTCGACCCTCATTAATTGGCATCTTCATAAATTTTTCAGCTGTTGTCCGGCTCCCACACTGGCGATGGAGCTGGATCGCCGCTGTCTGAAGTGCTATTCAGGTCACATCAGCTTTTAATGGCTGATTTATTAGGGCCCAACAGCGGCTTGGTGATGGGCTGCAGGACAAAGAGCCTGTTTTAAACTGCATTAACACTCTGCAGTAAATATCCCATGCAACATTAGCATTTTGATGACTGCCTCCTCCAGTCACCTTTCGCGCCGTCTCGCTTTCCCCTCGCACACATTTTCGGCTCCCCTGCTCTGCCTCCTCGCCTTTGTATCAATCCGTCTTTCGCGTGTGGCGCTTTCTCCCCGTTAGCCGCCGCGCCAGTCTGCTCACTGCGTTTTTCACTCATTAAGTCCAATAGGAACCTTTGTTGGGCTGATACCAGCGCGTGCAGGTGAAGTGGTTACATTTAATTATGGCTGAATTAATGAGCGACATGAACGCTTTCACAGAGGTAAATTCGACTTGTATTCAGTGAAATTGGAAAGCTTGTTTCTTTCTCCCCCTCAAGCAGCGAAAAACACGTCCCCTCACTCCCTTTCATTATTGTGATGCAAACTCTCTTTACCTGGTTTCTAATTAAATCTCACCTGCAATCATACAAGTGATAAAAGCTTTTATTAATTGAGGTGTCTAAAACAGGTTAAGGTCATGAATAATAATAAAAAGGATTCATCAGTGGTACTGTGTTTACTATGCAAATTAGGTAGATATTGGAAAACACAAAATAAAAAAGGCTTTTTTTTGCTCCTAACCTATTTGGGAAGTCTAGTAATATCATTTATAAACACAGACACATGCTTTAAAAGCCATAAACCAAGCACAGACACAAAAAAAAGGCCAATTATTTCGCCAAACTTTCAAATATCACCCGGGCTCCAATGGCGGTCCAATCTTGGCTTCCAAACAAGTGCGTGGGACGTGAAGCGTCAAATCTGCTGTCCATTATGTTTGATCAAATGTGAGACTATGGCAGAGAAGGCAGATGCCATAGGTCAACTCAGCGGAACCACTGAAGCTAGTTTGGTCAGCAGAGCATCTGCCAGTCATTGAACAGGCCTGGAAGTGTTTGGAAAAGAAACACAATCACGCCACACCGCAATGATCCTACCCACAAACTGCTGCGCGAGAGGAGTGACCGAGTTCACAGACAACTGGAAATAAAATGAAAAAAAAATAACTTAATTTCACATCTGTACCTCTTATAAAACCCATATTCACTGCTCCCATCCCTGAACGGCCTCGCTGAGCAGAAACACTGTCGGAGCCCAATTCAAGCCTCCTCTCTTATAATCAGCAGTGTTAAAGTGCTGCCTGTAGTTGAGAACTGAAGCCTCCAAAGTATCTTCAAAGGGTTCTGGACCAGAGAAATTTACACCAGGCAGTTCCAGGCACTCAGGGCTATCTTGTACCATTACTTCTAGGATGCTCATTCCAAAGATATGCAGTTCTATTGAAGTGCTATGCATGAATGACCCAATGTGACACTGTGAGAGATAGCTGCTTATTAACGCCAGGTTGCTCATTAATGGGAGCATAGCTGCGGAGATACTCAGGTTAGGTTTACACTCCGACACCACCAAGCTGGCATTAAGGCTTCATTTGTTATGAGAAAACGATTCAGCTACAATCTTTTACCCGGCCACTTAGAAAAAGAGTTAAAAATTAGACAGAAACTGACAAAAACGGACCAATTTGGCACTTATTTATACAAATTAGACAAGCTGAGTAATTGGCTTTCCTCAAAAGTATTACAATATAATCATGACTTTCAAAAGTTTTATTATGTTTACAGTTACCGTTCTGCACTGTAGCTGCTCGGCTGCGCAATTAATCGCGAAAGAATCGAAAATCGCAATATGACTAAGTGCAATATCCAAATTGCAGGTGTTTTAATGAGATGTTGTAGAGCTGCAGAGACGCTCTGGCCTACAAAGCTTGTTCTCCAGATGAAATAAAACATGTTTGTTTGGCAGAGATCGGGAGAAATGCCCCATCATCACGATTTTATTAGTTTTTCAATGACAATCAAAATTGTGATGTGAAATTTATTGCAATATCACTTTTTGACCATATCGTGCAGCCCTAGTTGCAACGTTAACCTAAGCTTACATCAACTGCTTCATTGGTATGAATCCTGTGTGTTTCAAATCAGAACGACGAAAAATGATGCTTAAAAAGGTTAGCGAGTAAAAGATTCCAACAACTAATTTTCCCTCGATTTCTCTTATTTAGTATTACACCTGAAAACTGCAGAGCGGCAGTACTCATGGGCTTCCTCACTGAAACTGAAGGAACAACCTAACACAGTAAAACAGCTGAACATTTTATGCCCCATATTAATATTTCCATGTGAAGGCCATTTAAAGTAAAAGCCAAAAAATGGGAGATTACTTTTCAGTAACTTCTAATGTATTACAGAGAGCAGAGGTTTGTTGGACTGCCAAGTACGCCGGCCAGGACCGCTTGGTATCTGTAAAGTGAATGATTCCCTCGCTGCAGACAATTCCAAAGAACCAAGAGGAGGCGCTGCATGTAGAAATTTTGTGGCATTAACACACACAGAAAATGCCTCTTTGGCCCTTTTCCTTCTTCCCATTATCTACTGTACTCCTGTTTTTCAGTTCCCATGGTGAGAGGAGTGTTTTTCTAAATTACAAAGCGATGAGACACGGGCGGACTATCCGGCGCTCACCGCCATGAACTTCAGCCGTAATTTGATTTCACACCCCCGAAATGATTCATTGTGGTACAGTGTGGCTGGACACCACTGTTCACTGAGGCCGGTCACAAGTGCAACGGACCGTACTGCAGGCCACGCCCGGCAGTAATGCTGGGTGGAACAATGCTTTCTCTGCCAAGAAAGATGCAGAGTTTAAGCTTTCAAATGTTCATTTCAACGAAAGCACCAAAACGGGTTGTAAAAGGAGAGCCATGGTGGGTTAACAACAAGCTGGAGCTGGCCACTGTGGACTTACATATCTAAATAAGTACATAAAGCAGCTGAATGCAAGCACAGTGTGTGTAATCAGTACAAGCACTGAAACAAAAGCACACCAAATAATCAGTGTTTTTTCTGCTTTTTTTTTACAACTACTTAGAGGGAAAAAAAGGAAAACCAGCATCAGGGTAATAAAACTCTACTTAAGAGTGACAATGAGAAAGAGATTGGATTAAACACTTAATGTAGCTGCTTTCCACATTACAAGGAGGGTAACACAAGGTAACACACAAGACTAAAAACACAATGAACAACATCAATTTTTAATTTTTCTGGGGCGGGGGGGGGGCTGCACCCGCCGTCTGCCACTCTACAGCCTGCGACGGCTCTGCAGCTGTTGGCTACCACACCCTCAGGCTTCACGCTGTTTCAAGGTAGACAACTAATCATGATGAATAGTAGACGGGCATTAGTTTGACCAAGTGAGGAGAAAACAATGCAGGATTGACTCGAGGCGAAAGGTTCCATATTCTAGTTTAAAAGGCATTCTTTAAATGTATAAGCGGCTCTAGCACCAGCTTCTCACTGTGTGTCAAAAAAAAGAAAGAAAGCCAGGAGACAAAGGGACATATGAGAAAGCGGTGGACGCATGCAGCCACTGTATGACTGATCCAAGTCGACAGCCTGTGGTGTGTCTCTATAAAAGCATTTACTGAGGCACGGCACCGTGGCCTGCCGAAAGCTCATCAAAGAGTGGCTTATTTTATCAGTCAAGTGGAAAATGTGCTGAGAAAGAGAGGGAGAGGCAATAGTGAGGAAGTCAGCGAGAGTAACTAAGCTATTGTGCCCATCGCTGACCCAAACACCCGCGTTACAGTAGTCACGGCCGCTCACAACAAAAGCCCTAATCGGCGGAGCAGGGCTTTAAATTAAATGACCCAGTCGTCGTGACACTGTAACTGACAGGCCGGCCTGTGCACACTGAGGCCAAAGGCAAAGGAGATACGGCTAATGGACAGAAAAATGTATTGAAATGGTGGCATCCTTTACAAGTACAGTCAGCCTTGAGTAACCTACACACTCCTGTGTGTGAAATGTGCAATATGCACCGCCTGGACTTATTCGACTACTCGCAGCTATTTCATAGATTATACAGACTTTCAAATGAGCTGCTCTCAGAGACAGAAATAACCAGGCTTCATAAAGATTTGGCTTGCACCCTCGGGTAAAGCGCACGTCAAGGATAACATACCATGACTTTCACCAAATGTGACTATTACACCTCTCACACTGGGAGGACGAGTCTGTATGTACTGAGGGTCTTAATCCAAAAAAGGTAAAGGCACAGGAGAACAATCCCCTCACCGCGTTAAGGTTTGAAATACAAACAAAGCTGCCTGTTTATGAAATGTGACTTGTACGAAATTATGCTGTGCTGCTACAATCAGTTGAGTAATCATAGCCAGCCAGGGATCGCTCACTCGGAAGGGAGGAAAAGCCTACCAGCTGGAGTCAATGGGCAGCATTTATAATGCATGGGCAGCATCCTCACCCCCAAGGGTCACATTAAATTCAAGCAAGCTGATAACAATTGACTGAGGTTTCTGGCAACTGCAGGAAGATGATGTATACTTGCACGTCTGCTTTCTCATTGTTTAGCCTCTCTCTAATTCTCCGCCTCGCCACTTTCTCAGCATCCACTCGTCTCGTCGACACTTTTTCTCACATTTCTTCTCCTTTCATCTATCATTACGGTTTCTTTTTCCTCTGTCCCTATTTCTATCTCACACTCTGTGCTGGCATACCAATGAGAAGAGGTGATGGGGGATGTACGGCGCCAAACTACAGTCCTTCCCCTGAAGACTTCCTTTTACACGGGCCCTAATTGGCCTTAATTGGAAAGGGATGAACCGTGGGATATGAGTCTGTAGGTTACTATGCACTGTATGCATGAGTGTGCTCCTGACTGTGTCCATTTGTGTGTGTCTGTGCAAACGCACAAACGGCAGAAGTGATGAGCACACACAGCCTCCAGAATAATGCATTCAGCCAAAGTGGTACACAGCACCTCCGTTTTGAATTTTTATTCCTGGATGTGTGCAAGCTCATGGGTCTGAATATTTATGTAAATATCATGTTTTTGTAGTCCTCGAGCGCTAGATTGCTTCTTAAGCCCAGACGAGATTCATGTTATCACATGATGTCACCACCAATCCCAGCTCAGAGATGATTCTTAAAAGGCTTTGATGTCCACGGCGCCCGATGCTAAATGCATGAAATGTATCGTCAAAAATAAGCTGTCAAAATCCCACAGCATGGATGTTTTCCCCATCTTAGCGAGCTGCTTACCTTAGCATGGGAATATCATTATGATAATCACGCATGTCATACATACATATTCCCCCCACGATGACCAACCTTGCAGCAGAACATAAAAGTCAATAGAGGGGAAAATTGTGTGGGTGACACTTGTGGGACTTGACACCAGAGGTCCTTCACGACTGTGCACGTTGTGTGCATGTACAATCAGCCATTTAGCATTTGTCTGCGATGGTGATGCCACATGGAGAGGCACTATGGCGGGTTACCGGCCAAAGCCATGGAGAGACACTTACAGGGGACAAAGAGGACGTACTTGAGACGAGTGCTGCAAGACATCAAAAATGAGGATTACCTTCAATGGGTCACGAGTTATATAGTGCTCTCAAAATGTGTCACGCCACTAAAAATAAGGTCTTTTTTGAAACCAGGGCTGCAACTAATTTATTTGCATTTTTAATTAATCTGTCCAACATTTTTCTGATAAATCAAGCAGTTGTTTAGTCCATTAAATGGAAGATAAAAAAAAGGAGACAACTAAAGGTGTAGTCTTCAAACTGGGGATCAAAGGGATCTGGTTTAAAGTGACAAAAACGAGAGAAGAAGAAGAAGATATAACATCTCACATCAGCGCAGCAGCAACCCTGATGAGGTGATTTAGGGATGTAACCAACAATTATTTTAAGATCAAATAATGTGCCAGTTAATTTTTCTTGATCGTACATAAAAAATAAAATATACATAGTAATTTCTCCCAAAATCTTCATGTCTTAATTGTCCAACCAAAGGTCCAAAACCATCACCAAGTTCATTTCATTACCATAGAAGAATATGCAAAGACCTGAACAAATGTTATAAATGTTCCTGATTTCCTTTCAGTCACCTCAGCACTAATGTAAACCACACATATTGCTATATGAAGGGGAAAGGACACCCTGTCCCCCGGTGCTTCCCCCTCAGCTCAAAAACAGAAAACCTGCAACTGATTGAGGCAGCGGATCGAGTTACAAGTAGTTTACTTCTGAATCCTGTTTCCATGTGCGAGCGTGTGCACCTCAACCAGCCTTCTGTGCCCTTGCCCTCCCCACCCTGACAAATATGGAACTTGACCCTTTCTGAATTCTGAGGCCGACCTACACTGAATATAACCTTAGCATACGCGAGGGGAGCGAGGTGTGTTTCCAATAAAGTCGAGTCTTTGAGTGCGTGTGTGTGTGTGTGTGTTGCAGTGTGTGAAAGGCCATGTATGCGTACTCTGTGTTTATGTGAAATTCAATTGTGTGTGTCTCTGTATACATGTCTGTGACTTCATCGCGGTCTGCCTAACCACATGTGTTTATTTGTTCGTATACGGCTGCTTTAAGGTGTGTGTGTATGTGTGTGTTTGCATGGTTGTGCGGGGGTTCAATAACCATGTGTGCAGCAGGGGGGCTCTGGAGTGTCTCAGCACCCAAGGCGCCAAGGACATGGCTTGACAGGTGTGTGTGGAGGACCTAGTGGTCTGCAGAGCAGCAGCGGGCAGCAGCACAATGTGCCCATTCAGGCCTGGAAGGAGACAACCGAGATATCGCAGGACCCCTGTGAGGAGGGGGCGGTCATCTGGGGGCATGTCAACCTTTCACTGTGACTACAAAGAAAGACATAACTATAACTGCATCAAGACGGTAATGGGCTGTGGGACCCCGTGCTGGCGAGCTGTCTACTGGTTTGTGACGGATTTAGGTTGTCGAAAATGTCTACGGCAGACAGAGTCTGCTGAAATATCTTTGACTATTAAGGACAAAAATTGGGTTTGATGTGGGACTATAGGTCTCGAACAGTGAATAGTTGAGAATAGCAGTGACATTAAGAGTGGAAACGCTTGGGAGACTTGTCAGGATTGATTATTATGGTATGTGCTGTACACTATAATGTAGCGCAGTGTGTTTTTATTCCATTTATCCCCAGCATGTGCCAAATCTGCCAAAGGAAAGCAAGCTATTGAAAGGAGAGTAAATACATTTTCCTGTTTCTAAACATCACTTAAAAAACTATTTTCACCAGACATTCAGCAGAAATTAAATATCCCTACAATAAATGGAACTGCCTTGATGAATTTCCAATCTGGGATTCCTTCCCCGCCTCGAAAGAACGAACAAAGTGACCATTCAGGTGGTGAAGGTTTTTATTATCTCTGAAATTAATAAGTCGGGTAATTTGAGTCATTTAACTACTAAGACATGCAGGTGCACTGTCAACGAATTATGGTTTCAAATTCAGCTCACCACACACACACACACACACACACACACACACACACACAGATCCAGCAACACAAACACCCACTGAGACACTAGACCAAAAGAAACCACATGACAAATCATAGTGATACACAAGCTAATGGCAGGATGTGACAGAAATGGCCGGTGTCTGGAAGAATTACTTGGCTGTGCTGTCCATACGTCCTTAACGCACATCTGACGAGAGCTTTTAAAGCGCACACGATGCCACCAGCACTGCTATCCATGCAGAAAATGGGACAGCCATCCTTCAGCTCCGACATAAATCTGTGGGGCAGCAACACGCATCGCAGAGCAATATTGTATGAAACGAGTCTCTGCTGAAACCAAAAAAGTAATTGAATGGAGGATGAATATAGACAGGGCGGGATGAGATGTGAAGGAAAACATGTGGCAAAGATTTGATGTTCTGCAAGAGGACGCTTTCAGGAAATGTGCAGTTGGAATGAGTCCGCTCAAAGGGGATAAACAACAAATTATCGCCGAGGAGAGAAAGAAAAAACTGCGGAAAATCATGAAATAATCTGGATGTTTTGTTCCCTGTGTTGTTGCCCTTGTTGTTGAAGATGGAGGCCTTGACATTCACGTCTTCTGTAAGAATCCCTCCGCTCTATCCAGTTCCACAACATATCCAACATGCACGATAACCTTAACCTACATACGCCGTCGCCATACACTACACAGCAGAGGTCTCTGCAGCAGCAACCCCTCAGTCCCAAGGCTATCTGCCCACTAAATCACATTTGTAGGGTCATATTAAACACATTGCCCTGAGGAGAGTAAAAGCTCAGCAAAGAATGATAGGCATCTTTCTATCACTAAAAAACCTGCACTGCATTATTCCATGCAAGTGGCTGCGGCGATAGCATGTGGCAATCGACTGCTTTCACGTTATGGACCAAGGGAAACGTGTTCAATTCGTCTTAGGCACAGCGAGAGATAAGGGCCATGTTCTCATCAGCCCACCTGCAAGGAGAAAATGTGACGGAACTGAATGGATGGGAGGAGAAACAATGGCCGGGCCGGTTAATGCGTGGCCACAGTGTGAGGGAAAACGGTGTGTTCATTCTTATAATTACAAGAAAGGGCCGTATAGAAAAAGAGAGGGATGAAAGGTAGGTGCATTTGCTGGCAGTATAGAACAAGCTACACATGACCTTTTCACGCTACACTGTGAAGGCACCCCCAAAGCCTCCCAAATCCCACCTCCAACATTAGACTGTCGGCAGAAATTTGAAATGTAGTCCTCTGAGCAGAGATGGAACTGCCATGCGAGACAAAGAAAAGGTGTGGTGGCGGTGGGGGAGGAAACCAGAAACAATCAGACTGGTGAGCAGCAGTGTGCTGTGGTTACCAAAAGCTCAATGCTCAACTGAAAGGGGAGCTGCATGATAATGGAAACACGGATCTTTGAAGCAGCTAGCATATTCTCAGCATTCTCCTGCTGGTACTGTCTTATTGGATATATTCCAAGTACACATCCACAACTGTCTAACTCAGCCCAGCATCCTCGGAATTGCATCCATATTCGACGGTTCCTTGCGCCTGGGAGGCAGCCGGATTGACAATATCCCGCTATCACGTGATCTTGCAAATCCATCTAGCCAGAGCTCACGCAATGCGCTTGTGGCTGTCGTAGCATCAGTGATATCAGGGGTAGAATATATATCAGGGTATAATTAATCAAAAGCAGAGCAAAGAACTGCACTGAAGGTCTTTTTAAGTTTGAATTACCAACTGGTTCTGCTGGCGGTCTCCTAGTGTCTGACTGGTTGATTGACGGTGATAGACAGATGGTTTGTCCAATCACCTGCCGAGTATTTTTTTCGAACGGGACCTGCCCTTTTCCAAACCTTTCCAGATGGTTCTGTGTAACAAACCATCTGGCATGTCAGGTTACCATTAATAAGATTAACATCCAGTGCAATCCAGTGGAAAACCTGCCAAAAGCTGCCACCTCGCCACAGTCAATCATTGTTAATTAACTGCAATCTTGTCCTTTAAACTGTCTAACCGTAACCATGGCCTAACCATAGCCAAGTGTTTTAGTTGCCTCACCCAAACTTTATCGTAAGCATAATGTTTTGGCTATAACCTCACCTTTCCGTAAGAAAGAATTTGAGAAATGTGGCATTGGATGCCAGGGAATGGCCAATATTGATGTTCCTGTCTAGCAGAAGGGCTGTGGTTTAATTACTCACTTTGCTCTATTGTGTCTTAGTATCCTTATCAGTATGCACTAGTCTTCATATCGTCCGTTGACTTGGTGAAATGGAGAACTGGCTCCTGAATTTGGTATCAGTTCCCCGGAGCAGTTAGAGCCAAACCCCTCTGACCTCACTGCTTGCATCTTGTTTTTGTTAGGTCATCTAGGAATCAGGTAGGGGAGGTCAAATTTAATTTTAACTGGGCATAATAATTCATCCCAGCCATCCAGGGGAGGTAACATTATAGCGGGGCACCAAATGGCAAACCTTTCCGCCAGTCTCAGAAACTATATATGTTGACAGTCAGTATATTTTCTGGTTTCTGTTACGCGGGTCATGTATAGGTCGGGAGCGAGATTTTAGAATGAGGTTCGGAGGTCATGATATTGGCTCTGCATATTTTGCATGCCATTAAAATTGTATATGGGTAATGGGTACGAAAACAAACTGCCGGTGGATGGTAACAGACACAAGCAGACAGATGGCTGCCGGAGTGGGGTTTCTTATGCATGATGAATTGTCGCATCTGCTGGTGTGAGTGTGCGATGCACGCGGTCAGGGGAAGTTCTCAAGAAAACAGGAGGAAGCGTGATCTCAAAAACAAGCAAACAAAAGCCAGGCTGTCATCTGTTTCCAAAGTAACTGATCTTTTTATAGTCCGGAGTCATCCGCAGTAGCCGAGTCGGGCAGGAATCCTGCGGGGACCTGAGGGCAATCAAGGTGGCAGTCACTCTCCCGGTACCCAGGTGAGGTGACATTCTGCCAAAATAAAGGCTTAAGATTACTGGAAACAGCACCTGAAATGGGCATGAATCCTGAGGGGAAGCCCGTAGAAAGAGCTCAAAGGATCCATCTGCAGGCCTTTGCCACACCTTGTCATCCAAGTCACAAAAATCCACACTGAACCTTGGCCAAAGTTTGTCAGATATCAAAACAGATCACAAAAAACCATCAAAACTCTATCAAGGTAAAGTGCTTGTGTGGCCCTTTTCCAGACCTGCCCGAGTTCCCTTTCAATTCAATGGCATTTCCTAATTAGATGAGAAGGATGGTTTGATGTTCATGCTCTCATTGTATTAAAAATAAAGCCACAAAAAAAAAAACGGCCTATGCATGGAGCCCCCGTTGTTTGCCTGCAGTGCAGCGATAGGGAAGGTTACAATTGTCTCTCCCTCTCTCCAGTGCGTCCACAGATGCACAGAAAAATCGATGCACAAAAAGCACTTCATTCCTGCTCAATTTCATCCTTTACTGCCAGCATAATTAAAAGTGGCTGCTACCGACTTTCCAATCCAAATTTCCCCATCAGCTGGAGGTGGCCCGCTCAAAGTCATCCACGCTGAGTTCAGGGTAAAAGGCTTCTCTTGGGACTGTCACGCATCACGTATGCAGAACCTGATTGTATGGAAGGCCGGGTTATTGGCATCTACTCTGTGGCAATTCACTGGATGAGCATGTGCACTGCACACCGTACAGCTGAAAACAGCCGAGCCAACAGGGGGGAAATTGTGAAGGGACTTACTTTAAGATTTCAGGGGGTCATGTTTAATTATTGTACTATCACAATTGATTTCCCCTTATTAACGATACAATCGAGCACTATGAAATTGCGACAGCAGGACTTGGCACAAAAACCAAACAGAAGCCTCTTTCACTTGTTCCACCAAAGCAACATGAAGAGAATTAATCATTTTCTTACACTCTTTCTGAAAACCGCAGCAGCTTCCTGCGCTGGTAACACCAGCTGAGAGACAGAAATTAGCAAATTACCTGTGTGTCATGGCTGCATCCAAGTTGCCGGACCAATTATTTCTGCTCGGTTGCAATTGTAGAGGCCTCTCCAGCTGTGTCTGACACAAAGCTGGCTTAGGGAGGCTTACTACTGACCAAAAACATAAACAAGATTACAGGAGCCTGACCTTTCACAGCGCTCACGAGCGACAACAGAACCCCTGCTAAACGGCCTTTCGGTCGCCAAAAGAAGTCGGATGTCTCTGTACCTCGTTCGATATTTCTTTGGGAGAGAGTCGACTGATAAGAAACTGTGGAACAAAGCAATCCTTGTTGTCTATACCGATCAATAAAGGGCTGCGTGGACGGCACACAAAATTAACAGAAAAGGAAGAACAATGCATTGAGAAAGGGAAATCCGAGAGACGGGTGTAATGAAACTGGATTACAGCTCAGCTCCAGCATTCCACTGATGACCTCCAAGGCAATAACTACACCTACCTTATTAATCATTATGGGCAGAAACTCCATAAAGGGTTGACCTACGTTGACCTGAGTGAGCTCATTGTCTGATGGCATGCTGCAGTTTTAGATTTTCCACGTGGAACTAGCATGCTACTGTGTTAAGCTATCTGCACTGTGTCAGCCTGACTTTTAGCTACATTTATTATGTATGAGAGAGTAAAAGGGGTCCATGAGAAGATTATAAAAGCTTAACATTTTGATGAGATTAATCTTGCTATCAATCTGTGCATGCATACAGTAGTGAACCAATTATAACGTGGCAGTCGATGAACAAACAACGTTTATATCTCTGCGACTGTACGATCCGAGCTGCTGGAGAACCTTAAAAAAACATTAATTAGAGGCAGAATTATTCCAGCGCTATTCGCAGGAAATTTATATCACGAGCATGTCAAGCACACCAGCAAGGTGCTGAAGCGGGAGGATTGCCTCTATCAATGCAGCCTCTGTCAGAAGATAGAGTATCACTGTGGAGAACAGGGAGGGAGTGGATGTCAGTTGCCTGGAGAGGACGATCCGACATCTCAACTCCTACTGTCTGTCACTCTGTCTTCCCAGTGATGTATGGATGTTATACGGCACCGCTCACCCGGCAGAACCAGTCAATATCACCACGCAGAGGAATGCTATAGCGAGACAATGGCAGACTGTGACCCTTGTTATGGAATGACAAAACTCCATGAGGGCGGAGGGGAAAGGAATGGGGCTTAAAAGAGATGGGGGGTTAAGCAATATCACAAACTCAGCAGTCCTGTGGTGGCACTTGAATTATTAGACATGGCAAGAAAATAAAATGTGAAAGCTCATTTAGATCCACTTATGGCAAGATATTTAGTAGTGCTGCAACCAGAAATCAATTAGTTGCCAACTATTAAATCAATCACCAACTATTTTAAGTCTGAGTAATTTTTAAAGAAAAAAATAAGTAAAAATGATCCAATTCCAGCTTCTTAGATGAGATTATTTCCTGATTTTTTACCCATCTATGACAGTAAACCGAGCTTCTTTGGGTTGTGGACAAAACAAGACATTTGGGGACTTTATCTTGGTTATCTCATCGACATTTTTCACCACTTTCTGACATTTTGTAGATCAAACAACTAATCCATTCAAAGAATATAATCCATAGATGAAGCAGAAAATATTTGTTGGCTGCAGCCCTACTAGATATAAACAACCTTTATCACGTCAGAGACACGCTTTCATAATAAACTTATGAGCAACAGCAACTAAAAAAGTCAAAAATGTAATCGTATCAACAAACAAAGAGCCAAAAGGCTGAAAAAAAATCACATGATAAAAATACATTCCATTAGGAAATTAAGCCATTTTAGCATTTACTTTTTAGTGCTTGCAGTCATTAGGCAAAAAATCTTTAAAGACCTGCAATAACCAGTCGGGATAATTTTCCCAACTGACCCCACACATTCCCCGTTAGCCTCTCAAGGTGTGTTCTCCATTAACTGGAGGGAGGGCTCTGTACAGCCGCTGAAACGTTCTGTGTATGAAAGGCTCAGTCCAGCCCTTGAACCAAGGTGACGTCCCTGCGTAGGCAGACGAGAGGAAAAGGCCCCCTGTTTTCTCGCTCGCCTGCGGGGGCTCTGTTCCTGCCTGCACGCCAGCGCCGTTATCTGCTGCTTATTATTTGGCTGAATGAGCTGGAGCGGGGCTCACGGGGCTCGCTTCTGACATAATGACTGATTACAGTCTTGTGGCTCCCCTCTAAGAAATCCCACAGTTGCCACTATTGCGCCGCGGCGGCACAGCATCACAGGCAAGACCAACGTACGAGCGGATGGCGAGGTGGTGGGGGGGGTAGCTGGCCTTTTCCAATGACAGCATAACTGCTACCCAGTCCTCAAGCTGTCACGACTGAAAGAGACGCTGGTGGACACCTGGGTCATCAACTGACTTGTCTCAGGCACCTTGTTAACGACTGCTTCTACTCACTAAAAGGCTGAAATAAGAATAACGCAAGACATTTCCAACAAACGTGACAAAGCGACGATCCATACATTAATTCACCCTTGAATAGTAAGGAGCACATTTGCCTCCTCTCCTCCCTGCAGAAATGTGATGCATACTAATGCATACAGACATTAAGCCCATTAGGAGTAATACGTGTCACATGAACCATCCATAACGCACAGCCTCATGAAGACGCCACATATCGTCACTCAGCAGCATGCAGGTGTGACAGCAGTCTGAAAACAACAGAAAACAGGCTCCGTCAATAGCTCCCGTCTCCAAACAACAAGGGAAGTCACTCTGTCAGCACTTTTCAAACGCCAGCTTTCAGGCAGTCAATTAAGTTCAAGGTGAGACAAAAATGTGTTGTCATTTAAACCGTTTTGCTCCACTGGGGCGGTGCATCAATTCAGTCATCTCCATTCCAGAGGTGACAAAGGGCTGGCAGGGAAGTTTATATTTGCCAGTAGACGCACAGTTCTGCTGTCATTATACCAACCTGAGATGAAGCAGGATAGCAGGAAAGAAAGCACCAAGAATTATAATTCACCGTTCCTCATGAACAGGGCTCATAAAGACGGGAACAAACAAGGGACTACTGCTGAGGAGCCTGCTGGCCGAGGCAGGCGGCCCTGCCAGATCCCACCCCCCCACTCCCACACTCCTAAATCCAATCCTATGCTATCGATCAGGAAAATCAATTTGGTCTAATTCACAAGCACGCAGGGAGATGCTGAAATGCTGCAATACATTTTGAAGACACAAGTGGAATCAGATTCTGATCAACTCACCCAGCACACCCTGATTTAATGCATGATGAATATCCCGTCCCTTAATTGACAAAGAGAGGAAACGATCTCACATGATAGCAGCATAAATCCTTCAGTGTGGAGTTATCCACCTGTGCGGAAATACTTTAATTATCCACCTGCAAAAAAAATGCTTCTACCCTCTGTAAATCTTATCAAGTATGAATGTGGAAATGGTATTTTAATTTAAAAAGATTCAGCAGGATATTGTAATCAACATTTCTGCAAGGCATTCATGCTTTGAGTTTCATTACAAGCTCTTTTGAAGTGGAAGGCAGAAAATATGGCAGAATTAAAAAAAAAAAAAGAAAAAAGGTTGTAATAGAATTTTTATCCAAACACAATATTAACACTAATTAACTCTAGGTTTTTTTCAGTGTGCAGCCATGTTTTGAAGATGTCAAACTGCTGAGGAGCACGGCTGGATTACTGAACACGTATGGAGAGTCAATCAAATTACAACAAATGATGCAAAGCAACCACAACGAGACACAAAGATACAAAGCTGTGAGACAGAGACACACAATGACTACAAAGGGACACAAAATGATCAAAGACAAACATAAGAACTATGAAGATATCAAAAGAAACTACAAAGAGACTACGCGATGCGTCGTTTGTAGTCATTTTCTGTCTCTTTCAGTCTGTGGGTCTTGAGCCACAGTGAGAGGGCTGGTGGGCTCTTTATCTGTCCTGTGTCCGGGGAACATCATCTTATATTCTGTCCATTGTTTTGGTGCCACAAGTAACAGAGCACATTGTCTCAACAGAACTGTTACTGTAGCCTCCTCTTTACCAAACCTCAGTCTAATACAGGCGATCTGACAACACAAAACATGACTATACATGACCATTTGGCATTACTTCCTATTACACATATCAGTTTTGTGTTGCTTTACGGTGAATTGAAGGTGCCCTCTCAGATAACTGATGCAAAATTTGGGTATGCAAAGTTGCCATGCGCAGATGTGCACCTGATATTTGCAGATACAGCAGCCTGTAAACAAGGAGGCTATCTTCATTTCTCTTCGCTGGCCAATTAGTGGTCAGATCAGGAGGTCCCAATGGTTTAGGGAGGCGTAAATACTAACCGTCATTTCCATTCATTTGTATGCGGCTGCAGGTGCACTACCTTATTATGTATTCAAGCCCAAACCTGCCTCCCAAACAGGCCATAAATTAACTTCTTTTAGAGCTTCGGTCTCAGAGAAGCATTGCATCTTTGTTTGAATCCTCTTCACTGGTCCAAAGTTCACGAGGAGGAAAAAAAAACCCGCGGAACAAAGGAAGGCCATCAATATCGCTGCAAAAAACTCGGTGTCATACTGTAAAATGCACATAGACAAATGTATCAGATTTTACACAGTAGTAAAGAGGTTGATGTACTGCGGCTCTGTCAGGCTTTGTCAGTTTCATAGCTTTTGGGTACCTTTTAACATCACCAACAGAGTCGTAAGAGTGGCTTGGATTGCTTTAAATGCTAAGTTGACATTTTTGGGTCCATATCTGTACTCCAGCCGAGATGTATCTCTTACACGTGTAGACATTCGTTTGCCCTGGGCCAGTTGTGTCTTGGAAGGGCTAACACAGTTACGTATACAGCAGACTGCTTTTTTAGAATACAGTTAGAATTGATAAAAACAACAGCGCAGATTTCAACGAGGGGCAACTGATTTGATCACCGTTCACTGGTCAGATATGCTGCAGCGCAACGTTCTTATAAGAATCATTACACAGACGGCATCTCCACCTCCGCTCCTATAATAAATGCATATCTGCATCTGCACATGCTAGCTAATGCTCACATCCCCTTGGCATGCAGTCTTTGTATCTCTGCTTGCCGAAGTTGTGACGTGTTAAAATGCAACTGCTAAGTGTTTTGACTCCACAAGGGACAACTTAACCATGTGTCAGGTTGAGGGGGGGAAACTGCAGACGAGGACATGAAGATTTCTTTACAGCACGCTGTCACCGGCCATGCTAACATCCACACTAGAGCTTGACAGTGTACCAGCCTTGCGGCCCTTTATTAAAATCAAATGCATAAATTAAAATGGCGTGCTGGTGGAATCCAACACACAGTCGAGGCGGAGTGTGTTCTGTGAACGCAACTGTAACAAATGGCATTTAGTCTCGACTGACTTCATCGCGATGACTCTTACAACAATGTCATGTCCTTGCTTCTATCCACATTTGTTTTCTTATTCATTGTCACGACTTCAAGTTGGAGGTATAACCAGTGCAACGTTTCCAAGCCCCCTCCGATCCTCCACAAAGCACGGGCTCACTGGAGTGGTACAAAATCCCTGCAAATCCGTCAGTGATTTAAAGAGGCTCATCAATACGCCACACAACCTTTCTCTCTTATCCCAACTGCTTTTTTTTTGGTTGTAAACCAGCCACAGAGAAAGGGTCTGGGATTAATTTGATAATCCCCATCATCATGCTGGTTAATAACAGGTGTACTGGTGGAAAAAACAGTTGGGTTTACACAGCAAGGGAGATGAACAGACTCTTGATTTTTCTCTTTAGCTCCACAGAGATACTTTCTTTTCTTGAGTCTGATAAATGTACAAAAAAAATGTGCCAATCTCCCAAATTGTTCCACGAAAAGCTGCGCTTAAAATATATATACTTGCTGTATATGCCATTTTAAAATGAGTCATCTGCTGCTTTTTTTTTCTCGACTTTTACACTTCAAATGATCCCAAACATTGGAGTCAGTGTTCACAGAGCCATACAGAATCAGGAAACTAATTGTCTGCTCTTTCCATCAAGCACCAGCTGAAATCTCCATCTCAACTGTAACCCCCATTTCCTGCTGGGGGGGTTGTGAAAGCTTGTGTCAAAACCTTTGTGTCCAAGCTCTTTACGAGACAGGACAGCTAAAGTGTTGAGAGGCGGGGACCTTGAGGACCTTTCCTCAGCCGCGTGCTTTCCTTTTTTTATTTTCAGCTTTCGTTTTTCTTCTTTTGTGACATTCCTGCCAGAGAAAGGGCCCCAGCAGACCAACCTGTCTCACTCCTAACAGCATGATCACTCCGGTCTCTGGGACCTTACAAAAACCGAGGGCCTCACTGGAGCCGGTGAGATTTAGCCCAGAAGAATGTGAATGCATTACGGTAGGTGGCCAGCCTGAAATTATTTGCCACTGGTTTAGGTATTATGTTAAAAAAGAAACACATATTAACTAGTATAGTTAGCTGCCCTGTATATGGGGTTGCACTGGAGACTGAGCCCCCTAGTATTCAAAAATCACAGGAGAAAAAGAAAATCAGCCAAAAAATAAAAATCTCCCCTCTCTAAAAAATGATCGTGCGATGCTTAACATGTCAGCATCCAGCCGCGGGGATAAACAATCATTCAGCTGCAAAATAAGTTTTAAAAATCCATCATTTAGACAGCCTGTGTGAGAATTCAGCATGCTCTTATTCTCTAACACGTCCAGGATCTCATACAGTGCTGCCTTTGATAATGAAAAAGAGAAAAAAATAACTTCTAATCTTTTGAGGGCAGTTTTGTGCTAGGAGATTTAACAGAGTTTTTCCATGTAAGGGATCTAGGAATGCTGGAAACCAAACCATGGCCTTGAGTTACCAAAACTGCTCCACGCTCAGCGCTGGAGACACAATGTATGAGAGCGCTGCAGCGATTTGTAGTCTGGTCGTGTAATGTTTCACAAACTAAGGCGATGGCACTCCGTCAGAATAACGCCTGACAGTACTTCTACTGCAACATGTCCTCATATCGAAACGACTTAATACATCTGTGGACATTTACTGCTATTGTATATGACCATTGGACAGTACCAGCGTACGAAAAACAGTCTCCTGAGTGAAAGTCTGGTTGTGTGTGAGCCAACAAACCACCCTCAGACTGCGTCACTCATTATACTACGTCACCTGGTTTCCACCTTTACTGCCATTTGGGGACATCAATGAAAGATAAATGGAAATATGGGTCATCATAAGCTAGTGAAATCCACAATATCACACCAATAAAGGAAAACTTTGCTGCAACCAGGGACGACTGGTTGTTTTCTTGACATTTGTGGTCTTCAAAACATAAAAGGGACATCTTCAAATGTCTTCTTCTTCTGATCAAAAATATTCAGTTTGCATTTGAGAGGCTGGGAACAGTTGATTTTTATCAAGTAATCATTTCAGCTCTACAGGAAACACGTGCCGTTGCAGTAGCTTCAACTGATTTGAATGGGAAAACAAGTGACCTTATATTACTGTAAGTATTGAAGCCAGCAATGTTGCTGATTCTATTTAACAAAGAGGTCAGTGATTGGTAGCCATGAAGACCATCAACTATCTGTAATCATCCGTAGCTCTACTGAACTATTTCTCTGCCTCAGATGGATAAAAAACACTTGAAATAAATAACTTCTCTCATTGGTGCTAATGTACAGGGCAGACAGGAGGGATATAAAAACTGAATCACAACCAGTCCACAGCGTGTGATCTGCAGAGAGACAACTGTTCATTCAGTGTGAGGAGCAAATCTGAATCAAACATCTGAAAAAGTGTGAGCTGTACTACATGACCTCGAGCGCTGCATTTGGTTTTACAGCGGCATGCCAGATCACGATGGACACAGCGGTTAGATAAAGACATAAAAAGGAATTCATTCGCTCCGAGATTGTGCTGTACCGCTCTTCAGACCTCTTCAGTGGACTCACATTCGGGCATAGTTGTTAGGGCTGGTTTTAAATTGCTTGGACAGCATAAGGACAGTGCAGGGTCACTCCAGGGGAATATAGAGTCTTCACAGCTAAGAGCTACAATAAGTGCCTCTCATTGCAAAGGAAAAAAAAATCCAATTCAACCCATTCACTTTAAATTTGTAGCACAAAAGATATTGACAGGAAACATCCAGACGTTCTTCAAATGCTACTCGGTGAAGAGCGGTTATCCAGATTGATACGCCAGTGAGAGCCCACGCTGTACATAATACAGGCCGTGACGCCGTACCCCACAAAAGCTAACCTAATGAAGAAAATCGGAGGCCATGTCTCCATTCATACCGCGACGACAAATTGGATTCCTCCTGGCTTGCAATCATGTCCAAAAAAGGGGAAGGAGAAAAAAAATCAAATCAAATAAATGGGACTGCCAATGGAAAGAAATCCACTGGCTGAAAAAACTACACTGCATCAACGAGTCTAAAAGAGGGAAAAACGGGAACATCACAGAGATACTTCAGACGACTGAGAGAAGAAAGAGCATGCTTCCTAATGAGAGCAACAAATTAACCCATATTGGTGTAAGACAATACATCAGGAAGAAATATGTGAAAGCATAAACAGATGATAGAATGAGTCGCTGACAGACAGACAGACGAGTGTGTGAGAAACACACATGAATCCTAAATATCAAGTGTTTTTTAAGTTTAACTGACGTAAGATGTTATGGTGAAATAAAACGCTCCAATGCTGAGGATCAGTGCATGTTTCTACCACCTCCATCCCAATGTGATTCTTTACCCAAGACGACCAGCTGAATCAATACGTAGCACGGTGCCTCTTACTTCAGCACACTGTCTTCCTATAATAGACTGCAACAAAACAACCGCTCCGGGTCGAGCCAGGGAACAATTATTTTATTTTCATACAGCGCCATCCCATCAGGTTTCACACACCAGATGCTGGGTTCAACCGCTGTTACATTAAATGCAACCTAGATTATATTCCACGAGGAGCATTTAGCTGAATCAGAGCGGATGAGACTGATGAAAACAAAGTGCAGGTCGGCATAACCGTTTAGTCAGAAAGCATTGAATGTCCTCTTGAGTTTCACCTGGAGGAGAAAGTCAAGGTTTTTTTTTACTGTTTGTAGAGAAAACTGTGTGTGTGTGTGTGTGTGTGTGTGTGTGTGTGTGTGTGTGTGTGTGTGAGTGAGAGAGAGAGAGAGCAGTGTGTGTCTGTGTGTCATCTGCTCGAGGGCTCTTCTACCGATGCAGATTATATGACAGATGGCACTGCAGTCCCGGCCATAATGAATGTAATTGTCAAATAAGCATACAACCAACAATAATGTTCATGATATTCTGACGGACGTTAGTGTCACATCTGAATCACAAGTCAAGTCAAACCCCCCCTCCTCCCCTCCAACTGCTAATGACAGATCTCCAAGTGCACAGCTGCTATGTTACTAAATCCAGCAAAGATCGAAGCGTGAATCGGACACGAAGGGGCATCACCGTACAGCGATGACAAAACTTCAGATGCGATTCAAAGTGATAGGCTCCGTTACCTTTCCCCACTTTGATTCTGATGTTGAAAGACAGTGTGATGTCCTCACATCAAAGCGTGGGGGTTACAGCGGCCTCGGACCCTGCTCTGCTCTCACACACAGGGCAGCATGCCTTCCTCAGCAGCCATCCCCTTCTTCTCCTATGTGTGCAATAAATAATGGTGTTTTTTTTCTGACTGCAATTGATATTCTGCCAAAAAGCCAAAGAAATGTAAATGAGTGCACTGACTGAGGGAGGATATTCAGTAAAATATATATGATTTTTTCCCCCACACACACAGCCAATACCAATAACTTGCATATTCCATTCCTCACACAAATTCAACCTTTCATGAAAAATTCACAGCAGCACTGCATCCATCCTCACACTCCAGCAGAGGAAACGGCAACACAAAACACAGGCCTGCCTCGTTGAATCACGTTTGAAAGACACACAATTTATGCTCTGCAGCCAGCCACGGCTCAGCTCGACCCTGTGGACGGAACCCGTCGAGCTCAACATTCAAAAGAGCTCAGATGCAACCAAACGGCGTGACTTCAGAATGCACAAACTTCACTCATAGCTGTGAATCCAATATGCAACTTCTTCTTCATTTTCAGACCAGAGACCATGTGAATGGCACAGAAAATAACAATTCACGGGACACATTGGATCATAATGCAACAGAACGGATTGAATCAGCGCAACAGAGGATTAGAATTGTCATATTGCCTATCAATATGTTGCGCGTTGATCGGCGCTGATTGCACCTGAACGCATCGATAGCCCAGTTAAAGTAATTAAGAGTGGAGCGCATGCCAAGACTGACATTACAGAGCACGTCAACACCGCTGCGGGGACTCATCCACGGGCATTATTATCGCCCCGAGCTGGATCACGCAGATAATTGAGGATATTGCGCACAGGCAGGATGGATGGTGTGTGCGTTCTGTGGAGGAAAGTCACACTTACCGCGGCTTTTTTTTTTTTTTTTTTTTTTTTTTAGAAATGACTGGGTGAGAAGCAGCTACAGCCCTCGTCCTTCCATTCAAACCATTTCCCTCTCGGAACTGTCTCTCAGGCGTCGGGCACCGTCCTTTGCGCGGGGATCGGACTTGATGAAAGAGGGTCGAGGAGAGAGAGAGAGAGAACAACGAATCCCAAATAGTTGCCTCCTGTCGCTGCGTTCAATATCCTCGTAAAAAAACACACACACACACAAAATCGCCTCGGTTAGAATCTGCCGTGCGTCCACAATCCCGAGTCCCGGCGATGGTGATGGTGATGATGAGAAAAACAGCGTTGTATCCACGGTGCTGTCAACCCCCCCAACACCTTTACATCCCTTTAACGGCACAAGGCGTCCTTCTGTGCGGGGGCTACATCACGTCCCATACAGCTGAAGAGGCGAAACGCCAGCAGCACCTCGCCGCTCACGCACACAAACACGCGGAAAAAAAGAGTATCCAGAAGAATTTGACAAGGAGGAGAGGAAGAGGGGGAGGGAGGGAATGTTGTGAGAAAAAGCTCCGCAGGGGGACGAGGGGGAAAAAAAGGGAGTCTAAGTTGTTTGGGTCCAGAAACTGAGCGCTCTGCGACTATGACAAACCAATTGTGCGCACTGGCTGGGAGTAAATCTGTATGGAGACCGAGGGCTCGGAGAGCCAGTGAAAGGTGAGAGGAAAAACTCGGATGTGGATTGCCGCTCTCGCCGTATACTCGGGCTCCACCTAGCAGCAAGCAGGAGATAACAGGCTCCAGACCCAGAGCCTCTCCACCTACAGTGTATATCCTGCCCGAGGCTGGCAAGCAGACCTATGTTATATTACATTCTGTCTGCGCGCCTGCGACTGCAATTTCCACGAGAAATCCACTGATTCTCTCTGTCAAAAGATTTCTAGAGAATGCAGCTGATCATCTGACAGCTGAAGTGGATGTGGACAGGAGCCAAAGCTTCTCTCCTTTAGGGGAAAGTGTTTGCTTCCAAGACATATGCATGTTTGTTTTTTTCCCACTGTATGGCCTCTAAGAGGAGTTCACGGTGCTCTCCGTCTCTCCTGGAAACCTATTAATCACACAGATCAATGTGCTGCAGGCTGTTGTGGAGCTCCATGTTTTTATCCCACCACATACACTACAATCCCAGCTGCTCCTTCAACTGCATTTGCAGCTGGACATGCCATAAAACACAAGTTAAAAATGGCTTCACATAATTGTACCCTAAATCGACAGACCACGCACAGTTTGACGAAATGTTAAAAAAACACACACACACACAGAAATGTTTTTTTTTCTGATGGCCTTTGGATGCTGCACCAGCTGCACCACTCAACCCCTCCATCATGCTATAGCCTATTAATCACTTTAATAATCCTACTGCAAATCAAACAATAACAAGTAATCATCCAATCACTCACCTGGCGCTCCGCTAATGAGCCCACGCCAACACAGAGCCGGTAAAGCACATTTTTGCACTTGTTTCCTGTCTGAGAAACACCTTGAACTCCTGAACGCCCCGATGAAAAATAACCCTGGCTGCCTGCGTTTGAAAAAGATGCAGCGTTATCTCTCCCTGGCACCGCTTTCCATGCACATCCCCCCCACCCAACCCCCACTCCGATGCAAATGGATTTCTCCAGGTAGAGCACTGACCAAAGCCGCCTGCCATTATGCTCGCAGAAACCAGGTAGCTTCAAAGCAATACCTTAAGTGCCATGCAACATACTGCTGCCTTCTTGACTACATAAAATATACAAGGGCTACAAAATAACAGCCTTCACATTAGCAGTAACATGACTGCTACACCAATATTAGAGATGCAGATGCCTAGAGACTAATAGAATACTAGTCAGATTCAGATCAGTTCCTTTTTATCTTCTGAATAACACACTCTTCGCGATTAAAGTATAAACAGCTTTGCACATCCTCCTCCGAAATGGAAAAGCATTTCAAAAACATGGAAATGAAGGCGAGTGAGACCCGAGTATATCTAGTTTTACTGCGGAAAAAGACAGAAAATCATGAAAGAGATTGGAAAACGTCCCTGAACCGCACAAATATATTGCAGCTTCCTCTCTGAACAACGGAAAAGAGGAGGGTTAGCGAAAACTCTAGATAAAAAATGAACCAAGAATGAATGGTTTTACTATTCAATACTTGTGATTAGGAAATCTTATTCAAAGTTGTAAAACAAAGAAGCAGCACTGAGTTTAAAGACAATGAATAATCAGACATGTTGGATTTTATGCTTCTAAAATATCCTCATCAGAGGCATTAAAATACCTTATATTCTATTAATGCCAGCTGAGCGTTTACAGTGAGCGGATCAGCTCAAAGATTTGTTCCCGACTTCATGCAGGAAGAGATTTCTTCATGTTAATTCTAAACTAAGTGTCCTCTCGACAGAGATAACATTACTGCTGTCAGATAATAATAAAACATAAAAAAAAAAACCTTTCGATTCAAATGAAGTATCCTTCCAGGAATTCAGAAAAAAAGAAAAATACAGTCATTTTCAGATGCCTCTTCTAAATTGCAAAATTAGAATGGGTTCAATTTTGGAGGTGAAGTGTTTTTATTGAATCAAATTCAACACCCACGCGCTAATCGTGATACAGACATACTCATTACAATTCTGATTATAAACAGAAAAACAGGGTTTGGGACCTATTTCATCGCAGTAACCTAAACCAGACAACAGAGCCATAAAACCTTTCCCAGAAGCTGAACCCTGGGCGGATTCACAACTTCTACACTGATCACATGACTACTTACCCTCAGCTCTATCTGAGTATATTTCAGGTCACTGTTTTGTTGTTCAGACTCACAGTTTTACTGTTGTGTTTCACTCTGACAGCTCGGATCAGCAGCAGGCAGCTGTCTTACTGACAAAGCTTTCAAAAACCACTTGGACTCTACCTGCCCAGTGCCAATCAGCCAACAGACAGAGTCAGCAACTAAGACCAGTCGCCAGAATAAAATAATGGCATTGTACAATTGTGCAAAACACGTTCACATTAACACTGTATGTTTAATAAATACATTAATATTTTTACAATATGTATCATGTTGCTAAAGATTGCGTGTATGTGAGCTGACTTTCATGTCAGGTTGAGGAGGGGCTGCTGCTGGCATGAGCAAGAGACCACTGTTCAAGACAGAGTTTGGACATTTGAGACAGCCCCCAGGCCTGAGACCACTGTTCAGGACAGAGTTTGGACATTTGAGACAGCCCCCAGGCCTGAGACCACTGTTCAGGACAGAGTTTGGACATTTGAGACAGCCCCCAGGCCTGAGACCACTGTTCAGGACAGAGTTTGGACATTTGAGACAGCCCCCAGGCCTGAGACCACTGTTCGAGACATTTTCACAACAAAAAAAAATGAATATAAAGAAAGAAACTTTCAATCGTATACATGTTGACAGAATACAAATGTAACATATCCTTGGTTATGCAGAAATGCACAATGCCAACATTTATTCTGGTGATTGGGTTGATGCATCCGACAGGTGGCCAGAAAAATGACTCCATGTAAATCCTGATATTAATGAAGAATGGATGTGTCGGCCAAATCCACTTGCATGGACTTTAAAAATCTATCAGGTATTAAAAATTCTTCACAAAAGATTTCATATTACAACTGCAGTATTTCCAGTGTGATGACGGCCATGGATAAAATGCATTCAATAACATACTGTAAAGGCTTTTTGTTGAATGTTACTCATCTCAGTAAAAAGACAGTTTAGATTCTCTGGCACACTTTCAGTATCAAAGCTAATTCACTTTCACCAAAAAGGGAGCGCTCACTGTGTCTTACTGCGTGCTGAAAACACAATGTGCAGAATGTAGCAGTCACAATGTAAGTGTGCCAAGTTGAAGTGGAATGTATTTGGTTTCCTGAGAGCAAAAAGGAATAAATCATATTCATAAAGCAGGATGAAAACATTGTTTGTTTACTTTATATAATCGTATTTTAGTTAGCCACGAGCTACTGACGATACAACGTTGATGAATAAAGCAATGCCCGAGTGAAGGGAGGAGAACGTAACAAACAAAGCTTCTGAGCCAAGTCATTTGTATAATGACAAACTCATTTCAATGTCTATTTCCTTGTAAACAGCAACATTTCAGCTCCATGGCAATATGTGTAATTGCGTATGTAACATGCTAATGCTAAATTTCCAGCTGCCAACATTGGATTTACTAAATACGGAGAGTTAAGCACCTGAGACACAGTCATAATTGAACACCGTAAAGTGATGCACGACACCATAAAACCTCTGTACAGCCACTCACCATGCTGTTGCAAGAAGCTCCTGCCAAATATAAAGCTGTTCAGGAAAATTAAGGCTTATGGGGACAGTTGTTGTGCAAAGTGAATCCAATAATGCAGAAGCCATTTTCCCTGTTTATCCATGCTAGCAAGCCCAGGAATTATCATCTCCACAGTGCTGACACTTACATATGCAGCAGTGCTTAAAGTGCTTAGCCAACTAGACACTCTCCTTTCAGTGGTTTGTGGGGAACTGTGTGCATGTGCACTCGGTTCAGGAGAGTGTGTTTGTGATATGAGGAGTAAAAGTACAAAAATGAATGCTACAGGGACAAGTTTAACACACAGGTAACATGTTTACATGAGAATACGACACACGTTGGACTTCACATGAGCACGTCCTCATACCTCAACAGCTGAGTAGGTCAATCGCAAATGACTTTCCAAAGTGATATGACCTGAAATGACATCATGGTTAGGTTTGGGAAAAGATCATGGTTACGTACCAGACGTAGGATAAGCTCGTTAGTCAATCTTGACTTTTGTTCTCCTGAGTTAATGTCTGGGTGTGTTTGAGCTGTCCTTCCACCCCACCTCCTCCTCCACATGTGGCGTTTGCATCGTCTGACTACCTCCTTTGCTCCTGTCATCATTTTCGATCCCCGAGAGGTTACCGCCTAACAATGAATGTGAATATAGGTTGAACAAGCTGCTTGCACGGGCAACCAAATGGCAAATTTTCCGGTTAGAACGGGCCCTTGAACAGAAAAAGAGATTAATATGAAACGGGAAAGCAACAGCAAAAAAAGGGCCTTACATTTTGGTCTTTATCAGATATGAATGACGTTCCTGAGCCTGAAGTGCCCTTTTGTTACTTGAATAAATAAAACGCGAGTTTATCCGAGGGAAGACTGCTGAGGCATCGACGCAGTGAATCAATGCATTCTGATGCTCACTAAAAAAGCTAATGCGAGTCTTAGTCAGCCAAACTAAGTGTTGCCTCGAAAAGCTGCAGTCTTCAGTTCAGAAATCCTTTTCTTTGTGTTGTGCAGACTCATATTAGCTTTAGCTCAACCTGAGACCCAGTTTATGCGCAAAACAGAAAAGTGCAGATGGTTTACAAAGGCACTGCTTCTTGCAGAATGATTACACTGACCATTAACTCTCACTTCATACAGTTCATACTGTAAGACCTGTTAAACCCTGTATCGTGTATATGCTTCTTAACACGTTCAACAGTTTGTATTGGACTCCGGTGCGTGCAGGCCTGCGTCTACCCACAGGCAGTGGGCACAAAACCTGCCTACGTCTAACGTTACATCAGCTGCAATAAACTTCACCAAGCAACACCTACATTTGTTTCACCCACGGCAGCCTTAATTCTTCCACTAGGGAATGTTCCAATGTTTTTTGCAAAAAGCCTCAGCAACAATACAAACTCGAACTAATTACAGTAAAAAAGAAATGTCACACTGAATGCGGCAGAATGTGGAATGAGTCGACTTACAGCTGACAAGTCAAAGGTGGTCCAGTCACGAGTCAGTTACCACAGTGCAGGTGGTGATTGATTGTATTTGTGTGTGCGTGTCTGTGGGTTGGATCAAGGCGAATCTTCCTCTGTTAAATCTTATTCATATGATGACTAAGACATATTGGAGCCAGCTCTAATAGAATTTCTCTAACGGCGTAATCGACGACAACATTCCTCCCATCACGATATCGGCTGCTATCCACTTCAGATTAATTTGCGTCCTAATGAATAGTGGTGGAACGATTTCGACAGAAACTCTAAAAAAAAAAAATGGGTGTGTAATTCAATGCGCTGAAATTAAAAGCCGGATCGATGACTCTCTCTCCTGTGTTGGACGAGCGGGAGCGTCTGTATGTCTGCAGTGTGTGTGTGTGTGTGTGTGTGTGTGGGGCTGGATGCACACACCTGCTGTCATGTAGGCAAAGGTTGTGTGAGGAAAACGGGAAAGACAGGATATTATAGGCGTTCTGCAGTTTGTCATTTCATGGCACATTTACTAGTTGCTGCTAATAATCCCGATGTTAATCTCAGCCAGATTTGAGTGTCTGTGTTGGATATGTGTCAAAATGCCAAATATATCTCAATACAATACGAACAATGTGAGTGCTAATAATAGTCAAACACACACCCACAGTGTATCTGTGTATTCCTGGAGATTTGGATTTGACCTTTGCTGTGTTTTAAACCTCCACATGACTGAAAAGTCAATGCAGCGAGAAAAACACTGCAGCACATATAGAGAGATGCCACAAAGGGAAGAGACTGGAGCTTTGTGCTAAAAAAGAGACTTCCTCAGCCCACATGGCAGAGTTTCAGAACAGTTACTGCTACTTGAGATTATATATTTTTTTTTTTTGCACGACATGCAAAATGTGCACACTTGTTAAAAAGTTTACTTTGCTGCTACTGCGATTCGTGTTATTTAAAGGTGAAGGTGAGTCAGGGAGTGAATAGATCAAATCTACAAAAATTCAAACAGACACGAAGAACGATGTACACGTCCTGTTTCTACCTCTCCTGTTTCACAGTTCTCACTGGTTTGCCTTGAAATGACATCACTGGAAGGCTAAATGAATTGTGCAAATACTGGTCCATATTATGAATATATTTCCAATTATGATTGTTGTTGTTGTATGAAGTTAAAACACATTCATTACCTTAAAAGAGCCCAAAGTGTAGAGCTGCTGTCAAATATGGGGAGGTGATCAGGAACAGTCTAAACAGAAAAGAGCAGAAAAACACAGACTTATATTTCGATCGTTGCTTTTACTGTCACTGTAAAAGTAGCTGTTCCAAATGTTGGTGGTTCAATAAAAAGACACATTTTATTACTAGAACTAGCTCACCGAAATGGAATGCAGCCTGTCTTAGCCTGTCAAAATTGAGTCAAAGCCAGTCAAAATGTCTGTTGTGTAATGGGTCTATTAGCTTAATTTAGCATAGAGCTAGAGAGAAACAGCTTGCCTTGCTAGCGCTAGGCTACCTGTTACCCCTGCCTTCATGAGCTAGACTTAGCCTAGGCCTATCTTTTTTATGCTAACACTTGGAAAGAAAGCCAAAAAGGTTATTTCCAAAATGCCCAATTATTTCTCGAACTATACATTAGCACTAGCTTTGATTGTGTTAGCCGCCGCACGAAGATAAACATCTCCTGTGTTCTGCACTAGCTATTTGAATTCGCCAGACATTTCCCTCAGGAGCTGGAGAGCAAAAACAGATCTAAAAGCAGAATGAATATTGGACACATTTAGGCGGCCAGACACATAATTTGAGATGCTAATATTACTCTGTCTCTGCTGGGTGTTTAGCCTAATTAACTAACAGCTTTGCCATTACAGATTTGCAAGCTGAAAATATGCTAATGCACTGTCTACAATGAGTTGTCCGGAATGCTAACTAGCTAGTTTTAGCTAGCTTAACATTAATTGCCATGGTAGAAACTGAAACAACAGCTAATTAAATTAACTCAGTGCTGTAAATTTAAGTAGGAACCATGGCTAATATGGTTCAGAAAGCTGTACATGAATGAATGATGCCAGAAACACAGTTAACACCAATCCATGTGTTCATCTTTATAAATGTAGGCCTATGTAACGTTAATGTTTTAAGATCGAGTAAACCAAACCATAAACCACAACACAAAGGCTGTAATTGTATTCATGTGTCTCTTTCTTCAACTTTCTGACCCACTCATCAAAAAACAAACATGCATAAATTACTTGCAGCGTGGTGTGTGTCAGTGTGTCTCTATCAGTTTTAAATTCAAAAATGCTCAGCCTCCACCAGCATGCAGGTGGTCATGTGTATCACTACATGAAAGATCAGTCAGTTTTTCGCAGAGATTCTTCGCAGCACTTTTTTCCACCCTGTCACACATACAGTGTGGCAGTCACTTCATCAGCAATTAAAAAAACAGGCAGTCCCACAAACAACGCTACATTATTTATCATCATGACAGGCATCCGCAACTTTTCCTTACTTTAAAGTTTGCTGTGAAAACGTTGACAAGGAGAGTCACAGTCACATTACATTATTGTAAGCTTGTCTAAAAAATGTCTGGGAAATATCCAAATGCCTGTAGCCGCAAGCGTTCTGAATAATTACCAGAAAAACATCTTTGCTATTTCTTGGATACGCTGCGTTGTCATCCTGTCAGTTCAGACTGACAAAAGCATAATTAGAAACACAAACAAATGAACATTTATTTCTAACACTGTGCAAAACTAAGGTACTGAATTCATCCTTAAAGAGTTTAATTACTGGCTGAGAAGGAGAAGAAGAAGGGAAACTGTATTAACAGCTAACCTAACATTGTACACAGAGCATCAAAACATAACACATGCAAAGCAAAACAATGTCACTGCACAAATGCACTTAGATGCATCCTATCAGCCATGTGGAACACACAGCTAAGTACAAATTTAGCAACTTAGCAAGGACAGCTAAAGTAGCACCGTTACGCTTCTATGTTCCCCTCAGAGTGACTGCAATTAGTTTTAAAATATACATTTGTCCAACACATTGCACTGCAAAACAAATGACATTCCCAATGAACAGTTTACATTTTAGCATTCTAACGTGCCAAACCAAAAAGGTAAAGCTGCTAAACTCTCTCCAAGTGCTATCTTTGTTTTTCTCTTTCCATAAACCAGAGAATGATGTCACCCTGCCTGCTCTGCACAAGAACAATTTAAAAATGCTGTTTCAAGGTAATTCATCAATCTTGAAATATAAAATTATGCCGACCTGAGATACATTAGAATAGACAAATGAACCTGAAAGGATAACTCTTGAATTTAGTGTTACTTAATAAGGTGGAGATAACACTTCAAGCTACCATCTTGTGAGAACAAGAGCTGCAATGATGATGAACTGAATATCATTTTTTGAAGCTTGATAGAAGAGACTTTTAGGAGCCAGAATATGTCTTCAGAACAGCAGGACGTGCACGGACCGGCCTGCAATTCCTCTTTGAGAGAACCAGCTCGAGCTCTGCAACTCAAATGTAAGCGTCAATGCAGTCGATGCAATGCATAGAGCCGGTGATTAGATGAGAGGCACAAAGTGGTGCTGCATTATATAAAATGACCTTTTCCTCCTCAGCACAGACCAATGCCTGCACTTAAAGAGTAAGTGGACATTCATTCATTCATTCATTCATTCATGCATTAGGTCTGCTCACCTCACCTGTTTTGACTCAGGGTGCTTTCTGTCCTAATGGGACATTCAGAGTGCAACAAAAGCAGTCCTCACTATTGGATTTTTACCATAGGGCCTTAATTTCAGCTGTCAGATACACTGAAGACAGATATTGTGGGAGATATGGGTCAGATAACAGCTCTAAAAGCTCTTTTGAATGATGCCAGTTGTAATTTTCTGTTACAGACACTTGAAAAGAAGATGGAGGCAATAAATTGTCCAAACTGACCTATCGTGCCAGGTTAGCAATCAGCGAACCTCCAGCAAGCAATAGCACGGCTGCCAACACTCACACATTGACTGCAAGTGATCCTAATCACATTCAATCACACCACACTTCATATTTATCACAGTGAAGGTCTGAAATAAGGTCTTTCTTTCCTACTTGTTTTCACAGCTCAAATTGTATAGCTTTCTGTGTTAATGCATGACTCGGAGCAGGGAGCCGTTCTTGGTTTTGAAGGGAAAGGATATATTCAAGAAGACTTTTAGAGGACTTTTGTGGAGCAAACCCAGCGTTCATACTTTGGGCACAGTAATGCAATCCAGTCTAACATCAGGCCTAAAAGCCAGAAAAAACCTGAAGGTTACAGTTCAGTTGTTATCGCTGAATGTGCGCTATTGATTTTGATTTCATGCCTGAATTGGGATGACATTCAGCATGCACATTTGTGCTCCAAAGATTTATTTTAACCAAACTAATGACCTCTCCTCAGAACCAAACCCCTCCGTCAAACTTTCTTTGCGGCTGACAAAGCCTCTCACAGCCCTCAGAATCCCCAAAAGTCTCTGCTAAATTGGCATTCAGTTTCATCTGCACATTCCCAACAGGAGCAGACCTATTGATCAGCTGTGACCCGTGTGACCTCTGCTCTACAACATCATGAGGCCAAACTTTCAATTTTCAGCCCTCTGACCCCGATGACTTACTAACACAAAGCAAGAATTCCCTAAAGGACCAGCATCCAGATAGCCTTCTAGCTTCAAAACTCTCACACTAAACTCTGCTAAACCTGGAGTTGTTCTTTCCTGGTGACTGCCGTTTAGTACCGTTCTATCATTCAATCAGCTCTATCTATCCCAGTGGTATGAAAAATACACTCATTATGTCTGATTCTTTCCCCTGAACCCTTTTATCATCTGGGAATGTTTCCGTTTCAAAGGCTTTTTGAATGTTGATGGATTTATTGGCAATAAATCAAGACAGGCAGACAATGCCAGCTCTCAGTCTGCCAATACGGCTCAGTCATTGGATTTGTGATTCCTTCAGGGTATCTCATGTGACTTCAAACACCTAGCTGAGCTAGTATCTTATTAAGGGTGACATCTGAGAGGTTCCTTCAAAGAAAATGTGTGGTTTCCACTCAGTGATGTCATTTTGACTGCAGGTTTATAGGTTGCCATTTTACTGCCAAATCGTTGTGACCTTGAATGACCACCTCCCCTGTTAATCCCCCCGTACACTGCAATCAGTGACCGGCACAAAGTACTGTATATCATCTATCTATAGAGTGGTCGCACGGCGGGTCAAACAACTAGTGTTTCAAACAGTATCAATCATGATGCTGCGCCTTTGTTAATGTTATTGGATGCACCTGTAGTCACGGAGAACATCTCACACCGGCCCCCGTACATCGGTTTAAAGCTGCACGATGTAGTTTAATCTAACTAAACAAACTAAATAATCAAACTTTTCATGACTGAACAAACTAAATAAACAAACTGAATTCATACTGTTTTACTTTGTTTATGTGTGGCGGACCCTGCCACCTTTCTAGCTGCAGACAGTGTTCTGGGGATCTACTTTTCCTCTGAGGACAGCTCGTCTACTCATTAATAGTAAAAATACATATTTCTTTCTACAAGTTGTCTTTGATTATTACCTCATTAATATTGGAAATACTAAAATTCTGAGTTTAAATTTATTCTCCAAAACTCCAAATCGTCCCTTTAATGGGTGTATTTTTTGGGGCACAAAATACAGCCACCATTCAATTTTTATGAAGTGAACAGAGAGACGTTGCCCCAAATGAGAGAAAATTCAAGGGGAAAAAAAACACTGAACATTTGGTCCTAACGACCACATTTCCCGTCTCTAAGTGGTCTCAAGAGACGACTACCGCTGAGGGCCGGTGATGGGCAGGTATAAAAATACAAAATGCTGAAGCTGAGATGTTTTTTATTCCTTCGTCTTCTTTCTTGTTTCGGTCCCTTGTCTTTTCCAGTGTTTGGCTGAGTCAGACCTCCCACATAAAAGTGGCTTATTGTCAAAGTGAGATGGGAGTTATTGGCTGGATAAGAGGGAGCTCGAAGTAAAGATATAAACGGTGGAGGGATTTAGTCTGTATCAGCTCTCCCCTCCTTCTTACAGAGCGACCCTGCTGCCTGCTCCTGCTCTCCCTCCGAGACTCCATCCATGAAAAGTTTGCAGTTTGGAGGTTAAAGGGCAGACACCTGGCCAGTCCCTCTCTTTCCTTTACAATGAAGGGAACAATGCAAATATAATCAGAGCATTGCTATTTTGGTGCCGTCTCGATCTGAGTCGTGAGTTAACAGGCAACAGCTTCTACCCCGGCGGGCATTTTGATACATTTCATTTCGAGTAACTGCTCACATCAAATTTGATAAGCACGGCGCATCACCGCCTGAAATGGAGAGCGTAATCCTATAAACAGGGCACAGACGGAGAATTCTGGTTTTATCAGCAGGCTGTGTCCTCTTCCAAGGTGCTTCCTGGGCCTGCTTTACCTTTCCCTCGCAATCAAGATCACTCCATATGTTTATTCTTGCGCGCTCATAAGTCAGGAACACTCAGTGTGTGGGCATATTAATAATATCCTACTCATACAGCGTGTACAACAGACAGGCTAAATGAGCATCATGCTTTATTAGCGGAAATGTTCTCGCCTGACCGATGTTCCTGAAAAATTGTTTATAGTAGCAAAAACACAAGAGGCATAATCAGACACTGATGAGACCTGAATCATAGCACGAGGTTGTGTCCGTTCTGCCAGGGATGGATCCCCTGCAGCAATGTTCGTAGTAGGCCGTCATTAAGAATTTAGGTCCAGACTCTCACTTCTTTGTTCTACAAGGAATTCAATATGTCTACAAAGAATGACTGCAGTATTATTATTCTGTACCTACATGCAGTTCATAAAAGATGCTGAGCATTGGAAACCTTGCTTAATCAGAGTCTGAGGATCCCATTTGTAGCTCACGCGCCTGTGATCTATAAATCTAATATCAGCCTGAACTGACGGTATGAATATAATGCCAGCACAGGATCATGACGGCGGCGGAGGATACTGAGGCAACTCGTATCATGTTGTGGGCTGACGAACAAACACGCAGCTTCGGGAGTGTGTCGCCGCTGCTGTGAACAAGACGGGGCAAAAACACGGCGCTGTGGCTGATATTAAAAAGAAATGGTCTGCCATTTTCTTACACCTTTAATTGCTTATTCCTCATCATGTCAAATGTCAATGTAAGGTTTGATAAATATCTACTTACACAGTAGATATTATACTTTGGTGTGTAGCAGCAGGTAAGAACTACCATTAATCTAACAAGCGCCAATAACAGAATTAGACTTGATGCAATAATTTACCAATAATGTAATTACATTTCTGAACCATGAATGTGTTAATCTAATAAGTTTAATTCTAATAACAGTATTTATTAGATTGTGTGCCCTCGTCAGGATATCTGTGGGGATGTATTGTTGTGCCACAGGGACTGCGTGCCGCTTCACAGAGGTGATTTATATCATTTTGACTTGTCAAAGCAGGAAGAAGCACAGGTGTAACTGATAGCGTTAACAATGGCTCCATTCTATCAGGTGTCCCAGTCAGAAATTGCCAGTAAGTGAGTGAGCGTGAGCCCTGGAACCGGTTCATATAAATAGAATACAGCCGTGTTTATAAATGTAATGAAACTTCCACCTGTGCCTTTCCTGCTCTGAGAAGTCAAAATGTCCGACGTGAAAAAGTCTACGAAAGTCTCAGGCTTTAAAGGGCCAATTCAGCTAATTAAACAAGCAGACACTCACTACACCTGGGTGATAAAAGTTGGCAACCCTTCTCTTTTCAGTCCAAGCTTTACTCCTCGTTTGCACAACAGGTTGTCATGAAAGCAACTGGAATTCTGTTTGTATCCAATTTTTGTTCAAATTATGGGACATTATATTTTGTGCTATACAATATGCATGAATCTTACAAGCTCCCCCACAGAGACGTCCAACACCAAAATATCTGGCACCTGAAAAAGCCTTTACTTTATACGGTTCAAACACATCAACACTGAACACTCCTGGTCCTCCTACACAGGTGTTTTTCTCCACCTGACTCATTAGACTTCACCTCAGGAACACAGTGTACTCTCCTGTTGGATTTGTTCTTGCACAACCTCAAAACTTTTTTAAAGAATTTCTATAAAAAAGAAGTATGTGGAGTTTGGAAAACTCTCATTCTCTCAGGTAAGTGCTTCTGAGTCTGAAATACGGAGAGTTTGGTAAATACTCAAGTTTCTTTTGCTCAAGAAATAAAACTTCAGTCGAAATTACTGAGAAATCTTCCACTTTTTTGTGATAGCACACACTTCAGGGGGTGTTACCAGAATTCAAGCTGTGAAAATGTCTTTGAGTCCCGATTGTACGGTGACGCGTGACACCGCTATGTCTGTCAGGTAGAAGACGGAGAGGAACCTGAGAAGCGTACGTTCGTAGGTGCAGTCTATCCACAGAAAAAGGATTGAAGACTGAGTTCATGATAAAATACTGGATTACTTTGGTAAAGTATTATAATTTACATATAATATTCATGTTAAACGTTGATATAAACTGCTGTAATGCTCATCAAGATATGAACTTAATACTATTTTTGCCTACACTGCAGTGGTTTGACAGGTTTGGTGTTGGAGATTTATTTTGCGTCTCAATTTCAGAATAATTTAAAAAGAGCAGCCAATCATGGTGCAGTGACACACTTTACGTAAATGCTTAAAAGAGGGGGGAGTGGCAAACACACACAGAAAAATAAAGGTGCTAACTGGAACCAAAAATGGTTCTTTGGAGTGATGCCACACCATTTGAACTTTAGCAGAAAAAGGTTCTTTAAGGAACCATTTTCAAGAAAGTTCTTTGTGGATCCAACTGGTTCAGTAAAGAACCTATTTTGAATAGTTCTTCAGTAATTTTTCAGAATAAATGGTTCTTTGAGCATTTTAAATCAAATCATTATGGGTACGTTGAAAAACAAGTACAATAACATAGTTGTTGTCCAGTTTGTATTGACATTCTTTTTCATTTCATTGCCAGCTATTAAGACACATTATACATTCTGTCCAAAACATGGACATCGCAGGGTTTCAAGTTCAAAACCGTAAGACCTTTGAAACTACTGTACACAAACGGAACAGCCTCCTGCACACAATCCACTGTCCAAACAGTTATTTTAGTCAATAGGTGTCTCAGCAATCAGACACAAAAACCTTTATATAACTAACATTACTGTCTACAGCAAGCAAGAAAATACCTTTGCTTTTCAAGACCTGTAGATACCCAAACAAGTGCATACAAATTCATATATTCAAACCTTAAAACTTGAAAGAACAAGCCATCAAGAAAAGAGACAAAAATGTAAAGTGTAAAACATGACAACTGCCAGACATTTACAAGTGTCCAAAAGAACAATGATGCAGGACCTCAAAGGGCTGGACCAAGAACCTGTTTTCAGCATCTTTCAGGGAATACAAACCCCTACTGTGACTCCATTTAATGTAACATACTAAGGGACATGAAGTGCATTTGCCATCCTCTGCACAGCTACTGGTACTCTGGTAGTTGGAGTATCACACTTCAAGATGAATGCCTCCAAAAATGAGAATGTCTTCTTCAGTTGACTCAGGTAGGCAACATTGTAAATCTGATAAATCGCTAATACCACACTCACAGCCAAGGAAATGTCCACCTCTCCATTGTCCATGATCATTTTGTGCCCATCCATCTGGACATGAACTGAAGTGCAGTTACTCAGTGGACTGGCTTCCCATCACTGCTGTTCAGGGTGATAGTGGGTGTTGGGCTCAATGGATCCTGAAACAACACACACAAGGCCAGTTACCACTGTACTCTACAAGATTTACATGTTTACAAATTACTTTCTAAGCATCTTTCATTGATTAAGATACCCCAGAGGAAGACTACAGCTATAATGAACAATTAAATATGCCAATTATTTTCTTAATTAATTCATTAATAATTTGGTTTAATAAACATCAGAAAAAAACAAGAAAAATGTCTATCATGATTATTTTCAGCTCATATAGTTTAATGTAAGACCAGGAAAATAAGCCAATTCCACCATTAGAGAAGCTGGAATTTAAAAAAAATATATTTTAAATTTGTTTCTTGAAAAATGACAAATGATAATCTATTGAAGACAGCACCCCTCAACATACCATACATTTCAACAACTAACCTTATTCATCACAAAGAGATGAGAGGCGTTCTCTTTGAAAAAGATATCAGGAGGATTATGGCTGCATTCACCATCTGACCTGCAAAGAACAAATTATTAATTAGTCAATTAATATGATAATATGATTTTAATAACTTAATAATAATTAAAAAGGCCAATTATATAGTACTTAATACATTACTGTATTCCACAAACAACTGAAAAGACAGGCACTAGGCTCATGTGAGCATTCAAAATAGATGATAGCTAAATACAAATGTCTCTCCAACGTTCGCTTTTCAGCAGGCAAAATGGCGGCGGAACACCGCAGGGATAAAAGCTTTGGCCGCCAATTTTAGCAACTTCTAAATAAAATATCCCAAAAGAACTCACCAAACTGGTTGATATTATCAAATGTAACTTTGGCATAGCGTTTAATTCGCACCGTTAAAACAGTATCTAACAAGCCACAGACGCTAACAATTTGGCGTTAACGGTCAAGTTAAATAACGTTAGGCCTACCAACGGTCGGTGGAGTAACTAACGTTTTTAGCGCGCTAACGGTTGCAGTGCTAACGTTAGCTAGCCAATTTAGCCTACTGGGACTTAGCCAATTTACTCAAATACAACAGATGGCAATGTAATAGATAACGTAACTTTGCCTCTGCAAACACGACATAATATTAACAAACAGACAGCATTGAAATGTCGTCGATGCGTAGATTAGCATTAGCGTAGTTAACGTTAGCTGTCGTGAGCTAAGTACAGAGCTTATTTCAGAAACATTGACAAAACAAGCACATTTTCAGCCACAGACTAACGCTAACAGTTACAGTGAAAATGCCTACCTCGCCTCTCTGCCCCAGGAACCAAGGTGGTAACGTTAGTTCATACAGCTTCACAAGGAGAGAGTAATGCTGCTCCAGGCTAGGATTACTGCAGCTCGCTGTCACCGAAGCTGACAGAGAGGTGTTGACGGCAGTTCAAGACATGGGCGTAAGTTTGCATAGGGACGATAGGGTCAAGTCACAACCAAAGTTTGGGAGGGAGGGAGTTGTCCCCATGATTGTCCCTAACAATATTTTGATATATTTTAATATAACGATTTTTTTTTTTTTCACATAATGCATTGAATATAATGTTCTTTGCAAACTTATTCGTAGTATTAAGCATATGTATAGAACTATTTGTCCGACGCGCCCTCTCATCGCAATCTTCAGTGTGACCTGCAAGGCAACACGTTTAGATATGCTGCCATTTGATTGGCTGAAGGGTTATCACGTTCTCGGCACATGAAGGTATCAAAGCCCCTCTCGTCACCTCTCGTGAAGAAGACGCGCCGTGTGGCAGAGTTGCTGCAAGATAGCTGGACTGACGGTAAAGATCGGCACACACTGGCTAAAACGTTGGACGTCTGAAGCGTTTTGAGAGAGTTGGACGAGTTCGGGAGCCGCTCTGTTCGGTGTGGTGGAAGCGCGAGGACGGCACTGCGGTCAAGCCAGCCGTGGTTCGCGTTTGCTTGGTCAAACCAGCCGCTCATTCTGTTCTAGTGCGCGAATCTTCTAACATTTACGGTATTCGTGATGAAACCGCTCTGAAGAGCTGCTGGTAGTGACTGTGGGGCAGACTGCAGTCTCTCAGCCAGACCCATGAAACATACGATACTTTTACAGTAAGGAGAGTAAGAGCTGAAGGTATCACGATGGTATCCTTCCGGATTGCAAAGTAAAGGACAACGTGAGAATTTTTTTTTTTTTTTTTTAAGTAGTTTTGGATTCATACACTGCTGAACTAAGTACTTCTTAGACTACTTGCATCACAAAAATAAGGATATTTCGCCCAACTTTGAGGTCGAATAAAAAACTTATTTTCCATAAGTAGTCCAAGATTCGTGTACTACTGAGCTAAGTACTTCATAGACTACTTGCATGTATAATATGAAGTACTCTTACTGTGTACTTTTAGAGTAATCCTTTGTCAAAATCCTTAACAAAGACAAAGAATAAGGATATTTTGGCCAACTTTGATGTGCAATAAAAAACTTGTTTTCCATAAATAGTCCAAGATTCATATACCACTGAGCTAAGTACTTCATAGACTACTTGCATGCATAATATGAAGTACTCTTACTGTGTACTTTTAGAGTAATCCTGGGTCAAAATCCTGACCAGATCACAAGAATAAGGATATTTCGCCCAACTTTGAGGTCGAATAAAAAACTTATTTTCCATAAGTTGTCCAAGATTCATGTGCTACTGAACTAACTGGCATATCTATCTCAACTCTTCTCTTCTGCTCCTAGTCAACCACAGTCAACATTTGCTGGCTGATGGTCAGCTCACTTCTCAAGTTGTATCCATGGCTTTATATGCATGGGGTGTTATGACTGAAAATAGACCTAGTCATGAATCCAAGTTCCAGATTTGCACAGTGTTGGAGGAACATACTCTGATCTTTTACTTAACATAAGACCATTAATAATACTCTGTTACAAAGTACATTTCTACATAAAATTTGGGAGAAAAGACTTAATCCTTTAAAGGATTTTGACAGAGGATTACTTAAAAAGTACACAGTAAAAGTACTCTACTAGTTATACAAGTAAGAACTAAGTTCAGCAGTATATGAATCTTGGGCTACTTATGGAAAATAAGTTTTTTATTACAGATCAAAGTTGGGCGAAATATCCTTATTCTTGTGATCTGGTCAAGATTTTGACCCAGGTTTACTCTAAAAGTACACAGTAAGAGTACTTCCTATTATACATACAAGTAGTCTAGGAAGTTCTTAGTTCAACAGTACATGGATCTTGGACTACTTATGGAAAATACGTTTTTTATTGCACATCAAAGTTGGGCGAAATATCCTTATTCTTGTGATCTGGTCAGGATTTTGATCCATGATTACTCTAAAAGTACACAGTGAGAGTACTTCCTATTTTATATGCAAGTAGTTTAGGAAGTACTTAGTTCAGCAATACATGAATTTTGGACTATTTATGGAAAATAAGTTTTTTATTGCACATCAAAGTTGGCCGAAATATCCTTATTCTTGTGATTTGGTCAGGATTTTGACAAAGGATTACTCTAAAAGTACACAGTAAAAGTACTTCATATTATGCATGCAAGTAGTCTATGAAGTACTTAGTTAAGCAGTACATGAATCTTGGACTATTTATGGAAAACAAGTTTTTTATTGCACATCAAAGTTGGCCGAAATATCCTTATTCTTGTGATCTGGTCAGGATTTTGACTCAGGTTTACTCTAAAAGTACACAGTAAGAGTATTTTTCTATTATACATGCAAGTAGTCTAGGAAGTACTTACCCCAGCATGGGCTATGAGGCCATGGGGCCATTGACCAATTGGTGAGCCATCAGCCTTGCTGAAAAAAAAAATAATCTAAATGTTTATATCTTAGTTTAGTGTGTTGATATCCCTGGTATTTATCTCTTTATACATTTAATTTTTAGTTCTGCGATATACTGCTGATGCTGAAACTGTGCTTTTTTTTAAAAAAAAAAAAATTGATTTATGATGAGTCTGTACTAAAGGTGGCACCGAGGAAAAGTAAAGAAATCCTGTTAAAATCTTACATTGGTAGAATACCTATACGAATAGTGGGCTACATGACTAAAAGTCTCAAAGTATCTGATATTAAATGTAAATAAGATTAAATCAATTATAGTGAATTATGAATATATATATTTATGTAAGTATGGCAGCTCTTATCTGATCATCGTAATCAGTGTTGTGTTTTGTTTTGTTTTTTCTGATCAAAAAAAATATTAGTCCTGCTTTGGCTCTGATGCAGCATGCAATCTGCAAAGTAACTAAAGTTTGACATATATGTAACGGAGTAAAAAGTAAAATATCTGTCTCCAGAATGTAGTGGGGTGGAAGTATAAATGCTCAAGTAGAAACACCTCATATTTGTACTTGATTACAGTATTTGAGTATCATCCCATCACAGGTGCTGACATGGGCTCATTTTACAAGCAGGCACCCGTAGTTTCAAAACTTCCACACTCGGACAGTTTACTCCTGAATGTTTAACCTGGACCTCTTGGCACTGAAATAACAGACAAGTTGAGTCACTTCAGGGAGCCGGGCTTGACATCTCAGGCCTCGGTCAACCAGCAAGCGGCGCTTCAGCCCCGGCTCGACTCTCGGTGCCGCTGTCGCGGAACATGTCCGCAGAGGATCGGGTTACGCTACGCCCCATCTTTAAGCCCCAGTCAGTGCGCCGTTAGCCGCAGGACAACACGGGATAGGCTCGGACACTGGCCGCCGGGGACGTGAAGGCTCCACACTCATGTAAGTGGCAATGTTTCTGACAAGTTACACTCGATGAGAGCGTTAGCGAAGATTTAGAGACGTGTTTTAAACTTCATCTTTGTTGTTTTTTTTGGGGGGGGAGTCGCCTTTGTTCGCTAACGTTACCGCTAATGAGACGCCTGTTGTCGCGGTGGGTCACTAAGCGAGAAAGACGGGGTTTAAAATGGCTTTTAGCGTTTCTTCTTTTCCCCCGAAAGTGTTTTTATTTGTGCTGTAAATAGCACTGCGCTGTTTAGACTCAAAACAAGCGGCTCAAGCTAACTTCTTCCCCGCCTCCCTGCCTGTCGGAAGCCTGTTGCTCTCCTGCTCCATGGATGAGATGGTGAAGGAGGAGGAGGAGGAGCAGCTGAGAAAAGCGGATTGTCCCAAGTGCCGTGACGACTACTATATTCAAAATACAGGCAAACCATGACATTACTACCAACAATTCACATTCCCCTATTGAAGGCAACGCTTTATTAAGATACGCAGATACATACCAAACGGAGACGTGAGCTGCCTGACCGACATTTTCTCATATTTTCAACTGCACGGCAAAATGACAACCTGTCGTTATTAGCTAATTGTGGTCACGGAAAAGGCCCTGATTTTTAAATTTAATTTAAAGCTTTAAAGCTCCCACGTTATGGGATGAAGTGTAACTCTAGCTAATGAGTTCCTCGGGCCTTCAATTTATCATTACAAGCTACTAGATATTTGAGTTAGAGTAGGGTCTACACATTTCCTATACATTTGGGAGTCCCTGAAAGCAGCACCTATAATAGCCTATATATAAGGTAATTATAGCCACATTTACAGTGATATCCTAAGAAAACAAGACAAACTACCTGTCTACTGTATTGGAATATTATTCAACTGTATCTTCATTAAATCTGAGGAGTATATATTTGTTTGGAACTAGCCTCTTGAATCATCTTTTAGGTGGTTGTACATGTGAAGAAGTAAAGAAAGCCTGAATAGATTCATGCAGAGCTCATATCTTTTCCTGCAGTAAGGTCACAGAATGTCAGACCTACTCAAAAGTAAGTTTAATTAGAAATAATCAATTTCAAATATCAGACAGAAAATGAAAAAAAGCACAGCAGCCACATACTGTATTAGAAAGCTCATTAGAAAGTTGTAAAACACACAGTGAGCGAAGCAATTTAAACGAACATAAACAAACCAGTGCTGTGGTGATCCTCCTGCCACATGCACTGTGGCTATTCTAAGAGTCTATATAGGGCTTTTAATTATCCCACCAATCTCCTTTAATCGTGTAATGTCTCCCTGAGTCATGTCATGCTCGTGACAAAGCCACTTCTAAAGTCAAGTATGACGTTCCTGAGACGGGAGCTGACAGCCATCACGCCATTAATCGACCCCATTAGTCAAATATAGGAGACATAACCATATGTTCATATGTTGCCATTAGGTTTTAAATAGAGACATGCCAAGGCTTTCATTGGCTTTGTTTCCACAGTAGGATTTTTTTCCCCCAAAATAGTTTGTTTTCTGGTTCAAGCAGCCTGTGACAAACATGTATCACATGTTCATAAGATTTTGTAAAAGGATATATTTAGCTTTACAGTGGGTCATGAAAGAATGAGGAATTTCAGTACATCTTAATATAGCTTATTAGCTGAGGAGCACATGTAAACTGTGAGAAAAATGTGTTTCTGCACGTAATGAAGCTATTTTGTTAACTGATTAATCGTTTCAGTTCAGGCTTCTCAAACGAGAGGGTTTGCTTTGCTATATATAATAATAGACTGACTATCTTTGGCTTTTGGATGGTTCGTCCAGCAGCACAAGCTTTCACAAGAGATGACCTTCGGCTGTGGGAAAATTCAGGCATTTTATTTTACTATTTTGTGACATTTATAGGCAAAAGTCTTTATAAAACTATCAAGAAAATAACTGGCAGATAAATACATATTAAAAATATCTGTTATGATGTAAGCAGGGTGTTGCCAGTTTCAAAGTGACTGATAAGACTGACTGTGATAATTAGTCATCAGAATGTTGTTTCATGGAGAAATGTGGCTATATTTATCTGATTGGAGTGAAATGGATAATGTAATGCTGTGTAGTGGTGTCCCAGGTGGGGTGAGAATCTCTGGACACCTGACGATTTGATTCTAATTCAGAGGGCTGTGATTTAATTATAAAACAATTATCAGTGCCTTTTGATGCATCAGAATGTTTGATTCGTCCGGATATTTTGTTTTCTCTCACTGTGTCATTATTTGCTAAAACAGCGTATTTGTGATCATCCATAGTTGAAATCAGAATGGCGCTCAGTAGAGTGCAAGGCCCGACAGTCTCCTTTAATTCAATCAAGCCTGTTTGGATTTGTATTACTATCTGCATCAAATTGTTCTTACTGATAGATACCAGCCACCTCGTTATACCAGATGTTTTGTTATCAAGAGCGACACATTGTTCCCTAAAGAAAAACTTACAAAAACGTTGAAAACACCCTGTCATGCAATATTAAAGAAAGTGAGAAATGATTCCTGGATATGTCTTTTTATCTGGATCCACACCAAATGTTAAAGGGGTCTATTCTGGGCTGAGACGCATTCTTCATCCAAGTTTTGTGGAAACACATTCAGTAGCTTTTGTTTAATCCTGGTGACAAACCAACCAACCAACAAACGGACATGTGCGAGAACATAACCTCTTTTGGGAGGTACTAAACAGATGAATTTACTCACATTATCTCTGCTCAGCCATCCTCACCAAAACTCAGAAATAGCCTAAATCTTAGAAAGTAAACACAACTCGCATGTTTACATCCCTCATGTTTCACCATCCAATTGTTTCAGCCCTGAGGACGGACAGCTCGGTCTTACAAGCCAAGAACTGACTTTTAGATTTCTGATTATTGACTTTGCTGTATCAAGACAAAACCCTTCCAGAGAGAATTGTGATGCATTTAAGAATTGATTTTTTTTTTTCAGTCCCAGACATGTGAATTACCAGGTGTTTAATCCATCAATAAAAACGTTAGTCAAATATAAGGACCCTAACAACTTCCAGTAGATGTGTGCTCACACAGTCACACTGCACAATTGCACTAGGGACTGAGCAAATAGCCTGCAGTTCCTCAGCACAATGGTTACTCTCTGATGTTATGGCGAAGCATTCTTAAGAGATAAATACGGCCCCCAAACTGAAGGGAAATAAATCCATTTTCCCTTTCATGTTGACCTTTCGAAAAAGAGATTCGGGTTCAGCGGAGAACGAGCCTTTCCAGCTCCTACTTTCTGTTTGCATAGATTGTGGAGGTTTAAGAAATATGTGTGCCCTGATATCCAGTCCTCTGTTTGTTACGTGAAAGACATAACACATGACGTTGTTCCCTGCAGGCCTTGAAAAAGGGAAGAGTTTGGAATTGCTGTTAATGGGGAGAAATCACATTCACCTGGAGCTGTTAAAATGATAGAAACAATGGGTGAGTAAGCTTTTATTATTTTGTGGCAGCCAGATGCAAGTGATTGAGTCATTCTGTTGTCTTTGTGTTGTGTGGCTGTGTATCCACTGGATCAATCAATTGTTCTTGTCTGTCCTTCCTCTGTCACTAATTTAACTGGCCAAGCTTTAGTGGCTGCGATATCAAATAGTCGGTTTAATTACGATTCAATACTACCGTAATAAACAAGACAAAACAAGAGATATTGCCTGTTTTTATTTTTTTGATCATCATTTCTAAAATGAGCATTTTTTTTTGCAAAGGGGTTTTGGTCTAGTCGGTCGGGTGACCGTCTTTGCTGGCACCGCATCCGTGTTTGGCTTCCGCTGTGAGTTTCTCTCAACCAGTGTAAGAGGCCCTGGATTTAGTTCAAGGCGCGCGGACTGCCAATGTTGCCATATCTGATAATGTTGCCATATACTTGATTGTTTGTTTGTCCCCATAGAGATTTATTTGTCCAACTGTCAAGCATGGAGCCAAATTGGGGCTGCCTGCTTCTGTCTTTAAGGCCGCAATCTGTGGTCACTCTCAAGACTGGCATATTGACCATGTACTTATGTACTATCAACCGTAACATGCCGGTGCCAATGAGAAGTGAGGCTTAAATAATTCCAGTTTTACCTCATATTGAATTTGGAAGTACAGACTTCAACATAAAATGTGATTCCTTTTCAATGGACTCAAACTAATACTGCACTTTTGACTATTTTAATCATCTGCCTCAGCAACACACATACACGCACCACTCTGGCGGGACTCCTCATTATGCACACTGAGGCGAGGGCACTGAAAGTGATACACTTACCTGAGTAGGACAAGTGGCGAACAGGAACAAAAAAAAACTCCACTGAGTCTCCGGCGTTATTGGCTTGTTTACAGCCTTTGTTCAAACAACAAAGCGTCTAAGCGCAAAAAAGTGCTTTGGACCTTGTGCACGCCCTATTAGGTGTTAGTCACAGTTGGTGAACCTCGGAAATTGCTTCATTTTTGTCCAGATGACGTTGGGCTGGCCCATCCGCACTAACAAGCCACTCTGGAGCTGCTCGATTGTAGGGCTTATGCAGGGTCCAGCAAGCAAACTGTGGAGGGCCGTCTCCCTTTATCTTTTCCTCCTGATACCCCCGTTCTATGCTCCTGTGCAGCCCACCATTGACCCTCAGGGCAGAAAAGGAAACATTGCTATTCCGCATTCAAACAGCATGCTGAAAATTGAGTTTTTTTCCTTTCTTTGGGTGCAAAAGCTGATTGTACGTGATTTCGATATAGTAAGGTCTGTTGAGCACCAGTCAGCTTTAACTAAGCCCACATGTTTAGATGTGTGGCCCTCTGCATCCTTCCCCAGTGCTTTATTTACATGTCACTGTTGAACATAAAGAGGAAGGTAAAGCCAACTGGCTATAGAATATTGTATGTTTTTAAAAAGCATATTTCATTGTTTAAATGGGGCCATATGAGAGCACCCCTCCCAGTCTCACTATCTCTCCCCATGCGCTGATAAAGCCTCTGTCCTCATCACCTCTCTCCACCATCTATCTCTCCCACACGCCTCTCCTCCTCCTCCTCCTCCTCCTCCTCCTCTGGCCGGCGCTGTCACTGAAATATGCGACGGCTTGCAGATACACAGCGTGCCTTGCAGGCGGTGGAGCGTCTCCAGGCCAAACTGAAGGAGCGGGGGGGAGGTGCCCACCGAGGAGAAGCTCAGCCTGCTCAAATCGGTGCTCCAGAGCCCCCTCTTCCACCAGATCCTGGCCTTGCAGAAGTCCGTCCATCATCTCAGAGACCAGGTATTGTTAAATCATTTTTGAAAGAGTTTGTTTTAATTGACATGTACTCACGGCAGCACTCATTATTGGTAGACTAATTGGGCCTGTGAGTCTATGAACACGTCAAATTAGAATAACAATGTTTAATGCAAATGAGTGATGAAGGGCACCATGAGAGGTCACGAAGAGATCACAAGGTTATGGTGATGCATTATTTGTGTACGAGCGTGAACAGCCAGGTTTTATGTGCAGAAGTAATAGAGCAGTTTTCTTACAAACAAAACAGACAAAATTCTCTGATTCCAGCTTCTCAAATGTGAATATTTTCTGGTTTCTTTCCTCCTTGATGACAGTAAGTAAGTAAGAAAGACATTTTATAGACCAAACAACTAATCAGTTAAAGGTGCAATATGTAAGAATTGGCCACCTGTCGAATTCAGACTCAAAACATTTGAAGGACAGCATATCACTAGAGTAACCGCTAACTGCTACCGTTGGCTAGTTAGCGCAGACAGCTCAGTTAGCTGAGCAGCTAGTAGTCAGAGTGTCGGAGTGTTGGTGGTACATCACCTATATTGGAGCTTTGGACCAGGATGGGGCAGGGCTAGCTGCTTAGCAAGCTAACTTCAGTAGATATCTCTGCAACACAGTACATATACGACAAGTCAAAATAGTTTTTTTTAACGCTATGAGCTTAATTCTTACATATTGAATCTTTAATCTGAAAAATAATGGAAAGATGGATCGACAATGAAAATAATCATCAGCTGCAGCCCTAGTTGAGACCTTAACTAGCCTTCAGGCATCACCCAGACCCAAATTTATCTCCCGCTGATACCAGCATGCCCATATGTACACTGACATAGGTATTGGTTGCTGTAATCATTCCCTCTGTTCATACTGGGGGAAATTCGCACTAAAAGACTGTGACCCCAGGAAGATACTCACTTAATTAGACTAACTCGTACTGTTGAAGGCTCGTATTGGCTTTGGCTGAACATTAGAATGCATTTTTGCACATAAAGAGGACTGTGGAATTAAATGAGGACGGGAGCTCTTAACAGCTGGTATGGACAAGCAAAACAACTGCAGCGAGCAATAATGCCTTTGATGAACATATGGGCATGTAGGTATTGTTGTAAAATGTTGTCTTTCTGTCATTATAATCACAACATCACGCAGAAGAAGGTTAAATTGAAACTTCTGCGTTACCTGTATGTCAAGTTAGAATACTTTCCATGTCCGTTCTCTCCACTACTGCCTTTATCACCACAGGTCCCGAGGTGACCTCACTGATTCTGCTTTTGGCTCGTGTCAGGACACACGCCCCCACCCCTGTCTCAATCCCCATCCCCAGTAGTGTTGCTGCTATGGCCAAATTGCTGTCAGGGTTCACACGAGCCAGATATAATATGGCTACATGAGCAGAGATAGTTGGTCTAAGTCAGGAACCCTTTTTCAGGCTGATTCCCTCCGTTGAGAATTGAACATTTGAGTGGAAAGGAAAAGAGCTCTTAAGTCGCAGTGGAAGGGGGCCAGGGCAAGCATTTGAGAAATAGAGACGAAAATATGTGAGCTATGCAGTGGGAGGCAGGGATGCTCGAGCTTTTTTACCCCTTGTGGAATTTAGATTATAAAAGCCCTGCTGGCATTTTTGTGTTCTGGCGATTTAGCTTATTTCAAAAGAGGTACATTCCTATGTATGTGTGTGTGTGTCTGTGCTGTGTGTGTCTGTCTGTGCTGACACATGTGCGTTTGTTTTACTAAGCAAAATTTATCAGGCAGCCATTCATCGTAAAGTCCCTCTCAGATCTTAAAGTGGACCCATTCCACGTTGTAACAATGGTAAATAGACGCGTTTCACAAACTGCAACCAGTCTGTGTTATGTTTTTATAGAGCTTCCAAACCCAACTGCACTCGTCTGCCCCCCTTCAGCAGAACCAATTTGGACAGACGGTGCGTTCTGATGTTTTGTTGTGAGACAAAAGCCAGACACATAAACACAGACGCTGTCCGTCTTCTGGCTCTGCTAGTTAGGCCTTGCGCGGGCCCACGTAGCTATGGCGACAAGGCCCCGCTCTCCAATGAGAAAGAGGTCGCCGTGTGAAGTGGGGCAGAAACAATTTCTTAAATGTGCAAGAAGCAGACTGGAACTTTAATCCTCTTAGCCAGGCCCCAGCTAACAAAGCTCATGCATGAGGACAGCAACTTAGCAGCATGCTACGCTAACTTAGCCCGGCCCATAGGGTTTTGTTTGCTGTGTGCGGCACTAATGTGTCCTGTCCAATGGAGTTTTGTTTCTCTGGATTAATCTGGGACTGTGTATAAAGGAGGCATAATTTACAGTACATGTTTTCCTGTGCTCGGAAAGTTGTGCAGTCAACTTCCTAGTTCACAAGGACAGCTTAACTTGGCAATGCCACATGCCAAATGGAGTGTTTATGAAATTATTGCTGTGTATTATGTCCGTCCTTTTGAATCCAATTCAGATGGTCATAAACATTATGCCCTTTGGCTAATGAAATCGGGAAAACACTGTTTTATGTAGTTGTCGCTTTCATGTAATTCATCTGTCACACAAGTAAAGTCATTGCAGTAATTAAAACCCGAGCATATTAAGGCATCCAGATGGCCAGTGATGCTTTTCCCCCACCATGATAGAAATATTGTATTTGGAGCCTGGTGATTGTTGGAACATCAGCTAAGAGCCATTATCTCCTGAAGGATTAGGCTGCCATAGATCCAGCTAATCGTGGTGGGATAACAAACTATCTGGCATCCCCGGGGTTTCAGACACCCAGACTTCAGGGTTTTGGTGACTAAAATTAAATTTGATAAATGTTTTTTACGTTCACAGTTGGAATATATCATGATGTTTTTTTTTGTTCCAGTTTTTAATTGTTGTTGGTTGGATTAGCGCCAGTAATTGCTGTTCTCTGTGGGAGCATTTTGTAGAAGTTCAAAGCTGTGTTGTAGACAACATCACAACTTTTATAGAAGTTCAATCTTTTTTTAGTTTGATCTGATCAGTGAGTTCCAACCATGTTTTATTTTACCCTTGTATTTAAGTGAAAATGCATACCAGAATAAAACCTGTCTCTGAAACACAACATGTACACTTCTTATCTTCTCTATTTTTCCAGGGGAGTGTCCCGGCGCCACGTGGGAGTGATGCTGCCGAACATGTCGCTGCAGTCAAGCCCAATGGCGGCCATGTTTCCTACGCAGACACATCAGCTGCTACACCTGTCAATGGCAAGACATCATCTGAAGAATTTGATCACATTATTCACTCCATGGCACAGGTAAAGTCAAAGCCAAGGCAGTCATTGTGCTGTTTGTATGCTGCTTGAGTTTAAAGTCGGTGTTGTAACATAGTTAAAATAGCGACATTCCCAGTAGATGTCTTTTCACATTTTTTGTTTATTCAAAAAACCTCACCAGCACCTCGTCTGTAAACAGGTAGATCGCCTTGAATTGTTCTGTTTTAACTCAAACCAAATATCCTAAGATAGTCGAAGACGGGAATCGCAGACTGCACGCTGCGTTCTTTTCTCTGGAGGCACTTCAAATAGACTTCTAAAGGCTGCCTGTGGCTTTGATGCAATAGTGAATTAGCAAAGAGCAACATCGTGTATATATAGAAGGGTGACAAATTAAACAAGCTGGAAATAAGTGAGTGCAGAAACATAGCAAGTAGCATAAAAACTTCCATGCAGGTTCACTCCATGTAGTCGTGGAGTGTCTGTCATAGTCTGTCTGCGGATAAATGCTGAGCAGGCCTAGTTGGCTCTGATGTTGGATCAAGAACGGAAGAAGAAAAGATTTAAGGGACTTTGAAAGATGGGTTCATTGTAGGGGCACGGATGGCAGGAGCTGCAGTCACAAAGACTGCTCAGCAGACGAGGGTTTTAATAGGAACAGTGTCGTCTACAGTGACGTCTGCATTGAGATCTGTGATAAAGACGTCAGCAAATACGGTCACATTTGATGACCGTGATGCTCATGCATTAGACAGTGCGCTTCACCACCACCATCAAAACACCAAATAAAGGAATATCTTTTGACAGAATGGCGTTCCATCCCTCCAGTTCTTGCAGCATGTGGACACTTTAATGTGTATTTTCCTTTGTAACCCATCTGCATATATGTGTGTATGATCCAGGGGCGCGTCGTGACCCACGCAGAGCTGGAGAAGCCGACTTCAGGAGGTCTCGGCTTCAGCGTGGTGGGCCTAAAGAGCGAGAATCGAGGAGAGCTCGGCATCTTCATCCAGGAAATTCAACCAGGAAGCGTGGCTCACAGGTATGTAAGAGTCAACACGGCATCATTCAAAGAGCAATGAGAACAATGAGACTTCAAGACTGATCCTTGCTTCTTTCTCCGTCAGTGACGGGAAGCTCAAAGAAGCTGACCAGATCTTAGCCATCAATGGCCAGCCCCTGGACCAGACGGTGACCCACCAGCAGGCTATCGGCATCCTGCAGAGTGCTTCGGAGAGGGTGCAGCTCACGGTGGCCAGAGGACCGATCCCTCACCTGCCCAGTCCTGTCGTGTCCCGCACGCCCTCTGCTGCAAGCACACTGTCAGCCAACTCCAGCGCGGTATAGAAACTATTCTCACACTAACATCATAAATGAAAAACACCGTCTGCATTAAGAAGCTTTTTGAATTCTCTTCAGTGTATGGCTGTATAAATAAAGCTGTTTAATTTATTCTTTAACCATGCTCAGTGGCAGCATGTGGAGACGATCGAGCTGGTCAACGATGGCACCGGCCTCGGCTTCGGTATCGTGGGAGGAAAGACCACTGGGGTTATTGTGAAAACCATCCTTCCTGGAGGCATAGCTGATCAGGTAATGTCTGCTTTCTTTTCAAAGAGTTTAGCATTGTTTATACAGCGATTATCATAAAAAAGATGATTTTTGAAATATCTTATGACACTTTGAGAGAGGACTCCTGTCAGTTAGCTATAATGAGAATGAGTTCATTGCAGACGAGCACAGAATTAACTGTCACTCTGTCTCTTGGTTGTTACCAATAGTGTCATTATGAGTTTGATTTCTGCCGAAGCTAAACTTTTTCCACCACAGGACGGCCGCCTGCGCAGTGGGGACCATATTCTAAGAATCGGAGACACTGACCTGTACGGCATGGGCAGTGAACAGGTGGCCCAGGTCCTCAGGCAGTGTGGGAACAGGGTGAAGCTGGTGGTCACCAGGGGTCCTGTGGATGAGACCCCCTCCGTCTCAGCTATCATGCCTGTGGTGCTGCCTACTGTCAATGAACACCAGGTGAGAGGGCGCTCTAAATTACCACTTTGACAGAAATGTGATATATATTCTAAAAATGAGGTAATGTAATTACATTAGTATTGGAGCTACAAGAAAGTAGTCTCTCTATAGAAAATCATCAAGATAATAATTGATTACCGTTTACAACACACACTCTGAGTTATACACCTTTATCAAGACACTTCAGATCTGAATTTCAGCTCTTTCTTCTCTAATTTTATCCTCTTATAGTCTTGACAGGCCAGGATGAATGGAATTGAAGAAGATAGCAGGTTGACTCACCTGTGACTCACACTTTGGAGAGCACATATAGCTGTATGTTTTCAGAAACAGCACTTACAAACAACAATTCTGTGGTTATTTTCGACACTCAGCCCCGTTTAGGCATGAATGAATTTATGTGACTCATGAATGACGAACACATCCTGTTGATTGTGCAAATTAGCTGTGTTGCTGCCTGGTTTAGAGTGCTCATTATCGATAGTGAAAAATGTATCTTGGTGACCATATTAAGTGCCAATACTTGCCTTTCTGCTGTTGTCAAAAGAATAATCCTTTACTTGTCTTTGGAAAATGTTTACCTGTGATTTGCATTAATCTGTTCACAGGACTATGAGGAAGAGGATGCTGAAGCATTTGATGTGAGCCTTACCAAGAACGCCCAGGGACTGGGAATCACTATTGCTGGCTATGTTGGAGACAAGAATTCAGGTGAGGAGTGGCAGAAGAGAAGAACATTTAAATGTGTGTGTGTGTGTGTGTGTGTGTGTGTGTGTGTGTGTGTCATATTTGTGTTTGACCTTTAAGCTGCCATGAATCATATTTTCCTAGCCTGTAAACCATGAATCAAATATGTAAATTGAAGGGATGAACCCAGTGTTATCGACTAGCTCTAGTATTTTAGCATCTTGTAGCTAATTGTTTTGGTTTTTAGGCCAACAGACTCGACCCTCATGAACCCCATTGATAAAAGCATTTGTGTGCTACCTGTTCAACACCGAATGACAAAGTTAACTTGCGGCACTCAACATCTAAACTGTTCTGTACATTTCCTCACATTCTGTATATAATTTTAGTCAATGTTTGAATGTTTTGAACAAAAATTCTTCCATATTGCACCTTTAAATTTAACTGAATATTGAATTACCTGTGAGAAAAAGTACTCCCCATTCTTTATGAAGTGCACTGGGTTCATCCCATCATTGTTTATGACATTTGTAATATGAAACATGCCGACTAACACAGAATTTTAACATCAAACTGAAACATCTGTTGCTCTTCTCCTCGGGTCTTATGATTCATATGTTCCTTATCTCTTTTTTTCCTCCACTTTTCACTGACTCCTCAGAGCCCTCTGGCATTTTTGTTAAGAGCATAACAAAAGACAGTGCTGTAGATCAAGATGGCCGTATTCATGTTGGAGACCAGATAATAGCTGTAAGTACCCAAATTATGCTCTTTCTCGCTGTAACTGTTTTCTCAGTCTTCAGTGGCACGAGGTAAAATATGCAGCGAATGTTTTATATAATCTGTTCTAATGATCGCATTTACTCATTTAGTCAATGGAGGGAAATTATCATGAATAATGAATAATTCACAATTAACTGATAGTTCATGGAGTTTTTAGCTTCATCACTGCAGGACATTAACACCGACGTAAAGCTGTGTGTAATTTCGTGCATCATTTGAAAAGGTTTTCTGGAAAAAAATCAGCCCCTGAAAGATTTTGGAAAATAGACACAAGATATTTAAAGTGTTTGGTGCAAGAATGGAAATATCTATTTCCTCTGTGAAGCCTGCTAGTTCTCATTATAAACATTCTTTGTGTTGGTCCTTGAATCTGAAGGAAATTGGTCTGGAAATTCATCAAAAAGTCCCGAAACATTAGTTAATGCTGCCATCTGTTTTCTAAGGTCCTCACAAACTCTTGTTTTGTTCTGGTGTGTGTGTGTGTGTTAGCTTGTGTGTGCCTGATTGAGCTTAAGTGTAAATGATGATGTGCTTTGGGACCCAACTGAAGAGCTTAATAAAAACACTTAATTGACTGAGTTCTTAAAAATTAAGCAGTGTTTCCCTGTCCGAAGTGATCCAAACAAATAAAGTCAGTGCTTAAAATATATTGTAATACTCAGGTGCAGCACTCTGTTTCTATGCCTGCTTGATTTGTGAATCACTTTGAATGATCTTATCTAATTTCCCCTCTGTCAAACAAGTATACAGATGGCAATTCAGCACACAGCGTCCCTTGTTTAATCCATGGGCTCACAAATGATCGCCCTCTGCAGGTCGATGGTGTTAACATCCGGGGATCCACCAATCAACAGGCAGTGGAGGTGCTCAGACACACAGGCCAGACAGTCCACCTTAAGCTGATCCGGCGGGGCTTCAGGCCTGAAGAGATCCCCCCCGCCGTGGCCCCCAGCGTCACCGTCCTGCCCCCTTACACCACCATCCCCACCACCACCACCGTCATGAGGGAGCTAGAGTTGGAAAGGATGGCTGAGGAGGCTGCTCAAGGTAGGAGGGATGAAGTGAGAGGAATTTAATGAGGATGAGGCAAAAACACATTCCTTGTTACTGTCAAGAAAGGTGTCATTTGATGTGTAAATGTGACTCAGACAGGAGTTTTCATAATGCAGCGACAAGTGACTCCAAATGGAAATGTAGCCGTTATTAATATATTTATTATACAGAACAAGAACTTTATCCAGCTGCATAAGAAAAATATATAAAAGATATATATAAATAACTCCAGTTCTACTCAGATACAGTCCAAATGTGGACATCATGATACACTGAGGATGAGAAACATGGCCCTCTATTACATATCTAGCAGGTGTATTCTGCTAGAGAAGGATTTATTATGTTCCATTTTTTACACGTTACACTCGTCTGAATTTTGAACAATTAATTACTTTTTTTTTTTTGCTTGTTAAAAAATATCAAGTACGCCCACTTTGCTGGCCATCTTTCCCTAATAAGAGAGGAAATGCACTCATTATTAATAATCACTGACAAAGGCCACAAAATATTTTCTCAGACATGTAAATGACGTTTTCGCACAATTCCTGTAAAGCACTACCCTTTTTGTTGATTATTATATTGCACTGCTTGAATAATGCAATGCCTGGACTGACCCAACCACCACACTTCTGTGGAAATTACTCAAAGCTTCCCATCATGTTGTTTAGACGCTGGATTACATCTGATTACATTTGACATCCACACAACTAAGAAGCTGACAGCTGAGTTACAGCTGAGGCCTTCATGCATGTGCTTGTACCTGTGACGTGCTTTATGTTTTTAAATAACTGTTGTCATTTTTATTATTCAAAATCATAAATGACACCACATCAAACAAAGTAAACTGAGAGCAGGCAGGAAGATTCTTGTCTCCAGCTGTACTGACAGGACCTCCGGGCTATCGCAGAAGCAAGAAAAAGCAACTTGCTTGAGTTGTCAATAGTGATAGATGGAGCTTGAAAGTGATTCGATTTGGCAGCGGGAAGTTATAGCCCAGAAACCTGCAGAAGAGAAGTAGCAGTAGGCAGGCAGAGGAGGCCAGTTTTCTTCTTGGCTGCTCTAAAATCTGTCAGAAACCAAACAATTACAGATAATAAATGAAGAGGAAGGAGTCCACATCCATGTGATGTGCACCATTAGTCGATTAAATGTTGCTTGCCTTCCTTGCTCGTCGGCACCAGAAATACCAGTTATTCACTAATGACATAATTAGAACTTAAGTGTTAAAACGTTTTAGAAGAAGACTGCAAAAGAACATAGGTCAACAGTTGTGTCTAAGATGTTAAACAGCCATGACTGTAGCTGCTGTTACACTGTTAGCTCAGTTAGCCCTGCAGCTGACTACTGCTGGAGTGTTGGTGTTTAGCTCAGGAGCTTTGGACCACTGGGAGACAGAGGTTTCTTGGACACGGGGCTAGCTGGTTAGCATGCACAACTTCAGTAGATATCTCTCTTACATCTCTCTTTATCTCTCTTATCTCTTAGTTAGATTAGATTAAATGAGTACATATTTCCCCTTTAACCTTATTGATTAAATTGTGCTTGCTTTTTTAAAGTTTGTTCTTCCTTTACTTTACACTGCTCCAGTTAAGTTGTACAAAGTTGTAATTGGTTATTTAATGGCTGGGACTATAGAAAGACATTTAACTACTCACTTAAATAGTTGTCAAGTCAGTGTTAGGCTTTGTTGAGTTCCTTTTCAGCATACCACACCAGCTAGTATTAGTTTTATGTTAGCACTTAAAAGTTGTGGTTTTACAGTGTAGGCCATGGCTTGCTTGGGTGCGGGGGTAGTAATTTCATGGGTGACTAGTTTGGTAGCCCTGTGGAACTCCAAAAACATTAATGAAGTTGTAAAAAGAAAAGTACTGGGTTCATTAAGCAGATATTTAAAGTCAAGACAGACCAATTGGGAAATGAGATAGGTCCCTCTTCTAAAGTGAAAGTGTATGTTACCACTATTTGAAGGAAATGAGCAGTAGAGCATCACATAAGAAGACACTTTCCCAAATAAATTCAGCATGTTTATTTGTGTATTTGGCATGTAGAGGAGACTAGATGACTTTTTCCAGTGGCTGTCGTGTGTCTGTGCCGCTGCCTGCTTCCGTCCGTCCGTCTCACTGCGCGTCTCATTGTGTGTTTACAGTCACCACAGATGAAAAGCCGCTCCAGACAAAGAGTGAAGGATCTGATGTCAGCCCAGCCACGGATCAGCTCACAGAAGACAAACATGGTAGGAGGCTAGGATTCCTCTTTAAGCACGCCAGCAGAGATACTGGGCGTACATCTGACAGATAAGGGTCATTGTTGTCAGGACCACACAGACCGGCACAACACTCTGTGAGGGCAGACTGATGGCTGCTGTTGGTAGCTTCACAGATAGTGCAGTAGTTTTAAAATGTTTTTTTTTTCTTCAAACATTAGAAACTTGCAGATTGTCAGAAATGTACGTTGCGTTGCTGGCTGTGAATGATTTAAATCCTCTTTTATGTTGCTTGGTATATTGACACGAGTGCTTTGTAATGTGTTTTTCAAGCGATGAAGCTGACGCCCTTTGAAGAGGAAGAACTAATGAAGAAGTGGCAAGAAATTCTGGGTCCGAGTAATGAAGTTGTAGTAAGTTTCTTTTTCAAAGGGAATTCCTTTCTCTCATGCATCACATTATTCTCAGCAGGACCTGGTTCCTGGGTATTTGCTTTATAATGATAAGCAGCTCAAAATTGGTATCTTTGAGTGAAGAATAACGTGAGTCATCGAACAAAAGAGAGCGTTCGCTGTAATAATCTCTCGTCGTGGCCATACATTCCACATAATTCCTGAGATGTGAGTCCTTGTTTCCATGGCAGGTGGCTCAGGTGGAGAAGTTCAGCGAGAACAGTGGCCTGGGCATCAGTCTGGAAGCCAACAGTGGGCATCATTACATCCGCTCTGTTCTGCCTGAGGGACCTGTGGGTCGCTGTAGCAAGCTGTTCAGTGGAGATGAACTGCTAGAGGTATGTGCTCGCGATTTAATTAGCCACAGCGTTGTGTGTTTGATTTCCTATCTTGCCATTAATACGTGCAGAGGTTCAACATCCTACATGTATTATTATTTTTTCATGGGGTGGTCATGTACAAGCTGTTTTGATATACTTTATATACATAAATGTGCATAGATTGTCCATCATAGTGCCTCAGTGATTAGCCACAAAGCAAAAACAGTATGTTAGGTGTCAGGACGTTGAATTTCAGCCACCAGAACCGATTGAATTTAAGTATAACACCGTGTCCTAACTACATGTCAGCGTCCAACAAACCCGCCCAACTCTGCGGTCCCAGTTTCAGCTTTTCTCAGTTCGTTTGGTACACGTTCCAAAACTTTGCTGTTCCGCAGAATAACTCTTAAAGCCCACTGTACCTGCCAAACACTGAAATGGCAATCAGACAAAGTTAACAGCTAGTGGGTGTACATGGTGGAACATTTAGCAGGTAATGAGCCAGGTATTTCCCTCAGGAGTTAGTGGACACCGCACCAGAGCTAAAGGGAGAGGGAATATTGGACTTTTCAGGTGGCCAGAGACACGACTCAAGCTAAAAACTATGTGCTAACACATTTGTCACCACAACGTTGTTACATGAAAATATGTCAGTATTGAGTTTACAACTTGTTGGACAAATGGACGATTGAGAAATCAGGTTAGCGCTGCTTTAACATTTTCTGTCACAGGTCAATGGTATATCCCTGATCGGTGAGACCCACAAGGAGGTAGTCAGAATCTTGAAGGAGCTTCCGCTGTGTGTATACATGACATGCTGTCGGCCCGCCCCTCACCTGCAGACTGACATGGACGCAGTTCAACCAGAGGCGGAGGCTTTGGTCACAGCACCTGAATTAAAGGTACTGCGTTTGCATTGCTATACATTAGAATATTCAGATTATAGCTAGATGATTTTTAGTTATACGATGTACGTTTTTCTCGAATGTATCTTCTCCATCTTTAGGTTAAAAACAGCCGGGCAGGTTCACGTACAGAGCATTGCAGCAGATGATGCATATAAGTACAGTCAGACTCCCTCCATCTCTTTGACATGCAGTAATGAATCATGAAAATGTTTCCCCGCCCCTGCATATAAGCAAGGGAATATGATTGGAGAGCAATACTCTTTAGTTCCTCCTCCTCCTTTATAGCCCATCAACCGTTATTAGCTTAGCCCGGGCTGTCAATCGCTCCATTGGCTTTCCACGTTGCCAACCATGATGGATTAAGACTTAGCGATAAGCAGGGGAGTCGGAAAGTTTATTAAGACCAATTCTGGTAATACCTCAGCGGCAGTAGCCAACAACATTTGCTCAAGATATGAGACATCAAAAGCAGCTTCCCTTTGGGGGAAAGGGATTTCATCTCTCCAGCTTTATCTATGATAATGTAATAAGGCCCCAGCATCCCAAAGATTTTCCCCTTTTATCCGCTGCCAGAAACCTGAGCCAGAAACACAACTGGAGGGAAGCAGCCTCTGGGTTGGGAGGCATACTGTTACACAGAGATTTTGGGTTTTTCCTCCTCAGAAACAAATAGACCTGAGCGGCGAACTGGTTGCTGAAGACTCAGAGGTGAACGCAGCAACAGCGACACAGGATAATGTGACAGAGGAGGCGATAGGATCTCCCTTGGCGATGTGGGAGCTGGAGATCCAGAATATCGAGCTTGAAAAGGGAGAAGGGGGATTGGGATTCAGCATTCTGGACTACCAGGTGGGAGATCTTCCTCCGACTTTATGATGAATTAGACAACTGTTTTTATTATTATTTAAAGTAATGCATTTGTACTGTTTTACGTGTTGTTACAGTTTATTGTTTCTATCATAAACTTATGAGGCAGTGAGTTATAAGCGATACTTAACATTCATAGTTCAAATCTGATAACCTTTTTGACATATTGTTTTTTTTTTTCCATCTGCATTTTATATCATTTCCACAAAAATTATGCCTTTTGATTTTTATATAAGTCTGAGTTTACCTGCTGATCTCTTCTCACTGAACTTTACTGGACCGCCTCCGCCATAGGACCCACTGGACCCTGCCAAGACCGTGATTGTGATCCGCTCTCTGGTCCCCAATGGTGTAGCGGAGCAGGATGGCAGGCTGCTGCCAGGAGACCGACTCATGTACGTTAACGCCACCAACCTGGAGAACGCCAGCCTGGAGGACGCCGTCCAGGCCTTGAAGGGGGCCGTGCTCGGCAAGGTCCAGATAGGAGTAGCCAAACCTCTGCCTGTAAGCATGAGAATTAGTATTCTTGCTTTCTTTCTGTGCCTTGAACCTGTGAATGTTAAAGGTAGATTCTGAATTGCGCGGGGGTTAGGTCTACTAAGCGTTTTATACGTACTGCTTTGAAAATTTGTTCAGCATGTCAGGCATTTGTCACCACATGCGTGTGAGGTTGTGAGTCAGCCGATCTTTGTGTCATGCATCTCAGTTTCCATTCATGAGGGTTCAGCTTACGAGGGCTTGAATTTTTCATGCGGGACAAAGAGTGGAGGTAGGCTGGATGGTTTAGCATTCCACCCAATGTTCTTTCAGAGGAGGCGACCTGCCTAAAATGCTCCGTGCCCTTTGTTTCATATTATTATGTAATTGAATTTTCCACAAGCGCAGAGCCCTTTGAACATTTAAACACATCAGGGCACCTGTCAAAATATTGGGTCCATCCATGGGTTCATCGCTTCAGGCACCTGTACTCTTTGTACTGGACATTTCTCTCTGCAAAACTGCCCGCATTCTTTCGGCTTTAGAGATGCTTTTCTCTTGTATTGAGTCTGCTGTTGGATTACACAGTGAGACCTCTGGGCTGCCGAGGTTAGCTGGATTACAGAGCTGTAGGAAGCCTCTGTGGAGTTATCCGTCTCTCCTGCAGGACGAGAAGTGTTCTTCTGAGGGGTATTTTGTTGTATTGCTTCTCAAAATTGAGTCTGACAAGTGTAATCCTCCAATATGCCTTCATGCTTTTCTAAGACCTGCCTCGGCTGCATGCTACACAAAATCGATAGCAGGAGCTCTGACTAAAGAATAAACGTGTGAAATGTGAGAGAGGTTTTCTGTTAATTCCCTAAAAAGTAATGAATCTGCCTTTTTGAGAAATTTCTCTGCTTGAACGCTTTTGCACCAAGATCAATATTTAACTCTAGAATAGTACCTTAAAGAGTCTCAATAACTCCTAACATCTTTCCCCATCCCGTACTAATTTATTTGTACTTGATTTGGTCACAAACAATAAATCAAGAAAAGAAATTCACATAAAGCTGGAGACACTGAAAGAATTTCTCCACTTTCCTAGGGAATATGTGGATATTCCCACTCTCCACACCCATATGGTGAGCAGGAAATAACTCCATCATCCACCATCCATTCATTTGACTTCAACAGTATTTTGGTTGAAGAAGGCGAGGAAGAAGGACTGACCGAGGGCATCGTTTACCGAGCAGAGCCTGCATTGGTCAGTTAGCTTTTGGAAAAAAACTGAAAAATCAACCAGAACATCCTGAAAAAAGGAAATCAAATTGTACATTAGATGTTATATTTTGCTCCTGTCTAATTTTTACCAACAGAGGTCTGTTGTTTGTAATCATGCAGCAGTTATATATGAGCAGTATAAATAGACGCAATTAATTATTCTTGTTATATCTGCAGTACGGACACCCTGAGAGGAAAGTGACACAAGCGTGTGTCTTTGTAATACTCATTTGGGCCAAACAAGGCTAAAATGCTAAATAGTGTTTAGACATTTTCTCATTTCCCTCTCACGGCTTCCGTACAGCAGTGTTTTGTAGTTAGTGACACTAGGGTCATAGAATATCTTTGTAAATTCAACTATCTGTCAGTGGATAGGACCAGATTGCTCAACAATAAAGGCACGCTTCATGTCCCGGTTGGTTATACTACTTCCATTCATTATCACAGATTGACACCAGCGAAGCAGACCTGTCTGATGAGAAGGTGTTAGATCACACTTACTCTGGGATGGAGGACGACACTTTCCAGGCGTCCATGATTGCTCTTCATGGAAGCACCTGCAGCACCGACCTGGATTACCTGCACTCATCTACGCCCAAGGTAAGCTACCATTTTCATTATATGGCAAGAATCAGAACCAGAAATGACTCCCTCATTTCATTTAATGTTAGTGCAACACTAACTGCCCTTTGTCAGAACCAGCTGTACAGCATGTAGTCATTATTCTTTGTCTTTTGTTATCGAGAGCCCAAATGTCATGAGAAATGTTTGTTATTCTTTGTCGAGGCAGTAACATTACTGACTTATGTGAAGATTGTAGCTGCGGCTGCTGTTGTTGCTCAGGGTGCCTCAAGAACAGCAATTCCCCAAATGGATATTAAATTATAAGGAAAATAAACAAAGAAGAGCAAGGGGCACTCAGGCTGTTTTCTGAGGGGTATGTGTGTGCTTCCAGTTTCCCCAGAGGTCACAGCTGACCTCATTTGTTGGGCCTTCCTAAGAAACTCGTGTTATAATAGGCAGCCGAGAGGGACAGACATGCGCCCGTTTAACTTGGGGGCCTTCCTAGTGAGGGATTTCACAAAACAGATTTCAAATGTTTGTTTGAGGTCAGACAGCTCGTTCTTTTCATGATGATGAACACGTTTCCCCCCAAAGGTTAGAAAGAGGCAACAAGTGTGCTGATGAATCTCAGATCTGCTTTAGTGACAGTAAATGCTGGAGCAGTATCTGAATGGTGTTTTTTAAGGAGTATGGTGGTGATGGTTTAGTCTTTCTGCTCCACACCACAACACAAAGGTCAACTGGGTGTTGAGTCCACCAAGACAACCTTCCAAGTCACTGTCAGTGAAGCAGTGACTGCAGTCGTGCCCTTTTGAAGTAATGTGACCAATTAGATGAATTCACCAGACCGAACCAGGCCAACATTATCATTTATTGCTATGAAATAGACACACTTTCAAAGTTTCCTTCATGGCATCTTGAGCTTAATTCTGCCATGGCCTGGAGCGTGACAGTTAAAGTTTAATATTTGATATTTGCTTTTATGACGATGGTTTAATGTCATGTGAAATACATTTTAACAGACGCCAGGGGAGTGTTTTGGAAAACTGTCACATTCTGCCCTCATTTCTGTGTAAAAAAAAAAAGAAAACCTTGTGTTTGTATCGTCTACCTCTCTCATAATCTCTGCACGCCATAAAAATTGCTTATTATAACTGTCTAATGGTGTGAATTTACTATATACATACAAAAATATATGACAAACTATGACTTTTTGTGGCGTAGTGTAGGTACCCTGCCCTCCTTTGTAAAGAAACCATATTTGTTACCTTATTAAGATGAAACCTCTTTTTCTTTTCTTTACTCCTCTACTCATGTCTGCTTCCTGAGTCCCACTTGTACCACATATTTGCATATTTCAACTTTTTTTTACTAAAGATTTAGACTTCTGTTCTGGCTCCCAGAGGGAGATTCATCACTACTCAGTCTGGTTCTAATAAAGTCTTAAATGCTGTTATAATAAAACTATATTTTGCGCATGGCAAGCTCAAGATCACCAGTAATTCTTGCTGTCCTCTATTGGCCACTGATGGCTTTTCTATGGCTCATTACAAGGAGGGCAGGATGGCGACAGAGCAAGATGAATCCCCCCGTTGGGCAATTGTCTCACTAACAGAGTGGAACGTTCATCCGGCTGCTGTGCTTTGTTTTACCGCAGCTGACAGCTCGCCTGGACTTGCTGGAGGAACATCCCCACTTTGCGACACCGTCCGGCCTCGCTGACAACACTGAGGCGTTCTCTCCGGAGAAACCTTTCACTCCTCCGAGTTTTAGAGGTCACGTCCCGGATTTTAATGCCATACTGAGCAGTTCTGATCAGTACCTGGCAGAGCAGGCGACCAACGAGGAACCAGTGGAGAGCTCAAACTCATACAGCCCGTTTGCAGAATTAGGCACCCGATCAAATATCCCAGAGGAACCTGTGGAGTCTCTCCACTATCAGAAGGAGCCGCCCTTGTCTTTTGGAGATATTGGAGACATAAAGATTTTGTTGAAGGTAAAATAAGCAAGCTACTAACAAACCATTGAGCATTCAACATATTATTAATCTGTGGAAGTATAAAAATGAGCGATGAGTACGAGTGACTGGCATATGGTGAACAACATCAAGGTGAATCATAACAACTAGAAAATAATCATCCTTGATCTTCTTCTAGAATTTCTGAAGGTAACTTCTAACCTCTCTCCTTTCTGTTTCACGGCTTCAGTTCAAGTTTAAAGCATATTTGTCTTGAATTCATTCCCGCAGCCCATTCACTGCGCCCACTTTTTCTCGAGAGCCCACTGCTTTGTTTGGAGTCCTGCCTTGTATTTTCATTTACTGTCACAAATAACTGTGTTGAATTATCGCCCTGAAGGACGAGGACGATGGTGTGAAAGAATCCGCGGAAGACAGCGACAAGGAAGCGCTGACCTCAGGGAGCAATTTTGAAAGGACTATCACAGTTGTCAAGGGCAACTCCAGCCTCGGTTTGTGTTAATTTCTTAACGTTCTTTTATTTTGTTTTTTATTTATTTATTCATTTTCGCCATAGCCTTCACAGAAGTGTAAATGAGTTTGCGGTACTGAAAGGCGTGTTGGCCTTTCCCTTCTGTGTCATGTTTTATGAATGCCAGATTTGAAGTGAAATGATAGAAAAGATTTTTTTGGCTGTTTTCCAGTTTGAAAGGGTAATTTCTCATTGCTATACCGGCTATTTGCATTTCAAAACCTGCCCGTGGGACTACAGCTGAGCTCAGAGAATACCAAGTTTTAACTTCTGAAACAAATAGGTGTTATGAATTGTAATCCTCGGTGCCACACTGAAAATGAAACTACCTCATTTTGCTTTTTTAGGACCCTTTGAAGGGTTCTACTTCCTGTGTGATTCAGAAATTCCGCTAAATACGTTTGGGACGAACATACTGATGTGATTTTTATGATCTTTGCAAAAGAACCCATGAACACTGAGCTGTAAGAGAGTTTGAGCGTTTTAGATTTATCTTCTGTGAATATATTATGCCACACTCTGAAGTCATTCTCCTGAGAATGAAGCGAACACCAAACCTGTGAATACTGTGAGCGTTTGCTTTTCTGAACTGATTTATTTAAGGATGAATTTGTCGGTGAAACTATGTAGTTCTGTCGCATTTTATTTAAAACAGAGTCGGTCTCTTGATTGGGATTTAGGTTTTGTTCTTTAAGTTTTAAGTCATCAGCGATTGCCCTTAGATGTAAAAGGTTATTAATTCAATTCAAAACCCCCAATTAGTGTGTTTTAAGTGTTTCTTATAATCTGCCTCAAAGGGATGACAGTGAGCGCCATGAAAGATGGTCTGGGAATGCTGATCCGCAGTATAATCCACGGCGGGTCGATTAGCCGTGATGGACGTCTCGGTGTCGGTGATCTCATCCTGGCCATCAACGGGGAGCCCACTGCCAACCTGACGAACGCTCAGGCTCGGGCCATGCTTAGAAGACACTCGCTCATTGGACCGGACCTGGGGTAAGATGCTATGATTGGACAGCAATAACCTGAAGCTGGTCGTATTAGGAGTGAGAATCTCAAGGCAGCTCATGACTTGATTTGAATTCGGAGGCGACGATGGCCTAAATCTTGTATTTCTACTTTTCTCACTGTGTGATTACTTTCAACTAGCATATTTGTAATGATCAGTAATTAAAATAAATTATTCTACTTTCATTATCTTTGTTCACACTCAGCCATCCTCACCGAAACTCAAGAGGCAGTTTTTTAATTGTGTCACTGATCCTTTAACTCAGCTGGTCAGACTTCACGTGTATTGTTTTGTGTTTCAGGTCTTATTTTGTTTAAGACTTTCCTCCTCACAGTGCAGTTGTTTAACACACATTCCATTAACTATAATACATTTGAGAAGAATTTAAGTTATTTAGTTGTATAGCTGTGGTTTCGATTCTGTCTTATACAGGCATCATTTGGATTTCTATACCAAGGTCTTTTGGTAGTGTTTGTTGCTTTTAAAAAGAAAAAATTGGTGGTGAGATGTTCAGAATTTCTCAGTGTAACTATGGAAACAAGCTGAGCTGCCTTGTGTTTTTGCAAGTCACGGCCGAGGGGTGTACCACAAGGTCCTACCTCCGTGACATCCGGATTGCTTAAATGTAAACAATGTTTGTTGATGTATTCTATGTGTCAAATATCCGTTTTTAAGCATTTGATATTAGTATTTGTACTTTATTTGTCTATAAACTGGGTTTTGTCAAGAGTTTTGTTTTTATGAGGAGGAGAAGTTGTAATTTAACTAAACCTTCAAAGCTTTTCTAAATCAAATCAAAAGTGGTATTAAGTGATTCTAAAAGCACAATAAGCTTCTGTTATTGCTGCCAAAGTCATGTGTAATTAAAGGAGTCACCGTTCCTTCCACCATTTAAGGGGATAATGGTTGTGGTATTTCACAAGTTCTGCTTGCTGATCTAAATTTGGCAGTTTGTTAGCTTCCGTGCATAAAAGCCAACTCTCCAAATTCTAGATCTGCTTGTGCACCTGAGGACGATCTGTGCCCATTTTATGTGTGAGTATGACTAACTTCCACGCCGGCGGTGTTTTTTCGGCGAGAAGCTGCCACCTCGGTTTTTCCTTCCTCTCCGTTCCCTCCATCTGCTGCCGAGGCTTCATCGCAGTCTGTTTGAGAGCTTTATCCAGACACAGAATTAGAAAGTCAGATTAATTTAGTCGAGTCTCAAACCAATGATGACGGCGAAATATATAAAGCGCTTTTGGAATTTTAATTGGTGGAGATGCTGCTCTTAATATCAGTCAGATGCGTTGATTAACATGTAATTATGCTGTGACATTGCACTCCATTAACCAACAAATTTAAAATTTGCCTGGTGGCAACAAAACTTAAAATGCTGTCAGTACATCTCCTAATACACATGGTGGAATAATATCTGGATAAACCTCGGCTCACTGCATCACTTACTGACTGTACTAACACTCGCTGCTGCAACTTCTTTCTTTTAATCAACATTTTCAATTATCACCTGGATTCTCATCACCTTTACGTCCTTCTAACTCACTGTTTCACATGAATTCGTTGGTATTGAAGCACCGTCATGTCTCTCACTGCATGTTGTGATGTCCTTGATGATCCCAGTCATCCATTTCATTGTTTTACAGGGATTCTTTCTCTCTCTTTGTGCATGTGTGTAAACCAAATCAACCCATCTGTTGAGGATCTGTCAGCTCCACTCGAATGTGTTATTGTGCCCTTCAGAAACAACTTCACTCTGAATGGTTTGGAAATGGGGCTTTAAGTGGGTGTCAGCGAGCCTTTGGTTCATTTCTCAACATGAATTAGTAACCAGCTCATGAATTCAATGATTGATACGGCCTTCATAAATTTGTCACATGTTCATCACAACGTAGCTGATAGAAGATGTGATTTGCTCAGACATTTATGGAGGCAAACATCTGTTTTGATCAATCAGACGTGAAGGGCCTATATTGAAAAACAGCATCTGACCTTGGCCTCGAAAATGCATTTAAGATATTACAGCTCAGTGTTGTCTTGTGCTTACTCACAGGTGTGTTTGCTGGATAAGAAAACATGCTTTGAATTTTAAAAAGCAGATTTAAAAGAAGTTATTTTTTTAATGAAAAGTGAGGACTTTCAAACCCATTTGCACCTAAACGCCAGCTCCTCTCTGTTTTTTGGTAAATGATCTTGCGAGTTCATAGCGAGCAGCAACATAATTACCACTGAGGTGGGAAATTGAGTTTCTAAAAATAAGGAATGCCAAATTGTTTGCTTCAAGAAGTGTTTGACTCATTTGTGTGTGTGTGTGTGTTTAGCATTACATATGTTCCAGCAGAGTATCTGGAGGAGTACAAGTCCAGCTTAGAGCAGACTAAAGATGATGTCTTCCCAGAGACGGATCCAGTCCCAGTCCCCATCGCAGTCCCAGTCCTAAAGTAAGTCCTCGCATTCTGCCACTTACTAATTACTTACTGACAAGTGATTGCCCTGTTCAGGTTCCTTGTAAACAAAATAATTATGTTTGTGACGTCTTGCAAACATGTATTTTCTCTCAGAAAACACCACAAAGCTGTGGTTGTGGATTTTGCTGTGCTTCTTGTGTCCACATACATTTTGTGCCCACCAGCATTTTTCTCCCCTAGTTGTTCCCAATAAGTCGACAGTGTATGTGGCAGCAAGTGGCTGCCTGGAGAAAAAGCTCAGAGCCCTTCCAGTTGAAAATATATGAACTTCTCAGAAAGGCGGGAGGCGGGACTCGTTATCCGTCACCCTGGTAACCAGTAAATGAGAGGAGAATCTTGCATTATCTCTCCTGACTCCTCTTGCACTCAGCTTCTTGTTAGCTGTGCAGTCAGCCCTCTGTTAACACAGCATTAAGTTACCCAGCCAATGTCAGCTGAAACCTACATGCATCCTTTTTTTCTACCTAATCCTACCATTGCTTTTCTGAGAGAGAAACATGCTAGATGAACATAAAGTGAGGCCCAATTTCTATCAAACACTTTTCTTCCATTTTTATCTATTTAGAGATATTCCTAACCTGCCTGAACGGGAAGATGGAGAGGGAGAGGAGAGTGCCACTTACAACAACTGGAACCAGCCCAGGAAGTGAGTTCACCTTGTATCTGTGCTTCCAATCTAATTTTGTGAATGTGTCCATGACAGACATGGTTTGAAAAACGTACATGTTCTGTCCAGCATGCAATAAAAGTTATAAGAGACTTAAAGTATCAGATCGGGAACAGAACCACAGCTCTGAGGTGAAACATGCTGATGTCGGTGCCTTCCTCAGAGTGGAGCTCTTCCGAGCGGCGGGCAAGTCGCTGGGTATCAGCATCGTCGGGGGTCGAGGGATGGGCAGCCGGCTGAGCAATGGAGAGGTGATGAGGGGCATTTTCATCAAGCACATCTTGGAGGACAGTCCTGCCGGACAGAACGGGACCCTGAAGACTGGAGACAGGATCGTAGAGGTGAAGGAACACGTCAGATTACAGAAATGTTTTTGTGCAGGATGTTAGTTCATCAGAAGAAAAATAACTTCATCCAGTTTATTAAGAGAGTCTGAAACCCTGAAAGATTTCAGATGCCTGACAGTCTTTCCCCTGATATCTCCCTGACAGGTGGATGGAGTAGACCTGAGAGATGCGAGTCACGAGGAGGCTGTCGAGGCCATACGCAGAGCAGGCAACCCTGTCTCCTTCTTAGTCCAGAGTATTATCCACAGGCCCAGGGTAAGTCTGTATTACTGTCAAACCAATTGCTAGTAAATACCTTATCATCTAAAGGTCACAATTTCCTCACTCTGTGCCTTTTTTCACCTCAAGTAAAAGTTTAATGTATCTGCACAGGCCATTCAGGGCACTTTCAAACATTAAACTGTACGATATGCAGACCCCGTACTATCCGGTTTGCCTTTTAATATTGAAAGAAAGTCATTTTGAAATCTTTCATGAGAAACGTCAAACAAACTAGCGTGGCATATTAAATATATTAGCAAGTTTTAACCTCTAAGCGCGACACTCATTGAAAATCACTGTATCGACAACATCGTTTGTTGTTTGAAAGTGCCCTCAGGCTTTTAAAGCATGACTAAGTAGTTTCCTGCTGGGGCTGCTCCTGGCTCGGCTCCAGTGTTAGATCTCTCATAGTCAATGACTTTTCATGCATTGTTATCTGTGAGATATTCCCACGTGCTTTCCTGAACATTGTGGTTACTCATTAAGCCTCGTAGCAACTCATAATGTGATGTAGCACAAGCGGGGGAAGGACACGATGAGGGGCATGAAGTCATGTTATCGGAGCATCTTACTCAAATGTGATGACTCTAGAAAATATCCTGGCATATAATAGATTATAATTCAATATTTTTATAACCACATATTGTCTCAGTCACATCAAAACGTCTAAAATCCATTGTATGCTAAACGCCCAGCACCAGACAGACAAAGTTAGCAATTAGCAGCTAGTAGCTTAGCTTTAGCCAGGAGTGGATGAAGACACATAACAGAGGTCGACTGAGAGACCCCTAGCAACAGAAATGACATACTTTGCATTGAAGCTAACCATCTGCTGCTGGCTGTAGCTTCACATATAGCATGCAGACTAATTAGTAATATTTTTCCAAAATGTCCAAAAAAGCTTCAGTCCCCGTGTTTGTTTAACTTCATTTTTAACCTCAGTTGCTGCATTATGAGTTGCCTCAAACCTGCATCTCTATTCCTCCGCACTGCTCTCCCAGCCTGAGTCAATATATAGACCAGCTCCATCACCTGGCGTACAGACACACACCACCGCTTTCACATGCATGACACATCCCACCTGTCAGGTAATCTGTCTTTCCCTTTTTGTCTCTCTCATTTCTATTGCATCAGCTATCCATCACGGTTAATCTCGGTTGCATTATCTCTCCTGACTCCTCTTTCTCTCTGCCTCTCACACTGTTTGCTGAGTCTTTCTTCTTAACTGCGTCTTTGACTTTGACATACACATAATGTGCGTATTGACGGAAATGAAGACAAACTGGAATTGGAGATTTCTGTCTGGGAGAAAAAAAAAGCACTGGGGGTTTATTTTGATATCCAGACATCTCGGTCTGTTTTCCAGAACCGTAACAATGACACGACCCACAATGATGTTTTTAATCAAAAGGTTCAGTGAACGGTTGATATCCATTTTGTCACCAGCACTGCCGAGTATTTTAGAAAACGCCTCTGCTGAAGGTGTGCTACGCTGACATTCAATGCACATCTCGACTAGACTCTTAATGTAATTTAACCGTGGGGTTATTGAAATGTCTTTGCTGTATCTAATAAAAGAACTCATCAAATAAACAATAGAAACGCAAATAAGGAAATCATTCGTGCCTCCGTGGCTGCACAGCTGTCAACATACACTCCAGACTGCTTCCACCCAGCAGACTGGAACAGGTAAACATTTAGAAAGAAGACATATTTTCAATTCACTATAAAATCCCTGACGTTGAGTCGCAGGCAGCTCCACCAGAATTCTAACAATGGACTGAATAGTTTCAAAAATATTATTCTGATTGGCTGATATATTTCTGGGGGCTCTAGGCAGGTCAGTTATGCCGTTTTTAAAATGCAGCCACCTAGAGAGTATAATAGCACATCCTTGCTGTTTCCCTTTAAGTTTCAAATCCTTCTCTTGTAAGCGGTGAATAATCTCCAGCTAGCCTGGAGGAATCTTTGAAACATTTTGTTAAAATATTTCAGAGAAAGAGGCTTAGCTCTGATTTTTTTTCTCTCTCGTTTTTGATGTAGAGGAACCGGCTGTCCTAAAGGAAGCAGTTTGCTTTAATGGTTCCTCATTTGAATAAAACCTGAGGTGCGTCTGTCCTCCAGACACAGTCCCCCCTCCTTCTTTTTCTCTCTCCCAGACGGCCTCCGATTCAATTTTGTCAGAAAGGCTCAGCCGTCATATTAAATATTCGTCATGTTGTCAGCTTGTTGGTCCTGTGTGTTGCTTCTAGAAGCCGCCCCTGCCCTTTCCGCAGCTAAATAGCCACCGCGGGTCAAGCCTCTGCTGCACTAATCAAACCTGCTTAGCGCCTGCCCTCCCTCAGGTTAGAGAAGCCTCCCTGTGTCTTTGTCTGCATGCTCGTGTAGGAGTGTCTTTCACTTGACCCTCTGACTTGTTGAAATTGTGTTAACAGTGACGTGAGTGGAGAAGATGGTGAAAGGAAGTCTGCATGCGTTTGTGTGGAGTGTTGTGTTAAAGATTCAAAATGACCTGGCTTCATTCTGCATGCAGGGTTTTGCCACATGTTATTCAGAGTCAAGAAGGGGCAGTGTGTAAGATGTGGTCTGAACTGAGGTTAAAACGAGAAAAAGAATCAACAAACATCACCGAGATGAAGAAATAACATCGGTGATAGTAAAGACATCTCTGTCGATAGTCCATTGCCTCGTTTCTACTGGGACAGCACAGCACATTAGATAAACTCACAACATGTCAAAAAAGGAAATATTTTCCTTACTGAACAGAAAAATACAACCGTACGCCTTCTGATCTGAACACGAGCTTAACGCATCAGAAAACACACTTCAGATTTACCAAAAAACTCTCGATTTGCTGTAACGCACCTCTTTTGTCTAAGCTGACAAAGACTGACTCTGTAGAGCTAACACTGTAGGGCCACTAGCTCCACGGCTAACGGAGCTAATTAGCTAACAGCAGCAAAGACTCTGCTGATGTGCTCTCTTAATTGATCCAGATACCAAACCTTTATTGTCCTTCGTGGTAAACCTCTATTGTCACACATTTAAATTATTATCCTTAACATACGTGTGTGTGCTGTATGTCTAAATTGAATCTATGCTTTTCCCCTCATCTGTTAGCATGCGTATATCACCATATTTATTTCTCTCCTCCTGTGCCTCTGTCGCTCCAGACGAGAAGTAAAATCATAGCAGAGGCTTTTACTTTAAGTGCATTTTATTTTCCTCCTGTCCCCGGCTTTGAAAGCCCAATTTTCACAATTATCCCTCAAACGTTGTCCCAAGTGCCTCGCTGCCAATGTAAACAAGACAACTTGATGCGACAGTCGGCACTCAACACAGACACTCGCACTGTTATGTGAAAAACTATAAACTGCAATATGTCTTTTTTTTTTTTTTTTTTTTTTAAATGCCAGACTTTCTGGCGAAATGTTTAAGGCTCAATCATTGCAGATAAATGGTCGAGCTTGGATCGGGATGAGGTGGTGGATACCCTCTTCTAGTCTCCACATAAATGTTTTGGCGTGGTTGTGTGTGTGTGTGTGTGTGTGTGTGCCTTTGTTCTTACTCTGGCTTAGCCAAGCTTCAAGTTAATTGAAGAAAACTAATCTTTTCTGTATTTAAGAATGTGGATTTTTCCTCAGTTGCAACATTTCTAAACAGATGGTTTTCCACGATACAGCACATGGTGCATGAGAGCAGCTTTTGCCATTCAGAACGCTTGCGACTTTGTATGAACTTATTAATATTTATGGGATTACTGGATTATGATACACTATCTTGGTGACACTGAGGTGAATATTATGAATTTGTTCTCTCATTTGGGAGTGATTGACCTTCATGTCCGTCTTATTCGAAGCAGTCATCGATAACAGACTCCAGCGAGGAGAGAGCCGCAGCCATGACGAAGGACAACAAGGACAAGGTTGGTGTTTCCAATTACCCTCCGCCACAACTTGTACCAGCGCTTTGTACTTGTTGTCGTCTCGCAGTCAACTTTCAGAAAGTGTTGCTCACCGCAGGAGGCACCAAAGTTTGAAATAAACTGTTTTCAACATGAGATATGTTAGCAAACGCACCACTGGTGTCTGTCTGTCGATAGATGTGTTGTCTTCTAAAGTTGTTGGCCTTTGTCTCTTCTCTGTAGGAGGGTGACAGTCACAGTAGACTTTTCCTCCGCCTCTCCCCAACTAACCCTTTCACTCCTACCCCGTTTAAGGTTTGTGGGTCTCTGTGTTGTGCTTTCCACTTTCCGCTCTGTGTGTGCTCGTACAGATATGTCGATATAAACTGCGATACTCCAACATGCTGTACCTGCACACACTGCACACGTCCTAACATCTCCTTCATCCGTCTGAAATCCTTGGTGTGTTTTTGTGAAATCATGTGTTCGTCTTCTGTTTTTTATCACTAAAAATAACAGAATGGTCGACAAAAGCAAATTTTAGATTTTTGGCCTCGTCTGTTGTTTGTGGATGTGTTTAAAAAGAAATTTGTTGCACTTGATTTTCAGGTAAGTGTTCATATGAATGTCGTATGGGTGATTTGATTTTAAGTAGTAATTTAATGATGTGTAATTACATTAGTCAGTCAGCATTTTTCTGTACCTTAAGGCTGCATTGAAAGAAGGCTGATTGACCTAGTTATGGAACCATAATTATTTCTGAGCCTAAAACTAACGTGTCCCGCTAAAGCAGATGAAGTTGTTAGCGCCAACCAAGCATATGCCTTCTGTTGATCACTTCAGCTCTCATGCGCCTTCCTTTGTCTCCTCACACTTACATCAAGTTGATTCAAGCTTAAACGCACAGATACCGCCTTCGTCTCTCTAATAAACTATTTTCAAACTCCATCTGTGGCGTGACAGCTAGCGAAGCGTGAAGCGGCGAAGGCATCTCCCACCAGCGCTGTCCTCCTCCTGCCAGTGGTGCCCCATGTGGGAGAGACTGATACAGACACGCTGACAGAGATTCCTGGCAGACCTGCTGAGGCGGAGGAGGAGGAGGTGGTGGAGGAGGAGGAGGAGGTGGAGGATGAGTTTGGATACAGCTGGAGTGAGTTCATGTTTCTCTATTTCTACAGGGCGCAATTATATATTCTGTTAGAAACAATAGTGAAATATTTATTTTGTTATATTTTTGTGATTGGTTTGTTGAATTTCCTGAGTAAATTCTGGCAGTACTTTACTCCTGGAAGATCCCCTTAATAGAATCAATTCATAGCAGGGCATCAGCAGATACTTTAAAATCTCCTCACCGGCCTTGAATTAGATTGTTCAAATTTAAGGCTATTAAAAAAGCTTATTTTTTAAGAAGGAAAAATCACGATGTAGTTTTGAGAGTAAAATTCAAGCTCAGAATTGTTTTATTAACAATATTAATGAGGTAATAATACAAATGTGTGTGAATAAACAAGCTGTTCTCAGAGGACGATAAGATCCCAGAACACTGTTTGAAGCTAGAAAGGTGGCAGGGTCCGCCACATATAAACAGAAGTTAAACAGTATAAATTGTGTTGTTTATTCAGTTTATTCAGTCATGAAAAAAGAGAGAAACTACATAGTGCACCTTTGAATAAAAGAAAAAATGATGTTATGACACAAATTTTAAAGCTACGTCTAAGAATATTTATTATTTTTCTAATTTTATTGTAATTTGCTCGATGTTTAGCCCAGTTTTCCAAAGGCCAGCACCTCCTGATAATGTGATATTTGTTATTTGTGGTGCTTTTGACAACTCATTCAGTGTTTATTTGCAGCGAGACTTGGCAATAATATTGTATTATATATCGCTTCATCAGTTTCCAATTAAGGAAATCAAGCAAACTGGAATTAAACGCTTATAGAATTTGTTGTTTAAAGTTTAGTTTTAGTAATGAAGGGTTTTTAATGCATAACAGTGAAACACAATTAATTGCATTGCAGATTATATCTTGGTGGCTTTATGGAGAAACATTTCATCACTGGATAAATGACTATATTCAAATTATAACTGATTTAAAAAATCACACCAGCCCTAATCTGCATCGTTCCTGCTGCTGTAGCATGCTTTATCGCCTAACTGCCACTAGAGGTCCCCCAAGTTGCATGTTGGTCTCCCTCGCTCATAAATCCACCCTGAGCCTGCAATAAAAGAGCACTGATTCACATGCTGGAGGTGGTCGTACCTCAGCAGAACCTGAAGGACTCGCTGTCCCAATTAAGCCATTAGTATCCTGTAGATGTCAACTGTAGGATCAGCTCCACGTGCAAGGAGAACGAGGTCACATTCAGTCAGTCACATTTAGCTCAGGGAACCAGCATAAAGGACAGACTTCCAGCCTGCACACACCTGGGACTGTGGTGAATATATATGTGTGTGTGTGTGTTAGAGAGTGTGCCCGTCCTGCGGGGATAAGATTGATGAGGCTGGGCCCGGGGAAGGTGAGTTGTGGAGATTAGTACAGGACTGATGGTTCAACAATGGCAGGGCGCCCAGAACAACAGGAGCCCATTGGTCTGAACAGCGGCTATCTAACACACCAGAGACAGGAGAGGTGGATGGAGAAAGAGAGGGGGCCTGCAGTGAGCAGAAGAGGGATAACAATAGAGACAAGATTGAGACAAAGAGATAGAAGGTGACGCTGGAAATAAAAAGTCAGCAGTGTGACATTTAAAACTTTTACCTTCCGTGACCGTGCATCTTACCGAATCCAAATACCTGCCCCTTCTGGAGCATCACGGTGACACGGACGCGCAGGCTCAAGACAAATCTGGCACTTTCCTGCAGTATTGTCAGCTTACATCGGTCTGCCTTGCCTCTCACCTGCCTCTTTTCAGAGAACATAATCCAGCGCTATGGCAGCCTCCCAGGTGTCCTGCACATGATCGAGCTGGAGAAAGGCAAGACAGGCCTGGGCCTCAGCCTGGCCGGGAACAGGGACCGCTCCCGCATGAGCGTGTTCGTGGTGGGGATAGACCCCAACGGGGCGGCCGGCAGAGACGGACGTATGGTGGTGGGGGACGAGCTGCTGGAGGTAAGATGGGTATTGATCACGGAGGTTCTGGAGTTGACTGGATATTTGAAAACAGTGTGTATAATTCTGTATGTTTGTGTCCTTTCAGATCAATGGGCAGGTTCTTTACGGCCACAGTCACCAGAATGCATCCTCCATTATTAAGAGCTCACCTTCCAAAGTCAAGATCATCTTTATCAGGTACAAAAAATGTTTCAGATTCCCTTTTAAAGTTTTCATGAACACAGTTTAATGACCAAAGGAACTTTATTTTATTGTCGTACAGAGCTTATGATGAAAACTGACATGAGATTGTTAAGTATATTGTAATGTTACACAAAAGCCAATAGAGGGAGCTATTGTAATTCAACAGAAGTGTGTACTTGAAGGTGAAGTGGTGTAATCCATATTCCAGTTTTCCAGTAATTTGTTAATTTTGTTTGAATAAGTGTAAATCTATATTATAAATATTTTGAAAACCTTAGTCTTGGCTGACATTGGACTATGAAATCAGCTGTAGCTCCAAATCCACACTAAACTAAAAAATAAATAAATGGTTCTGACCAGGTTTTGTGCATGTAATGTAGTAAATAAAGACATCATGCAAAAAACCCTCTGATTTTAGACATCACTGCTGATCTGTGCTGTTCTCCCACAATGCAATCAGGGCTGCAACAAGTGATTACATCATTGTATAATCCGCTGATTATTTTAATGATTAATCAGATAATCATTTAGTCTTTTAAATGACAGAATTGTGAAGAATGCTCATCACAATGTCCCAAAAGTCTTGAAGGCTTTTCATTTACTATCAGAACTGGCAGAGAAAGCAGCAAACCGTAACATTTAAGAGGCTGAAACCAGCAAATGGCTGAAACGTTTTACGGATTATCAAGATAGTTGGCAGTTAATTTCCTTGTGATTGACTAATTGATTAGTTGACTTACTGGTGCAGTTTTAAGTCAAAGGAAATGGAAAAGCTTCTGATCGATGGGAAAAAAACAAAGGAAATCTATTTGGATGATGGTTATAAAAGAAATAATAGAACAAACAACATACAGTTCATTTGTAGTTTAGAATTGGGGCTGAGCAGCTGACATATGAGCACAGAGTCAGACCCGTATGACCCTTGACCCTCCCTGAACAGCCTCTGCCAGGATCACTCTACTTAACCCTCTACTTAGCTCACATCCTTTTCCTGACCTCCCTAAAAGAGAGACACTGTGATCAGCGAGAGTAAATCACAGCTCTGCTGTCACGAAGCAGAGGAGCGACGATTTATGTGAGTTATGACTCTTTGGAACAGGAACACGGAGGCGCTGAACCAGATGGCCGTGGGACCGGTGAAGGAGCACGAGGGAGACACAGTGGAGCCCCACGCTGAGGTACCACTGTGGCCACGCACACATCGCACACACGCACAAGCTCTACAAAGCTGTGACACACACACCCAAACCATTATTGGTACTTGACTCAACTCTATTTATAACCTTGTGTCATTTTCCTGAGTTGTTTTCATGTAAGTTTGCCTCCTTAAACTCTTTGTGTGGTCCTGGAGATCCCAACCCTCCCATGCCTCTGAGTAACTCCCGAGACAACCAAAAGCCACAAACACTCAACGCTGTACTCCCACCGGCACACAACTTTCAGCTATTTACTTCATACTGTACCAACTTTCTCCTCCCAGCCCGAAACAACGGCTGCTAACGGCGACGCCGATGCTTCAAAACACGTGCATCACATCATAAACCTGAAGGTGAGCCGCACCGGACCCCCCAAATACACATCTCGCACATATAATAATCCTTTTGAAACACCAAAATAAAGAGAATAATAGAGGGAAAGTTGGAAGCGGTGCAATAATGAGGGAGGTGTTCACAAAAAAAGTCAATGAGGTATGACAGAGAGGGAGAGGCAGAGCACACAGGAGCAGTCGAGTCTGACAAGCTGCCAGAGAAGAGAAAAGAGACAGAGCATTGTCAGATAAAAGGCTGAATACACTGAGCAACAAGTGAATGGAAGAGGAGCAGTTCCAAAGGGATGTAAAGGCTCAGTTCACCCACATAATCAAAAGAGGGAGCCGAGTTCTCTCTTACTTTTTTAGTCATGCAGATACTTCCAGTTTTACTTGTCAAAAATCACATTTGAAAGACTCAGCAGCAGAGTCTGGAATATGTTTTTTGTTGAGTACATATTTTCACCCATGACCTTTGATTCTGACCCTGTGGAAAACAGTGAATGATAATATAAATATATAAGATAAGAAGAGAGACGGGGAACACAACATTGGATGAGAGCCCCAGCTGGGTTATACACTACTTCTCTAACGCTGTCAATGTTGTCCAACAGGAGGACGGCGGGCTGGGCATCACCTTTGAGGAAGGCAACACTGAAAGCGGAGTTGAGATTCAGAGCATCTCTGAAGTGACAGGACATACAGACAAAGTATGTAATGCATACTGCAGCAGATGCTTTCTGTTCATCGTGAAGCTGATTTCTAACTAAAATCATGCTGTGCTTCATGCAGGAGGGCTGCATGAGACCAGGGGACAAACTGCTAGCTGTGAATGGAGAGTCAGTTCTTGGCTACAGCGCTGAAAAGGTACACTGCCAGTGGAAACAAAGTGCAGTCATCATGTATTGTATTTCCTCTCAAAACAAGGATTTGTCTCATGCAATAAAGTTTAAACAATCAGGATGTAAACCAAGAGTCTGATTAGTAATTGTACTCTGTTTTAGGTCAATTCTCTCCTGAGAAAAGCCAAAGGTCCAGTGAAGCTAACCTTCTCTACAAATGAGACCCCCTCCTCCTTCTCCTCTCCCCAGCCAACCTGCCACGACGTTGGCTGCTCGGATGACGTCCTCGTGAGCCTGCCCGGCGTGCTGAGTGCCACCGCGACTACTCTGAGTCACCCAGAGGCGGAGGCTGGCACAAGTGAGGCCACTTACAAACATAGGATTGATTTTTTGACTTCTTAATCGTCAGTACTCAATACTTCACTTCTCTTTGTTCCTCTACTTGAGGTCCGAGTCGCTCGTCCACTCCTTCCACTCTGGCCTGCGACCCGACGACCTGTCCCATCATCCCCGGCTGTGAGACCACCATCGACATCTCCAAGGGCCGCACAGGCCTCGGCCTCAGCATCGTGGGAGGCTGTGACACCCTGCTGGTAGGAAACAAAACACATGACTCTGCTAATGAGGCTTCATCACTTTAGAGAGACAAACCGTGTTGGAGTTAAGTATGTCCAAGGAGTTTTTACAATCTGCAATGGTTTGTTTTTTAATTAATGGGGATTTTTTTAGTATCATGAAAAAGTCTGGTGACTGTACTTCTTAGTAAAAACTCAGGATGCCACCCACTTAGAATCTTTGGTGGTGGTATAACTCAGGTTCGAAATAGCCGTGGCGGCTCAGGAATGTAGGAAATGATGTTGTCACAGCCTTCCTCCTCCTCCTCCTCCTCCTCCTCCTCCTGCTGTCCTCTCCTCAGCCCCATCTATTTTGTCTGCTCAGTCAGGCTTGGGGGAGGCGGGTGAGGTGGGGGGGGCAGCTCTTTGTCTGGCCTCGGCCGCAGCAGACAATATCCAGCCCTGGAATGTAACCTCTGAACCCCAAATGACACTCACACTGGAACGCAGAGAAAACACACTTGAAGTCAGGAGCGCTCACACACACACACTCACTCAGTATGAGCATTAAATGTGAAAAAAGTCACAACCACATCGTTTTGGAAACCTCCTTTGCTCTCCTGTTCACCTTCTCTTCCTCTTCTGTGCTTATTTTTTCTCTTTTCTGCTTTTTCTGCAGGGCGCCATCATTATCCATGAAGTCTACGAGGAAGGGGCAGCCTCCAAGGATGGCAGGCTGTGGGCAGGAGACCAAATCTTAGAGGTGCGGCGGCGCGCTATAATGAGCTTCACGTGGCCCCGATAAAAAGAGGCCGGCTTGTAACATGAAAGCTACAGTCTCCATAGTTTGACTACAAACGTCTGTGTGATAAATTCCTTTTATATATAAAGTATCCAACATTGAAGCAAGCACAACATGAATCTGTGTTACGAGGAGAGGCGAGAGAAGTATCCAGGCTCAACTTGGATTTGCCCTCCGTTCGACCTCATGCTTTGTCACAGAGGGAGGGGCAGGGGTGGAGCTCAGGAGTTTAGTTATGCTAGCTCAATCAGTAGACCTGAATTGAAAGGCACACACACACACACACGTTATGACTTAATTGCCCTCTACTATTCCTTTCTGTCCCCGGGCCAAGCTGCTGTGTTTAGAAAACAGGGTCAGATGGGAGAAGTGAAAAGAGCCGTTTCCCAAGTCCGCAACCATGCTGTCAGCTGGGAAAAATGCTCTGCACGTCCACGGAGGAAGCTAATGGGGTATTTCCCCCCTTTAATGTGGCAGAGCTGTACGTCAGTCCTCAAACTGACCACTCAAGCTTCTCACAGACTTCTTGAGGGAAGGCTGCTTCTCTTTGGTGAGATCTCAGAGTTGTGATTCTCACATTATGATCCAGTGTTCACATGTCTCAGCAGTTTGGGTTTCTAGAGAGGGAATGTGACCTCATAGGATATTGGATTCTATTTATTATTTAATTTAATTAAGTTTAATTTGGTTTCGGTCTAAATTAGCCCTCTGCTTCCCTGGCTTCCCTTTTTGTGTTTGAGATGAACCTCTGACAAAGCGTAGCAGATATCTTTAGATTTTAGAAGTACAGTTCAGCACAGTTTTTGTAAATAAATCAAACAATAGTTGTGATTTTTAAGACACTTTGAGTGTTGAAATTGGCTGTTTTCTTCTTTCTTAAAGATGCTCATTGTCACTGCAATGGGACTAGCCTACGTTTCTGCAGCACACAACTCAACCTCCCCTTTCTCTCGTCGCAGGTAAATGGAATCGACCTGCGTGAAGCCACCCACGACGAGGCCATCAACGTGCTGCGGCAGACCCCGCAGAGAGTCCGGCTGGTGGTCTACAGGGACGAGGCCCAGTACAAGGAGGAGGACCTGTGGGACTCGTTCACCATAGAGCTGCACAAGAAGCCGGGCCAGGGCCTGGGCCTGAGCATCGTGGGGAGGAGGTGAGAGAGATTTCTTATTAGTGCTCCTTCCTAGATATTTTGCATTGTCAGAGCTCTACAGTTGCTGTTTGAGGTGACCGAAAGAGTTTTAGAAAGAGCAATTCATAGCAGGAACAGCAACATTACAAAGGTAACTGTGTGATTTTTTTTTTTTTAATGCAGATCACGGGACCAGAGGTAATCCTTATTAAAATACCTGTAATTTTAAATAGTCTGTAGTGTGTAGAGAGTTAGAGAAATATTATACATCCATTAAACAAAGACTCCTCGTGGTCGCAAATTAGTGAAACGCATCAGGACTGAAAGAGGGTTTTTAAATCTCATTTTATGGTCCAGTAACTGTTCATATCCCCGGGTTGAGCCATCAGATCATTTTCAGCAGCACTGGCGGTGATCGTGACTCAGGTGTATCGACGAGCGATGCTACTTTTGTTCCCGTGAGAGCCGTCGAGGAAGATTTACTGGGACGTGAGCTGGCAGACTCTTCGACCGTCTCGCACACGAACTCAACACAGGCTTCTGTTCTCGCAGTAGCATTTATGGCTTCAGGCACATGTGGGAAAAGGCCTGCTGGTCCACACGCCGGCAGTCTGCTGCTGTCAGGTGTGTGTGGAGTGCGGTGATGGATCTCACCTCTGGGATCACCCTCAGGAATGGCTTACACAGACCATACTTAAATATGCACTGCAGATTATGTGTGTGTCTATCTGCTTCTTTTTCTTAAACAGCTGCCGGGTGAAGGGCTCGATTTTAAGGTCATGGGCTGATGGTTTAGACGTCAGCCATCAGATCAACTTTTAATGTAGCTGTAAATCTTTGCGTCAGTGGTTTTTCTACACAAATGGAAAAAACAACTAAAATGCTCAATCGGATGGAAAAGACAGCGAGAGAGAGACAACCTAAAACCCTCGGCTAAAACGGAAAGTGCAAGCTAGCAGTTAGTGGTGAGGAGCTGTGACAGCCAAGTGTCTCTGGCACCGGGGATTGAGTGGGATCGAGTTGCCGAGCTTCACAGCTTCTGCTCGTGTTAGTTTTATCCACGTGGAGATTGGCACTTCAGATATGCAAAATCCACAGCAGAGATGTGCTTTTGGAAAAAAGGACACAGGCCGGGGATTCATCATCATCGTCTTCTCTGCAGTTAACTTAATTTCCAAGATGTCAGAGTTTAGAGCAACAAGATCTGCCGATAATAATGACCTCTGACTGTAGACAAACAAGGACGCACTGTATTTTCCTGCGACTGGTTTATGAAAGAATACTTTACATACCAAACGTACCAAAGCTGACCTCGGCAGGTTTAAACACCTGTCATTCAGCCAAACATGCTTCTGATATCTCCTTAGATTTTTAGATTCTTAACCATGTCATGAATAATTGTATTAGAGGGAATACCCTGAAAAAGAGCAAAGCTAGACCGTTTTCTGTTATAGCTTTTTGTGTTTGGCAGCAAAATGTTCACAAGTGAGCAGAAGCAGGATTCAAGATGGAAAACACATCTATTGAGGTCACAGTTGGGGGGTAAACACGCGCTTCGCTATTAAATATTCCATCCTACCAGCTGTGTGTCTGCCACTTCCCAAAGGAGCGTAAGCCACATTTGTGCAGAGGTCCACTGGAAAAATGTGAAATTGCTGGATCAATAGTAAACCATCAATTACATGCTCAGCAGCGGCCTTCAGCAGTATGACACGATTAAGGTCAACGAGTAGAGATGTGACTCTTGCCAGCATGAACACAGATACAGTAAAAGATGTTCCCTCACTGTCGTTTCTTTGTTTTTCCAAAGGAATGACACAGGAGTGTTTGTGTCGGACATCGTGAAGGGAGGTCTGGTGGACACTGACGGCCAACTGATGCAGGGCGACCAGATCCTGTCAGTCAACGGTGAGGATGTCAGGTCGGCCACTCAGGAGGCCACGGCAGCACTACTCAAGGTTCGTCTGGCCGTAAAGAGGAAGTGAATGACAAGTCAGCTCTAAACTTTGTTGGATGACCACATTAAAGATAACGTTCCCTGTGTTGCAGTGCTGTGTGGGGCCTATAAAAATGGAAGTAGGGAGGTTCAAGGCGGGCCCCTTCCACTCGGAAAGGAGGCTGTCTCAAAGCAGTCAGGTAATTAACTGCAGTTATGAATGTTGAATAGAAATCACCATCATGTAGTCCTTGAGAGCGAGGAAAACAAACACTGCATGTCTTTGTTTCAGATGGAGGAAACAGGCAGCTCCAAGGTGGCCTCGCAGTGTTCAGAGTCTGGAAACCTCCCCGATGACCCTGAGGAACAAAGCAGGAGACCAGATTGTAAGAAGCCTCAGAGCTGTAGAGATATAAATTCACGAAGCATACGAGTTAGGCAGCTGTAGGAAAATATAAAGAAGCATTTTGGAGAAGGCATCTACGGAAGGCCACTCATTTTTCTTAATTTGTGAAAGTTTTGGCAGATGTCTTTTATTTTCCAGATCTGTTTTGAAGTTTCTACCACTAGTCGTGTTAAAGTAATTAAAACTGGATCATTATATGTATTGTTGTCGGCCTCCGCAGACATCCTGACATTTTGCGTGTTTGCTTCCTTACAGCTCCGGAGAAACAGGACACCAGAACAGTTGAATTCACTAAAGGTCCCAATGAATCTCTGGGTATCAGTATAGCAGGTGGCGTTGGGAGTCCTCTGGGTGACATACCCATCTTTATCGCCATGATGAATCCCGTCGGCGTGGCTGCTCAGACCCAGAAGCTCAAGGTATGGAGATTTACGCTCCCTCTCAGCAACGTCAGTGCGAAAAATTTGCATAGCAGCAATTCTTTTGTGGGATTTGATATGAATCTCACTTATTCTTCACAGTGATGTCATCCCCACTCACTTTATTCAGATTGTGAATCTCAAGTCCTCCAAAAGGTCAAGAGCCTACAGCCTTTAGCAGTGACCTCCGCAGTAAAACAACAATTGGTGCTCTGTGTGACGCAGACTGGAGGAGGACAATAGCCATCGCTAACATGGGATAATAAATCTCCCACTCCTGCATTCAGATCATTAAGCCTACAGAAGGGCTCATTGAAATGAATAGGGTGGGAGTCCTGAATAGCATATTCACGCCGCTTTATCTTTTCAGCCGGAATGAAAGATGAGAACGCTGCCTAATGAAATTACTCAGCTGAACACGAGCGCGGTTTCACTTTTCTATGGTGCTTGGAATGACATTTTCTGATAGTATTAGCCAGTGTGTCACATCCTGTCATCGTGCAGAGTTCACTGTCGCACCTCTGCACGCTGAAGAAGACATTTCAGAGCGTCTCTGCTCTGCGTCTGTTTTTTCCTGAACTTTTTCACTGCTGAAATTGTTTTTTTTGTCTTTACTGAACTTACTGAACTCTCACTTTTCCAGATCGGGGACCGGATTGTCAGCATCTGTGGAACCTCTGCTGAAGGAATGAGCCACTCACAGGCTGTCAACCTGCTGAAGAACGCCACGGGCGCAATACAGCTGCAGGTTGAAAAGACACACACACAAACACACACTTGTTCTCTCACCCTGTGTGTTATAATTAGATAAACCCAGAGACAGTTAAATAATCTGCAGTGGAACATGTCCTCCATTCTTTACTTTATCTGCGTACAAGGTTTTACCTGAAGAGAACAGTCGATTGCTGCCGGCAGCCGACTTTGAAGTAACACAAAACTCTGTTCCCTCATCCACCACGACCACAATGTTATCAGTCTTTATCTTGCAAGTGTAGCATGCCATAAAAGCGTTGCCGTGCACCTGTAGGTGGTTGCGGGCGGTGACGCCACAGTGACGGGTCCGTCTCAGGAGCAGCAGGCAGCTGGAGGTCTCACGCCCAGCTGCATCTTCCAGGACGACATCGGGTACGGACCGGTTGATTTTTGTTGTGTCTTCAGATTTAACATCTTATTTAACCTTCCCTCAAGCACAGTTCATTCAATCAATGAAAGTGTAAAAGAGACAGTTTCCGTCAGTCAAAATACATTTTTTTCCTTCCTTCATCCATGAAGTTTAGTTTTGCTGTGAGTTTGTGAGTTTGGGAGATATCAGCCGTAGAGATGTCTGTCTGCTCGCCAATATAATGGAGCTAGTTGGCGCTCGGCTTGTGGTGCTCGTCCATGAGTAGACAGACGCTTCCTTCTGCGATATCATACAGTGTAGGTTGGTAGGAAGAAATAGTTCCTACATGAAACCGCTCACAACAAGAAACCATGCCATGACTTTTGAAGGCAGACAGGCAGACATCTCTACGGGTGATATCTCCAAAACAATCTAGATTGATGAATAGTGCTCTGACAAGAAAGATCATTCCCTAACTGCCTCTTTCTTCCACCAGCCCTCCTCAGTATAAGACCATCACTCTTGGGAGAGGACCAGACGGACTGGGTTTCAGTATAGTCGGAGGGTACGGCAGCCCACACGGAGACCTGCCGATCTATGTCAAAACAGTCTTTGGAAAGGTAAAGACAGACAGACTGCTGCATTTTATATTTACACAATCAACCAAATGGTGTGTTATTAAGCTTCTCCTTGCATGTGTGTGTGTTTAGGGGGCAGCAGCAGAGGATGGCCGTCTGAAGAGAGGAGACCAGATCATGGCCGTCAATGGGCAGACTTTGGAAGGCGTCACGCACGAAGAAGCTGTCGGCATCCTGAAGAGGACCAAAGGAACTGTCACACTCACTGTGCTATCATAGACACACACATGCAAACACACACTGTCTCACTGATACTCTGCTTTTCCTACACTTTGTTGCACCCGCAGTTATCCACATCTCCACAGGCTGAAACTTTTGAAGGAGCGACACACCTCGCAGGTGTGACCAGCAATCATTCACAACTAGAAAACTGTGCACACTGAAGCATGAACGACCATACACTGATAACCATGAAGGAACTTAACGCTCGATGTAGCTTCGAACACTGTGATAAAGCCGACTTCTGAAAGGAACCTTTCTCACTGAAACAGTAGGCTGAAAATAGTATGTCAAGAAGATATATGAATTCAGTTTTAACTAGTTAGGCTATGAGAATCTCAGAGAGGTTGTAAATAGTATTAGAAACCATAGCTCAACTCACGTACATTCCATTTCTATGGTATGAAGTATTCACACAACATTGTCGCTCATTTATTTTGCTGTTTCCTGTATTGAAATGGATTTTCAGATCATTATTTCATTAGTATTTTACAACAGACAACACTCCAAACCCATTTCTGAATATTTCTACAGAACAGAGGCCTATTTTTCAAGGTTTTTTACAGTCTGGGGTCTTACAGGGGTGACCTCCCTGTAAATTCAGAGCATGATATGGCATGGAAATGCCCTCGAGGCAATTAGCAGATTAGCAGGATTTAGCTAATGGCCATATTAGCTGATAATAGCATTTTTTGTCTGTTTCATTGCACTGCTGTTGGCAAGTCACCATACTGATTTTCCTGAGAGGCTGATGCTGCTGTAACTGGTGTTAGTCAACTTTTATCATGAAGTCACTGTTGTTTTAGCAAAATTGGCCAAGAGAGCATTTTTTAAGTGCTTAAGGCTGGAAGTCTGATGTTGTAAATACACAGTGTGTTAACACTTCCCTGGAGGGAAAGATGTGAAGTCCTCGATGTCTCGGTCCTTAATCGAAGAAGTGTGGCGAGTCACACTTGACTAGATGAGGAAGTGTGTGTGTGTGTGTGTGTGTGTGTGTGTGTGTGTGTGTGAGGTCTCGTCAGGTTGAAGACTTTTGTGTTAGGGTGAGTGTATTGGATAGAAGTGGTTCGGGTTTAGGTCCAGAAAATGAATGGAAGTCTACGTAGTGTCCCCAAAACTGATGAAAACAAGGGCGTGTGTGTGTGTGTGTGTGCGTGTGTGTGTGTGTGTCCTACTCACTGAAAAAAATAGCGCTGCTAAAGCCGATATACGTATATGGTATTATGTCACAGTATTTTGATTTTTTAAAGTATTAAGTTCATGTTCACTCGATGAAAGTAAATCACCTCCTTCTCTGTGTGGAACGGATGAGTAGTTTAACTTGTCAGGTGATTATATTTCTGGACCTGAGCTCAATCTGACCTCATTATTTTATCCAAAATGAAGGCATCAACAGTAATGTGTAGTTTCCAAAGTCTTTAGGCGTGTGTTGTTTGGTCTAGTTTGAGAAGAAGTTGTCTGTTCTCTGTCTTATCACCTTAAATGTGTTGCTCTAGTACTGTCAACGTGACAGTATTGAATTTATTCACACTGAATTAAATAAAAGTGACCTTTGGATTCAATAAACATGCATTCTCTTTGTGCTTTGTTGCTCCTTGTGTTCCTAAACCAGACAGCATTGTTATTTCACCATCCTCTTCCACAAATATGAGTTAAGTACATAATTAAATCCAGCCAGAAAAAATGTCTTGTTAAACCTCAGCAGAGCGACGATAAAATAAGTATAAAAACATAATGTTCTTAAATGAAACGCAGGGCAACTCTCCAAATGCACCAGCTGTTAGTCAATCTAACTGCTCCTTACTGAACGCTGGGTTTATTGTACAGTATACATCACATCTGCCGTACATCACCCAAATACGTTTTCTATCCGGGAGATAAAAGCAATTTACTGTCGCCGGAGGTCACAGTTAAATGAAAGGCGAGCGGATCTAAATCAGAGGCTACAAGTCGAAATGAAATGTACATGAACAAAGATTTATAGAGAAAGGATAATGTGGCGCAGTGGAACAGCAGCGTGTGCTCTTTCTTCAACAGACTCTCTGTTGTCACTTGAGACTTAATAAAGCCTGGATTGAGAGAGGCAGAGCTCTCCATTAAAATATGGCATCCCATCTGTTTGTGCACTGACAGGCACAGCTGCTTCACAGGCTGTCACATGGTTTGTGTTGAGTCCTGCGCATGAAGTCCACGTCTTCAGCAAACACCGAGGCTCCCAATTAATCACATGAGTCACACAAGACCTTTGAAGTCCCGTCTAATGAGGTCTGGAGATGGTTCGGATTCACTGGGCTGCTCGAGAAGAACATTGTTGTGTATATGCTCAACAGTTGGGTGACTCCTTCACCCTGAGGCCAAGACCCGACACAGCTACCTGCAGCTGCTGCTAGCAGCTAGCCCCGACAGCTGAGCTCCCCTCAAACACCTGTTGTTTTAATGGCCCCAGTGGGTTTAAAGGTTACCCAGCCTCCCCCCGAGGTTCAGGAGACGCTGGTTGGTTTACCTAAGGCTTGTCTGCACAAGCCTTTCAGACGCGAGATCAGATGTTACCATCGCGCCTCGCTTGGCCTGAATGCGGGCAAGTGGTGTAAAGTTTCCGCAACAGTGGCGCCAAAGCTGAATCTCTTTAAAAGACTGAATTATCAAGATGCCAGTCAAGCCTCCATGTAGATTTTCAAGGGATTTTCCCATGAATGAGACTTCCTTCTTGACCTCGTAAAGAAGAGTTATAACAAAGACACTTCTCATGTCCTGCTGCACACAGAATGTCAACCGCGTTACTAATGCGTTTGACCACGCAGCTTGACGCGGCCCGTGAAATGAGCCCGTCGCCGCCTGTTCAAACATTTCAGAGCTCAGTATCGTCATGACTCACGCTAGCTCCACACTGGCCACGAAGAGGTTAAGCAAACAGAAACCTTTAGTTGATGATTGGACCGTGATGAGTCAGCAAACGTACCTATGTGGGATCCCATCATGAACATCTAAATGTTTAAAAGGGGCTCTACTTAATTAATTTGATCAGGGCAATCAGATAAGGTCGTGGAGATTATTTGTATCAATCCAATCAGTTAAAGCAGATTTGCTTCAGGCTAGAATGCAGGGAATTTCTTTGGAAATGCAAGGATTTATCATCCAACGAACTTGTGCAAGACCTTCAAACGATTATCGACATGATTTAACCGGGTTTTTATCATCCATTCGTGTCAGTGTAGCAACAAACATCGGTGTAACTAATACTTTGATAAGGGTTCTAATATTTCATGAGAACAAATGACGCAGAGAGCTAAAGTCACGCTTGTTTTGGCATCAGAAGTTTCTTAGAAGTTTCACAATCATCGGCCCGTTCATACTTGCTGCCGCAGATCCCTCCAACACACAACCTCCCCCCCACATGTGGTATTATGATTTGTTGATATGACAGACAGTGTTGTTTATCTGTGTTTAATAGCGGGATTAGCTTCGCTCAGCAGAACGTTTGGCCATTCAGAAATGTCAATTCCTTGACACCACTTTCTCTGATGGAGGAGTGCTCGGGTCCTGCACAGACCAAAAATCCCCTCATTTATAGTCATGCTAGCGGCATCTAGGGATGGAAATGTCAGTCAAGACATTTCGGACAGACATTGAGCAGGTTGACATTTTTGTCTTCGCAGTCTCACATCTGTACAACTATCCAACAGAGTGCCATGTCATCATGTCCAGAGGATGAACCCTAAAGACTTTGGTGATCCCCTGACTTTTCCTGTAGCGCCAACATCCTGTCAAAGATTATGACTTATTCTTTAAATTATGTCTACATCCACTGGATTAGTATAATTTTTTTTGCCTACATTCATTGTCCCAAGAGGATGAATCTCACTGACTTTTGACACCAGCAGGTTGACTGCTTCTCAGTGACCTGTCTTGCCAGCTATTGGGTAACTTATTATTTAAATGATTTCAACATCTACTGGACAGATGGGTAAAACATTTTGAACATGCATTCATGGTCCCCAGAGGGTGAACACTTGTGAGACTTGTGACAAGTGAGACCATTAGAATTACATTTTTTAAATCTCAACAGGAGTTGGATGGTTGCCATACGTACACATATTCATGTCCCCCTCAGGATGAACTAAAATGACTTTTTGTCTTTGTTCAAAACTGGCAGCTCACAGAGGCAAGTCCTCACTTGACGGTATGAGGAAAGTGAGTATTTTCACAAGTTGTTTTTCTTACAGGTGCTAAAATCATTTTGCCTTTCTCAAACCTGCCCCGACAAATCAAACTGTCACAAAGAACACACACATCATCGAGCAGACGCGCTTGACACAACAACATAATTCATCTCCTGTGGATCTGATCCTCCTCGTGGTCTCTTCAGCGTCACGGAGAAGAGCCAGCTATCTTCTGCATGAATCGGACGTCTCCTCTACGTGGCGAGTGTCCATTTGTCTTGGAGGACACTGAAAGGTCATCTCTCCCAGCTTGCTGTCACAATGATGCGCTCATGCATGCACAAGCAAGCACACGTAATTAAATTTCCACTGCGGCGGTGGGTGTAAAATTGCTCCTGGATGGAGACGCCGCTCCGTCCCTTCACCAGCTCTGCAGGAAGGAGCCATTCAAACAGGTTTCTGAGGCAATCGTTTGACCTTTCTGCTCGGTGACTCTTGTTGCCTCGAGTCTTTACTTAGCTGTCAGATAGATTAGCACATCACAGGAGAGCACAATCCTCTGCATTGTTTGAGTCAGCAGACATTAGTCGCTCTTTAACACACCTTGCTCTCAGCGCAGCGGTGTAACTGCAAACAGATTGGCTGCGAGCGTTTGTGGTAACAGAATCTGGAGACAAGTGTGACAAATCTCATTGGACGAATCAGTGTCATCAAATGACTAATTAAGATCGGAATGAGGGCAACCAAGTCATCGAGCAAGTTTCTTGTTTTTGTAAGATTAGTACGTGTGATAAAGCTTTATTATATAAAGTGTTAATGAATGATGACAGCAGTCGATGAAGGAAACTTTCCTCCAGACTGACACACAAGTCTCACAGCTCAAACTGGGGATGAGGACTCATTGTCGGGAGGATTATAGGTAGCGAGGTTTGCATGACAAATTGTATCCACCCCTGCTTATATGAGCTTTTCATTTGTTTACTCTGGTTTTACATATCTCTCTCCGGTGTCTTGTTTCCAGAGCAAACAAGAAAGATATAACCATGCTCCTGTATTTAGACAGTAACCATCATATTTTTCTGAGTAAACAGTCAAGAGACAAACAAACACATACTTTCCTTCCTCTCCATAACCCCAAATTATCCTAGAGTCATACTTTGCAGGCAGGAAGCTGGATGTTATCGTGATTTACAGTGGGGTTTTTCCTCATTGCGAGGATAGCTTGCAGTCTTCGCTCCTTTTAAACTAAAGCTGGGAGTGAGCCGATGACATCATGCGAGATCGGATTTCCTCCTCACCTTTGGCGTGTTTGCACAAAGTGGAGCGCGAAGGCTGAGGACGGTGTGTACACAGACAACAGAGCACATGTTCAATAAGGGAACACCAAACACTAACATTAGATGTTTGACGTTGAACCCTTAAACTGCAGTTATTACATGTTAGCAATACAAACAGTCGACTCAGCTCAGACACTTAGCAGCGCAGCAGACGAGACGGCCTTTAACGACCCGTCTCGCACAGTAAACTCCACTCCGTCCCACCGTCGGCCTGATAACAGGAGGCTGCTGCGCCGTAAGGCCACCGCGTCTCTTGCGTGTCTCTCTTGGTATGTTTGCATTTCAGTTACGGCTTCGAATTACATCACCTCGGCTGAGGCCTGATAAGGCAGGAGGGTGTAATCATCCTTTTATGAGCTGTGTGTAAAGTAACGCAGTGACACAGCCGCTGGGAAATGTTTGCAGAGCTGAGGGTTGGAATCGCCGATGTTTGCCCGTGTGAGGCGCACATGTCTGACCTCGGGGAAGGACGCGGCTGCAGGGTCGTTGAACCAGCGTTCATGGAAGCGTCAATAAGAGCAGCATGCCGTCATTTTAAAGGTCCAGTGTGCAGGATCAGGGAGGATCTACTGGCAGAACTAGAAGTGGAGCAGAGTGTTTAATCACCTGAAACTAAATATCTTGTTTTGTGTCATCAGATACACAGACACACGAACAAAAAGCCAGTCCACAGCAACTCTATATGGCTGAGGTACTGTGGTGCTTTCAGCTAAATGCTAACATGCTACACAGTGACAATGCTATCATTATAATGTTTATGTGATCTCATCTTCGTAGGACACTGCATTAGAACACAAGACGGCGTTTGCATTGGTGGATATATTGCTAGGTAGCTACGTGGCTAAGGTAGCCGAAATACGATCCAGGAAGTCAAGTCTGTGAAACTGTTTTATGGGTTCAAGATTCACCAGACACCCACGCACTATTTAGTATTTTATAATACTCTGAGATTGAAGGAGATTTTACAACTCTAGAAAGTTATCACCACAGCAGTTAGGCTGTTGTATCTTTCCTAAATTGCTTCAGCTTTGCAAGTGTTTTGTCATAAACCATGAGAAACGTGTTGACGCTGCCACCTGTCAACACGTTTCTCATGGTTTATGACAAAACACTTGCAAAGCTGAAGCAATTAAACCAGAGGGAAATTCAGGGGATCACCAAAGTCACCTTTCATTCAGTTAATTCTGTCTGAAACGTAAAAACACGTGTACGAGATTTCACTATAATCCATCCAGTAATTTTAAGGCATTTTCTATGGTGAAGAGGAAGGAAGAGGGAAAGTCTTGAGATGACCAAAGTCAGCAGGGTTCCTTCTCTGGCAACCATGAATGTCTGTACACAATTTAATCACAGGCTAAACCATCTGATATTGTCAAGACATTTCAATCAAAACCACGACTTCATGTTGGCGCTAGAGGAAAAGTCTGTGGATCACCAAAGTCAGCAGGGTTCCTTCTCTGGGAACCATGAATGTCTGCATGGAATTTTATGATAATCCATCCAATATTTGTCAAGTTATTTCACTCAAAGCCACAACCAGTTGTCTACATGTATCTGTGTGAACCAAAGTGTTCAGACTGACGGACGTGTGGCTAAAATCACAAGACTGTAACCTACAACGAGGTCTCGCAAACACAATGCGCTGTGCTTGTTCCACATTCATTATTGACTGCCGCCTCTCTGCATCGCTGGTTAAAAAACAGAGGCCCCCTATTGATTTTAAGGCAGGATGGAAAAATGAGCCAGCGATGAAAGCCCATTTACGCCTCCGGGCGCCACTGCTGTTCGAGCACATTTTCCATCTTCGTTCGGCGGGCCTGCCCCTGCCATTACACCGAAACGAGTGTCAAATCAAGTGAAGCACCGTGTACGAGCTTTTTTCTCAAAGTGCTACTTGCTCAGACTTCAATGTGTAACTTTTGATTCATGCCGAGCTCCCTTTATTATTCTGTGGACGACACTTTGAGAGCTCCTGTTATCAAACCCACAATTACGTGTCAGGCTTTAACCCCTATTTACGACTGGGTCACAGTCGCTGTGGATTTTGAAGTGAGGTGGGAGGGTGAGCCGTACGTCATCGGAGGCTGTCAAGCCTTGAAAAATTAGAAGATAGCTCTGTCATATTCAAACACGTCGTCCCTGAGAGCTCTCTAACCTGCTCCATCTGGCGTGTTGCCGAGCCATTACTGCATCATGCAGCCATTATCTCACCTTAACCTGTAATTGTCTTCAGACTGGAACAATGGCGTTATAAAGCCATAAATTCAGCCTCGGTGGAGTTATTGAGCGGTTTATCCCTTTAAAGCTTCAAAGGTGAATTTGCGCTGCTCTATTATCATCAGCTCATCTGTTCGGGCGGCTTCAGTGACGGGTTGAAGATGCCAAACAACGAACAACATGTTCTGCAAGAGCACGATTCACACAATTAAGAAGACGCTGCTTCAAAATGCATTACAAGCTTTAGGAATTTATTAAATTACGGTTCTGAAGCTTCCAAATGTGACTCGACGACATGGTTTCCTTTCCATCCAACAGAAGCAATAAATTAAGCGGCCATGTGCCGAAACATACGACTGCTGCGACGGTACTTAAGGCGCTGCACTTTACATCCAGCTCTTGATTTATGAGGACTTCGACTCGCCCCCAAACGAGAACAACAACCGGCTGAGCGCCGACCTCAGCGGCGCTTTAAAACCTGTTTAAATGACCCTGCAGGTGAGCGTGTCCCCGCGGTTCACGTCTGGTTGGTGCTGGCAAAGCGTTTCTCCTCCTCGACGAGATCACAGATGCCAGATAGCTCTGCTGGCTGACTGGCTTCTTTTTTTTGACTTCCTGAGTGGATTCCAAGCTTTAAACAGGTGTAATCATGTCCTCTAGTCATTGTAAATCAGGCAAAGAGGGAACAGAAGCGTGTTCGCTCTGCGCAGGCTTTCATCAACCCCGCTGCACATTTGAAGAAACAGCCGAAGGTGCTGCCACTGTTGATCCTCAGACTGGAGTGATGTCTGCCTGCCGTGCCTCTGGTGCCACTGTCACATGAGCAATAAAGAAAGAAATGCAACTGGGTGACAAAGATCTTTAAAGATCAGGACGCATGCCTGAGTTTGGCTCATTCTGCAAACACACCTCAGGGGAAAAGATTTTAAAGGGCTCTTAAAAATGTGTTCGCATGACGAGAACATGGAACGGCGAAGACTGGAATTTTAAAATGAACACCTGTCGAGTCAAACACAATGTAAAGAACACTGCCGTGTGTGCATGCATGCTTATTAAAGCGCCGTATCTCATTCTCACATCCATACGCAGCTCTCCTGCAACGCTAGTGTGAATTATCTGCATGTGAACAGTTTCTCTCCAGCTCTCCTGGACAGTAAATCCCTCTCAGCGTCTTCTGGATCGCTCCCAGTTGTTTGATCCACTCAGTAAACCTGAGAAAATGTCAAAAGCACAAGCGTCGGCCGCTTATATCCATGTTCATCGCACCGAAGCTGTAGGGTATTCAGGAGAAAGCTCTCCATCAGACCTGCATGAACCTGTTATTTGCAGGCACCTGAGCTGATTTGTGCATTCCTGATGTGCTGCCGTGTTGAGCTACTTTCCTGCAGGCGAATCAAACGACGGAGGCGTTCGCGACAACGCCGACCTGATTAGTTCTGGATATATTCCCACCTTGCTTGGAAGATTTACTCAACTCAAGTTCCAGGACAAACGCACGCTGGCCCACAGTCAGTGTTGCTGTTGTGAGAGCGATAAAGTCGGCACTTTTCTGTTTGGTGCGAGCCGACAACAGACATGGCTGCGGGGGCCTCGCGAGCGAATGACATCATTAGCGGGCTTGTTCACACGACTCGACAAGCTTCGTTTCAGCGGAGCGAGGTCATCGACATACATCCTTCATCTGTGCAGTTTACAGGTAGAAGAAAATGTCACAGATATCTCGCTGCAGTGGCGGACTCAGGATGAAAAGTTCTTCCCAGCTGCAGCTTTTCTTACCTTCAGCTTGACTCCTTGTTGCAGATTTATGTTGAGGAATGAGCATTTCCCTTAGTAATGACTTGTCATTTGCATAATTGTTGTCTTTCTGTGAAAAGCGTGTGTAAAACCCATCTTTTTTTCATGTAAATGCCGACGTGCCCAGGGACGAGTGGTCTTTGTAATTCAAACCATTTTGCTCCACTTCAATCAGCATTCAGAAGACGCCTTTCTTCAGCTGCTTTGCATCAATTTAACAAAATGCGGGCAGTAAAATGTGTTTGGATGGTAAACCAAACTAAGCTGTATGCACTTGTATCACGGGAAAACAGATTTACAGAACGTGTACATGCAGAGGTAACCTCCACATTGTGTACGCTGCAGCGGTGCTACGAAGCGTTCTCATCTGAAGATGGAATGTCAGAATCTCTGCAACAAAAGAGAGAAATATTTCTGCAAAGCCTCGCAGCCATGCATCCATCCTCCCACTGTTTTCAGAAGTGGGCTGGAGAGGAATCCCTGCAATGTTGCATGGCCTGCCAAGACCTGGAGATTCCCCATGAATTTCAGTTTTCAACACTTCATGGAGAAAGAGCCAGGAGCTGCAATATATTCATTTGTTAGACACTGGGATAGATTCTTTGTGATCATCAGGAAAACCTGTCAGGACACCTGTTGGAGCAAACAGGGGTCAGCATATCACCAGAGTAACCGCTAACTGTTGCTAACTGTAGCTGCCTTTAGCTGTTTGGCTCAGTTAGCCGTGCAGCTAGCGGTCTGGACTGGGACCTCGGGGAGCCAGGGCTAGCTGGTTAGCATGCTAACAATACAATACCTAGACACCATAACATCAAAACTGTTATTTCTGCAGATTCTGAATTTTTTAATGTTTTGAACCACATTGCATCTTTATCACAGAAACCAGAAGCGGTTTGTAAATCGGGGTCATCAGTGAGGATTCACTGGATCTGTGTGGGGTTATAATAATGTAAAAGGACTGGAACCTTTTCTATGCGAGTGTAAATGGATGAGGAAATGTTCCTTAGAGCCATTAGCAGAGTGATTCACAGCCGAATGGATTCACAGTTTTACAGGCCAGGGAAATCTATCTTGCTCTTCAAGCACTTTTACCCTATCAGCAATCTGCGCCGTCGTTTGTCTTCATTAGTCTCTTACAACATCCTCACCTATGTGGCTGCGGCACAAGAGGGAAGGTGTGTGTGTGTGTGTGTGTGTGTGTGTGTGTGTGGAGGGGGGTGGGCAGAACATCGAGTCATCTGACTACATAAGCTGTCAGTGCGTCCTGCACCGGTGATTCAAACGATGATCTGTGCAGAGGCAATCATTAACGCAAACTGCCGGCGGGCAGGGCAGTTATCAGTCTCTGCAGCAGTCGCTACACTCTGAGTTTTAAAGCGGGAGTCACCTTGGCCGGCCTGAACTGTACTATCGACTGCACAGATCAACACAGACCCATTTGAAAGTTAAACTTTATAAAAATGGATCTGCAGCGCTGGTGATTTAGGGAAGACAGTAGGTGAGCCGCGTCACTGTAATACACTGCCCTGACAGCAGCAATCTCTTGAGTCCTATCAGTAACAGCCTGCTAAGAGGCTTTACTCCCCCCCCACCTCCCCTCCAGCACAAAGAGCTGTCTGTTAGGCCAGGGAGGCATCCCAGGAGTCGGAGGAGACAGGTGGCTATCCCCACAGGGTATGTACGTGGGGGCTGGGAGGCTGAATGCTGGAGTAATCAGAGACAAGTCAAGACAAAAGCACGGCGTTATTTCAGCGGTGTGGGTTTCCAACTGTTGAATGTCTGGGTTAAATGTTTTGGTGGAGAGGACAGGCACAGCAAAGGAGGAGGGATAAGAAAAGCAGCTTTTGTCCAGCCAAGATGTCCCTGCAGCCTGGACAGGTGGAAATTAATTGTGCAGTGGTGCAAAAATACATGATTATTTACATTTTATTTGTTGTCTTCCACAAGATTTATCATCTACAAATACATGGTGGCTTTTGTGTGTGCAGGAGTTTTTAGCTTGCAGGGCTAACTCTGTTCCCGTTTTCACAAAAAAAGGGGGAAAAGGTTAAACATGTCATGTAGTTGGCCCGTATTCTTTATCATTTAAGATCAGCGTCGCACACTGGACCAACTCTCTGCCACTGTTCCTCCACATTTACACCCTGACGTTTCCTCTGGCGTGCTAACTCTCAGGTAGAGGGGTCCTGACGGTGATTCAAACCTTCCATTATTACACTGTGTGGTGGAGACCATCCAAATCCTGCTGGAGTAGAAATGATCTTGTGTTTTCGCTGAAGCTGTGGATTTGAATGAGGGGGCTTTAAGAGCGTGCCAAGGAAGCCTTGCCAGTTTTGCATCCTAATCCCCAAAGATATTAGAGGTCCTTTACCTCTCAGACCAAAAACCTCAAGGTCCAGTTACACCACTTTTGAGATGAAGAGGGGTTTTAGTGACAAGTTTCGAGGTTTGGACTCGAATGCCCCTGGCAACATTTTGTTCACATCAGTGACGACAGGTGGGAAAACAAGGATTTTGTTTATTTATCAGAGGTGAATGGCGAATCCCAATTTGTGCCAACTTTTAGCACATCAGGGCTGAAAGCACCGACAAGAACGGCTTTGCCCGGGGTTGCACGCATCATGGTGATCAGATAGAAACAGTTCAGAAGACAGGGAATGAGCGGAAACACTGCACAAAACCAGATGACAGCGAAGAATGTGACTTGTTAGGCCTCAGTAGGATTATAAAACAACTGTGGATTCTATCAATTGATCCAAAAATGGTAACATAAGATAAAGAGCCGAGCTGTAGGTTTCAAATTATGCGACTAATTTCCCAACAGGACATCAGATGACAGCACGGTGCCATGAGAGGACCATGGGAAGGTTTTGTTGCTTTGTACGACAGTTTCGAGGGGGGGGGTTCGTAATTTTCCTCTTCCCAAGAGGATCACGTCTCTTTCCCAGGGAGGATGACACCTCATGAGAGAGTGCAGACAGAACGACATAGTGACAAGAAAGCTGCGATACTCTGGTGAAGACAGAGGAGCAAATTCAGAGAAAGGTCCAGGACTCATGGGTGGAAAATAGCAAATTGATGGAAGGACTGAAAGCCTTGTTCTGACCGAGGAGCTTAAAGGAACAGTAGCTGTATTATGAAGCTCCTCTGCAGGATTCTTCATGAGAAGAACCTCTAGTAAACACAATCAACATGAGCCATCGGTCAAGTCATCAGATCAACGCTTCTTGACCCCTAAGGGCCAATTGATTGTGATGCTTTCCTGTTGACCCCACACTGCCCTCAGCTGACCTGAATGAGTGTCCGGGGAATTACAAAGCAGCCATCCACAGGGAAACATTATGATCAAGCGTGTTTGCCAACCAAAGGGTAACCCCAGCCGCGCTCCTTTAACGGCACAGGGTCATCTTGTTGCCAGGAAACGCTTCAAAAGCTTGTTGACATTTTGGCTTCATGTTGCCTGCTGCAGGGAGGGTTTCCCAGGAAATCATCTTAACAGTCTGTGTCCAGTTTTGACCTTCTAACTATCTTATTTCTCTTAAAGATGTAAAAGCAAAGGCATGGCTATTCCAAAGACAAATTTAGAATAAACCTTCAAAGCAACCGTGATGACACATATTTCACTCAGTCTCTTTCATGGCTCACAACTTTGCTGTCAAAGAGCAGCAAAGTTCAAACGCTCTGGCAGGGTCAGAGCCTTCTGTAGAAGTCCCTTTGATTCCTAATATAGTCACGGAAAAGGCTTCCTGGCCCGGATAGAAAGAGAAAAAGGGAGTGAAAAAGGGGGGATCAAATGGGATAGAGGTTTGTTTTGTTCTCTCCTCTGTATCTGCTGAAGGTTCCTGGCTGATGTAGCCTGCTGTTTAATCTCAGCTGGCTCGACGGCACGTCCTGCGGCGCTGTGGTCAGGAAAAGGCAGACACAGCCTGCTTTTATAATCCAACCTGCTGTACAACTGTGCATGAATTATTACCAGTTTACATATTCACTGTGATGCCCTTTGAAAGCACTGCTCAGGTCGAGATATGGTGTTGGAAGGTGAAACTTGAAGGTGTTACTCTTTCAGTGACTAATGGTGACTAATTAGCCAATCCTTACTTCTGAACATAAAGGACAGGAAGTAGACTCCGTGAGAATTCATCATAGTTGTTGGGAAATATGTCGACATTAGCAGTGGTCACTGAGTGATTGTGTTTGCATCACAGCATAATTAAATGAATAGTTTGGTTTGGTGGAGCGTCTGGGTGTTTAAATATCTTCAAGTCTAAGACGGGTTTCCTGTTTTCTCCTTCTTACTTGTATCAAGATTTGGTTGCTGGAGCTTTATTTGTAAACCAGTTTCACACTTTTTGTGTGTTTAGTTCTTGGTATTGACTAAGCTAGCCAGCGACAATATCACCCTTTATGTTGATATGGCAAAACTGTTAGCAAATGTTGCTTGTTTTACACTTCTAGCAGTTACAGAGCAACATTATCATACATTTGGAGACGTGTTTCTGTCCACTTAATGTCCAATAGTCTCTCGCTTTTAGCTCTGTGTTTGGTCTCCACCAACTCTACAGGGAATTATCTGTCTTTTTGGCTGCTAAAATCTCTAAATATTTACTCTAACCCTGATTATGCTAACCTTACCAATGCTTTTTGGTCATTTAGGCCAATGTTACCAGCATGTTTGAGGTATATCTTCACATTTCACATCATTATCAAACAGCATTTTGAATAAGTGTTGGGTCAATTGTGTCATATTACCTATTTTAGGCTACTCCTCACGCTAAGTACTAGCAAGCTAATGTGTATTTTGTCTGCTAGTTCTGTTAGCTATGTACTTGGCAGTCACTAACTGAATAATTACGTGACAACTAGCCAATAATGTGCAGAAGAAGTGTTAACACCACCAACCTCCCGGTTCTCTGAACTCCCAGTCCAGACTGCTAGCTGCACCGCTAACTGAGCTAACTAGCTTGTTAGCAGCTGCCTCCATTTGTATTTTGCATGAATCGACAGGTTGCTAATTCTTACATACTGCACCTTTAAGGTTCCCTGGGCCACCAACACTAACGACTGTAGAGATTCACATATAGTCTGTTTCATCCCGAGACATCCCAAGTACTGGAGGAAAAATGTCCCAGAGTGTCTCATGTGCTGATTTGTAATCTTTATAACTGTAACTACATCTGATAAATAATCAAATGCTACTTGTGTTTATGGCGATTCAAAATAACCCCATGAGCTATGTATGGAATGCGGCCTGACCAGCCTGGAGAATCTTGTGCTCTCCGGCTGGCCACGCTCTGTGTTTGGGTTTCTCAGATGTTTGCGGTGTCGTGTTTAGAGAAGCTTCCAACGGGGTGTTTTTTTTCTAAATCTCAGCTGAGATAATTTATGAGCGCAGAGGCACTGGCCATTGTTAACGTCTAATATTTGCACTGAGTTTGGTAACAGCGGTTCCCAGGAGCAGAGACGTTTGCCGAGGTTGTTGAGCAGTGACTCACAGACCCACAGCTGGGCGTAAAGCCAACCGAGAGGCTCTTGTCTTCCCCAAAAAAGACTTTTTTCTCACATACAAGGCAGACATATATGACTTCCACTTATGTAATAATCTAATCCATGAAATGTTGACTTGGTCTGAAGTCGAACGCCATCAGCAGTGCAGAAAATCTCCCGTGAAGCGCCGCATTAGGGCTGTGGTTAACCTTGACATTCATTAAGTATTTTTCCTAGACGAAACAAGATATTCATGCTATGGGACAGGCCATATTGAGTTTTCCACATCTTCATAAATCTCCCAACATGGAAGCTCCTCACGTCTGGAAATGTAATAAGGCTGACAGAGTTGATTTAACGTGCCCGATCCATCACAAGTATTAGCTCGACGGCGTAGCACACAGAGCCATCACAAACATTCACTCTGAGGACTCACATTATCTTTAATTCGACAGTGATGTTTATAAGGTTCTCTTGTCTATTATGAAGCTGTATGGAAAGTAACGCCACTCGAGAGCCCAATGACAGAGAGCCTAATTAAACCAGAATGAAGTAACCTGACGATTGTGTGTATTTACTTGGTATCTGTGGCTTCCTGTCTCAGGGGTCCACTGTATCTCTGGCTCTTTTGATCCCCCCTCTAAAACCTACTCCAGTAACCCATATCCTGTATCCTCATTTGGTAGCATGGTGACAGTTTCCCAGATACCAGACGGTATGGGTTTCCCTTCATCCTGTGGCACGGGCCCAACCCCAGTGTCTAATTTGCTAATGGATCCCTGCTGGAAGCCGCCGTCTCGACTGTACGCGAGTGTAATTATTTGCGCTCAAGTGAAGGAACCGGGGACTAACTAAGAGAATGAATAAATCATTGTTTTGCACTCTGCACCCAGACTCAGGCGAGACGGCAGCTGATTCTGTGTTTGTTTGCTTTCCACAAAGCCTGGATGTCATTCGCCCCCGGAGCAGGCTGGCTATAATTGCTGACAGAAGAGCAAACTTTGAGCGACTTTTCTTTCACTCTCACTTTCTGAGGGGAACAATTAAATGGAAATACTTTGCTTAGACTGAGATAAACTGTAAGTTTAAGCTTACAACTTCCATTTCCTCACATGAAACTAGATGATTTGGTGAAAGACGGCACTTTGGTGTGGGAAATGCACACTCGTAAGGTCAAGGAAAGGCAACTTCTGTTTATGTGCTGTGTACCATGGAGCCCTGAGGAATTTTGACTCAGACGTATTACAACATAAAACTCGCAGGACCGGTTCTGTATGTCCAATTACTTCAGGGCCACCGGCTGAAGTCTCAACATTTCCCCCTGAGGGATATTAGTCATGTCATGGCTACATTTGTTAAGACATGAATGTTTGAGGAAGTTGAGGAGAGAACTTTTTGTGATTTTAATTGAATCGCCGACGAGGAAGTCATGCTGCCATTCACTCGGCTCTGTGGTTTAGTGGACTCAGCTTGGTTCAGCTTGACAGGGAGCTTAAGCTTTTTAAAGCCTCTGGGAGGTAGAGATAAGGAAAGGCAGCATAAAACCAAATAAAGCTGCTTTGCACTCGGAGTGAGACAAAGTTACAAGAACGCTTAATGTGCCCTGGATAAAGTGATTATATCTGTCTGGAACTAATGTGACATTAAAACTGTCCAAACTTGTTATTTTGTGTATTTGGAATTATGCAACAAGACGGTCACGCTTTCAGAAAACATCCACAATGATCCTTCATGAATAGCACTTCCAAAGACGATGAGATCCTATCATGCGACAAAGTGAATAATTGAAGACTAATCCAACAAGGCGGCATCTCCAAAGCCAAGTCCTGATGTCAGCTCCCAGTCTGAGAGCTACTGAGGCACTGTGGCCTATGGCCACTCATTCATTTGCAAACCAAAGAGAGCGAGCTTCTCATCTTTCCTATAATGACTTTCCCTGTATAGTCTGTCTGGAACTTCAATTATCTCATGAAAGATAAGAAGCTAGAAAGATGCTTATAAATGAAAATAACAGAGCGGACGATCAAACATCGTGCACGACTGGCATTTCAAATCCAACTCTGTTATTTCTGATCGGTGTTGTTTTCAGTCCGAGCATTGCACTCATGAGCTTTTGGTAACGTGACTCCCATCTATGATAATGCTAAGTACAGTATGCCGCCCTACATAATATCCCAAGTGGCATTCCTCTGCTAATAGCTTGGGAACTTTAAAGGGCATAAATAAGCAGCAATTTGCCAAATTTAGACTCTTCTTCCTGGTTTTGTGTTTTATCGAGGGAGGTGACAGAGTGAATTAACGAGGGTAATTCTCCACGTCACATTACACAGGGCAGCGCGGCGCCCCACCTCGTTATTAAGAAACACTTATTAACTTACATTTTCCAAAGAAGGAAACTCCCATAATGTTCACTTTCCATCTCATTTAAGATCCCATCACAGCTTCAGTGAACCGTTTCTGCTTTCCAGTGACCAAACGGGAACATTAAAACACTCGGACAATGTGAGCAAGAGGAAAATCACAATATATTATCTCATTTCCATGACAAAATCAACAGCAATCAATAAAAACGTATTTCTTTTAAAAACAGGCAAAGAAAAACAAAAAACAAAAATCAACACGAGGAGCTTAAAGCCAAAATTAATGTACAGTCATGTAAAGCTCTCCTTAAACCTACTGTTTTGGCAACGGAGAATTAAAATGTGCCCACAAAGCAAACATGTGTTCACATATGTCCACCATCAGCAAATCTCCCATCCATCTGGTGTTAACAGGCTCCGGCCTCGGGCCTAAATGATCTATAAGACAATCAAATTGCTTTGGTTTTCAGTCAAGCATCTGTGCTTTGAATGTGCTGCTAATCTCTTGTGTGTGCTGTACATGTAAGATCCACTATCACAGAGAGGGGGGGGGTTTAGTTTAACCATCAGTCAAATCATGGAAGTACAAATAATTAAAAGCTTAACTTTACAGTAGGTGGTGCTCAGAATTTGGCATCGAAGCGAATTGCACTTGCTGAAACACTTACCAGTTTGCCACGTTAAAAGAGTTTAGCCTCTTGAATCACTCAGCATGAAATGTCCAATTTTCCAAACGGCTGCTAAATCCTGATCTACTCCTTTACTCAGATCAGCTGATTGTGGTTGACCTAACACAAAGTCGACTTTCCCACAGATACAGGAGGAAGTTTGCTGTTCAGCTGCTACTTTTATTCACTCCTCCTCCTTCAGGCTGGGAAGAATCTGACTTCTGAGGTATTGGATGAGTCCACAATAAATACAGTCTTTAAGCACAACAGAGCACCTTTTCAATTTAGTTGACCTGCACGGTAAAATATTAAGACATAATTGTTAAGATGTTTTCATTTTCACGGAGCAGCAGGAGAGTCTGGAGAAAGATAGGCTGACTGTGGAGTCTCTTTCTAAGGCCGACAAACACCGCTGATCAAATCATCTTTCTCCAGAATCGCCTGCCGCACCTTTAAGAGGCAATGGTTTTAACGAGGTGTGTTCAATCCACATCATAATTAAGCTGGTTCCAAGGTATAAAACATTTGGTGAGTCTTGCCAATATCTTGGCTGTTGCTAGTATGCAAAAAAAATGTGAAGCCTGTGGGAAAAAAATACTCTGACAGCTGCGTTAACTTATAAATCTTTCTTCACAAAACATGTCAGTAGCCTCTGGAACCACCGCGCTTAGCTTATCATTATCCGAAGCAGTAGTATTCATCCGATTCCACCCTGAGTTTCAGTGGCGATTTGCTGAAACCATCACCGTCAATAACCGCTTTATCCACAAAACAGTCCAGATCCGTCGGTGACGGGTTGTCCGAGAGGTCCTCCGCTAGAGTGTCCAGGTAACTACCCACAGACAGGCTGTCGAGCCCGTCGCTGTTCGCGTCGTTCAGGCTGTTGAAGCTGCCTCGCAGCGAGGCGCCGTCCTGGCTGTCCGACAGGCTGTACAAGCTGCCCGTCAGGCTGCCCTCCTGGCTGGCCACGCCTCCTTTGTCTTCGATCATCCAGCGGATGGACTCGATGCCCTCGTTGATGGACATCAGCTGCTGCATCAGCTTCACATCGATGGCTCGCAGATGTGCCTACGAGTTGGAGGAAAACATCTCAGTTAGGCTAGTTTCATAATTAGCGTTGCATTATTTACAATACGAGACAATTTGTCCAATCAGCATAGCCGTGTAGTTGGTTACATAACTCTTGGTATTTTCACATAGTGCAGATTTGCTGAGGAAAATTGGATTGTGGACGCCTTCAAGATTGACCGTCGCCCACTCCTGGCATAGTTTAATATTTGTGAAATAAGTTGGTTCACCTTCTCGTCGAGAGTTAGATGAAAAGATTAATACTACTCTCACATCACCACTAAAGCAACAGCTAACACCTGTAAAAACAGAGATTTGGTATTTTTTGGAAAAGTTACGTGCCAGACCATATTTTGGCCAAGAGCAGTAATTTCCCTGGTATTTTGTTTTTAGCTACCCAGTTGATGGTTGTAGCTTTGGATTAAATAAATATGATTCTCAGCAGGAAGGTGTATTCACCAACATTTAGAGCTGCTCCTTTAACACAGCAGCTCCATGAAGTACAATGAGAGTCAATATAACACAACACAAACTCACCACACTGTCAATTTAGTAGCTGTTCTCAAGCTTTCCATGATTAAAATTCTATTAAAACAGCTGCATCTGTTGATGAAGATCACGTGGAGAAAGGCTCCAATTCAGCTGTTAAATGAACCTCATGCTGAAGTTTTGTTTCCTCGTCAATTGTTAGCATTCTCATGTCGTCTCACGGCCGGAACACCATGTACTATTTTTCGTTTAGACTATCAGGCTTTGTTTTGAACAAAGAGACTTAAACTATGTGGCACAGGAAAAGCGACTCGCGCTACTCGTGTAACAGCACGGCCAGGAAACAGTCTGGAGGAAGGATCGAGGATGGTATGTCTATTTTACACAGTGTGGCCATTGATTTGACTCCCTGCGATGACAAACCGCACCATTGACTGGGGATGGAAGTGGACAGCCTGTGAAGTCATTCAAAGGGAGACCCCTGTGTCCACTGGGTGACACACAGTCAGTCAGAATGAAAAATGGTAAATGGCCAGCTGTGGCAGCCCGCTACCCTCACCAGACAGGGCTGGTACAGTGTTCAGACAGCTGGCTGGCTGATACAACAGCCTTTCTTTGGAGTGGATTTGCAGCCGGCCTTCATTTAGCGCCCATCGCTGCCGGTGTGTTTGTTTTGTGAGCATAACCGCCCGCTCTACACACACACGGAGGCGGAGCAGATGGAGTCATATTGGAATTTTAGTTCAAGCAGCTGCCTCGTGTTAATAAGATGGCACCGGTGGGTCGATATCACAAAATGAGTTGGGGGGGGAATGCAATTACTGCGGCGTAATTTTGTCTGAAGCTACAACATGTTTAATTTGTCACATGAAACGAACACCAGCGAGTTCCTGACCTCATCGGGAGCAGCAGACTTGCTCATTTGAGACGCTTTGGATGATTTCACCCTCCATGAAAATGTAAAAAAAAAAGTTAGCTCGACACAACAATGTGGCCAAGAACTGTGTGCCACAGCGAGACAGAGCAGTGTGATGGGATTAGTGACGAGCTGTGAGGGAAGCCTGCAGAGGAATCACACTAAATGAATTAGCATTTTCCTTCACAGCACAATTCAATGATGAGACACGGGCGGATTAAAACGAGGACAATGTGCCAGTCACGGGCCTTAATTGGCCGGACACATCAACTCAAACCTAAGCCTATCAGCAGGCAGGCTCCCCGGGTCTGCTGGCCACGACGCAGCCCTGCTACCGTCCTGCAAAACTCGGTCAACCGGGCCATCTGCTCAGGAATCCTATTACCTCTGGTGACCTTAAGACGGAGGGGTTTGCAGGACTCTTCGGCCTAACAGGCATGACGTTTGAAAATAATGCAACAAGGAAGTTTAGCAGACACACTTATGCAATGGTGGTTACACTGGGACAACTGGATGTCACAGAGTGGCTGATTAACAGGAGGGTGGGGGTGTGTTATCGCCTGAGGTGAGGAGGTTCACCAACAAAGCCCTCTCTCTGCTGACTGGAGGTGTGAACGGCCGTCACCTGCTGACCGGCTCCTCTGTGCTTTTATTAAGGCAATGAGGCACAACACCCACCGCTGGAGCTGTTTCTTTCTTTTTGCATTTTACAGCCACATGTTGATTTGTCTGTTAGGCTGTGTTTGCATCCAGCAGGGCATTTCCTGCTCGCTCAGCTCTGTGCAGAGCAGACATGTCACAGGTGGAGCTGATGTTTCCTGCTCAATTCAACAGTTTCTTGACTAATAAATGACTTGAGCACGTGAAGCCTACAGTTAGGTATTAAATGGCTAATTAAAAGTGGGTCAACTTTAAAGATAGAAGTCTGAAACAAACCTGGAACAAGTTTCTGCTCCGTGTGGTTTGTTGAGTATTTAACAACGTGGCTCTTTTAATTCAAATCATTTAATTTCTTACCATTTCTTGTTTCAGGAACAGCATCTTGCCCTCGAGTCGTTTCAAGTCCGCGTTGTTGCTACATTTGCGGCTCGTCACGTGCGCCGCCGCCGCCGCCGCCGCTGACTTCTCGCGCTCGTCCTGGTGTTTTCCTCCAACCAGAGAGCGCACGAGGCTGTCCGGGACTTTGCGCCCCAGCTTCGTCTCTATGTCCTTCAGCTCGGGCAAGACGCCGCCGTCCTCGTCCATCGCGAGCTGTCAAACAGAGGAGAGGACACGCTCTCACTGTGTGTTGTTAAGTTACACAGTCGCGAGCGCCGAGATGATTGGCCGGGGAGACGCGCGCGAGCTTCTATCCGCAGGACTCTCCAAAAGTTGCTCGCGCGCTCCTTTCGCAACTTTACCGGAGCCGGTCGCAGATCGAAGTGTCGAGCCAAAAACGCTTCACGCCGGGTCCGCTGCCCCGCTGCTGCACCGACACACCTCCCGGGCCGCCGGCCGACCAGTAGTGAGGCGCTTTCATGACAACGCGCTCGCCGTAGACCCTCCCATCAGGAGGCTCCCGCTGAAACCGGACACCAGACAGGTGAGAGGCGCCGGGGTGGTGCGGAAAAAAGTGATTCCTGGAAAGAGTTTTCCCCGGCTACAAAATAAGAGCATTGGTAGTTCAACTATCAGACTACAAGCTATTTATTAATTCAGCATACCTTTATTATTATTATTATTATTATTATTATTATTATTATTATTATTATTATTATTATTATTATTATTATTATTATTATTATTATATTGTTAGGCCTTGTGTTTATCCTTCACTCCTCCCACCACATGATGTTTAACTGTTTCTTATTGTCTGTGTTTTCTGACCATCATAGACTTTTTTTGTCTTCCTAATTGTTGTTTAGTGTTTTATTTGTTTATTTATTTTGGTTTGTGTTTGCTTTTGTTGTTGTGTCTGCACTGGTTTGTTATGTAAACTTAATCACCAATAAAAAAAAAGTAAAAAAAAAAGAAAAAAAAGAAATGAAATGATGGAAAGTAGTTAAGTACATTTAACCAAGTACTGTATTCAAGTACAGTTTTGAGGTACCTGACCTTTACTTGATTATTTCAATTTTCGTTGTCTTACATTTTGTAGGCAAATATTATACTTTTACTCTTCTACATTTATTTGAAAACTTTAGTTACAAGTTACTTTGCACCAGAGCCAAAGTAGCACATTTTTGAATTAATTTATTTGATCAGCAATCTGATTAAAAACACTTGTTTTGATAATGATAAAAATATTAAATCAGATTGGTTTAATTTACTTTTGATGCCAAGGATACTGGAATAGTTTAGTGTTTCACTTGATGGTTTATTTTGTGACATATCTAACTTTTATGTGTTTTGTAAAATGAGACAGTAATATTTTAGCAGGATATCTTTACTTTAACGCTGCAGAAGTGATGAGACGCTACATGAAATACTTTGTGTGTTTACTGATGTTTTATTCACATGAAAGTCAGAACACAGTTTAAATCCAGTGTCGGTGACAAGTCGAAACACACCACTGTGCAGGCGTGTAAAATGTAATCACTTAAATAATTTGGCATGCCTCCGGATCCGACAACATTTTGGCAACAGTATAAATGTAAAAACAGAAAAGCATCCATAACAATTTCACATAATTTTTGTTTTTAAAACAAAAAGGCAGAAAAAAAGGGAAAAAGCTGCGTATCAAGTGAGCACACGGTTCAATGATTTCTTCTGAATCACCTCTCCTGGTTTCTTTTTATCTCGTCATTCAGCAATAACAGTTCAGGTCACTTGGATGAATTTATCTTCACACATCATTAATAAACAAAAACAATATATACCCAAAGAATAGCTCTGTCAGCAAGTACATGCAGAGTTTAAGGAAATTAATTATTGCACCCCCTTGTGGGCATCATGGCTCTGTCACATGGGCGGTGTGTGTTAGAATCCCTCCTGTGATGCTCATGTGTCAGACAAACAGAAAGGGTTATAAACTATAAACATAATAGAAGTTGTAGATCTGTAGGTGTGTGTTTTAATTGCCTCACCTGTCTTACCTTTGCATCACTCCGTCACTTTAAACGAGTTATAAATGTGGTCATATTTTCAGCTGATTTCCTAAAACACCAAACGCTAAAACACAGAAGGCATCACTGCTGATACTGACAGGTCTGAGAAGAATCAGCACCACCTGGTGGCGTCCTCGTCACACCACGACTCCAGTTGTTCCGCGCTCACTTTACTCGAACACACTTTCACTTACATTTTCAAATGTTCCGGAAATCTGAAACTTTCAAGGATCGGATCTTTGCAAAACCACGCTCGTATAAACTACCTCACATATCTGCAAAAAAATTGCATCTTCAACAAGTGTTCATTAAAATGTAACTGCTCACATCTGTGTTATTTGTAAAGAAAAATTAACTACACTAGCTGATGAAAGCACATGAAGCACCAAGAGATTACGTCCTATCAAGAATATACACGTGTTCTCCAGAGAACAGATTCGGGCTACTGTGAACGTAGAGGAGGCACATGGGTGTGTTTCAGGGTTCAAACACCGACTTAGACGACAGACTGGCTTTTGTCGCTGTCGTAGCGCTGGTACTGGTCCCCGAGCAGCGGCTGGTGGCCCTCCATCTTGTAAGACCTGGCACGCACGGCGCACGTGGTGGCGGCGAAAATGGCTGCGACGACCACAAGGGCAGCTACGATTGCCATGGTGATGATTTCAGTCAGGGTGAAAGGCTGACCTAGAAAGGGAGAAGTGGGTGATTATTACCTCCCTTATCTGCTTTTCTTTAAAGGCAAGGCTGAAATTCAAAATGCATACCTGGCCACTCGGCTTCGTAAGAGTAACCCAGATTTTCAGGGGCCGTCACGAACATCTCCGCGTTAGTCACCGGGGGCCAGAAAGGCACCATGTTGTAGCCCCTGTTGTGACCGATGGGGGCATTTTCCTCAGGATACACAGACGAATCTGTCAAGAAACACTTGAAGTTAGCCAAAAAGCTAGCAAGAAACCAGCCAGATATGCAGGCATCATAGAGGCTCAAACACCTGGACTGTGTCTCCTCAGCCATTCATCAAAAATAGCGTCGGTGAAGGTGTGGAGCAGCACGAAGATGGGGTCGTTGGGCGAGAGGTGAGTCTGTCCTCCTGTGCCGTTCAGGAACAGATGCGCCAGGTTGTGGAGGCTCCTCACCACGGGGTCGTAGTTCCCCTGTGGGGCGCTGTAGCCTGATGAAACAACAGGAAAATGCATGAGAACCTGCAGAAACCCTGTTTGGCAGACCGACAGAGAAGAAGCGTCTTTGTCATCACCTTCAATTGTGTTTCTGAAACTTTCAGAGGAGGTGGAGTAGTAGGGCGGTGTGTCAAACGCGTTGACCTGCAGACATTCGGCCACATCCTGAGGCTCTGGGAGACGCTGGACCATCGGCCTGTTGACGTTTCCTGCTGGGTTCCTTCTGATGGGAGAAGTCTCAGTGCCTGGAGGGAGAGAAACAAGAGACCACATTAGCTTCTTTGCATTATAAGAATAAAAATGATGATTGTAACATCGGTGATAAACAACAGCCTCACTGTTGCAGATGGTTCCCAGCGTGTCGTAGTCCTCCACGCTCTCACAGATGACCCTCCACTGGGCGAAGATGGAGTTGGCGCTCAGCGAGTTCATGTCAAAGCTGCTCCTGGCTCCCATCAGGTCATCAGTGCAGATGTCACATGTGCTCCCACCGATGGCAAAGTTCCAGTAGGGCAGGGCGAAGGAGGGGTCCTGCAGCATGTCCTGGTGGTTTGAAATAAAGACTTTCAGGAGCCTGCTGGTTTATTTAATTCTACTTTTAATAATGCATTTCCATCCCATTAGGTAATGTGAGAGTATCGATAAAGTCTCATTTTGTGTTGGACTCATATTGCACAAAATAAACGTTTCACACACTGTGATTTGCCTCAAAGACAGTCTATAATGTCTTTTCACGACGCATGAATGAATCTGAAATAAATTAAAATGGTTCCTGCAACTGCACACATGGGTAGTAAATGTGTCAATAGAGGGTTTATAAGTAAAATTATTAATCAAGCTAAAGGGAACAAAGACTTTTTGCGCACCAGTGAATCACTCCAAATGTTTTAATCTAAAAGAATAAAAGGATCCAAGCCGCTAGTCAGAAACAGGCCTCTAACCAAATATGACTCGATTTTCGTAGAACAAAAGACACAACAAAAAACAACATCTTAGTTGATATAGTTCAAACTGATCAGAGAAAAATAAAGAGCACTGGCTCTCCAACTGTGCCTGCCAGTGTGCGTAAAAATTAGTGGCTTATCAGCACCACTCAACCATAAAACCTGCAAAGCATGAGGATGGAGTTTCTCCGCAGGTGTCCAGCAATCTGTCTGGCTTCCAAAACCACAATAATCAACAGCCTCAAAGTCCGTGAATACAAGTTTGCATAGTAAATAAGTAAAATAGTAAAGAAAAAAAAACCGTGCGTGGTTGCGACCAACTGCCGACTCAATGCTCCATCCATCCCTTCTATGTTAGGTGCAGTTCACCAAAGCTCTGTTCAGTACTGTATTCTACAAACCATCTCCAAATCAGTGAACAGTATCTCACCTGCATGTCTCGTTCCAGCTGCAACAGGTGGAACCTGTGCCAAGTGACGAAACCAGGCCCCTCGTGAGAGAAGTCCACTCCCCCGAAACTGGCCTGGCCCGCCCCCAGGAACGTCTTGCTGACCGAGAAGTAGTGGCTCCACACGAAGTAGTTGTAGATGGTGATGTTCTCGAACTGCACGGTGTTCCCGTCGGGCCCGAAGATCTCCGCGTAGCGCCGCGTGGCGATCACCAGCTCGGGGTGCACCGTGCGCTTGGCCCGGTCCAGCGCGTTCACGAACGCACGCTTCTCGTCCGAGCTGAGCTGCATCACGTTTCTCCTTACTGGAGGGATTACAGAGGAGGGAAAACGGATTAGCTTAATCAGTCATGCGTTAATTGGGGATTTGTTTATAATTACAGGGGAAATTAGTGCAGAAAATGTGCGTAAAAGAATTTGTTAGCAATGAATTTAACACTCAAATGCCATTTTTTGCAAGTTTCACTAGTTAAAATTAATTTATCTTCATTCATGTGATGCTTATTTAAACTAATGTTGATAAAATAAGATTTCTTTTAGCTAAAACGACATTAATGGGCTGAAATCCGCTCATGAAATATTTCCCCGGATTCCTCCGAGGACGCGCACTCACCAACATTAACCCTCTGGTCGCAGTTGGCCCCCGTCCATCCGTGTTTGCAGCGGCCGCAGTTATACCCGCTGAAGTTCCCGTTACACTGACAAGTACGGTTGAAGTAACGGATGGGCCATCGCTCCCGATCGTCCCGTCCGTCGTGCGGGTACTGAGGGCCGTGCGGGCGCGCGTCCACCGCGATGGACACGCACTGTCCGCGCCCCGAGCTGGACCCGCACGGGTCGTTGGCGAGTCCGAAGGGCGACGGGCAGCACTGTCCACTCCTGAGTCCTTCGGGTGTCACACACTCTCTGGGGAACTGCGCGCTCACCACCACCGCGCCCACAAGCACCAAAAAGCAGCACCGAAACATGATCCAAACTTTTACGCACGGCTGGAGCTGACCTGGATTCAGTTTTTCAGAGTGAATATTTACCTGCAAATACACACATCAACTAAGACTTTATCGAAAATGAACTTCTCCACACCAGGGATAACTTTCTCTGTCCAATAGATGTGTGTAAACCTCCCCTCCCATGCGCCCAGGCCCCTGCTTCTATTTCCCCCCAAACCACTGAACCGTCGACCTTAAATACCGGATTAGCGCATGACTACCCGGATTTTCTGACTCCCGCGTGATGCCATCACATAACATCATACTTCCTACTGGGGAAAGGAGGGAAAGAAGGTAGTGTGATCCGTCATGCACAGTATTGTTCTTCTAAGAACTCACTGGACTTCTGCAGTAACCCTGAATGAGTCCAGCATTAACTGCGAGGAAGTCTAATGAATTGCAAAAACTCTTTCAGATTAAAACACAAATTATGATGAATGAGTGGGTCCACCCATAAACTTTAATGTGTGTCCATGGACCGTAACCAGCACGCCTTTATGAAAATTAATTTGTTATGAGGCGCTAGCCTTTTACAAAAGTAGCCCCTGGCACACATGTTCGAGGAATTAGAATAATCAAGCTGGTGCTGCAGGCAGGCTCAGAAACACAATACGGGTATTGTTTACAGGATCTATCACTGCTCAGACTGGAAAAGAAAAGAAAAGCATTAAAAAAAATACACACAAAAAAATAAAAAATGGGCTATTTTCAAAATCCTGTCCTTCCACTGTATAAAAGGACCTAATCTTGAAAAGCCTCAGAGGCTCATGTGTTTGTTAAAGTGATCATATTTCGGGTCATTTGACTTCGCAGCGAGGCCCCTCGCTCCTTCACTCTCCACCGCCTGCTTCTTCCCCCAACCTCGGGGCTGCTTGTGCTGCCATGAGCATGTGAGACATGGAGGCATGAAGGGTTTATGGTAGGCTGCGAGGAATTCTTTGAGGAATCCAGAATTCCTTTCATGGTTTCTATGTTTCAGAACAAAGTAAATCAGATGAAATGGGGGCTCAAATTAAAAATGCACCCCATGTGCAGTAAACTTCACATATACAGGTGTATGAAAATGATTTTTTATTGATCAAAGAGTCCTCCAATTTCTTTCTTTCTTTCTGTCGCTGAGAGTCCATTTATTACATTTGGTTTTGACTGCTTTGACGGCAGACTTCAGCTGACACACTGCATTCATGTTCCTTTTGTTTCATGCATTTTCAGGCTGATGACATCACTTGGGTTGTTTGTTCAGACTCGACTAAGCTGCTCAATAATACAACTGCTTTTCAACTGTGTCAGTTGTATTCATACAGCCTGAAGATCACAGTTGCATGTTCAGTTCATGAGATTTAGTATGAAAGATGTACCACTCTCCTCTCCTTCTAGCATGTTTTGTTCTCCCGTTACCTTTTTTTATGAACATTCATTTGAATTCTCCCTCCGATCGTCCCTCCAGCTCGTGCACTCTTTGTTTATTTGCCTCACTCCTCTGCAGGTGAAGGAGTCAGGCTTGAAACAAACAGCTTTGATTAGTCAAATTATTTATTTTTTGCCACCATCACCTCAGGACATGTTTTTTTGTGATACAGAAAATGACTGACATTGGTTATTGTTGACAAAACCTACAGCGATAACCCCGAGGAGTTTGAATCTGGGGGAAGATCGACAGGTTCTTTCTAAAACATGCAAAAGTCTTACAGTCTTCCCATAATTCAGCAGGGTTGCAGAGAGGGCACTGGATCGTACGAGCAACTGTTGTTTGGTTGCATCGATCGTCTTATGTTATTTCACAACGGCCCCTACATGTACCAGTTGTCCTCAAGGGGATCAACACTCGCTAATAATCAAACCGATGCTTCACAGATTCACTCATTAAGCGGCGGTGATGGTGGAGTTCTTTCAGAAGAGAGAGAGAGAGAGAGAGAGAGAGAGAATCAATGCCAGGGTTTTTTAGTTTTAAATAAGCACAGCTGCTTTCACTCCAAAGACTATTTCAGTGATGAGTGAAGAGGCAGATATCCATCGATCTTTAAAAACAACAAAACAGCCACTGAGGCTGCTCTGTTAGCGGTTAAATAGCTCTCTGTGATGACACTAAACGCTGACTCCAAACAGTGATGATACTTCAGTTCATCCATTATATGCTACTTTATACTTCTGCTTCTTGAGAGGTAAATATACTTTCTGCACCACCACATTTGCTCGACAGGAGTTGATTACAGTTATTTTTCAGTTTAAGATTTTACATCAGAAAAACAATACAAAAAGCTGCTTGTCATGTTTCAGATGTACAGTATACGAGTCGTTGGCACATATTTGGCACAGATTTTTTTTCCTTCTCGGTTGGTTTTGATTCAAATAAATGTTTGAGGCCCAAACAGCTAAAAGCATTAGATATTTCACATAAAGAAAAGTAAAAAATAAATTATTTATTCCTTCTTTTCAACCCAACTAATCATCTCATGACCCCTAGTTTGAGAACCACTGGACTTGTATCACTGCGGTTTGTAAAATGGTCTAAAGTCTAATCTTCAGGGTTTGTGTACACGGACACAAATGAGTAGCTGTTTCCATGACCCTCAGCAAAAAATATCTGCAGGCCTGCACCAAGTTTCTTTGACTGAATGAAACATTTATGAACTACGCTGGAGTCGAGGCTGCCAGGTTGAATGGCGGGCAGAAGTCAGGGTTTGAATCCAGTCCGTGGTCACGTTTAGGCAACAAAAGGTGAGGGAAAACACATTTCAGTTGGTCAAACAGTCACGAAATTTAACATGACGGATTTACTGATTTTATTGATTTTGCATGTTACATGTAGCCTAAATAAAACTCAGCTTTTGAAATACTAAACAGCCAAAGTGTATTTAAAGCTCGGGTCTACAATGTTGTTCAGAAACACATTTTGTTATACTGGGTGAAATGGTTATGAATGGTATTCAGAAAAAGGAGCGAAAATAATCAGACCTCTGTGGCAGCTGCATGACTGAGAAAAAACTGACCAATCAGTGATATCCGGCCCGAATGGCACGGATTGGTCAGTTTTTTCTCAGATGCCTTCATTGGTCAGATGCCTTCATGTCCCGCCCTCCTCCACGCGTGCGCATGTCCGGTTTCACTGATGCCGGAAATATTCAGCACACTCCTCTGCAGGAATACGGAGTTCATTTGGTTACAATGGCAGAGAAAATGCAGCCACCTTACTTCTACCAACTCACCCCGCTAAAAAGGCGAGGAAAAGAAAGCCTGAGGCAGAAAAGATGCAACGAAAAAGGCTCTGGATAAAGTAAGAAGTCGGACCCGAGTGCCTTAAACAGACTGTGTGCTGCAATTCATGGTCCGAATTTCCTGCGCGGTCCTGCGGACGTGACGTCAGATGACGCTGAATGCGCGTTCTCAACGGCTTGGATACAGGAAGAAGACAAGCGCGGTGGAGCCAAACTAGTGTTTGTGTAGTAATGGATTCTGCTACGGCCAGAAAACGACCCACCACCACACAAAGTCCACTAAAAAGTCATACTGAGAGGAAAACGGAGGTTTTTATCAGCAGCAAGTCGAGACAACCAAAACCGGACCGGAACCAGGATAAACATCGTATACGGTTCGGCTCATGGAGGCAGCTTCAACTTGAACTGGGACTGAAAACAGATGCTGACATGGCTCATTTCCTAGTGACCAGGTAAGAAAACATTACAGGTCATGTTTAGAGCTTGATTTGAAAATCATCGGAGTGACCTAACGTACAAAGTAGCGTTAGCTGCTAACATGCTAACATTAGTCCACCGCTGTGTAACACTGAATAGTTACAGACTGCGTATTTTCCACGGTCCTTTAGTCTGAAACCGAATAGTTAGAAATATGTCTCTTTATATATGGGACCGAAAGCCCAACCTGTTATCCGGGAGGTGACGTTAGCAGCTGGCTGTTTGTTTTTGTTTGTTTTGTTTGTTTGTGTCTGTGTAGTAGCATTAGCCGCTAACACACAGCAGTCCCGTATCAGAGACGATGTTTTTGTCCCCCAATATGGCGTCTTTGCTTTCGCCTGAGCCTTTCAGACTCGCTGCTTGTGTGTCACTATTGAGTCTTATTTCTTGTTCCTGCCCCAAGTCCATTTAAAGTAGTTAAACTAGCTAACTAGCTATTAGCTCCACCTCAACCAGCCTGAACAGGTAATTGCTACTGTACTGTACATTGCTGCATAAGTATCCTCAATCTATTAGAATACATAATTACATACTATTACTATTACTTCTGATACTTTAAATGTGCAATATGCAATGATTTTAGTTTAAAATATTAAATTATTTAAAACTGAAATTATCTACAGAATGTGAGGAAATACCCTTTTTAATGTTAAGTCAAAGACCTGAACAGTATGGCTGTGTCTGGTCTGGCCTGGTCACTGAGAGGCTGCTGTGTCTGGGTCAGTTCAGTTCCCTGCCCACTTGGCTCTGATTCTGGTGCCCGTCCCCGTGCCGCTACCCACCATCAGTGTATGAATGTGAAAGAATTTGTAAGACACTTTGGACAAAAGCGTCTGCTAAATGCCCTAAAATGTAAATGTAAATGTTTTCATTGCTGTATTGATACTTTCAGTCAGGTAAGGATTTAAAAAATCATCCCAACACTGAGCTAAAGAATACTAAACTGAAAGTTCTAACCCGGGGGAACGTTAGTTCACTCTGAGAGAAAGACGTTTAGTTCTGGAGAAAACTGTCACAACTGCTTTCGTCTTGGGAAGACGTGATGAAAGCGATGCAGTCAGTATAGATAATGTCAGATAAAAACACATCATAACAATGTGGCACTTTTCCAAGAGGCGAAAACTGTCTTTTTTTTCCCCCCAGTGCGACCTCACACACTGAAGAGGTAAAGATTCCTAACCCAGTCACATGTGTTTCACGCTGGCTATCATAATTCCAGCCTGCATGTATCGTTTCATAATTGGGGCGTGCCGGCGAGGATTACACAAAGCTAGCGCTAAGCTCATTCTCATGGAGTACATTTGAAAATACAGCCACATTCCTGATGTATGTGCGGTTCCCATGTTCCCCTTGAGAACTAGTGGGAGACCCATTAGCTGGGTCAAGGCTGATAGGATCATTTAAACACCAATTTGTCTGGAGTCTAGTTTTCTACATCTTCTTAAAATGCCAAGACGGATACTGTAATAGTTCTAATGATCAATTATTTTGACCTTGGAGTCACATACCGGCCCTAAATGAATTTGTTGTGATTTATCGTCATAACTGACCTGTGGGTATTTAATAATTCAAAGTGCTGAAGACCTAAAAATGCACTGCAGTGTTTAAAGGTCACAACAGAGTGGAGGAGGAGCCGGCTTTATACTGATTGTCTTATGATGAAGTCTGGGAGATCTTCTGCACTGTTCACTTTGAGCCCTAAATTAGTCAAATGAGTGAATATGAATATGAGCTAATACAAGTCTATTATGTGAGACAGCAAACCAGGCAGTCATCCAAGCTAATTCATTTTGTTGTCTTTTGGGAATTTGCCAATTAATTTGGTCTGTAAAAGCAAATTTTCTCAATTACCCTTAAGTGTAGTGTAAAAACAACAGTATTTAAAAGGTCAGGGGTTGTACAGACAGATGAGCTACTGTTTGAGGAGGCTTTTTTGGCTCTACTGCAATATTTTGTGATTCCAGAGTAGCTACACATCCCCCCTGTGTCTCTGTTTGTCCCGTGACCACCCCTCAGCCGACCTCCCTCTCGTCCCCACTCTCCCCTGCTTCCACTCCGTGAGTGCTCACGTCTGTGCATGTGTGTGAACAAACCTTGGGCAGGATGGGGGGGGATCATGTGAGAAGATGTGACTCAGACTTAATGGTAATCCTTGCCTTTGGTAAAAATGGCACAGTGGGAGTCATTAGGAGGGAAGCTATACGAGCGGCTCATATGACTGCCTGCCTTTGCCTCCCTCCTCCGAGGCAATGCCAGCAACCGCTTGTCATTCTCTTTCACCCTCTCGTCTCTGGCTGTATCCGTGCCACTCACTTCATCTCAGCTCCTGCTTTTCCTCAGTTGCCATTTGCGTCTCTGTAAACGAGGTGGAAATAAAAAAATGGTTGGTGCCGTGTGAGCGCATTGTTACAGCTTGAGGCATCGAATGGTGTAACAGTAGGACAAGTCCACAGTCATGCTATCGGCTCTGGGAGGCTCCACCAAGGATGTTACATTAAATCCGGACACAGCGTTGGATGCAGAGCCCCATCCATTCCTATGAAAGCTGCTCAGTGGCGCTTTGAAGCTGAAAAAGCTCGACTTCTTTTGTGTTGTGTGGCCCATAGAGCCTGCACACTGGAGACATCCACCAACTGAGCCGGCTAACTCTCCGTTTGGCACCTGGGGAATAAAATATCAGCATGCTAACTTGCTAACAATGGCAATGCTGATATTTGAAATTGGGATGAGTTTTGCTCTCGATAGCCTGTTAACCATTAACTGGTAACTAACTGGTTAATTATTGAGAAAAGAAAGCTTCAGCTCTCTGCATCAGCTTCTTTGGCGGGGTTGTTTGACATGTGATGGATAAAAAGAGTGAGGAGTGGGGAGCACATTAGTCTTGAACAGACATATTTCTACACTTCATTTGGTTGCTTAGCCAGCGATGGAGAAAGGAGCACACCTCCCAGTCAGTGTTGATGTACTGACAGGTAGCTGTGACGTTAGCCTTCATTGGTGAGAGCTGTACAGCAGTCGCGTGTCTCAAACCATGCTCTTTCCCTAACTAACCAAATATGTTGTTGTGCCTAAAACCTAGCTAAACTGTAACCGGCATCAGAAGGTTAAAACAGACGTGATTTGTAACAGCTTAGCGGGGAAAGTTTAGCCAGGTCTCCATCCAAATTTAGTGCAAACTTAGCTGAATATTTAGGTAATTATCAAATGAAAATGCATGCAAATGTACGTCTCCATCCATCTACATTGCATTTCCCGTTAATTGACACACCTTAGCCAAGACTGACTGAGCAACTGACGGATATCACCAACCGTAGACCGTAAAGATTTGATCTCAGCGACAAATACTGTTCTTTGGATTTACGTATAATTGTGTGTATCATACACAAGACAGCAGGTTTTGAGACAGATGGAGCGGCTGTTTGAAGTGTGACTGCTATTTGCTACCATGTTCCAAAATCATCTAAATGTAAATACGTCATTATGAACAGCTTGGGAGAAACCTTTCATGCTGAAAATATAGTTTTACTGAAAGTTCGCTTTCTAATTGAGCTGGAAGTGAATGGAGGTCTACCCCGCGGGACTGTCTGCTGACGGAATGAGGCAGGCTCATGACCAGGGCTCGGGGCGCGAGGTGGGGTGGAGGAGTGTCAGAGTGTGTGATGGTGGGAGGCTATTTGTTCCTTGTATCTTGCTCACCACTGGCTTCTTTTGTTTGGTTTCTCAGACTGCATGCATATCATTATCTGGACGGACCGGCGGCTGTAGCTGCTAAACTGGCCTGTGAGTCAAAAACAATAATGCTTATTTTTCCTGCTTTGTATTGCAAATTGAATACAGAAGCGGATTCAAAGACTGAGGATGTGTGCTAAGAATGCACTACAGGTCTTCTACCTCATAGTGATTCCTTACATACATCTGCAATGACTGATATATTTGTGGCGAGGGGGAAATCAATCTGGAACCCTGAATGGAAACAAAAACGCGTTTCACAACATATCCGGCGCAGGAATAAAAATAAACCAGGGAATAAGGGAATACATTATTCCAAAAGGTAGACGCCTACGTGCTGGGAAAGACAACGGAGACTTTTCAGCAATAAAACAATTAATTCACACAATGCAGTGATTAAAAAAAACAATGAATTCCACCACGGATTAGCTGGGTCACAAAAGAAGATTCAACAAATTCTGAACAGGTGCTGAATAAACAAAGAGTAAAACCCAACAAACCTATTTCTTAACAAACCAGCTTTCACCCATGCTTAAAATGGACTTATAACCTGTAGGTGTAATACAGTCTACAAACCAGCAGAGGGCAGTGACATCTCATGTAAAGACATGTAAAGACAGCGGTTCTGGGTCCAGAACCATCCACTCTGCACATATTGTGCAATACAGACAGTTTTTTCCGCCATCAAGCCTAACCCTTAATCTACAATCATAAAAATACCCCAGTCCTAACTTCACATGCAATATGATGCTAGAGAACCGTAGAGTTTCAGAGCTCCAGTAATCACCTTGCAAGCACCTCGACTTTCACACCTGAACACTGGAAGTGTGCAAAGGCTTTTGGTTGCAGACGGATGTGAACGAAAGAAGGCAGAAGTGCTTCTATTCTGTACGAGTTCAGAACTTTTTGGGCACTCCGCTTCATACATAAATAAGCAGAATAAGCATTTTATACGTGAGTCAGAGAGAACTTCATTTGTTCCGCCAGAGAACTTCTCAGAATGTAGTGCCAGCTTGAGGTAGACTGACACCCTGATGAATAGCAGGAGTTAGTCCCTCAAATGAAGGCCTCCGCGGATATCGGGATACTGTCTACTTAGCACACGCACCAGCATCTTAAATCTGCTGCTTTCCAATACCAAAGCACTTCAGGTGATTTACATAGCAATAATTTAAACAGCAGAGGTGTCGTGACCGGGCGTTAGCAATAAAATACGGAGATCTACCGCCCAGACTGCTGCCACCACTTGATTGCTTTTTAACAGTCATTAGTCTTGCGGGAGCCTTTTGAGAGGGCATCATTTTTCGGTCAATCCTTTGCTCTACTTCACAGATTTTTTTCACTGATGTATGAAAATGAGGGAGGGTATTGACAGGTACAGTAAATGGGAGAGGTGAGGGTAATTCAGCAGGAGCCGGCTGTGTCACAGATCATCGCAGACAGCAGCGGTAATTAGCGAGGAACACTAGTCTTGCTCCTGGATGTAGCAGGGAAACAGCTGTGTTGGAAGGTTGTGCCAGCCCTCGAACCAATTAAAATGCTGCACAGAAGTAGACGATGACAGGTACGGAGGTTAAGATAGATCCGGCTCACCATCACTGGAGAAACACAAACACTTTTTAGTGAAGCTCTGCCGGGGAAAGGGAAATGTTAGGGAGAAAGATGAGTGATTTTTATTGCTATCTGCGGTCAAATAAGGCAACATCAGTGGAAGTATGTAGTCAGATCTGACGAATGAACAGCAATGGCTTTTTCATTTTCCTCCTCTGAAAAATATCCTTCATGAAAGTGTTGTGACATTGCTGAAATCCCGAATGTATTGAAGTCACAGTATATGCAGTTTTGTATAGTGATATCAATATACAGATGAATAAATGAAGAGAAGAAAACAGAATGAATGCAGATACATCCACACTAGACGTGATGGGTCACTGAAAGAGTATAAAGTTGTATAAATCATATTGCTATGGCCTTCGCAGTTACGAAATCTCATGCCCAAACATGTGATTGCGTTACGAAGCCTGCGTTGTTCAGTTTGGTTGAACCCGACTCTGGTCTGTTTTCCCTGTTGGTACATTTAGTTTGGGCAGATCTGAACACTGTGTCTGTGTCCGGACCAAAACAACTGCAATGAGACCCTGTGGGGCGTCTTCAGAACCTGTAGTGTTTGCACTGGTCCAACCCAATCACCAGAATAAATGCTGCAACGTTACGTTCCTTTAGGTTCAGTTTCCTACCCTATGTTGTGTCAACGCTGTGGGCTAATGATCTGGTGAGGTTAAGGCACAAACAACACTTGGTTAGGGTCAGGAAAATGTCATGTTTTGGCTTAAAATAACGGTTTTGGTTGCCACAAACAGGGCTGGAAATTCCTTTGAGGACTAATTAAAAATATTTAGTAGTGTCACGCTTACAAATGTTGAAACGCTTCGGTCCCTTGTCAGTGGTTTCTTACCAACAATTGTTGAATGGGCAGAAGACTTGCCTGTAACTCCACCACCATCCCTTCCACCTCCCGTTATGTCAAAATGCTATGTAGCCTATAGCTCGTACAAATGTGAATGTATCAGTGGTTTGCAGAAACGTTAATTGCCTACATTTTGTCCTGGTGACTGAGCTGACTGGTCCGTGAGAATGTTCACTGTGCTCATTGGTTAGATTTGTCTGGGGCAGGAGTGAGAAAGTAAATACAGGAAGACTTACATACTCCTTCTCCGGCTAGCCGCTGGAACCGTTGATTTTGCTCATCCTCATCCTGGGACGCAGCTCAAACTTGAAGAGTAAAGTTTGCCCCGTAGTTGGGTCAGAATCGGACTGCGTTCCCGCCACAAATGAACCGCTTCGTAATTAGTCTGGAGCTGCGAGACCTCGTCCTCTAAATAACGTTGGTGCTGTGTTTTGGTCTGCATCCACAATTGCTTTTTTTCGGATCCGCCAAAACAATTTAAAACCTACAGGAAGTGGTCTCTGAGTGCTCACAAACTAATTTATGAGTTTGTTTGTAGAGTAAATGATTGAGCATAAAATAATGTTTTTCTTTGGCCGAGCTATTGGTCAAAATAAGTGAAGAATAAACATACGCAATCACATTGAGGCAGAAATTCTGTTCATTGAATTTTGCCAAAAGAAGCTCTGCTAACTAATTAACAATTATATTTACAATATTGTTATACAAGAGATAAGGGATAGAAACACAGCCCTGGTACATATGGTGTCACAATCTCTGACAGTTGACAAATTTCTGTGTATTTCATCATTGAAACTTCTCACTTCTCACTGCAAAGGGGGGATTACGCTTTTGTACACAAAAAGTATAACAGAACGTATATGACTGGTGTTGGTTTGAAGTGTTAAATAAATGCGGCACTCTTAAAATGTAGGTAAGGACGGCATTGGTGAGGATAGCTAACCAGCTTGATGCTATTGTTTTTTCTTTCGCTACTACCACCGCCAACATTAGGTGCGGTGAAGGTCAGACACCATATATTTTCTAACTCCTGTATTGAGTTGCACAACCTACTGTCATCCTGCTGATACCCTCATTAGTTGTCCCTTACATGTTGGCTCCCGAGGCAGCTACCTAAAGCCCACAGTCACCATGAACAAAGGCCCTGGAAGAAAGAGAAAGGAGATGAAAGGCTCGGACAAGGCTTTGTAAATTCCCAGGTCTAGATTATACTGTGACTCTGTTGGACAGATGTGCACAACGTATGGACAAGGGTCCTTTGAAATGCGATTTCTCCGGCTTTGGCAAAAGTGAGACATTTCTTATAATGTCTTACTGTATGATACGTGCAATTTTTAGAGTATAGAGCAATTCACCTCACGCTGTGGGCGGATAAGAGTCAGGCGCTGATGTGGCAAGAGTCTAACAGAGATGGAAGCACATCGCCCACCTTACAGGGTGAGGCGTACATGAACAATATAATAAATCTGAAATGAGCTCCTCACTCCTTTTCTTCTTTGAATAGTCAGAGTTGAGGTCTGTACATCTACACAAACGTCATATTCTCTATCTTCTGTATCATATCATGTGGGGTGATAAAAGTTTTGTGACTAATACCAACTTTTCACAAACTTCCCCAGAATGTATCGGCAACATGTTAATCAGTGCCCGCAGTGAAGACGCTTCCTCTCGTAGGTATGTGCTGGAGTTTTCCTAAAGGAAATTAATTCGGCAGAACATCCTAATATAGGCCTGCATTGATCTGCTGCTGCAACACGTCTTCAGTTTGGTGGAATCTTTGAACACAATCCAACCTCCGAACACAAAAGAAATGCAAAACTTCGCTGCGGTAATGATCTCACTGTGGGCCTTTTTTTTTTTATTATGAAACATAGCATTCCTTGAAGTTCTGAAAACACTTTCATGGGTGATGTAGATCAGTCAGCAAAGACTACTTCTTAATGAGACATGAGGTAAACATATGCATGAAGTGCGGAGGCTCTAATGCTCATCATTATAGGGCCATTGTGTGTGCAAGCAGCCTATTACGACCCATGCTTCGTGTTTGGAGGAGACCTCTAGACGTTGCAGTAATTATTACAGCGGCAGAAGAGGAAGTCAAGTAGTGCAAAGAGTGACAAATCACCCTGTGGGGGGGCTCACAAAAAACTTGGTGTTTCACCCAATGATGTACTGACAGTGCACGTTGGCCTTCAATAATGTATGTATTTGACCTCACATCTATGTGCACGGAAAGTGATACTCTGCCTTGTAAGGCCATTTGGGTGGTTATCTGCCAGAAATCCTGTGGAAGGGTAGGCCTTTAGGCGAGGTGCACATCTCTGGATCTCACACATGACTTTCATGCAGGCTAGTGGAATTCTCGTCTCACGTGTTATCAGAGGTTGATACTGATTTTATTTTTATACTTGGTAAATGTACTATTTATTATTTACCCTGCTTTCAGTTGCACTTTTGTTCTAACTTCTGGACTTCTATAAAACTATTTAGTTAGGCTAAGGCTTAAAACTATCTTTACCTCATGTCTCTCAAAGTACTTGGTTAGGTTTAGGCTATAAAACTACTTGGTTGGGTTTAGGCTATAAAACTACTTGGTTAGGTTTAGGATATAAAACTACTTGGTTAGGTTTAGGATATAAAACTACTTGGTTAGGTTTAGGCTATAAAACTACTTGGTTAAGTTTAGGCTATAAAACTACTTGGTTAGGTTTAGGATATAAAACTACTTGGTTAAGTTTAGGATATAAAACTACTTGGTTGGGTTTAGGATATAAAACTACTTGGTTAGGTTTAGGCTATAAAACTACTTGGTTAAGTTTAGGATATAAAACTACTTGGTTAAGTTTAGGCTATAAAACTACTTGGTTAGGTTTAGGCTTTAAATCTACTTGGTTGGGTTTAGGATATAAAACTACTTGGTTAAGTTTAGGATATAAAACTACTTGGTTAAGTTTAGGATATAAAACTACTTGGTTAGGTTTAGGCTTTAAATCTACTTGGTTGGGTTTAGGCTATAAAACTACTTGGTTAGGTTTAGGCTATAAATCTACTTGGTTAGGTTTAGGATATAAAACTACTTGGTTAAGTTTAGGATATAAAACTACTTGGTTAGGTTTAGGATATAAAACTACTTGGTTAAGTTTAAGCTATAAAACTACTTGGTTAAGTTTAGGCTATAAAACTACTTGGTTAGGTTTAGGATATAAAACTACTTGGTTAAGTTTAGTAAAAGATCATGGTCTGGATTATAAGTCAACATTCACTTTTAGTTTCAAATGGGACAAGGTTAAAAACATTTATATAATTTTTCCAGAGTCACTGGCTATCGACCTATTCAGTTGTTAATGTACGAGGATGTGGAATGAGTCAGGGCAGTTTATTCTGACCTCAAAGGATTTAGTTTTGTTTTAATATAAATAATCTAAGAACTTTTCAGGACAAAATCCACACCTAAAAAAAAACTTCTGCATCGCCATTCACACAATCCTGAATTTGCTTTCCTGCACATTTGTTTTTGTCTTTAACACGACCAGATGCAGTAAGTTGCTGGCATCACAGTTTACCTGCCACCGCCTCCCTGCACCTCGCTCGTGTGGTGAGTCATTTATTAGCACTCCATTATGTCATGTAGCCAAATGTATTTCATTTGTTATGCGTGCTGGGGTGACAAAGGTGGAAATGTTCTTGCTAATTTAATGCCTATTGAGACAGAAAATTGGATCTACTTCAGGGAGCCGTGATGAGTGTCATGATGCCCGAGCTGCCAATTTCTGGCCAAGATTAATTAAAATGAAATTTCCATGGGACCTATGACAGTCACCCATCTCCTGTACATATTTCTTCATAATTGGATTCAACACCAGTCTCTAGAGGAGGAAGGGGTCTCTGGTATGTTTCAGTGAAGCCAGCAGGGATTTGCTGAGGTGAGCACCTGGGAGAGTTTGATTGTTCTTGTGGAAAAAAAAAAAAAAAAAGGAAAAACACTTTTTAAAAAGCTGGAACATGAAAGAAAAGGAATATCTCATTTTTGCAAGCAGGTGCCATAAATGTCTTGCAGTAGAGCTGTGGCACAATGAAGGGCAATGAAAGGCAAGGCCCGCTGACGATCCAGCAGTGGTGACAAAACCAATTTATCAAGACAAAGACCAACTACAAGGGAGCAACAACATATAGTGTTTAGCCATGGCGGCGACTCGTGCATAACTAACAGGCAGTATGACATGAATGGTGGCTGAGTTACTTAATATGCTGGCACAGCATGAACAAAACACAAGTAACAGCAACAAGCCACATCACTTTAGGATTCAGGATAGGTCCGCTCCTCTCATTCCACTGTCTGCTATTTTACAGTTCCAGCAGTGAATCAATTCAAACAGCAGCACGACAAAACAAAAAGATGCGGCACCACGGGGGCCTTTAGTTTAGCACTTTTAGTTTTCCATCAGATTTATGTGTTTGGGAAAACGGGCCTTCATCAGATCAGTGTACCATAATGAATCCGGTACAAGCATCGCTCACTTTTATCCCATTACCGATGTGTGTAAGAGGGATTCGGACTGACACAGCTCTGCGTTTAGACAGCGCAGGGGGTTTTGTGTCGTGTCACCGGTGATGAAAATAGAAATAGAGCTGTTGGAGAAACAGGTTAGCACTTTTAAAGGCTTATCAGATACCCAAAACACTGCACAGTGGTTTAAAACGCTCAATATCTAATTTAATAATTTAACAGAAACGCTGTGTTACAAATTAGAGGTGTAGGGTTTGTTAGAAATTGGCATTTAGGAGGTTGAGAGGGTCTAATTGAAGATGCATTTGAGGGAAATGCAGGATCAAGTGTTTTTTCTCTGGAGCTTGACCAACACTAGGGACTAAAAGTCAACATGTTTTGAGCTGCACAGCATCAATTCTCATCGTTCTTCTTTTAAATCTGTCCGATGCAAGTCCCTTTAACAATATGGAAGTGTGACACAAAATGAGTGTTGTACCCTTTAAAGAAACAGCGTCAAACATTTGCTGGTTCCAGTTTTGCAAATGTGAAGATTTGCTCCTTTCTTGCGCTGTACATTTTGGTCTACTAGCTGAAGGCGTCACTTGGGCTCTTTCTTCCAAACATTTTTGTAAGATGATGTGATTATGCATATTTGAATACACTGAGTTGGATGCTGGTAATCTTTCCCTTTTTGCTTTTGTCTTCTCTTCCAAATAAGTTAGGTTGCCCTCTTTCACATTGCTTACTCTCTTTTTTTTTCCCCAACAATGTTGTCATGTTCCGAGATCCAAGCAATTAGCTTTGAGTACAAAGTGATTATTCCAGATCGGGATCATGACCAAGCCTTTAAAGATCATATTGAAGTTGTGATAAACAGGAATTATCCTCAGAAGCATCTCTTCTGATGTGTTCTTCTGTGCTCTCTGATTAGCACTTGCATCACACTACAAAGAACATTCGAGCAATTCAAGGAGAAACTGCCCAAATAACTGGAGCACGATCATCTCTTTCTTTTTCTTTCCCCCTTTCATCCATCCAGTAATCCTTAGTCAAGAGATCAAGCTGCTTTCTTACCTTTCTAGGTAGACAGGGGCTTAAGTACTGTCACTGGATGGATTTGGGCTACACCTGAGCTGTCTGGAAAGTCTGGTGTTTCTTTTTTTTTTCTTATTTAAAAAAACTTGGTCAAACCAAAAGTGCTCATAAGTTAAACGCTGGTTTCTGTGGGAATTAAGGGCTCTTTAAAAATGACTCAAGTCAAAGCAGGTGTACACACACACACAGAAAGAGAGAGAGAGGTCCACCTCGAAGGAAACTGAGCCAAATAATAATGAAACAAGAGGGAGCTAACAAAAGATAAGAATACCAACCAAGAAATGCAGACTGCCGCAAAAAAAACCCACTCCAGATGAATTACATTCAGAGCTCAGAGCAATAAGAAGTGCAGGAGGGAAGAGTTTCAGTCCTTCGACAGTAAATAAAAACATGATTCTACAAGGAACTACATCGCACACACATTTGTAATTGTTTTCTTTTATGGATTTCCTCTTAACAAAGCTTGACTTTGAGATGTTGTCTTTTATCTGTGAAGGAAAAGCTACATTTTTTTTAAAATGGCAGCAATAGGCAATGGAAGTATTTGCTGCTACCATGACACTTTGTCACATTGCACCCCTAAAGTCACTCAGGTTTTTGACCTATTGTCAGGATAATCTGACTTTCTTGCTTGCAACCTCACGTTCAACTTAAAGGTTTTGGGTTCAAAGCCTGGTTTGAACACATTCTGATGCCATTGATGAGTTTGTTCTAAAATCAAGCCCCAAAAATACTTGAATTAAGAATTGTTTGCTTAAATTCAGTGTATTTCACTTATTACTGCGCCGTGAGAAAGTCTGATCTGAGGGAAGCTGATCTAAAACTGAGCATGTTGTACTTATCACTACTTACACACGTTACTTTCTTTCTGTCTTCTCAAATCAAGCATTTACTTCTTTATTTTTTACAGTGCTGTCGCCTGGGTATGCCTCCAGTCATGAAGAATGGAATGGGAGGTTCTGCATAGCTGGTAGGTGCACAAACTCACATGAAATCCCGCATAACCTCCATCTGCCCTCGTCCTATTACAAATCGCTCAAAATTCATCAAATGCAATTTGGGATATTCTGAAGCGTTTTTTGCTCTTGATTAATTCAATTATTTGCGTGAGTATCAAGCTGAACTAGAGACTTGACCTAGAGCGCACTCAAGGTCTAGCTGGAGAATGCCGCCCAAGGATACAAGGCAATTAGAGTTCAGGTTTTTTTTTTGCTCTGCACAAAGACAATCCATCTCAATACCAGACGACTGCTCGTCTGCCAGTTTCTGCCGTATCTCAGTATCTAATATCTCATAACCATTTCTGAAAAGGAAAACAATTCCTCCCTTGTGTAGAAAAACAATGCAGATGGATGTGAATAAATCACCTTTTTTTTTTGACGTGGTTAAAATTCTGACTAATGTTAACGGTACTTAAAAAGCACCAGGAAGTGGAGGCTGGTGCGAGACACAGAACTGGCATGTATGGCCAATAAATCATGGAGCCCTGTGATTCTTGTTCTTATAAATTATCGTTTTGAGGGGAAATACTGTACGGTGCCTTGGCCATTCATTCACCAGAGCAGCCTTCATGCTGAATTGAAGGCAGAAGGAGACAGAACAGAGCAGAATGACACCTTCTGGGAAGGCGGCGGACTAAACGCACCTTGACAACAGAGCAGCTTAGAGTTTTTAAATGACTCTCTTCACCTCCTTCGTCGATGTCTTGTCCTCACTTTACATGTTCCCTTCAGAGAAATCTTCATATATAAAAATATAAAAAAAACCCCACATCTATGCAGTTTGCAGTGTGCAGACATGCAGGCACGCCCGCTGCCATTCGAGCAAAAGACAATACCATGTCTGTTCTTCATATTTGGGCCGCTTACATAACCAACCGTCGTGAATTATGTAATGCACCCTTTATTAATTTTTAAATGCATCTCTCTTTGAAGCAACTATAATTGGGCATTTATATGTTTTGTGCCTTGTCTCGGAGGTATCGACGCTGTCTGACGCGAGCTCAGTGGCACCGAAACAAAGCCCGGCACACTCTTTCGCCTCGTACGTTACGTGGCTCAAGAGCACAGGCTGGGTCTGTCCGATTAAAAACTGAAGCAGATAAGATTTCATGCTGTCAGAGGGAATAAAAATGTGAATTGCTGCCTTTTTCCCCCCAGCACTGAGAAAGTTTCATACAAAAATCTTGCAGCAGAGAAAGCCGACTAAAGTGTGTTTACTCCGTGACAGCTGTCAGGAAGCTTTGACAGCTGTTGTTAAGCTTTGTGTATTTTGATAGAACTACATTCAGGGCTTTTTGGCGCCGAAGAGCAGGTGTGCTAATTTACACAACAGTGAGGTTTAGTCAATAATGCTCCTCTAATTCTCGCTGCTGTGCTTTGACATCTCATCGCAGGCAAATTAGCCCACGTCTCTCCAAATGTGGAGACTTTGTGAAAAACACTTGCAAATCTCAGGGTCATTTGCACAGCCATCATCATAACACTAAAGCTCCTCGTTCAGCGCAGTGTTCTTATTTAAGATTCTCAATGAGGTGCAGCGACGTGCAGTCGACGGTGCTCATACAGCAGCTACAGCAGAGACGGCTCTATCGGGCGTCACGACAGAACGTTAAAAGGGGCTCTGTGTAGTTTTGGAGAGGAAATTCAAACCAAGAAATGTAATGAGGTAATAATACAAACTCTGAAATATTTATCTTTTCCATAACTGAATAAACAAGCTGCTCTCAGAGGAAAACAGGTTGTCTGAAGCTAGAAAGGTGGCAGGGTCCGCCACATATAAACACAGTATGAAACTGTGTTGTCCTTTACGGTCAGTTTGTTTACTCAGTCATGAAAACAAGGAGAGTTTGTTTATTTAGTTTGTTTAGGAATAAAGAATCAGTCAATGAAGATTTTTACAATAACCATCATTAATAGATGTGTGAATTTAGAGTTAATTAAACATTAGTTGATATATATTTCACTGTTAAGTTGCAACTGATGTTTCTAATCCTTTACAAATGGTTAATCAATACTGTGTAGTTGATCTTTAAACAATATTTGTTGGTAATGACAAAGTTGCACTAACCTTTACAATTGCTTGACATATGGTTCATAAAGCATTTAATGGTTTGTTAGAAGTTAAATAACTACTTACTAAAGTTTAAATAACTATGAATCGTTGGTTATTATTAAGTTGTAACCCTGGTTTATATTAGAAATCTTTTTTATATAACCTTATGAAATGAAGTGCAGCTCTGGCAATGAGGCTGCCTGTATGAAAAGATGTGCAGTGAACAGTTCACCCAGGGCAAAATGTTGTGTCGGACTCACACAGCATTGAATCACTTCATCGTGCCAAGGCTGGTTGGAAAGATTTTTAGGATTCCGTTCTCGACAGCATTATTGTAACAAAACTGCACTTTTCTGCAAATCCTTCGGCTGACACATTCAGAGAATGTTGTGAAGGTTGCAAAAAATGCTCGCAGAGATGATCATTGGATTAAGTTTCTGTGAAAATAAAACACATCGAGAACAATGTTTTGGATTAGCAGGCCCCGTTTTAATGCGATCAGCGGAAAGTTACGCCTGATTTTAGCAGTCAACAGCAGGCTTGCATGTCTGACCTGTGTGGTATTTGTTATCGCACGCGAGAAACGGCGGGTCTTCAGAAACACCCCGCCGGCTACGTCGATTTAAGACTCGATTATACAATCCAATCTCACAGTGCGCTGTGACGTGCCCGCTCTCCCCACAGGGATCATGAAAGTTTCATCAGCGTTGGCACAATGAGAGCCTAAATACATTTTTCATCATCACTCGCCATTCATCATTCATGGTAATCATCCGACGTCAGAGGTCTTAAAATCCACAAACGTATACAAACACGAATCGTCTCGCTGGCTGCTCGGTGCTCACGGAGGTATATTGTAAATGCCAGATGATTAACCGTCCACCCCAAAGTGCTGTCTGGCGAGTGAGTAACATTATAGACTGACAGTAAGGGAAGACTCCTCCATCATGCCATTGATCAGAAATGTGCCGGTTATTGTGAGATGCCCTTAGGCCTAATTAAATATTAAACCTTTTATTTGCTCCCACGAAGGTATTTGTAAATACATTTCATGCCAGGGAAAGCATCAAAGATTCCAGATTCCCCTCCTGACACAAAGGTGCGGTTATTGCCGCTCAACTCCCCCCCCTACCCAAACCATTTAGGCGCATTTAGAATGATGAAAGAGGAAGGAAATTGCTGTTGATGGCTTCCAGGGGAATGGATAGTATATACATCTCAGTCTTTCTGTGAGAAATTATACGTTCCCGACTTCTATGAGGTTATAAAACAATGCTACGTGTAGGGTTGCCTCCCAGTTTACAGTTATTCTGATAATCGGATAAAAAGGAGTCGATGTTTTAATGAAGCTGGGAAATGGTACACTGCTAGTTTAGTGGCTGCATAAATTGCACGCATTGTTTTACTGCCTGGTGTCCGGGAGTAATCACAGCGGTGAGCAGAGTGGTGGAGAAGGCAGGGAGCTAAGTCGCGAGAGCACAGTCAGTCAGTCATAAACAACAGGTGACAGTACATTCGGCATGTCTGTCCTGGCAAGGCGCCCTAATTGATGGCCTTGCTTGACTTGAGGGTATAAATCAGGAAGTCCATCATCAATAGAACCGCCAGCTATCAAGTCATAACCCCAGCCAAAATAAATGGGGGGGGAGCGTGGTATAAAACATATATTGGCCTTCACTCGCTTGGTATATCCATAATTCACAGGCATAAATTAAACTGCCTGCGCCTCATTGCTGAGTCTGGCTGTCCCTTTCCGTTTACTGGCAGGAGAGCTGAAGTGAGTCAGCTGAGGGGGACCGTGAGGTTCTCCCATCCAGACAGTAGATGGAGCCCCTCGCATTGGCTTTCCCTTCTGCAGCGTGAGCCAGGCTTTCTCACCGGAAACATTACATCAGTGATTTATTTTTCCCTCCAGCTCTGTATCATCACCATTACATGCCATTTATGTCATTAAGGCTGTGTTTGTGTGCCTCTGCATGTGTGCGTTCTGCTTTAGGTTTCAGCACAGAAAACCACACGAGGCTGCCGTGAAAACAGAGGTTACTCTCATAAAAGATAAGAGATCATTGGAAGCACTGCAAAGAAAATGTAGGTCATACTAGGTTGCGTGTCAATTTGCCGACCCCAATTTAAAAAATATTTGTCCATCAGATCCCCCTGGGTTAGTTAGTTTCAACTTTTGACCGCTGTCCCTCTTTTTTTTAATGCAGTTCGTTGGTCTGGGGGCATATGTTGTCAGGATTTTCCTGTCTGTTTCCCATGACATATTATATAATCCGACTGTTTTTCCTTTCACTGATGCACCAGCGATTTGAGCGCAGATAATTTAGACCCATGTTGCTTAAAACCCCACATACTGAATCTTTGTGCAGATTACTTGAGCTGAGTTAAATGACATTGATCTTTGAAACAATCGCACCTTTTCCGTTCTGTTTTTAGCGATCAGTTCAAAGCAAGACGGTTTCTCCATGGGGTGTGAACATGCTCGTGTCCATGCCTACAGGTCGGCACACAGTGCACCTATCTTCTTGTATCATCTTGTGACTGTAAACCTCGCCATGAGGAGCAAGAATTGATCCACGCTCTACTGCAATTATGACTGGTGCTCCTGTGTTTGTTAGCCTGAGGATGACCATGGGACATGAACATGATGGGAGATGACATTTAAGAAAGAAGAAAAAAAGAAGCAGTCGAAGAAGAAGCAGCATGGAAAAGCTTCTGGCTTGGGCGCCGAGGCATGGACGACACTTCTCAGCGCTGATTACTGCCACAGCTGAGGAAACCTGTGGGTGTGAGGGGAACCCGTTGGCATTTTGAGCTTTCCTTAACAAAGCCAGGATAGAGTTGGCTCACAGCTTGTCACTCGCTTGGGAAATGTTGCACCACAAACAACGGGCGAACAACTGGAGCCGCGCATGTGGATACTACCACACCTGCACATTTCTGTTACATATTAAATATTCTTACTCCGGATTGTATGAGATTTCTTATTCAGTGTCACATTCAGACAGTTGTTCACGCATGCACACCCACACACAAGCGCTCGCACAGCAGTCGAGCCGGGCCAGATTGCTGTGGCTGAAGATACGTGGTGGAATCATCAATCACAAGAGCCTCCCTCTGGTCAAATCAGGTTTGTCCTGGTGTGAGCGGAGTGCAGTGCCAGCTGAGCAAAGACAGGCCCTCGCTGGCTGGCGGGCGCGAGGGGCATGCCGGGGCTTTTCACGACATCCGGAGGCATATCAATCTGGAGGCAGATGGATGGACGGACGATGATTAGGACGAGGCTGTGGCTTCGCGAGGCCCACTGGGACGCATCTTCCACTGGTGACGGATTCCTCCCTTCTTCAGTCCACCCTACAGCGAAATGAGAAACAGCTGGAGGGATGGAGAGCGCATTGTTCAACCCACATCTGTTCTCCGCAAACTCATCCTCGGAAGGAAGACTGGCTTCTTGCCTCGACATCTTGGATGGCAGAGTTATGGCGCCTGATGATATAAGTGACCTTGGGCAGTTATGAAAGTGGAGAAAAACGCCTCCTGCTCAAAGTTAGGAGGCAGAATCATGTACCTGGACCTTGAAATACAGTTATTAAGTATTATCAAGTCCAGGTTAAATCATTGAAAGAGTGATGAAGAGCTTCCAATCACCTTTAGAATGTTTCCACGAATTCAATCTACCGCCACATTCATGGAAGCCTTGAGCAAGAAAGCTGGTCTATCATCTGTTGAAAATACACACCAATGTAGCTCATTCACTCCTGCTTTCCGCCGGACCTGCAGAGAAGTTGAAGTACTCCCATGCCGCTTCAATGTTACCAATTCCTCTCCACGTTCCAGTATTTGTCAAGGTCAACTATTTCATCGGTGTGGAAAAGAAATCTGTGCTGTAACCATGTTTGAGCAGCGGGATTCGGGGAAATGAGAAAGCTGAAGTGCAGCTCACAAGTGTAATTGGTCTCCTGGCATCTTCACATAGGGCTTGATTAACATGCCTTTGAAGCATTCCAGGCACATTTGCCCACAGAACAAAGACACAGCAGATAATGATGATCAGAAATTTCGGAAATTTCCACCAGTTATTGACAGACAAGGTATTCGAACGTCTCCGACATCTGTCTTTGATGTGGATTGACAGATAGGCTCGCTCCCTTAAAGGTGCAGTTATCTTCAAAAAGCCAGACAGGATTAAAAAGAAAATGGTAGTATTTGGGGTGAGCTAGAAGAACATTAATATTAAGACTCTGTCAAGCAAGGACAGAGAGTCTTTAATGCCTGTCATTGCTCAAACCATCCACTGACTGGCCGGATACTTTGAATGCACACCAAGGAGTGATACCAGACGATGCTACTGTACAACAGTCTTGATCATTTATTTATTATACGAGTGAGTTCTTGTCAGGGTCACTAGAGGCAGCAGTCTGCTACAGCATGTTCTGACTAAAAAGCAAGGAAAGAGAAACTACCCCTCAGCAGATATATGACTTTGGTCTGTTCAAACACATAAAATGACCTCTGTGTTTAAGTTTTTTGTGACGAGCAACCCCTTGTGGTCGTGCAAATGACGAGCTCCTTCAGATGCAAATGGGGTGTACTGTGTATCGTGAGGTTTTCCAGCGCTGTAGCGTCTTTGGGGGGAGGGTGAGCTGGATGGTTAGGACCAGACTTCTTCTGATCATGGCCACAATCTTCTCTAACTCTAACCAAGTTGTTCTTCCCAAATGTTGAGAAACAACATGGACAGTTTCCAACATGTTAAGTAATTCATCATGGATATAAAAATAGAACCATTTGGAGGTGTTTTTCGGCTGTACACCTCACTGGAAACCATTCCTAAATCTCTCCTTAACATGAAATATTCATAGCATATCTTGATCTCCTAAAAAAATCAAAGTCATGTAGCACCTTAAAAAAAACCCACATTCAATCAGAGAAGGGTGGAGAGCAAGAAAGCTTGTTTCAGTATCACAGGGTCACACAGCTACACACATTTGCACTTAGGAGGCGCCTGATTCAACCACAGCGCTCTAATGTTGGACACTGTGCAGCTCCGCTGGAACAGCTGGGGGGTTGAGTACATCGCTTGATGGCATTTTTACGCTAGCTGAGGGAGGGAGCATCAGGCATTGATTTCCACTGTCTAGAGGTCTAGAAATACCACGAAAATCAGTGATGGTTAATCCATTATTTTCACTTTGTTTTGTGAGTCATCAAAGGATGGGATCAGTCAACGGTGGAGCAAACCGGTGATAGTATATTTCTCCGCAAATCAGTTCCAGATCCGGTTCTTTTTTCTTCTATTGTCTATCTTTCACTGAACTAAATGTCATCTTATACCTTGGGTAGTAGATGCCCTATGCAAAGTGGCTGTGATCAGAGCTGCAATAATTATCTGATCTCAAGCCTGCTGTTGGGGCTATTTTTAAAAATGGACTCATCCCAGAGAGGAGTTCAGAGGAGTCTGCTGCGTAGAGAAAATCCACCCGAAAATAAATGTCCTCGTCATCGCTGACGTCCCAATCAATCGATGTAACATGAACAAATCTCTATAGATCAAACTGTGTTATTATCACAAACACACCTCACATAAAATATGTCTTTATCTTCACAAAGCCATGTTTATTTTTAATTTTTTTTATTCACTATCAATGGAACACCTGCACGATTTGCCTCAGTCGTGTCTGTTGTTCCTGGCAGAGGGATAAAAAATCTCTATTTGCATTCATGTTCAAGTTCAGAATATGCAAAGAAAATCTGCTCTGGGGTGGATTTTTTTCTTTGAGTCACCATCTTATGTAACTATACCATCAAGACAGTGCTTTTAAACGTTAAAGCAGAATTGAATAAAGAAGGAGTGAAAGAGGCAAGACGACACATCCTGTCATGTTTTGAGAAATATCTGCTAAAAGCAGCTCAATTTGAATCAACCTCATATACTTCAACATTTCACGGGCTTCACCAACGCAGGTACTTCTCTGTAATGCACTGATGATGTCATAGTACATTTATATTACAACCGAGGCAGCTTATGAGTTAATTCCTTTTTAAATTTGCAAATAGAGGGAGCTTATTCCCCTTTTGTGGCACAGAAAGTACAGATCAAACACGACTACCTCGTGATCTCCTCCCTCATTCCCTATCTAGGTCTATATATTATTCAGAAAAGCATGAACTGAACTTTGAATGCCTGGTGGAAATATGATGCTTTTCTGTTGTACACACTTTGAGGTGGAACTTGATCACATCATTAAAACCAATTTACCGTATGTGTAAAAAAGTTTTAAAAAGATGTTCACCTTCTTTCAGAACGCCTCGGATCAGATCAAGGCAGGAAACGAGGTTATCGCCTCTTTGAGCATCATCCAGTTTAAGCAAGTTCTGTTTTGATCCAAACTCTCGCACAGTATATATCCTTGGGAGTAGATGTGCTCTTCCTCTGCATGCATATTCAAACAGAATGGGGAAGAAAGAGGGTAAACAATTAAAGAGACACTGTGCATACGGCTGAATCTGGAGCTCTACGCTGATGATGGAGCGGAATTAATGTCATACCATATGATACTCCGGTGGAGTACGCCACAGCCGCATGCAAAATGCAAAAATGGAGATGAGCACATGCTGGGATCCATTGTACCAAGCATCCTTAAAGAATGCTTCGTCCTTCACCCTTTCGGAATAACATCCCGTTAAAGGACGTGTGATCGCAATTTTATTTTTATTTCTTAAGGGAGTCGGCATCATCTTGCATCACTTTCACATTCCTTTCAATATTTTTCTGAATTAAGGCGCGGCTAAGCTGATTATGTCGTGACAAACTGCCGCTCCTGGCTGCAGGTCATTAGCTTCACTGTCTAGGAGGTCACATGCGGGCTGCGAAAGTTTTTTTTTTGCGTTGCTCAAAGTTCAATAGATGGCTTAATTTGTTGCCTTGGAGAAAGAATTAATTAGATAATGTCATCAGCGCGGAGCTATCTGCTGAGCAAATTAAAATTAAATAATTTGCTACAAAAATCCTCTGATGCCTTCAGCAGTCTCAGATTCACACTACCACTGTATCGCTATCCGTATAGCTTGAATCTGCAGCTGCATTGATTTGAACCCTCTCCTCAGTTTGCGAGGGTCCTGATTTCCCTGACATTACCTGTTGTTCTTATTCCCGGCGGGAACCCAGGCGACGGCAAATAAAAATCAACATGTTAATTAAGCTCTGCATATATAATACCAGCCTTGATTATCAGCACCTGTGTGACCTATGTTGAGTCAGCAGGCAACAGTTAGAACAAGCCAATACAGAATGTGTCACGAGCGGAAGAGAAGAATAGGGCAATCCAGTCGTGGTTTGCAGTGAACACGAAGAAGAGTGGAGTAGTCGCTATAAATACGCAGTTAAAGCCTGTCTTTTTTTTTGTGTGTGTGTTAAGTATCCTGTTCCTCAGCATGTTTTGATGGCCATATGGGCGTATAGAGAGTGGGGTTCTGCTTATTACTCAAAAATGTGTCCAAAAAGAAAAAAAAGAGAGAGGAGAGGAATGAATCATCACATTCTGTTCTTTGTTGGTACAAATGGAGGCAGCTCTTTTGAAGTCACTTAGGAGTTTGTAATTCCCAAACGGAGGACTGTTTGAGTTGATGTTTAACTGTTCAAACACAAGTCAGAGAGACTAAGATGAGGAGGGAGCAAATATCACCAAACCGCACATAAAAAGGAATCCTCCTACAGCTATTGATGTCTTTGAACTAATTCTTAACTTAAAAAAAATCTCATACAGTAGTTTTTTAACCAAACTGGCCTCGAATACAGTAACACTGAGATGACGGCTGTCCAGTGGCGGTGTCCCTACACTCTCCCAGCGGCCCTGACTTGGATAAAATGTCTTCACGCACAAAGGGACGACATTTTCGGATGGCCTTGTTGTTCTGCACACTTTGTCATACATATACCCCCTTCAATATTTGATGAGGTCAATATTTAGCTTTTTGTTTCACGGTCAATAATGCATCAAAATATCAAACAATATTTTAGTCTAACGTGGTCTATCTAACGCCATTTCCATCTTGAAACACTGTCAGTTCTTGGGGAGCTTTTATGCCGGAGATCAAAGCGTTGCCAAGCTTCTGTTTTTACCCGACTGCATAAAAGATCAAGGCACGTAATGAGGCAACCTGAAAGGTGATAGTTCAGAAGATGAAAGTATTGGCTGTTTTGGCTATGTCAAAAAGATGTGCGCTGTTCTGAAATTCAGCCATCACACACTTCCTCTGTGATATTAATCTCAATTATAATTAATTGTATAATTCGCACTTGATCTCTGCTCACATTCACTTTGAGTAATATCTGTGTATATCATCTGAAACTGAATATCCTTGGATGTAAAGGGTTCTTGATACGCTGTAGATAGATTTTCAGCGCCTGTGAAATGTACATTTGACTTTTATATGCCTATAATGTTGTCACCACTCACCTGTCAGCCAATTATAAGCCCCCAGCATCCCAGCAGGCTCACTAACTGCTAACTAGCTAGCTAGATGCTAACATGAGTGAGCAAAGAGAAGGACGGTTTCTGTCTTGTGTGTCCTCTCTTTATTTTTTTCTCATTTTATTACTAAATATCATTATGTAGTCTCTCAATATCTGTATTTATTTCAAAATATATAATTCATTTAGTTAACAGTGGACACGTTGTGCCTTCATTGTTACGTAGGTGTACAGAATAAAAAAAAGAGACAAATTAAAAAGATAAGCTGAGAGCCCCTCTAATTTAAATCATCATACAGTATGGTGCTAAAAGGCTGACCCACACAGCAATCAACTAATCTAGTTATTATCATTGACCCCTGGAAGAATGAAAGGGCATTGTAATCAGGCAGGCACCACACAGTGATTTAATTCCAGTGGATCATCAATACTGTGAATGATAGAAAAACTGAAATGAATCTATTGGTCATATCGTCAGTCACGCTGAGCGCAGCGAGGCAGCTCGCCCCCGGGGGGACATTAGACCTTCTCTTCCACTTAACCATTTGTGGCTGGGTTGTTGAGGAGAGACCGGACATGCAAGTGTTCTCCCCAGCACCACAAATCTGTCATACATATGTCAGATATGTAAGAAGTATTGGGAAAACGTCTTGTTAGCTATTGATCATTACAGAAATCCTCGATATACTTCAGTCAAAATTCTGTGAACAGATGTTTCATGTCCAGGTATTAACGTTCCAGGTGTTGTGGAGTGTTTCAACTATAATTACCAGCAAATAAGGGGCTTATCGACATGATAATGCTGGTTTTGTGATGAAAGTACACATATCTTGTAGCATAGGAGGAGGTCACTCAGTGGTTAACTTGACCTCTCCTCAGTGTTTGTGAACAACGATTAAAAATTCCTCAATTATTCATGTGGTTTCAAGCACAGTGGGGTTCTAATTTGACTCTAATAACGCTCACATCCCTATGACTAATTCTGTGAAGGGCGCAGCAACACACTCAAAATATACAGTACGTAACTGTCAAGAGTCTGAGCACCCACATTGCTTTGTTCAGGGTGTTGGAAAAAGAATAGCTTAATTGCGGTGGGCCATCTGGAGGAGGCATTACAGCTAAGACCCCACCAATAACAATAGACCATACCAATCTCATCTAATGTGGGAGATTGCCTTGTACAAACACTGAAAGACATTTGCTTTATGCCCATTATCACCTGTTTTCGAGCACGATTATTCAACTCAATATAGCGCGTTTTATGCTAGATCACAAACTAGGCAGTTCAAAGTGATACCACCTGTTATTTTCCTCCATCAGTCATTATCATATATGTGAAGGTAGAGATGGTGCGTGACAACAAGGTCGAGTGATGATTAGCTACTAATTGAGCATCGTGGAGTCCAAGTCGTCTCTATCTCTCGACAATGAGAAGATTATGCAAATAATGGCATTAAAAATGTTCTGAAAATGTGTCAGAAGAATGCGATCTGACACATGAGATCTTCAGGGAAACTATGTTCTAAACAAAAACACCAAAAACCCTTCTGTGCACTCAGACACTCGCAAGATTTCTTCTCTGAACTTAATACATTTTGAGTTATTTAGTCCCTACGCATTTATTCTCCACATTTCCTTTTTTACTGCACATACAAATCAAAAGTTTAAGAAAAACATCTATTCTTGACGGACTCTTGTATTGTGGCACAAACGCACGGTGCAGAAAGCTATTCACTACATGAAGGACGAAGAGGAATGGCGATTGCTGTTCCAGACGAGATCACATCTGGACAAGAACATTTGTAGAATCGTCTTTCAATCCCCAATCTGTTGATGCTCAGGAACAGCAACAGCAATGCCAGTGAGCATTGCAATTAAAGATAAACTGTAGTAACTAAATTTCACAAATTTAAACAACTTTTGCACATGATGACATGTTCGGCCAACACTTTTAAGTTGTAGGAAAGTCAATTTTGCAAAAGAAATGACCAATGAAGCTAACGTTGACTGATGCTACTTGATAATATTTGAATATAATCATATCATTCAAAACACATTATTGATAACAGTTGGCCAGTTATGGTAACAATGACAAACTGTTGGTAAATCACTGTTGTCGTCACTGTAAAGCAGCTGCTTAAGCTAATGTTAGCTTCACAGAGTGGCTGGAAGAGACAGCCTCTTCAGTTAAAGTGCAGATATAATGTGCTTAAAAAGGGCTCCATGTAACAATTTGTAGCGAGATGCATTTATTAATCATTGGCCATGTGTGCTCGGATTGTAACGTGGCATGAAAAATGAGACCTTCACCGTCTGTCTTTGATTTCTCTACAAGTCTGTGAACAATGTATTCAAGTTGTTTAATGCTGCTGGGCTCTGGTTTTCTTTATGAAGGACTGCAGTCCAAGGACGGGACTTTATGCACAATTGCTGTGTCTCTGCTCTGCTAACAGAGAGCAACAGTAGCTAACGTTAGTTTAGAGATGGAGTCCGCCAACATAAACTAATGACCGCCTTCCAGCACCTCAGAGAGTTTCAACAGAGGCCCTTTAAAGTTCAGCTGGGTTGGATTCTCCCTCATTTACGTTAGCCTACACACAACTGCTGAGCTAGCCAGCTAACATCCCGAAACTGGTGTCAGGTGATTGTTGTAAAGCCGGAAGGATATAACAAAGATGCTGTTGGTAGTGTTGGTAGTACAAATGGACAATATATTTAAGACTCACAGCCTAAAATCCTACAGCTGAGAAAATGTGCCAGCAACAACTGCAATTATATGTGTTGATCAATAAGATTTGGATGTTTGAAGGCAGATTTTGCTCCTTACATGCTAACATTTTCACTCTGTTTACTGTTTTTATGCTTAGACGAGCTAATGAGCGCGAAGCTTCAGATATATTAGCTGAGAGTAACATTTATCTTCAAGTTCTCAGCAAGAAAGCGAAGCCGGTTCCTAAACTGTGGAACTATTCCTACAAATACCTTATATTTTCACTCAAGGGATGGTAATTTGCAGTATTAGGCTAACTAGGCCAAATCAAACAGAATGAAATAGTGTTGAGTTTCCTTCACTCCGCTTACTTTCTCCTAAAGAAGGCTCTGACTCCGGTCTTTTGGAAAGAAGGAAGGAATCTATGCCACTTACCAAGAGATTACTCCTAAAACCAGCCATTCTCGAATTCTTTTAACAATTAATGACACACGCACCGTGAGACAGAGAGCCGACATGGGCAGTCTGAGAACAAAAAAGTGAATACCAAAATAAGTGTTCTGCCTCAAGAAGCCGGTTTTTCGATGTGTAGTCTCCTCTGTCGTCTATTCTCGCTCCGTTCCTGTCATGAAATAAATACAGAGCGCCGTGATGTGACAACATTTTCTCCTAATTTGGCAAATAAAAACAAGTCGGTAAACGTGCTTCGTGTTAGCCTTCAGTGGCTTTGAAGATTTGCCACTTCGTATCAACAATGGAGGTTTAACCAAGCTTACCAGGCTTTTATATATTAGATGCAGCACACATTTCGAATAACACCAAACAATAAAACGATTCAGGGACTCCTTCTCCAAATTGGGCACCAGAAAACAATGAGACAACAACAAGAAAGACTCACAATTATGTGCAACGCAAGTGATGATGATGAGAACAAGACAAAGAAAACACCCACAAGGGGAAAGGCAGAGTGGTGAATAATAATAGTCGTATCGTGATTCTCTGCAGATACAATATAAGGGTGCGGGAGTGCTAAACATTATGCAAAGCTAAATTCATAAGGATAAATCTGTTGGTTCACAATGCTGAAATTACATCCAGTTGGTGGGTATTGGAGGTTATGATCATTTAAATGTGCACACTGTATTCTTACTGTGATTTCCCGTGTGCTTTCGCCTGCTGCTGTAACTCCAAAGCCTGAATTCTCTTGCAGCTTCAAAGCAGATAGAGAGCAAAGCTTTTCGCCCTTATGTGCCAACTTTTTGATAAGCACAAAGAGACATCTTAACCACTTGTCAGTCTGCTATCGTAGCAGCAGGGCCAGAAGACAGGCAGGCCAACAAAACAAACAACCAACACTTCTCCATCTAACCTATCTCGGAATAAATGGACGAAAGCAGCAAGGGAGGCAATAACCAGACTACTAAACCTGCTCCGCTCGCACCAGCACACCAGCCAATTCAGCATCAAGACACCCAAATGATATTGCGCATGTGGAGGCTCGGCCCAGCCAAGTGTAAATAAGCATTTCCACACTCAGCATTGGGTGTATAACATGGTGTCAGGTAGCTACAATGAATGTAGAGAGAGCAGAGGGAGCAATCAGCCAACCTTCGCCTTGCTGAGATGGAGGGCCACCGCCGCACACACAAACAACCAATCACCAGGGGACAGTGATTGATGTCTCATCCGGCTTTGAAATCTATCATCCCGACCAAGTGGCTGTCGAGACCTCGCCTGACAGATTGTTAAACAAAGCTTAATATGCATCACCCTGGCAAATAGTTCATTAATTCTTTATTATGTGGGCTTGAGTTGTGTAAGCCATTGTCCAAACCAGTATTTAATACGCTAAGTGCTATGGTGCCCCGAGTGAGACACGTTAAGCAACGCTGCACTAATCCTCACGATAAGTAATCACAGGACACAGCAATGAATAATCTGTTTTTATGAAATGGTCATCATCCAGTTAATGATTCAGATTGTGGAAAAAAAATAAGGCAAAGTGGAAGAATGAAAAACAAGAAGCGAGGAGATAGACGACACCATGATTCCTGGCTTCAACACTTCATTAGCAGAAACCCAATGCAACTCTACTTGCGAGCGTGGTGAGGCAACGGTTCGGTTTATTCTTAGATCTGTGAAATCACATTGCATCTTGCCAGTGTCATTTATGCTACCTCACCTCACCCTTTAAAGTTTACTGAGAGACTGCAAATAATACAGGCAGCCACTGTCTTCTTGCCAGGAGTTTTTACCGTCCCCGGGAGATTTCTTAGCTGCTTACTTCTGCTCAGCTTTCACAAAGACCTGTTCTCTTGCAGATAAGTATGGAGGAGCTCGCATTGAGTTAGTTAACATAATTATTTAATGTACTTTGGCATGCTGACAGCGGCTTTTGAAGATCTTATAGTGGTGCCCTTGTGCACCCCATCCTGCACAAACTGCAGCCTCTGTAAGGTAAAACCTTGCCAAAAAGGTCTGAATGATGAATGCCAATGCGACATGAGCTGCATTTGTTACAGGCACGAGTAAAGCCACCCAAGGGGCAAGCGGCATCGCTTAGTTCTTCCACCCACATGGAGCCTTGTGTTTATCATCCACCATCTTGACAAGTTGTTCCTCATCCCCGCACTTATATGTCCTCCTCGACCGCTCGTCCCCTCCCTCCGTTGGCTGGGGAAGTCAGAGTAAAGGGGGAGGAGAAGGTGCCTTCACGGTGAGGCTTATTTTTCTTCCCTGATCCCTGTCTGATAAGTGTGTTTGCTCTTTTGTGTCCCGGGCTACTCTTAATCAAGAGGAGGTGGAACATAGAAGGAATTTGGAGGGACTGCTGATAAGGAAAGCATCTGTTTAACATTTTTCCTTACAAGCGGGGTTACAAACCAAAGGCAATTTCGCCGTAGGAAACACAGATGAAAAGGCTATAGCGCATTAATGCAGATGTATTCAGCTTTAGCCTGAGAATTGCATTCAATACTACAGCTATTCAGTGAAATGATCTCTTTGCTCGGATTCCGGTGATAAAATTGAGAGTATCCCTTTTGATAAGTCTTACTGCCTTTACGATACTGTAGCACGTTAACCGCTTTGTCGATCACGGTGGAAGTTTCTTGCTGCTAAACTGGAAACAGTTAGGTCTAATCCATCCTGTCGAATAGTATGTGCAGTTTATATGCAAGTGAAACGGGGCAAATTGCAAATCATCCCCTTTTTAAGTGCAGTACCTGTGACAGGTGGGGAGCAGACACTAATTTAGCATTTCAAAGCCTCTCCACTGTTCACATCCGACTTTATACCTGTAATCGCCTCTCACAAATATATTTTTAGCCTCTTGGATTCTGCTGTCCCCACTGGCTGCTTCCCCGGGGAAATAACCATTCCCGGTGCTGACATCCACGGTGTGTTCTCTATAGATCAAACAGGCCTGGTGCTGAATTGCCAAGGCCCTGAGGGGTCCATGCCGCCAAACACATGAACTGTCTTTGTTAATGCCTGCTGGTCAACTATCAATAACACATGAAGGGGTTTTACTTATTCTGCGAGGACACGGCACATTGAAAAACATCACACACTGGATACAGTTAAAAGTCAAATCGTGAGTGGCTTGAAGACTCACGCTCCGCCTTTGCCTGAGATCAAATTTAGGTTTCTTCGCTCAGTTCTGAAGCTCTCCGTCTTCATCCTTCCCACTCCCGTCCTTTAAAAACTCCAATTAAGAGAAAATAATTTGTGTGTGGGCTTCGGCTCAGTTCAAACAAAGACCTAATCATAGAGCATCACTGGCATTGTGGGAAAAAAAAAGAAAAAGAGAAAACAGCACTTGGCAGAGGGGTAAAGCATTGGCCTGGATTCTGAGGAAAAGTTTGTTCCACTTTCTCTCCACTTTTCCCTGGTCTCACAGTGTTTGTTGCTCCAAAATCAGAGATCAGCACATTTGTTTAATGTGGAAATTAACTTTCATCCCGTCATGCTAAATTTAACATAGTACAAAGCAACCCTTTTTTTTTTTGGGAGGGGGAGCCGAATGGTGGTGATTCTCATTTTAGGAAAACCTTCACAGGGAGGAAACAAACAAACAAACAAACAAAACATAATAAATTCTCTTTTCCAGCAGCCAGTTTCAGAAATAATTTGTGCATCATTGGCCCATCAATGAAGCTCGAAGACGAGGGAAATATGTTGCCTCTGTCATTCAGAAATCAGAGGCGAACCCACTCTCATTCATCCCACTGCAATATGCTAAATATTTTATTTACTTGCGCGCGCGGGAATGTTTGTGATCGAGATATCGAGGGTGGTATGAACAGGAAACCCTAAATAAGACCTGAACAGACAAACTATCCGGATGATTAGTAATATGTATAATCAATTGTAATGATTCTGGTAGAAGGTAAGCAGTAGCTGAGATTGTTGTTCAGCAATAAGAGATAAAACAGTAAAGACAAGATACTAATCCCTATAAATACACATATACAAAGTCTATATGTGGGCTGCTTGAGGCTTTGTTGCCTGATTGAAGAGAAGCCACTGTTGGCACTGTGATCATCATCATTGAGCTCCATAACTTTTTTCCCCTCAGCCATTTTGATCTCTCGTTAGACTCACAATGTTTTCCCATGTGTTTAATTATCTGTAAGTGTTGCCAATGGTAGAAAAGGGGCCGTCTTAATGCATTCTGACCAGTGTCAGTGCAATCTGTGCTGCCAGTCAGAAGGATGAACGAGCAACGCTTCATGGGAGGTATAGGCTATGTATTATAGTCAATATTTGAAAGGGGAATTCTTCTTGATTGATTCATAAGGCTTCTTAAATGTCATTAGAAAGACTGTCTGTTGTTTATATAACGAAACAAGGCAGAATAAATTATGGTTTTCCCCTTCATCAATATTCACGCGCACAAATTGTCAGCGTGGCCTTAATAAATTTGATAACATGCTTTTGTACTGTCCCATGTGAGGATCGCGTAAAATTACAATGAAAGATGAAACGGTGTTTGTATAACAACACCTTTATTATTCATATGTTTCATTTTGAAGTGGCCTCCTCATTAATCTAGGCTAATTATGGCTGTAACACTTTGGAGAGTGGATAGCGGAAACATGCTTGGAGAGAGAAAACGCTCTCTCAAAGACACTCAAAACAACTACTGAGGCAATGTAATTTACAGCAAGCTGCCCTAGATAACAGAGAGGCTCGTTTGTGCTCATGCATGGATCTTATACACGCCCTTTACTTTGCAACTACTTACTTTTCACTTCTTTCTAAATGCACTTCAGGTAAAAAGAATATGTGCCATTTATCAGTGACAAAATGTTATGTGGTCGTTAAAAAACAACTTTGACTCTTCTTTAAGCTACGGTAATTACATCACAGACATGAGAGCACTAGAGACATGATTAAAACATCACAACAAGCATCAAGAGGACGTAATCGCTTCATTATTTTTATGCACATCAGTTTGAGCTATGACAATGAACCACCCTAATAAAAATTGTACTCCCCCAGCTTCTTCTTCAGCACAAAAATATGTTTATGTAACAAGTATATAAGACATTAAAACAGATGTCTTATCCGGTATTGTGGGTGCTTGTAACATGCAAATGCCAGGTAGCAGGCTACAGGAAGTAGCATAATATGAAAAAATACATAAATTACATTTTGTTTATATAAAACAAACCTTCCCCAAAAACCACAAACCCAAATATTGAGTCATCTGTACCACATGAACATTGAGAGTGCATGAAAAATTGCTAGCAAGCATTGCAGTTAGCTAAAAGTAAATGGATAAGGAGTTGAAAAAGCAGCCTAATGCAGAAATGGTTAAAATAGTAAATAACGGGCTTAACTAACAGGGAAACAATTGATATAGCTAGCTAAAAGTCAGCTAATGGATTGGAATGGAAATAGTTGAGACGGATCAATGGTTGAATTCATTAACTCAAGATGAAATACCTAAAACAAAGGGGTAAATTATTAAGAATAGATTAATATACAAATATTTAAAATGTAAAGCTTAACAAATACTTGAAATAGCTAATGTATCAGATGGTTGAAATAGTAAGCTAAATGTTATAGATCAACTGTTGAAATAGCCTAGCTAAAAGTAGGCTAATGGATAAGAAGCTAGTTGAGACGGATCAACAGAAAATTGAAGTTAGCTACAGATAATAGATAGCCTAAATGGTTGAAATAGCTTAAATGAATGGGTACATGCTCAAAGTAAATTAATAGATGAATAGGCCTTGATGAAATATTTAGCTTAAAGTATGAGATGGTTGAAATACAGCTGTGGCTACGTCAAAGTTAGTCTAATCTAGTTAAATGATTAAAATACCCTGCTAGCTAAAAGTAATAGTAAATGTTTGAAATAGCTCAAAGTAACAGTCAAACGTATAACTGGTTGAAAAAGTAGTGGATGAACCATTTATCCATTACATTAAGCTATTTTAAAGGTTTTTCATAAATGGCTGAAATAGTTAGCTTAAAGAAGATAAATGGCTAAATGTTTTGGATGAATGGCTGAAATGTGAAGCTTGCTAGCACACATGCCTACAAGAAGTATTCAGACTGTATAGGCTACCAAACAAACCTAAACATTAACAGCTCAATTACATGAAAACATTAGTTTTTTAGAGATAGTTCCATATATAATGAATCATTTTAAATTACAGTCAGTTAAAATCAACCCATCTGGAACATGGTCGGTAATATCAATGAAGGGGCAGACTGTGTTCACAGGGTGTTGGGGGGTAAGTTGGACAATAAAGTTTGTGAATCCGTCCTCTACAGTGCAATACCTCTCTGGCAGCTATCACAATACTCAACATGACATTTTTATGAATGCGACACTGAACTGTTTGAGCCACACGGGCACAGTCGCCACAACACAGCCCGTAAATGTTTAGATTTCTTGACTTCTTTAGGTTAAGCACATACTAAAGAGAACATTGTCAATATCAGCACTCCTATAATTAGACTAGTGGTAACTGTGCCAGCCAGAGTGCACCTCCGAGACAATATGTACTTCACTAACTTCAGTAAAAATATTAAATTCCCTGCGAGACCTGCTGGCAGACTGCTACTAGCTCTTTGAAAGTAAGTAAGAAAATTTAATCAGGTTGTTTGTGATCCAGTTTGCACATTAACTATTGATATCCCAAGCCTTGCGCGATTACATGGCATGGTAAGACTAATTACATTATATTATAATACTAATTACATTCCTAAGGGTCGCATAAAATTGTTGGCTGTCATTTCCATACCAAACTAACATCCAGGGGGCAGGGTGTGCATAATTAGCCTTCAGGATGAGATGTGTGTGTATTGGATTACACTGTACTTATCCTGTCTGTTTCTCCGAGCCGCCGCTTTTTTTTTTTCCATCCACATTGATTTCAATAATGCAAGCTGACGACTGTGTGAGCTTCCTAAATAAGCAAAGCACCCATAGACAATGATGTTGTGCTTGTCTATTAATCTATCACGGCGCAAACAGGGTATAGTTCGCTTTCATTTCCAGAGTGGAGGGCCTTATTATTCTGGTTCTGCTGTATGACACTTCTGGGTTGTGTCCCAGTAGAGATCCTCGCCGAAACTGGGTCGAATGTTAAATCGGCTGTTGAATCAGGAGCAGAGCAGGAAAGCCTCAAAAGGAGGCTTGATGTTCTCGGAAAAAAAGGTGCATTGGTAGCAGCATTTTCTTCTCATTTAACGATGGCGCCATCAATGGACTGATTCGACAGTCAAAAGCAGATTTGTTAATGGCCAAAGGAACTAAGAAGTGCTTATTAGTCGCGTATTAAATAATCAATTACATATTTTGCGGTGTGATACACTTCGTATGCCTTTTGAGCTCAATGTTTTGAATTTAAACATAATACCACCACGTTGCGCTTCAGTGCTCTATTAAAATACTGTCATCTCAAAGAAGTTATCGCCACAGGAAATGGCACAGACCTTGCTACCTTTGTGTGCCGAGTGATTTGCATGTTTTCATGCTTTTCGAGATCAGCACAGAATGAACTTGATGATAATATTCAAATATATGTGCACATAATTTTCAGAATGCTCAGCGCAAGTCACCTCCAGATGTAACACCTCGGAGGCTCCATCTTGACAGTGTCATGATGTAAATTGGTCCCTGATGCAGTGTCTCTCTTGCCTCTTGGTGCGCGCTATTCTCCGCTCTGACATGGAGTTATTTCACCCAAAAAGCTACCAGGGTTTTAAGGTGTTGCATGAAAAGCATTTTTTTTTTCTTCTCCCCGAGTCTTTTTCTGTTTTTTCTGCCTCGAACGTATCAAAACGTTCTAGTTTCTAGTTTAGACTGGAGATGGTGGAGTGACAAGTTATACATCAAACGCAGCGGGGAAGGCAGTCATTAGAAAGCGGTTATTAGAAAGAGGCTCTGACAGGCTCCAGGATGTTCCAATAACGCTGGAACAACTTGTGATGAGTGTTACTTCAGGTTACATACGGTGGTAGATGACGCTGATTTCTGAGGGGGTTAGGTCAGGGGGCGGGTTGATGTGTCAGATTACAAGTTCATCTGTGAATAATGTATATGAAGACAATGGGAGGCTCGCTGTTGCAATACTTGCAAATAGCTTGCAAAAGAGAATAAAGGACCTGAGACTCACGCTCTGTGTCGTTTTAGCTTCTTCTACATTAGTTTCTATGGGATCGGAGAAAAAGTAGAACAATCTGGATGTACAGCTGATGTGCATCTCGATGATTACAACATTATGTTGACGTGGAAGAAACTTAATCAAAAACCATTCTGACAGAAGGTGAAACATTACATTTGTCTTTTGTAAATCTGCAAACACTGAAAGCAATTAAATGAAATGATTAGATTAGATGTATTTTCTTCTAGCAGCAGTTCTCAGATCATTCACTGTCGACTATCTAAATTAGATGCTGTCATTGTGTCACTGAAGTTGCCTCCGCAGTGTTGTGTAAGATTTTTAATTTACTGAACCATTGTCATTGTAAAGTGCTGATCACACTAGTTGATAAAGTTTGATGGTAGTGGCGGACACAGAATGGTAAAATGGAGAGAGGACTCTGGAAGTGCAATTGATTGTTTTGCTGAGCCACCAGATACAGAGCCTCATAAACTGGCTATGGCTAACATGTTAGCAGCCTCAATATTTGCCTGCTAAACAGGCGACATTAGCTTTTGCTTATGTCCTGTCATTCCCCCTCCAGCTCTACTTTGGTTTCCACCAGCTTATCTGGGGCTTAACTTAGCTAAATTGGGCTTAAGCTAGTTCACAAGCTAGTTGCTAACTTTTCCTGACTGTGTTTTGGTGCTGGGCAGGTCGTGTATAGTAATGGGGTTGATGAGTGTAATGAGACTAAACTAATTACTGAATTTATGGTCTGTGAAACCAAAATAATGAGCTAAAAGTGGCTAAAGAAAACTACGCTCATTGGAAAAACAACAGTGACTGTCTTTCCCACGAATCCTCCCAACACATCTTTTACCATCAGTTTAACTGTGAAGGCTGACCAACAGACTTTTTGCAACCTTTCAAATCCAAAACATTATATTTTTCCTAAACTCATCCAAGTGCAGAACGCTCACGTAAATAATCACTGTCACAGTTAAAGTGGTCGTTCAAATGATCTACTTTATTATGCAGGTACAAGGATTTGTTTGGCAGAAAAATTGTGTAGAGCTGTAGAGTTGGTTGATGTTGTTTCTATTCAAATACAAATTCATGCAGCTTTGAGTCATTGACTCTCTTTTGTCATGTCCAACCATTTCGACATGGCAAGAACATCCTCAAAAAGCCAAGTGATTAAGTAGCCCTCTCCGATATATCGCACATGTACGTATTAAACCACTTGGCACCATGAGGGCAAAATGTAATTCCTTTGTCTACATCAGGCTAAACATCCCAGCGTAAGCAAGGTTGATAGCACGCTCCTGCTGGTGATTAATTACAGAGAGAGAGATACTGAGCAGCCTCCAGAAAAGTATCTAGAACCACAGTCAGAGACAAATGGGAGAGTCAGGTAATTCCAGGAACTGACACAACAAACGTATTATCCAGCTCTTATCTTAGCAGAGAAAACTGTATTCGAGCTCCCACTCGGTAGATAGAGGGAGCACAGACCGCTGTAGCTCGAGCTACAAACCCGTACAGCTGAGACTGTATCTAATGAGAGCAGAACATGGAGGATGGTCACACTGATCACACTGTCAGGGGACGTTCATTTCACGGGACGATGGTGAGGAATACCAGGATTACATTTCCAAAAGAGGGTATTATTTTAAAAAGCATCCTTCTCTTGAGAGAGATGCTTGTTTTGAACGTTGTCAGTTCCGTGTCGTGAAGCAAGAAGTTCACGTAACACAGTCCTACATATTCCATAAAGTTTCCCCGGAATTTATTATGCGTTCGCCTGCATTCAGAGTTTAGGAAACAAATGTATTCTCGACACAATCCTCCATTTTGTATGAGTGCGGAACAACACCAGCACTTTTCAAAAGAATAGTAATTAGGCCGTACACCTCGCGCCTTGCGCTGCGCCGATGTAATTTCATAACAGGCGAATTCAGCAGAGGGATCCGTCTGCTCTCTGGTGTCGAGCGTCGCATACATTTTGCACATTCACACTTCAAAGCGGAAAAAAGTTGACTTCCAGAATCGCACAAGCAAATTCTGAATTCTCACGGAGCGCCGACTGATCGAAAATAAGAGCACGCACTCTTCATATCGCTGCTTTTATCAATTTCACTTTGGAGACCGAAGTACTTTTTGACACTTGCATTCCATAAACAACAGTTGGGGGTGGAAAAAAAATAGCTTTTTCCCCGTGTATCACAGAGGCTGATTCTCACATAAAGAAAACATGTCTGCGGTTGTCAAGCTGCTCTCTGAGCTTTCCAAAGGGGCTGCAGACAAATATACTTCACAATGGGAAAGAAGAACACTAAAGAAAAGCTACAGTGGGCTTTCAGGCGCCCTTCACTGCTGCCTTTCTCTCACTCATAAAATGTGAGACCATTTTGTTCACTGCAGCTCAAATGCACCTTTCATATTTCTGCTCTTTCTCTTCCAACTGCGAGGCTTCGAGCTCTGGCCAGAATGAGAGAGAGAGAGAGAGAGAGGGCACACGGCATGCAACAGTGTGCCATCTCCAAACCACCGACAGGCAAACAGACGGGTGGCATGCATCATTACTGCGAGTTAATGGAGCAGTAGTTAAGATTCTGCATATATGCAGCTCCTTGTCCAAATTGTTTCAGGCGTTGCATCCTGCATGGTAAGCATGTGTGTGAGTGCACACACAGTGTCTCTGCGAGTAAAAACATTTATGTTCACTTGTAAATGAAGGCGCGGGAGTTTGTTGGTAAAAGGGCACAACAGAGGCGCTCGCCACAGCCAAGAAGTCCAAAAACATCTAGAGTGGGATTATCTTGGAAAAGGCCACCAGCTGTTCCTCCTTGTCCTTAACAATGCATCAGCCTGATGGCAGTCTCCACTCCATCATGGGGCTCAATTTCCAAAATGTGCTGCCAGACTATTTGATATTTATCGTGGAATTGGCAAGTACTGTTAGCTTCTGTTCTGAAACGTACCGGCAGCCAAGACCCTGCATTACTCATGCACCCGCAGTATGGTAGACTTTGGCCTATTAATTTTGCTCCGCCACATGAGTAATGGCTCTGCCATTCTTTATGTGGCCACGGGGGAGTTTACCTTTGATTTCTTAATCATGTAGCATTCAAAAGTTCAAAAATATAAGTCTGTGCTAGCTTTGTCTTTTATTAGTTGTACTATTAAAGGTATGCTATGCAGGATTTCTCCAGTGACATATATAAAGATTGACGACGCGTCCTTCTGTACAGAGAAAAGGGTAAAAAAAAATCCCTGACATCTTGCATTGGCGACGTTTGGAGCCAGAGTATTGAGCTATAGTGAACACACCCAAACAAACACTCAGTACGTTTACATGCAGCAAGAAATTCAAAATTCTTATCGTATCAGACCTAGTTCGGACTTTTAAAATGCATGTAAACACCTTAGTCCGACCTACTTCGGTCCTACTTCGGACCACAACGGACATCTCAAAATCGGATAAGAACACCTAGATAATTCGTTCATTGTCGGCATATTAACGCCATGTAGGCTCGGCTATTGTATCGTATCGTATCGTATCGTATTTTTGCATTCTGCACATGCTCGAGATTTTCCGCTGGGGCTTTCACCCGGAAGTGAAAGGAGACGTAAATGGTGGCGTTGTTGTCGAAAACATGGCCCCTTGCCGTATCATAAGCCGCCGGCGTCCTTCTTCTACCATCACTGCAGCCAAAAGATCCGTTGTTCTTTTCATGTGCATTATCAGGAGGAAAATAATGCCCGTAATGTACGCTACTGTAGCGTCGTCCAGCTCCTCGTACGCCATCTTTGTTTGAATGCCGTCAGATTGTTTGTTGTTGCTGATAAGTAGAGGTCAACCGGAAGTGGCTCTTTGTTGAGAGGGCTACAGCGCCACATAGCGTACGGAGTCAGACATGCTCCGGACACTTTTCCGATTCTCTGAACGGCATGTATACTAGAATAACTTGCGTTTTTGACACACATACTAGGGGCGGTGTTTCTGAGCTATACTGCAGCCAACCACCAGGGGGCGGTCAAGGTGTTTTGGCTTCACCTTTAGGACCTGTCATACAGTATGGTCTATCTTCTGAGACTCAACAATCAATTAGGTTTCTCCGGGGGTTATTGTTCGGGTTACAGACAGCATCTGACAAATCCTGCATAATATACCTTTAATGTTGAAGCATTAAAACAATGTTTCCATTAATAAAGCAATCAAAGTCTAGTGTTTTATATTTTTAAATTAACTGTTACAGAAACTGATGGCATCAGGAGACAAATCAGTGACTTCCCTCAAACCACAACCTACAAATTTAGCACATGAGCGATGGATGCATGCGATGAAGCCTGCAGTGACCTTACATTAGCCCGTTTCCGCCGCCTGTCACACTTTCCCCCGTCATCTGCATGAGTCAAGTCCGGAGGGCTGCTCCCTCTCAACCTCTCTCTCATGTCATTAAATCAATGCAGACTTACACCCACAGTCTTCCAGGGAGCAGACGACAAATGATTACCAATCATTTTGTTTAGGCTGCTGCCGAGGGAAATCTAACTCTCAGGGTTAATGTCCTATATGACACGAGGTAAGCGGAGGAAGGAGGGATCTCCCTGCTTATCTGCTGATCAGCACTTTGGGCCATCCCTCGCCTGGTGATTGATATTAAGTAAGGTGCTGCCAAGGTGGGAGGTTCGCTGTAATTGTAGGCAAATTATTTTGAGAAGAAAGTTCCTCCCTCCTCTGATGCATATCAATGAGCGGGCTGAGAGCTCCACCTAATCAATCAGCGTAGAAAGCCAAACTGCTCAGGTTTGTCTTGTCAGGTTTTTGGCCTTCAGCGATGCCCTTCTCAACACGCTTGATGCCCCATTTCCTGCGAGGGAAAGCAGAAACGAGTGCACCGCCAGTGTCAGTTTGAGAGTGAGTTTTTGCTATTAAACTAAAATTATTTTAGTGCGCATGAAGCCTACTCAAATTCACTGGAGAAAATCAAGAAAAATGTGGATTTGAAGTCACGGTTTTCTCCTGCACAATTTTTCCCAACCCCCTGCATTAATAAGTGGTAAATTGGTTTTCACAATCAGGAGAGAGGGGCAACAATTATCCTCTCGGGCAATCAAATAGGTCCGTTAAACGCAGCTCGCACTGCTCTAAATCTACATGACTCTCCCCACTTTCCTTTAAATTGCCCAGTTTGGTTTGTTTCTGAAAACAAAGAAGCGTATTTGAAGTCAAAGGAGTTAGTGTGAAGGTCCTGCTAAAACCTTAATGGTTGAATTATCACTTGTGTGAAAATGCTTTAAATTACATTTAGCACAAGGCTCGACAACATGTGATAAAATATTATAAACTCTTCTGCGTTTGTGCCTCCATTTCTCTGACAGAAAGACCTGGCCAACCACAAAGTAATTGATGCCTTGAGAATAGCTACTTTACTAGATGCTGGCCCTGCTGTAATTTAACGTAAAAGAAAAAAAAAATGTATGAGAGAATAAGTGAAAAAGTCAATAATTATAATGGAAAAGCCCCTGAGAGATCTCGGAGACGATTAATAATGGGTCTAATTTCCCCACCGGCCACTCCATTGCATGATGTTTGACAGATTATTTTCCAGCGTCAGATGAAATGAAACACAGTCAGTGTGGGCACAAATGTTTCTGCAGATGCCTCCTTGCGCAAAGTTCGGTTATTATCCTGCCATTTCTGTGTGACGGCTTCAAAGTACTTCTTTAATTTGGAAACCATTCCTGAACTACAATGTCTGCCTCGCCCCTGCACGCAGACCTGGTTACAAACCAAGATAGATGAACGCAATTAAGGACGGTGTGTTGTCAGTTTCCACCAGATGTTGCTTTTCACGTAAACACTGTATGTAACAGCAGCAGGCTTTTTTTTCTAATAAACAACAGCACGAAGAACGGCGAGAAAAAGCTAAAGAATGAGGGAACTTCTGCAAAAGGTTAGCTTAAGATCTTTCCCACACTATATAACAGCCATGAACAGTAAGTACACCTTCTTCTACACTTTCTACATAACACGGGAATAAAAAGCAGGTATGTCAGCAAGAAAAGAACCAATTCCGTGGAGTCCAGGTGGGAGCGATGGAGGAGGGGGGGCACAGATGCTAAGAAAAGAGATGGCGGTGGAAACTGTTAATGAATGGCTATTGGAAACTCTGGGCGGACGCCGCGTTGAAATGCTTACTCGTCCGTGATTAATGACTACTAGGCTGCCGTAATAGGTACCACAGGGACCTCAGACACTGGCACCTTTTTATAGAATAGCCCCAAAAGAAAAAAGATGAAGTCCCCATTACAGCGCTTCTTCACGGAAAGACAAAAAAAAATATATATATATATATTAAAGGTCTCAATGTGGCCCAGGGAGCGACGGTCACATCATAATGTAGCTTTTCTCCACACAGCAAAAGTATTTTGTCAAATCAACCGAAAAAATTAATCACATGAAACACCTGAATTTTCCGTTGCTCAGCAGCTCTGCGCTGCTGCAAGTGTGGACAGATGCATTTGTCCTCGTGTTTGTTAGTGAAGAATTTCATTTTGTAAGCACCGCTGATTGAGGAGCAGACGAAATCCCAACTTCTTGCATTTTATACACATTAAGGGTAAAAAGAGGGCTAGTTTTGTTTTAATAAAATGCACAAAGATGTCTAAAAGGGGCTGTATGTTAGAATCAAACAAATGTCCAAATTACACTCATACTGTAGCTTCTGTTAGCATGTTTGCTCAGTTAGCTGTGCAGCTAACGGTCGCGTAAGCTGACTGAAGGTTGCAGGTGTAAAATGTAAGAATTGGCCACCTGTCAAATTCACAATTGTTCGAATCACCAGAGGAACCGCTAACCTCTGCTAACTGTAGCTGCCATTAACTTGTGCATTTAGCGCTCTGATAAGCTAACTCTGCAGGAACTGGGACCTCGGAGCACTTGGAGTGTTTCGGTGTCGTTCACTCTCGGACTATCACCTCTTGAGGTACAAACTGGATAGCGGCTAGCTGGTTACAGCTGGTTATTCACTTCCTGTTTTGTGTTTTTGAATGTCTTAAACTCAAATTTTTTACATATTGCACCTTAAGTGAAACTACTGGACGTGGCAGTAAGATAGTGGCTTACAGGCACAGACAGATATGAGGAAGATGTGCATCCGTGATAACTGTGCATACAATTTAACCCTCTACAGCTCAAACAACCGCTAAAAGGCCCTTTCTACATCGCTCACGAACATGTTTAGAGTTTCACACACTGATTCGGAAACTAACACTTGTATGTGTGTGACCGCAACGCGTGCAGAGGCCGATTAATTATTCATATCTCTTTTGTTCTACACATTACCGAATCCTCAGAGTAAGGGAACAGAGTGCATCTCGGGTTCCCGTTACAATCCATTTGACTTTAAAACAACTTTGACTGTGTGTGTGTGTGTGTGTGTGTAGTACCATACACTGCAAGGTCCAGAGCGTAACATTATATCTCGGCGGCTCCATCCAAATAAACATCCGTCTTTGCACACCAAAGGTGCTTTTCTCCAAATACATAAATTCACAAAATTAATCTCACTGTGTTCCACATGCAGTCAGGCGCGGCAATCCCGAAATGAATTAATCACCCACAACACAATTGCCTTGTTTGCATTTTTCAAGGTTATTTTGAACTGATTACATGTGAGCAAGGTTGGTTAAGGAGAGAAAATGTGTTATTAGTCACAAATAAACACAAGCTGTTTTGTTGGTTTTGTTCAAGTGTTTGAACTGAGGCATTTTAAGGTGAATTTCTAAGTTTGTAATACAGTCGCTGGAGATTCCAATTTAGTTTCAATTTGTCTCATCTCCATGGTGCTGCAGGTTACTGATTTCTAAATGTTGCTCTGTATCGTTCCGCATTATGATTAACTTCTGAAATAACCTTTACTGTCAACAAATTGCTGCCTTATCAGTAAAAGTCATTTTAGCAGCGTGTCGAGCGGGGGCATTCGTACAGCGCCGTCTAATAGAAGTGTGAGAAAGGAACACAAATTATGAGTGTTCCTGCCAATAATTTATGTGACAACACTCTATGATAAAACAACTTAAGTGAGGATACGAGTATAATGTTTCCCATTGTAATATATTACCTGGGATGAGCTCTGTTGTTGACATCTTAGAGGTACAGTACCCTATGGAGTTTTCTTGTAAATGAATCCAAATGATGTTTACATTCATTACATTTCTTTCGACATAATACATTGTACACACTGAGGTAATTGCTTTAATCGCTGCAATCGAGTTGTTACACAAAACATGCCATTATACGCTCAGACAAACAAACCAGCAGCGAGCGCAGGTAATCTGAACCACTTTTTGTGAGGGTAAATAAAGTAGGCACCTTTGAAATACTCCTGCTTTGCACGGTCGCTCGTATCTGTGAACAATAATGCGACCTCGGTATTCAAAAATTGCGTGCAGCACGTACGTAAAAAAATAAAATAAAAGGAAAATTGGTCTCTTTAAACTCGGTGAGGACGAGGTTATCAAAACCAAAAGCACAGAAAAACCTACAAAAATAAAATCATGTATCCGTGTTTATTGTATCTATCAACACTATTTTTGATTCTGTTGGAGTTTCATCATGCAGATGTCGTGTGGATGGGCCATGCTTTCTTGTGTTTCGTAAAAGAAAGGACAATGAAAGTAGATTTTCCCTCAATTCAATCAATGCAATATCTTACACAACACAAAAAGTTTCCACATATTGACTTTATAATTCATTCAGTCTGCTCAGAGATACTGAGGCCAGCCTGCGAATGTTCACTTTTTCAAGTCAGTCGTGATAACACTACGTTATCCGGACACAATCGGAGTCACCCAGCTACATCCTCTCTCCCCCAGTTTACTCCATATGACATAATCCCTCTTTGTTCCCTTTCAATACAGAAAGCCTTACCTGTTCACATTCTGCTTTGAAAAAGTCTCTTTTCATGGGGCCCGTACAGGACAGCATAAAAAGATTTGGCTCCGAGATTAATTGAAGAGGGACCTTTACAAGAAATGAGAGAGGGACAGTGTGATTGTCCCAAACCCTGGCCAGATAATAGTGTCTTGGCTGCAGGGATCCCTCCGGAGGTGTCTCTAAGCCTCAAACAATGGAAGAAAAATAACCTTGCTGTAGCCCATGCTGACACCGGGCCCACCCAGCACAGATTGGTACCATTGTGCCACACAGGCAATCTTAATTAGTTTTGACGTCACTGTGCTGCTGATTGTATTGATCTAGGTCTGAGGAAGGTCCCTTGAGATCACAATTTGTGTGGAGAACTCGTAGTTTGAGGTTTTTGGACCATGACCAGTCAATGCTTTTTGGGAATTCTTCCCCTCCGGGAAATTGTTAAGCTGTTTGTAACCTGTCTGTGTCTCTGTTGGTCATGGGCAAAAACTAAATTGACAAGTTAAAAAATATAAAAATAATCAAAGCCGATCTCAGCGGTCTCGGGAAATGCCCCTAAGTAGTTAAATCTTAATGAGTTCAAAGACACGGATTCGGCTGGCAACGTTCAATATGCAAAACCTGCGTGCGAATTGTGGGGGTGTTAAATTCAATCTGAACTTGCATGGCCTCTCTACTTCAACTTTAATAACCAGCAGATCACAGAATTTTCTATCTATTCCGTGCTCATTTCAGCAACTTCTCAAACAGTGTCCACAGTCTGAGATTTCAAGGTGGCTGTGAAAGGAATCAAGGCTGTAAGTCAAGCTGCCATGTGCCGCCACACCTGCGTTATTCCATCTTCAACAGCCCTACCGGCTTCACTGAAGCCATCTCTCACCGCTCTAAGGTCCTGTCATACATTCTTTATGATGGCCCCGTAACCAGGCACAGGATTGGTCAGGAATTCAGCTTGGAGGGGAAGGGGGAGACAAATGCAATGCTGTCAATATATCATGGGAGACAGGGCCAGATTTGATGATCAAGGCCTGACTGAGACAGGTTTAAGCAGCAGCATCAGCAACCTGTTTGTGTCTGCCGTGATCCTGACGGATAAGCAATCTGCCTGCAACATCACCTCAACCCTGACAGAATGTGATTCAGCCTCAACTAGACATGAAAAGATGGCTCTCTCCGAGTGGATTGGAAACAAGCAGAAATCAATTCAAAAGGCACTGTTGGAGGAAAGTCTATTTGCCGAGGACATCTTTCCAAAAAAAAAATCTGTATTTCACGTGTGTGCGAGCCAGGAGGTGTTTCCATATTTACATTTTTGCACCATACATCATGCCATCCATTCAACAGACCAGTCCTGTGTTTCATAAGAGCACCACGGTATCAGTCATCAGGACAGGAAGAAGGCGTCAGCAAAGGTCTCTGTGGACCGTGAGCGCACGCCTTTATGAACCCTCCGTCACACCCACACCAGTTAGCACGACATACTATCTCTTCCCCTTAGCAAACTAGAAAGGCATCCGTAGCAGCTGCAGCCTGGCTAATGGCAGCTGTATGCTAATGTCCTCCTCTGAGTCAGCAAACGCAGCCAAGTTCATGGCCGGCCGCCACAGCCTGCGCGAGTGGTCCTCTCCAACAAGTCGAGAAAAGAATCATCACGGAGGAGGATCGCTGAGCCAGAGTCGGAATTTGCTTTGTTTGAGAGAATTTCTGCAAACTCTTGCAAGACGGTTTGCTGCAAATTGACAGGAAGGATTGTCACCCTGCGAGATGTGGAAAGTTTAGAAGGGAATCTGAGCGTTTTTTCAGTTTCTAAGTTGTGAAGTATATACAGCGTAACTATTCCATTGTAATCCAAATTCAAGCAGCACAGAAGTAATATCTGCATCTTCTGTGAACAATTTGGGCAGCTGTAGCTTTAAATAGCTTCCACCAATGAGCATAATGCAGGTTACACTGATGTCTCCTGTTTTTTGTTAAGATAACAGACTTCAGGGTCGCGTGAGAGTTGTTTGCTCACTGTGGTTAGTCCAGCTGTTAAACACAGCTGTTCAAGTTCAGACGGACCAAGGATGCAAACATATTGTCAGCTTAACCAGCCGGGATAAAAAGAGTACACACCGATTACACTCTGCAACAGCACGGTGAACAGTTTCTAGAAATCGAAAAGAAATAGAAGAACCAGAGATATCATCTTTTTTATCTCAAGTTTTCTTCCTCTGTGTCAAACCCGGCACCTACATTACCCACAATGCAACTCAAGCGCCAACAGTTTGGCTGGAGCTTCGGGTGCATTGTGCTAGCAGCGGCTAATGCTAGCCTCGAGCCTCAAGCAGAGATGGGCAGTCGTCTACAGAGGTCTGGAAAGACTTTTAGACCTAACTCCAGAGATTATTTTGCATTTTCATACTGGTCAGCTACAACCGATTGCTGACGCAAGTGACATCATTTGAGGCGGTTTATTAAATTTAGCGCCACTTCCTCTGGAGCCACGCAAGGCGATGAGTTTTAGTGCCGGTTCCAGACAATACCTGGATGGGATTTTACGCTGTTAACTTACGTAGCAAGCGCTACATACCAGTTCACGATAAACTATTTAGACCTGGATATGCCAGTGCCACTCAATAATTGCTTCCAATGTTTTTTTCCAAGTGGCCATTTGTAGTATTGCAGCCTCCCTTGAGGACATTTATACACTGATGGCGGCGGCTGCCATGCAAGGTGCCGACCAGCACATCAGGAGCAGTTTGGGGTTCAGTATCTTGCCCAAGGACACTTTGCCATGCAGAACAGAGGAATCGAACCCTCCGCTAAACAAGATGCTGGCTCTACCCCTGAGCCACAGCCGCCCCTGACTGATTGATTGTTTGTTAACAGTGGAATAACTAATAATTTAAGTTATAGTAAACTATAAATGTAATATTTACTAATAGTGGTTTAAGTGTGACACTTTCTATCATGCTTTTTTTGATCCATGGAAGTTTATATACATGTATGTATATGCATAATTCTCAATGAACTGAACAGGAGGCTTCTTTGGGTGCAGTATATCGTTTTATTATAAATCTATGGCAAAGTTACGCACAATTGAGTTTTCATCTCTGAGGGCAGTGGAGGAGGGAGGCTTTTTTTGCAGCCATTATAGTTGGTCAGCACACCTGTACCTCCATCTCGTTAAACAGACAGATGCAGCACCGAGTGACACAGCCCGGGGCTACACCCAAACCACAGCACATTCTGTGGTTTGCCAGTTCACCTCATGCTCCTCATTTTCTACATCGCCGGTTAATTACACAACATAAGAAGAATCGTGCAGGAGCCTCCAGTCGACCGAGGGATGGCGCTCCCTTTACATCAGCTCTCTGACTAAATTCACCGACTGATGCTCTTCTCGTTTCAAACAATGACAGCTGCTGAGATAATATATTAAACATTATTCATGGCCGAGGCCTAATTGCACACATTATGTTGCGAGAAAGACTCTTATATGGCGGAGGAAGAGATGGAGCGGCTCCCGTTTGAGGATGAAATACTGTACCTGCACATACTGTACTTCATGATCAGAAGTCTCATTTTCTATTACTCACTCACTCACTCAACCACTCACCTGTTTGTCTCACTCTGTCTGATCACACACACACACACACACACACACACACACACACAGCTGCTATACGTCTCCCTCGTGTTCCTCGTCATATAGTTTATACAAATTTATGAAAACGAGGTGAAACAACTTCGGCGTGGTAAGCTCATTAATCAGCGGTGCACAAACATCATTTATCCGGTCCCTCGCGTGGCCCGCGTGCTACATGCATCTCCATGTGCGCACGTACACACATGCACACTGTGATATGTAAATGTAGACAGATGCTCTTGCATAAGATTTGCAAGTCATTCCTAAAAATTAATAACTATCTGAAAAGGGAGCTCTCCTTTAAAGCAGGTGCACCGACTTCCTCTGAGTGCTTGCCCCAGATAATTTTCTGATGGCGTGTTAAGGGAGGGAAAAGTAGCTCTTAATGGTCTCTAGAAGCCGCCCCAAATGGTGAATGAGGAAATGACAGATCTTTTTTTGACCAGTTTCTATTAAAAACACGAGTGCCTGCCGGCTCCCTGGCATTTCTCCGCAGGCGCCGAGCCGTCAGGGAATCCGACCCTTGAGCTGCATCCCCGTGCTTGACAAGGAGATGACATCGTGTCAATCAGGAGATGCTGCAGAGATTTTCTGCACAGCGGCTGCGGCACAATCCACAAGATGGCACAGCAATTCCTCACAATCTCAGGTAGCCTGAACGGGGCAGCATAATTGCACTTTGAGGATCTGTTAGGTCTGTTAGGAGGGTTTGCTCTGGGGAGGTTTCCCACAGAGCCATGCATTATCACACAGAATCACTTTCACTGCCCGTCTTTGTGCTTCATTTCCAAATAAATCTGACAGTCGACTGATGTCAGCCAATGTCTTGATCCCACATGAGATTACCCTAATGCCATGACGCAAGATTTCAAAATCTGTGTGGGCTCTTGCGATTGTTGCACGTTGTTGTCGGAGTATCTTTAAAACCCCCAAAAGTGCACTCGTGGTATGTCTTTGAACAAAAGATTTACTTGCCTTGTTTTGATGTGTGAATAAACCGATTAGTTCAGCAGAGATAATGTCATTGTTATCGATCTCCTTCATGTTTATGCTAATTACAAATCCATAAATCTTTACAAACGGATTTAGCTAGTGATGGAATTAATCGTAAGCCATTCTGCTGGCTTGTCCCTTCACTCCTCCTCAGGTCGGTTGATGTCTTATGGATTTAACGTTGCTAATGATGGATTTGGTCGGCGAAGTTTGCAAAAGATTAATGCAGAAGAGAACTTTTTTTTGTGGGACCGAGTTGAATGTATCCATTTTTCATTATTGCTGACACCCTGCAGTTGTTTTTGCATGTAAAAGGGGGCTGCATTATTCAATCATGAAGCAGCTAAATATAAACATATTAAATTTTGAATGTTTGTCAAAGCAGCTCTCAGAGGGAACTGTCAGCGTAACCCAGTTTTAAATGTCTTGCTTGCGCAATCATTTCATCTCATTACACAATGGGAGTGATAAAAAGGGTCGTGGACTCTTCGCTGAATCCTTTTTATTGTGATTCGGAGATAATCTCTTCTTGACAGGAGCGATTTGAAGACATAATCAGCATATTTAACAGGTCAGTTCACCTGTAGTATTATTAAGCAAGCCATTTCTCAACAAACAGTGAGTGAAGAGGGTGAGGTAATGAAGCAGTTTTGGGACTGGACAGGAAATCTAGGCCGAACACTTCAAGATAACGCTTTATAACATGATACATGCAAAGCTTTTGGCTTCTAATATCAACAGGCAGAGGGCATTAGGGGTGAGCAATGGTGCAAAAAGAATTAAGATTGATTAAGATTTACAGCGAGCCTTGAAATAGCCTGCACATTCCTCCATGTGCACCATTAAAATAAAGATAATGTTCTTCTCTGGCACAAGCCCCTGTAAAGTGATGCTGCCAGCTATAATTTACGCAGAATCTCTCACAATGAGCCACTTGTCCGATCAGAAACGCCATCTAGTTGGCTACACCAATCGAATCGAACCAGCGACCTTCTGATAACAAGATGCCAGCTCGACCCGCTGAGCCACAGTCGTTCATAGATGAACTGGTGTCGTTCAGTAAGTAACAAAAAATGTTAAATGTCCAGCTCTTGATCACACTTCTAACGATTTTAAGTTTGCTTGTTTATATTATGACAAAATTAATACTGGGCGACACACTACAACTCACAGGTGAACTTAAAGGCCGGCACACACCGGCTCAGACGTGGACGGTTCGGGAACTACTCTGTTCGGTGTGTTCTGCTGTGTCGGAGCAGCTGAGGACGGCGTCTGAATCCGGCTGAGCATGCAAAGTTGGCCATCTGAGGTCGACGCCGTCGGATAGCTCTGATTGGTTGTTAGCTAGCTGTTCAGTGACCATTCTGATTGGCGGTGTGCCAGCGAATCAGCGCGGCGTGTGGGAGGAGCGGCAGAAGTGACGACGGTAAACAAACCACATAAACAGAGACGGCACAGAGTTACAAACAACACTTCACCGTTCGTTATTTGGGGATAAACCAGCGTATGTTTGGAAGCCATGGCTGTGTGGACCGAGGACTTTGAGGAGCAGCTGGCTGCCCTGGTGGAAGAGACCACCGTAATACGACATACGCAAGTAATGCTGAGCTAACACTGTGTGTGCTTTGTTCTGATAAGCTACGGTCTGCACTCCGTTCTGTCATTTCCTGTTTTCATGTTTTGGGTGACTGGCACGAGACTGTGCTACCCGATGTTTAGGAGACTTATTGCATTTCACGCAGGCGCAGAACGTATACACTGCTGTGTAGCCGGGCGATGTGTTCAATGCAACTTTCTACCAACGGATCCGACGGAGTGGTCGAGAAGGAAGTCGGCCTTGGGCGCTGTGTGGGGGCCTTAGGGGGCCATCGCTTATGAAAGGCCCCTCTTTGATGCCTGTATGGTGGATAAAACATGATTATCTGTCCTCTAGGGTGTCCTAGCAGTGGACAAAAACGTGGTGAAGTAGAGCTGAAGATCTTTGCCCGAACCCGACGGGACCTGAAGGGACCCGTCGGGTTCAGTCTTTTCATTTTACACAGTCTTTTCATTTTACACGGGCTCAGGCCAGGCTCGAGCTTGTGCTCCGGCTTGCGAGGTAAATGAGTGGTCAAGTGATGCATTTCGATTAGCGCGGAAATGGATCCTGAGGAGGTGAAACGGAGGCTGACGTTGAAAAAAATGTATAAACTACTCATTCTTGACAAAAGGCAAAGGAGCTGCGCGCGTGCTGTAAACAGGTTTGAATTCTGTCAGGGTCAGGTCTTGTCAGCTCTACGGTGACGTCCCCTCTCTTCACTACACTTCACTACAAATATATCAAGCCTTTCTGTGTCCCCCCCCATACATCTGGTTCCACACCTCACTCATACTCTCATGCACTATGTAGAATCGTCGATTAACATAACCTGCATGTCTTTTGGTATGTGGGAGGAAGCCAGAGTACCCAGGGAGAACATGCAAACTCATTCACAGAAGCCCTGAGCCTCTTGCTGTGAGGCGACAGTGCTAACCACTGCACCACCGTGCCGCCCTTTTTTCCACCCCTGCCCCTCAAAAATCTTCTGTCCACCACTGCTAAAACTATTATAGTCAAATCCAACTGTCCCGTTATAAATCCTCCCTTCAATGATCTTCAGATTTTGTTCCAGAAGTTTTGATTCGACTGTATGATCACTTTGTCTGACTCCATTACTTTTATATCAGGATGCATCAGTGCAGCAATGTTTAGGATTCATCCTCATCTTCTATAGAACATCCTGGACCCGGCGTTGATGCCTTTGTAGAACCGCAGCTCAGACGTTTTAAAAATCTTCTTTATTATCTCAAATGCGGGCTGTAGTGCGTATTCTTTTTGACCAGTAGTTCACTTCTAGTTCAAATCCCCTACAGGCCTTTTTCAAATGCAGAGGAGAAAATGAAACACTGAGACGACAGCGTGATTTCTCTTCTTCTTTTTTTTTGTTTAAAACAGAAGGCCATGGTCAGATCAAAATTCCCCCAAGGGTGCACACCTGACCAATGGGGAAGAAATGGCTGTTCATTTGAGATGGCAAATATTACACCTTTCCCTTGCCTCGGTGATGGATTTTCCCTTGTAGCTCTGACAACTCTCCAGTGACCTTGACACTGAGCAACTACCCCTGGGGGTCAATTTCTCCATCCTTCTCCCGGAGCCATTGCTACATCGAGTAAATGGCGAGCGTACGGTTCGTTTTGACTGCTGTGTGGCGAGACTGGACTGACGATATAACAATGGATGCTCAAAGAGTCTACATAAGAGGATGGTTGAGGTGCAGATCGTTTACTTTGTGGACATTTTTTATTGGAGTTTCAACACAAAGCCTCAACTTCAGGACAAGTACATCCACACAGTATTCCATGTTAAATGAATTTTACTGTTTATATTGTCAGCAGTTTTTATTAGCATCATTATAATAAGCATTAGTTGTTAATAATGATACTTATGAGCACTAATAATTAACCTTGACTGCTGTACAATGGTAATAGAAGTAGTTTTAACTGTTTCTAACACAATAGCAAACTAATAAGTTTAAAGGTGCCCTGTGGAGTTTTCTTGAAAACCCTTCCGCAAAGCGAATTGCTCAAACAAATCTCAACATCGTTGTTCCCCTCCTGGCAGTCGTCTTCTCTCCCCTTTGCTTCTGCACTGATGTGTTTCTCGGTGCTGCCGATCGGTGCAATAGTGTGTAATCATCGGCTGAAATAGACACCCTGCCGACTGCGTGCATGTGTTTCCTCATGCATGAGAACAAAACAGCAATAACAACAACTACACAGAGCACACTGTCTCAACTCTAATGTCATTGCTAAAAACCTTTACTTACTCTAAGCTTTTTCCTCGCTTTGTGAAGATTAACAAATATGTTATTATTCATTTATTAGCAGCCAACTATTTATTTTTTAACAGTTAACTACCATTTTTGCACCAGAACAAAAGCAAGAACAATGGCTTATTAAGGCTGATAAATCCTTTATTAAAGAAGACTGTTTGGGGCATTTATTGGATAATATAGGTTGAGTGTTGGAAAGTGCTCCAGGCTGGAATCAAACCAAGGACTCAGCGTCGGTAAATCCCACCAGATAAACTACCTTGGCACCCTATTTGTTAAGGGTGTCACAATCTCGATTTTAATTCAAAATCGACCGAAATTAAGTCACAATCTCGAACTTCGAATTAAAAAATGGAATCGTCGATGCTGCCACGCCTCCATGTTACGTCCGGTCGGTTTGTTGTGAACTTGAATGTCATCTTCTGTGAAGAAGACTGCAGTTACAAAAGAGAAACTAGATGGCAGGTTAATTTGTTTAAATTTCCAAGTGACTGAAGATAGAAGTTATTGTTGCATTATGTTATTAATAAATGTTTTAAATTTGACAATGCAGTGTGGTTCATTGCGAACAAAGGTCAGATATTATATTGCATAAAAGTCTAGTCTAAACTGGCACAACAACCTGTGCTATGAAAAAATACATGTAAAAATCGAGAATCGAATCGAACCGTGACCTTAGAATCGAAAATGTAATTGAATCGAGGATTTGGAGAATCGTGACACCCCTACTATTTATCAGCAGTTAGCTATGATTCTCACCGCTTTTGCAGTATTAAGTTTCAGAACATAGTTTACAATATACAATTTACCTCAAAAACCGTACTAATTACCCAATTGCACTATGTTTTATACAATGTAAAGAGCGTTTTTGCACGTCATTCATAATTACATTCTGTACATGTCACTGAAGATACTGGCATCTTCAACATTATTACTCACCATTACACCTAAAAATGCATATTTATGCTTTATTTCAGAATAAAAGTTGCTGTCACCAGCCACAATAAAAACCTCTGCTTCATATTTTCTACAGTAGGTATTTGTTGAAAAGTGAGACAGTAAATGGACACCGTACCCTCACACATCACCAAGCACTGTTAGATGAAGGATTAACAGAATCACACAGCACTACATTCTGCATCATTCATACAGTCGCGCTTTCATGGAAGGTTTTCTCGTGCGATAATGTTATCTGATCATGTAAGAAGTCACTGGGATTACAACTAATCAGCGAGCCCTAACGCTTATCCAGCTAAGTAACACCAACACGTCGGGAATAAATCCATTTTTTGCTTAAATACACAGCCGTTTACAGCAACAACTGCCCTCTAATCTCCATTTACTCCATTCACTCTTGTGCTAAATCCCAAATGGGATTGCATTTATCCAGCAGCACAGTGGGCTGCTGGACTCATCTCAGCCTGACAATAGGGGGGGAGGACAAACAGGCTGATGACCTGCCATGTAAGAGTGCAGATCGTAAAAGACAAATGAGATCAGGATGGAGGGTGGATGATGGTCTCAGTCAACGAGGCGTTTGAAGGGTTACAGGCATGGCCATTAAGCTGCAAAGGTAAAACAGGGGGAAATGCTCATTATGACTTGTGCCTATATCCACGTTTAAAAAAAACGATCATTAAAAAGCAAAAATAGCCTTTTTTTTTATACGGCTCTGAAACCTCGTCTTCGGTTGTTGGAACATGCTATTAAAGCCATGCTGAGCTGCGTGCACGATCATAATCCAGAGCCTCCAGTGTTCACGCTGAGTAATACTGGCTTAACAATTAGTCATGTCAAACAATTATCCGTGTACGTCACTGTTCTGCAATTTTGCTTTTGGGGAGCAGTCCATTATTGAATTAGCTCCATTTGAGCATGCTTAATTCTGCGTTTTTCTGCAGCTGTGAACATGACAGTCGGACAGAATAATACCCAAAGTCCTCCTATCCTCTGGCAACAAGCACATTCTGTGCCAGACGATACACAGACAGCAACAAGGACACGACTGCCTATTATGACAATGCAAGTTGTACAAGCCTCCACTAATGTGTCATTCATTAGCAGGGCAGCAGGAAAAAATGCACAACTTTCACATAGGACATCAGCACATCTGCCTGCTTCTCTGCCGAAAGCTGTTACGATATACAAGGAGCTCAGTGTTTCACCATGCGAGCCGCTTTCACACTCTTGTAAAAATCTGTCACAGATGAAATTACAATTACATCTGTGGATTATGAAATAGTTTTACAGCAGCACAAAGATAAATTATTTCAATAGCCAGAGGAGTTATTCTTCAATAAAATCGTGCGCAATCAAACTCTTTTGGATAAAAGGTCATTTCAATACCTTTTGTACAAGCGTAACAAAGACTCCTGCTCTTTAAGAATACGTCCTTGTCAACAGACCCAATGAAAGTCACACACGACACATAGATGTCCCAGATGGTACAGATAAACTATCGATATTTTCATTGGCCGAGTAAAGCCACTACGAACGGAGCATGTCTGCAACTTCAGCAGATACTGCATCACGTTTAATTAAGAGGACATTACGCCCCTCGCATGTTCGGCTACACATGTCACGGTATTGATTTGGTATCAAGGGGTAAACACTGTAATGCGTCTCCATACAGCAGTCACACCCTGTGTTGATAAGGTGCGAGATATTTAACACGCCAGACTTATTTTATTTTATTTGACAGGGACATTGCACAGCTTTTTAGCCGCGCCAAGGTAGCTGTAAGCTAATTTACATCTGTAGTCCCTGGGCAGGAAGCAGAGAATTACATCTCTGTAAAGAAAGACTTGCCTTTTCCATTAGTGCCTCGTATATTGTCCAGGCTAAACGTTGGAGGAAGACAAGCCTTGGCTGAGATTGGAATAGCAATAAACTTTCCATAAAGATGTTCCCCATAAATCGTCTCATTTTAGTGTGCAAAAAAGCAGATATGTGCGATACAATCAATGGTATAACAAAATTACTCCATCTGATATATACATGTGGCCTATTAGGTTCATTTTTATTTCATTTCACGATAAAAACCCGGGCTATTTGCCCAAATTAATCTTGCACCTCTATTACATCTGCTGGGAGGATTCATAGAGCTTGTATCATCAAGCAACATAAAAACGTTCAATCCCTTAACCTCAATCTCACTTGAACACTTCCCATTTTGTAAAATATTACGGCCTCTTTTCACCTCTCTGACCACCAGGAAGTACAGTAAGCCACCTATGAGCAGTGATTCGTCTTAATCATCAGCCGCCTGTAACAGACAAACTGGGTGCACTCGGGTGGAGCCTGGCACAGGGAAAAACTCAGCAGCCAAGTATTATCATGCATTAAGATGGATCGTCAAATGACAGCAGAAACAAAAAGCAACATCTATCTCTTTATGAATAACCTTGCCTGTTTCAAATTGGTGTGAGCTCAGGGGACAGTTTGGGTGCATGTGTGTCTGCACACACACACACACACACACACACACACACACACACACACACACGCATCGATCTGTAGACATAAGCTTGTTCATGACTTGCTCTTTCTTCTTCATAACAAGTGTTGTTACTCTTGACAAAAAAGTGTGAACAACTGGATGAATTCAAAGATCTGTCGATCTTCATGACTGTCATAATTCAATAACAGTCCACAGACTTTGATTTGAGACTCCAGCTGGTTGAGTTTATACGGGACAAGGCAGGTTTTTCGCATTGAAACTGGGTCATTAATGGAATCCAATGCAACCTTTCATGAATCTGAGCTGACATAGTGCTCTGCTTTGAAACAAGGTATAAAGCTTTGAAAGCTGTGAAACACTAAAAAGCCGTATTTTGCATTCTTTTAAATTATGGCCGTGAATTGTAACCTTTATTATCTTAACAGTTTTATCCTCAATTGATAAATAGGTGGAACTTTTAGCCCTTTCCTACCTTGACAGTAAGTACTTTACAACAAGATAGTGCCAAATGATTGCAGCTGATGCTCCGAGACACGAGGACTTTGACAGTGGGATACACAAAGAGTGAACTCTCGGTCTCTTTGCACAATGGGAAGAGTTACAAGGTAACTGTGCCTGAACACACCAGTGCATTCATGTAAAACCACAATGAGTCTAACCTTAAAACCCTCACCTCTGGGTGACTGCTGTCAAAATGGAAAAGAAGCCAGCCACACACATCATGCTTAGGACACGTACGGGATGCAGGTAGCCACTAGGATACCTATTAAGGCCTGACCCTGTACCACTCAACCCTCAGAGGCCTCTGCTCTGCACACAGGACAGAATAATCCTTTCATAGCAAAGAGAACAAACACATCAGGGAAACCAAATTCCAATGGAGGTAGCTCAAAGAACACATTGGTCTTGGCACCGGGATCCTGGGTACCAAATGTACCAAGAATCAAGAACTGGCAAAGCAGCAGTACAGTGCTTGTCCTGAAGGTGTGGAGCATCAGAGGTCTTTAACAACCAAAAACCTCTCAAGTACAGGGGAAAAGGTGACAGTGTGTAGGCCAACATGCTGCTGCACAGATATCTTCTGTCTATTTCTAACCGAGGCAGCCGTACAGTTTGTCTAATGTAGTTTACCCCTATGGGAACTGGAGGCTTGTGATATGCGATGACATAGCCAATGAGCGAGTGTCTGTTCCAACAAGGGCCTGTCGCCTGCCCAGTCATTGAAACAAACAAAGTGTCTGACAGGGGCTGTGCATTGCAGATAACACACCGAAAGCATGAACAGGACGCTCAATTTGAAATGGGCTCATCAGGAGGCTGCAACAACTCTACGGCGGAACCAAAGAAAGTCCTGAAATATCTAAGAAAGTGCCCGATACAGTCCACTTCAGTTCAGACTGGGCCAAAAGGTCCGAGATCTGTAAAGGGTATACCTGTCAACACTATTTCCTGGGCTACTCTCGGACTGCAAGGCCATCTCCCAGTGCCCTGAGATTTGTTCTTTCTCCCAGGACACTCCTGGAATATGCACGGCCCTCAGACTTTATTATGAGTAATCACCTTACACAGTTCTGTAAGGTTTGTATTTCTGTCTGCAGTCGTCCAAGTTGTTAGATCGTCTAACACAATCTACAAACTACATACCATTTAAACACATTTGTCAACACAGTTCAAGGGGTGAAGTCTACAGCAGCTTTTATGTAGATAGTCATAACGTGCAAGTCATATGGAGTCTGCAGTAATAGTAAAAGTACGTCCTTAGCCAGTAATCACACTTCATGTTTGTGCACGGTCACAGCTTGGCAAAGAGGAAGATAAAACCATGCACCCAAAGATAATCTACTTTACATGCTCAGTTGTTCTTTAAGTAATAAAGAAAAGTAGATGCCAAGTTACAGTTTGATGTCAATTTATGCTACCAGTAAGTGGAGGATAGTTGGGTCAATCGGCCACAACAGTCTCTCACTTATTAATTTCCTTGTGCACATCATCACGCCTCTGAGGGCTGAATTGATCCACGCATCCAACTGCCCTCTGCCGAATTTCACCAGCCCCATTCACAATGCACGACCGTAAATGTGACTAAGGGAGAACAATATTAGGAAATTGATCGTCTATTGCGCAACACACAATGTTTTGACTGCGTGTAGTCTGGTGATGGAATCCCTGGATGTATTGAGTGGAGGCCAATCCCCTGTGTTGCCTGAGTGGATCATGGGGTAAGCTCTTAATTACTCTCAGGGACAGTTCAGTGGCATTATGAGCTGTGTAAACACACACACACACACAAACAAGAAATCAGGACTCGCTGAGCCTGAAGAGGATGACGATGCATTCTGGCAAATTCACTCCTGAACACAGCATGTAAACAGAAGATAATACAGAATGACAGCGAGGTCCAAAGTTTGAGTGACAGAAGTTATTAGAATCCAAAAGCATATTTTCTCCCCATAGAATAAAGAAAATCAACAGCATCATATGTGGACAGGGTTTCTAGAAAGCACTAAAAAATGACAAAACATCCAAAGGCCAGCGTGATGACCACAGCTGCTATCTGAGCAATTCTTTAACATAAATACAATGTTTTATAGAAACTAGCTGCTTGGAAGTAAGCATAGCACTTTCCACAGCCAGAAATGATTTAGGCTCTGAACACTGAACAAAGTGCACCAAGGCTGTGTTCCCTCGGTTTGACATCATTATTCATCTCCTTGTATAAAAAGTGTGCACACGCGTACGACTGTGCAGATGTTTGGGGAGAGTCTGCGTTTGCACATCCTCGAACATATTCACTGTGAAACGAGCTGAATGTACAAAAACATGTGCCGCGGCGAGCACAGTAAATCCTTCGGTTGTCATTCCTGGGTCATCTGTCTTGTAATTTGTCGTACATGGTGCAGAACTAACACCCTTATATCTCTCTGACACCAAACAATCTCACAAAGATCTGAATTATCTTCACCGAGACGGGAGTGAACACAGCTGCCTCTCGGAGCTCCTCGTGGGAGTTGGAACTGGTGCTCTCCAGCTTCCTCAATGGGTCCATTTCCCGCTAACACAAGAGGCCATGGCGATGGCCTTCACTCATCAGTGCCTTCAGATATGTGCCACTATGCTGGGCTGCGTGGAACAGCAAAATCAATAACGTGTTTTCAAACCTTGAGAGAGGTGAGGGCGGCGCTTCATGATTACTGCGCAGCGATGAAAGCTGAATCCATCATGTATTGTTTGAGCCACCGCCTCGCTCTGTATGTGTTTGTTATTTTGTCAGTAACAAGTAGTGAGGTCTTATTTCGGACGTGAAAAATGGGGTCAGGATGGTTTGAGATCCAAACGGAACACGGTGTCGGGCAAAGTGCTTTCAGTCCCCTAATTAACTGGATCATGTACATGGATTAATTAACTTAATTACACTGCAGCAGATGAATTTAGGATACCATAAAAGGTCATGTTGCAAACGATTACTTTATTACGTTAAGAGCTTTGTTTAGATTATCCAGTGACATATTTTCTACAATGAATTAACACGTTTAATTTGTCAATTTTATATGATATTTCTTTACAACGATGACAATTTTTGAGCCACAATAGTCCGAGCTATAGACAGACGGTGATTAATGACCAAAATTGGCGCCATTCTGGACCCAAACGGCATCATATCGGGACCTATAACTGATTTATTGAAAATTATTACATTCTGACAAAAGCATTTATTTTTTTAACAGGCAACACTAACTGCCATGGAAACTCACAGAACAATCACACGCGTTGTAAATCACTCGTAGGACGCTCGTCAGCATTGTGATTCGAGTCGTCTCTTCTGTTAAAAGTTAACAAATCAAGTACAGGCTATATATCTCTGTGTTTCTCACCGTCTTGTCAAATGTTCTGCTGGCTTCTCACCTACATGCTGTTGGACAGCCTTGCACAACATTATAATAATGTTAATGAAATCTGAATTTGGCCGTGTCCTGTCTTATTTTTCAAACACCTCTTTGTTGCATGCGGTGAAAGAGTTCCGACTCGTCTCACACAGGCAGGATGTGGTCCAATCTCAGCGTCCTCATTTATGCAGGGAGCGGTTGTCCTCAGAAATTTGGACCGTTCGCTCTGAACTGCTCTGGAGCACAGTCAGACCTGAGCCAAATAGATCCGAGGATAATTATATCCTCCAAGATCCAAAGTGTGGTCAACCTGAACGGACCTTAATACAGAGAGAACACCAACACCGGCAGCAGCACGGATGCACCACCCGTCTACGAAGGCGTGCAGTCAAAAAGAGTAGCGTTACACGTCATTTCTCCCCAGATCAGTGTCCATGGTGCTTAAGGGGAGACGCTGCAGGTGAAAGAATTTACCTAATAGATATCACTATGAAATGTCTTACGTTTTTCATTTCATTATTTTAAATAGCTGAGTTTTCTTTGTATTAAAAGTTTTGGGGAAATTAAATGTATGAATGTGCTCATTACGTATTGTCTAATTAAATATGGATACTGCCCCAACACAACTAAATGTGTGTTTTGGACCTTCTCTTTTCACTATCCTAAAAGAATGTTATTGAAGAGGTATCGCCCAAAAATCTCAAAATTGACCTGTGCATGGAAGAAACTTTTCACCTGTAGTGCCTCGCTTGAAAAACCAACAAAGTGCTCAATGTGCACAAGATGAAGTTGAACTGGGTGGAGCGAGAACTACTACTTAAACTGGCAAAAGACACGTTTTTGTTTCCGTCTTTAACGTTATGAAGTTAATGTTGATGGCACCATCTGCTTTCACGGCTCCATTATGGACTAAATGAATAAATAAACTCGAGTTTTGTCGTTGGTTGATTCTGGTTCTCTGAATATTTCAAATCACAAATTTAGGTGATGCACGGTGTTCACACGGGTACGGAGAAAACGTAATCTGAAAAGCAACGAGTGATTACGGCTGTCAGACAGATGCAGTGGAGTAAAGACTTTGTACTGAAGCTCCGTTCGTGAGTAAATATAGTTGGTTACATACCACTGCTCCACTGGGAAGATGCATTTCTGTGGCCACCCCGGCTCCTTCATGCTTACTTCAATCGGCTGCAGTTTCTTGTTCGCTGTCTGTTCAGCAAGTAAACAAAACTTGTTGGATCAAATGAGAGCATTTTTGGAAACTGTCATCATGCCAGGAAGAAGAACCACACACAGAGCTGGCGAGTGCACTATTTATATGTCGGTTTTCTCTCTGCCAGCTCCTTCCATGAATTCTTACAACTTACTGAAAAGTGTGTGTATAGAGGAATTGAAAAGTCCTCCTAAAGAGTCTTCACACACTCGCTGATTCCACAGTTGGACAGCCCTGAGCCCTTGTGGAGTTATCGGAAACGAGCATCAAAGTGTCAGAGTCTGTGAGGGTGGACGCTGAGATTAGACCCATCACTCACACTTATTCATACCTGCGGGCCATTTAGGGAATTCGGTCCAACCACCTTATGCACCTTTTTGACTGTGAGATGCAACAAGCGTCCAGTATATGAGGAACAAAAAAGTATCTTGATACTCATTCAGAATAGTTCAGTTGTTATAAACACACTGTTCGAATGCAATCACTGCCCTTCACTGCACATAGGGTTGGGCGGTATGACGGTATTATACCGTGTGACGGTATAAAAGTGTCCACCGGAAGAGATTTTGCAATACCGTTTATACCGGAGAAAGAGCAGATGTCTGCGGCATCTCTCTGAGTCACTGTAGTTACACCGCCTCGACACACGGGGCACTGCAGCAGACTGCTTGGTGTGGTTGCTTGAGCACGACGAAGAAGAAACAGGTTTACCTGCTGGAGTGATAACAATCATAGCGGAGGTGGAGAGTGAACGTCACGAGGAAACGGAGGCAAACGGAGCCCGACCCACTCATCATGACGAGAAGGAGGAGGAACTCGGTCCCAAAAAGGGCGCTACGTCTGTTGTGTGGAACTTTTTCGGTTTTAAAAGATCAGACAATGAACAAAAAGTGATACTCTGCAAAGAGTGTCGCGCGACTGCTGCTGCTGGAGGTGGAAACACCAGTAACCTCTTCCACCACTTACAGTTAAAACATGCGAAACAGTATTATGAAAGCCAAAAGATGCGTGGACCCGCTGCATCAAAAGCAAAAGTTGCAGCAGCTCCTCTCGTCCAAAAGAGCTTGACAAAAAATCACGTCGATGGAGGGAGATAACGGAGGCCATCACGACGCACATATGCGAAGACATGGTCCCAATTTATACCGTTGAAAAGCCGGGCTCCGAGAATTACTCAGCACCCTTGACCCGAGGTTTGTAATGCTGATGTTAAAGCTGGAGTTCAAAATTATTTGCACATTCTTTGTGGTTTATTATTTATTATATTATTATATTTTCTTTAAAATAATGTTATGCTGCTGTGAGCAAATAAAAATAAGAGGAAAATGATCAAATGCGACAGTATGGTTATTTTAAGCCATTAATTAAATTTACAGGGAAAGATTTTGCTCATACCGCCCAACCCTACTGAACATATTGAACACACTTTTAAAAATACCGCGATAATACCGAAAACCAGGATAATTTTGGTCACAATAACCGTGAGGTTAAATTTTCATACCGTTACACCCCTAACTGCACAAGGAAAGTAAGTAAAGACACAGAATTCAGCCGGTCAGCAGGTTGTGCTAACCTGAAGTGACCCATGAGCTAATGTACGATGCACACATCCAGGTGACATGCACCTTTATCCTGACTGCGGCCCATTTTACCACTGCATGGGAGCAGAATGAATGTGATGTTCCCCTTTTCTCAAAGTTTGTAAGTGAGAACTGTGTGTGTGTGTGTGTGTGTGTGCTGCTCTGAAACATATTTCTATACCCTGATGCTCAGGCTGTGGGGGAAGAAGAGAGGGGAGATTGAAATGTAAGGAGCCGCCGCGGTAGCGCCACAGTGATCTGAGAGGTGCCATGGAGACGGCTGTCATTGGTGGGGGGGGAGTCCTGTGATGTTGACGTGTCTCTGTCTGCAAAGCCTGACAATCTGCTCAAGTCAGACTCCTCAGATGAGTGCTGCCTGTGTGTGTGTGTACGTGCAAATCTACGAATGTGTCTATACGCGACGTGCAGGAGCGTGTTTGTGTACGAGTTTCGCTCTCTGCGTAGGTGTGTGCCCGCTCTTTGTAGGTGTCTACTTTAATTTGAACATATCCAAAGAAGGTTTGCCTGCAGCACAATGATAGGTTCAAAGGCAAATCGACCCAATTAGGACCCGAAAATGATATTCTCATTTGGAAACCCATGAGTACAAGTAAGATGCAGCCGCAGAATCGTAATACAAAAGAATTTTATTCAGGTACCGAGCGGCTGACAAAATACAGAAGTCTTGTTTAATTCTGCTTTATTGGCTGTGATTGAACAAGTCGAACCACTTTGCCTAAGGATCTGAATTGATCTTACGGTCAGTAGTTGGACGATGTTCTGGACGAAACAACCCAGTGAACTTGTAAACCTAAAGAGTGTAGTCAGAGTGAAGAATTTCAAATAAAGCTTGTCATGAATGGATTTTTCTGTGCTTAAGACAAATCAAGCTAGCTGATTTGCCTTGACACCACAATTTCATCAATGTTCTCACTCACACGGCATTACTAGAAATGTCAACATGCTATAATTTTCCAGACTGTTTGCCTTGACATTTTAATTAATTCAGCACGTTTTGGCCAACGCGGCTGCAGCTTGCGTGCAGATGAGCTAGCCTCCTTGAAGCTCTACTGGCGTCTCGTTCTGTTTTAAAACCAGTACGTGGCCTGATTGTTCAAACTATGTGACGGATGATGCCGCTGGTTATCAAACGTGATGTGTGCGACTGTTAAAACGGGGTCTTGATATTCTTTCGTCCCAGCCACAATGTCTTACTTGGAATGTAATCTTACATTTTCAGTCACGATCCCGTCCTGCACTACCTGTTCCTGAGTGTTCTCTGAACTCTTGATTTGTGGTTTGATGTACTGCTTCCTAACTCCCAGCCAATCTCACCCATATTGCTAAATCGATACGTCCGCTGACGAATGTTCACCCTGACAGATTGTGGGTGACAAAAATCAACTCAAACATTTGCTGGGTGTCCATTTAACAATCCATTTGTATATAGAGGATGAGGTGATGGTGTCGGCCTTGGGGACACTATCCCTATTTCAATTACAGGGGAAGTCTCCCAAGGATGAGGTTGAAATAGAGTTCACATCAGGAGATGCATAGGCTTCACTTATAAGTCTTAGAAAGTATCTATCTATCTATCTATCTATCTATCTATCTATCTATCTATGCATCTCATATGAACATTTCTACATTTCATAACATGTTCAGATTTCTTGTACGTGAGCAGGCTGTTGCCTGACAGCTTGGTTAGACAACTCCAAGGCAAAACAGTTGGATATGAAATCATCAGTCACAACAAAGAGACCAATGTTCGAGATGGCGTTTCAACATTCGTAAGCATGACACCACTGGACATCTTTAGCGAGCGATCACTGTTCGATATAGTGTCGATCACAAAAACTCTGGATATCTTTTAACAGAACTGCTGTTAGAGATGGTGTTTTAACATTTGTCAGCGTGAAACCACTGGATATTTTTAATGAGAGACGAGCTGTTCAAGCTGGTATTACACCATTTGGAAGCGTGAAACCACTGGACATTTTTAATGAGGGACCGCTGTTCGAGGCGCTGAAGCATTGGATACTATTGACAAGACGTCTGGACATTACCCATGTGTGTTATCAGCAACAGAATCTAATATTTTGGATGAGATATATCAGGACAATTTGCAGTCAATAACTGGGTATTTTTAACAAGACTTCAGGACAGTTTCCTTCTGTATTTGTGGCATCACGACCAGGTATTGAGGTATTTTTACTTGAGTATTTCCATTCCATACTTCAAAACATTAGTGACTACTGATACACATATTCAGGTTATGAAAACAAATCCTAAATAAAAATATGGTGATGTAGTATGAAGTATAAAGCAGCCCCAATGTTATCAGCTACAACATTAAAGCAATCAATAATCATAATCCAATTATGTGATATGATTATCCTGAAATGGGACATTATGAACGAGTACTTTAGTTTTGATGCTAATACTTTTTCTTTGGAAACATTTCTAATGCAATAATTGTGCTTCTTATTAGGGTCCTGCACACTGTGCTATTGTAAGTGAGAAAAAAACCTGAGCTCTACTTCCACCGCTGCTTCTTTCGGAGTTAACTTGTTCAAAAATCTCCATATGCGATGTTGAAGTGTTATAGGGACATAAAAGAACAAACTGTGAGTGAGAATGTGCGAGAGTCAGCAGGGGGAGGGAAGTTATTAGTGAGAAACTGTGTTATTTTTAAATTTCTGACTCATTCCTATTTATTTGTACCTCTCTGCCAGCGTGAGAGTTGTTCTGTATGACAAGGAGCGAAACATTTTTCAAAGTAATAACCGTATACCTCCACACACTCGTTTCCTGCCACAGTGCATTATATTAGGGAACGCTCTTAATTGTGCCTGCAGTTACGAAAAAATAAAACAGCTACTTATGGCAAATTTATGAACTTATATCTGGCTGCCTCGGTGACTGTAGCATGAGATAGCTTATGACAGTGAAACCTGACCGCACATAGCTCTCTGCGTCACAGGTAACCTCAGCTCCACCCGGCAGTAATATAACAAGATATAAAAAGAGCGTAATCAGTGAAAGTGCCTCTCTCACTGTTGCTCTCAGAGACAGTAGCAGTACAAGACAATACCATCATCTGAGTCTTGAGGGAAACCAGCTAAGTCTGTCTCTTCAGGGGGTCTCAGTGCATGCGAGGCAGCTCCTTAGCCAGCAAAAGGTATTAGACACAATAAGTGAGCACACAAATCTGCCATGAGGAAGCCTGGCTGGCAAAGACAGCCAAATTCTCCAGTGGAGCATGAGCAATTCTCTGCATAAGCACATCTCTGTGTCTAGAGGGGCCCGAAGCCCAAGTCCAATGTCCTCACAGCTACAGCAGCCAGCAGCCACGAGCCCAGAAATTAGGCTGAAGAAGCAGATAGAAATGGAGAAAATGGATGGGGGAAAAAAAAAAAACTTGTTAAGAAGTGGGCTGGGAAATAAATGCGGTCTATATTTTTAGCTCCATACATCAAACATTTGTTTCTGGGCCGATACGTGCAGCCCTACTTCTGTAAGTAGTTACTGTTAAATTTGCTGAGGCTATTTTGCCTCACATGGAGAAAAAAAATTATGTTGAAGGACAACACAGTCTTGTATAATCCTTAGCATATACATCTTCTTGTGAGGTATCTTGTCAATTGTCGACAAACATTAACACATCAATTTTTATTGGCCAAATGTGAGCGGACTGTAAGGTGATGTGAGGACATGAGACCTCCATCTCTCTCCGCTGCCTCTACAAGCCAGCGGACGATTTGTTTAAGTCGTGTAATGCTGCTGGACTGTGGTTTTCTTCGTGAAGGACTCAGCGACAGTCCCAAGGATGTAACTTTCTCAGGTGCCTCGTCTCAGAGCAACAGTAGCGCACGTTAGTTTAGAAATAAAGATACACAAGCGGCTTCCAGCACAACACAGACCCTTTAATTAGGTATGTAATCACCTGTAATCAGCACAGTATAGTAACTCCCATGTTGATTTATAATGCAATCATCCATTATTACGAGCAAAAAGTGTTAATATTGACAAAACAAAATGATATCAGAATATAGGATATTTTATGGTTTGGGCTCCAGGTGAAGGACAGTCGGTGGAGTCTGTGAGACTGTAGCTCAACCAGACGGCTCTTATTCCCAGGTCATCACAGTACAGCTGGAGAGGAGGTTATGGTGGGTGGAGGGGTCAGATACAGGACTTTCCCCCAGGAGACCGCTGTTCGTTAAACTGAAAGTCGATGTTGACTGATTTTAACTTACATACATGGCCTAAAGGAAACAGCATCACATACCTCCATCAGGTACATAACGTCATGTACTTATTTGAACCCAAACTATGATCTTCTCCTGAACCTAACCAAACTGTGACCATTTCACATCTTAAACCACTTCTCAGATGGTAAAGGCTTCTACGTCTCACGCCGAGGGTGATGTGACAAAATGTCCTTATTTGACGACCCTGTGATTGAAAAAGGGTTGGCTAAACGCAAGTATCGTGTTAGCATGCTAATACTTGCTAAACAGCTCTGAACTCAGTAACTGAAGTACAGCTGAGGCTCATGGGGACATCACACGCCTAAATGAAAAGTCAGGATCAACGAAATTATAACAATTCATCTTTACGGGAACATAAACCACGTCTGAACCATAGCATTCCATCCAAGTTGTCGTCACACTTCACAAAAAAAATCCCTAGATTTAATCTGAAGATGACCCAGGAGTAAAATTCAGGGATCAACAAAGTCATGAGGATCTGGAAACCACGACTATCGGTACAACTCATCTATCAGACGATGAGATATATTACAGGATAAGCCTAAATGTTGTCGTACTGGTGACGCTGGATGAAAAATCAGGTGATTAGCAAAGCATTAAGATGTTTCCTCTGTGCCAAATGAATTAGTCGAGATATTTAATATGTCGAATGGCAACTCTCGAATAGATTACTTTCCTATTGCAGCTTTTTAACCGACACAGAAAATTGGCAAAACCATTTTTCACCTGACATCTGCTGACAACTTTATCAGCATTGTTTATATGGAACCCTTCACCACCAAAGTATTTCATCCACAAATAGATCACAAAAAAAGGACTCACAGGTGCACGCCAGCATGTCAGGATGCACCCGAACAATGATATCAATGCCAAGTGCATGACAAACCTGCATTTCGGAGGGCAACGTGTACGAGAGCGGTCCTGAACCGCTCCCTGTCACACACTCATCTGCATCTGTCAGGATCTCTCCGTTTACAGGCCCCCCGGTCATGTCACGGAGACGTGTGAAAATAGCTGCTGAGAGAAAAAAAGCGAAGAGGGAGAAGGAGGGAACAGGGGCTGGGAGTGAGAAATCAAGCAATGATGAAATGAAAGGAAGTGGGATAAACAAGGGAGCAAAATAAAGAGAGCAGCTAAGAGAAAACAAGGTAAGAAGGGTGGAGAGAAAATCACCAAATCAACCTGACATGGAGCCTTGATAGCCGAGCCAGACAGCATCCAATTTACAGCATCTAAACTTCCCATCTTAAATCTAATTCAGACAGCTGTATACAAGGATTTCTTATATATATATATATTTCTTAACATATCTTGCTGACTTGTAAGCTTGTTAATTCTTAAACACATTTCCAGGTTGTCAGATCTTTTACACCCACGAGAGAATTATGTTTTGGATGTGCTCGGACAGAGAGCTGGCTTTAAATAAAAGTTGATTTCCTCCAATTTGCTCATTGTTGGTTGTAACTTGTGCCAGTTCGTACAAGATAATGAAAGGAATTGCACTCGAGGACGGGGAGAGCTCTGAAATGACGTCAGGGAATGTATTTCTGGGTATTAATAGGTTATATATGCCGCTTGTTTAAAAAAAAGGGTGAGCGCATCCAAGAAATTAGCATCGGAACAATTAAAAACCTACATCAGACGCACTTAAACCGCTGCCTCAAATCATAGAGCGGCAAAAACTCTGACATCATATTGACACACCAATTAGAAGAGTCATGTAACACCCCCGGTAATATCACCAGACGTAATTGCAGAGCTAAAATAGAATGATGGCTGGATCAATACAGAAAACCTTAGAGGGAGAGTGTGTGTGTGTGTGTGTGGTGTGTGTGCAGGCGAGGCAAGGCCGCGCTTCATTGTGTAGAAGTCGATCTGTGGAAGGAAAAAAGGTGGGAGAGAGTGGTGGGAGGAGGGTTCCCAAAGGATACCACCATTTCATAGCACAGTGCCCATTGGTACCTCCTGGGCTGGAACTAATTGGTGCAAGATTAACTTTCCAGTGGGATATAATGACCCCGAGCGCTCCCACACATCTTTGGATCAGTGACATCGGAAGGGGCCGGTTTCCGCGCCACGCGCTGAAAGTGATTATTTGGTCCTGGACTGTCTGGCTACCACTTTAGCACCGACGGGACCAAAATAGCACGCTTTCTGAAAATACAGACGGCCGGGATATCTGCGTGTGAGGATGTGGGACGTCCGTGTGTGTTGCACCTGCAGCTCGCCTCGCGGAGGTAACATCGATACCAAACAGGATCGCAAGAGGGAAGAGAGAAGTTGCAGCTCACTCATAAACATTTGAACGTAATGAGAGCCATAAATTACATCAGCGAGGGTGTTTTTGGGGCAGCTATAGGAGGATGGTCAGAATTAATGCTTATGGTCTGTAGTTTGTGGAAAGTAGGCAAATGGCATCTCCCTGCTGAGCAGAAGTAAGGACAAATTGGTGTTCTTTCACAGCTGCGCACACACTTTCTGATTGTGCTTACGCGGCTTTGTTTTTCGGTTACATCAGTCCTCAAACAGCTGCATGTTTTTCTCGCGCCCGCTTTCACCACCCGATCCCGACAACCTGAGGGCACCGCGGGTCAATTTCGGCGTTGTTCTATTGGTTGCTATCGGACAGGCCCGGTGTTGACATGTTGGTCTCCACCACCATCGATCCAGCCTCTGTTTGATTATTGGATGACAGCTTGTTTTTAGCAGGATTAGTCCTCCGACCGACAACGTCGCCCAGCTGCAGTCCCGTTTGCTCTTCACAAAGTTAGTGCTGATTCACACGGAGCATTTCACTTTGGCCAGAAACTCAATGCTGTCGTCAAAGTTGCTTTCTCTCCTGCCGTCCTGAGTTCTCATGGAAAGAAAGTTACTCATCTGGGGAGCACAATGACCCTTAAAGGTACGATATGTAACAATTCAAGAACACCTGCCGAATTCATACTCTGAAAATTTCTTACATATTTCACCCGTAAGAATAAAATTACAATCAGTGTGTGGGCAACATTCATCCCTGTTTCAATAGATCAAGGATCTTTTTTCTAGCCATTTTTTTTCACATTAATTTGAATCATAAAAATGTATTATATTCTAACTGCTGAAATATGTGTTTGTTTCGATTGAGATCATTTCACAACAGGATATATCTTTTTGCGCTGACCTTCTCTCCTTTCTTTCCTGTTTCCCTTTCATGAACATTAATAACGACACGCACAAAAACATTCATAATTGCTGTCCCGTCTCTGCCATTCTCGTCTTCTTCACACTATCACTGCCGCTTCTTCTGCGTGTTCCCTGGAGACGAACAATTGACGGTTTTTCCCCGAGATGCCTCTGTGCATAATGGGCCTTTTTTTTGACGGGATGCATAGTGGCTATAGAAAAAGGAAAAGCCATTCATCCGGAGAAAGGAGCCGTCATCTGCTAACGGTTTGAATCTAAGTCAGACGTCCCAGTTATCACAGCAGACTTGACAAGGTGCAGCTACCACAACTCATTTCACCTGTCAACAGCGGCAGTATTGACACATGGAGGGGAGACGGCGGTTTCACGGGTGAGTGGCACACAGTGGTGGAAACCATTTTGCAAGGTAACCAGACTATTTGTGGGTCATATCCCCCCGTTTCAGTGTGTGTAGCGATTCATGACGCTTCACCAGCTCCTTACTATCGCCAAAATTGTTGCGTTTGATTTCCAGCGTGACATCCTATCTTTATTCCGCTAAAACCACCGTGTCGAGGCTGCAGTCAGCTCAGGACAGGGTTATGAATGAACAGACAGGAGGCGATGCTGGACAGGTTGCACTGCCTCCTATGTGAATAACTGCAATGCCTTTCAGTGTGTGCTAGCATACGTGCTCACAAGAATCAAACAATAAAGTGGATCTCCATACATAAACGGGATCATGAAATTATGGTAATTTCCTTTCAAGTCATTACTCACTTAAATATGCTCATGGTGGGAGGACGTGTCGGAACTCAAACGGGTTGGTTGTCAAGTGCATTTCATTTTTGTCCAGCAGGAAGGAAACACACAAACAATAACTCTCTGTACATGCTGGATTAATGCTGTTAAGGGTGTATATTTTTGGAAAGAAACATGGTAATGGCGTATATCTGAATATCCGAAAGTCTTTACGCTGTTTGGTTGGTTTACTAGATTTTCATTTTTAATATTTACCATGAAAACTACCAACTAGCAGAATCACTGAGCAGTAGACTGGACTGTTGATTCTCAGCGGGATCAGCAGGACTGGAAACCTTTTTATATTAAAGAGAATCATTTCCATCGGTGGTAAGACTTCTTACATTATGCGATTTTCTGATGTTCAATGTCGGACACAGTGTGATGTGTTTTTGTGCATTAATGGATGTTATGCACCCGCCCTGCTGTTTCTCCGGTGAAACTATTTATAGTAGTTATGTTGTACCAGCTACATTGTGCCAGAGACAGTAATTTTGCCAAGTGCCTATATCAGAAGTGCTCTTAAGTTCTTTGCTATGTTCTCTACAATTATACACAAATGGACCAAAGTACAGTTCCTGGAGTTGGAAACCTTCAAGTGAATACAGCGGAAATCAATTATGGTTCGACTGGCTGGATATGAAAAATACTGCCCTGAAAAAATCTTATAATCAAGTACTGGCAGTTACGCTGGAAAAATGAACAAGCCACGCAGGTTTCAAGAGTGCCAACAGGACAAGACTTATGACATGAAATGCATTATTATAATGATGATTAATTCCCTCGTCATCACCACTCACAGGAACTGCAACTGTAGTCCGGCATTTATTAATGCCAAAACATCTGAAGTGCATCACATTTAAGTGTCAAATTAAGTTTCACACTTCACTTAACTACTTCTGTGAGTAGGCGAGGGAGTTCACTGTCATTTAAACATAAATAATAATTTAAATTCCCATGCCAAACAGATAAACGCAAGTATTTCTTGTTGCTGAAACCTAACAGCGACAGAAAACAGGGCAAGGAACAATCAGAACGATGTGATTAGTCAGTTTTAACGATGGTCCTGGAACAACATCAACATATCAGATACAGACTGACAGCTGACGTCCAGATCAGCTGCCACTAAACTGTATGAATAGGGCTTAATACAACAAGTCTCTGCTCCTCGTAGACTCTCACACAGATTACAACACTGCTGCGTATTCTCTATCTCATCCGAGCGCTGAAAAAGAGTGCCTTGTGTAATAATTACTCTATTTCACACAGGGTTCAACCTGTAACGGGGCTCAGTGGGCTGCATGCACACTTATTTGCATCCATAATTCATGAGTTTTTAAATACAGAAGGAAAAATTGCTATTTTGTGTCTTCCAGAACTGATAGTTACCTAAATTATACCGCGGCCCTGTCTTTATTTTGTTAACAAACATTGCTGATTAACAACAGAAAACACCAACTATGGAATTATTAGCACATAATAACTGGCTAACCTGTAAATTGCCATATTATGACTGATCAATCTGTGAGTGACAGTTGTTTCTCAGATGCAACAGCAGGGATCTGAGCCACAAAAGCAGTTTCAACTATCCAGCATATCCCTTTGTTATCTGCCTTTATTAAGCCTAACAACACAATCGTGCTAAATGGTCATCAAGCTGGTAAATCAGCCTGTAAAGTGACATTTTCCAGGTAAGCTGATTGGCCAGACAGCAGTTCTTTTATATGTGTTGATCTGTTATGTCGAAATAATCTGCTTCAGAGCAGGTTAGGTGTGCATATGTTACCATGGCAATGTCCAAAACAAGAACCACCGCTAGGTGTGAATGCACAAAACGGAGGGGTAGGGTTAAGTGGCCTAATTGGGACTGGGCCTTCACAATACAGGCCTCTGGACACAGTGGAGCATTACAGTAATATGTAAGACAATCTTAAAATGTGTTGATTTAGACGTGCAGTGTGTGGCCCCACATGAGAAGTACAATGAAAGCAGCTCAATTCGACCCAAATGTATGGTTCTTGTTAGGCGGCGACCTCCAGTGGCTGTAGTTGTTACTGCGGCTGCAAAGGAGGAGGTGAGGAGAAGTAGTATAGAGAGTGAAAAGTCTGTATAGGGAGGAAGTTGGGTATAGACAACGAGACAATGATCATTGGTATGTTACAGAAGAAAGAGTTATTTTAGTGTGAAACTGTGAGCATACGACGGAGATCCATTGCCACAGTCATGTTGTTTGGGGAATGGCGATATAATTAGTTTTGGTAGTCGCTGGCAATCAACTCATTCAGTCGTTTTGGTGCGAGGATGTGTTGCATTAATTCACCCTGGATCTTAATTAACAATCTGCCCTTTTCCATCATTTCACTTTTAAAGAGACAAACTAAATTAGAAACACTGAAGAGGGGGCTGCAGGCACATACAGATGAAGTGCCTATCTGAAGGTGGTGGAAAATTCAGCTATCTATCTATCTATCTATCTATCTATCTATCTATCTATCTATCTATCTATCTATCTATCTATCTATCTATCTATCTATCTATCTATCTATCTATCTGAGGTTTAAAGTCAGAACAATGGTGTTTGTCTTCACCATCTAAAGCAGCCAAGTCCGAGTTAATAACACTGAAGGATTTACTGTATATTTCTAGGTTATGAAAATCAGAAATGAGTGGGAGATGTGTATGTGTGAGACCGTGTTGACACACACAAAATGGGAGAACAGAATACATGCCCATAGAATAAATAGTAAGCTTGTGAATAATTCACAAGCTTACCAGGCTGAGGTTGTTAGGCCTTGTTTTGATTATGCCTCTCCAAATCACAGAGGGCGGAGGAAGTCTGAAGTGTCTGAAGAGTACACAGGGCCAGACACAACACTTTGACACTATCCTGTTTTACTGCGCTTTGTTGAGTCTAACCTGCCTCAGCAGAGCATGAGTCATTTATTCTTTTTATGAAGTTTCATTTTGTCCCAAGTTGGTTAATGTTAAAAAAGCAGGGAGGAAATAAAGCTCGTCCCTTTCCCGGATGACGTCAGATTGACGGGGGCAGTGGCGGTTTGTAAACCTCCGACAGTGTTTCACTCGCGCTGTCAGCACCGCTGCCAGAGATTAGATTTTGATTTGCTTTCTCACTACGGCTTCTCTTTGTTCTTCTAGTTTAATCGAGAAGATTGTAACTCATCAAGCGAGTGATTGTGATTACGTCCCGCAAACAGGATGTTCTACGTAGATGTGCTGCTACCCTCAACAGCTCCTCTCAGTGTAACAGCCTCAGAAATGATGGACTCAACGCCCCTCTTCTATAATTTTAACCAAAACAAGATAAGAACAAACACAGGATTTATAGCAGGGCTGTTATAGTAGGCTGCATTCGTTTTAGCTACAGTAAGCAGCTGAGTCTTTGCCAGTCGCTTTTTCTCCCCTGAAATACACCAACATATTACCCTCAAGGAAATATGAAGGCGAGCTCTGACCCTGACGCAAACAAAGTGTCTGCACGACCAGTAAATCATCACATTGTGTGCATGATAATTTCCCTGACACCGCTGTATACCAACAAAATAGATTTATGGGGCAACAGTGTACGGTGCTAACTGTTAGGAACCGCGGGTCAAGAGGAGCCAGTAAAAGGGGTCGTGTTGCAACAATAAACCTAATCCAATTTCACATCCAAAGACAGTGAGGCACCTTGAGTGCTGACCCAGGGATCAGAGAGGCCAAACAAGCCAGGACTTCATACAACATTAATCACACAAGCATCAATACTATCACACTCACTGCCAGATCTCTTCACATGCTGTATTATGATATTTCATGTCTCACATTTCTACACAAGCTGTAAATGCACAACTCTTCAACCAAACGTACCGTAGTGTGTTTAATAAATGGGCATGGGAATTATCACCACTGAAGGTCAGTAGACCGTTTCTTTTCTTTCTGCAGGGTTTTCTCACATGCATGACATCTTGTCAACTCTAAGAAAGCCTGAATATTTAGTACCTCCTCGGAGCTGGTTCCACATAATAATTGCTTGTCTCTACATTCACTGTAATGGACCATCGAGGTGGAAGGCTGATACTGGCTCTCCTGAAGTTTACGAGCCTTAACACCAAATATCAGCTCAATTAAATGCTGTAGGTGAAGACAATGTGCGGGACCTTTAGTAATGATTCACAACAAATTGACAATACAGTGTTTCCGGTAATCACGGGTGTGTATCTGTGGTATTTGAAGTCAGGTCAATTACTACTTCATGAAGTAACAGTTCCCCTCCAGCTCCAGGTGGCAGTCGCCATTACAGTAACTTGCATGAGCACCTGACAATGTCGGTCACCTCCGCTGGTCGCTGCTGCAGTCAGGTTGATCAGCAGGAGTGAAGATAATCCACTTCTTAATCCCAGTTGTTCAAAGGTAGTCTCTGAGCTCACCTCCCCTCCAAGCCAGAGCACAATCCGATGTGACCCCATAGCAGGCAGATATTACATATTGTACATTATTAGGCCAGGAATTTTGAGGTTGAGGTTGTTAATATCAGTATCAGCCTCAGAAATCCTGTATCAGTCAGGATGAGCGGCTAGTCTAGTACTGATTATCATTGGCCATCTGTTCAACACAACACACAGCACACATTTGTGTTTCTCTGAAAGCACCAGGAAAACCAACAAACTGGCTGCGCAGGTTGTGTTGAGTGTGCACTGATCACAGGTTTGTGAGTTTGATCCCCTGCTCTTCGTCCCTGCGTGTCCAGCTGCCCTTGAGCAGGACACTGAATCAGCTCCTGATTCCTGGGCCGGTGCTGTGCATGGTGTACAACAGTGTGAGCGTGGGTGAGCGCTTGGGGTAAAATTGTGATAAAAATGTCTTGTATGTTCCATGTGGACCTCATTATCATGTCAAATGTACATCACAGATTATGTTAGGCGTGTAGAATTGATTCATTGTGTTGATTATACCAAACATTTCAGCACAAATGTGTATTTATGTTTGCCTGCTGGATAGTCCTTAAGAGCAAAGCTAAGGTAGGGGAGCGTGTGCAGGCTTCCATCTAACTTTATGCTGGCAGGGAGCTGCTGGTTAAAAATAGCCACAAGCTGAACACACAGGTTTCCTCCTACTTACCTCACACCAAACCTCGGCTTCACCGCAGAAACATAAAGAACCTTTGTGCAGTCAAATTTGTTCTCAACCTGTGCTGGTGGTGGTGCAGTGTTCCTATCTGTGTTTGCCTTTGTGGTGTAGCACACCTGCTGTGTCTGGCTCCATTCGGAGGGCTTGTACTGCCTAGTTTGGCAGAGATTTCAGACAAAATCCACATGCTGCAACAGGAAAGTATGCAAGTTTACCCCCGGGCCATCAAGTGTTTCTGACTAGTCATGAAATAGCCAGATCTTTCTCCTCACTTTGTTGCACTTCACGACTGAAACTGTCAAAACAGAATGAGAAACAAGAAAAGGGAAGAAGGACAGAATGGAAAATCCAAGAAACAGTCCAGCTCTCCAGGGTGGCATTTGAAACGAGGGAGATGATGGTTGTGCACATTACCTACAAGAACTTCAGCGCTCGTGCTCTAACAGAAAAATGGTTGAGAAGGGTAGACAAAGTTGTGAGGACAGCACAGGGAGGAGGAAAGCCAATTTGAGGTGCCAATCTGGCATGAACAGATGCAGAGATCACCATTCAAAATCTCTGAATCGAACAGTCTGACAATGTGTCTGGGATTCATTTTACTGCTATTCACCAAATCCGGCAATAGATGGTTGTCCTTGAGCCACTAACAGTACTTTCTCAATCTCTCACATACCTTCTGATGATTGAGTCTGACCTTTAGTTTAGAGAGCACCAACGGTGCCACATTAGCTTTTCATAAAGCACTGTTTACAACTGACTTCGAAGTATTTGATCTACGACCTCTTCTAAAGTAAGCAGAGGCATGTGGGCAGCCTCTTTGTGATGTTAGCATTGTGGTTGGTAGAGTAATTTTTTTTCATTATTGTGGTGATGATTTCGCTTCAGCTCAGCTCCGGAACGCAGAGGAATCGAAAGCAGAAAATTTGGAATGATTCAAATACACATATTCAGTATTACCCTAAACCTTAATCAGTATATTCACAAACTATCACCTTAGAAAATGAGGAGTCTTGAGCCTTGGTAGCAGCTCTGTAAGATCGCATTCAGGCACAATTACTTCAGCTAAATTTAATCAGCTAACTTATTTGCTCACAGTAACAATGCTAGCATGCTGACGCCTATATTATAGTAAGTCAGTCGGTCAGTTAGGAAGTAAATAAGTAGTATTATACAACAAGTAGTTCCGACCGAGCAATCTGATTGGTCAACAACACATTTTGACCGTGTTCAAACAGCATTACAGCACACCTGACTCATTACTCAGAGTATTACTCCGCCAAGTCTGTGACATCATTGTATCTCCATGGCAACATGGTAACTGTCAGAGCTGGAGCAGGAAACGGCAGAAAAATAGGCTACAAAATGGATCGGTTTGTTGTTAATTTTGATTTATTTGGTTTGGATTGAATGGATGGAGGAGGATGAGAAGAACCAAATGACAAAAAAAGAAAGATTTGTGGTAAATAAAGTGGTAAATCTGCAACTTCCCTGTTCTTTATAATTAGATAATAAGATAAAAATGAAACAAGTCCGAGCTGAGTATTTTATTATTATTACTATTATTATTATTATTTAGAAACGTTATTTATTAATCATAAAAATAAATCACAAACCACCTGTCAGCTGCCAAAGTCACATTTATAGAATAAAGCCTGTTCCCTTCGGTGTGAGAGACACTATTGTTTTATAAAAAATATAAAAGAAAAACATCAACATCTTTATTATAACTTGGGCGATAAAAATATGCATTTTCTGTCTATCAGTGCAGTATTGATTTAGGTCGGGAAACTCCGAGACGGCCATAAAACATTAACGTCAGCTCATAGTTCACTCATCTGGGACTAGAAAATCCGTTGCTAGGTCGTTACTATGGGTTGGACTACTTGCTGTAGTGGTAAACTACGTTCCATTACACATAAGAGGCTACTGATGGGACTGGTTTTGTTTCAGTTGTTAGTCAGACCCCATGTGTTTCCATGGAAACGCAACTCGCAAAAACCTTTAAAATTTGAGAGCAAATTGTCCGTCAACAGGGATATATATTGATTATTATACATTTTATTTTTGTTGGTATTAGTTGTATAATCGCAATATTATATATAATATTGCTTAATTCTCTCTATTAGCCAGCAGGGGGCGACACCACTGCTTGCAAAATGAAAGTTGAATTTTCACAGTATAAGCTTATGAGATAATGTTCCTACTTCTCACTTGATGTATATCCTCAGTAAACAGTCTCCTAATGAGTTTATCGTCTCAATCGTTACTTCAAGTCTTCTTTAATACACCCCGATGATCATTTTTGTATGTAAATGTTCCGTTAAGAGTAAAATAGACATTAAAAGCAGTGCATGCTTTAGGGCCCGGCTACCTTGTCATTGATGAGTCACTACCACAGAGTTTCCTCAGGTTCTCAGTCAGATCCAATTAGGACATCCTACCCAGCTCCGTCCTCTCATCCAAATATGGTCGGGTCTGGACGAAAATAACAAGGTGAGACGGCAATAAGTCCAAACTCATGATGAAATGTTAAGGGATCACCAAGGTATTAAGAAAATCCTTTATTAATGAACAACATGTTGATGTTTTTGCAGCTGTTAATAAATTGTATTCGGGCTCAAGATGTAACGTACCAACGCTGTTAAGATATGTAAGTACGAGTGTATAACATGAACATCAAGTGAAAAATGATTAATATCAAAAGAAGAAAAAGATAGAGGCTCAGTGTGAGGTTCAGACAGGCAGATGGAGAGAGCAAAAGAAAGAGTTGGAGATGCCAAGATACACAAAAAGTCGAGACATGATGAGGAGCAAACACCCAGCAACACAACCCACACTGTCGTCACCTCGTCAGATGGCTATTAGGCAGATACCCATGTGATGCTCTCAGACACGGAAAATAACAACTGTTTACCTAAGCTATCAGGAACTTCACCGAGATGGCACAGAAGAGGGCAGCCTGATTCATCCCTGTATGAGGCAGCAGTGGACGCTCCACTTGAGAAAATTGCGCTTAGCTCCCAGTCTGGGGTAATAGAGACGACGGACAGCGCAAGGAAACAAGTATGTTACTGGAACAACATCGGCCCACAGTTTCTATGTATTTTCTGCATAAATACAGTAACAGTATCAGCGGACAAAAGCCATTAATACTTCCGCCTTACTTAATAATGCAGCACATGTTCACCACAATGCCTGACAAAGGCGGAGCCGTCTCCAGCGGTCCATCTTTGCCAGCTCTTTCCCATCTGAACCGACACTGAGGTCGAGTGCTCCTTTCAATGGACAGCGTGAGTGTGTTGCACTTGTGTACACAGTATTATAGCTGGGTTGAAGTACGTGATGCATGCGGCTGTGTGTGAATGAGAGAGCGAGAGAGAGAGGGAGAGAGAGAGAGGGAGGGAAATAGACAGATGGGCGAAGAGATACTGCCATGTTTTACCACTCGGCTGTTCTGAGCTCTCTTTCCAAGACACCTCACCTCCCCCCTTCTTTTCTCTTACACACACACACACACACACACACACACACACACACACACACACACACACACACACACACACCATACATCAAACCGTGCATTTATGCCAAGCAATTGAATTCTTATTGGATATAAATCCAGGCGGTGACAAATGAGGCCCCTGTCTGCGTCTTCGCCTTATAAACTGACATGCATCTCTCATGACTGATACCTTTAATTAGCAGTGCAGTCTGAGAGGTCCATGGCTCTCTGTCTTTCACCTCAGGAGCCAAGGCTCACTTACTGAGGGGAGTCGCAGATAAGAACCATTCTGTTGCCAAGTTAACTGTAGCCGCAAGGCACTTCCAGACCTTATTTTTTAAGGCAAATTAGGAAAAGTTTAAGGTCTGGCTAGCATAAAAATAGAACACGAGGTGAACATGCCCCTCCATTTGAGATGCATTTTAATGTATTTGCATTCAATTCCTTCACATTTATTTAAAATATCTGGAATAATTGGAAAAGTACAGAGAAATTAACACTATTACTGTTCACTCAGCAGTTCAGATTTACTGGTTAATCCGTTTTTGAACAGATGTGTTTTGTGATGTTATTTCCATCTATTAGACAAGCTCACACTTTAACAAACAATAGGACAACTGACATTGATTCTTGTAAATAATTATTTATTTATTCTGAATTGGATGCCAGCAGCACGTTGCAGAAAAAGTTGGGACAGGAGCAGAAAACCCAAAAAACCCAGGTTAATCGCTAACAGGTGATCCTCGAAAGACTCATTCACAATACAATGGGTCTGGAACACTTTGTAAAACTGCTGTCATTAAACATAACTAATTTACAAATGATTGCATTCTGTTTTTGTTGATTACATTATATGCAGCGTCCTACTGTGGACTGAATATGCGCTGTAGGAAAAAAAACGACTTCTCCATCTTCTGAAATATAAGAATTGTCCCCTTGTCTCTGTGATATATATATATATAAGTGCAAAATGAGTATCTTTTGGGTGCTGGACCTTTTGGTCTGACGAAAAAAAGCTATTTGAGGATGTGATTTTGGGCTTTAGAGAATTGTGACGGGCATTTTTTCACTATTTTCCGGCACTTTTCTGCCCCTGTGGTTAACTTTGCTACTGTGACAAGCCAAAATGTATGCTGTGAAAGGCAGTAAGTGATTTGGGATTCTAATGTTATAAGCCTTTCAGAAAAGTTTATTTGTGCTGGCTTTCATTCTTCGGTGTTACTTTGAAGGACTACAGATGAGGGCTCTTAGGCTGCCTCAAAGAGGTTCTGAAGAACAATTTGGAGGCGTAGGAAGGGGCACATCACACCCGGGCTTTTCACTAAGAGCACAAAATTGGTGTCAACAATGGTTAAAATAATTAAAAGGGGGAAGGAGTACTTCCACCATCTGATAAACTCCACCTAACAGGAAGCAGAGCTCGACGATTAGGAGGGTTTTCAGTCCATCTCCATGGTTCAGGTCTCTGTAGTCAGAAAGATCCTCAGGGCCGAGGCAGCAGAGTTGGGAGAGATTCCTTCTGAACTACTGCAGGCTTTGGATGCCGTTGAACTGTCATGGTTGACATGTCTCTCTTGCATGGGGTTAAAGAGAACAGCGCCCCAGGATTGGCAAGAAAACGTCCTTTTGACTTCACTGGACCTCATGTCATGTGCACTTGAGCAGATTGCAGCGGTGAGTGATACAGCCAGGATGTAAATCGGAGTTGATTTCCAAATCCAGATGAAAAGCAAGCATCTCTAAGTGGATGAGTTCAGGTATCTCGGGGTCTTATTCAAAAGGAATGGTAAGAGGGAATGTAAGCCTGGCAGCCGCTCAGGGGCATCCCCTGCATTACTGCAGGCTTTGTGTCAGACTGTAGTGGCAAAAAGACAGCTGAGCTGCAAAGCAAAGCTCTTGATTTGGCAGTCTGACTTTCCACCTACGATAAGAAGCTTGGCCGAAAGAATCAGATCACAGATACAAGCGGTCAAGACGAGGTTTCTTGATTGGGGAGCTGGTCTTACCTTTTGTTTTTGATAAAGGGGCTTCTGGGAGGACTTTAGTATAATCTTTTCTAACGACTGAGAGGAGCTAGTTGAGAAGGTTCTGGCACTGACGGGGTTGTCCTTCTTGTCTCCTTTCAGTTTTGATCTGATCCAGATGTGACCTTACGGGAGGTAACCCTGGGTTCGACCTCCGGCAGCTGGAGAAGGCTGCGAGGGAAAAGGACATATGGGCTGCTCCGTTTGCGCCACTCTGACTGCACAAGACAAAAATATCCTTGCATGTTTGTGTTCAAATGTCTCCTACAATCATCAGTGATTTAAATCCTGATGAAACGGGTTGTTGGGGCGTCAAATGGGACGCAGAGAGATCAATCCGAAGTGTAAACCATTAGGATTAGGATATGATATAGAGTTCTGGACAGGATGGACATAAAGGTGGAATTGTTCCAGCCTGTTTGTCACTCCTAATATGTCAAATACAGCAACCTGGTTAGCAGCCCGAAGCTCTCTGCCTCTGTAGTTACTCCTATAGCGTCATTTTGGGAAGCGCCCCTCCTGTGCAGTCGTATCAAGACTCATGTCTCAGTCTTTATACTCAAAGATGGAGGCGGTTGGGTAGATCATGTACAGGGCTTTCCCCAGGACACCAGTATTTAAATCCCTTAGGCGACCAAGTGTGAAGATTGATTTTTCTCTTTGTTTTAAAGTTGTGTTACGCAAGTTAGTTAAGTAAATTACATAACGTAAGTTACAAGAGAGATTCAAGAGAGCAGCTGTTCAGCTACGTCTATCAATTGAAAAACATCACACTCAAAGAATATATGGCACAAACATTCAAACATATGCAAAGCACATCTTAATTATCTGACATGAAGAGGGAGGTTAAGGACATCTACCGCCCACGATAGCCAGGATGATTGATTTTTTTTTAGTTCAAGATTGATTTTAATCATGAAGTACTGTTCACTCTTAAGATTGTATTCCCTTCATCTCAAGTGCGAGTTAATTGTATGCACAACTTTGACAACGTGTTCCTTGATGTACAGCACAAATGTCTACCAGGAGACGGATTCAGTTTCATGAGTCATGCAGAGAAATGAATTACGTCCTACAAATGGAGAATGGCTTCACAAGTCTCTCTGCAAGGCTAAAGATTTCTAAGCAGTGCAAGTATTTTGTATTCAAATGGGTTTTTAGTGTCACCTTTTTGTTTGCCAAATTAGTTTTTTGGCATGCTTGAAGATGGACGGAGTAAAGCAGAGCTGTTAAACTGGTGAAAAACATGTTTTTCCAAACCTTTCATGAACTACAAAGGTAGCTGTTGGTCCTGTGAGCCTAAAGGGATAAGAACATTACGTAAAAATGTGAAAATCAATATGTTAATGATGGATTTCTCCCAAAAGAAATAAATAATTAAAAAAATGGATCATGGTGAAAAAACACATCTTTTTTTCAGTTTTCATGTTTCATTTTTTTTCAAACGGACCATGTGCAGGCTGCTGGTAATGTCAGAAACAATATTTGTTAACATTTACTGGAGGCAGTACTTTCATGAAAACTTCATGAATTATTTTACCAGAAGGTGCCGTGGTTGTTGCAAGAAAGTCTAAAACACAAATCACATTTCCAATTTACCTTCAGCTCATGTAAACAAAGAACTGAGTGTTTCTAAATATACCAGCAGCGGAGACGCAGAGCGAGACAGAAGGTGTTCAGAGGGGGGCAGGAGAGAGTCGGACTCAAACAGAAACAGACACAGTGGGGTCAGAATGGAAATGGTGGAGCGGCGACGTCTGAAACATCACAGCTTACCTGACGCAGCTCTTCCTCGCTCACTGAGTGTGTGTCTCATCAACCTTCCTACTTCCCTTACCTGTCCTTTGACTAACGCTTCCTCCCCAATCGTCCCTCTCTCTCCCCTTCCACCTCCCATTTTCTCGAACATGCAGGGCTGTACACCCGAGCACCGTTGCTCCTCTCATTTACGCCGGCCTTCACAGGGCCAATCGTAGCCTGACATTTTGTCTCACAGTTCAGTGCATGCTATTCCCAAAGGGATCTATTAAGATATGGTACTCGGCGAGCCAGGAAAAAGCAGAGCAGAGCTGCAGAGTGGATTAGCTAATCAATAATATGGGGAGGCATTAAAACAAATGCATTCATACGTTGATATGGAACAGGGGCGGGGAGCTGTCTGCCGTTCACGATTCCCCGAGGTATTGATCACGACAAATGGTGGGTGGACACATTTCCCCGGGTAATCGTCACAAGAGTGGGCTCTGAAAACAAGCGTTTAGCTATGTGTAGCTCAAATTCAATAGAAGACATTAATGATGCTGAAAGGACACATTATTGTTGCAGTACAGTTATTTCTGTCTGACTGTATGGTCCCTGATGGCACGATGACCCCGGAGCCATTTCTTTTTTTTGTCCTCATGCAAATGATACGTTTCCTTAATTCCCAGGCGACAAAAAGAGGAACTAAGCTCATTATCATGCAACTTTGCTGCATTGCTGCACCACTGAACTCCTTTTACTTTGGCTAACATCTAGCTGAACCTCCTCTGTTCACCTCGTTACTGTGCGAGATGCTCCAGCCCCTGAAAGCCCCCCAAGGGACGGATGCTAAACAGCAGCTCGATTGAGACTTACAGTACAAAGATTCGTACGAGTGATAAAATGATGTGTAACACAAGCAAGTAGCCACGGCGATCTTGAGCCGGGGGGCATTTTTCATTATGCAATTATATTTCATTGCCGAGTGGACAAAAGGGCCTCGATCTGGGATTTGCTGGAAATGGAGCATGGAGGAAAATGGCAGGAATAAAACATTACGAGGTGGAAGGTGATAGCGGCACAGGTGCAGATTGGACCGCGTGCGAAAGCCAATAAAAGCGTGTAAGGACGCTTTTATATAGACGTGTATTAAACCATCTTCAAATGATGTCAGATATATGTGTCACCGCGAGAATACGCTGCTTTGTGAATGTGACCACGAGTTCTTTACATCTTGACATTCCCATCATATCTCGGTGGACACGGTAATAACCACTGAAGTAAAAATGAAAAACACAGCCACGACCTGTGTGTGTGGTCCGTGGTGGGGTTCAGACAGTATCTTTGAAATTGAATTTTTTTTCTAAATCTGTTTGCAGTAACAGAACAAACAAGCAAAGTACTGAAATGTTTTGAAAATGAGGGAAAAATCCCAATAAGAAACGTTGATATCGGCCCTGTATTTGCCGTTTGGCCAGCGACATGACTCCTAATTAATGCTACTATCGCTTGTTTTTCTCAAACACAATAAAGATGTTGACACTCTCGAAACGCCCTTTAGACTTTAGCTAGACTTGAAATATGAATTTTCCAAAGCCACCCAAAGGAGGAACAAGACCATCAGCCTTTATAATGTTAAAAATAAACAAATCCAAGCAGCTATTGTGTTCACTGGGACCATTCTTACATTTGTTATTATGTCTTTGTCACAGGAGTCTAGCCGAACGCAGACGACATGACGTCACCAGCAAAATACTTCGAACCCGTCTAAAAATAGACCCTCTGAAGCAGAAAAATGTTTCGTCTATCCAAAAACATCAACCACAGATGTCAGCTTTCTGTGTCAGCCTTGAAGAATCAAAGAGAAAAGAGCTTCTTTCTAGAGTCATCAATTTGCATCAGCGTTCGGCAGTCGTACAGGGGAGAGAAAAGGCTCCGATAAAATGTTCCTCTCTGATAGCAGCTGCAGTAAAATGCAGTGCAGTCACAGCTTGAGTCTTTATCTGTTGTGTGTAGCTCTGAAGTACAGTGCCCTCTGTGATGTGCTTTAGTGTACTTTGATTAACTCGGCACAATACGTCAGCACATCCTCCCCCATCACCTTCCTTGACTGGAAGCACAATTGACTCCGTATGTATGTGTACACTGTAGAAAGCCGGGTATCTCAGGAATCTCACGACTGTCCAGAGCTGTTTTCAGACGTAACAGACATCGCTGGCTTAATTTATCCGTTGTATAGCAGCTCTCCGTCACCACATAGTTGACTTTTACGTTAACGTTCCTGACAGCTTTATGACGAGAGGAATATTGTGTAATTGAAGAGCTGAAAAGTTGAGTGATTTCAGCGGAAGAGGAGTGTTTATCTCTCACGAGCGTCATCACTCACGGATGTTATGAAACGTATTTTTCGGCCGAAGCCCGGATCAACAATCTTCAATATAAAAGTGGAAATGTTAAGTCTGGTCTCTCATGATCTCATCTGCTCCCAAGTGTTTTGCTGGATATCCGTTTCATCATCCATGCAGCTGGTCTGATTATTAATGTGGTTGCACAGGTTTTGTAACCCCTTGTCAAGCACTGCGATGGGAAACAGGGATTTTCAGACTGGTCTGACCAGCCGGTCCTCACCAGAAAAACAGCTGAATAAGTCATCTGTTACAACCCTCGTTTAAGCACATTGTTGAGCAGCACCCTTAAAAGTGACTACAAGGAACTTTTGAGTGTTTATGAAACAGTCTATCGATTCCTCTGATGATTATAAATGATCTGTAACAGCAAACGAGACCATCAGAGAAAAGACTGCTAGTTTCATATCGTCATTATTAAAGCTGTGCTCAGGTCCGATCACATATAAATACATCATACCTCATCGTGATCGATCCTGCGGTCTCTCTGTCACTAGCTTCCAAAAACAAATGTGCTAGCAAAGGTCTTTACAACAGCAGGCGCTGGTATCATACCACTTTTGTCAAACAGGGGCCGCTAGAATCAACAAAAACTCTCTCGTAGTCACTTTAAGTGGCTGTAGTACTTATAGCGGAAGCAAAGGAGGAAGTCAGGTGACATAGTGTAGTCTCTCATAGCCAGATCGATCTCCTTCTCGTTACGTCAGTACTGGAGAAAGGTCTGGCTGCTTCGAGTCTTCGTCTTGTGCCGGTGAAAAAACACTCCGGCTTGTTTGTATTTCTTTTAACCAGTTAGTCTTGGGAGGTGCTGAACAACCTAGGATGCTGTTAAGGTTCTGCAGAAAAGCGTCAGGGGAAACTTGTTTTGCATGCAGCAATGCGAGCCCTGGTATTGGTTGCATTTCGCCAACTGGTTAGGCAACTAAAGTACTTAGTTACTTAGGAAAGACAAAAACATCACGGTTTGGGTTCTATCCATTACTGTAACACACTTCTCTTGCATACCAGTCATAATGTAAGTAACGTACTTATTTTAACCAACCCACTTTTCCTGAACTTAACAACCTAACCGAACTATGTCTGTGTCCCACATGGCTGTTGCTAGGACTCTCAGCGGCTCACTGGCATGTTGGATCTGACATGAGAAGAACCTCTAAAAAATTTTAATTGGGCTCATGCACAGTGTTCCCGAGTTATTCTAAACTGGAAAAGACACATTTCTTTGAGTGCAGAAGATGATGCTCGCATGAAAAATGTATCACAGCGGACTCAATGAAGCCAACGTGACGCTCGCTCAGCTTCTCTATATTTAACCCTGTGATGATGATGCATCCTTTGTGTTATTCTGACGCCATCGGTTCCGACTTGTTGAAAGTGTTATGTAAATGTTGCCAGATCTGACCCACTACTGTCACGAGTTTTACGTAAAAGTAACTCGGGGGACCGACTCAGTCATGAAACCGACATATTACACTGTCAGTAACATTTAAGCGGTTGCGTCTCTGAAAGAGGCTCAGCACTGACGCTCTTCCTGCTACGAACCCACACATCACAAACAGACCATAATTAACAGTGGACTGCTGTCATGGCTGGATTTTTGCTTTAAAATCCTCATTTATCAACAACGCTTTGATTACTTCCTGTAAACAAGCGCTGGGGTTATTGATTAATCACAATCTGAATGCAGATTGTGCCATTATTAGGCTGATCATACACCTGCATCTGTTACTGGATGCTGGATCACTCTTACCCTTATTTGTCATTTCTGTCACTTCTTCATCTTTTTCTTCTCCCTCCCCCCTTCTCTCCGTCTCGTTCGAAAGCCCCTTGGAATCATGATTATGCACACCCAACCATATCATCTACAAATATTTGTATGCTAATGCCTGTTTTCGTATGCTGCTCTAATTAAGGCTGCTAGTGGCTGACATAGGCTAGCTAACAACCCATAGAGCGTTCTCAGAAGGCAGAGAAATGAGTAAAACAAGCGCTGAACACTGCTGCTCAGCGTCTAAGCCTTTCCCCAAAGACTGTGTAAAACAAAGACCTGCCTGCATTTGCTGCCATTGAATTGCTTGGAACTGACCTCCCGACGGGGTAACAGGTAAGTTAATTAGTCATGCATCAGCCGCTCCCTGGCCAGACTCGGTCTCTGGTCGAACGGGAAACTTGGCAGTTTTCCCCGTTTTGCACGGTGGTGTTAGTTTGCAGCGAGGCTGGGTGAAGCCACTGGGAGCAGGCCCAAGCTCCGACCTGATGTTTGTACATTATAACCAAGTGTGCCAGCTTCCTGCTTGTATTATTTTTGGACTGAACCCAGGGGAAATGACTGAAACTTTGTTACTGTCAAAATTCCCTTCATTTATCCTCTCAAAAAGTATGGTTTTCCATCAGGCCCTAAGGCTATTGTGTTTTTATTTACTTTTTCATTTGTGATAAAATATCCATGCTATTCACCAAAGGCCTACTGGCCTCAAGTTTAGATGAAATTAGAAATCTATAATTCAGTTCACACTTCAGAAAGTGTGCCCAGCAGAGTAAATGTTTGGCGAGAGAAAGAGAGAGACGCCACATACGGAGCGAGAGAACAAGTAAGGGAGAGAGTGGAGGGAGGGAAAAAAAGAGAGAGATTTAATTTCCTACGCCTCAGCCGATCACACCGCTCGTGGCACAGTAAAGTCCCCGGAACAAAACACAACCTTGAATAATGAACTATACGTGCATAACAATATATTCCCTTTTTCATATGAATATCAAAATGAAAAAGGGAAGTTGGCTGCGTGATAAAAAATAAAAATAAAAACACTGCTCTGAACAACAAGGAGGAATAAACTCCTAACACCGACAGTTTGAAGAGTCACGGCGTGAAGCCGGGAGAAGAGTTCAATGCTTGATCTTCTGACATGATATCTGACACATTTCTCTGATATAATTGCTTATAGAGGAAACTGTGTAAGCCTTTCCACATCACCCAACTTTTCTCCTCAAGCCTCTGCCGGTTGATATAGTCACTTCAAAGATCCAACTTAGTGGGATGTTATTGAATTTTTGACGGGGGTGGAGGGCGGGCTGGAAGAGATATTGCTCAGGAGTTTTTCACCAACACTCAGACCAATATCATCAGATATTAAACATGGGGAGAAATCACTCCCTTTGAAGAGCCGTATAGAGGAAAAATGAACAAAGGCAGGAAAACACAAGATCTATTACCTCGGATGTTGACACAAAAATATATATATATCAGAAATGGCTCGGGGCGTGAGCGCCTTTTAAACAGATTCACACAAACACTATACCTTTTCATTCCACGCAGCTCGGGCGTATTGTGCTTTGTGGAGTTTAGTACACTCGCAGACACTTCATTGAACGACACGAGTAAACAGAGACTCCGTGGAAAAACGGCAGAATACAAATAATACTCCTGGGTTGTCAATTTTGAAACCCGGTGACACTTAGCGGGGGCTCAGTGGTGCTGTGACGAGCATGAGAGGTGAGTGTGCAGGTAATTATATATGTCAATATCAGTCATATGGTGTTGGTGCCACGTCTGACCTTGGCCAGACTTGTGCAGGGTCTTGTGCTGACAGAATATAAGTGTTGCCCAGCGTTGCAGAGTAATTGTGTGTCCACTTCAGTCCACTCCCTCCGCAACGGAAGGCCAGACGTGTGCAAACACACAAAGATGGTTATCGCGTTCACTCACTTCTACGTCGCTCCAGTGACACTGACACGCCGTGTTACATTCCACTCACGAACAAGGTTAGCATTCACTTTATTACATGGCTGTTTTCTCCCCCCGCAGCCTGCAGCTGATGCTACAGCTCCATGTGAAACCACTCCTGGAGTATCACACAGTAATAACCTTAATGCTGGTAATATCCGTCACGTTTAATTCCAAGCGCCTCTCGTTATTTTGACGGGGAACACCAGAGGTTCTCTTTCACCATCCTGTCATGTGTGAGACAGACCGAGTTTTTCTTTCGTCATGCTCTGATTCAAGACAAAGCCAAGAACACTGAGAGATATGCTGGGGAAGGAACGCTCCTCAATATTGTTTCATGAATTATGAATTATATTCATCCAAGTCTGTGAAGATGGAAGTGTTGCAAAAACAGAGCAGAGAAATTAATATACTTTCTGCAAATTAAGAAAATATTGCAAAGTACCCTTTTTTTTTGCAATACTACAATACTGTTTACCAAAAGTGGAATGTACAGCAACTTAGTATATCTTTGCTCTTTACTCCACTCTTATACCCTTCATTCTCACTACGATCTGTACAGGAGGTTCTCCTCTATCATCACTTCTCCCCTCTGGTGCAGCAGTATGAAGAGCAAGAAGTCCAAGTCAGGGGTGGCAGGGTGGGTCATTCACGGGGATCGTTTCCTGTTTCTAATCCAGAGTCAAAAGTAATTTGTTTTTAATTTATGTAATGTAAGTCAGCGTACATAAATAACGTAGTCTCTCACGTGCAAACCGGATGCTGAAAGGCAAGTTAAAGCGTCATCGCTCGAAGCTTGAGGGCGCTGACCAAGCTGCCGACTTTGACGAGTTGGCAGTCAGAACTTGTTGCCTGTCCACGTTTCTTCAGATGTGGCGACTTTGAATTTGCATTTTCCCAACAAACTGAAGGATCCAGTGTTTCTGCAATGGTTTCAGACAAATGATGCTACTTCTTAGCTAAGTCAGCTACTTTAAACCTTCCTTGGATTAGCAGAAAAATACTGTAGGGCTGATCCTTTTGTTATGTCATATGATGCTACAAACATATGACGATGTGTTGTGTGGATTAAATTACCCGACAGCAGGAAAGTAAAACTAGCATTTATAGCAGTGAAATGCAACTTGCACATTGATGCATCAGTAATATTAATCATGTGTGATAGTAGAAGTAAAGTGGGTTTAAAATCATCACAGCCATGAGCGTTATCTGATTGATGTTGATGTTGTGGCTATTTCTTGGTTGTTTAAGTCCATAAAAGTCATAGTTACTGAATTTACTGAATAAGTTACTGAATACTGAGTCTATATTTCCCACAAAGCCGCTCTAATCAGTCTTGGGTGCTGCTATTTGCCAAGAATCACTCAAATAGCTGTTCAGCGACAAAGCCAAAACTGTGCTGATCTATTAAAAGACGTGCTTTTCGTGGATGCCGTTGGTTATTGAGGAATAAAAAAGACAAAGTAGTTTCAGTTCGTTTTCACTGTTAACACTTCAAACCAAAATCAAAGACCATATCCCCACAGAGACTTGATTCCAGCCGCTTCACAGCCTGTTGGCTACCCTCGGTTTGAAGCGATGGGCAGTCCACGCATGCAAAGCGCTGGGTTTCCTGTCATGCCTTCTAGGAATAATAAAAAAGCATTTCTAAAAGCAATAAGCTTGTCTTATTAAAGTAAATCCTGGCACTGCCCAGAGGTGAGAGACTAAGCAGTTTGAATCCAAGTCTTTTCTTTCAAATCATTTAATGACCTAATGCAGCTGCACTGCCCATTTATGGCCTAAGTCCACCATTTTCTCCAAATAATGACACTCGTGTGAAATTGATTTCACCTTTCTGGCAGGTATTAAATAAATTAAACTGCACGTTTGATATTTGCAGCAGTTTTTTTTTCTCATCCTAAAATGAATCTAGTGTTTTGTGTAATCTGAGTTTCATTTTAATAATTTAAAAGGTTATTTGCAATCATAACATTTTCTATGCAAGCCCACCAAAGAAATGCCCTTAAATAAAGGAAAGTAAGACAAACGTATAAATAAGACACAGCTCAGCCGTCTTATGGTGCATATTGATAAATACCAAAGCTAATCAATCATCACTGATTGACTGCAGCCTCAAACTTCTCAGACGTCACGTTGACATCTAAAATCAACTATTTCGAGGACAGTCTTCCTGGAAATCCTTCTATATTTTCGCCCGATCTGTGGAGGAGCTCTTGAATTATTCAGTCTTAAAACTGTGCCTTTGTATTGATATACAGATTAAATTATGTATTGTGTTTCACTGTCTTCCCTTTGAATTGATCCGCCCTCTCCAACGGGCCTTATCAGCACATTGCACAAGTCTTTCACAGGATTTGATAATACTCTCTATCAACACACTGCCAGGAAACACTGAGTACAAAATAGATCAGTTTGCCACTCAAAACTGGACATCTTCATCGTGTTAATTAGAACTTTTCGTGCATCCAGATGCAAAACTAAAATGGCCAAGCACAGTTGTCTCTATAAGGTGCCACACAGTGAGGTGAGGAGCCACATCGTCGAGCCTTGTAGGCCATCTGCCATGGCCACACCTGAGAACCACATCTGACAGGCGATTAATAAGAGCGCCCCTCGCTGTGGTGGCCAACCTCTGTGGCATATGTAGCTCTGATGACACCAGTTCATCTTGCATCTTCTTTAACTTGACCCTGCAGAAACAAATTATCCAGCGTTTTTATTCATGCTGCAGCCTCACATCAAAGTAGCAGAGTGGAAGTTTTTGGAAATTGTTGAACCAGAGGCTCTGTGTGTTCTCGTTCGGATAATTAACTTCATATTTTGCTTTTGATTGCGACTACAGTGCGGCTGCATCTCTCTGTTCATGTAATAACTAGATCTTCTAACAGTTTTCATCACTGTGTTTACAGGCCGTCAGGTCAAAAAGGAGAATTAGAACATTCCTCCTTTGCACTTCAGCGCTGGACCAAGGTTGTTCGTAATAAGAGATTAGCTGTGGGGAGGTGTAGTGATTTTGACAGTAAGCCCTCTGCAGAATATCCCTGATCATGGACTAAGGTTGTGGAAACGACTAGAGGATAGTTTGATAGCTTATCAGTTTGTCGCTGACAGATGGTCAACATGTCACATCCAAGTGTGCTGTTGGTCTGAAGTCACATCTATGCATGTTCCCCAGTGGAGATTTTGCTTCTTACTTTTCTGTACTCAGACGTATATAGAAGCCGTAGAGTTTGTATCTGACTCAGGTTGTCTGCCAGCCCTTTCTCACTCCCAGCATGTCAAATGCAACAGCACAGTCAAAGTATGACCAATCATCACATCCGTTCTGGAAATGTCCTTCTAGTGCATTTCGTGAGAAAAGTCTGAGTCAGAATGGTTGGTGTGGTCGGATGGGTCATACGTAGGACTCTCCCAAAAGAGAAGTTTAGTTTTAGTCCTTTGTGTGACCAAGTGTCAGTGCTGATTGGTTAAGTTGCATAATTACTTACGAAAATAACGAAACGCAATGGAACTGACGTAAGTGTGCATTTATTTTAACCAAAGCATGGTCTGTATCTTTACAGATATTGCATATTTGTTGTTGCTTATTTGATCCCAAAGCTTACACAAAGACACTTGATACTAGATGGATAAGAAGAGGGACGTATTTTGAAGCGTAGAGCCGCTGACCAAGCTGCTGTACTTGACAGGTTTGGGAGTGGGAACATTTTGTCGTGTCCACGCCAAGTTGACAACCAAATGGTACGGCGTGGATCAGTTTACACCTGAGAATCTGGCGCTCACGTTGGGTTAAAAATGAAATGTCAGTGCTTTGGTTATGGACGGTGACTGTGCTGAGAGATTCTCAAAGCTTTGTTGGGAAGAAGTCCATCAACTTGAGATCTGGAGAAGAACTTTGGTCAGTGTTGTGAGAGTGATTACGCTGAAGAGATCCTGAGGCAGGTCAGCACTCAGGCTGGATTTATGCGCGCACCACGAGGAGACACCAGTCATCAGTAACGGAGAGAAGGCATGCTGAGCAGCTGCTTGAGTTTTTGAAAGGTGAGGCTTGTCTTAGTTTATGGATATGTCTGCTGTAGAGCATGACAAAGGCGTGCAAATGCTTTGGCCGGTGGCAGCCAGCCTTTGGCACGATGGGGCACACTCCACAACAATAATGTCCCTTTATGTGTGCACAGGATGAAAAGAAAAAGCTCCACCTCCCACTCCCTGAGCTCACAGGAGAATTATTCAGGTTTATTCAAGGAGTTTGTAGGAGTAGGTGAGATGTGAGGCTCTTGGCTGCATGTGTTGGCCACACCGAGTTAAAGTTGTGGCAGAGATGTGAGGCTTTTGCAGCAGAAGCCCAAAAGATATGTAATCTAGTTTGTCAGTCCTTTAAATTTTAGTATGCATTTAGGGGAACATTTTAAAGCGATGCTACAGAAAAGTTTGCTGAGCTGCATGGCCGTGTCACACAGAAGCAGGACGGTGGCTCCAAAGTTAAGGGATTAAAGGCCCACGAGTGAAGCTAATTGGCTCACCTGCCAAACCTATGGGCATGGAAGGAGCACACTGTATATGCCACAATATCAATATCTAGGTTATCTCTAGTGTTCAGCAGGGCTGTGTGGAAGAGAGAAGGGAAGTGGGCACATATAGCATTAATGAGCGGGAATAAAAGTGAGCAGAGGCCTGGTTTAGCGGAGTTTTGTGGGGAAGGGATCAATAAAACATCACCCCGATTCTATCACAGCCACTCATCCAAACATCTCGGAGCTGCGTCTGACGGACTGTAATTATCTCCACTTCACACAGCTCTACATGCCTACAGTCCCACTGACTGTAAACATGAAATGGATTATGTGTTAATAATGAAGGAGACATGTGTTTTCATACCACGAGGATGATGATGTGGAGGATGGTCATGAGAGAGCAGTCACTTTTTATTCACACAGCCTTGACGAACCCTTATTAGGCAAATAAATGGATTGTGCACATGTCTTTGAGTTATACTTGCATGTATCTGCGTTCGCTGTACTTGGAGGAATACATACAGTCAAAGGAGTAAACTGCAATGACGAGTTGCATTGATTTAAGCAGCTGTGGACCAAAGCAGCTTTTACATAAGGCTTGAAGAAATGTTTGATTCTGAATGATGCCATACTAGCAATTAAACTGAGTTTGTTTATAGGTCTTCAGCTAGTGGCCTCTTTATTAGGAACAGCTGTGCAGTCTATTAAATTAAATGTTTTAGCATTTGGTGGTGTTGTAGTGGACTAACTGATATTCAAATGTTTCTATTCAGTTTCAAATTCTCAAAGTTCAGGGTTTCCCACGAACACAGGCGAGTCGAAAAGAAAGGTCAAACAATATAAAGACATATAAATGTCTCGAATTTAATACAAGCATAAAAATATTTGAATAAAGTATAAACAAACTTCAGAAACGGAAAAAACAACAACTATTTATCAACTCTGAAAAGGAGCCACAGATGACTTGGACTCTGGGAGGCACTTTGAGTCGGTAAACAAGATTCACACGAGGCAAAACATGAAAAGAAAGATAAAATTGAGCCACGCAGATATAAAAAGAGTCGCACGCTGTGCTGCGCATCCCTGTACTAAAACAACTGTGACTACCTCTACAAGAATGTTCCTTTTATAGCCTTGACAGATATTCTTCCCCTAATACTCTCTCTCAAATTAAGAACCACATTAAAAACAAACCAGTAATCCCAACAATATCAGGATGAAATGTTAATGAAACGATCAAACGGCCTTGAAATCAAAACAGGCACAAGTCCAATAAAATATGGACATAAACACCAAATATTAAGATTCCAGGGAGTGTGCATCGTGCATCTCATCTCGCATATACATCTTAAAACTAGGCAGTATTTTGAAAGAGCTCACAGGGAGCACACGGGGACTTCTGTCATGACCGTGGAGAGTTAGAACCACAGGGGGGCCGATGTGGAAATGCACTGATTGGTTGTATTGCGCTGGAGCTGTGCTGGTTACACTGAATTTACACATTTATGACAATGTTAATAGAAGGGAACAGTGTGAGCTTCGTAAGAATGGAATTAGATTGCGCATGTGTGCCTAATAAAGTGGCCACTATGTTGTATCACTTGTTGGTTTGCACGTCAGTAGCTTCCTGGCAGCTCGTGTCAACAGCAGGGACACGTGTAGGATCAATGTCTCCAAACAGCTCTATGTCCAAGGACAACATGGCTATTATTGATACAGTAAAGCATTCCTGTGTTAGTCTTAGTGCAGCGCCACACAGCTAAATCTTTAAGCTCTTGTCAAATGTGAATCCATAATGTCAATAGAGCAGCAGTCCCTGTTCTGGGCAAAAAATCAATTGTGAGCCAGCTGAAACATCTGGTGGTGCTGTGTGACTTTTTGCGAGGTGGGTGAATAACTGCTGAAACAGGGCAGACACCACTTAACAACTATCCCTCAAAAACATAACCAGGACTTGCGGTGCCAGAAAATGTCTGGTACCAGTGCCAGAATCACTCCAAAGAAGATGGTTGAGGAGCGAGAGGGAGCCATTATCAAAACAAACACTGTGCTATTATCAGTCCTGCAGCCATGTTGTGTGCTGCTGTTAAATGTCAGGATTATCTGTTAAAGCAGTCGGTCCGCTGCTGCAAGAGAGGCAGCGCCAATGCTCCATTTCGATCCATTTGTCTTGTGAATTCTGGTGGGTTTGATTATGTCTGGACTCGCCCAGCTGTGCTGTCGCTCTGATGCATTTTTCATAGCATCGTCCGTACGCTTTAAACTCAAACAGCAGCCTCTCTGGTCATTGTCTGCTTGAAGTGATCGTTAATTATTGATCAGCAATTGAGATCACTTAAAATGGTCTCCATTAGAATTCACTCCAGCTCGAACTAGGCTATTTAAAATTGCATCTCATGTCTTTATGGCTGCTAAATTGGCACGAGGCGAAAAATGTAAATTCTTGTAAAACTCCTTTTGAAAGAAATAAATAAATACTGATCTCAACAGGTGAGCTGCCTGATAACTAGCAGTTTCTGGGAGGATAAAAAAGGTTGGAAAAGATTCAATATGCAGATGTCCTTATCTCTCTCAAACACTTTAAGCACTCGGCTGAGTGGAGGGAAACAAAATCACTCTCTTTCCTCAATGAATTGGCATGAAGGGAGAAAGTGGCTTTGAAAAAGCTACTACACTTTGGGCTGATTCAGCCAAGATTGACCTGATTTGCATAGATGACTGGCACGTGACAGTAAGCTCCTGCAGGTGAAGCAGGATATCTAATGCGGCTCAGGCTTCACCGCTGCTCATTTTGTATTCACAGAACACACAAAGTGGAGGCAATTTTGACTTCTAAGCATTTACTGTTAGCCATTAGATATTTTTAGATTGAGCGGACGGATAATGGACGGAAAAATGACTCCATGACTTTCATGAAATGTTGTTGGGAAAGTAAAAGTTAAATAAGCTCGTGTTGATGTTTAATTCTGTCAGAGTCGCTCATCAGCAGAATGTTTGCCTTTTTTGTCATTTTTGCCATCAGCTGTGTGAGTCACAAATAGCTGCTATCAGCATGAATGTTTGGCTCAACACTGTGTTTCCTGTTGCCATTTTCTAAGATCTATTAACGTTTCTAGGAATGTTGCTCCCTAATGTTTCTTATCTTCATCTGACTGATCCAGCGATTGCAACCTTGCAAGATCTTGACCTTGTAAACTGGCTTTTAACTCCACTTGCTCTGTATATTTGAGTTGAACTGCCTCTGGCAGCGAACTGAATTACTTCAGTATAGGTCAGAATATAACATCAGACCATTGCTTCGCAAATGCACAGGCCTCTTCTCTCAGGCTTTTATGATAACCTACCAACTAATTTGATTATTACGCACAATTGCACGATCATAATAGTGCCAGACTTATATAACCGAAACACTGTGTTAATAATTATGTTGTATTACATCGATATGCCTGCCAGAGAGTAGTTGGACGGGAGGGGGGAGAGACAGCGGAGTCATGCAGTCAGTCACTTAGCTGGGACTGCCATCTGGGTGTCACACATGCAGAGTCAGCCGCTCTTGTACCGAGTCATGCTTTCTCCATCACTGGTCGGATCTCTGTGAGTCAGCAAGTTAACCACAGCACCCTTTGGACCTTTATAGTTCAGCAGGGCAGGCATCCGAGGCGGGGCAGTCTGGCTTGCATCGGAATCCAAGAAGTCAGGGTGCTTAAGCTCGGGTAAAACGCACAGGACCGACAACATTTTGTGTACTGACATGGACCAGAGCCTTGACATGAGCCATAACAGCAGTCGCACTGCTCGAGCTGTTTTGTCTCAATCAGCAAGACGTCAGAATTCATTCTCTTTTGACACAGGAGTGAGCCCAGTTCTCCTACAACGAATGGGAAGGAAGCCATTCATTATAGGGAGAACTGAGCTCAGCTGTTGGTCATTTATGCTAACTCCGCTACCTGGAGGAATAGTTTGCTAGGAAGCATGTAACACCATCTTCCTTGTTTATGGGAGCGCTTCTAGCTGGTGAAGCCAGTCAGAATGAACAGCTAAAAGACTACGCAGTGGGACAGTGTTCTCCCTAGTGGAGAGATTTGGGATTCGCCTCACCGTAGTGGAGGAGCCCCTCCAGAGGGATGAATGGCAGAAACCAAAAAGTAGGACTTTGAAACATTGCCACCAAACTCTGCCCGACTGTCTTCACTGTGCAGTATCACCAGGAGGGATAATCTGTGAAAGTAAAATCACTGCTACTGGCAGGGACAGACAGTCAGCGCAGGCTGGCTGGTCCTAGAGGCCAACACTGGAGCGCTCGCTGCCAAAGCAGATGAGGCACTGCTGGTGTGGGTCCAGAGCGGCAACCAAGGCAAGGCTAGCATAAATAAGTCAGCCACAGCTGTCTGACAAGTCATCCTTTGCTGGCATGTGGTGTGATATGTTAGAGTGCACTGTGTTATGTCATAAAACTATTGTTATGTCGCAGAATATTGAGATATATATTGCACGTCTGTCCGTCCTGGAAGAGGGATCCCTCCTCTGTGGCTCTTCCTCAGGTTTCTTCCATTGTTTGTTTTTTTTTACCCTGTTAAAAGGTTTTTGTTTTTGTTTTTTTTTCCATCAACATGGAAAGTTTTTCCTCACTCGATCGAGGGTCTAAGGACAGAGGATGTCGTCACTGTACAGATTGTAAAGCCCATCGAGGCAATGTGATTGTGATTTTGGGCTATATAAATAAAATTGATTTGATTTGATTTTTGATTTGATTTGATTTGAGTATAGTTTGAGTTTATGCCAGTTGCCAGTTATGACAGTGTGTTATGGGACAGAATAGCATATAGTGTCATTCTATAGATTATTATGATATGCAAGAGAATATTATATTGCCATGGATTTATGACAGTATAGCATGATATGTCATAGTGTTGTATAATATGTCATAGAATATTGTGATGCAATTATGTCATCGTATATCATGTCAGAATACTGTGATGTCACAGCATAGCGTGATGTCATAGTACACTTTGATGTTATAGTATAGTGTGATGTCCCTCTTTACTATGACATGTCATAGTATCATGTAATGTCAAAGTTTATGTCATGATTTGTTTGTATTTGATTATTTTACTTTTTACAATGTGACATCATTTACGCCTCATAGATGATGAGTTCAGAGGTCTTGAGCAAAAAAATATCGAGACAAAAACGCACATCACTAATGAATCAATCAGTGGATAGCAGTATTGCATATAATAAACCAATAAACGTTATTGGTTGTGTCATATCATATTATGATTTATTAGCTCTGATCCAGAATCGGGGCTGTTAAACGACCCTGATGCAATCATTAAATATAGTCATTGAAATGCTGTTGGACCAATGATTACGTATAGGTAAAGCTCACCCTGATTTGCTTTGCACATACACAATATTTTTTAGTGTGTGGGCTTATCTTGATGCACAAGTCACATGAATTATATAATCTAACAACAACAATCCGTAGTGTTTAAACATTTGGAGGCCAGCTGATTATATCACTGGGTTTGGGAATTCCCTGCGCAGTGTGGCTTGGCTCAGATTACCCTGCATGTAAACATTTTCTGGCAAGGCATACGCGTAATCTCATCTCATTAAGCCACTGTTAACAATGCTTGGTCAACTGTGACTTCTGCGTGTGCGCATGAATGAGGAAACAACTGGGCTGGAGAGCACTGCTCCCCTGTCGGTCCTTTGTCAACCATGAGCTCATATGAGGGGGAACACGATCTCCAAACATTCATCAAGCAGCCCTCCATGAGTCAAAGGGACAGACGGGAACTCTGCATTGGGGAGTAACCTCCAATATGTGACAGCAATCCACACTCTGGGTATTTAATTGGTGCACATTTCTGCTGTGCGCCCCGGCTTCACCATTTAACTGACAATATCTTTAGACTATCAGTATAACGAGGTTCATTTGATTCTTGCTGCGTTGGCAAAGAACTTTCCTCCATTTAGTGTCTTGGAAAAGAAGTTCTTCAGGGATCCATTAGGAATTTCAAGACGACTGTCTCCAGTATACCAGTCCAATTAGAATCACTCACAGTCCTGACTCATTCCTTTTTGTGCAGGAGTCTTTTCATCCCGAGGACCTCCTAGGCTTAAAAGAATTGATGACAACTTTTCTAACGGATCGCCCACGATCCTCTCATATTTTACAGCAATACCAGTTGCGATTAGTTATTCACCTTGACAAAAAAAAACAAAAAAACGCTACGTCAGCAGACATTCCTACACTTTTCCAAGAGGTCATGACAACAGAGCTACAGTTATATTGAACTTTGAGTGCTCAGAGGGCTTTCAAGTATCTTGGATCTTCATGTTTGATCAAAATAATATTTCAAATCCAGCACATCTGCGTGACTACATGCACAGGGGACCTCAACCCTGAAACAGCAGTTCACGACTTCCAGGATGCAGCAACCGTATGGTTGCGCCGGAGGCTGCGTAGCTCTGGTTCAGCCACTAAGACGCTGATGTTAACACTCAAGGCCCTGGGCTTCTGAATGATTTTGTCACTGTTCTCCATCACTCTCAGTCTGAGTCTCAGGAGACACGATCTCTGTGGACAGGGGGACTTCAGTTCAGTACGTAATTGTTTGTGACAAGCGAGTTCACGTTGGTGCTTGCCCCACAAACTCAGCTGTCAGCGTGAAATTTTGAGGTTGGAATGAACATGTTTGTGAAATCCGGAGAAAAACATAGAGGGACGTCTGATCTCTGAGTTTCTCTCATCCCTCTCACCTCAGGCGAGACCAGCGTGAGCTTAGCTCTGTAATCTAAAGAGAGCTAATGATAGTATCACTGAGGTGAGTGTACTCCCGTCTCTTCCTTCCTCGATCAATTTTACAGTACATTTACTGATTCTTGTCATAATGTTTTATTTTACATCAATCGGAATTGGACGCGTGGAGCAGGAAAATATGCAAAATCGGCTTTGTCCTATAATTCAGCAGCGATCACAAGAGGTACTAAAGAGCCGGAGAGTCACGGAACTGACTCTGCGGCTGCACCTCTTGAAACAGGTATGAGCAAGAGAAGGTTTCAAATAATCCCAGTCTCCCAGAATAATACAATGACTCATAAATATCACCTTACTTCTGTGTGAACCAAAGTGAATATCAGATACAAAGCACTGAGCAGAGCTTCACCCACTCACCTTTTATTTATATTGCATACTTGGCAGAATTCCAGCTATATATAAAGTAAGGCCTTAAATAGTGGAATCCCGTTTCTGTTCACCCTCACGAGGTCTAGCTGGTGTTTCAGTCATGCTGTTAGTTGGGTACACGTGCATTCAGACTGTATGGTGAGTAAGCTACACTCATTATGATGACCTCAATTATAATTATGATGAGCCGAATACATTTGTAAAAAAAAAAATCCAAATCTAACTTTTAAATGTGTATTAAAAGCTCAGAGAGTTGTGTACTTTCTGTATCTCATCCAGTGCATACAAAGCAGTTTCATTTTTTTTTATCTTTGTGTGCGAAGCGTGTTGGTACGGTAGGAATGTGTCTGATGTTTCTTTTGTTTTTTTGCCTCAATGTGGCCACACGCTGGAGTGGAGTTAAATTCCCACGCCAGGTTCTCATCGACTTCCACAGAAGAGCGATAGAAAACATTCTGACTGGGAACATCATAAAAAACGGCGTGGTTCGTGCACGGCCTAGGGCAGGAAGGATTTGCAGCGGGTGATCGAAACTGCCCAGAACATCATTGGTACTCATCTAACGAGTGATATCGGTGAAGTTATGTGTCTAAAATACACCTACAACTCCAGCCACAGTCTGCCCACCCTGCTGCCATCTGCCAAGACATACAGAAGTATCCATCGCTGTACCACCTGACGACTGAGCTGCTTCCCTCCTCGGGCTGTGAGACTCCTTAACTCAGCCCTGTTATAAATGAGTCTTGACCTTGAACTGGAAAGAAGGTAATGAAATGTTCATAAGTCAAGCGACATCCACAAAAGCACTTTTGCAATGTCACACTCCCACATAGAGAGCACAACCTTGGACGATGGATACAATCGTACGCTGTGACTGAGATACATACTAGTCTCACATTAATGGGACAAAAAGCCTTACATTAGTAGAGTAAATTAGAAATAACGCTTATTAACATTGATGGATGGCTGAATCGCTTTCACAAACCCTCTGCTCATAAGAAAAACAGACTCTATATGTCCAGTAAATCTGTAGGAAAATAGTGTCTTATATATCCACTCCAGATGGAACCACTATAGTGTGTGTGTGTGTGTGTGTGAGTCAGATGAGTCAAGACAGGGATAAAATGATGCAAGTAAGTTATTTTAAAGCTGACAGTTATAGTTAAAAGATCGTCTCTTTCATAACTGGCCCAAATCCAACCCAGGCAATAAGGAAGCAGTCTGAAAAAACTCAGTCCAAACACTGACCTTTAAACCGCCTGAAATCATTCCGTTCTGTGAAAAGGAAAAACTGGATGGTCAGTGGTTATGAAAACCTACAAGCGCTTGGAACTGGCCCTGCTTCAAATCCATTTTTAACCACCTTCCTTATCCTCTAGATTTCGCTTACAGGGCACAGCATTCAGTCAATAATGAAAAAAATTGCCTTCAAACAGATAGACTGCTTCAAACAGCCTGACTCCAGCATCGCGTTTAGGGATTGCTGCTCCTCCTTCGACACAAATTGCTCGGCGGTAAGTTAACTCGGCTAAGTTTTTCCTTTAAACTCCTGTTTATAGGTTACCAGCAGCCCGGCAGGAAGGACAGTGTGTAAGACAGCGGAGACGTAGAGAGGTGCCCGCTTGTAAACCATCAATCAAAGAAGAGGAGAGCTGACAAGGTTTGTACTGACCCCACACACCTCAGCAGCGTCCTCGCACCCAAACTGTCATCTCAATGTCGGTACAGGTCAATTGCCACCTGGACTACATGGAATCTCTGCAGCTTCTCCTCTGAACCTATCACTCCATCTGTCCACAGCCCCAAAATGTACTCAAACAGCTTTTCTTCTCTTCCCTCGACCCACTCTGCAGATATTTTACCAGTAGGTTTAATTGGTACATTTAACACTAGTGTGCTGAGTTTCCTTCTTTTTTATAGTTGGATATCTCAGGACTTCACTGCCATGACCCCTGACAACAAGTTCACAGACACAGAAAGTACATTTCAACACTCCCATTGGGAACTGTGCTGTTGCACCCACTCAGAGCACCTCTAGGCAGATGTGCAGAAGATGATGGATGGAGGACAGGTCATGATCTTGTTTATCATAAGGGGAGTGTGCCTGATGTTTCTCATTTCCCTACAGGGACTGTCTCTCAGTGGACAGCTGCTCCTGAGCTCAAGGGTTGCCCCAAAATGGCACAATTACAGGTTCAAATGGAGTTCTGTGCAACATTAATGGAAGTCCCGCAGTTTGCCCTGCTGCACCGTAATGACTCCAGTCATCAACAAAATCTTTCTTTGAACTGACTCAAATACGATCCTGACCTGGCCCAAATTGTAATAATTTGCAGAGTATCTGAGTTGACCCGTTCAACAAATGCTACTAAAAGCTAACATTATCTTTTATCTCCTGGCTTTCACCTGAGAGTTTTTCTACATTGGAAGTCCCTCTCACAGCTTTTCTTACCAATGTCTGATATCCTGGATGGGTATTTCAAATGGCCTTTAAGCTGTGACTGTACAGTGTGACCCACACATAAGTGTGACAGACAGAAACAAGCTGGTTTGGTCACCACTGGAGTGTAGTTTGGTGAAATCAGAATAAGACATCTTAATTTTTTATTTACCGCAGATTCTAACAAGACTAATGTATCTGTATACTATTTTATGTCTCTTTGAGGATACGTGCCAATCACGGACGTAATTTGGGGGGTGGGGGGACACAGGGGAAATGTCCCCTGCACTTTTTCAAAAGGCCAGTTTTGGTCCACTGCAGTTTTTATCGCCCAAAAACAATGTTACGGTATCGAGTGGCGAAGTCACGCCCTTTCGTTTCCGGTGCATGGGACCTCAAACGCGAATTATTATGAACAAGAGTCAACGGAGAGATAAAAAATATTTTCTGGTCCCGTTTGAATTGTGCCATTTCACATATGTTGTTGTTTGTGGGTTTTAAAGATAATTTTCCATGGAAAGAAAACTACAATTTAGCACGAAGAAGCTTAATAATAAATAACTACAGCTCTTCGCTGCTCTCGACGTGAATGATATACGTCACCACCCGCACTCGGAACTCTGAAACAGACATGGCGATCTCTCTGCTCCACTTCACCGCCTTTTTCAAGGGGATCATCTGAAGGGAACCGAAAGAAAGAACAGCCGTTCCTGCTCGAATGAGGACATTCTGGAACAAAACACACCGGCATCTTGAAATACAGGGACTTCGCCACGCTAGAAGGAAGCGGAGAGAAAGGTTGATACGACGTGACTGTCACATTGCATTTCACTACAGCCTTTAACTGAACAATTGCACAATAAACTGTCAAACTCTTGACATGAAAAAATATAATTTAAACCCACAAACAACATTTGTGTAATCCAAGGCATATAACGACTGGGACCAGAAAATAATTACTTTCTGTCCATTCAATCCCATGTATATTTTATATCCAAAAGGTCCCATGGGGTCCACCGGAAGGGGCGGGACTTGCCACTCTATAGTGAACAGAGACTGGTCAAGCACTAGGACCAAGCGGAAAACGGCCGCTCAAGCTGAAGCCTGTTTCCCTCAGTTTAAGCTCCTCGATTGGCTCAGCCGTTTCTTGTGTGATTGGCCGTCCCTGCTGTCACTCCATCTTGCTCGTACACCGGTCTGCTAGCCTAGCTGCCCAGGAGCAAAGCCGGATTAACCATAGACATAATATACGTATATTATGTCTATGGGATTAACCATAGCGGCCCACGACCTCTAAAGGGCCCAGGGCAGTGTGGGCACAAGCAAAATGTCTGGTTATATCTCGCTTTTATGTTAAACTGTCCGCCGGAGCCGTTACGCCCTCCTCTCATTGGTCAGCCCGTATGAGGAAGGTCAAAGGTGACGCCAATCAACGTGCACTGAGCACGTCGCGTGACGTCAAACGCCGCTACGCAACACAACTCTCAAATGGAGACGCTAAGTGGCAGCGCCAAACGGAAATTTAAAAAGGAGAAGGATATCAGGAACGCAGAACATTTAAAATATATACCGGAAATAGGGAATGTCTTCACGCTAGTACAGTTAGCAACTGTTCTGCTAAGGCAGCACCCGTCAGCGAGGACAGCTCAGCCAGAGAATGTCTAATAGGAAGAGAATTGGCACTCGCTGTTTAGTTCCGGTTTTCTGGAGTGGTTGCGGTAATAGTCTCTGTCCACACGGGGGCTCGCAGGCGAGTGCAGAATGAATGCGAGGCTATGGGGTTTTACCCTCAGAATACACTTTTCTCACAATGTAATTTTTTGTCAAGTAATTTGAAAGTTGCATTCAAAAGGGGGGCTAAGATAATACACTCAGCTGAATATTGCATTTTTTAAGGTCACTTATCAATCCTAAAAAGCCGTTCAAAAAATGCAATGACGTCACATTTCATACTGTCAGAGGTGCTGCTTTACGGCAGTGTCTGAATCACTTCGGCACTTTCGCATCATGGCTTCCTTTCTTCTCGTGGCATCTGCATCGAAAACACCTGCTGTTGTTAGAGGTAAGGCTCTATCAGTTGATACACGAGTTACAGAGAGTTTTAGTTAGTTAGTTAGTCCGTAGGCGGGCTCTGCTTTAGCTTCAGATGCCGTCAAGCGTCAGGGGTCGCTGGTCGTAATCAGTCACAAGTCCGTCACTGACCAATCAGCATTCATTAGCAGAATGCTAGCGTGTTCAGGCCAACAACTACCCAACCTGTAAGAAATCGAAAGGACATAAGTACTCATTCATTCGACTTTTGACCTATAATCTATATTGATCTCTCGGAATCTACAATAAAATCTGCGATGTTTCAACGACAAGCAGGTGAAAAGAGATAATTTAGCCGTCTAGCTCCATAGACCCCCATTCAATCTGCACTCGCCTGCGATCACCCCCAGTGGATGTCTAATGGAACTGCAACCAAGATCGGTACAATGGGGCGTATAGGAAGTGCCAAGGCTCTCCGTAGACGGGCTCTGGCTCAGCTAGCTTTCTTCACTTCCGGCGCTAGCTAACGTTCACAGCCTCGAGAGCGAAGAGCCCCCGGCAGCTTCCTCGAGCGACGGCCCGGATTCTGCTGCGAGTGCGACCGTTGAGGGAAGCGGTGATGGGTCTCGAGTCTCACCGCCATCTGAGCCGCTCGTCGGGTCTGCGAGCGGCCCCTGTACCTGAACGCCTCGACTCTCCTGGACCAGGAGTCCTTGTTAATCTGCTACCGTAAGTGGGCGTTTTAAATCGGTGTCCATGTGCGTGCGTGTGTATGTGCGTTTGGTAATTAGGCGCAGCCGGTATATCTAAAAAAAAAAAAAAAAAAGAAAAGTGGACATAAGAGACTTCTTTAGAAGCAATAAAGCAGCATATCCACCTCAAGATCCTCCTCATCGATTACAAAGCTCTCAATAATCTTGTAAAGCGTCTTTGAGTTTTGTTGAAAGTGCTGATAAATAAAATGCATTGTTATTATTATAACTGTAGAGCCTCAACAATTCAAAGATTTTAAAAAGCAACTGTTTTTTAAAAAACACCAGCAATGAAAGATATAGGGAAAAATACAATACTAACAAGGTGAAACACAGAATTGGGTGATAATGTTTTGCTAAATGCTTTACCACCAGTCAAACCCAAAAAAGGAACAGTAAACTTAAAAGTGGCAAAAGAAAACTAGAAGAACTGCTAGAAAACACTTGTGTCCCCCCACCTCTGAAATCAAAATGTTTATCCTTGGTGCCAACAACACTGTTGTGAATGGTATCATATTTATTTAGCTGCATGTAAAAGAATATAAGCAGCAGTGTAGCATGCTCACATGCAGTGTTTGCATCCTCACTAATATCAACCACACACAAAGCAAGTAAGTTCTTGCAAGTGGTCAGAGTCCCAGACCACCAATGGACAAACACACAAAGGCTCCATGACTCTGCTGGTAGCTTTATAAGACTTATGACGGTTGAAGCAACACAGTGCCAGACATTAGATACAGGTATGCCACAAGTCTAGAGCTAAATTCTGAGATGTCTACAATATACTAATTAAATTATTAAATAATGAAAATGCAACAAATTACTTAGATCAGTCTTTTGATCTATAAAAAAGATATATCATGAATTAATGTATTTTCCATCCACAGTCAAGTAAAACGATGATAAAAATAACTGACTTGGCGGCTTAATCAGGCGTGCTTTTGATGGAAAATGTTCAAAGACCACTCCATAGAGAGGCAAAGGCAGTTGTGAATAGGACCAGATTTATTGTGATTTTTTACCCTTTTAAATATTTTTTTCTGTGCTGAGGTGATGCCATGTTGGTGTTGTTGATGTATATTGAGCGAGACGATGAGCGGATACAGGATCATAAATATCTTTGTCTCTCCACATTGATGACTCTCCAATTTTTTCCCCCAAAAAATGTCCTGTTGGGCACTTTGCCTTTCTAATCCATGTTAGATGATGGAGTTTCTGAGGACTCGAACACACTGCCTTATAAATAGTTTGAAAACTATAAGGTGTATGTTTAGTGCCCATTAGTGGCCCAATCAGCTGCTCATGATCCCTTTTTGTGATTGGGGGGCCTAACATGCATGTTACCATGCACAGATGATAACTTCCTGTACTCTGTGCTGTTAAGAAATGTTTCTCTCCTAGAGTACTGAATGTTTTCCTCTCTCCAATTTGCAGCTTGCACAACATCTCTTTACCTCTTCTCACCTAAGATCACATCTCTAAGTGCATCTTATTCCCGACACCTCAGAAAAAAATAGCCCCCGACAAAGGTTTTTTTTTTATTATCTGTGAAGAAATAAGGTGATTCATTTAATACTTAAAAATGTGACTGAATAAGGGCATCGGTCACGGCCAATTCTATAATGAACGCTTAAATACCACTGCTTTTCTACTGTAACTACATTAAAAGTCGTACAATATTGTACATTGAACTGATGGAATAGACTAAATTACAAACTTTAAGTGTATTAGAACAGTTTATTCTCCACATTAAATGTCTTCTAGTCCTTTCCCTATATTCTGTAGTGAATACTCACATTAGAAGCATATGGAACATATATATAAGTGAAAGATATCATCATCGTATCCCAACACAACACAGCAGATGTTATGACTTATATTGTGGTAGGAAGAGTGCAGATGTTACCAGCTACATTAAACCATTTCCATTCTGTTCACGTGTGACGGTGAGCCAGCATGCGCAATCGCAGGACCCTGAAACTCATGCAGCTAAATGGAATTCAGCCAATTTTTCTTTTTACATTTTATTTACACCTGCACTTTCCCTGCTGTGCCATGTCAAAACGCCCTCTGTGAAAAATGCTTATACCGCAGTACAAGTTCTGCCTCTGGTGAACTCCCAAACCAGAATTTCACTTTTTATGAGGAGGCTTCAGATTTCCAAACCAGCATGAAAGATTATCACATGTACGATAAAACAACCACACGAATAGCCGCTAAGAATACAAATCCCTGAAACTGTGAAATCACTTTAATTCGCACAATATAGGAATCAAAACATCCCACGTCACTGACCTCAACTCACAACCGACACAAGCTATTATTAAAAAAACACAACAGGAAAGAGTTAAATCGGACAACACACGAGACATGTTGCTTGTACTTTTTATTTCAGGAATTAAATTTTTCCACCTGGCCTGTACGAGGCGCAGCCTGCAGTGTCTTTGTTATCAAAAGAGTCGGAGTCCTGGTTGCAGCTGCTGTAAATCGCCTCTGTACTGCATTGAAAAGCTCCTATGCTAGTGTTTTAAAAGCCAAACCTCCCCTGGTGCTCCACATCACAGTTGAGTCGAGTAAGCTAATGAGACCACCAGCTAAATGGCTAACTGAACACACCAGCTAATGGCAGCTACATTGAGCATCAATTTAATTCAATAGTAAATGCATATGCATTTTTCTATAGCGCTCTTCCAGTGTACTGACCACTAAAAGGACTTTACCACACTTGTCACATTCACCCATTCACACACATTCATACATTGATGCCGGAGGCTGAGATGCCAGGAGAGGGAGCCGGGGATTTGAGCCAGCGACCTTCTGATTACTGGACGACCTGCTCTATCTGTACTTTAATATATTTGCAATTAATCAGTCAACCTTTATTTATACTCACGATAACTGAGGGCTGAATTAAGTCAAAACAAAGACAAAGAAAAGGCATTAAAACTATCGTTGTCCATCAGACTGAGTTTTCTTCACTGTAAAGAAACTAAAGTCTTCAAATAATTGTAGTCAAGTAACATAAAGTCAAAAAAGAAAAACGTACAAAGAAATACTTAATAAAGTACAAGTACTTGAAATTAGGAAGAGACCTGAATAAATGTAATGAATTACATTCCAGCACAGTGTGATTCAGGCTGCGGAGACGTTAAGCTGTAATTAAGCTGCCATTTAGAGTTATCAGCGTCGGAGCTGCCAGGTGCAGGCGATAGTACACGACAATGGTGACGCCTGCAGCCACCGCAGATGTTTATAAGAGCGATGTTAAGACAGTTGAAGTTGTCATGATGAGCGTCAGCACCTCGCTGAGGGACAGGGGGTTTGTTAAAGGCATCCCGGTGTGAGCCGCTCCTCTCTCCGGCCATCCAGCGGCTGGACCGCGAAGTGCAGCGCCGAGCGCAGCATCCCTGCCGTCTCCGCTCTCCTCCCTCCCCTCCCCTCTCTCTCTCCAGCCGTCGCCGGGAGCTGTGAGTGTGTATGTGTGTGTGCGTGCGTGCGTGCGTGTGTGAGAGTGAGAGTGTGCTGGTGTAATCTGACAGCACGCCGGGGCTGCGTTTCCTAAGAAAAGCTCCGCTCTCTCTCAGTTTTTCCTGCCCGTCTTATTGGCGCTCTCATTGTCTTTGTCGACAGTGATAAAGAGAGCAGGTACCATCTGTCCATCCCGACTCTTTATTCCGACTGTCCTGCTTTTGTTTTTTGTTTGCTGCTCTTCACAGATGTTATGTCAACACTTTTTGGGTGGTGGTGGTGGTGGTGGTGGGGCGGGGGGACTCTCCCGGTTCTAATGGAATTTGTTGTGGCTGTTTGGTCTCTTCTCTCTTTCAGTTCAACCAAAGGGGGCCTGTTTTTGGAATAAGAAAAAAAGCATTGCTGTTTTCTGACTTTGAGGGAAGAAAGAAGGGACTCCTCTGGAATTTCCTCAGGGATTTATTCGGACAGCTCCGGTGAGTGGACATTTTGATACCACGGTTTTTTGAATGCATGCATCTATCTGCCACACTGACTTTATTTATGTGGAGAGAAAAAAAAAAGAAATTAAGCGTATACTTCATTCCCATTCTTCTATTTTATTTGCAGTTACCGGGGCTTTGCATTCAACCGCCTGTGTGCATAGTAAGTAGTATAGACTTTTTTCTTCCCCCTGCATCTTCTCTGTGCTTCTACTGTGAATCGCAGTCCTTTGAAAAGCAGCTCGTCATGTTTTCATGTGTGTGGAGACGAAGTGCTGGCTTGGTGTCCACTCCAAGTTGTGTGTCGTGCCGCGGTGTGAGTGAGGTGCCCCGGGCGCAGATTTCTGCATATCTTCAGGCTGCGTTATGGATCATGTAGCGGCGGTGTGCTGCTCGCCGCTACGCTCCAGATGGTGTCGAGATATTTAGATTTGTCTTTTCTTTCTTTCTGTCTTTTTTTCCCCTTTATTATCGCCGTCATTTATAGCGCACACTGTGCTCGCAGCGCAGAGCCGTCCCCTCTCCAAACGGCGCCTTCTCTCGTCAGGGATGCACAAGCACGCACGCTGCCATTTCACATTCCTCCGATACTGTGTGTGTGTGTGTTAGTTGCAGGAAAGTTTGGTTAAATGTTTGGTCCCGAATCAGAGGATGGGGCGCGCGGGTGGGTGGGGGTCTTTGGATGGATGTGTGCGCGCGTGCGTGCATGCATGCGTGCGCGCGCGTGCCCAGGGGCTCCTGACTCAGGTGATGTAGACGGTGGGTGGGCTGTGACTCACCCAGTTTACCCGTTTTGCTGCTCTTATCTGACAGGCTTTGATGTGAGATTTGACTGGTGATTGACAGCGGATCATGCGCAGTCGTGTGTCAGCAGGGGCCCATGTTTTTTTTTGTTTTTTTACCCCCTCCATCGCTGCCAGCTATATTTGGGAGTTAAAAAAATTCCATGATTTATACAACTGCTTTCTCCGTGTTAAAGAGTATTTGTCAGGCTACTACTGACAAGTGATTCATATATAGCCAATTACCCGTGATTTGCAGTCACACTTTGCAGCCCAGAGAGAAAGAAAAAAAAAAAAAACAGAAGTGGGGAAAAAGCCTCTAAAAAGGCGAGATAATGAACTGAAAAGTTTGTGCGCCTCGGTGTCTGTAGCAAGCCAAGCCGAGGAGAAGCAATCGCAAATGAGGGCAAGGACAGCTCACAGAGCCAGAGAGATGTGTCTTGCCCGGCTAGTGTAGAGTGACAGAGGGCTAAGTGAGCATGACCATTGAGGAGAGGTAATAGCATTACGGTCTGCCAGTCATGAGGCGCTGCAAGAGATAGGCTACTGTTGCATTACAAAAAAAAAAAAAAAAAAGAAGAGCTAAATGGGAAGCAGGCAGGGACAGGAAGCTGTGACATGAGGGTACGAGGAATTTTACCCCCTCCCCCAAAACGGCTCAATAATAAACTGGTTTTTAGTTATGGTAATCATTGTGTTTGGATATGAAGTTGTCTGGTGCTGTGACGGGAGTTTCCTATTTGAACTGTGATTAAGGCTGGATTTAGTATTGCTTCACTAATGTTGCCCTGGGGTTAGAGATTTGCTGATGCTGAGCTTATTTGGCACTATCTATCTATCTATCTATCTATCTATCTATCTATCTATCTATCTATCTATCTATCTATCTATTTTTGTTTCTCGCTTCAAATTGCAAAACACTAAGGAATATAGAGGCACTGTGGACATCATCCAAATATGAAAATAAACAAATCCCACAGAAGCACCAATGGGAGACAAACACACATCCTCCCCCTCCTTTTTTCAAAGTGCTATTGCTTGCACAATAAATTGCAACATGATGAAATGTTGAAATACAGCAGTCCTTTAGGCTAGTTATCCCCATGTGCCGAGACAGTTAGGAGACCAAAAGTGGATTTGAATCATTAGCTGTCAGGCGGCGAGTGTCTCGTGAAGCTTTCAAGGATTAGTCTCCAGGTAAGACCGTCCCCCTGCCGTCCGTTACCCAGCAGCGCTCCCGTTTTTATAAACTGGCAACATTCTGCAATTTTCCTTCCCGTCTTCCCTTTGAGTGATACTCACAAAACTACTCGCCAGGGCCCGCATCAATCACTGCTGGATGGGATTTGATCAACGGCTAGAAGTAGTAAGCGGGGAAGACAGGTCTGCTTGTTCACAGTTTGCACAAGCTCCTTCACAGTGACCCGCTCCCCCCAGAGCCACGGCCACGATGTGCCAGTCACATGGCTGAACTTTCTGTTTTCTGTAAATCTTCTTCTCTCATTAATTATGCCTGAACATAGGTTGCACTGAGACTGTGTTAACAACACACCCACTTTACTGCTGCCTGCTGCACCTCCCTGGAGAGGAGCAGCAGTAAGCTGTAATTATGGTTTATAAACTTCATCCAGGTGACATAATCGGGGCATGGCTGAGATGGCGAGGGCCTGTCAAAACAGCTGCTAATAAATTTATAGCTGTTTTTTTTCCTCTTCTGCATCGCATATTTCTCAGTAAGTCTGACTGTATAGAAACATGTTTGTTGGATGTCGCATGGTTTATCCCAGCCTCTATATTAGCATACATATAATGACATAATGACTCAGAGGGAAGACGGGGGTGCACAGTGTTAGAGGAGAGCAAATGTTTCCCAATTCTCAGAAAAAAAAGGAGAAGGCAGGACAAATATAGAAGAGCAGCGGCTATATTATCCCAGTGTTTTTAAAGTGAGGAACACCTTGATTGCGGTCCAAGGCTCGGCAAGCCGAGTAGCCGGCTCCCAGGGGCCGCTCTATAATGAGGATGCGCTGTCAGATAATTAGATACACCTGACGCAGGCGTTTTCAGGAAATTTTGATTCATCCCAAAATAAAATGTCTGTGCCTGCCAACATGAAAGCAGGAGAAAAAAAAATATCCCGCTGTCACATTGCCTCTCTTCTGATGGTGGCAATGTTTTATTTATTTATCCACATCTTAATGCTCTTGGATGAGGCGGGCTTCATTTTGTGCGAGCTGATGCATTAGCTGCCAAAGTTTGCCATCTCTTTCTCATCCCATGCAGCCAAGACTCCCTTGGCGGCGTGGCACAGGATACCATCTGATTCTGAATCTAAGAGTGGTATGACAGGACCCAAAGAAGCATGCGCATCACATAGCCGCAGATGTAACCAGTCACGTGTCGTAGCGCAGGTGTGTTTCTTGAATATGTTTCAACGCAGAAACTAGATGTTTGGAGATTTAGAATGGGATGGATGCTAAGCCATTTCATGCACATCACTGTATAAAGCGAGAGATGAATGATTAATAAAATTCATGCCCACACACACGAGTGCAGACACATATTTATACACCGGGCCATGCACTCGAGCACACTCTTACATGTAATGTCGTTTTTCTTAGTTGATGGTTGGAAAATGCTTTGGAGATGAAACCCTCTCACCTGTGCTGTTTATTTATTGGGCACACGGTTCCAGTCATAAATCAGATGCTCATTAAGTCGCTAAACAACAACTTTTGCCTTCTGCAGGAGACATCAGCACTATTAGGCCTGATGTATGTCGTACAGTAGGAAGGTGAACTATTGCAGGGCTTCTCAGTTCGTGTTATCCAATTAAAAAAGTTTTTTCCTCATTTCTTCCTCTGCTCACACATTATCAGATGACTATAAAAACTACAGCCTCACCTGATAGCTGAGCATCAACACTGCAACAAGCCTTGTCTGAGTACAACTGATATTTACTCTCTCGGGGTAAGAGATGAATCAACAGTAAGCCATGATGGATGTATGCGAGTTGGTATAATTTGCGATTGTGTTTATATCGCGAGCCGAATCTAGTTTGCATGGCATATATTGGAATAAATGTTTTCATTTTTGTCTATTTTTGGCTGAAAGAGAAGCATTTTGAGCATTTTGCTGTTATCCCTGACAGACTGGGGAGTTTTCAAAGTTGTGAGTGTTGGAAAGGGCTTCATACCAGGATTTATTATTTTTTCACTAGCAGTTTAAAGCCAGACTATTCAACTTTTGGTAAACCATGGCCCCAGTTGGCAGTTACATGATTATTAGAAGAGTGTATGATCTGATATTACCATTTTGGTACTGTTCCTGAAACATCATAAATAATAATGCTGCAGGACCATCATTGAAACTGATCATTCAGAAGAAGACCTTCAAAATCACCACATAGGAGAAGTTATCCTTTCAAACATAGGTTTAGTGTTGTGAAAGGTTGTGTTTTTCTAAACCTGACAAAGCATTTTTGTTACCTTAACCTAACCAAGCATTTCTGTTACCTAAACCTAACCAAGTATTTTTGTTAACTAAACCCAACCGAGTATGTTTGTAACCCAAACCCAACTGAGTATTTCTGTTACCTAAACCTGACCAAGTATTTCTGTTACCTAAACCTGACCAAGCATTTCTGTTACCTAAACCTAACTTAGTATTTCTGTTACCTAAACCTAACTTAGTATTTCTGTTACCTAAACCTAACCTAGTATTTATGTTACCTAACCAAGTATTTTTGTTACCTAAACCTGACCAAGTATTTCTGTTACCTACACCTGACCAAGTATTTTTGTTACCTAACCAAGTATTTCTGTTACCTTAACCTAACCAAGTATTTCTGTTACCTTAACCTAACCAAGTATTTTTGTTACCTAAACCTAACCAAGTATTTCTGTTACCTAAACCTAACCAAGTATTTCTGTTACCTAAACCTAACCAAGTATTTCTGTTACCTTAACCTGACCAAGTATTTTTGTTACCTAAACCTAACCAAGTATTTCTGTTACCTAAACCTAACCAAGCATTTATGTTACCTTAACATAACCAAGTATTTCTGTTACCTAAACCTGACCAAGTATTTCTGTTACCTAAACCTGACCAAGTATTTCTGTTACCTAAACCTAACCAAGTATTTTTGTTACCTAAACCTAACCAAGTATTTCTGTTACCTAAACCTAACCAAGTATTTCTGTTAATTAAACCTAACCAAGTATTTTTGCTGCCTACAGTGTGACTGGTCAGTTTCAGTGATTGTCCTGGAACAACATAAATAGTGATACTATAGTATAGTATACTATAGATAGTAAAAACATCGACACTGATTTCACATACACCCGACAAGAGCATTAAAGTCAGTGAACTGGCTCTGTAATGATATAAGTTAGTGTCAGTTAACATTAGCCACCGTAGGCTGAGCTATGTGTACGAGTAAGAGAACGATGGTGTTCTGTCTTCAGTCAAAAGCTACATATTAGTTATTTAAAGTGATACAATGTGTGTGTATCCAAGCCAACTTATCTTTTTGTATCTCTTGTTTTCTCTATTAGCATTATATATTTAGATACCTGGATGAAAATACAGATTGCAAGAACTGCAGGAATAATCCTCAGCAGAGCAGACAGCTAAGGTGCAGCCAGACCTCAGCAGTCGTATTACTGTTCAGCACATGTCTGCCAGCAAATATGATGTCAGTTTGATCATATCATTTGATCTAGAACATATTGTCTCTTCGTGAGAAGTCAACAAGGTTTTCTTGGTTGGCCTTTCTTGCATCACTGGCGAAACAGTAGGAGAATTTCACCGGTGAGGAAGTGTCAAAACATTTCACATTCGGTGGTGGTTTGGTTTCAATTGCTGTCAGTTTCTAACTGCACAGCATCCAGAGTAAAGCTGCAAGGCAAATGGGATGATATTTAACCTATACAAATGAAATCCTTTACAAATATTAATATGTTGCCGTGACATTTAAATGAAGCCACACCGTGGATGTTGGTCTGCTGTACTGCACATTAGCATGGACGGTAGTTGGTGACGTGGTATCTAATTAGTGCATTTTATTGGCAGTCTTTACCCTGAACCAGTGACGAAGTCCCCAAACACATATCTGTGCTCTAAGGAAGACCATTATTTCCCATTACGTCATTTCTCTCTCACGGTAGCTGGAGTTCTAACTCAACAATCGATGATTTGGAATTCATCTTAACAAGGAAATCTGTGGCGGATGTTTCCCGTCGCTGCTCGACTCACTGTATCTTTATGGCCTAAAGAAAACCTGCGTCTGTATTGTGCAGCTGAATTTCAACAACGCTGCTTTCTCTTGGCTCTAACATGACAGGAACTCATGAAACTGATGGAAACTGACAAAAGGCAAAGACAAGAGGAGATCCAGTAAGAATCCCTGCCTGCACTGTTAACTGTGTACAATGGGCTGGACACTGTATCATGAACGTCTGCACATTAGAAGGCAATCCTCTTCTACTGCAACACTTTCTGCTGCTTTAAAGTATTTATAAAGGTGAATTAAAAGCTATATGACCCACTCAGAGAAATATGAATATTTATTAGGTAGAGAAGTGCTGTAGTATTTATTGCAGTGCTGCTACATCGGATTGCAGTAGGCTGTACAGGCGTCCATGGCTTCCACCCCTTGCATGTTAGCACAGCTAGCTCGTAGTTTCATTTTTGATCCTGTAGGTGCTAGCATAGATAATGATGGCCATGTCTGAGCAAAAGGGCAAAATGCCAGCACGATCTTACATCCTGACCTTTTTCACATGGTGTGGATATTTTATCTCCATAAATATCTCCATGCCCTGCAAGATTTCAGAGGTTACTGGAATGTTGAATATTGGCAATATAGTCTACAGGGATATGGAGGCAAGGAAGAAAACAGAAAGGAATAATGCAGGCAACCTGGAGCCAGGGTACTCTGCACAGCTCGATGCTGCTGCCTCTAACCGACATGAACAAGAGAAATCAATTAGACCTACTCGGTTGCTATCCAAGGGACTTCCACCATGGGAAAGGCTAGAGCGAATCAAAGTGTTTGAAAAAAACACAACAAAAAAGAAAGTAGCAGAGGAGGAAAGTGAACTCGAGTGGCAGTTTGTTGTATCCTTTGTCAGATCATCAGCCTCTGACCTCGAGATAACATTCATTCTCTCGCTTTTCATCCCAGGCATGTTTATAATTCCAGACACTTCCCATCTCTTTTTTAAACGGTGATGCAAAGCTTTCTGTCTTACCGTCCTTTCAGGTCAGTAATGAGAAAAAAGAAAGGCGGGCAAAAACGTTCCTCACAAGAATATTTTGATGAAGCCTTGGCTTAGTTTTACCTGCGGATGCAGCAATCTCCGTTTCCCCAGAAGCTTTAGTTTCACACTATTATGTTTATATTCGCACCTTAAAGCCATTCCAGCTGTCTCTTGGAGGTCACTTTGAACGAAGTTTCCTTCCACGCCATGATGGGCACCACAGTTTTGTTTTGCTGAGAAGAAAAGGGCAAACAACTTGGGCCGTGAGGGTATTACACAAGTTTTAAAACCTGTGTTAAAGAAGGGTTTAGATTTAAAAAACGTAGTTGGTTTTATCGAAGCGTCCCGCAAGATTAAAAAAAAAAAATTCTTCATATCGAATATGAAACAGTCCAACTGTAGTGGTAGGATCAGGGAGGCTAGTATCCACAGCATATCATTTATTAATAGTATTTCCCATCCAGCTAAAGTACAGTCTCACTGTCATCTGAAAATATATGCAGCGGCACAGTAAATGTAGAGATCCTCTGAATCCTACACCCAAACTCAAGTACACAGACATTTAAAATCCATATGTGGATTTTCCCAAAGATAATGAGAAAATTATTGTGCATTACTGGCGGAGATGATCGAAAGAGATGAGGCGATTAATGCTTTATGCATATTTCATTGAATGGATCTGAGCTCTCTACTGTAAATACTGGGGCTAAGAGTGCGCAGCATGGAATTCACAAGACCCAGAGGCCTCATTGTCTTTGATCAGGCTGAAAGAGGACACTTTCTGATCAAGCCCCGCCTCGGACATTTAAATCAGAACCCCTGACAGGCTCTGAGGCCGGCCGATAGGGTGTAATTTCCACACATACGACATCCCTGGAAGTGTGCTCAAGTCTTTTATATTGTACATTTCGATATCCCCCCCGTCCTCCCCCTTTCCTTGATGAATATCTCGCAGTTGGTGATAGGGGAGTTATTCTACAGAGTGGAAATTCAATTTGACAAAGAAGACCTGTCTCGTGGAGTCTTTTAAAGGGTTACGATCGCATAAAATGTGCAGTATAACAGACCTGGAAGGATTAATGAACAGGAATCCAGACATTTTTTTTTTTCTCTGTGGAGAAAATGACACAACAGAGATACGGAAATAAAGTCAAACACAAAAAAAGAGCAGATCATGTGGCGATAATATGAAGAAAAATTTGAGCAGCACAAGCTCAGGAAGTTGTCTTCCATGTGTAATCCTGTGTGTGCAGTGAGCTCAGTCCCCTGACAGAGCACACATGTAAACACAGCTCCCACTCAGCCCTGCTGTAGGTTTGGCTGTGGGTGCTCGGCAGATCCCTCGGCATCATGAGAGAATAACAATGAGGGTTTTGGGAGGGATCAGTTCCCCAGCACAGAGCCATACTGGGTAGGGTTTATGTAAGACCTGGCTTCCTTAGCTCGCTGCCAGTTAAAGATGACAAACAAATGGTACCGAGGAGTGCCGACTTGCCAAAGGAGCGGGGGCTGCATCTCCTCATGCTTCCCCTCCCGTCACGTACAAACACCCTCCCTCTGTTAAAGCGCGAGCCCAGTTATGTGTCGTGGCTTGTGATACCGGGTCTCATGTGTATCCGTGCAAGTCGATGTGTGTTTTCACACCATTTGTTGGCTCCGCAGCTCCGTCGCCCACTTTGAAGCCAACCCCCTTCCCTCATCCTCCTCTTCCTCCCTTTGTTTTCCCCTTCAATGTGTTCCAATGAAAGAAGGCTGGGATCTGTCAAAACCTATCCTCTCTTCTGTCAGGCTTGTCAACTTTTTTTTTTTTTTTTTTTAGGTGGGCTGCTGAGGAAATTCACTCATCCCTGACACCACAGTGGTTCTAAAAAAAATATATCAAAACAGTTAAAGGCTGAAGTGTTGTCTTTTCTGATGAGACAATTTATGGGTTGTCATCAGGTTTTTTCTGGTTTCACATCATGATGTCGTGCTCATAATGATGTGAATCACGTCATAGCTATACCGAAGCTGGCTGAGGTTCTTACATGTAATTAATTATTAAGGCTTTCTGAATAGAGCTGGATCTACTTAACCTAATTTGAATGTCCCTGCTTATTCCCTGTTTCTAATTCCCTAATTCCCACAAAAATCGAGCGTGCAATACAAGCTAAAACAAGTACTGTCAGATCAATCATGCAGAGACAGGCCTGTGAAATCATAGCCAGAGAATTTAGAGCTCCTTGATTATTAACTCGGACTCGAGGGCTTCACAGATCTGGAAAGACCCTGAAATGTTCAACCTGGAACCGCACTGGTCCGGTCTTTTTAAAAAAAATCTGGAACTTGCAACCGTGGTTGGCACAGATCTGTACAGCTACGTGTTAACACTGATTCAGTTGTAAAAAAGAAAACCCCTTGTCCTGCCTAATATAACATCTGTAGATGGCTGGTGAAGTACATCCATGCTGATTGAAACAGCATGGCTAACTCACTCTCTATTTCAGTTATTTCAGCTATTTCAGTTTCCTTAAGCGAAAATAAACTATAACGTTTGCTCTCGGTTACAAATTGTTTAACTCCAGGTGAATGCCAGGTGCTCTTGAAGTCAAGCTGTTCAACTTAGGAAGAGGAGGCACATGGGCTTGCTTCAGGCACACTCGCACCGAGCCAAGGATGTTAAAAAAGCCTTTTTTAGTTTAAAATAAAAATAAAAAATCACAAAAGGAAAACACTTGCCAGTTTGGACCAACACTTGGTCTTCTTGGACCAGTCACGCCTTGGAGAACTCCGTTCCTCCGTTTTTTACCTTACAAGTTCTGTTGCTGTCACTGTGATTTATAACAAACACAACCAGCTTTGCAGTTCTGTCTCTTCGTCATGAACTATAAAATAACGATTGCTCATCCGTTGCCACGGCTGCTGACACTAGCACTGCTATTTTATTACCATCCAACCTTTGCTTGACTGTAAGAAACCTGGATTTTAGGTCGGATCTTGAGCCCAAGGGTTTCGGATAGGGTTAGGTTCAGAACATATGAAGACCTCTAACAAGTACGACCCCAGACTCACTGCTACATAATTGTGAGAAGCTACTCATAATATGAGGCAATCCATCCCCTGTTGCTAGGTGTATATTTATATATAAAAAAAGTCTCTGCATTTCACAAACAGAATGCGTTCAAGTCTGCTGTTTTGATCCTCTACATCTGGACTTTATTGGTTTAAGAAAATCAAGAGTGGCAGATGCTTTAATGCACTTGTCTCTTCTGGATCAGTACCCAGGAGATCATTCTGGGAAAATTCTAGATGACAGAAAAGACAAAAAAAGAACTGACACAAAGGAAAGGGCAGTTTCTCAATCATTCTCCTCCCCCGACGCTGTGAGGAAGGCATATTGTACACAGCGTCTTCTGACATGCAGGAGTCCAGAGTCTCCCTGTATGCCTGCACAACACAGAAATACACCATAGATAACATTAGGATCCATTGAGTTGGGAGTAAGGGGAAAATCAATGTAAGGTGAAAATTAAATTTGGCTCAAAGAGCCTTTAGGCAAAGTGCAATTTGAAAACACATCTTTTATTTTCCCCTGGGCGTCTGATGGGGTTGGGCAGGAGATGGACGGTGGATCTAACCATCATGGAAAAAGGCAGAGGAATGCTATGAGGGAAGGGGAAACACCTCATCTCACTCCTAATGTGCCTCCCCTTTGATTGTCTAATTCGGTTAGGGCCGTGCGTCCGTTATCGGATCATATCAAAGGTCAGAGGCGTCCTGTAGACAAATCAATCTCGCCGTCTGAGGAGGCGCAGAGGAAGCATGGATTGAGGGAGAGCCGATCCATCTAGTGGGGCCCAGAATGAAGGTGGGTGAGGAGAATGAGAGGTGGGGGCAAGAAAAATAATGGCATCTGCTGCTCGGAGAGAAGTGGGCGAGGAAGGCGAGATTGAACTGTTGACTTGGGGAATGCGATATGCTCAGAGAGGAGAAGAGTTTACATTATTGCTTGCAAGATAAGAGCAATTCTTTTGAGAAGACCTGACACATTATGGCCTACCTGACTTCCAGACGGGCGGGTCGCTGACATGTCCGGACTGAAGAGAGCGATTGAAAATGGTGGCAAGATTCTTATTTTTCAATAAGTCACGTTTGATATCTTCATTTCTAAAAAAAAAAAAAGAAAAAAGCCCATCTGCCTGGTGGTCCCCACTGCCTGACACCATTAGCTCCATGCTCTAATAGGTGTGAAGATAATCCAGCGGCTGCACATCCCCTCATGCATGGCTTCTCACACTTAATTCAGTCTCATTCATATAGTTCGGGCAAGTTCGCAGCGGTTCGTGAATTGAGCTGCCTATCGAGCCCTGATTCTTCTGCACACGGTGATGCAATTAACCGATATTCGACAACAATTTTGAGAATGAATACATCATTAAAATCATCATCAGAGATGCCAAGTGATTGCTTGTTTCAGCTTTGCGAATGTGAATATTTACAGCTTATTTCTGTTTTATATATTTTTGGCGCCTTGATGGTGCCACATAGGTTTTTTGGTGAACAGTGTTCCTGTTTACATTTACTCACCGAAACACATAATGTGTCTCTTGGAGGCCCAACAAAGGTGTTGGATGTTCGAAATCCTCCGGCAACACAAGCCAGACTTTTTGAACATTTTGAAAACCTGCATTGTTTTCAACCACGTCTACTTGCGAGCAGTCATCGCTGGCGCTGCCTCGGCTAGCACTGTGCCGTGTCTCTTCACCTGTAGATCAGTGGAATGGTGTGAAACCGTTGGCAGGAGGGTGTTGTGCGTCACACGTGTGCTTGTGTGTTTGCATGAGATGAATCAAAATGGGGAAGCGGCCATAAACACACAGCTCCATAGAGCTACTGGCAGGCACGAATGCAACAGGGTGCCTTTATTTATATCGACATGGTTACGCAAAAAGAGTTGTCTCTTATTGACATACAGTATTTTATGGGGTTGCATCTTATAGACTGTAATAAATTACACCATAAGAATTGCATCCTCATTTAATTTTTGAAGGTTTCAAAACAATTTCAAGTAATCACTTAGAGCTCTGGAAGAATAGTGAATGGCATATGCCGCTTTTTCTGATATTGAAGACGTAACGATTAATCAAAAAAAACTGTCAGAGTAATTGGCAATGAAAATGATAATTAGCTGGAGCCCCAGCGCTGCCGTTTGGGAGGTCCATTAGAGGCTGTTCATGAGAATCACTGCTGAAGTGAAACCACTATTTATCATTCCTCTCGTTCCTCGTCACACTGAATATTTTTTAATACTCCAGCCCTCTTAGAGATGCCCATTAACAAATAGTCATAATTAAACCAACGATGCATAAACACAGTAGTGTTGGGCAGCAGTCCTGGGCAGAGTTTATAGGTGAGTATAAATCATCCACAGTTTAATGCCAACAAGATGTTTAATTTGGTACCCCTGAGTGCGTAATTAGTTCAATTAGCCTCAGTGGTGCACAGAGAAGCACATACAGAATGGACCCAGGTCGCCCTCTGGTCCCCCTGCATTAAAAGGCAACAGTGTATTTCCTCCTGTAAGATTAAAACTCGCTGTGTAATAACTCACCGGAGCCTTCCCTCCAGACACCCTTGCAACGGTTCAGTGTGAGATAATGTTTGCTCAAGCAACTCTCAATGAGATTCAGCGCTCCGGTGACACCATTACTCTAAGCTCATTGCCTAGTCATGTTGGGTGGGTCTACCCGGCCTCAGAAAAGTCGAAATGAACAGGCACCAGAAGAGAGAGCACCTCTCGAGACAGATTACACGTCTGTGGACAAGCGAATAGGCTTGCACTTCACCTCTGCCTGAGACAAGCGGGTTATTATCTTTTGGTGTTCCCTTTTTTTTTTTTTCCTCCTTTCACGCTCTTGCCAGTCATGTAATGCATCCAGGACAAGATGCTCGCCCGGCAGCCTGAGCAGGTGGACGACAAGGCAGCTTACACATTTTCACTAATTGCAGGCAGTCACTGAAACGTATCTGAAATGAAGATGATGGCACAAGCCTGCAGAGGAAGTCAGAGCAGCCTAGGCCCGAGCCAAAGTGTTTTAAATGGATTACACCAGTGTGTCATTGCGATTACACGCTCCTCGCAGGGACCGCGACAAGATGAATTGTATTTTATAGCTTTACAGCAGATCTTTTTTCTTTCTTTTCTCCTCCAAGTTGAATGCATTTCTTTCCCCCGCTACTATGTAGCGTGGTCTGAATGTGGGATTGTCTTTTTGCCTTTGAACTACCTCACAAACAGTTCATCTGCTGCTTTTTCCTTAAGGGGACGCTTTCTGTTTATCTGAAAGTGGAGTGGCTGACTGAGAGAGCGTGTATATGTATACATTTTCACGCTTCGTAAAATACATTTTAGACTTATTTTGGCTCACGTTGCACAGCTGAAACACTAGAGCTCGTCCTCATTTTGCACAGTGCTTCATAGCATTTCAAAACAAACTCTTGGTAGTGAACCTCAAAGGGCCTCAGAAGGCGATACATATAAACAGCTGTTTTATTTTTAGGCCTTTATATATACCATAGGTCCAATCCTTCACACCATGTTTCACAATAGCGTCCAACCTTTCCTTCTCTTGTCAGTATATCACTGCAGCCATGTCATTTACATGCACAGGAATAGAAACAATTCCCTCTTTAGTTTCATATACAATAAACTGCATGTCATAAAGCTCACTGATAAATAAATGATTTACTGACGGTGCTTTAGGAGTGTCCTCCAATCCCAGCTTCATCTCCACAGAGGATCAGTAGATAAGGCAAAGTGCGAGCGGGCTGAAAGGGTTATGAAAGCTTCTGAATCAGAGAGATGGAGTGTGTGTGTGAGAGAAATAGTGAAAAAAGGGGCAGGGGGTTAAACACTCAGCGGTGACCCAGAAGCACATATGTTTGTAACCTTCACAGCAACTTTTAATTGCACCGCCTTCCTACTTCCTCTACTTCCGTGACAAACACTCTCTGCCGAGACTCGTCGAGACACACTGTTTTCAGTCAGTGTGATGTGGGGGTGTATTACATCTGGTCTTGTACCGGTGGAAATAACCCCTCGCACAGGCCCAGGCAGAAACTGTGAGAATTGCACGTCTGCGTGAAGCCATCGGAGACGTGTAACAGAGGTGTGAAGTTGTACGCTGCAAAGTAGTCTGGAAGTCAACAAGGAGGGAGTCTGCTTCAAAATAATTCTCCATAATTTTTATTTAGTCATAAGGCATTTTCAAATTTTAAACAGGTTAATAAAAATGTGAAGTAGACTCCAGAAGAACTTCCTCTGAGGGAAAAGATCTGTTTTTTATCTTAAAGGCACAATATGTCACATTTCCGCCTAAAAATGATTGGATCTATGTTAAATATATTGCTTCAGTTGTGTACTGAATGTTTCCGGTAATGCACAAAACGAGAGAAATCCGTCAAGAGACACAATATTATTTCTCAGAGGGGGAGGAAGGAACGGGCAAACTAGCTAGCTAGCCGCCTTATTGTAGACTGTTGTTTGTATGACTTGTGATGGAGCACGATTATTCATTTTCATCGACAACTCCGTATTTTGGTATTGTTTTGATTGTGAGACCCCTAGTGGCCGATATTACATACTGTGCATTTAAGCTATTTTAATGCTATCATGTGACACTGTTGTGTGCATTCGCGCTAGCTTAGTTGGGTGACAATGAGACGTCCAAAACTGCATGTCCTCTCAATGGACTTTTAGTTCAACGATAGCTGTGCATAGTTTACCCTTTACTAGTTTTTACATCGTTTGAATGCTTGCTCTCAATTGTGAATAACGAGTGGCAACGGGACAATGAATATGTCAAAGTAGTTGCACTTCTTCATGCTGTAAAGATGCCTCGCAAGGATACGATTTAATTAATCCATGATAAGATACCAACTGGCGTATCCTGTAATTGATTGCTATTGGCTAAGTTACAATCTTCCACCTGGCTATCCACTGGTGTATTCCACCCCGTGCTTCACACAGATGTGCCGACGCCGCCCTCAGCACTGGAACCATCCCTCGGTCTCTCCGCGTCAAGTGCCTACAGGAACGAATGCTCTTACTGGGTTTCAGATCAGTGAGCACACTTGCTCCTCGAGCTAATCACAGCACGAGCGTCTATGAAATTTGATCAGTCTTAACAATGACCATTGTGCGCTTCTATTGAGTGCCGTACAAATTAGCCTCTGTGCTGGTGGCCAGTGGGACAATGAATTCTGCTGGCTTTATCACATCTCGCCTCAGCCTACTATTAATCTTGTGGACTGTATGGGATGAATTAATGCACCGAGGGATTTGTAAGGCTATGGATATGGATTATATTGTCTAACGGTATATTTGAATTGGTCCCTGAATGTAATTCCTGTGGACTGAGATTAAATTCAGCTGATAAGAGTCTGCTGTAACAAACCACATTATTATTGCCCTCGTCAGTCTGTTGTGCATGGCAGAATGAAGAAGTGCTCCCATAATCCTGTTCATCTACAAGAGGTCCGCATCTCTAAATGAATTTCATAAGTACAGTTGGTGGGGATTGGCTGGAAAGTGATTGCCTTTTTGCTTAATATGTCCTCCGCAGACTGTCACGTTCCAGTTCATTTTTAATCTTGGTTTCTTTCCTAATTCTCCCTCCTTCGCTTGTGAATGAACTACTGAATCATGTATGAACCATTCGCCGCTGTTTAACCATTAGCTGTCCAAACTGAAGAGATAGGAGGGCCATGAAGAATCGTGGAGAGCAACTTCTCCCGCTACCAATCAAACACACTACCCACAGGGATGTCTAGACTGTGGCTGCTCTCCGTCCTCCCTCTCCGTTTTTCTACTGCATTACATCAGATTACTGTATCATAGCGCCATTTCTCTTAATGCTCCCTGCACTGTAAAATCATCACTACAGTCTTTTATCTAATCCCGACCTAAAGTGATTTCTTTCCCGCTCGTAATTGAAAATTATGTTCTTAAATGACTCGTTAAGCGTTGCACATTCTCTCCCACACACTGAAAGCATTTTCCTCCTTTTTTTGACAGTCACATTAACAGAAGTTAATGTGTCGTGTGCATTCGAAGCATCTACACTCAGTGGAGGCAATTTCAAAACGGTCACAGGCCGGGAAATGTGCACCCCTGGCTGCGCCCGGCAAACAACGCTCACACCTCCACAACAATTTGGTTTCGGCTCTTTCTGGGTTATTTCTGTTTGCCTCTTTCACCCACGGTGGCACAGCGAGGACAACTGCTTGTAGCTTTTTCTTGCTCTCTGGCAGGCCAGTGCGCGCTACCAGCTATGATGATTTCCAAGCCAGGGAAGATGAGAAAATAAATTAGCATTCGGCTCCAGGCTGTGCCACAATCATGGTGGAGCATCTCCAAAGAGAAACACAAGCACCCACATTTAAAATTGCATATTAAATAAGTGTAGTAATGAATCACCAGTGACTCTCCCCCTTCCCTCTCGTGCCACCTCTGCTCCCTCAAAGGCAACCCGGTTCGCTCAGACGCATGAGAAACAGGCGGTATCATGGCATACGAGGGGGGAAAAAACATTCAACATTAAGCTTGCTACTCGCCTCAATGAGCCAATGAATTTTTTATAAACTGTCCCCAGAGGTTCATAAAAATTGAGTGAGAGAGCAGGAAAAAGTGAGTGAGCGACAGAGACAGGAACTGAGGGCTGGGGGTTGGGGGTCCCTCTCGGGGTCCTCACTCGATGATTTTCTTGCATCGTGCATGCATGGACACCTGCTGGGGCTGAACTTACAGGGAGGTGGCAGCACTCGCTTCATAGCAGCTGTAAACAAGGCTGCGTCACGCGGTGTTTTTCAGCGTTTAGAGCTGACCCCGGCTTCCATTTGCCCTACTTTATGATTACCATAAACGCCTGGATTGCCTACATAAAATGTGGAGTGGAGACGAGGGCCTCCGCTTCCATTAGTGGCCGCTTTTTACTGGAAGGGCCAAGTGTGTCCCCAGGGTAAGGCCAAAACTCTCACTGTCCTCTGCAGTCTGTCAAATAGACTGTAATCAAGGACTGGGCTGAGTGGATAGCTGCGCTGATGGTGAGGTTCGTAAAATGATTATTCATAGACAATACACTAAGTGTGTGTTAGGAGAGGTAATCGAGGGGGCAGAAGAGTTTCGGCACAAAAGAGATAATCTTTGAAAAATTAAAGCTCGATCAGTGAAACCGAGTCGTCTCTTGCTAAATTCTTGAATTCCCTGCAGCCGATCAGAAGCTGCAGAATGCTCTGATTTCTAGAGATTAGTGCTGGTTTGCTTAAAAAAAGGGGGGCAAAAGAAAAAAACATGGATGTTTTTATGAATTTTTATGTAACCGTCCCTGTGGTTAACCTTCCGAGACAAACTAAAATCAAAAATAATATTCACAAACGCCCCAAAGATGCATGAAAGTCTTTTAAATCAGGAGGCCTAGTCAAAGTAATAACATTAAAGCATGGAAGCTGCCTGCTATAGGCGCACAGTCCATCGCAATCCATGCCTCAGACATTTCAGGTCATTTAATCACTTGGGAGTACGAGTCCAACTCTGTTTTAATATCAGCAATTGTGCAGAAATGTCCGGGCGGTGCATCGGGTTGTAAGGTCTTGCTGAGACAGTGCATATAATAAAATTGCCATGTCTTATTCAGGGATTTGATTTCCAATTTGATCTCATCCTGTTTGTGTAGCGAAAGCAACTTTTTCCTATATGAATAACTATAAATATGGAAATCCAAAACAATAATTCAAAGGTCGCGCCGCATACAAATTTGCAAGTGGCTTAAAAAAAAAAAAACTGCATTCAAACGAGCCGGTACAGCAAACCGCCATGATTAGCATCGACTGTGTAGAGAGATGCATTCGCCTTCTCTTTAAGTGAAGAGATTAAAATGTGAAAGCAACTCCCATAGGAACTCAGGGGAAAGCAGCACAATAATATATGCACGGGGGGAGAAAAAATCTATTATGAGCATGATGACAAGAGATCAATGTTGCCTCTTATTCCCAGTGACAGCCTGAAACTAATATACTCATTAGCGTTAATGCCACCGTGATATAAATTGAATGGGCTTTATTTTTAATAGTCCTGCTACTGTCTGTATTGGTTAAAGAGTGGTGTTCTCTGAGCTCCGGGCCGGCGCGTGTCCTTGGGCATCAGCGGCTAACAGCGGGGTGAAATTGGATAGCTATTGTGAAAATTGTGCAGGGAATTGTGCTATAACGTGCACCTTATAAATACCTGTATTCTGCTCGGCTGTGTTCTCACTTAGAATTACTGTAGCTGCATGGTCGTGTGCAGGGAGAGCTTTGTGACAGCCAGAGGAACATCTCATTCGCTGTGATTTACACCAGTTTGTGTTCTCCATGCTGTCTGTGGTACAGATGTAGCAGCTGAGGTTCAGTTCATTGCCAAATCTGAAGATTAACTCCATGAGTTTCTTTCTTTCTTTCTTTCTTGCTTTCTTGCTTTCTTTAATCTTAACAGTTATACAACAGTCCTTGAGCTGCTTTTTTTCAGGACAAGTAATGATCAAAGTATGGCTTTAGTATATGAGGGAATGCCTTTTAAACAAAGCATTGTGCTAACGATTGGCTTTATTTCTTAATTTAACAGTCCAGTTTGAAAAGCTCCGTTAATGTATCTATCCTAGCAATTATCAAGCTCAAAACACCTGTCCTGTTAGGAGAGCTCAGCAGCTGTCACATAAATATGTGTGTGTGTGTCTACTTTCCTTTTTGTGCGACATCATCAGCATGCTTACCTGGACATTAAAGGTCCCATATTGTAAAAAGTCAGATCTCCTGTGTCTTTTGATGCCACAGCGGGTCCAGGTGCTGTAATGTCAGAGTATCACGATGCTCACGCGGTAGGATGCACACAGTACCCGTGTTCAGAAACTGTGGCTTGGCTGCGATAACACCAGCATAGCTGATGCAGAAAACATGGTGGACGGTGCCAGCACAGGCCTGTGAGAGCTGACCAATCAGAGCAGACTGGCCTTAAAGAGACAGAGCGTTCAGACAGAGTGGTGCTGCAGCAATAGAAAATATTGAAATATATAGGTTTTTTTAAAAAAAATATCACAGCATGTTACCGTCCTGAATGCAGGACTTGTTTAACCCTATCATGTGTCATCACATGAGCGTTTGTTCATTATAAATCACATTAAACACAACATGTGGTCCAAAGGAGTGTTGGGAGGGGAGAAAGAGACTGCTGGAAGGGGAAACAGCTAAGCTGCCGAGGCTGGGAAGTTTTTCACAGCTGCTGCCGGCTAACAGAGACAACAAAGCCAGGAGCTGGGATTAAACAGTGTGCGCCACGTACCAGAGCTGACTTCTAATGAGTGAATGCAATTTCCTGCATTTCTGAGATGTGCACTTGTAGTATAATGGTCAGTACGCTGCATCATTAGCGATGAACCGTCACGATTGTGGCCAGTTCTGAACATAACCAGCCACTGATATGATTTACTGTACACTTCAGGGGCAGCATTTCTAATGAGCTCCCTTCATTTATACTTGCTCAGCTGGAAGTTTTGTGACTATCTATTATTTTAATAGTCAGTCAATGATCATTAGGCTTATAATTAGGAATGAGGCACAGATAAGAGGAGCGAGCCGGGTTTCTAGCACAAGTATGAAAAGTCAGAAATAAAGTGGTTGAAGAAGTACTCAGATCCTTTTACTTAAAGCAACATTATATAACTTTTTAACCCAAATATAACAGCTTCAGAATTACTTTGATGGCACAGTGTCTTGTAATAAGGTGGATGGTGTCTCTGCCTCCTTCACTTGTTCCTGCACTATGTAGCTTCACACACATGTTATCTTCAACACACAAGATTTCAACACACAACATTGTTATGATGTAAAGAGTTTTGTTTGTCGTCAGCACCTACATTACATCTGACAAATGGTGTTGCACTCTGAAACTGTGGGGGGCGCCATATTGCACAAAATGCCAATTTCTATGTATTATTGCTTTAAGTAAAAGTAGCCATATTTTAACGTAGAAATACTAAGTTATCATAATCTTAAGTAAAATCAAAATTAGCTAAAGTACCCAAAGTAAAAGTGCTTTGTATGCAGTATGGTCCATTTCAAAAACATTTATTACAAATAATGAAATAATTAATGTGTTCATCACGTTAACGTTGCAGCTGGATAAGGTGGAGCTCATTTTTATGACTTTATTTACTGCTGTTAGCTTAATTTATGAGTTTTATTTAGTACTAATAATACGAATCTGCAGCGTAACAAAAACTGTCAGATGAATGCAGTGAAGTAAAAAGGAGAATATTAGCCTAAAGTATAAAGTAGTATAAAATAGAAAGTACCTTAAAATTGTACTGACGTACAGTAGTTGAGTAAATGTACTTAGTTACATTCCATCACTGGAAAAATAGTTTTGGTAATGTAGTACCAAATAAATAATATGTAATTGAGTCATTTGAGTATATGGAACATTTTCAGTTTCTAGCAAGTTTGGCTTTTGTATTTGGACGGACCTTTACTCTGAGAAGTTTCCCTTAACAGAGCGAGTGACCGCTCAGACCCGTGACCCTGCAGCTCTGTCTCAGGCCGGCCCAAGACAAATAGTCCATAGTCACACCTTCTGACAGAGAAAAAGCATGTCACTGGATTCCACTGCTGGTTCGGTTACACAGGGCCGGCTTACAGATCGATACGAGCCTGCCAATGACAATGTCTGTGTTAATGCCTCAGCCCGCCGCTGCATTCTCCCTCGCACAGCCACTTTTTTTTGGCAATCCCTCCCTCTAATTACATATGCATTCTTTGTTTTCTCTCTGTCCATTCTCTGCAACGAGCTTCTAACAAGGGCTAAAATGCTTTCATTCCCTCATTTCACTAACTGCCAAGGAATTGATGAAATATTCTTTCAGTTACGCAGAGGACGCCAAGTCTGGGTTTGGAGTGTGACGAGTGCTAATACTGAAATGAGGGGTTGTGTAATTGTGCGCTTCCCGCTGCATCGCAATCATGTGCTTATGTCTGACTAATAGCGGCCGTGTCCAAGTCAGCCACCTCGTACCTGGGCCTGCGCAGACGGAGCTGGAGGGAGGATGGGTGGAGGGAGGGAGGGTGGAGGAATTAAGAACAAAAGAATGATGGAGGACGCGTGAGGGGAGACAGAAGGGGAACAAAGAAGAGACAAGAAAGAGGAAGGAATATATTTCTGTGGGTATGAATTATTCAGCCGTCTCCATGAAGCAACCACATGATTGGTGCTGTTGTGCTCTTGCATCTTCAATTCTGACTTTTTTTTCTTGAAATATGCAATATGATTTAATCTTTTACGGACTGGTTATGTTTCATGACCCCAAAGCAAGAAATGAAAGTCCTTGTAGAAATAAAAGCGAGTTGTCACGATCCGCTGTGTGTACGATGTTTGAGAGCGGGGAGCCGCGGTTTGAAACCCGTAAAACTGATATTGCAATAATAATAATCTCAGCTGTTTGATCTGTGATCGCACTTGAAAAATGCCTTTAATGTTGTGAGTGGAGTGCAGTGATTGACAGGTAGGGTCTTTTCACTCGGCCCTTTGATCAGCAGCAGGTTGACAAGGTGAAACACACCCGATGGTCCCCGCGATCATCGCTGTGCAGCAAACACACACACACACACGCTCGTCGTACACCTCATTTTGGTTTCTATGGTTTCCGTTTTACCGTGAGACAAACTAATCAAATATCGAGTATTCTGGTATTTTTGTGTATTATGATCCACACCCAGATTCTGAGCTCCAGTTCATGCATTTTATCAATATCAGAAACAGCAGGGAGCGAAGTGAAGGAAAATCACTCTGCCACAAAGCCTTCAGCTCTCCACTGTTGCATCCAGCGGGCTTTGTGTTCACCACCTCAGCTCAGCCAGTGTTTGTCTAACAGAGCTCTGCAAGCAGTGGAGGAATTGTGTGTTAGAGGCTGCCTTGCGCGCTTCCGTACGCATCTGATTTTCGCCGAAATCACATTTATTCTGAACAAACAAAGACATTAAAATTAAAAGGCTCATGAATGCCTCCTTTGTTAATGTAATGATAACAGGGAACGTGTAGCATGCGCTGCATGTTTTGGAGCTAATGAATATGGTCTAAGCATGAGGTATACGCTCTCAGCAGGAGGAGTTTCAGGGAGGTTTAATAACGGCCAATCACTCCCGCTCCTGTCATCGCCTTTAAATGCTGCAGACAGCTCTCTAATGGGCCAAGAGGAGAGTCTGGGCCGGCTTCTCCTGAGATAAAAGTCCCGCTGTCACGCGGCACACATATGTACAGTACAGTAGAGCTAAATTAGTGCACGGACAGGGAAGTAATTGGCAACTATTTTGAAGAACGATTAATCATTTAAGTCAGTTTCTAGCAAAAAAAATGTAACGCAGTCCCTAGTTACGGCTTCTCAGTTGTCAGGATATGCTGCTTTCTGGCCGTCTTGTGTGATAGTTAAAGAAGTACGTCATGGCTAGAAAGATGGCCCTCGCATAAAACTGGGAACTGAAATATATTTTTTAATGAGTGCAACGTGACAAGAGAAAACAGGGAAGAGGGCCTGTGATATTACCTTTTGCCTAAAAGGTTGAAAACCTACAATTACCAGAATGCACTGCACCACACAGGATAAATAAACCCTCCTGCTAATGGGTGACAAGTGGCTGCATCTCTCTTTCCACATCCGGCTGTGCTCTTTGTGTCTGTGGATGCAGACTTACAAAATGCGGAACAACAGTGTACGGTAGAATCTGCCAGGTGACGTGTTCTCCAGTGGAACAGCGAGGGGCTCCGGGTGCAGGCAGCGTGGAGCTGTAGTGATATACAGCTGGGTTTGTTGGACAGACCGAGCGATGTAAAGACACCAGCTTGAATTGCGACGTGCATTTTGATCTCAATTTGCATCGAGAGACTTTATAAAGAGCAATTTCACGCGTGGAGATTCTAATCCACATCATCATCATGTACGTAATTGATACGTGAAAACATCAGTTGCACATCTGCAAATTTTGATTTATTTGTAACTTGTGAAAATGTCCAATTCACCTTTGACATTATCTTACTTTCACATAAAAACATGTGAAAATGAATGTATGTTTTCGCCTGTTTTCAGCCGACGCAGTAGCATGTAGCACAATACAATGCATCTCTGTTTGGCTCTCTTTGGTTATATTTCAGTACATTTACATACTTTGAATAATACTGCTGCTGTAAACCAGCCCTGTAGCTCCTGCTGCTCAGCGTGTTCCCTTTGAAAACAGCCGTGCACATTCGCTTTCTTTGCTTTTGCCAGTTTTACACCTGCAAGAAAAACCCAACGCCGTAAGTACGGCTATCATCTTAGCTGCACTTACCCCGCAAATATGTTTATGGCACAGGCGCATAATGGCGTACAGGTGTTGAGCATGCGAACACTGTACGGACTCCATTACCGGAGCAAAGGACTCGTGTCTGGAGAGCTTCTTGTGCTGAGGTAGAAAGAGCGGAGCTGAAACAGCTGATTCCTCTCAGTCAATTGGCGAAGCAGAGAAAGTGGGCCAGCGGTTGTATAAAGAAGAGAGGGGAGGAAGAGGACACACGGAGGGAGAGATCATAGACACACACACACACACACACACACACACACATGCACTGCTTCATAACAGACTTTTTATATCCACCATACAAAGCCTAGTTAATTTTACCGTTGGATTGCACGCACCTGTACTTCAACATTAATGATGATGTTATGGTCGAGTTTTAGAGACTCCTAAAGATTAAAGACATTCTTTGTAGCTCTGCAGATTCTGTGTACCACCTGCTGGCAATCTCTCTGCGAGTTCATTTTTCGGGAGCTTCTCATTAAATTTATGAATGCTTGAAGGAAGTCGGATTTTTCTATTCTCTCCATCTGTATTTTTGTCCGTGCGGGATGAAGTGCAGAATAAGTTCTTTTCTCTCGCCTCTCTCTCGCTGCTCCTGACGTCAGTCCGCTCTGCCTTGCTTCGTTTTCTCGGCGAGAGTTTGCTGAGAAAGCAACACATGCATACATCAGCTATCTAATCTATCTCCTCTGAATTTGTCAACACAGCGACTCACCGTGCCAGCTGAGGAGGTGGGCATGATTTGACTTAATCTCTCCTTTACCTTCCGCTGTCAGCGCCGTCACCAGAGAGTGAGAACAGAGTCGAGTCAAGGGTGGAGGGGGGGAGGTGTCGGAAAGGTCAATGCCGCACCATTAGCTATGGTGAGTGTAGGAGCGAGTGATAAATAAAGAAATAGATAAATAAAAATAGGCCCAGGTAGTTAGCAGCGTAATGAGACAGCTGCGCCCATCAGCAATCGATGAGCTCCAGAGACAGTAATCACTACAGCTTCCTTTACAGTGTTTTAATTGGATGTCAGTCATCTTCGCTGCAGCTGCTGCTGCTGCAACAGCCCTCGTCGACCGGCTCTGTGTGCCTGTGTGAGGAAGACCAAATGATGTCGGTGTGTCTGTGAGCCTCAGTCTGCTGTATAATTACATAATGTGTCCTTTGCATTTCTGCACACTGGCATGTGCACTGCGGTGTGTATCAGCCTGTGTGTGGCAGCGCTCACCAGTCATTAGCATTGATTTTTCCGGGAGGGGCCCTTTCTCTCTCTCTCCCCCGGTGTCCGTCTCTCAACACGCCTCCCCTCCACGTCCTCCCCCCATTGCTCTCTTGCGTGCAAATAGCTGTAATTTCGCTCTCACGGTTCTTGGCCACCATGGGCTCTGGCCTCCTGCAGTGTAAAAGATGGCAGTCATCGATCGGGGCATCTGGACGCCTGCCCCCCCCCTCCTCCCCTGCCGAAGGATCCCTCTGTCGATGGGAATCTCAGGTAAGTTACGAGCGCGCCTGCACGGCTTCCAATTAACTAACAGACCCGCTGCCAGCCAGCGCCTCCCTCCCTTCCCTCCCGACGCATTTGTCAGCTGTTTGCATTGAGCGGCACAGCCACACTTAGCTACCGCAGGCCTTTTAGGACCATCAGACGCAGACTTAAGTGTTGTCAAGCGGTGGCAGCCATACGCGGAGAGGGAGGGCGAGTTTTTGTATGTGTGTCACAAGCGAGGTGTTTTCAGCGACAGGCTCTAGTTTCCATTTCTCAAAAAAACACCTCTTTCACCTTGGATGGCGATTATCATTCACAACCACCATGACGGTATAATCATAAAAAAATAATTGTCTGGCCTTTTTCTATGGAACAGCCCATCATAAATGCACAGCCTATTGCTTTAGACGTGATTGCTCAGGAGTAATCGGGCTCATAACCAGTCTCACCTAGACAGGGTACCATTTCCTGCAAAGTCACTGGGTGGAAGAAATAATACTCTAAATGTGATTGTCCCCGCTGAGCACAAATCCCAGTTGCTGTTTCTGTGCTGCCTGACAAAGTCATTATTTGAAGTCAGCGTTGATTAAATATTGAGTGACATGACAGAGCTGTATTGAATCAAGTTCATTATGTTAGACACCACCTCTGTGCCAGTCGCTGCTCTGAACACACTGTTGCATTGGTGCTCGCTAACCCCACCCCGGTCGGGCAGCCAATCACAGCCATTGATTGGCTAATTAGCATAGGAAACACTGACGAGTTAAATCATATCATGTCCTCTCTGGAGAATAATCGCATGAAATGGCTATTAAATCAAAATGTTTTTTTTTTTTTAAAAAGCAGTAAGACGACCAGAATTAATCAGACAAAGACAACAAACAGCCGAGCGGGAAAATGACAAAAATAATAATAAAAAGCTTCACAGCTGTGTGCCTGCAAAACTCAAACTCTGGCCGCCCGAGCTGCAATTAATATTCCAAGACCACGGCTCAACTGCCACCGATTATTTCAAGTGCCATTGTTTTTTTCCCCCCGCTGAAGAGGCTTAATCATCTTAATGTTTTAGGGAGAAGTAGTGAGAAGCTTGACATTTTCTCTTTTTTTATTTCCTTCAATGTAATAAGGCCAGAAATGTTTGCAAGCCTGAGCACATTAGGACCTGATTACTCCAATTTTCCTCCATCTCCATACCAAATCCCACGTCTTCCCGGCTCCCCCCTGCCTGAATAAACCCGGAGAATCTGTCATTTTGCCAGGCAGCTGTTTTTTGGCAGGTTTTCTCGCCTCCTCCTCCATTCTTTCCCTCTCTCGTCTTCCCTCCCCGCCCTCTCTCTCTCTCTCAGGCACTAAGCCCACTGGGCCCAGTGGGGGAGATCTAGCAATCCGCGTAATGTGAGCATAATAACACCAACAAAACATCTCATTCCACGTCTAATTCAGTGTAGCGGCTGGGCCACCGTGTGTGGGATAGAAGACAATCCTCTCTGCCTTCTCTCACCACTGCAGCCGGCGACTGGCTTTTTCTCAATAGCTTTTTTATGGAAAGAAAATAGGATGGATGACGGCATACCTCGGAGTTCAAACAAGACAAACCTCGCCCTGATTCTTATTTCAAACAGTGGCGCTTGAGTTTGCATGACCCATGTTACAGAAACGACGACATGAATATAAAATCTACCTGATTTCAGTGGCGTTTTAGGTTATTGCATTATGAGAAAAGCCGGTGGCATTGTAATCAAAGGCTTTATACTTTCTCTTTCTGAATTCCAGCCCATGGGGTCCTGATTTCATCAGCTATATTACAGCTCTCATTACTTCAGAAAAAAAACCACAGTGGCCCACATTTTAAGTCACTGCTCTCTTTATGAGCTTATTTTGCCTTCAGCATTGATATCATCAGTTTCTTTTTATAGCATCTCTATTGTCCATGTCGCTCGTAGTCATAGTATTTGAATCGAGGGCTTTGATTTGGCATGGCTTCGGCCTGACTGCCTCTACTACAAAGCTCTGAATCTGTCAGGATCAATCACTGGTGGATAATTTGTGAACATTAATTAGCAATTTGTAACCTTAAGTAATTATTTGAACCCTTAAATTACTTGACTTGTTCTCAGGATGTAACAATTAATGCTCATAAACGTTTTGTTACTTTCAGGGAATATGCCCACTAATTTATTAAAGGTGCAATATGTAAGAATTGGATTCATACTCTCAACAAATAGTGTCAGCCTATCACCAGAGTAACTGCTAACAGCTGCTAACTGTATTCTGTTTATACATCCATGAGTTGTTGCTACTGTTAGCTTGCTAGCTCAGTTAGCCATGCAGCTAGACTACTGGGGGAGCACAGGAACTCTTAAGGCCGGCACACACTGGCTCAGACGTCGGACGTCTGAAGCGTTAGGAGAGAGTCGGGACGAGTTCAGGAGCTGTTCTGTTCGGTGTGTTCAGCTGCGTCTGATCCAACTGAACATGTTCAGTCGGCCGTCTGAGGTTGGACGCCGTCGGATACTCTGATTGGTTGTTAGCTAGCTGTTCAGCGACCATTCTGATTGGCGGTGTGCCAGCGAATCAGCGCGGCATGTGGGAGGGGCGGCGGAAGTGACGACGGTAAACAAACCACATAAACAGAGACGGCACAGAGTTACAAACAACACTTCACCGTTCGTTATTTTGGGGATAAACCAGCGTATGTTTGGAAGCCATGGCTGTGTGGACCGAGGACTTTGAGGAGCAGCTGGCTGCCCTGGTGGAAGAGAGACCACCGTAATACGACATCACGCAAGTAATGCCGAGCTAACACTGTGTGTGCTTTGTTCTGATAAGCTACGGTCCGCACTCCGTTCTGTCATTTCCTGTTTTTATGTTTTGGGTTACTGGCACGAGACTAGCGCCACCCGATGTTTAGGAGACTTATTGCATTTCACGCAGGCGCAGAACGTATACGCTGCTGTGTAGCCGGGGCGGTGTGTTTCAATGTGACTTTTCGGATCTGACGGAGTGGTCGGATAAGGAAGTCGGCCTTGGGCGATGTGTGGGGGCCTTTAGGAGTAAGAGGTTTTCACGTCCGAGGCTAGCTGGTTAGCGTGCATGTTCAGTTGATATCTTTGCAACACAACACATAGGTGTCTTTGACGTAATGTCAAAACTATTATTAATTCACATATATATGCAAGATTTGGCCAATGGTCTAATTCATATTCCAAACAAAAATGGTGCAGCATTTCACCAGAATAACTGCGAACTGCTGCTGTTGGCTGGTTAGCTCGTTTAGCTGGACATGTAGCAGTCTAGACTGGAGCACCAGGGGAGTGTTGGGGTTTACACTGCTAACACAGGAGCTTTGCACCGGTCAGGCTCGGGCAAGCTGGTTGGCAAGCTGAGTTCAGTAGATATCCCAAATGATCACAAAGTTCACCCTTACCTGCAGGAAAAAAAGTGTTAGAAATGTATGCAAGTGTACACATTGGCACAAAATAATTACGATCACATTTGGTATGCAGTGGGATCACGATCTGTATAATAATAATAGAATGGAAGCAGGGATTTCGGAGGGATAAGCCTCCTGCCGGTCCTCCGTCCCTTCCTCTCCTCTGCTTGTCAATCATCCTCACTCATCAGCGAAAAACTTTGTTAGCACTGTCACCTGAAGAGCTCACACTTCCAAGGCTCCTAATTAAATCTCAAACCCTAATTATCGAGCAAAAGCATAACCTTCCCTCACCTCCCTGGGTGCCACAGTCGAATCCCTGAAACACACACACACATGCACACACACAAACACAGCTTCCCATCCTGTCCTGAGTTGTTATGGCAGCTCTGCAAAATCACAAGGCGTCTGGAGGGAGGCGTGTACCCGGTGTGCTCTCTCCGCAGTCGACCGAAAACAAAGACACTTAACATTATCAACACAGGTGACAATCACATGAAAAGATCAGCCACTTACGGAGGCACCCGGGGGTGGTTTTTGGGATGCAGCGCCGTATGACTGTACGGCACAGTTTGCTTTCAGAGAGTACTCAGCCATCACGGCTCTGTTTTGGAGCTATTTTGTGAAACTTTGGAGCGTCAGTGTACAAATGTCAAACAGAGGCTGCTGATATTTCTTTAGATCTACAAACTCAAGGTCAGCCAGTTACATTTGGATGCTACTTGACATCGTGGCTCCTCTGCCTCAGACGAGAAAGCTACTCCATTTTGGGCAGCGAATGAAAGAAAATGAAATGATGAGGTAAATGTTGAGCAGAGTCCAACCTTCCCGGCCGTTTCTTTGTGTGCCTGTTATTTTAGCATGTTAAATTACTCCACTGAGTTGGTTTTCAGCCACTGATCAAAAGCAACTCCAGCAGACAGCTGATGGAGCGTGTTGCCTGGTTTTTTAATCAAGGTCACCACCACTTCTCCACATGTATTTGCCTCATGCAGTCGAATTTTTAGCAGGCGCAGGTTTTGTACTGCGAAGACAGCTTAATTGTCCAAATAACATATTGGTGCGTTTCCAGCTTGCATCACAGCTGTGGCCACTGGGCAGTAAACAGTAGTTAGCGGCACAAATAGCAGACAGTGGCAGCAATAGCAATTTAATTTAAAGAGCTGTTTTTATATAGATCACCATTTTGTGAATGGGTGTGTATTTGGCGATCAGGGACTTACACAGGATCGATAGCACTCTCATATCCGTCCATTCAATCTAAGGCTACAGCCAGCAGCTGGCTAGCTTAGCGCAAAGACTGAAAGCAGTGGGAAACGGCTAGCCTGGCTCAGTGTGAAGGTCAGAAAATCCTCCTGCCAGCACAGATTAAACAAACCAGCTACAACATGTTAATCAGTGAGCTTTGGAGGTGCACACAGCCAGGCTAACTCGTTTCATTCCCATTCCCAGTCTTTAAGCTAAGCTAACCAGATGCTGGCTGTAGCCTTACACTGGACGCCCAGACATGAGGGTGGTATTGATCTACTCTTCTAACTCTCAAGAAAACAGAGTCTCAACAAAATCTTCTCTGTTAATAAAAAGTGGTGCTCATTCATCGAACAGTGCCACTTTCAACAGCAAAGTTACTGCAGCGTTAATTGGACCTTGCACATAGATTTCCACGTATGCATGTATGCATATCAATATCCCTGATTGTTAATTTCTGGCAGAATTAACAGCTCACTACCTTGTTATGGCACAGGGCAACCGGAGGGAAGAGAAAAGGCTCAAAGGGCCGATTCAACTGCTGCATACTGATTGACTTTTTCACTCTTTCCTCCTTCTCTTAATGTTCCCTCTGTTGTTTGTTATACTTACACACCGTTTTCTCCATTACTCTCTTTTCAGCATATTTTTCTCTCCCTCCTCTTCAACACGTATGGGTCTTTTGTCAGCAGTCGCTTCCTGTGACCTCTCAGTGTGATGCTTCTCCACAACAGGGCCTGGATTTATGGTTTAAGTAGCCAATCAGGCTGTCAAGTCTGTGAATAGCTTTTGATACCATGTTAGCGTGGCAATCAGAGTCATTCAGGGATATTTACATCACGCTTGATTTGAAGGAAAGATTCATTAATAAGGACCATTTCTCCCGAGCAACACGGATACCCTGGTACCCATTGTACTACTACACAAGCAAACTCAATAGAATGATTAGCTTAATTTAGATTTCCAAAAGGAGCTGAATTTAGGAAACGAGAATATCTTATGAAATTAGAAATTAAAATGATTATTAGCTTTCTTTAGAGACTGCAGCAGCAGACCTGGTGTAGTCCTAACCCGGAGGACTAGTGCTGCACAGGGCTCATACATGAGAGAATGTGCTCTGTCCAAGGTCCTGAAACTTCCCTCAGCAAGCCTCAGAACAGAGCTCAGCTCACACAGCTTCGTTTTTTGGCTGCATCTCATTTTTCTAGTAGATATTTCATATCTGCCTCATTCTCACTTGACCCTGAAATCGATCAGGTCCGGCATCATAAAGGACATCTCATCTCTGTGATGAGGAGTGTGAAGGATTCAGCGGGGATACAGTGAGAGGACTCTCTAATCAAACACACACAGGACTCCTGTCTCATCCATTACCCAGGAAAATGAATGGATACAGTATTTCCTAAATGGAGGTCTGAATTATAAAAGCATTACAGAAGTAAAACAAACAAAAAACAAAAAAACAGCCCTTTCCTAGTATTTGATTCCTCTATTAATATTCTTTTCCTTTTAACGAGCTCCGGGCTCATTTTCAGTGAAGGTCGGTGAGGTTTCCTCAGGGCCATTATCATAATAAGAGGTGCGCTGGTTTGTCTGTTTGCCACAATGAAATTGTTTGATTTTGCTCCATCTGTGTCATTTATATTCAGTGAAGAGGGTCAATCAATCACTGTGCAATTCGAATGAAACACTTGCTGCATTCAGAGCTTTTCATTTATTATTTCTCAAAAGGAAAATTGAAATAAATGCATAAATAAATAAATGAATGAATGAATAGATGCAGATGATGTTGCTACAAATTGCTACAGGCTAAGTGCATTTAGTCTCCACTAACTCCTTTTAAATTACCTTAAAACACTCCCTGACTATGATATGACATTCAAACAACACCCCATAAATGTTTATGTGGTAAAAAAGGTATTATTTTTTCTCAGTTTCACCGCTGCCGACCTGGTCATCCAGCTTTCTCTCCCAGCTCAGCAACCAGCCACGAGGCAGCGACCGTTTTACTCATCAAGACCAGAGCAATTAAACATGCCCGGTGGACGGGGTGTTGATGCGTGCTGTCTGCCACCGAGTGTAAAACATCATAGTTTAACTGTCAAACGCTTCAATCCTGAAAACTGCTTGTCAAATACAAATCTCTTCCTACAATTCCAATTTTAAAGGATGACATGCATAAGGTAATAATTTACCCGTCTTTTATGGAAGGACATCCAAAATAGCAGCTTCACATTATCTGTGCAAACAACCTGCGAGGCAACACGACGCCGCTGCAGAGCAGCTACAAGCCCACTGACATGTTCTCCAGCTGTGCTGCCGTCATCAGCGACTGGCGTTGCTTCAGATGACGCCTGACTGGGAAGGACATGTTGTTTCAGAAAGTACATGTTGTCTTTCAGTTCTCCTTGCGTCTCTTCCTTGTGGCTAAAATAGAAGGAAGAGACTGAAAGGAAGGACTGTGGAAGTTTTTCAGTATCGATAAGTCCGCTGATCATTTTCATGATTCATTGTTTGGCCTATAAAATGTCAAAAGAAGTCAAGATGCTCAGCTTCTATTGTCCGACCAACTTGATTCTTTACTATTATAAATGACACAGAAACGTAGTAAATGCTCACATTTAATGCTGGAACTAGCAAATGTTTAACATTCTCGCTTAAGAAATGGCAGAAAAAAATTATTCGATTATCAAAATAATTTGCAATTAACTTTCCACTGTTTAACAATTTGGTTAATCGAGGGTTCCTTGCAGCTCTTACTAGTAGTAAAGCAGAAATCCAGGACGTAATTAACTCAAAGCTACAGCATGTACGAAGACCACCAAATCCTGAATTATTCAATTAAACTGAACATGACTTTGTAGGATTTCTTTCTGGGAAGCTGGTTTTCCTCTTGGTTATTTATACACGTGTCAGCTTAACGCTCGCTCAACTCCCCTTGTAAACTTCATATTAGCACTTAAAAGGCATTCCGTGTACGTTTCAGAGTGCTTTTTCTTGCAGTATCATTGTAGGTCTGTTCATGGAGCTAAGTGTAAGGCTGTCAGTGGTCGCCCCACGCTTTGTGGACAAACTCTGATCTTTCCCAAAGTGCAACGTTCCCAGAGTCGTCTGTGCTCTTCCAGATCGGCTCTCACCGCTTCTGAAGTGGAGACCTAGTGTTTGCTTGCACACGGCTCGGGTCAGAGGTCGCCGCTCATTTTCCGAGCGGATACATATCTCAGCGTTCCCCCTCCTGAGATTCTGCTCGCCCACTCCGCTCCGTGGAACCTTTCTCAGAGGAACCTTGTCTCCGCCGTTTGACCTCCCTTTCATTACGCCCTGACTCCCAGATGTGTTTCTGTGAAGAGTGCGGGCTTCGGGGCTGCAGATCCGCACTCCTGCCACGCCACCTCTTCACCCTATCACTGCCTCTTCATTAGGGGTGAGGATATACACGGGAAGACTCGCTATCAGCGCCATAATACGGGAGACTTACACTGCGTTTAATGGAAGTGCGTGGAGGCCATTGTTCAAAGGCATCATCAATCGTGCACTGTTAGTTCTCCTGAGTTTAACTCGCGGCAATGTGCTGAATGGGCACTCAGCCTAACCCCGTAATCCGCTCGCACCGCAGCGTGTACTACTTCCTACATTCCTCCATCCCTGCTCATGTTTAATATCAAACAACCCTTTATTTGTGTTGCTGCGTAAGGTGCACTTACTGCAACACACTGCTACAATTCACATCACCCGGCCTACTTATGTGCGGAGAAATATCCACCTTCATTATGCATAGGACTCTTGACAATCCCCTCCTAGGATTAGGTACGTGTGTGACAGTGAGGGTGTAGGCAGGCAGGCAGGGCTCAACCGAAAATGGGGAAAGGAGGAAAATATGCAAGGTTATACATTTTTCCCCCTCTGCTCTGTCTCCGTGCTCCATATCTTACGCCCCCCCATCTAGCCAGGCTAGTGTTTTATACATTAAACTGTAAGTAATGACAGAGCTCAAGTATATTCTAGTCAGCGATAATAGGAAAGCCTCTGGGATTTCTTGGAGGATTTGCATGCACATATATATTAAAATATATAGACAATCTGCAATGCATTGTCTTTTTCTTCCTTTTGTGTTAGTCCCATTAGCTGCTGAGCAGTTACCAGTGTGCGATGGGGTGGCAGATAGCACTGTAAGATGGCTAAAAATCATTTTTTTTGCCATGCAATAACAAATGCAACATGACTGCACCAGCTGCTGTGGGACATGGACGCTGACAGTTTAGGGGAAAGGCTGTCTAAGTCTTTTCCCTACAAAAAGAATTAGATCTGTGTAACAAGTTTGCCAAATTAATGGGACACTTCTCCCTAGAATAAGATTTACATATCTTTGTGTTTCCCACTGACGGACTGTGCAACTGTTGTAAGGGGGGCATCGTACCCCAGCCACCAACACAAAGCTCCAGCAATCAGCAGTCTTTCTGTAGAATGAATTTAAGAGTTTGTCTTCATACTGTAGCGTTGTTTTGATTGTCCACCTTCACACATACTGGCTTCTGGTAAAGAAACGTCACGTCCATAACGTTCCTTACTTAATAATGTAGGTACGTTTGAAATCAAATTTACAGACGTAATGTAGGAATTTAAACACAAACCATGGAGCCTTTCCTAAACCTAACCAAGTAATTTAGTATCTCTCTTGTTTTTCACAAATTTCCCCCTTTTAAAAAGAAATTGCAGCTTCTAACAATTTGGTAATTGCCTTGCAGTTTCAGGTAATGTCCATGTGTGAGAGACAGTTTATTCCTCTTACCTGTAGTGCTAATTATCCATCTACATTATGTGGGGTGAGTTGGCCAGTCCTGGAGCTCAGGTGCATGAAGTTTTATGCAAACTATTGAATTTTATATCTCCACGCTAATACGGACTCTTTTTAAGTTCATTTTTTTTTAAAACTAGTTCTATCAGTCAGTTTGGTGGGAAATGGATTCACTCTGCAGAAGCTGCGGGAACCTTTCTTGTTCCTACTAAGTGAAAATGAAGATCTCGTATTTTAACACCTTGTTAGGATTTTGCCTATAGATTAACATTTCCTCCCTCATTATCGCCGCATATATGCTGTCTCTCTTCTCTCTTCACAGCTTCGACCGTGAGAGATTTCATTAAAGGAGCTGCTTAATTATGTAGGTGTTGAAATTTAATTAATGAAAGGGTAGAGCAACTCCATTACTCTGACACATTTTTGAGGCTTACCGACAGAAACAGAGAGATCTCGTTTTAGACGAGCAATGTCCCTTGAAGATGTCTCTCTTTTCTCCCCGCCCGTGTCTGGCCTATAGTACCTGTCTTTTCGGTTGCTAAGCTTACACCTCACCATCGATCATCCTGAGAAGTGTCAGAAGAGTTGACAGAGAGATTCTCCTATCCCCAAGCCTCACAGTCTCCCTCTGTGAGGAAAAAAAAGGCCAGTGACAGAGAGTAAAAACCATCCTTTCTGCTGATGTACACGTCAGAACATTTTTTTCACTGATTCTGGACTGAATACGAATTTTACACCGACGCCCTGCACGGTCCAAACGCTCTCTGGACACATGTTACCTTTATCTAATAACTGTGTTTATCATGTGTTTCAGAGTAGGAATGTGGGTCCTACTTTTAGGAGTATTTTATCAGCTTACTTGAATTAGGAAGTCATATCTCAGGCAATATTCAGGTGACTACAGACCTACTGACTCCTAACCTGTTTTCAGATTCAGCCAGAGACTTGCACACACAATCCGTGGGAGGAGGAATGTTCATCAAAGACAATGAGGTTGATAAAAAAAAAATTACAGTTTAAAAAAAATACAGAGGTACTCCCAACCTGACAGCGGCAGCAGGGGAAAAACAAAAACAACGAAGCTTTGCAACGCTGGTGATTTGAGCTCCTACCAACCGATAATTTCACTAGTGATAAATCAGACTTTGATGGCTCCTAACAATGCTTCAAGATAATGTGCAAATTCATTCACATTCACAAGCTGCTTCATGCAAATAGTGGGTTAATTATCTATTTAAGATTACAGATGGTTCGGGCCATAATAGCTGCGAGATATGTTCACATTGTTGTGGTGTTTTTCCCCATGACAGAAATAACAAAACTTCTCCCCCAGCTGTAAGAGCATATTAAATTAGAGGGATAGATGAGAGTGGGGCTGAACATCACTGCTGCATGTTCAGTAGTGCACAGCAGATGCAAGATGCTTCCATATTGAAGGTATTAAAAACAATGTGAGGGTCTGGAGTCAAGGAATAGTAGTTTAATAGTAGAATAATAGTTTCCTGACCATCTACTTTGCAAATGGCTTATTGGTACATTTCATTTTGACATTTAGGCGAAAAGTTCAGCATAATTTGATTTTATAACCAAGGTAGGGTAGTAACATTTAATTATGCGTATATTTATATACATATTAAATATATTTTACAGACATTTACTGTAAATGCATAGATAGAGATTTTTAAAGTTTTTCTCATAAAAACAATATATATAGCGTTACCAGAGACGGTCCAGTAGTTTGTTAAGTTTGCTCCTTCAAAATGCAATTTTGTATTAGTCTTTGTAACGTAATAAACACCAGGGGGAGGTGGATGTGGATGGAGGCCTGCTGTTCATTCCCACTATGAAACTTTTTTTGTGTTTAAAAAATAAAATAGGTATTTATTTCAGAAGGCTTCTTTAATCCCATGTCTTATGTGGAGACAACCTTGTCCAATAACACACACAAATACAAACACACACACACACCAGGATCCAAACCCGGTGCGTTCTCATCTTCCCAGCAGGTGCCTGACTGGCCGAGTGCCCTGGCGCCTCCCTCAGACGAACACTGTGCCTCTCACAGTGCACTGGAGTGACCTCCCTCCCTTCCCTGAAGCTGGAAGCCGAGAACAATGTGAACCACATAGCGACAGAACTTTGACATCTTTAGCGAAGAAAGTACAACTTCTTCAAAGTTGCCCTTTAAAGAAAATGTGCAGCGTTACTGCTGCGGCAAACGTATAGCCCGTATCCAGGTGTGGGATTACACAGGTGACTAATCCATCTGAAAGCTGGTGCAAGGCGGACTCGATGGGCATGTTGAGTCACAGAATCATTCTCTCACAAGCCCTCTTTAGTGCAGGATCAGAGAAAGCTTCGGGGCAACATTTGCCACGGCAGGTTTTGCCTACATCCCCGTCCCTCGGTCTGCACGTCCTGCCATGCCAGCAAGCGGCTATTATACAATCTGTGGCACCGCCATCGCTGAGGAACAGAGACGGAGGCAAAGGGACGAGGGCCATGCTGCTGTGTGTCAGAAGGCGAGCGAGCCGGATGGAAGATGACGAGACTAAAATGAAAGGTTGGTGGCGTTCCAGCTTCACCGTGGGGCGTTCATACAGTATTAAACCAGAGATAGCCCTAAGTGCGGCAGCTCCAGCCAACCGGCCAGCTCAGCCGAGGCCGTGCCACAGACTCCCTTTGATGTTGGGGGGTTGGTGGGCAGAGGGAAGGGAAGGAGAGGGGAGGAGGGATAAAGAGGAGAGGGTGGGTAGAGCGCAGCTGTTTTGGCCTCTCCACTGTCACAGCTGACACGGCGGGAGCCAACAATAATTCTTCTCTGTAGATCTGCAACTACAACCCTCGTCCACCCCCACGCAGGCCACCTTCCCCAACCTCCTTCCCGCCCCCCTGTTGGCTCGGATGCCCACCTGCTCGCCCGCCTGCAAATTGAATGCACACACATATAAATACCACTGGCAAGGGAAAACAAAAAGACTAACTCAAGCATAAAAAGACTGGGTGTCTGATTGAATGCTGTTCAGAGTCAGTCATGTACAAGTGCGTAAGCTGTCCGTGGGAAAATGCAATCGCTGTAAAACATTTCTCGGATAATAGAAGTGAAAATAGGGTTAGTTGAACTCTTGCATTCAATTCATTGCATAGGATTGAATGATTTGTGAGTGTGTGATTCTCAGAAAGCAAGACTTTAGCAAGAACACTGCAGTATCATGGTGCTGTAGCTGACTTGGGATGTCTTATATTATTGGACTTCCCAACTTAGAGCATCTTTACAAATCCCTTCCTCATCAAGCAAATGTGATGCTGGAGAAAACTCAGCAGGTCAGTGAAAACAATCATCAACCAGAATTGGCTGTTTGTTTTAACCCCTCTCCTGAACGGTGATTATCCAATCATTACATAGTAATTTAACGAGGCCAGGCGGGACGCATTCATAAATCCAATCTGATGCTGTGCAGTAAAATGCAGATTAGCATACGGTCAACTGTCAGAAAATTGAGAAAACAAAAAAACTTAGCGATCGGTATCATGGAAAATGTAGAGAACATGACCTCCACCATCTCATCTCTAGCGAAAAATGTTGTTAGCCATTGCAGCTAGTAGCTACAGCCAGGGCCGTGTGTCGTTTGGCCTGGCATAGCTGATAACGTAGAGCTAGACAAATCTATTTTTGGCAGTGTGTCATGGTAATCATTGTAAACTGTATAGGCTAGTGAACGGCCATGTGCTTAATACAGCGCTGTGAAGCATGTGACTAAAGGTCAGGCTCCACAGACAGAAGCAGGTTTGATCAGTCCAACACCAAAGCATCATCATAAGGCATTGGACAGTTGCAGTGAGATTAACTGCAGGGTTTGTTCTGTTGCTCTGATTGCCCATGAAGCTAGTTTGGCTCCAGTACAGGGGTCGAGGACAAGCACCAGTCTAATTTTAATGGATTAACACAGCCAAAGATTTCACTTGAAATGTATTAAAATAGAAAAGCTGGCAGTTCATTTGTTCAGCGGTGGTTAATTGTGGGCTTTTGTAGTAGGTGGAACTCTGGGTTACCTCTGTCTGCAGGAGAACTCTCTCCTCTTCCACTGACTCACATAAACCTTCTGCTATCCCACCCCTACGCTTTCCTCCCTGAACTGAATGGGTGTCTGATTCATACTGTTCGGTGTGATGCTTTTTTTTTTTTCTAAGGTCTCTTTTTTTAGAAAAGCCCTCCTCTTTGAAGTTCATTTTTAGACACCCCACGGATTACACTCGGTGCTCGGTGGAATAGGTTAAACATGTCCAGATGTGCTGTGAAGAACTAAATGAACTGGAGACAATTTTCATTGTGATCCATAGATAATTCTCAACTTTTTAATGATGCCCCCTGGCTCCTGTGGAACATGATACACCTACAGGCACAAGTACCGTTGGAGCATAAAGGGAAAAGTCATCTTTGTAATAGTGAAAGCTCGTTTCCCACGGTGTAGAACAGAACCTCTACAAAAATAGCATGGCGATTGGGAGTTATATCTTGCATGTCCCTGTGCCACTGTGTGCACGCAAAAACTTACAATAGATTTTAGAGAATACCTATACCACATCTCAAGGGGCTTGGAACGCTCTCTGCTCTATTTACAGTATTGTTGAGATGTTGCATACATTTTCTTGCGATATAATATTTTTTTAGATTATCTTGGGCTAGTGTTTGCTGCAAACATCTACACTTTGCAAGTTTGTTGCATTTCAGTTTCATTGCATTCTTTGATTAAAGTTATCTGCACGGAAAGACAAAAGCAAAAAACCAACTGATGTATTATTCCTAAATCTTCTTGTATTTTAGACATGCCAATGTTTCCACCACTCGATCTGTGATCATCTATTTATACGGGTCTGCAAATCAACATTTCTGATTGAAAGTTGTCATTGGGACCAAGTAACACTACAGTTAACACTACACCTAATTTGCAAAAAGTACTACCTTGTATTAGCAATTTTATTATATTTTCTACCATTCGAGGCATCCATTGGTTTCCATTATTTGATATATCATCAAAACAATTTGGCAGAATTGGTATATGACTTATAAAAATGACAGATCAATCTGCTCTTTAACTGCATTTCTATACAGCAACATTGACACAAATGATTTGATGTGAACTGTGATGAAGTACACAGCTCAAGCTTCTTTCATTTTCTACATAGAAATGAATGAAAACTAATGGCTGCCTGGATTGCTGGGAAAATAACATCAGAATATGTAAATCCACATGCAATTAAAAATGGTAAGCAAAATTGTAAAGTGATTTGTGATTCGCTCAAACTTGCAAACAAAATGGTCAGGGCCTTAAAGTTAAGTTACTATTCACTTCAGTGTTACCCATCGATCAAACGAGGCCTTTCTACCCTATAAAAAGTGCAATATTTTGTCTTATTTTGGAGTTATCAACCAAATGTTCCACACAGAAGCTCATTATGAAATCAAACTCTTGAAGCTGAACTCATTTTATTTCTCAGGCCGTCCATTGCAATGGCAATAATATCAAAACATTTGCATCAGCCAGACACATTTGTTATCACTGCAGAGTTGTTGCAGGGCACGACGTCCAAGCATCCGTCAGTGTGGTGCTCCCTTTAAATCAATCTCGTCGATGCTCTACTACTTTGTTTGAAAGGTGCTCTGTACAGTGGGCGAGATACTGCAATGCAACGTTGGTATTCTGGCCAAGTTTCTCTTCGCCATCCCGGGAGGAAGTTCATGCATAATGGATTAATTGTTGCACACATCCACATGTAAAGGGCCCACAGGTTAGTATTCCTGCAGTCTCACGCTGCTCAATAGGTCACCCAAATGGCCATGCCCAGCGATATCACTGCAAATCTATTGAAGCGGTTCAATTAAGTCCACAAGTGCTCTACAGCCTCCAGTGAGTCACTGCTAAAGAGCCGTAATAGGCACCTTTTGAGCGTTGCCCATTGCTGGCATGTTCCAGATTGACACATGCACACTTAGCCTCTCACAAACACAAATACAGATGCACACACGCTCCCATATGCAAGGGCCCAGGTCCCACCGGAGAAAGACTTTGTGAATGTCAATGCAATTCAGTGGTGACAGCAAGCCGTGTCAGCATCGAAATGGGCCCTATGTTGAGCGGAATGTAATGACTCACAAGACAATTGGAGTCGAATATGGAATGGCTTCCACTTTGTTGTGATGGGCTGAGGATGGCTGACAGGCGGACTAGCGAGCGAGCGTTACAAGAGCCCTTCAAGGGGGTGTCCTCTCCTCTCCGCTCTCCCCATGTGTGCGCTCCCTTGGAAATGCATTTCCACTCCAGCATTTTTATTTATGCCAGCTCCCCTGTCGAATGCTCAGGGATATTGGTTCTGTCTGAACCTGAGTGAGAGGTCCGGCTCTACCTTTCTTCTTATGCCTGCGTTCTTAGCATCTGGCATTTATCTGCAGAAGGCTGGGGCCTCAAGACAAAGCTGCGTGTTGTAGTATCTCGGAAGGATGATAGCAGCGTAAAAGCCATGTTCAAACAACAGAGAGTCTTTCACGCGCAGACAGGCCCGAGGAACTGTTGGAAACTTTTCTCCTTTCCTTGGATGGAAACTTATATTTCACTAACCTCTGCCAGCACAGAGGCATCACTATTTTATGAAATACTGATTTGTGGCTCCGCTAGGGAGAGGAGGAAAAATTGAAATAAAATATTACTGACATCATGTCCTCATTTTGACAATGCCATGTAATATTCATACAGCAACATTTAACAAGCATGCTCATTTCTTTTGTCACAGAGCAAGAGGTATATGGTGGCGCCGAAACGATTCCTTTGTCTCCGTCACATGTTGTTGACGAGCTAAACGGAAATAATAACAACTTGCTCGAATCAAATCACCAACGTACAGTACGGTATTTTGCTGCGGATGATGAAATTGAGCGCTACAAATATCATCTCTGCATAACAGGCGCGGTACAAATGATGTTGATGTTACCCAGCGCATAAATATTTTGCTAGAATACATTCTACTCGTGAATGAATAACGGCGGAGTGAATGGCACATCCAGCCTCTCCGCAGTCCTCCTCTGAACGGCACAATTAGACGCTGGGAGATTTGCATCCTATACAGAAAGCCTCTTCATCTCAAACGTCTCTTTGATCACCTTGCTGACAAGAGCAACAATCCAGCCCAGGCATTCAAAGTAGTGAGCAAGAAGGAGATTTTTTATTTTTTATTTTCAATAATTTATGTGTGTAATGTGTCAAAGTGTGAAAATATGCATGACAAAGAGAAAAACAAAGGAGAGAAATGTGAGCGGTGCTATTAATAAGCTAGATATAGTGTGGCTCGTATTAAAGTGTTGTAGGGGAGGCAGGAAGTCGAGATGCTCACTAGTCCGAAGACAGCGGCTAAAACAGTGTCAGCAAATGGCTGGCAGGGGGAAATGCCAGCCATTTTGTGCCCTAATGAACTAATGATAAACATCAGCAGGCGCAGGCAGCCAGGCGGGCCGGCTCGCCAGTGGGCCGCTGGGAAAGGGACACAGTGGGAGAAAAGGTTTGAGGGGTGGTGGAGATGAATCACACGGCCGAGTGTTGGAGGAACCCGGGGCTGCCGAACTAACAAGCCACTTCCAGTTGTTCCACCAGCGAAGATCAAAGGTGGTCATTGTTGCCGCCAAGGACATCTTATCAGAGCTATCTGCTTTTTGATCTTTTAATTGCAGTTTGCAACAGAGTGCTGAAACAACAAAAGTTAACAGGCACAATTAGGGAAATATCCAGGGTGGGTCCACGTGTTCATTTCCTACCTTTGGAAACGTTGAACAGTTGATGTTTTTTGTTGATGCACAGTACTAATGATAGGTGATCTGCATTATATATAGTGTGCAATCTCTGAAACCCTTGGCTGTCAGCTGATTAACCCTCTGGGGGCAACGGTGCGTCTTGTGGAGCCAGCAGAGATCCAGATAATGACAATTAACCAGGCCAAGAGTTCCTCCTCCGTTTAAAGGTCATTGTTTACAACTTGACAACGATGTCTACGAACATATTGTTCCACGAGTAAGTTTCTCAAAAAAGCTAAATAAAAAGCTAAAATGTTGCCGGTAGGCCTCGAGATTGCATTTCGGCCAATGCCTTCTGCCTCATTTCCTCTCCACGCTGACTGTTTACCTGCGTGCAACCAAAACCCGCTCAAACGTGGTTGATCAATATTACTCGGACTACAAAATGGAAACCAAAATGCTCCAAATCTCATCCCTTGCCTATAGATTATTCCATTAAATGCAGATATCTGTTTATAAAGACGATATTGTACGACTTTGTTCTGGTAGGGAAACGGTGATGTCACGTGTTCCCATGCTCCAATTAGGGATCAGCTATAATTGCCTCAAAATGTGCTCTGAGGTTCAAGTGATAAACTCTTCATAATTAATGATGCATGTTGTTTTTTCTGAGCTTCTACCTCGATTGTTGCTTATTTAGTCCCAAGTTTTGAAGGGCTTTCAGCATTCACTGCTGCGACATGTTTCCTTGGTAGATAAGCACAAGTAGAAAATGGGCTGCTATTTTGGTTTACTTCGAGGACATTAGCAGATAAGCACGTATTATAAACTTAAAAATAAATGAATAACTCAAACCTGTTACCAAAGTTGGAGCCTCTGCGATTGAGGTTAATGTTCTAGACAAAGACACACCTGCTGGCAAAGTGGCACTTAAAACATCAGCCATTAATGCAGTAGTTATCATCAAAGCCTGCGACACACATCCGAACACAAAGGCAACCCACTGCTTCTAATTCGCCAATCCTGATGAGTTCTGCGGATGAAAACGTCTTTTAAGTACTCCACCACAGTCAATTACTGTTGACTTACAGTAAAAGACAAATCAATTCCTTCTCTTTCGCTGTGTTGTTGACTCCTGCTGAGGCGACACAATGCTTTCTCTCTCTCTTTTTTTTTTTTTAGGGGCACAAAACAGTTTAAGCGCTCTACTTCTCTTCTTTTCAGCAAGGACAATTTGCCGCGGCAGAGCAGTCTCAGAATATCAACAGTCTGGGCCAAAACACTGGCTGCATACATCATAAGCTCCAAACTCCAGGAGCGATCTGAAGCAGCCTCGGAAGACGCGCCGCGTTTGACTGACACCACCAATGGATTTGGCTTTTAGGCTGTCAGATGGCACCTCAGCTTAAGAATGTGACACAATGAAAGATGTTATATTTTCTTGTCAGTGTGGGTATTAGAGAATGGAAGTCATGATATTGAACTGATAGAAACGAGACATCTGCAAATTACACGCTGCTCGCTGCTGCCGACTGCTCGCGTGATGGTTCTCCGTGTGACATCTCCATTTCAGTCGATCTCCATAACAATTTGTACTCTCATTGATACTACGTCTTTATTTTGATCCAGCACGCGCTACGGTACCAGATAACCTGTCTAAATATCTTTGCAGAATAAGCCTCCAGTGTAACAAGATAAATCACCTTTGCCCAGAATTATCATTTCACAGTCACAAGGCCGCCCAAAGCCCTCGCAGCACGCAACTGAATATGCATTTTAAAAACACTGAGTGATCAGTCACATCGTCTGTTTTTTGGACTGACCCGTTTATTGAGTGGCTGTGAGGGTCAGTTAACAGCTCAGAAGGTTGCCGGGCGCAGTCACACACCGCGGCTCGCGGGTGGAGCCGCAGGGAGCAGCTTGTGACGGTCGATGTCACCGGAGCACTTCCTCCGTCCTCCCGGTCAGCTGAATATTTCATAAGTTCAGAGTAGAGAAGGCGGTGCTCCACTCAGGGCAACTGATCTGTCAGCTTACACTACCGTATCTTTCTTCTGACCGCCGTCCTCCGCCTCAACAGCTAGCCTGAGCTGAAAACAGCACTCATGCATACATGCTACAGTTGATTACGTGTGTTCCTACATACAGAGATGAGTTCATTGCTGCTGGACTACAGGCTGATCAAGTGAGATAAAAAAATGAATTGCTTTATCTCCAGCAATTGATTGCTTCTTTTGTGAGTCGCTGTTCCTTTCATTTGATGTTGTCGGGAGCCGGATATTAAGGATGGGACGATACAATGGAGTTCAGTCACGTTTCTATGACACGGTTATTGGTACGATGGTTATTGGTAAAGTGGCGCTCTTATCAAACAGAACACTTATCAAAGGCAGAAAATGGGGAGCTCCCTTTAAAGGAGTAGTTCTACCCTTATTCGCTAAGCGTTCTAGAGAAGATTGATACCACTCACATGTTTCGACGGTAAATATGTAGCTGGAGCTAGCTGGAGGTTAGCCTAGCTTATCATAAAGACTGAGAGCATGATGGCCAATCCACCTGCCAGCATCGCTAACTCCAGTTGGCTAGTTACAAGCTAAAGTTAGGTCGCTAGGCTTTTTTTTTTTAAAGTGAGGTGTTTTAGCTAAGTTCTGGATGAAAGCACTGAGATCAGATATATACTGCCGAGTTTGCACCAGAAGCAAAAGGACGTGCAGTCCGCACTGTGCGAGTGGATAATTCACATCTTATATGTTGTTTGTTAGATCGCAAAAACCTACAACAATTAGCGTTTGTGTGAGTGTTTATTCTGAGTATTTGTTGCCTGTGAAATGTCAAATTGTGTTTTTCCGATGAATTCAGCAAACAGGAATAAGGGTCTCAATTAGTGAGCATTAGGCACATAATGTTACCTTTGCACAGTGCCAGGCTCACTCGTTTACCCATTTCTAGTCTTCATGCTAAGCTGAACTAAGCAGGCCGGCTCCAGCAACAAATATTTAGCATACAGATGTAAGGGTGACATTGGTTTTTTCACCTGACTGAACTGAAAATTAAGTGTGCGGATGCTCTTTCATTGAGTTTGATGGAACATAGTTCCAGCCCTTCAGCTAAGTCTGATATTGGATGAGCAGTGTTTTTTCCCTCAATTTTTAAAATCTTTAAATCTCTCTTTTTGTTTCCACTCAACTGCCCTCCGGGTCTGTGCATTCATTCTCCCTCCGTCACGTCTAATGGTGCTGAAACCCCGTGCCGCCTCCCCTGAAATGCTGAGTGGAAACTATTTTCATTCACAAATTCTCTTGAAAGCCATCCACTTACTGTGGAAGACATGAAAACCGGACTCATCAGCCTGAAGAAGAAATAAATAAGTCTTCAGCTCCATGGCTACACCTTAAGGTGAATACTCACACAGTAAATGTGTCCTTCAAGGTCTCCGCATACAGAAAGCACACAAAGAATCCAAAGACTTTTCACAAATTATGTAAAATTCTCAAGAAATCCTCAACGGATCTGATGCTAGTAATTATTGAAGAGGTCACAAATCAGAAACTGAGACGCTGTTGCAGCAGAAACTGGGTGATAACTCCACTCAGATGCATTATTCTATTCAACAAGGTCTGTGCCTTGAAGAAGAACCGTCTTTGTGCATTCAAACATTCTGGCAGAGATTCGAGTGTTTGAAGGTCTGATACTCGGTGAGCTGGGTTTTTTTTTCTTCTTTTTTTAGGACTTGCATTTGGATAAATTCCAAGAGGCCTCTCATATAAGCCTGACTATAATATGACAAAGGCTGAATCTGCCTGTGAACTGTGTGGACAGCATCGACATAAATTCGACTGTTTGTCTCAGTCGCGAATGGGCAAAGCCGTCGTCATCTCTGGTGTGGTTTACAGCAGCAAAATGCTAAGCACATGACCAAAAACAGAGATGCTTCCAACTCCTACACAGCGCTTCCTTCACAGACGGACCCCCTGTTTCTCCCTGCTAACCGAGGATGAGGCGCTCACTGAATACATGGGGGAGAGAGGAGGGCGAAGCATCCATCCATAGTTAGAGCTGTTTATCCCTCTGCTTTCTGGCATGCGATGCACCTTGGGTGTCCCCGGGGCTGAACTCTCCAGGGTCTCGAGCAAGCATAACGAGGTTTGACACGGTATTTAATAGCGGGTAGCGATAGGGTGAGCAGCACAATGTCTGTGTCAGACACATGACAGTGTGCTTGAACCTGTATTAGCACAGCGCCGCCCCCCCACACGCAGCCCACATCAGTTTAGT